>JAJHZJ010000314.1:13458436-14894903 GCA_023548195.1 Bettongia penicillata ogilbyi
GTCACTTTTTGAACCTAGAATTTCATTATTTATTAAGAACCTTTCCTGAAATTGTTATAAAATAGCAACATCAAAGAGTTATGAGTTCAAAGATTCCTGTAACAGCATTATATATAATTGCAAAGTAAATGAAAGAAACCTGAGTGGCTTAGAATAGGGGGGTGGTTGAATAATATCAGTCTATTGATCCAATAGAACACTATAATGCAGTTAAGACGTAAGAGTATGAAGGACAGAAAGAGCTATGGAATGGTCTTCAGGAAAGAAGGTTAAAAAAGAATAAAATACAGAACCAATTATAACCCATAAGAAGAAAAGTCAAAGAGTACAAATGGGTAATGAATCCTGACAGATCTGCATATGGAGTGACTGAAAATTTTTTATATTTTTGCATGTACCTGGTTTACAGCACACCTGTTTAATATGAGTTTAATGTAATTGCAAGTCACCTATTAAGCACTTTTAATTAATTACATTTATGTTCTGTGTTATGTTTTTAAGTTTTTAAGAGAAGATAATCATAGTAATGTCAGAACCAATATCTGAACCCATGTTTTCTGACTGAAAATTGAGGATTCTTTCCTTCAGTCTGTGCTGTACCACTTGGGATCTCCAGGATCCTTGTTAACTTTAAGTCTCTGATTTTGTGATTTTGGAAGTTATGTATCTTGCCGTGACTTTGTGAAGGAAACCTATCTTGACTGCTTCAGAGGAATCAACTTCAGTGAGTTTCAGTGACAACAAGAGACCTCCATTTAACAGTTCCTGTTAGAATTGTCTTGCCTCTTTCCTTATGATGATCTGGGATTTTTAAATTGTCACTGAGGTAATCACACAAAATGTGAGTTGCTTGCTTGCTTTTTTTCCTCTATTTTTGAAGTGGAACCTATCAGAGAGAATAATAACATGTTGTGTAAATAATGCTAGAACCACATGTTGGAAAGAAAAAAGAAGAAAAGCTAAGAATTTTGTAATTCTACTTAAGAATATGCCTTTTTCATTCCTATGTGCTATAATTTTAGTACTTCATTACTATAAGTTATTACTTTTAATAAGCTAATGCTTGCTACCAGCTCTAGCTATCAAGTGGCAATTTAGCAGGTGATTCATTGTATGTTGTGGAAAAGCAAAATCCCTCGTATTGTATCCATCTTACTTATGTGTGGATGAGAGAGAGAGAGAGAGAGAGAGAGAGAGAGAGAGAGAGAGAGAGAGAGAGAGAGAGAGAGAGAGAGAGAGAGAGAGAGAGAGAAAAGGAAAGGTATAGGTTTGGTACAGTATTAAGCAATAGACTGTGTTGCCATTACTGTGCTCTATTTATAGCTGTTTAGGCCACGATGCAGAAAAAAAACCTCCAAATCTTCATGAGAAAAAAAGTTCCCTTGTGAAAACATGTGTAAATTGTCTATATTTTAGTAAGGCCTTTTGCATTTTATTGATCTTTAGCATCAATCGTAGCTTCTATTTTTATATGAATTTTCTGGTCCCAAGCCATGCTCTGATTTGTGTGATTTTTTAAAAAAATTACTTTAAATTGAGCATTTAAAATAGGAATTTAAATCATGATCATTTTAGGAAGATGGGATATAGGTAGATCTTGAGATCTGCAAATCTTTTACATTTTCAGGTTCTGATGACACATTTTTGCTTGTTGGTTTGTTTTGCATTCAGCATTATATTGAGCACTGGTAGAATGAACCAAGATATATGACTAAATATTTTTACTGCTACTTGGGGCTTCCAAGTAGTAGCTCTCTTTTAGTAGCTCTCTTCATAGTTTGAGTACTTGAATATAGACCAGTTTAAATCATTTTCTGATAATGTATCCTAGTAATTTTGAAATTGCATTCTTATACATCTTCTTAATGTCTCCTCCTCCTCCTTCTTCTTCCTCCCAGTCCTTATTTTCCTTCTATTGCTCTGGCTCCATTTTTTTGCTGAAGTACTCCAGTTAGTGGGGTTGGCCTGAAACATTTATTTAGTAGTTTATATTGAAAATAGAACTTCCAAATTTTCTTTGTATGGAAGAAGCTATTATTTGATTCCTTTTCTAGGAATTTCAGCAGCATCAAATAAAAACCTTGTTGAGGGAAAATGACTAAAAATAGCTCTGGAATAACAAAATAAATTATGTGCTTCAGGACCTATTAGTTACCTGAAAATCAGTGTCAGAGTTATAACCCAAGGCTAATGAATTAGCAAATTATGTTTTAATTAAGTTCTTACTCTAATTAAACTCTAATTAAAGAATCATGAACAACTCTATGTTTTGTATATTTGGCCATAAATATTTTATAAGCATA
Organism: Bettongia penicillata ogilbyi; assembly: GCA_023548195.1. Taxonomy (NCBI): domain Eukaryota; kingdom Metazoa; phylum Chordata; class Mammalia; order Diprotodontia; family Potoroidae; genus Bettongia; species Bettongia penicillata. The sequence continues at coordinate 13,460,740 of JAJHZJ010000314.1, forward strand.
TGCAAGGATATATTTCCTTTGTGTAAAAGTACATATTTCATCTTTTAAATTTAAAGAAAAGCACTGGAGTTTATTATCTGTTTTTATTCTTGGAGAGAATGACAAAACTATCATTACTAATTAAAATTAGGACTTGGAAAAACAATCAAAAATTTTGTGACACACATGAATAGATACATCTGGAAGAAAGACTGTTAAAGCCACTAATAGATTTCCTTTAGTATGGATTACATAAAAAGTCTTGTGGCATAATAAATGAAATAAAGGAAAATCTGCAGACAGCATTTTTATTCCTTCTTTTAGAGACAAAGTTTGATCCCAAGTGCAAAGTATTCATTTTTACTATGTGACTGTATTTAATATGGGAGGGCATATAATGTATTATGTAATTCAATGGAATTAAACAAATATAGTGTATAGATGAAAAAGCAAAATGCTAAGCTACCAGTAGGTTTATGTGGTTTAGATTTAAACGAATTGTCCTCTTACAAACCGATGTCACTGTTCATTAGTGGTGTCAGGTGAAAGAATATGTGCAAATCCATTCTTACTTGTAGAAAAACATCACCAAAAGCATACTCCTCCAATAACAGGTCCTTGCTATATATTATATATAATATATAATATTTTATATAATTATATACAAATAATATATAATAGTACCTTTCATGCCTTCCCCCAAATATGGGGCAGTCCTTAAATGTATCTTATGTTTGTGTCAAAAAAAAAACAACTTTAGAAGTACAAGATGTATAAGTAATTAGCAGTATGTTGAAAACAGAATTTGGAGGAAAGGGAGCTGGTGACTTATAAAGCCAGTAGTATAGTATAGTAAAAACAACCAAGAAAAATGCTAATGGGATCAATACATTGTTTCTAGAATGAAAACAGTAATAACTCATACTCTGACTCAGTAAGACAACTGGAGTATTTAATGTTTGACTCTGGGACCCACACTTTAGGAAGGACATAGATAAGTTCACATTTCAATAGCACTTTTAGATTTGCAGCATTCTCTCATTTGATCATAACTGTCTTCTGAGGTAAAGACATGGAAACTGAGATACGGAAGAGAACTAGAGGATAGAGAACTGGCCTTGAATTTAGTAAAGACATTAGTTCAACTGTTGTCTCTGTTACATGATAGATATGTGACCCATGGAAAGCCAGTTAAGAGCTCAATGATTTAGTCAACTCCATGAGAGTTTAAGCTCTGTAGCTTAAGATGGTTGCTGTTGTTGGAGTCGTTTTTCAGTTGTGTCTGACTCTCTGTGACCCCAGTTAGGATTTTCTTGGCAAAGATAATGGAATTGTTTGCAGACAGGGTTAAGTGACATGTCCAGGGTCACACAGCTAGGAAGTGTCTGAGACCAGATCTGAACTCAGAAAGTTTAAGGCCTGGCAGATTATCCACTGCACCATCTAGCTGATTTGAATTGGTTGACTGTTTCTTCACCTGGAAATTCTCTTTGCCAATGAAATTATAAGTCTAGTCCCTATCTCTTTTGGGGGAGGACAATAAGGCTGCATAAAGGAATTGAGACCATGCCATACTAGGAAGAAAAGACAGCACTGATAGGTCAACTCTTGCCTTATCTTGTTGCGGTACAAGTCCTACTCACATAGGTAATGTAAGCTCCATTCCTGAGTCCCTTAGCTCTCATAGGTCAAATTTACCTTTATCTTGATGTGACTTCCAGGCTGCCCTACACCATGTACTCACCCTCCCTATGTCCCCCACTTTCAGCTCCTTTTTAATGTATTATCTTCCCTCATTAGAATGTAGGTGCCTTAAGGGCTCAGAGTACTTTTATTGTTTATATTTTTATGCCCAGCACTTAGCATAGTGCTGGACTCATCATAAAAGCTTAACAAAAGCTTGACCTCTTTGCTTGTCTTTGAAGGTGTTTGATCTGTAGTTAAGAACTGACATGTAAACTTGTTTTACTTAGCTCCTAAGAGGATAACTAGCCACCATGGGTACATTTGGGCCCAATAGAAGGGGAAATTCCCAAACAGTTGGAGTTATCCAAAAGTGGGATGTGTTGTTTTGGAAGATAGTCTTCCAAAGTTTAAATCTATTTCTTTAAGTCTGTAATGAAAGGTTTGAAGACTCCCTCTTTAAAAAGTTAAAGAGCATGCTTATATTTCAGTTGGTGTATACAGCCTCTGAAATCCCTTCTAACTCTCAGATTCCATGGTTCTGTCAATAGGACAGTGAGAACAGAATATTTAATAGTGCCATAACATGAAGCATACTTTCTTTAGAATGCTTCCTATTATAGTTTAGACAAGCAAAGTTGGTTTTTCTTGTGTTGAAGTAAGCAATCATCTTTTTGGTATGGATTGAATGATGCTAAAAGACCAGTTCCATGGAAATATCTCCCTCATTGGACCCTCCACGATGCATGAAACTCCCAAATGATTTTTTGGGATGTCATTCCAGGCCATTCTAAACAATCTAGATAATCTTTGCATTTTAAAGCATTAATCCAATGATGTCATAATATCTAATAAATTCCTTGAGTTAAGAAATTGGTCTCTTTGGAAGAACCCTCATAAAGTAAGGTCTTAGTAAGAGTCTGTAGTCATAAAGCACTTCTGGGAAAAGTTATTCTTGTCACAGTTAAGAGAAATCCCCTGGACAACTAAAGGTTAGTTGAGAGAAAGAGAGAGAGAGAGAGAGAGAGAGAGAGAGAGAGAGAGAGAGAGAGAGAGAGAGAGAGAGAGAGAGAGAGAGAGAGAGAGAGAGAGAGAGAAGGGTGGATTCTAAAGGGAAGGAAATGATGAATAACTGGCAGGGGAGAAAGAATGCCTTAAAGATAAAGACTGTCTATTTTTACAATTTTCCTCATCTTAGTTCTAACAATTGGCATGTGTGAATCTCTTAATTAGTTTCAGTGAGAAAACTGAAATTTTTCAAATTAAATTTATTTATTTTTACTTTTCAACATTTACTTCCATAAGATTTTGAGTTTCAGATTTTCTCCTCATCTCTTCCTTTCCCCTACCCCAATTACCATGTAATTTTATATAGGCTCTGCCTGTACATCATATTAAGCCTATTTTCACATTAGTCATGTTGTAAAGAAGAATTAGAGCCAAGAGGAGAAACCATGGGAAGGAAGAAACAAAAAGAGAGAGAGAGAAAGTAAATAATATGCTTCGATCTGCATTCAGACTCCATAATTCTTTTTCTGGATATAGAAAGCACAAAATTGAAATTTCTTATTTCTGTTGAAGGGGTAAAATCTTCAATCTGTTAGTACACAAATTGATTTGAACTAATCAAACAGTTCTAGGAACAAGTAGTACTGTTGGGTGGACAATAAATCCTGCTCTTTCACTTCCTGTTCCCCATCCCCCTGCCACATCAGTTCAGTGTTAATCATATAAAAGTGGAGAAGGAAGAGAAACTTGGTTAAAGTCTACATTGTGTCATGAAAACCAAATTTTTATACACACAAACACTCACACACATACTTGCACACATATATATGTATATATAAAATATGTTACTATAGTTACAGGACACCAAGGCTTTACCAATCACTGTAAGCTCTGAAGAGTTTACAAAGACCCAGAGAGGAAATTCCACTTCATCAAAAAAAAAAAAAAAGATTTCTAAAAAGAAGATAGCAACATCTGAATTGTTTGTCTGCTATTATATCTTCGTGGATGATTCCATAAAATACAAAGAATATGATATAATACACTAATTTTCAGGTGATATAAATAGTGTTCAACCCTCAGTTGCTATACATCTTTCCTAACCCCATGTTGACATCTTTGCAGAAATTACCTATTCTCTGAAATCTCGGTCCTCAATTCTGATGAACATTTTCTGTCTCTCAAAAACTCTGCTCTAATAAGCTCAGTTTTCATGTTATTTTGTTTTAATGTAACAAAAATCATTCCATAGAGAGAGAGTATGCCCAGGAGAAACCTGGTCAAGCTTAAGAAAGTTATATAAAGTGGGAAATACCTCATTAAAGGATAATTGGCTGCATAGTAGCAAATGAGGATGATTGATTGAGTCGTAGCTACTCATATAACTGAACCACACCCTTAGATTTGTTCTTTAAAAGAGAGAGCAGGCGCAGAGTTGAGAGCTGGAAGGAACCAGAACTGAGAAATATGTCTCTAGTGTGACTACACAGTCACAGACTTGATTCCATGGATTGAATTTGTGCGCATCAGTGAAGCTCCTTTAGAGAAAAACAACAACATGATTCCTAAAGATGGATCCACAAGACTGGACAGCAGACAGTAGACAGAAGAAGTAGTGGGGTGTTGAGGAGGAGATTATGAACAGGTGAAGGATCCTAAGACCAGAGGAGTTCCTGGCCAACACCAAAATCTTGGATGAGGTCCACTGGACTTAGGTTCTGGAACCAGGTAAGAGCTAGAGCTGAAAAGAATAAGGAACAGAGATATGATATGGAGAAAATAATGCTAACAATAATAACGATGATGATGGTTGCTAGCATTTTTCCATTTCATAGATGGGGAAACTGATAGAGGAAACTGATAGATAGAGGTTAAATGATTTGCCCAAGGTCACACGGCTAGTAAGTGGCCAAAGCAGTAGTTGAACTTGAGTTTCTTTATTCCACATTCTACACTCTGTCCACTAGGCTACCTAGCTGCCTCCTTGTCCTAGCCTTGTCCTCTAATAATACTGTGAGCTATGTGGACTTTGCAGAACTGGGGAAAAGGGACCAACTTTCTAGTGATACTCAATTTTTTCCCTTATGTTGGAGCGTTAGTTCTAGTGCAGTACCACAAATCTGAAGAACTGTATAGCTTCCTGAAAGAAGTAGGATTCCCAAACAAAGGGAATATTTGACTCTCATGCAGCTCTTAGTGCTTTGTCTTTGCAGGGAGGCCTCAGTCTTAGGGATGATCCTGGGGGTGTGGATGTCCTCCAGAGAAGATCTGTTTATTATCTAAAGTGTGAATCCTTCCTATGTTGCAGTTGTTTGGGGTATTTTAAATAAAGTCTGACTTGTATTTGACATTTTGTTAACTGGAATTGTTGCATAGCAGCTGAAGCCATTTTTATCTTTTTTTTTTTTTGGAGATACCATATCAAATTTTAATGTTCTTAGAAGTAACGCTAGATTTGAGCTAAAGGGGAAAAAAATTTAAAAATTTAAAAAAGAAGATTCATGTGTACCTCAAAGGTTGAACCCCATCCATAAAAACTCAAAACCTTAAATTTGGCTAAACTAGAATGGCATGGCAGTTATTTTGAAGGTTTGGATTTTGTCAATATGGATAAAGATATATGGATAGAAATTTGAAAAAGTTTAATGTCCACAAGTAGCATCAGCCTGATATTTTGAAAAAGGAAAAAGAAGCTTATTCTGACACATGAATACGATAAAATTAAAATCACAAAATATAAATTTATAGATAATATTTTCTTGTGTTGTTTAAAAGAATTTATCATTTTATTTTTAATTAATCAATTGATTAATTTTTTAGACTAGTTTGCTCTGTCTTAACAAGGCTGGAAGTACAAGCCAATGACAGGCCAAATTCCAGTACTGACTGTCACAGAAGCTTTAACGTGCCATTTTTTGACTTGGACCTTTTCCCCTTTCCTTAGGCAGTCTGGTAGCCCTCTGATTACCAGGGGCTCATCATATTGGTGCCAGACTTAGTGTGGATAGAATTCCTCAAATCAGTCAGCATTAGTCTCTCCCAGGAGAAGTGATTACAGAAATAGGCCACCATGTCTGGCCTGAAACCAATCATTTTATTTGAATGTCCTGGCAGTGTCTGATATTAGAGGCTTCTTAAAATTTTACTTGTAGGAAAACTAATACAGAAAATATAACTTCAGTTATTTGTGTACAGATATTTTGGAGCTATTCTTTTACTTTCAGAAGGTAGGGAAATAATTTTACTTATCTCTAAGGTAATACTTTAAGTAGAGAACCACAAATATTTAACAAGTATTTACTAAATTATCCAATAATAAACCTAATAGATCATCAAAAATACTTTTTCCATATATTAACATATAGAACAGATAGGAAAACCCACTGTTTTATTTCTGATGAGCCCAAAGCCTTTGTGTTGGTCAGATCAGGGCTGGGTGAAAGCCAAATTGGAAAGTAGCTTTACTGTTCTTTTCTCCTTTCTATTCTGTTTTCCATTCTCCATTTAGAGTGAAGTCTGCCTCCTGTAGGGTCCTGGGTCTTCGGTTGCTCAGGCAGCATAGTGGCATCTTTTAAAACTTTATCTCCTCATATCATGTCCCATGTGGCCTTCATCCTATTTCTCTGTTTCCTTAATCCATCTCTCAACAATACTCACTTATGGCATATCTCTTGTCTTTTAGCCCATCTACCTGTTAGTCAATCTTCAATGCTTCTCTAATACGAATATTTTTTTTTACTCCTAAGGGTTTTGTGGGGTTTACAATTTGAATTTACAATTTGGGGTTTAATACTTTAACTCAAAGGTATCATCTTCTCATGACTCCTGAAGCACATTGCCCAACTTAATCAGAGCTGGGAGGAATTTTATTTTTTTAAACATTTTTATTTAAAATTTTGAGTTCCAAATTTTGTCCATCTGTCCTCCTTCCCTTTTTCCCTTCCTGAGATAGTAAGCAATCGGATATTAGTTATACATGTGCAATTATGTGAAACAATGCAAGGAACTTTAGAGGGCATCTCTTCTAACTTCTTCCCAAACAGTAACCTCCTCTATATCCTCAGGGAAGTTATCTAGGTTCCTTTTGTAACTTTCCTGTAATGAGGAATTCCCTCCTTTAAGCTGCTCATTCCACTTTTGTTTGGGCTGGTGAAAAAGTTAATTTTTTTGGAAGAAGGTTTTTCAAGAAGCCCCCTCAAGTGACATCATGTAAATTATCACTTATTCTCTGTATAAATAGGATTTGTCATGATGGTAAGATGATGATATTAAGTTGGTATTTATTGAGCCTTTGAAACAAAGACAGAGTATCCTAAAAGTTTTACTGTACTTTTAACCTTTAATAGTTTAATAGATTTTGCTTGAATAATAAAAATAGAAGAGAGCACTAAATAGTTCTACTTTATTAGCCAAAATTCTTGGTCCCTGAATATGAAATCCAGGAGTATTTATTTCTTTATTGGCTCTTCATGCAGTTTCTACATTGAAACTCATTACAGAAGCTATCTTTAGACAATTTATAAAAGAGTGTTTTATTCAACATTTGAATGTGACAATGATGACATTTAATTTTTTGTCATTTCCTTTTTTCTATGAAATGTGTGTGTGCACATGTTGCTGTAGGAAGATATGAACTGAAGAATAGATGTAGAACTTTTGAAATACTCTGTACAAGATAGCATTCCTATATTCAAGGTTTCCTGCTCATCTGTTTTCCCACAGAATTGAAATATAGTATGAGTGAAGGATCATAGTTTGTACTTTAATTTTTACTGCTTTCCTATTGCATTAAGTCAATCTAAGAAAAAATTATTGGAAATAATTTCAGAAAATTCATTTAGCATCAAACTTTTCCAATAACTTAGAAAAACCTAAATACAGGATATATTTTAATTCACACATTGCTACTTCCACATCTTATCTTTATTTAATTTGACTATTAAATATTACTGGTATTCTTGGGTTAAAAGTTTTTTGGTGATCAGAATCAATTCCTGGAATTTTATGGATCTAAATAACTTTTGCCACTTTTATTATTTTCTTTAATTCTTGCTGGAGTTTGCTCTTTTTAAAACGAAGTGTGGGGAAGTAGTTTCCATTTTTTTTATAATTAACATCTGTGAAGGACAATATTCTGCATAAATGTTTCTCATCGTGAAGTAAAGTGTATAGAAATTGTATCACGTACTTTGATTGCTTGATACACCATGTGCTGTGGTTTTAACATTTAGGGGTTCTTTTTTCCTTCAAGAGACCAATCCTCTAGCTTCTACACATGCGAAATAGTGTTTTTGCTTGAATGAGGTATACAGAAGAGGATTCTAAAATAGCTCTATTTTGTTGGGCATAACTTTGTTCTCTGAATGTGAAAACTAGAAGTATTTATTTCTTTAATGGCTTTTCATTCGATTTCTCTACTGAAACTTCACAAAAACTGTTTTTGGACAATTTATAAAAGGACATTTTTATTCAATATTTGAATGTGGAAATGATTACATTTAATTTTTTGCCATTTTATTTTTCCTATGGAGTGTGTATGTATATGTTTGTGATATGTTCTTCAGGTAGATATGAACTGAATAGAAAGGGTAATATTTTTTTTTCTTCTCCATGGACAAATGCTAAATCTGTGTGTTTACTTCCGTGGTCTTCTAGAAATGTCCTATCTGAGGCCTATGAAGAAATTGTTAATTACAGTGAGCCAATTAGCTTTTTTCTATTCTCTGTCCTTAAACTCTGCCATTATTCCTAGCCAGCCACCTTGTAAATAGGTTCAATTTGACATATGGGGGAACAATTAATAGACAATAGATAGTATAAATTCATCAACACTATTGAAGAAAAAGCAGCTTACTACCTATTTGGCAAGAAATGTTTAGAAACCTTGATGTGATCTGGCAGAAATTAGGCATATACCATTTTATATCATATGTCACAATAAACTCAAAAAAATAGCTTGAATATTAAAGATCACATGATAAAAAAAATTTAAATAGAAACATATCAAGTGCCTTTTAAAAGCATCTGTGACTAGGAGTAAATTTTTAATGAACCAGAAAACAGAGGTGATTACAAAAATAAAACAGATAAGTTTGAGGTGATTACAAAAAAACCCAAAATAGTTAAGTTCAATTACATAAAGTTAAAAACCTTTTTCATGAATAAAATTAATGTGGTGTAAAAAGGGAAGCTATCAACTTGGAAAAATTCCTTTTATTAACTATAACTGAAGGTGTATAGGGAACTAGAAAAAATATATGTGACTAAAAACCATGCATCAGTAGATAAGTCATTAATGGATATGAACCAAGAGCTCGATGGAACATTGGATAGAATACTGGATTTTTAATGTAGAATCCCTGAGTTTTAATCCCACCTCAGGAATTTACTTTACTGTGTAACCCTCACTCTTAATGGTGAAGTCACTGAACCTCTCATAGCCTCATGTCTTCACCTGTAAAAGGGGAACAATAATAGTAGCTATCCCTCAGAGTCACTCAGGGATCAAGTACGATAATATAAGGTGAAGCATGCTACCCTCCTTAAGGTGCTACATAAATCACAAATATCTGGCAGTGTTCAAAAGAAAATAATTGTAAGCTATTCACAAGTATATGGAAGAATGCTCTAATTCGCCTGTAATGGGATTGCAAGCTCAGAGGTCCTCTGGTCTAACCCCCTCATTTTAAAGACGGGGAACCTGGAGGTTACATGAGTTACACTTGTAAGTGCCAGAGGTGGTCTTTGAAGGCTAATCTTCTGTTTATTCTTCCATGCCACAATAAGGGAAATTATAGATCAAAACAATTCTGATGTTTCACTTTGCATCCAGTAAATTGGCAAAGATGAGAAAAGATGGGAAGAGTCAGTGCTAGAAGGCTGTGGAAATAGGACCACGCAAATAACTTGTTGTTGAGGCTGAGCCATTCACTCAGTAAATTAATTTGAAACTGTGGGGAAAGAAAAGATTGCGATATCCATGTAACTTGACTTAGAAATTCTACTGCTGACCATGTAGCCCAAGGATGTCAATTACAAAGACAGGCAGAGAGAGAGAGAGACAGAGAAGCAGAGACAGAGAGAGAGAGACAGAGAGAATCATATAGTATTTATGGAAACACTTTTGGGTAGGAAAGAACTAGAAAGAGTAGATGTCCATTGATTCTGGGATGGTTAAACAAGATATGGTACATGAATGAAACATGATATTACTGTATTGTAAGAAATTATAAATATTATGAATAGTGGTATAACCAACGGGTGTAGCTGTGCAGAACACAGTTGCCTAGCTAGACTAACATTTCTTGCTCTTCATTTATGTCTTCTGGAAGGGGGTGGAGCTATTTTCCCAAGCCACACCAGTCTTCTCCCATCGGACTGACTCAAGGTGTGACATTCTCTTTGGTTGTCATCCTATCCTCCCTGACTTCCCTTTTTCCTTGGATCAGAGACTAGAGATTTAATCAGTCATACTCTATTTCAACAAGTATTAATTTTTAGTCTTGGAATAATAGAGTGATCCTCAGTGTACAAAATTCCTTTCTCTACTATTTTATGGAAATTGCATTAGATAAAATAATATTAATAAGATAACAGCACAAATCCCTCAGATATAAAATTTCCCAAGCTTTAAACAGAGATTTAACTCTATGTTCTAATTTAAACCTCTTCCCTCTCTGCCACAGATCTGTTTTCCTCCTGCTCCTGTGTTCTTTCTTCTTCTTCTTTTCTCTCTCTGTCTTTCTCTGTCTGTCTGTCTCTCCTTTCTCTCTCTCTCTCCATCTTCTCCTACAAACTATGTCCTTTCCCCAAAACTATGGGGAATTACTCAACATTGAGATAACTAAAATATATTTCAGATCTGATCTACAAATCCCAGAATTCTAGTCAACTTTTAAAACTTTATTACACAGAGAATCATGGGAAGATATTTATGAACTAATGCAAACAGAACCAGGAAAACAATATGAGCAATGATTATGATAATGTGGCTGGAAAGAATATCATCAGTAAACTTTTTGAAACTGAATGCTATGAAATGATAATGAACAAGCTTGGCCCCTTAAAGGAGATAAGGAAAGGGACCTTCCTCTGTTTCTTTGCAGCAATGGGTGACCATGGGAGACATTCACTATGCCTAACATAAGACGTTTTCAGTGTTTTGGCTAGTGTTCCTGGACTTCCCTTCATACATTTTAAATAATTATTTGTTATAACAGAATGTTCTTTGGAAAGGGGAAGGGAAAGACACTGAGGACTGTAAGTTAAATAAATGTAAAATATATGAATAACTACTTTTTTTAAAAAAGAAAGAGTAAATCAAAATATGTGGCTTATTGATATCAATTTGTTTGGATTTTCTTCCTAGCAAGTGAGCATATTAGTGTTGTCTAACTCTAAATGGATGGTAAATTGTTTGATTAGATGTAATTTTAAAAGAAACCTAGTTTTTATTGTATAAGGTAAGTACCTGAGTGTCTGTGAAGTGGAAGGAGATCTTATTTTTTTATTGAAAGTGACATTAATGATCAGAGGTTGGGGTTATGAAGAATATTAGGGGAAAATGTATTAAAAGTTAAATTAGCCATTTATATAAGTACTTTTATTTTTCACAAAGTGTCAGAAATGCTCTCCTTAGTCATGAGATTCATCTTTTATTTTTACTAAAATGTTAATATGAATTTAATATTTAAAGAAGTGTCATGTGTGGCATATATACCAGATGAAAAATAAAAGTCAGGTTTTAAATCAGATGTATAACAAAGACTTAATAAGAAGTTGTCTTTGTGTAGAGATGTCCTACATACTATGAAGTAAATCAATAGACATATTACCTATTTAATGAGTATTTATAGTCTTAAGACATTACCAATGTGAGAGTGAAGGACTTGTTTTGATGGTTCAAAAGATTTATATGTATAAGTACATTCTCAATGGACAGAAGTTGTAACTCTTCCATACCTTCCTATCCTGTTTGTTTCATGTATGTTTCCCTCAAAATCTTCCATAAAAGAACTGCCTTAACACAGTGGAAGTTGGTGTTTTATTATTTTAATATTTCAGTCCAATATTGTGGGCAGTGTTCTACACCCATAGTTTCCCATCTTTGCAAAGAAGCAGGGGGCGATGGCTTCTCATAGATCTTCTTTGAGGCCTAAGTTAGTCGTTATCACTTTATATTATAGAATTCAATTACAGTTGTTTTGTTACTGTTGTTTCCATTTGTTGTCTTTCCCCACTATATGCGTGGCCCACCTTCTTTTTGGACATACATGTCTTTGGCATGTAAGGTAAAAAATGGCATGTGAAGTAAATGGTATTATGTGTCGGAAAAAAAAACATGAAATGAATTATTAAGGCTGATATAGTATACATGGTAGATTAAGCATTTTAATCTATTTTTCAAATGAGCATTATTATTACTTTTTTCCATTAATTACTTTGTCTGGAATTTGAGGAATTATTGCTATGTGCTGTTTTTCCACACCTCCCCCAAAATTTTAACTTTGTGTTGGCTGTTGTTGTTTCATTGATGCATTTATTTTTATATCACATTCACTTCTCAATATTCCTCCACTCCCATGCCCAGTAAACCTTCCTTTGTAACAAAAATTAAAAAAGAAAAATGTAAAATAAGTTTAGCAAAGTCAACCCACACCTCAACCAAGTCAGGTAGTATATGAAGGAGTACATACCCATAGTCCTCTGTCCCTCCAATAAAGGTACCTTTTTAAACTCATTGTGATCTTACCATGTTTCATTTCATTCTTTTATCTCTTTTTGTTGTTAGGGGAATTATCCACGGTTTTTTCGTAATTTTCTTTGTTTCCCTCTGCATCAGTTCCTTTCAGTTTTCCTTGTATTTCTAAATATTTTATGCTCATTGTTTGATACAGTTAAATTGATATGCTACAATTTGTTTTGGTGTTCCAGTTTTCTCCAAGCACTCCTAGTCATTGTGCTCCTGCCTTTGTAGCACAATTTTATTCTTTTAAACAAAATTTAATCCTTTATAAAAAGGAAGAAGAGGGGAGGAGCCAAGATGGTGGAGTAGAAAGACTCATGTATGCTAGCTCCGAACCCACAGTCCATAAATTTCCTGTAAGAACTCCCCACAAATTCTGGAGCAGTGCAAGCCATGCAGCAACGCAATGGAGGAGATTTCCATTCCAGAGAGCCCTGAAAAACTGAATCCAAAGGTCTGTCGTGCACTGGACAGCGGAGCCCAGCCCTGCCCTGCCCTGGCCGTGCGGCCCCAGAGGAACAGATCCGAGCAGGCTTCAGGGACAGAATCTCTGGTGGCCAGGAAGGTTCCCTCCACCCACAGGTGCTACAGGTCAGTGAGAGAGACTTCTGGGCTGGCCGAAAGGGGAGCGGGGTTTCTCCGTGACTCATGCCCCCTCAGGAGGCAGCAGCAGACAGAGCGGCAGAGACAGCCAGGGCTCCCGGAGCAGACAGGAGCTCAGGGCCATTACTGAAGATCTCCGCAGAAAGCCCCTGAGGGAACTGAGCCTGGGAGGCAGCCCTGTCCCCACCTGAGAACCTGAACTTATTCCCACTAAATAGCAGCCCCTACCCCTGCTGAAAACCCTGAGGCTGGGGAGCAGCATTTGAATCTCAGACCCCAAGCACTAGCTGGGCGGATCTAGGCAGGGGTGGACAGGAATCTCAAAAGTCAAGTAAATGGCTGGGAAAATGCCCAGAAAAGGGGAAAAAAAATAAGACCATAGAAGATTACTTTCTTGGTGAACAGATGTTTCCTCCTTTCCTTTCTGATGAAGAAGAACAATGCTTACCCTCAGGGAAAGACATAGAAGTCAAGGCTTCTATATCCCAAATATCCAAAACAGATATCCAATGGGCTCAAGCCATGGAAGAGCTCAAAAAGGATTTTGAAAATTAAGTTAGACAGGTGGAGGAAAAACTGGGAAGAGAAATGAGAGAGATGCAAGAAAAGCATGAAAAACATGTCAATACCTTCCTAAAGGGGACCCAGAAAAATGCTGAAGAAAATAACACCTTGAAAAATAGGCTAACTCAATTGACAAAAGAGGTTCAAAAAGCCAATGAGGAGAAGAATGCTTTCAAAAGCAGAATTAGCCAAATGGAAAAAGAGGTTCAAAAGCTCACTGAAGAAAATAGTTCTCTCAAAATTAGAATGGAACAGATGGAGGCTAATGACTTTCTGAGAAACCAAGAAATCACCAAACAAAACCAAAAGAATGAAAAAATGGAAGAGAATGTAAAATATCTCATGGGAAAAACAACTGACCTGGAAAATAGATCCAGGAGAGACAATTTAAAAATTATGGGACTACCTGAAAGCCATGATCAAAAAAAGAGCCTAGACATCATCTTTCATGAAATTAACAAGGAAAACTGCCCTGAGATTCCAGAACCAGAGGGCAAAATAGTATTGAAGGAATCCATCGAACACTGCCTGAAAGAGATCCCAAAAGAGAAACTCCTAGGAACATTGTGGCCAAATTCCAGAATTCCCAGGTCAAGGAGAAAATATTGCAAGCAGCTAGAAAGAAACAATTCCAGTACTTGGAAATACAATCAGGATGACACAAGATCTAGCGGCTTCTACATTAAGGGATCAAAGGGCCTGGAATAGGATATTCTAGAAGTCAAAGGAAGTAGGACTAAAACCAAGAATCACCTACGCAGCAAAACTGAGTATATAATACTTCAGGGGAAAATATAGTCTTTCAATGAAACAGAAGACTTTCAAGCATTCTTGATGAAAAGACCAGAGCTGAAAAGAAAATTTGATTTTCAAACACAAGAATGAGAAGAAGCATCAAAAAGCAAACAGCAAAGAGGAGTCATAAGGGACTTACCAAAGGTGAACTGTTTACATTCCTACATGGAAAGACAGTAGTTGATGGGACTACAGACACACATACACACACACACATGCACACACATATACACATGCATGCACACACAGAGACAGAGAGCACAGAATGAATTGAATAGGATGGGATCATATCTTAAAAGAAATTAAGGTAAATGGTGAGGGAGAAATGTAGTGGGAAGAGAGAGGGTGAAATGGAATGGGGTAAATTATCTCTCATTCAAGAGGCAAGCAGGAGACTTTTTAGTGGAGGGAAAAAAGAGGAGAGCTGAGAAAAAAACATGAAGTTTACTCTCATCACATTTGACTAAAGGAAGGAATAAAATGTACACTTATTTTGGTATGAAAACCTATCTTACAATACAGGAAAGTGGGGGAGAAGGAGATAAGCAGGGTGGGGGGGACGATGGAAGGGAGGGCAATGGGAGGAGGGAGCAATTTGAAGTCAACACTTGGGGAGGGACAGGATCAAAAGACAGAATAGAAACAATGGGGGGCAGGATAGGATGGAGGGAAATTTAGTTAGTCTTACACAACACGACTATTATTGAAGTCATTTGCAAAACTACACAGATAGGGCCTAAATTGAATTGCCTGCCTTCCCAAAGGGAATGGGTGGGGAGGGAGGGATGGAGAGAATTTGGAACTCAAAGTTTTAGGAACAATTGTTGAGTATTTTTGTTGCTACTAGGAAATAAGAAATACAGTTAATGGGGAATAGAAAGTCATCTGGCCCTACAGGACAAAAGAGAAGATGGGGACAAGAGAAGGGAGGGATGATAGAAGAGAGGGCAGATTTGTGACAGGGGAAATTAGAATGCTCGGTGTATTGGGGTGGGGGAAGGGGACAAATGTGGAGAACATTTGGAACCCAAAATCTTGTGAAAATGAATGTAAAAAGTTAAATAAATAAATTTATATATTAAGAAAAAAAAGGAAGAAGATAGATTCTCTGGCAAGAAAGAATAAAGTATAAGTCAAAAATAAGAGAAGACGAGTGATTGTAACTCACTATACATATTTGTTTTATCTCTATGTTTTCTCTATTGTTTTATCTCTATGTTTTCTTACAAAAATCTTTTACCATTGATTGATTTTTCTGGTATGATCTCAGAATTCTTATAGAACTATATGTAGTCAGCAAGGCATCCCATGACCATTTTTGCATATATGTCTATGTGAAGAAGATGTTGGCATGCAACTTAAACTGGAATTTTTATCGCCATAATCATAGTGACTGATGTTTTTAGAGTATTTTAAATTTCACAAGACACTAGATATAATATATATATCATTTTGACTCATAATAACTCTATGAGTTAGGTTCATAGGCATTATGATTATTACTTTATAGATAAGGAGGCTAAGATCCATAGGGGTTAAGCGATATTGAATTGGGACCTCTGTCTCTCCTAAGTTCATGTCAAGTGCTTGTCCATTACACCATTCTACCTAGAATTGTATTTTTGCATCATCTTGACCTCAACCCTTTAACTCCACTATGTGCATAAAACAGTCTAAAAATAAATCATTCTTTGGGTCAGGTATTTTTCAGTTGATTATGTAGTAGAGACCTTGCATGCCTTGGAAATTCTATCACTTATGCGTCATGCCAATGGGAGTTCTTAGAAGATACCTTCTATCTATTCATTTTGACCATTTTCTTAACAAAGTTTTGGAAACTACCAGAAATATGTCAGCCTGACAGTTTCTAAGCCTATTGGTAGTCAGGTCACATTTACCTAGGTGATTAAAAGCAAATGGTTATGGAATAGTCAGCAGTGCACAAGAAAGTTCTTCATGGGTAGATCACTATTTCCATGCCCCCCCCCCCAAATCATACCTGTAGCCCTTGGTTTCAGTAGTTTAGGTGCTACTTTCCTTAACCCTGAGAAAGACAGCATGCTACTGCCTTCATTATTCAGCAAGGGAGTCTGATGTCTGAGTTGGCCATTATTGCATCTCTGTTTGAAATATCAGCCAAATGAACTTAGCTTTTCTGTGACCAAGTATATGACAGCCTTTCTTAATGATTTCAGTAAACCTACTGGCTACCAGAATGTATTAAACCTCCTGCTTCCTTCAGTGTCATTGCTAAGCAGTTTGAATTAACCCTTGCTAGACTGACCCAAAATTCATAGGATTAAATGGAACCTTGATTAAAATATTAATATATAAAATTTCATTTCTTATCCTAATTCATAAATTTTCAATTCTGTCTGCTACATAAACACACACACACACACACACACAGAGTTTCTGGTCCAATCAATTCAACGAATACAGAAGCTAAGTAAGCTTTCATTACAGAACTTATTTTATCAAGAAGAAAAGTTAACAAAATAGATCCAATGCTCATATGTAATCATCTCCTAAAACTCTTCCTGATGGCACTTCTAGAACTTAAGCAATAAGGAGTATTGGCATACTGACTCAGGTCTGGCAACTACAAACAAGGGAAAGCAATGAAGATGATGAGAGAAATGAGGTTATTCTTCTCACAGATCTATGGGATTCACAATAACTGGCAGTTTGTGCAGATCTTCATCTTTTTTCCAAATGGTTTCTGGTTCTTTTTCTCTGCTCCAGTATCAGCAACTTTCCCGTTGCTAGCCATTTGTTGTCTCATCCCCCTGACATCTGGATGAGTGTGCATGTGTGTGTGTGTGTGTGTGTGTTGTCTGTGGTCTTTGTCACTGGCCACTTGTTCTCTAGCAAGTTTCAACTATCTAGTGATAGCCCTGGATGCCCACTTCACCATGCAAGACTGGCATGGAAAGATCTGCAAAAATAAAAGAGTAAATCAACATGAAGCCTGCTGGTGTACAAATCATGTCCCACTTTTAATTATCAAGGGGATTCTGCTTCATTGAAAGTTAGATTTCAGAGAGATCCATGGTGGGGACAGAGAGGGACAATCAACTTTTACATGCTTGTGTCACAGGAACCGCTCTACATCTTTTTCCCTTTCTCTCTCTCTCTCTCTCTCTCTCTCTCTCTCTCTCTCTCTCTCTCTCTCTCTCTCTCTCTCTCTCTCTCTCTCTCTCTCTCTCTCTCTCTCTCTCTCTCTCCTTCCCTCCCTCTCCTCCTGGCTCTGTCTCTTTTTTAAGAAAAAAAAAAGAATAGAACTTCAGGCAAAAAAGTGAGGTGGCAGAAGAAAGATTTAACTCAATTTGTCAGAAACAGAGAGTGAAAAAATGTAACCCTGAAGAAAATTGGAGGGAAAAGGACAGCTCTCATCTTGAAACTAAAAAGCAAAATTTAATCCTTCTTAAAAAGGAAGAAGATAGATTCTCTGACAAGGAAGGATAAAGTATAAGTCAAAAATAAGAGAAGATGAGTGATTGTAACTCTCTATATACGTATTTGTTTACTAGCAAACAAAAATAGATTGGTTTATGGTCTTCCTTGGGTATGCATCTGAGACATAACCAGAAACCTCTCAAGACTTGCCCACTTCAGATGATACAAGTTATGAAATAACTGATACTGACAGAGGGAACGTAGAAAGTACTGCCAAAGACTATAAAATAATGTCTATAGAGATACAGGAGAAAAATTGATTTGGGAAGTCAAGGTGATGTCTAAGAATGAGATTCGGATTTCTGAACTATGGATTAAAATAGAAGAATCACAAGTCACTAGAAATGGATGAACTGTGTACCTAACAAAGGCTGGTAAAATTTAGCTAGTATCTTCAATATCAAATCAAAAAGATTTAATTTTTTACATACAGAAAAGGAACAGAAGTTCCTAAGTATATATCTGCTAACCTAGATACTATAGATTAGTGGGTCTTAACCTGTGGTCTGCAAACTTTAAAAAAAAAATGTTGATAAACATTTTAGTGACTCATTTCCTTTGTATTTCTACATATTTTATTTTATGCTTTAAAAAGTATCATTCTGAGAAGGGGTACATAGGCTTAACCAAACTACCAGAAGAGTCTGTGATACAAGAAAAGATTAAGAATCTTTGTTATAGAAGGTAACTTCCCAGAAATTCACAGGACATAAAATTCAATCAAAAGACTCATGGCCTCAGATATCTATATGCAAATGCCCAAAGTATCGGCAACAATGAAGAGGAACTTGACGTTCCAGGGTTGAGGCAAATTTGACTTCACAGTTATTACCAAGAATGGTGGGCTTAAACTCCTGACTAGAATATGACTGTGGATAGATATACATTATTCAGTGAAACAAGTAAAAGCAGAAAATGGAAGTGAATTTTATTATTTAGGTAAGAAAATACAAGAGACAAAGTAGAAAAGCAAGGTGAAGAGATTTTGGGTAAGGATCAATGGAAGGACAAAGAGAAGTCATCAGAATGTATAACTGTAGATTCCCAGGGCAGAAAGAAGAAGGTATTTGCAAGTGGAGACATTTGAGGTTGTTTTGCATAGAAATAAGCATTATTTCAGTATTTTTATATAAATTGTTGCAGATAGCATCAACATTTCTCAATCAAATGAGGCTTTTTTCTATTTAGTAGTTGGGTAAGGAATTGTATATGATATTTCAAAAATCTTAGTGTAGTTTTAAGCTCTTAAAGATTAAAACTATGACTTTTGGTATACCTGATATATGAAATAAACAACTGCTTTGATGTAACGTACATGGTTTCTTGAAATAGTTTGATTTTACTCATTAAAAGCATCTCAATTTCCTCTGCGGAAATTCTTGTCTTGCCCAACATATTCTGCATATAAGCTTTTATGATATCATTTCAGCTTATCAAGTTTCTCTATAACTAAAGCATTTGTACAAAGCAAATACAATGGCTTTTCCTCTCCATTGATAATAGTATTTATGAATCACAGTGCTAAATGTATACAACAAGGATTTATTAAAAGTTAACTATATGCCGGGCACCATGTTCAGTACTAGAAATACAAAGAAGGGCAAAAATATTCCCTGCCTTCAAGAAGCTGACATTCTAATGGGATAGAAAACATGGTAAATAATTATGTAAATATAAGCTATGCACAAGGTAAATTGGAAGTAATCTCAGAGGGAAGACACCAGCAGATCCCATTTTCTCGATTTAAGTTTTTTATTTAATTTTTATATTTCTGCTACTTAAACTGTCTCTAGTGTCTCTACTTATACTAGTTTTAGCTAGTCCTGTGGACTTTTTCTTTATATCATTTATATATCTTTCCATCATCCAAGAATATTAGTTTACTTAAAATAGACACAAGTAATTTAGACAAATTTAGCTTTAATTACAACTAAAATTGTAAATGATTATAAACATTCTTGAGTTTCTTCAGTTTTTTTTAAGTTATAGCTTTATTACATTGCACTTACCAACATGAATGACATTAAGAAATATAAAAAAATATAAATTACTTTTAACTTTAACACAGAGGTTGGCTGATTTCAAGTTTACTTATTTCATATTCACAATCAGCCAGCAGTTTAAAAACAACTCACTTCTGTAATGATTCTATTGCTGGCTAATAGCTCTATACTGTGTCAGTGTGAAAATTCAATATCCTGACCCAAATTTGATCTCATTTGCATATGCCTCTTAATTAATTGCTGTACCTCATTCACTTTCAGCTGTAGTGAATTTGGCATGTTAGTCTCAGTTTTGTTAACTTTGCCTTTATCTTTGTTGAAAGAAGGGTATATTTTTATACTTCACTAAAAATATCCAATAATTTTGGCCATTGTTTCCCATCTCCCTGAGAAGGTTTCTTATTGTCCTCTTTAGGGATGTAAAATGCCCTACAATTTGGGAAAAAAATCTGTCTTAGGCAAGGGTTACATTACTCATTTTCAGTTGTATTGTACAGGAAACTTTTCTCAGGGTGAGATGATCTCTTTCCAATTTGATGTAGTACTATAGATGAGGGAACATGTGCAGCGACATGGACTTGGGAATTTGCCAACATTCTTGAGTATCAGTGAGTAAGCTAATCAGGTTGGAGTGGAAGGTTTGTGTTGAGGAGTCATGGAACATAAGAGTTAGTGTGATCGTAGGATCCTAGTTGGAGAATTGGAACTGACCTCCAAGGTTATCTAGATCAACCTCTTGAATTACAGAACTTAATGCCCCAGTGGTTAAATGACTTGCCTAAATTCATACAAGGACTAAGTAGTAGAGTTAGGATTTGACTATAACTCTTCAGATTCAAAATCTGGAGTTCTTTCCAATCAGGCCCACTCTGCCTAGTCAGGGCCAGCTTGCAGAGAGCATTGAATGTCAAGAGGAGTTTTACTTTATTCTGTAAGCAATGGGAAACTGCTGAAGGATAATGACCAGTGGAATGATGCAATCAGTTGATAAGTATGAAGTTCCATTATGCTAGGCACTATGCTAGGCACTTTGGGCACAAGTGCAAAATACTAAACAATACGTTCTTATTCACAGTGAACTTATATGATGAGGTGTAGGTTTAGAAAAGCTTGTTACACAGTAGTATGCAGAAAAGTGAGAAATAGGGCAAGAATTCAGGTAGGAGATTGTGGTAGTAATTTGGGTATAAGTTGATAAAGGCTTAAACTAGCATAATGACAGTTGTATCAGAAAGGAGAGACAATTAAGACATTTTTTGAGGAGGAATCAATAGCATTTGACATGTAGTTGAATGCAAAACATGGAGAAGTCACAGATGTCCCCAGTGCATTGGACCCAAGAAACGAGATAATCATGCTACCATTGACAGAGAGGAAAATTGGAAGGTAGAAATAAGTGATAGAAAAACTCTTATAAATTGTAGAAGACTTAACAAAATGAAAGAATACAGATTCCCTATAAATTTAGGAACAACTGAGCTATATAAATCGAGGGAGATGCATAAAGATGCAAAACTTTTCAAGTGTTCAAAGATTATGGATCATTTATCAGTCACTGTGTTACCATGATCTCATGATAGGCATGAGGAAGACAGCAGCTACATGCAAATCAGTATCAATCATGGCAACCTTGCATACAGTCAAAAGGACTTAACAAAAATGATTAAATTATGCTTCCTATTGAGTTATGTCACTTGTTATCCTCTTATGGACCTAACTTTGTGAAACATGCCACATAGAAACTCTTTATTTTCTCCTAGGAACTATGACTGTTTTATAAGTGGTTTACCAACAGGTAGATGTTGGGGTCTTTCAGTTTGACTTCATAGACTCTCAAAAAGCAGAAGCCACACCCAAATTATCAAATTCTCTTTTCTATAGACATGATTACTTAAAAAAACTATTGTAATAGCAATAAATTATTATAACAGTAATAAATTGTCAATTATTATAAACTATTATCTCAATGAATTATTCCTGTTTATTCACTTAAATCATAACACATAGAACAAGATTTAAAGACATATAAATGTGTAGCTATAAATTGATACTTTGTCAATCAAATCAAGTATATTCAATTATTACTTAATTAAACTTTGCTTTTTTTAAGGTCCCATCTAATTTTGTTTTTTTCTTTCTTAATAGTGTTTTTTTCCCAATTACATGTAAAGATAGTTTTCATCATTCATTTTTGTAAAATTTTGAGTTCTAAATTTTTCTTTCTCCCTCCTTCCCCCCCCAAGGCAATCTGATATAGTAAATTTTGCTCCTTTAAGGAAAATTGTTGCTGTTTCTCACCTTTAACCTTGTTTTTGTACAAAGCTTCTCGAACATTAGAAGTTTCTCCCAACCCCTTGGACCACTTCAGGGCTTGAGATTTCAGAACAGGCTTATGTCCTATAGCTGTTTGCAGTTTGACAGAGACAAGGGGTTAATTTGCTCCCTGTTCCTTGATCTAATTCATCTTAGATTATACCGGTAACTCACTCACCCTTTAGGGGAATGGTTTTCTCCATATTGCCCCATTATATCATAGATCAAGACATGGAAGGGACCTCAGAGACCATTCAATCCAATGCCTTCATTTGACAGATGGAGAAATCAAGGTATAGTGTCTGAGTCTAGGTTCAAATTCAGGTTTCCCTGATATACATGCACATACACACATATCTACATACATATCTATACTCATATGTCTATATACATATATCTATACATGTATGTATGTGTATGTATATATCATTTGCTTAGAGATGAATTAGATCCATAGGAGCAGATGAGGTGACCCAAAAAGAAACTGTATATAAGAGAAAGTAAGCCAAAGTCAGAGCGATACCCACATAGTAGGCAGGAACAGTGAGATAAATCAGAAACAAAGAAGACAGGAGAAACAGGAAAGGGCTGTATCAGAATCCAAAGACAGAGAATATCTTGTGGTCAGTAACGTCAGATGAAACAAAATGGTCAAAGAAACTGAGCAGGGAGAAAGGAACTTGGTGTTTTTTACTCTTGAGAGATCAGGACTGACCTTGGGAGCAGTTTTTGAAAATTGTTGAATAGATATCACAGTTTTAAAGGCCATTAATTTTTCTTTTTCATATTTGTATGGAGCGTAATAATACACTGGATACTAACTCCAGCATATACACAGTACACTGGCTATTCCCCAAGTTGTACTGCTCTTTACTTTCATATCAACCTCTCTCAGTTACTGGTTTTGTTCAAGAAACATCACACCATCTACAGAGGTGGCTAGGTAGTGAAATTGATAGAGAGCTAGGACTGCAGTCAGAATGAATTGAGTTCCAATCTGACCTCAGACATGTATTTCCTTGTGACCTTGGGCAAGTCACTTAACCTCTGTTTGCTTCCATTTCCTTAACAGTAAAAAAAAGGGATAATAATAGTACCTACCTTCCCGGATTGTTGTAAGGTTCAAATAATGTAATATTTGTAAAAGCATGTAGCCCAGTGCCTAGAACATGGTAGACACTCAATAAATGCTTATTCCCTCTTACTTCCCTTTCCTGTCTATCTCTCATGTTCCTTCCAGATTTAAATCTCCGATCTAAGGTCCTATGATCTTAGTTACAAAC
The DNA here is from genome assembly GCA_023548195.1 of Bettongia penicillata ogilbyi. Taxonomy (NCBI): domain Eukaryota; kingdom Metazoa; phylum Chordata; class Mammalia; order Diprotodontia; family Potoroidae; genus Bettongia; species Bettongia penicillata. The sequence continues at coordinate 13,484,175 of JAJHZJ010000314.1, forward strand.
CACTTGAATAATTTACTAAGTATTTTAATAATTGTTTTGTATTTCTACTGCTTTTTAACAAAATCTATATAAATTATAAAGATGGAAGTATAGAATTTGTGAGCAGTCATGCAATATTGGTTTATAATCTTAAACTCAAAGTCAAGAAATATCATATGCTCCATTAAATTACTGAATAACCCTGGTTGTTGTTAGTCATTTCGGTCGTATCTGATCCTTTGGGACCTCTTTTGGAATTTTCCTGGCAAAGATACTAGGCAAGTCCCTTAAGCCCTCTGGGGTTCCTTATGTGAAAAATAATGGGACAGGGGAGGAGTCCACAATCTCAAAAAGTTCCTTCCAGTTTTAACATTGTCTGTTTCAAATGAACTCAAATATTTATACCAGTGGTGCTAGAGCAGATCATCTTAACTTATAGACTATTTGACCACTTACTTCAGATTGTGGTCATCATCATCCATGCAACTAAGCTCATTCTTTGATTGATACGTTTGTCAATAAAATGAAGTATATTCAATTACTACTTAATAAAACCTTGCTCTTTTTTAAGGTCCTTTCTAATTTTATGTTTTCCTCTTTAATAGTATTTTATTTTTCCCAATTACATGTAAAGATAGTTTTTAACATTCATTTTTGTAAAATTTTGAGTTCTAAATTTTTCTCCCTTCCTTCCTTCCCTTCCCTCTCCAGCAAACAATCTTGATACCTAGAACTATTGTAACTATTATTGAAACCTCACCATCATAAAAGTTGCCCTCCCCTTTTGTGTTTTCATCATAGCTCAGTAACATGGTAACTCAATGGTGGAAAATGGCTCCCCAACTCACATGGTTAATTAGGACTAGCATCTGATTATAATTACTGAGATTTTTCCATACAACTGCAACTGAACTATTTCGTGAGGGATTTAATGTCCCCTTCTTGGTTTTAACATATTGTATTACTCTCTGTTGCTCCTCTCCATGGTATGAGCACAGATCCATTGAGGACCAGAATCAACATTCCTGCCCTGGCTGTTTCTATCCTTCTCCAAATAGCTGGACCGTTGGATCATCCCTTTGAGTTTTCAGTCTCCCAAGTGGCTGTTTATTGTCTGTCACTCAGGCAGTCTAATGTTTATCATCCTTGAAAAGTGACTGGCCCAGAGTCCATATTTATTATAAATTTCCCCCTTACATAGCCACCTTTAACTTTTTCTGGAGTTCCTTCTGTGGCATGCAGTAAAAGTCCATGTTTTATACTTCATTCTTTCCATTGAATTCGAGGTGATTATAGAAGTTTCTGTTTTTTACATTTTTTCAACTCATAGATACTGTGGGTAGTACAGTGAAGTTAAACTTTTCTATCCAGATCATTAGGGGTGACTCCTTGTAGATGACTGTTGTGTAGATATATTTGAAACTAAATCAGGTAGCTTTGTGTCTTTTGATCTGTCTCCATCTGTGCTGTTAATATTGCTTGAATTGGGGACTGAGGGACACATATGATGGCTTCCTTGAGCTCTTAGGCAGAAATGTGGGCTTAATTTACACTGGATCAACACAGCTGTCAACCTATTTTTTCTTTCTTTTTTTCTTCTACTTTTATAGATCCTAACCTCAGCTGCAAATATCTGTGGTACAAATTGATTTAAAAGAATTTAAAAGAATAAATACAGTTTTCTTGGGTTGTAAGTTGGTATATGCAGCTTCAACACATCATCTTAGACCAACCAGGAAAAAGGCTGATTGGAGGTGATAGATGTGTACTGTGGTAGAAATTAACATTATCCAAAAGAGAAATTGTCTTAGGAAGTAATGAATTCCCCTTCATTAGAGACCTTCCAACAAAGACCAGTTGATTACTTATTAGATATAGTGTAAAGGAATTATGAGTTACTCAAAATGGCCTCTGGAGTTCTTCCAACTCTGATATTCTGTGATTTGTGTATAAATTTTAATTATAATAAAGTGAACATTCTCTCTCCTTCAGGGAATAATCCTTGTTATAAATAACTCCTATTTATAGATTTCTAAAGAAGTTTTAAAAATTATATTCATCTGAGAGGCTCATACCCAATACACTAGAGTTCTTTATGGAAAGCAAATTTTATCCTGTTAAATTATTTGTTTTCATGCTCCATGTCAATGTATCTGAGTATATAAAAGAGTATTAAAAAAAGCCATAACAGTATAAAAAAAACCGAACATGTATCTCATTAGGAAAATGCCACTTTTTTTAAAGTGAGAACATTTCTTGAGACTAAGAATTTTTGAATTTAGAAGACTATATTTCTAACATATTACTTGCTAAATCAAGTAATTGATTAGTTTTCCCATATGTAAGAATGTTTTCTTTTTGTTACAATATGAAGAACTTTTTCAATTTGTCCCACAGCACACAATTTAAATAATTCTTCATATTTTATGTTTATTTCATGTTAGAGTTTTATTTCTAATTAAAATATGTGTTTAGAAATGAAGAATTTAACCTTACCTCCCCATTTCTTCTCTTTTCAGTTAGTTTTTGAATTCATCCCAGCATCTATTTCAAGGTTCTCCCAAAGGATTTTAGATGATTAGATATTTAAGAGAAAAAAAAGGAAGAAAAAGTCTTGTTACCAGTAGGTGGCTCACTATGAATGTGCTTGGGACAGTGTCAGAAATGTCACCCCTCCTCCACTTTGCCTTTGTTTTCAATCTCTGCTGCTTTGAGCTTTTTCTACAATGTCTGAGTCATTTACAGGAAAAAGAAGAAAAAAAACCTCGTCTTTGAGATCTAGAATAGCATAAGCCTCCATCTTACTCAGAGGACAGTGTTCTCAAGCGGTAGCCTAAGCAAAGAGTTCTATTTTCCACACACCACTGCTTGTTTCTTTTGTTTCTTGTGTCCTTGGCAGAGGCTGAAAGAACTAGGCCTGTAATACTTGGGCCCTGCTGTGTCACTTAAGGAAATAATAAGCCATTGTCTTCATTAAGCAACCCTTGTTTTAGCAAACAGAACCCAGATACTGGAAAGGGAACATTTTTTAGGAGGGGGGTGGTGGTGATGGTGGTGTAGAAATAGAAAGGAGCATGCTTTTACAAAATTCCCTAGAGAAACGGCTTTGTTTCCCCTGTTTTATAGCTACTTACTGAGAAGATTCATATTCAAATGGGTTGGGGTTGTGAATCTGTCGTTTGCACATTCTCATGCACCCAGGAAGGCTATGATTATGGCTAATTACAATGAGGAATGAAATCCTAACAAGAGTGCTCAATCAGATTGCTGTTCATGCATGAAGTAACTACGACTAGCCAATGGAGGTGTGATTTTGGTAATTACAAACAATGTGGCTATTTGAAAAAAAAAACTTTAGTAAATCTGCTCAAGACAAAATAAGGTCTAATTAATCACTTTAGGCTTTGAATTCTCCAGATGATCAGCTTGCTCTATTTTTTTTTTAAGGGTCTTTTTAATAGACTAGATCTAAGGAATGAGAATGCTTCCTTTTTGTCCATACTTCCATTAGTTTGAAGAATGCAACAGTTTCTAGCGTTCTGAGACTCCCTTTGTGCCAATCATGTTGGAATCCGCTTTTAATGCAAGTTGACAGAATGTTAGAAAAAATAAACTTGTTGGTATTTGTTCCTGTCATTATCTCACTGCGGGTATGTGTGTGGGGGTACTGTATGAAATTACTGGAAATTTTAAAATAATTACTGAATTTAGTCAACGAATTGAGATTGTCATTACAGAATAAATGTAATTGGGCTCATCTTTTAGCTCTTGCGTACACAGGCATGTTTTACATTCTAATCCAATAAGTAAATTCGAATTCTATTTTATCCTAATTATTTGGTTCTCTCCATGAAGACAAAATTGAAAGAAGGGAATATTTTGCAGTTCAATGCAATAGACATCCAAAAAGCTTGGAAATAGGGTTGGTGAAGGCCTGACACTGTCAAAGGCTGATTTTTTTTTCTATTCTAGGCCAGTTTCTCTGTACCTTAGTTCCCTCATCTGAGAAAGTGGATTAATGAAACTGACAGGGTCACTGTGAGGAATGCACAATGAAAGGCTAGTCAGATAATAGTAAGCATCAAATTATGCAGTCCTACATTTCCTATAAATATTTAGTAGACTCAGTCCTCCTATCTCCTCCTCCCAACTTACCACAGTAGTTCTAGGTACCAAGTTTTCATTATTTTGTATTATCATGGTGGATGAACTTATAGGAAAGGAGCATCTCAATTAAATTAACACAACTAGAGATTTAATTAGAGGTTGTTTCCTTTGAATATGCATTGTTGGCCTTAGGGCTAATAGATAGCAGTTGCATAGCTATTACCTCTCTTCCTGGTCACTCCCCCGCCCCCTCCCCTCATTGAAATCTAAATGGAAAAAGATTTTATGCCAAACTATTAAAACTGATCTGTAAAATGTTTGTAGATGTTAACGCAATTCATTTACTACTGTCATCTAGGAAAAGAAAAATTAACTTTCTAGAGTATTACTGGGAAAGTGACCTCACAATTTTGCATATATTTCTTCTGGTAATCTAATTCAAATGAATTCTACTGGTGAGAAAATAGTAAATAATTGTGTAAGAAAGTTTCTTTAAAGATTACATACTACAAAACAACCATATTTACCTTTTGGTTTCTTCACAGAAATCTGAGAGTCTGTCATATGTCCCAGGGTAGCTATCCTTAACTTGATTATATAAAGTATATATGGTCCTTTTCTGTCAATGGTATATAACCAATAGTCAGTTGAAAAAATATGTTGAATTAATATATTACTTTTTCTACCCTGTTTCAAGAAAAAATATTATTAGCAACTTGTTTCAAAAAGTATTTTTTTTTGTATTTGAGTTTAATTCAGCTTATCAGAAAGGAAAAAGTCATGAGTGTGTTTTTTTTAAAATTCCACAGCATGGGATCAATCGAGATTATAAGCAATTTATGATTTGGTAAAAGGGAACAATCACCAGATCACTGTTTTACTGCTGTCCTTGAAGAATTTACATTTTGAAGAAACTAGAAGATGGTTAAGACTGATGAATTCAAATAGTTGCTTGAGAGAATATGTGCTTAGACCATTTCTCTTCTTACAACAATTGAATATTGTGCTTCTGTTCTTGCTTCCTAAACATATGGATACAGATGCAAATAAGGTGAGACCAACTCCCTGTAAATCAGCTGTCAACTTGCATCAGAGAAAGAACAAATAGGCAGGCAGAAGTGCGTCTCATAAAAGTTCTGCATTTCCTCTATCCACAGAGAATATTTATATTCTTTACAACTGGCAGCAAAGGACATTTAAAACTGTAACTTTGCACTTACCTAAAGTATAATATGAATTAAATGATTTCCATGTGTGAGACATTTACCAAACTATAAATTGTTTGTAGTACCTATGATATACTATGGAATTTTGGAGAACACACTCATAACTGACCTTAAACCCCACCCCCACCCCCCCACTCCATCCCCCGTAACATACATCTAGGTACTTCAAGTCAATTTTCTTTATGTAAAATTATACGTTTATCTACAAGGGGGATTAATGTAGTCCATACCCTGCTTAAACTAAACCAATTAATGTTTGAAACAAGTTCTTACCATTTACATATGTTAGAAATTCTATCATTCTAATAGAGGCAACAATATTTTGACTTATTCAATCAGCAAACACTTATTAAGTGCTTACCTACTATGTGCCAAATCCTGGGATAAAAAAGAAAAAGTTAAAATAGTTCCTATTTTGAAGGAACTTACCTTTTAATGGGAGAGATCAATTAGGAAGTTGTTGAAATAGTTAAGGGTACCAGGGCCAGAACTCCAACCCAGATTTTTTCGAGTCCAAGTATAAACTACATTTCACAATAGTGTATATTTTAACTCTTTGTAAATCAAGACTTGACTAAGCAAAATTACCCATTCTCAACCATATCAAACAATAGAGAGCTTAGTATTGTAAGGGAAGCTAAATACAGTGAATAAAAAAATCCATCCATCAACAAGCATTTATTAAGTGCCTACTATTGACCAGACGGGACAAAGACAAAAATTGACTTAGAGATAATTGGGAGAAACAACATACAAGATATGTTGAATAGATACAGAATAGATAGAAAGCTATATACAACAAAACAAATGCTTTACAGCTAATTGCCTTATTTGATTATATGCTCCTTATAGATGAATCTATAAAGACTGCTTAGAAAGTTTTCCATGGCCTATTAAACAAGATAAGCAAAAAGAAATGACATACAAGTACCTTAGCTATTTTTCTGTAACTCCCAAAATTATAACCAAAATTGTTATGCTCAGTTGAAAACAGTTTTGCAATTCTGACAAGAAAGAAAAGCAAGATCAATTGATTTAAATCTTGCTGTTAATATGGTTATATAAATATGTATGTATATTATATGTATATATGTATACATATATGTATATATGTGTGTGTCTACATATATAAATAATTGGTGTGGGTACTCCCTTCACTAATAGATAACATTAACTTCTCTGTTATCTTTGAGAGTTGTTGTGGCCCCCAAAAGTGTCACTGTCAGCCTGGTAATCAGCTTCTCAGAACTCAGCTAGACTGGTTCTTCGCCAAAAAAAAAAATAATAATAATCTCTGTCTGGATAGCTCTTGGCCTTTCCAACTTGGTTGGGTTTAGAATAACTGGTTTAGAAGCCCTCAGTCACTACTATACCATATTGAGACATCTGAGCAGAACTTTGATGGAGCAAGGGAGATCTATGGAGTTGTATTTCTAGATGCAGTTATATTCTCTCTTCTGAGCTCCACTCCCTTACTACTAGCTGGCTGTTGGACATTTTCAGCTGGATGTTTTGTAGTCATTTCAACTTTAGTGCACACAAAAGAGAACTTGCTATATTCCTTCACAAACTCCTCTTCTGGGCTTTCCTTCTTCTGTTGAGGATACCAATATCCATTCAGTGACCAAGGCTCATAACTGTGAAGATTTCATTAACTGTCAATTCTTATCTGTTCTTCCTTCACAGTATCTCATGCATTAATCTCCCCTCTGGTCACACAGTTACTGCCATCTCTGTCTTGGACTATTGCAATAGTCTCTTATTTGTTTTCCATTTCTCAAGTGACTTCCCCTCCTCAGTCTGTCCTCCATAATAGGAAGATGTGTGGTGACACCCATGATAATCCTGCCAGAGTGCTGAACACAAGTCTGATCACCTCACTCCCTTTCTCAGTCAATCCAATGGCTTTGTATTAGTCCTAGGAACAAAGGCAATATTCTCTACTTACAATTTGATTCAAATCTACTTTTCTGTCCTTATCATACATTACTCCCTAGCCAAACTACCCTTCCTGCTACTCTTCATACATGCTGAAACTGTCTCTCCTATGTTGTATCTTTTCAAAAGTTGTCTCCCATGCCTAGAATTCACTTCTTTTTCCCTTTTACCTCTAGGACCTTTCACTACTTTTATAGTTTGATTCAAATACCATCTTCTAATTAGGCTAAGATGTTACTTCTTCTTCTCCATGAAATTAATTTGTTTTCACTTTGTATGTGTTTTGTGTTTATGTATCTGTTATTTCTTCCAGTAGGCTGTGAGGTTTGTCACCCATCAGTGCCTGACAAACCATGCACACTTAATAAATGCTCATTGATTAATTGATTCAATTAATTTTATCATTAAGCTTTCCAAAATCATGTTCCTATTTTGATAAGGAAACTACTATTGTCATCCTCTCCGTTATTTGATGATTGGGAGTAGATAGTTTTACTTAGTTAAGTCTTCTGATTTATAAAGCATTACTACATAGATAGACAATTGTGGTGTGGTGAAATGAGGTCAGGTGGAGAAATATCTGAGTTTGAGTTCTGGCTCTGCAACTCCTTACTTTTATCAATAACTTTGCAATTGATCTCTCTGTTTCCCATGTCTCCATTCTCCAGACTATCCTTCCTCCACACAGCTGCCAAAGTGACATCATTAAAACACAGATGGAAACATGTTATTTCTCTACTGACAAATCACATGTCATGCCATGTTTCCTCTAGAATGATATACAGAATCTCCAATATGGCATTTAAAACCATCTGAAGCGTGGTTCTCACTTACCTTTTCAATCTTCTTTCATATTGCTCCTTTTCCTCCATTCTCTGTTCCAATGAGCAAAAAACAAGAGAGAATACAAATGACTTTTTGAAGAAATAGTTTTGCTCTGCCAGTTGTTTTCCATATGTGTCATTCCACATTCTAGAATGTGGATTCTACTCACCTCTAACTGAGTCCCTAGCATCTCTCTAATCACAAGTCAAGTCAAGTTCTACTTGATGCACTTCCTTATCTATCTACCAGTTCTTGCTAGTCTCTAGTCATAATAGCAACATTAGCAGCAGCAATGGCTGTAGTAGTCACATTTATATTGTGCTTCAAAGTGTGCAAAACACATTAAATAGATAATCTCATTTGATCCTTACTGATAATCCTTTGATGATGGTGCTATTATTTATTACTATTTATTAATATATAATATTTCTCATCCATAAAATAGGGTTAATATGTCCTTTCTTGTGAGAAAAGTATTTTATAAACTAGAGAGCCCTATAAAAATGTGAACTAAGGAGATTAACAATTTAGAATTTTGACTTGGCATTAAAATCTTTAGCCATGTTCATATTTTGGCTCCAAATATGCATCAAAAATTTTTGGTGCCTCTGAATCATCATTTTAAAGACGCTTTAGAGACTTCTGGGAGCCAAGATCACAGAATAAGCAGTAAATTGCTATAACTCTCCCTCATTCACCTCCAAAACACCATGAAATTTTACTCCAAAACAAATCCAGGAACAGGCAGAACCAGCAAAAAGGAGGGGTGAAACAATCTTTTAGTCCCAGAAACTTGGAAGATCAACAAGAAAGATGTGTCTCATTTGGGTAAAAGGGGAAGTATAGGACAGGAAGCATTCTAGCAAGCCAGCAGCAAGCCCCACCTCAACAAATCAGCAGGAGATCCTGATCCCCTGTGTGGGAGAACAGGCAAAAGCTGAGATCAGCACCACCCACAGAGCTCCACATAGCCAGAGCAACAGGCAGACTCCAGCTCCTATAACTGCCATCTGTTTTGGCATAACCCTGGGGCAAACAGGCAACCTCCAGTGGTCAGATTGCCAGGTCCTTCAACGTATCCCTGGGGAAACACAGGAATACCTCACCAGCCTCAGCACATGCCAGGCTCTAACCCTGGGACCATAGGTCAACACCAGGAAAGCTACCAAATCTGCAACAGTGCCAGCCACTCCCTCAGACTACCCTCTCAGTTCATCACCAGACATGAGGGTCCCCCGTGGATCTCAGGGCAATGTCAGTGCAACACCAGGTAAACAGCCAGGGCCTACAGCTCTTGGAACAAGAAGCCTACATCACTACCTTTTCTATCCTGGGAACAGAGCTCAAATTCAAAAGGAAGGAAAAGGACCAAAAAAAAGATGAACAAAAAACAACAGCAACCAAAAAAAATAATCTGAAAATAGAAATATTTTATAGTAATAGGGAAAATCAAGACACAAACTCAGAAGAGGTCAGCAATGCTAAAACATGTAAAAAGTGCAAAACCCTAAAGAAAAATGGGAAGTGGTCTCAAGCCCAGAAAAAACTCATGGAAGAGTTCAAAAAGTTGCTTAAAAATCATATAAGAGAGGTAGAGGAAAAAGTCAGAAAAGAAATGAGAGTGATAAAAGAGAATTATGAAAAAAAGAGTCGGTGGCTCAGAAAAAGAAAACAATAGTTACAAAGCAGAATTGGCCAAAAGGAAAAGGATATACAAAAATCCACTGAAAGAAACAACTCTTTAAAAAGTACATTGGCCAAATGGAAAAGGAAGTACAAAAGCTAACTAAGGAAAATAATGCCTTAAAAGTTAGAATCAGGCAAGTGGAAGCAAATGACTCTATGAGACATCAAGAATCAGTCGAACAAAATCAAAAGAATAAAAAAATACAAGAAAATATAAAATATATCATTGGAAAAGCAGCTGACCTGGAAAACAGATCCTGAAAACTATGTCAGAATCATTGGACAACCTGAAAGCCATAATCAAAAGGAGGATCTGGACAGGATCTTTCAAAAACTTATCGAGGAAATCTGCCCTAATATCCTGGTCCCAGGGGGCAAAATAGGCATTGTAAGAATCCACTGATCACCTCAGGAAACAGATCCCAAAATAAAAACTCTCAGGAGCATTATAGCCAAATTTCAGAACTATCACGTCAAAGAAAAACTACTGCAAGTGGCCAGGGAGAAACAATCAAATATTGGGATGCCACAATCAAGATTGCAATAGGATTTAGCAGCTGCAACATTAAAGGACTGGAAGTCATGGAACATAATATTCCAGAAAGCAAAGGAGCTAGGACTACAACCAAGAATCATCTACCCAGTGAAATGAAGCATAATACTTCAAAGGGAAAAAAATGGTTATTCAATGAAATAGAAAGATTTTAGGTTTTCATAAGGAGAAGACCAGAATTGGAAAAAAAAATGTTCTCCAATATCAAGACCCAAGAGAAGGCTAAAAAGGAGAAAAGAGAAAAGAAAACATAAGGGATTCAATGGAACTGAACTGTATATATCCCTACATGGAAAGATACTTGTAATTCTTGAAAATTTTACCATTAATAGTATAGCTAGAAGGAATATACATAGAAGGCATGGGTATTAGGTGAATTTGAGGGAATGGCATAAAACAAATAATCTAAAGATGAGAAAGAGGCATGCACTGGGTGCAGAAGGAAGGGGAAGGTAGAATTGGGTAAGTTATTTCACATGAAGAGGCACAAAAACCTGTTATAGTAGAAGGGAAGATTGAAGGGTGGGTGTTAGGCCTCACTTGATCCAATATTGGCTCAAAGAGGGAATAATATACAAAATCAGTTGAATATAAAAACTATCTTACCTGGCAGAGAAAGTAGGAGAGGAGATTAAGTAAAGGTGGTGGGGGGAGACTTACAGAAAGTAGGGCAGATGAGGGGAAGTGGCAGACAGAAGTAAAACAGTGGTAAAGAGGGAAAGATTGAAAGAAAAGAGAGTACAAACAGGAGGAAAAATAAGATGGAGTGGAATACGCAGTTAGCAATCATAATTGTGAATGTGAATGGCAGAAAGTCTCCCATAAAATGGAAGCAGATAGGAGAGTAGATAAAAAGCAGAATCCTACAATATGTTGGACACTTGAAGCAGGGAGACTCACACATAGAATAAAGGTAAGGGGCTAGAACACAATCCATCATTCAGCTGAACTAAAAAAAAGCAAAGATAGCAATCCTGATCTTTGACAAAGTAAAAGCAAAACTAGACCTAATTAAAAGTGAAAAGAAAGGAAACTACATCTTGCTAAAAGGTAACATAGACAATGAAATAATATCAGTACTAAACATATATGAACCAAGTGGTATAGCATCCAAATTCTTAAAGGAGAAGTTAAGTGAGTTACAGGTTTATAACCAAACAAGAGATAGAGAGCAAAATAGATAATTTTGATTGAAAAACTTTTGCACAACAAAACCAATACAAACAAGATTAAAAGGAAAGCAGAAAGCTAGGAAATAATTTTTATAGCAAGAGTCTTTGATAAAGGCTTCATTTCTCAAATATGGAGAGAACTGAGTCAAATTTATTAGACTATAAGCCATTCCACAATTGATAAATGGTCAAAGGATATGAACAAGCAGTTTTCAGATGAAGAAATCAAAGCTATGTAAAGGCAAATGAAGAAGTGCTCTAAATAATTTATGATTAAATAAATGCAAACTAAGACAACTCTGAGGTACCATCTCACATCTATCAAATCGGCTACTGGGACAAAAAAGAAAAATGATAAATGTTGGAGATTTTGGAAAATTGGGACAGTGGTACATTGTTGGTGGAGTTGTGGACTGATCCAACTATTCTGGAAAGCAATTAGGAAATTATACCCCAAAGGCTATAAAACTGCGCATATCCTCTGATCCAATAGTACCACTACTAGGTCTGTATCCTAAAGAGATCATTTTGAAAAAGGACTTACATGTGCAAAAATATTTATAGCAGCCCTTTTCATGCTGGCCAAGAATTGGAAATTGAGAGATGCCCATCAGTTGGGGAATTGTTAAACCTGCTGTGGCACATGAATGTAATGGAATATAATGGAATACTAGAGTGTAATAAGAAATTATTAACAGGCAGATTTCAGAAAAGATATGTTTGAATTGATGCAAAGTGAAATGAGCAGAACCAGGAAAACATTGTACATAGTGCTGATAATATTATGTGATGATCCATTATGAATGACTCAGCTCTTCTCAGCCATACAGTGATTCAAGACAAGTACAAAGGAAAATGTTATCCACACCCAGATAAAGAACCAATGAACTCTGAATTGCAGATCCAAGTATACTTTTTCGCTTACTTTCTTCTTTTTTGTGTTTTTTTTCCCCTTTGGCCTGTTTCTTCTTTTACAACTGTGCCTAATATGGAAATATGTTTTACCTGATAGCACATGTATAACCTATAGTAAGTTGCCTACCATATTTAGAAGAGGAGAGGGAAGGAGGGAGAAAAAAATGGAACTCAAAGTCTTGTAACAAAGAATGATAAAAGTTGTCTTGACATGTAATTGGGAAAAAAAAGTAACAAAAAAGATAGCATCCTCATTATCATATTGTTGTGAGGGTCAAATGAGATTATATTTTAAGGTGACCTATTTTTTAAGTATTACATACACTATATAAATATAAATGTTATTATATAAAAATATGACAGTATGGATGAACCTTTTGCTGAATCTCAAAAAACTGCTAGGAAATAACTTTATCTCTATTTAAAAACCTTGCTTATCAGTTTAAATGCAGTTTGATGGGTTGTATTCTGATTTATCCGAAATTTATGATCACCAAGCTCTCTCCAAAGGAAGTTTATATCTGATTTTGTATTAAAACTTGAAGTACAAGTTTTAATAATTTCTTTATGGATGGTGAAGCTGACCTTCTAAGGAATTATTTATCCATGGTAACACAGCCTTTGAGTCATTGGGAATTAAACCCATCTTCTATTTTCAAATCATGCTATCTTGCCTTTACAAATTCTAAAAAAAGAAAAAAGAATGTTTTATCTTTGAAAGACTTGAGAATTCTGATCAAAATGGGGACCAAACACTCCTTCTTCTCCTTTCTGCTATCTTTATTGTTTTCTAGGATCGTAGATTTAGAAATAGGCGGGGGACCTTGGAGCTCTTTTATTCCAAACCCTTAATTTTACGATTAGGGATATTGAAGACCAAACAAATTATGTGACTTATCCAAGGTGACACTAACAGCAAATGACAGATCTGGGATGTAAATCCAGGTTCCCTAAATATAGAGGCAACATTCTTCAATTCACCACAGTGCCTCTTTATCTTTCCTTAAATTTTTTGATGCTCATCTCCCTCTGTTGATTCTGTTTTTCTTTCTAAATTAGACTTGTGGAGGCACAGAAACCCCTTTATTAATTTCAGTCCCACTTATAATCTACTTATTTCTAAGTCTTGGCTTTCAATATGTCATTTTTAGTTTTTTTTTCTGCTATTTTCAATATGTAATTTAATTCCTCTATTATTGTGTAGTCATTTAAACATACTTTCCCTACAAAACAGCAGGATTACTTTAAAAAAAAATTCTACCCATCTCTCTGCCAATTTCTTCATAAGTTTTTTCAGCTTGATTTTCACAGTGACATAATAGTCTGGCAAGAATGACATTCATCTAAAATGTTAATCATTTCACTACATCATCACCAGGGAGGTAGGAAAGCACTTTCATCTAAATATCTTTTTTTTGGTGAGAAAAATAGTAGATAAAAGTCTGCAGTTCATACTCCTATCCCCTATATCTCCTTTTTTATTTTATGGTTTGAATAGCCTTTTAGAAATTTCTGTGTTTTAGCAAACTGATTTTTCATTAAATTAAAAAAAAACCACTATAGGTTAAATGTATAATATTAAAGACCATCACTTCCTAGAAGTCCTCCTTTCAGAGTATTTCTTGTCTGCTTGTCTCATAGTAAGAACTTAATAAATGTTCATCTCATTGACTCTAAATTGTGGTATTAAATAGAGAACTTCCTTTCATTTATTTATATCCTTGACTTGATACACAGTATGTCCAAACTAGTAATGTTTTACCCGAACATTTCATTCTCAATACGTGAGACAGCATCACAGATACTTTAGACACTGAAGGATAATAGACAAGTCCTCCACTGCTTAGAAGTTGAGGCTTTTCCTAACCAATTGCATTTGGCATTTCAAGTGAATCTATTAGCAGTTACTATGTGTTATATGTACTTGAGGAACGCATGTATGACATTCCCACTAGGATAGTCTAAAAATCGCAGAAACCCACGAAAAGGCTCAATTTTTGCTTTGGACTACATGAATGTTTATTATTGTCTCACCAGGAATTGACTGGTTATTTAGTACTCTGCACCTGCTCTAGTCAGAATACAGTGTAAAATGCAATGTATTGGGCAGTTGTAAGTAATCCCTTGGCTCCTACTGAAATTAGAAATTTTTATGAAAACACATAGGTACATTCAGAACAGTGATGTATCTCTGCTGAGCATACTAATTTAAAAACTTACATTAGCCTCTTTTTCAGGATCTAACTGAAATCACATGAAACTATTATCATATATTGGTTTGCCATCATAAATTTTAGGATGTCTTCTTTTATGTTGAAACATTTTCTGTTTCTCTAGAAAATGTGGATGACTATGGTATATTTAAGCTTTACAAAGAGGACTGAGAGCTCTAGATTCTGGATATTTAGACCTGTGATCCCAAAATATTTTTGCACAATCTTGAAATTTTTGATTAGCTATGCCAAATATTTAAGTCAGTAAAATTGTAAGTGCATTACATACAGTGCCAGGAGAGTGATGGAACCAGCTTGAACCAGCTCTTGAGAACTGATTGTTAAATTCTCAGCGTGAACATTTTAAGCTTTAGAAAACAAGAAATACTAAAAATCAGGGCTTGATTTATTGTTTTGTGGATTGTCTAAACATAAGAAAGTGATGGAGGAAATGTTAATGATGTGGATTAAACTTAAAAGTATATTTTCTGTGCTCTTTCTTTCTTTTTGAGAATCAGTTATTAAACATAAATAGCACAAAACTCTGACGGTGACTTGCCTCTCATGCTCAGGGCTATTTTACCCAGGTCTCACAATTAGAGCTCTTTCAAAAGAATTCTCTCACCTCAAGAATGAACAGTTTGCTTCATGTAACTAGTCCAGTAAAGACTCAACTTTAACTGAGTCCCACCTAACTAGTTCTTAGAACCATAGCATTTCAGAGCTAGGAGGGCATCTAATTCAACCCACATATAAAGAATTATTCCTCTGTGAAATTTTCTTAACATACCACCTCCACTGGAATACCAGTGACTAGGACTCACTATATTAACAACCAGTTCATTCTACCTTTAGATAGTTTAAATAATCAGGAAGGTGATTTTTTTTTAAATTTTTACACTGAGCAGAAATCTGTCTCCATGTAATTTCTATGATGTCTGTATTGCCCTCTATGTCTAACAAAGCATAATCCCTCTGCTTCATGATAACTCTTGAAATAACAGAGCATGGCTGCTCCTCCTCCCCCAATATACCTTCTCCAAGCTGTATCACCTCTGAACTTAACATACTTTCAACCCTTGTTTAGTGTTGTTATGTATCTATCACCTAACACCCTTTACTGCCCTCTTCTGTACAAGCTCCCAGTCTCCTAAGATGCCACCCCAAACTGAAAATTACAAAACAGATGTGATCTGACCAAGGCTTCTTCATGCTGCCTTTAATGCAGCCTGATCATGTGAGTTTATTTTTGTATGGTTTGTTTTATCTGCCATAGCCTCTCATCAAAGTAGAGCAGAAAATCTTTTCCATGCCCTACTTTTATGAGAGTGAGGCAAGTTGCAGAAAGCTGGCTGATTTTTAGAATCTGTTTTAAAATGTTCATGGAATGTCCTGAGGTCATCCTATGCCTTTGATATTGAAGATGTAAAATGATATTTAAGTCTAAAGATCTAGATGCATTTTAATATCTCTGATCACCAAGGAAATAGGTTGATTCCTGGGCCTTGATTCAGGAAGACCTGAGTTCAAATTCAGCCTCAAACACTTAATAGCTCTGTGACCCTGGACCAAGTCACTTAGCCTCTGTTTGCCTGTTTCTTCAAGTGGAGATAATGGATACAATGATAACACCTCCCTCCCAAGGTCGCTGTAAGGATCAAATGAGATGATGTTTATAAAGTCCTTAGCACAGTACCCAGCACACAGTAGGTGCTAAAAAATTCTACTTATTATTACTAATCATTATTGCTGTTGTCAAAGCAGAATATATTTTACAAGGTTGTAAAGTGTACAAACATGTTTTAGAAATTTTTTTTGGCAAGAATAGAAAAAAAATCTTAAGTTTTCCAAATAGCCTATAGTTAACCAAAATTTTAAGGAAACCAAAACACCTCTTACCCTGAGTATTCTGACTATTCTAAGTTTTTAGAACGAAGGGTGCAAGTGATATCCTAGACCAGAAAAAGTGTTGTTTTTGAAAAGTATTGACAATTATAAGAGGCGGCATTCATTTAGAGCATTAATATTTACAACATGCATTTCATTTAGTCCTCACAAAAACACTGTGAAATAGGTGCTTACCCTGATTTTAGAGAGGAGGAAACTGAGACTCACAAAGCTTGTGTCTAGCTCAGTTTCACATCAAATGTGTCAGAGGCGGGTTTCGGCTCAGGTCTTCTTGTCTTCGGGTTTAGCACTCTCTCTCACGAATAAGTCATCTAACTGACTCTTCTCATGCATATTTATACATAAATCACCCAAAAAGAAACTTCCCAATGTGTTTGATACTTTCCTTCCGGTCTTATAGTATGTTGTGGCCACCAATGCAGTAGTTAGGGTGTCAGTCTATTAGCACCTGCCTTGTTCTTTGACCGTCTGATCTTCTTTTCTTGTCACATGCATTTTGGATTTCTTTTATAGCCAAGGCAACCTTTATTTTTAGAATACAGCCTTATTTGTAAAGCATTATGGAGGAGGAGGAGGAGGAGGATGGAAGAGCAAGTCTAGTATCGATCATGATCTCATAAAAAATGAAACTCAAAATAAGGAAAAGGAGTTGGTGGAATGTTTGATGCTATACTCAACTGAGCCAGATTGTCTCAGAACACTTATAGAAATAACTAGATGGAAGATAACAAGCAGATATGAAATGAAGGAACTATTAGGAACTATGCTAGATGTTGTCAATAAAAAGACAAAAATGAAATAATCTCTACCCTCAACGACCTTATATGCTATTGGGGCTGACAACATGTATAAAGAAACTTGGCAGACTAGGGAGAAGAATCACCAGCCACTGAAGAGAGGAATTAGATGGGGTCTCAAGTGGGAGAAAGCTTTTGAGCTGAGCTTCGAAGGAAATTAAAGTTTTTAAGCGGTAGGGATGATGCCTTCCAGGGATGGTGGTCAGATTTTATAATGGCAAAAGATGGGAAGTAGAATGTCCTGTGTGGAAAACAGCAAGAAAGCCAGATTGGCTTAACCATAGAACAAACAGGAAGGAGGGCAATGTATAAAAAGACTGGAAAAGTAGATGATAACAGATAACCTTTGTGTAATACTTTACAATCTACTTTAACTCATTTCCTCCTTATAACATTTCTAACTTTTAGGTACTTACAGGTATTATCTTCATTTTAGAGATATGGAGACTGAATTTTGGAAAGGAAAAAATGACCTGTTTACAATCACAGAGAGAGTAAGAGTAGGAGGTGGGATTCAAACTAACATTCTCCTTAGAATATATTAAGTAATATATAGTGTCTGGAATTTTGTACCCTGACATAGTCAGACCACCCTTGTGTACAGTTTGAGGTCTTCTATTTTCAGAAAGAAATTTGCAAATTAGAATATGTCCAAAGTGCAGGGCGGGGGAAGAGGACCAAATGCTGATGAAAATATCAAATTTGGATTGGTTGGAGGAAATATGCATGTTTAAGCTTTAGAGGAAAGAAGACTTGGAGGGATTTGGTAGCTATTTTCAAATATTTGAAGAACTGTCAAAGGGGTATCAGTTGGAGAAAAACTTCCTAACATTTAGTGCCATCCACAAGGAAACTAGACTGATTTGAGGGATAATTTTTCAAATCAAGACTGGATAACCACTAACTAGGAATCTTAAAGAACTTGCTGTAATACTCTTTTGGCCTCAGTCTCGTGTGTAAAGCAGAGTAATTATACTAGATGTTGCCTAGAATTCCTTTCAGGTCTAGTATTATGTGTACAAAGGACACAAAGATGAATAAAATGTAGTCTTTGAATTCAAGGAATAGTGTTATTTTTCTGTATCTTCTTGTGCCTAGCATACTGCTTAGCACATAGTAGGTGCTCAAATGTATTTATCAAGTGATTTGGAACATTTTACCAGATTTCCTTGACCTATCTTCATTAGTTGATGATGAAACTGAAGAACTTCATAGAATTACTCAAGTGCAATGTTTAGTCTTTAACATTTTAAATATGTAATTACTCTCCTAAGTCAAATGCTATCACTTCACTCAGTGGAACATAATTGTTCATCATAAGCATATTCTCGACTTTTTTTAATCACCTGACAATGATTTACATGTTTTCCTATCGAGAACCAAAATTTTAGATTTTCTAGGGAAGAATATCCTCTAGGCTACAATACACAGATTGAGCCATGTAGATAAGCCATGTAGACCCGCTCGGATTGCTGCTTCCTCCCTTCATCTTTCTTCCAGTGTCTGCTCTCTCTAGTAGTGTTACCTCTAAGCTGTACTTATACAGAGTTGTGCATGCCATAAAAGCATCTCACACAAAATGTGCAGCTTCCATTGATATCCTTGTAAAATTGCAGATAAATGGGAGCAGGCCTAGACAAAATATGACATAGGAAAGGTTTGGCTTACATGATTCCAGCCTTTTCATTCTGCATCCTTCTTTCCTCTTCTTTGTAATGCCCCATAATCTCTTTCAGATACCTAGTCTCAGCAAGTTCTCTAATCCTTCATCAAAGTAGCGAAGGAGTGGATATTAGTCATTTATATTTTAGTTGAAGTGAGTTTCAGCCCATACGTTACCTCTCCCTGGTATTCATTTTGAGTAGCTCAGTACATCTGACATTTCAGGGATCATAGACCAAAATCATACTGTACCTACTCACAAAACTGGATATGTATGTGCATTAACCACTGCAAATTTCCAGAATGGAACAGTCACTGAGAAGATGTAGAACCAGGACTTTGTTCCTCTAAAGAGGATGAGTTGGGGACTTGCCAGGGATTTAGATACTAGAGGTTTATTCATGAATATGTTTTAGGAGTTCCTGTCCCAGAATCATCAGCTCCTTTCAGCTAAAGTCTGAAGACCTAGAGTCCAGTTCATTTCTGGACTGAACCCCTCCTTTCCATTCCCTGACCTAAGACAATAATACGCACAGTGCATAAGGTTTACTATACCTGGCCTGTCTTTTTATATACAGTCTCTGGGTTATCTAGGGAATGTCATAGCCTCCTTCTAAGTAAGGAATTGTTGTTGGGTCACTTAATAATGCACAAATTAACATTATGCAGTCATCATTGAAGGATGACACAGCCTCCCTCAGCTCTTCCTTAGTACCTGAAACTAATTTCCACTTTCGTATCCTCCTTTATGGAATCTAAATTGACCTCTTTAGATGGCTGAGCTTCAATCGCTAGCAAATGAAAGAACTAAATTACGCTGGCTAGGACTCCTAATGGCTCCTCTCTTTTACATACCTGCTTATAGATAGCAACATGATCAAATCAAGACCATCCTTTGTCAGTATTATTTGAGTGCCTTCATGTAAATAGCACTTTTATATGAAGCATCTTTGTAAAATACAAAGAAGAAATAACAAGAAGAATAACAGAAGTTAATTTTCCAACTATGAGAATTCTTCAAGAGCTCGCCTGTCAAACATTTAATTTGGGAATAATGAAGGGACTACTTGTTCGTTATTAGTTTCATGTTTGTTAATCCTTATTTTATGAGATTTATTTTCGTAATGCTTAATTTACTATTCAGTGTATTGTCAGAAAAGGAAGAATTATTTTTATATTTTGTGAAGAGATAAACAAGTGTCTAGAGAATTATACTTTGCCTTTGCTAAAGGAATACCATAGTTAAAGGAATTCTTCTAAGAGATCTTTATGGTCTTTTTGTTTGCCACAAGGCATTCATTACTATTTTTGTAAGGAGTATGTTGAGATTTGTGGATTGATACTTTACATCATTTCACAGTTCATGGAATAGACAACTAAAATCCAAATAATGTTTCACTCAATTTGCATGCAGAATCAAGTTTAAATTTCTACAAGTCTGATTTGATTATTTCTACACAATCCTTATAAGATTTCTCAAAGATTAAATGGACAAGATAATTTTTAAAAGTGAGAATTTTACCTGAAATTATTATAGAGTTATAATTTCCAGTGTGTTGTTACATTGTGTATAATTACTTGTTTTTTGATTTTATTTATTTATTATTTTGTCTTCATTTTGAAAACCATTTTTAAAAAACTAGATTTTTTGTGGGGAGAAAGAGGAGGGAACCAGTACTAGGACTAGCATTTACCTACGTAAAATACTGCTGTTAGGTTTTTACTATTTACCTGTAGAACCTCTACATCCTTGCCAAGATAATGAGTCAATAAAAATTATTATCATCCCTTAGTCTTAAACTGAATTCCATTGAACTTTTCTCATAGAATTTGTTTCTCTATTTAACTGTTGTGGGTTTGTTGTTTTCTTGATTTTGCTCTTTGCTGAACCATGTCGACTTTTCCCGCATTCCTTTGGAGGTGTGGGTCAAGTATAATATGGAGATTCTGGTCAGTAGAGAGAATGGCAGAAGAATTTCCTTCTGGACCTTTTCTTAGGATAATTCCAAAGCAAAATTAAGTTTTTACCTCTACCCTCTGAAAGCCAGTGATGCTACTTTTTACTATAGTCTGCTTCATAAAAAGCTAAGTGGTCTTTTAGAAATGTTCCCTACCATAACTGCAGTAGTCATTCTAAATATTTTACTTTCCTAGTATTTAGAATTCATGGCATATAATTGTACTTATTTTATAATTTTTCCTTTAATCAATATTCAACATAAATACATTTTATTCACATTTTCTATTTATATTTTATTAGTCAATTTTTATCATGCTTATAAAGTTGAAGTCATAAAGATCTATTATATATGTTATATCATCATGTGACTTCCTGCCCAAAAGTAAAAGAGTTGAAGCATAGTTCAAAATATGGACATAAGGAAAAGAGTCATTCAGCATTTATTCTAGTCACATCAACAGTCTAAGAATACCAACAAGGGCAAAGAACTGGCATTTCCCACTTCGGTATTTCATAGTGCTTTGAGATCCTCTTTGAAGTACAATAATACTTTGCATAAAAGTATACAGTTTTACATATTTGGCTTTATAGAGCAATAACTTAAGAGTCTGCATATGTATCTTCTCCTAAGAAATAAGATTAGCTACATATTCCTTAAAATATTAGAATTCAGTATAGAATGCATTTTGTAAAAACACAAAACCAAATTTGAATATATATACAAAAGGAAGAGAAGTTGATATTAGAAATGTTGGGGTAGCTACTAAATATATAAAACATTAGCAGATTATTTAATCTATTATTTTAAAATTCATAACAAAAGAGTATAGTTTAGCAGTCTTGTAGCAGGTAGTATTTTCTCTATGTCTTGAATACTAAATTGTCAAAATATGTTTACATTTTTACAATTAAGAACTGAGATCAAAAGTCATTCTTAAGCTACTTATTACTCCATTCATGTTTTTAAAGACAGGTAATTATTAGTAATTTCTTGTCCATTAAAAAGTTGTGTTTTTACTCAACCAATTTTTTAGTGTTTTGCAAGCATATGTTGATGGAGTCGTAATCAGAATGAGTTCCAATTTAAAACATTTTAGCTTTTATTAATGTTCTTTTCTTCTTAAAAAAAAGGAGGGGGAATGGAAAGAGAGAAAGGGGAAAGGAGAGGAAAGAGGAGGAAAAAAGGATACTGGAAGTTTGTGCTCTAATTTTTTTTTTTTTTAATAATAAAGATATGTGATCAAAAGAGATTGGAGATCGCCACCTTAGAGAATGAGGAAGGTATTGTTAAGAGCGTGGATGCTGCTGACCCTGTCATAGATTCAAACTTTTCAGTATTGTCACGGTCATCATCTTGGGCACCTCTCAATTTAGCCTGCTACACAACATTTCCCCAGTGGCATGAGCAGTGCCTGCAATAAAAGGAACTGCAAAACCAACCAAGCACACCAAGGCTTCAGAGTTACATTGTTCTAGCACAAGGATTTTCTATTTGACTCTTACCCAAACATAGCATAGTGGCCCATTTTAAAACCATTACCAGAGATTCTAACTTTGTCTGCAAGCAACCTTCAGAGTTGAAGAGGGGATGCTACCTTCATCAAAATTATTGGCAGCAGCTGCTAACTATTTGTCTTGTCTTTATGACTTGGTAACAGATCTTAAAAAACTTTCATGAATAAGATGTTGGAGCCTTGTTTCCTTGGGTTTGGGAATGGTTGATATAATGAATTCCCTGGTAAGAAAAATCATCCTAACAGTATGAATGTTTTTTTCTGAAATTTATAGCCTTATAAATATATAGCGCTTAGCTATATATTTACATTGAGAGCTTACGTGATTTATTCAAGGCCACACTGCCAGTAAATGCAAGAGGTAGAACCTGAATCCAGCTCTTGTGTGGATCTAAAGATGGGTCTTTATTTACCATGTCACTCTTCTTGTCACGTCCATACCATACCTGTTGGTCTATATAATCAAATTCAATTTCATGTTCCTGTTCCCCAGCCCCATTCCCATTCTTATACAGAACTCTTAAGTGATTTCAGAGGGAGCTTTACATAAAGAAAGTTTAAGTGCTTTCAGAGAATCTGTTCAAATGTAGGACAGCACCTTATTATCTTTCATTATTGCAGTGATTATGGCCTCAAGGTCTGAACATCACGAGGTCATAGACTCTCAATTTTACTTGGTATATTCAGAAAGATAATTACTCAATTAGAAAGTGAAAGTACAAAAATGAGCTTAATATGTAATAAAGACATCTGTGATGCAACTCCAAGCTTCCAACTAAAGTTTTAATTTCAGGATGATGGACCAAGGACTTGTTCTCTCTGTTAAATGTTCTTTTTTTTCTACTAGAAATATTGCTTTTCCTCCACCCCATTAAAAAATATCTCTAAAATTCTGAGATCTGGTTAGTTCTTGCACCTTCCCAATGTATATAGCTTACTAATTCCTATACTATAACCAAGAGAATCTTACATAAACTATAAGTGAGCATTGACCTTTTCACTGATTTACATTTTAGGATTATTCAATCAGACATGTAGTAGGTGCTTTCTACATGGTCAGCACATAGGCTAGGCAGTCATAAAAAGACAAAAATAAAGAAATCTTTACCCTCAATGAACTACTGGGAATTATTTAAGAAGATGTGTTATGCTGCACCAACACCTGACATTAGTTAAAAGTAACACAATTAGGTTGCCATCTGGTATTCTTACATAAAAGGAAAAGCCACAATATTTTCCCCTCCCTTCTTCCTAACTTCCTTAATATTGTCAAGGGGACGATTCTCTTCTCATCACCCAGGCTCCCAAGCTATGTATCATCCTTACCCCTTCAATTGTAATTGCTCCTTGTATCTAGTTAATTGCCCAGTCGTCATTTCTACCTTTGAAACAGCCCTCAAATGTTCCTTTCTGTCTTCTGACACTGTCACCATCCTGGTGTAGAATCTTATCAGCTGATGCCTGGGCTATTATAGTAGCTGGCTGGCTGATTTGTGTCCCTAGAACTTAGCCTAGTGCCTGCCACATAGTAAGTACTTAATAAATGTTTCTTGACTGATTATTCTGTCTTGAATTTCTTATAACTCTTATCATAAAATTTTCAATAAATCAGTTGAAAACTCATAGAATTTTAGAATTAAATTAGACTTTAGAAATTGTGTATTTGAGCACCTTAATTTTACAAATGAAAGCTGAAGGCCAGAATAGTGAAGTGATTTGTGAGAGCTCGTTCAGATGTAAGTATTAGATCTGATATTCAATCCTATGTCCATGGATTCCAAGTTCACTCTTCTCCTTATGTCATGAAAACTGGGTTCTGTTTAGATTTCATTTTTGAGAAATGGCTGGTATTTCTGTATGTGAATTTAAAAATCGGGAGTCATACTAAAAATATTGATTACTAGAAACCAGCATAAGGTCAATAACATAATGCCCTTCTTCATTGTTTTACATCATGAGTCAGATAGACAAGGTATATACACAGAAGAAAAGGAAAAACTACCAGGCAAAGAGCAAATTGTCCCATAGTTAAGAGCATAGCTCTATATGATGTCCAAGAAGTAAATTTCTATTTCTATCTAGTCAATTTTTCTTTATATTGACCTTGTATCAGTTGGAGGGGACTTGAACTAAACGTATTACTCTGTACTTCTCCACTTTGAATAATTCTACAATAAGATGCTGATTAGCCTTTTAGCCTTACATCAATACCGTGCTCTGTAGAAGTCTCACAGCTGTAATCCATTGGGGTAAAATACCTGGAGATGAAATTTCCTACAGGTGGAATTCAAAACAAAATCACCTGTTATATTAATATAGGCAATCCTATCTCATCAATTCAGAAATAAGTTACACTTACAGATTGTATTCTCCCACTTCATTTTTTAAAATTTTCTTTGATGTCCGTGCAAACATTTCACATCACCTTCTTATCATCCTGATTTTTGTTACTTTCTGACCCTAAAACACTCTGGTTACTGCAAATATTGAATGGGTTGAAGGGTGGAGAAGGGAGGGGGAACCTCATGATTGTATGTATATGTGATGCTTTGGGACCAAGGACACAATAGATGGGTCTCTGTCTCTTTATTACGAAATGCTTCAATAAATATACTATCCCTATCCCAATAGTATCTGCCTCAAAAGAAACATTGCCAAACCAGTTATATTACCCTGCCTGTAAAATATCAATGCATTCCCTATTTCTCACTGATGGATTTTTTTATAGAATTCTAATTGCAATGGGCAGTTTTCTATCCAATCGTTAGAAAGTAGCCATCACCATAGTAACCATAATGAGTACTGTGCCATAGACTTCCTCATTATTTTTGGTACTTTTTGCTACCTGTGATGTAAGATGAATTTATTTAACTGTTTTAAGAGTAAATTTAGACGATGATTTTGAGTTGCTTAATACTAGTAAATTACATAATGTTCATTAAAGTTCTCTGAGATATTTTTAATACCAGGGAAATTGTACAACTATAGTAACTTTTATACATGAGTACCTATTCCTTTGAATAAAGATATAACATTTTATTGTGCTTCAATTATTGAGAACATTTTATAAGATCCTTTTAAGGAGAACTGTGAAGTCATTTTGCTTCTTAATAGATTTTAAACAGTTGTTATAGTAATTTTTTCAAAGTGACAATATTTGTTATTCTGAGTCAGTTTTATCAACCAACTAAGGTTATCCAAGTATAAATATTTACCTACTTCACAGAATTGTTGTGAGGAAATTGTTTTGTGAACCTTAAAATACTCTATGAAGGTGTTACTATAAATTTATTTTTGACTTTTTCTATTTTCAATTCAGAAATGAATTTTTGAATATTAAGGGTTAAGTGTTTTATTTCCATGGTTTGTTTGGCACTTTGAACATTTATGTCAAGTGATAATGCATTCTTTTTTCTCTAAACTCTGATACTTCAGACAAGAAAAACATAATTTAGGATATTTAGGCAAAGAAAAAACATTTTAAAATATAAAATGAGATGGTTCTTGAATGATTTTACACCTCAGTCTACTTTTTTACATACTCTCAAATACAATTAAAACTTTTTTAGACTTGATTCATAGTGTCTATATATTTGCCTTTATAGTCTACATATACATGTATAAATATCCATATATATATACATAAACTTGTATATTTACCATATGTGTATATATAAGTATGTGAATATTCATATGTATAAGTGACATTCATAATAAAGTTTCTGCTTGGAACACTGAACTGCTTTCAATTTGTTGTCTATCGCGGTTCAAAACGTGTTAAAATTTATATAACTTCGCATGATACTAAATTTGAGTGGAATAGTATCATTTTAGTGAAAATGTCTTGCTGTTCTTAGACTTTTAGAAACACTATTGCTATTTTAAATAGTTCCTTATATAGTAATAATTTATTCTATATTACATACATATGCTATATTCTTGAACTTTGTATATAATAGAAATTATTATATATGTATATGCTACATAATATTGTATGTCTAGGGGAAGGAGGGATAAAGGGGGAGAGAGAGAGAGAGAGAGAGAGAGAGAGAGAGAGAGAGAGAGAGAGAGAGAATGGGTTTGTCTGTGTGTGTGTTTGACAGAGTATGTGAATATCACCCAGACTGGAAGTATGGAGCTATTTACAAGCCAGTTCCACACTCTGATCTGCAGGGGAACTTCTCCATTTTCAACTTGGTCCACTTTGCCCTTCTTTAGGCAACATGGTAGGTCTTCATCCCCAGCAGCTCACCATTATAAGGACGAATTTAGTGTGGACACCTCGTTGGCTCAGAACCTCCATGCTCAAGAGATGCACTAGCTTCAGTCTCCTCAGGAGCAGGGATTATAGGCATTCTCAGTTATATTTAATATTAAAATTTTAG
This sequence comes from Bettongia penicillata ogilbyi, assembly GCA_023548195.1. Taxonomy (NCBI): domain Eukaryota; kingdom Metazoa; phylum Chordata; class Mammalia; order Diprotodontia; family Potoroidae; genus Bettongia; species Bettongia penicillata. Next base: position 13,511,015 of record JAJHZJ010000314.1, read on the forward strand.
CATTACTTATATATTCATTCACCAAGTGTTACTTTTCTTGTGACATGTGATTATATATAAATGAATTTCAAAGCTCAATAAGGGACTGAAAACAGAAATATCTAATTTAAAAAAATCCAGGATTTTGTGTGATGTTTTTCATAAAATAAACACTGAGATGATCTATATTAAGTATATTACATAATACAAACTAAATAATTCAAAATAAGTATGTTACTACCATTTATGGCTGAACAAATGTATTATAAATAATTAGCATTTGTTAGAAGTTTTATCTATTCTTACTAAAGCCTTAATATTAATGATGAAAGAGTAAAATTTTGTACATTCATGTCTCCATGTCATGTTCAAAAAGTCATGAAAACTTCTTTAAAAAATGTTATTATATGTAATATATGTCTGTAAATGTATACATATGTGTGTATGTATGTACACACAGATATATATATATATATACACACACATATAATCTCAATATGTTTGGTAATTCAATGGCAGTAACTATTTAACCCAGTTTATTAATTTGATCAATTTTCAGATGAAACCAGTGCAGTGATCAGAAGCTAATCTGGGATAATTCTAGTCATTGACTTGGATAAAGTGGTGGAAACAGTTTAGTAAAGGAGCCTGATTTGAAGGAGAGCTGTGACTAGATAGAGGAAACCGTTATATCCTACACCTTCTCCTGGTAGAAGTCTGCTTTGGCTATTAGTATTTTGCCAAGTTTCTTGCATTTTGCTAGATAATGCAGTAATGCCCAAGATGGGGAAAAGATTTTATAGTCAAGGTGCATCTAAGGAGAAAGATACAGAGGCATGAAAAAAGAAGGAAGAAGGAAGGAAAGAGGACACAGTGAGGGACAAAATGTGTTGATACAAGGAATTTTGGAAGGTCTGTTGCCAGGAAAGATGTGAAATTAAAATCTGTAGTTAATCTTTGTAGTGATTTAATCACCTTATAGAGAACTATATTGTTTGTTTCAGATAGATTTTTAATAGCAGAAACAGTGATTCTAGGAAATTCAAAATGTGATATCACAATGAGTAATGTAATTGCTATCACCTACTTGTGTAACTCTTCAGAAAATATTTCAACTTTTCTCAGCCTCAGTTTTCTTATTTTTAAAAGAAGGAAAATTAGACTAAATGAACTCCAGGGTCATATTCCACTGAAAATTCAAGATGCTTTTTGACATTATTGCCTACCTATCTCCTCTAAACCAGTACTTGTTGAATTAATATTTTCCCTAGAGCAGGTTGTTATGCTTATCTGTATTAAATCCAGTTTTACAACTACCAAGACTCTCTGAGATCTGGTTGTGTCATTCAATGTTTTAGCTATCTCTTGGTGTTCCATGTTATCTACAAAATTTTAAAGCATATTACGTATCTTCACCAAAAAAATTATAAAAATGCTGTGTAATCTAGGCCAATGATAGATCGCTGTGGGTTTCTTGTAGAAACTTCCCTCCAGGTTAACGTCAGTCCATCCACCAACTTAACTGGGGTCTAGTCAATTGACTATTCTCAACCTGTTTTACTATGCTATCATCTACTACATATCTCACAATTTTGTCCAAAATGATATCTTTTTTTTAAACCCTACCTGAAGGTTTGTTGATATAGAAAATTCCATCAATCAATGTGTGTTGTACCCACTGTATATATTAGGGTCTTTGTTGCACAGAGCACTGAGAAGTTAAGTGACTTCCCAAGAGTTTCACAGTCTATGTCAAGGGCAGGTGTTCCTAACTCCGAAACCTGATTTCTATCTACTATTCTATGCCTAATTTGTCTTCTTGTATTCATATCATGAATCACAAAGCTGATTCTCTCAATAGACTTGATCAAGTATATCTTAAGACACTTCATCAGAAGCCTTCCTGAAATCCAGATGTATAGTTTGTCTACATCATTCGCAAAGTTAGAAAATTAGTTCATCAGATCCAATCAGAGAAGAAAATGAGGTTATTCTGCCAACTTTTCTTTAATCAACCTATTCAAACTCTTGGTGATCACCTCAAACTATTTTAAATAGTCATATTTAATCTTGCATTATACCAAGAATGATATCAAATTCACTGGCCTATTGCTTGAAGTACCTAGCTTCTTCCCTTTTGGAAAATTTGGACCTTATTTGCTTTCTTCTGATTCTATGGCAACTCTTATCATTTGCCAAAGTTCCCATACAGACCAATGATAGAAATATGGCCATTATAACTTCAGGTTCATCTGGGTCAAGTGAAATAAAGATGCCAATAGTCTCTTAACCATCTTCTCACTATTTGGGATTTAATTCCCTGGTAACCTTTTGTATGCTATCACTCTAAGTCTGAATATTCTTCTTTGTAGAGAAAATGGAAACAGTTTTTAAAAATAGGATCACAGAAGAGTCCTCCCTGGTTCTCTAGCAATGATAGGATCATGACCTACAGTTTACTAAGCACTGAAGGGGTCATGAGTGAAAAAAGTCTAGTCCAACCTATGCCTACTCAGGAATTCCTTCTGTTGCATTTTCAACAGACTCTATCAGGTTTGTTTTTGGAGGCTTCCAGTAAGAGAAAACCAAAGGTCTCCCAAGGCAGCCCATTCAGCATTTGGACAGCTTCAATAAATGCAAAGGTTTTTTTCTTTTCAAATTTCAGTCTGCTAAAACTGGGCAACATTTTTTTTTTACAGTGTCTGTGATAGAGGCCTACTTTCTAAAATATATAGAGAACGGATTCAAAATTTATAAGAAAACAAGTCATTCCCCAATTGATAAATGGTCAAAGGATATGAACAGGTAGTTTTCAGATAAAGAAATTAAAACCATCTACAGTCATATGAAAAAAATGCTCTAAATCCCTATCAATTAGAGAGATGCAAATCAAAACAACTCTGAGGCACTACCTCACACCTATTAGATTGGCTAACATGAGAAAACAAGAAAATGATAAATATTGGGGAAGATGTGTGAGAATGGGAATATTGTTGGTAGAGGTGTGAACTGATCCAACCATTCTGGAGAACAATTTGGAACTATACCCAAAGGACTATAAATCTGTGCATACCATTTGATCTAGCAATACCACTTCTATGTCTATATGTCTTCTATGTCTTCTGTCCCCAAAGAGATCATAAAAAATGGGAAAAGGACCCACATGTTCAAAAACATTTATACCAGCTCTTTTGTGGTGGTCAAGAATTGGAAATTCAGGGGATGTCCATCACTTGGGGAATGGATGAACAAGTTGTGATACAGAAATGTAATGGAATACTATTATGCTATAAGAAATGATGAGCAGGTGCACTTCAGAAAAAGCTGGAAAGACTTATATGGACTGATCTTGAGTGAATTGAACAGAACCAGGAGAAGATTGTACACAACAGCAACTACATTATGCAATGACTCACTTTGATAGACTTAGCCATTTTCAGCAATACAGTGATCCAAGACAGTTCCAAAAGACTCATGATGGAAAATGCTATCCACATCCAGAGAAAGAACTATGAACTCTGACTGCAGATTGAAGGATACTATTTGCACTTTTGTCTTGCTCCTTCTTTCTCATGGTTCCTCCCATTGGTTCTAATTCTTCTTTACAACATGACTATTGTGAAAATATGTTTAATATGAATGTATATATACAGCCTATATCAGATTGCACACTGTCTTTGGGAGGGGGAGGGGAAGGAGAGGGAGAAAATTTAAAACTCAGAAGTTTATGGAAGTGAATGTTGAGAGCTAAAAAATATTTATTATTTTTTCAAACACAAATTTAATTAATTTCTGCTTCCATGAAAATTCGTCCCATTTAGGGCTACTGAATAACAAAGGTAAATTTCATTAATCCATTTTGACCATGTTCTTATTCAAGGAGGATTATTATATCTATAGTGGTTTAGGAAGATTTTGCTTTCTTTCTTGTATTTTTCTTTTTCACTTGTCTTCACTGTCTTGTCTTCTCCATTGTCTTCTTATTCTTCTTTTCTTTTTTCTCCTTTGCTATTGCCATTGGCATCAAGGGCTGTACACCCAAATATATCATCTGGTCAGTGTACACTTTCATCACATGTGGAGTACAGCGCCATTCTCTCTTGAATAAAATAATATATTATGAAAATTCTGCATGTCTTTTGATAAATGAACAAAATAATAAAAAATATTATCATTGACATTTTTGGTGGTGGAGTGGCATTACTACTTCCTTTTATAGCAGAGCATGTATTGAAGTGGTTCATTATAGAAATTTTCAGTATCTGATGTCCTTTATAAGAAAGGGGGTTCTGGCTCTTTAGATGATAGCAAGAGTCCTTCTGTTTCTACATATGATTGTGGGTGAGTCAAGGTCAATTGCTGCATTATAGTGCTACATAAGTATCACTTTTCATCATATTCATTGTCATCATCATGTGTTACTCCTTGTCCCACATTATGAAGATAGGCAAATGATTATCTTCTGACAAGCCTTGTGTCACTGGCAGTTAACATTGCCTATTGACAACAAATGAACATTTTTTTCTGAAATATGCCAAATAGCTATTTTGGTATGCGGACACACACACACGCACACACACATATGTATATGTATCTGGGGCAGCTAGGTGGCGCAATGGATAGAGTGCTGGACCTGGAGTCCGGAAGCCTCATTTTCCTGGGTTCAAACCTGACCTCAGATACGAGTGTAATCTTGGACACCCTGTTTACCTGAGTTTCCTCATTTCTAAAATAAGCTGGAGAAAGAAATAGCAAACTACTCCAGTATCTTTGCTAAGAAAACCCTTCAAAAGGTCAAGAAGAGTTGTGCACAACTGAAAATGATTAAACAAAAACATGTGTATAGTGTCTAAATGAACTAGAGTGAGACAACTGCAGGTTTTCCCCAGATCTTCACAATTTAAAAGTCACAACAATTTTAAGTAATCAATTTAGAAGACTGTGAAAAATGGAAATTTGCTACATTTACATTTTATGATGTTTGATCCTTCAGAAACAGATAAACAACTCATCTTAAAAAATAGTTATCAAGGACTAGTTAAAATTAAAAATACTTTATAGCATTTGTAGCATTTATTTATATATATAATATTTATAGTATATATAGCCCAAATACAAAAAAAAAACCCAAACAAAGATCCAAATAAAACAATTAGTTAAAAACTAATAAATGCTACTTCTTCCCCACAAATGGCCACATGACAGGCAAACTCCTCCTTGTATCAGCTCTTTTCTGGTCCTTCCTGTTTCCCCAAACCAGGGATTGTCCTGCAATGGCTTTACAATGTCCTGAGGACACTAGTGTTGCAGTGTTGCATTTAACTGAATTTGTCTTAATTTCTTCCTATATTACTTTCATGAGAGGCAGTTTTTCATAGTGTACATAATACTAGCTTTAGAATCAGGACGATATAGCTTCAAAACTAAGGTCTGATGTTTACTAACCATAAAACCACCGGGAAGTCAGTTAACCTTTTGAGATTAAGGAAATTCTTAAAGCCTTTCTGCTAAATTATAGAAGGATTTGCACTACTTTACTAGAGGAAGGTCCCATAGCTACAAAATCCATCAAGTATTCATATACTGTTTTCATAACATAAATTATAAAATTGATTTGAAAGTATCTTTTGTGCTGCTTACCTTGAGTACCAAAATCGTTAGTCGCTACTTTGTACTTGTGTAGTATTTTTTTTAAGGGTATATGATTGAAAGGAGAGAAATGCAGAAATGAAGGCAATCAATGTTATATATTTGTACAATGAATTTTTTTTTTTATTTTAGGTTTGTTGCTTTACATTTTAAGAATGTGCTCCATGAAACAGAAAGTCCATTTCACATTGTTCCTCTTCATTGGCAGTACTGCATTAAATGTAGTAGCTTGGGTTAGATAGAAGAGTTTTCCCTTTTTCTCCCTTAGTGAATAATTTAGTGCTTTATATTGTTTCTGAGTAAAGAGTTACCATGAAATGGATAAAGATCATTGTCTCACAACATGAAAAGTGTGCAATAATTATTATATTTGCATTGGCATCCTTTATTTCAGAACATTTATTGAATTTTATGGTATTCAAAAATATTCAGACTAAAGGGTTATAGAAAGTTCGCATAAAGTCAACATTAAAAATGCGTACAGAATACAAGGCAATGGAGGTGAGAGCACTAGCAGTGGCGGGGGGGAGGGGGGGGGGGAGAGTCAGAAAAGGCTTCATGCTGAAAGTAATGCTTGACCTGAGCTGTTTTTTTAAAGGATTCTTAAAAGTAGAGGTGAGGAAAGGGTGCATTCCAGAAATAGAGCAGTGCAAGAGCACAAAGAATGGAGGTGCTCTCACTTCTGTTGTTTGTATCTATGATGTATCCATATGAGCTCATATTATTTCCCTCAATGGAATGAATGTAAGCTCCTTGAAGGCAGGGCCTGTTATTTGTTTTTGTGTTTTAGTTTTGTGTTCCAGTGCCTAAGACAGTACTTGGTGCATAAATGCTTGTCGATTGATCACTCAGAAATGATTACAAACCATTCTTGGAAATAGGGTGCAGCAAGAAGGGAAGTTTGGCCAGACCATAGAATATGGGAAGAGAAGTAATGTATAGTAAGGCTGGAAAGATAAGTTAGGACCCTATAAATGTCAGGCAGAAGAGTTTGTATTTGACCCTAGAGGTAGGGACCATTGAAGTTTATTGAGTTGAAGGGTCAAGTAGCCAGACCCATGCTTAAGGAAAGTCATTTTAGTTAATGTGTAGAGAGCATGGATTGGAAAAGAGAGAACTTGAGGCAGGATGACCAGTTAGGGGCTATTATAATTGTCTAGACAGGGGATGATGAAGTGCTTGAACCAAGTGGTAGCTATGTGAGTAGAAAGAATGGAATAGGATGTCAGATAAAGATAATCATACTATCATATAATATTCTATAATTTTCCAATATTCTATATTTTTATTCAAATATTACCAGTTTTTCTCTACCATTGATACATTAATTTTTCTCTCTCTCTAGAATTCTGCTTTCTACTAATCTCGCTATGAAAAACCTTCTTTTCCCCAGATAGTCTGACAAATTGAAAATACAGCTCTAAATGTGGCAGTAGTTTAAAATAGAACTCTTTTGCATCACAGTATCCTAAGCTGCTGTTTTAAGCAATAAAAATGTGCTTTATAGCTTGTTAACCTAGAACTCATGGATATCCTTTCTGCAATAATGTATATACATCATTGTTTACTGTCTAAATCAGCCTTGTCAGAGAAGTACTCTCTAGTGATTTTTTAACTCAGAGTAAACTGATGTATTCTGTGTTTTGTGATATATATATATATATATATATATATATAATATATATATATAAACAGAATATTGTAGTCTTTAGCTGATGTGAGCATTTTACAGAAATTTGTACCATGCTTGTAACTACTACTTCTATCGTTGCCAACCAAATATATTAACTGAGTTTTATAGGCTATTTGAATTGCCTCTAGGTTTTTCAATGTGCACTTATATGCTTTATGTTCATTATACCAAAATATTGAATGTTACCTTATTTGAGGTATAACATAAACCATCAGTGGAGCCCAGTTACTGTGTACTTTAACATAATTTAGCCAAGTTTAGTGAATGTTATTCCCCCCAAAGCATCAATAAACAACTTAATGTTGACATGGAATTTTATAATCCAAAAATAAAATATATATATATATAACCTATTAAGAAGACCTAAGTACATCTTGAAAATTGGCAGGCATTTTAGAGAGAAATGACTAGGCATTATAGCTAAGATACTAGTTAAATTAGAAGATGAAAGTGTATATTACTTTGAGGAAGAATTGTCATAAAATTGCAACTCATGATATTGAAGAGGAAGCCTTAACTTTAACTATTATTTTTGAAATTCCTAAGATTGACATTTACTTCGGGGTCCTCAAGAAAAATAAATAGTGGATGAAAAGTGTTTTTGCAGGCATCAGGTATATGACCTTGTAAAAAGCACTAATGAAAATAATATAGAACTGGATAATCAGTAGATTCTCTTCCTTATCTTCAGGAGATTGCCTTACCAACTGTGTCCTAGGGCAAATCATTTGGTCTCTAAAAGAAAATACTTCATATGTACAGAAGTAGAATATTATCTTCCTCAAGTTTATGAATATAAAACTAATGGTGTGTCTATGTTTGGAATACTGTTTTCAGTTCTGATGATCACTCTTCAACAAACATATAATGGAATAAGAGAAAGATGATTAGAAAGATCAGAGTTATTACTGGGAAGTAATAAAGGGATGGGTTAAAAAAAAGTTGGAACATGAGTTAAAAAAAAGATTTCTCCATGAAATTTCAAAATATTTGAATGACAGGGTTATGCTCAAAAATTTAAGTAAGATAAATTTAGAACAAATAAGAAATAGGATGTCCTATAGTAAGGAATAAACTTGTAAGTAACAAGTGCCATAAAATTGCATCATTATAAGAAATGAAAATGGAAGAGAAATCAAGTTTTATTTTTAAATCACCAAGTCCCTTGGAATGACTTTTAGCAAAAGAAAAATAGGCTATGAAACATTGTATCAACCTCTTTGTTTCTGTGTTTATCTAATAATTTGTACTTCTATGAATACTGACTCTGAGAAAATAACCTAATTCTACTTCTCAAATTGAGTGAGTCTGTGAACTGTAAGACTGTCATCTCATCCCAAGAAAATTTAGTGGTGAAACTGGAAAAACAACCACAGATGATGGGAAATGAAACAGATTTGTCAACTACACGTACTTAGTTCTCTTTTTATCATTGATGATCGTGGAACCCCATAACCCATTTGGATTCCAATAGCTTAGTACTTAGAAATAGCAGAAGGTGAAGCTGGGAAGAAATGTGATTTACCCTGACTGGACACATAGAGAGGAAATCCAAGTTTAGGTTTATACTATCCTTTCACACAGGAAAGACTAACTAAATGGAGAATATCTGTAACACAATTGAGGTTCCACCGTTGTATGATAGCAAGGTATGGCACCCAACTGTCTTTAAAGAACTAAAGATAACATCGCCCAGAAGGCAAACGAAAGGCATGTGCTAGATATGAGCAGGCTGTGGCAGGCAACTAATAAGAAATTCAAAAGAAAAACTGGAATGAAGGATTGCATCAAATAATTGTAACTTGTTGCTATTAGAATTTTTAACTTCCTAGTTTTAATAAATATGGATGTGGTCATGCTTAGTTCAGCTTTCTTCACTCTGCAATAATTCATAAAAGTCTTCCCATATTTATTCACATATATCATCTTCATAATTTCTTATGACTTGATAATATTCTATTTTGTTAATATACCATAATTTGGTCGCTCATTCCCAAATCATTGAACAATTGCGTTTCAGTATTTTTATTTTAGAGAAAGGACTGCTAGGAATAGTTTTGCCCAGGTAGTCTACTTTTTTATCCATGACCTCTTTGAGATGTAGTACTAGTCTAAAGAAGAACCACTGGGTTAAAGGATAAGCACATTTTCATAATTCTTATTCTGTCATTCTATATTGTTCTTCAAAAAATGAATCAGTTCATAACTCTATTAATTGATGTTGCTAAGACATTATTAATAATGCTGAAAGATCTTGGTGAACTGGAGATATGCTGTAGAACTGGAAAACTACAGGTATCATCTTTGAAAGCAGTATGTTAGAATCTACAGATCACAGAGCAGTAAGCTTAAATTTAGGAATAATATTATAAAAGGAATAGTTTATGGGCACTTGTAAAGGGAAATAGTGATCACAAAAAACAAGTATGGCTTCATCAAGGATAGATATTGCTGTTACTTTTTTTGGAGGTGGGGAGGCAAGGCAATCAGGGTTAAGTGACTTGCCCGAGGTCACACAGCTAGTAAAGTATCATGTGTCTGACTCTGAGTCTGAATTTGAACTCAGATCCTCCTGAATGCAAGGCCAGTGGTCTATTCACTGCACCACCTAGCTGCCCCAAGGATAGATATTACTAGGCAACTTCATGTCTTGAATCATTTATTAAGTTGTGGAAGTGTCAGCAAAGTATTTGACAAGATCATGCTGTCTCTGTCAGCAATGCAGAAAAGTGAGCTTCGTGATAATACAGTGAGATAAATTCAGAACCAATTGGATGACAGACCCAAAGGAATATTGCTGTTGGGTCAGTGTCAATTTGGAAAAATGTCTCTAGGAGAGTGTGTCCCAAAGGTATCTTTTGTTCTGTACATTTTAACATTTTATCAATAATATAGGTGATGGCCTACAAGGAAACCTTAGGATATTTATGTGACACAAAACTGGGAAGGATAATTTTTTTGGTCACAGTCAGAATTCGAACAGATTCTGATCATTTGGAATAATGGGATGAACCTAATATGATAAAATTTAATTGGGATAAAGGTAAAGCTCTATATATTTGGTTAATATCAAGATACTCTTAACCCAGAATTCATGAGCAAGTTTAAAAAAAAAAATCTTGATAATTATTTCAGTATAATTGCTTTCTGTTGCAGTTCTGCATATTTCATTATATGTACTTAAAAATATTATTCTAAGAAAGGGTCCATAGGTTGTTAAGTAGCACAGTGGGTAGAGTATTGAACCTGGAGTCAGGATGACCTGAATTCAAATGTAACTTACTAGCTATGTGACCTGGGCAAGTTACCTGACCTCTGTATATCTCCATATCCTCAACTGTAGAACAATAGCACCTACTTCAGGTTTAAATGAGATAATGTTTAAAAGTTTAGCATAGTGGAAAGCCAGTCCACAATACAAGGTTAAATGTTCCTGGTTCAAATTGAAAAACAACAAATTTTCTCATGATTAGCTAATGTCTTATTCACTAGATTTCCTTTTTACGATCATTGTGTGTGTTTGTGTGTGCTAATCATGAGAAAAATATTCAAATAATAGAGAAAATTTTCTATGAACTTAAGATCTTTAACCCTTATAGATTTATATGAATGTCAAGATTGTCAATATCTAGCCAGTATTACCAACTCCTTAATCTTTATTTGGCATCAAATGGACACATGGTCCTTACTTGGATCACATGTACTTTGCATTTCATAAAACTTCCTTAGTCGGATGCTTTTTCTTGGCATAATGAAACCTTAGCACTTCTACCTGAAATGGAGTAAATCAGATGTTCAGGTTAGTTTTGTATAATCCTTCAAAATCTAATAGGTTCAAACTTGTTTAAAGCATAGATGAAACCTGTAGTGGCACCACTATGTATGAACTACCCTGCTCCTTCTTTCTGAAACCCAGACGTGCATACTGCATATTCACCAGATTAGCGTGGACTTATCTGAACTTGACATGAGGCAACAGGCTTTCAAAGCATTTACCTGCACCACAGGTATGTGTGTTGGCTGCTTTCTCATTGAAATTGCTCCAACTTTTGCTAATGTGGAAGAGCTGGCTCTTTACAATAGTTTGCCTGCTTTGAGTGAACTGTTAAAATCTAAACCTTGTTTTTCTTTTGCTTTAATGTGATTTTTGTTTTAGGCTGCTGATGTGGGCTTTTAAGATTAGATCAAGGAAATTAATAACAAAACATCCTGATTTATTCCAGTGCCCCTTGAATATTTCTATACATTGTTTAATTTTCATAATTTTTATTCTTATTAGAGTACCTTAACTTACTAGAAACTCTTGTTTTGCCATTCTTGACTGAATCATAGCTAAAATTACCTACAAAGACATGGTTAGCTATGTCAAAGGGTTTTTTCTTCCCTCAGTTCATTCTAAAGCCATGAACCGCTGTTGTCTTTCAATATAAATTAAATTGTTTTGGTAACTGTTTAAACAATATCACAGGCTTCTTTTTAGTTTTAGCTATGGAATTGAAATCAATAGACAATTGTGATCCTTACATTCACTGATGTATTCTTTATGTCAGTGATTCTTGTGTAAGTAAATCACCTATGATATATCAACTCTAAGATATTTCTGGCCTTTTATCCTGCAGAAGTGCAGGGATCCTGGACTGTTTCTGCATATGTCTTCTGGACTGGTGCTTCTGTGTCAAGGTCAGGAGAGACAGATATATAGATATATATCTCATGGTTCTGTACAACTACCCCACAAACATTTCCCCAGTTCACTCTGGAAAGATAAGTGGCAGTTCAGGGGACAGAATGCTCTGAAATTCTAGATAAACTCTAGTTCCATTCTTTGCACTTTGTCCATTTCTCTTGAAGCTGTGAAATTTCTTAGAGAATAATTTGCACTGTTTCTGTTGGCTTTTGGTCCAGATTTGTGATTTTATTTGCTTTCTTGGTGAAGAAATTTCCTCTACCAAAGCAAGTTAATCAATCCAGGAGTACCTTCTCAGCCCCAGACACCATGGTAGGGGCTGGGAATTCATATACAAAGGGTGAAAAAATCCATACTCTAGATCAGCAGCTATTCTGCAATTTATAGAGAGGTAGCTATGACCATGAAAAATTAAGTAATTTGCCAAGGGTCACAAAGCCACCTTATGTCTAAGGTGTAACTTAAGCCCAGTTCTTCCTATGAGGTAGGCTCTCTATCCACAATACTGTGTTGCCTCTTGTTTCTTAAGTAAATGGTAAAAAATTTCAGAAATTTCCATCAAATGAATCAGGGGAAGGGTAGGCTGGGATGAAGAGCATGGTAGCAAAATCCAGAGAGGCAGGACTAGAGCATCAGGAGAAAAATGAGGGACAGATGACCCGGGCCCTTCTTTTATCCAATACCTCTTTCTGTCAAGGTGATCAGGAGCATTCCCTTACAATTAATAATGCTATAGTTTCTCTCTGTTTCATGCTTTATTCCTACTCTCAGCTTCTCAGATTTATCTATCCATTTCCTTTTGAATAAAGTATTGTTATACTCTCAAGAGCCACATTCCATTCACAAGTACCATCATCACTTTTCAGCAGTACCTATGAGGTCAAATTTTTCTCCTTGAGTTAAGATCAGTAGTCCACTCTGTTTATTGCCTGTATTTTGTGAATTCGTGGATAGATATCTGACACCATGTGCTTTGTTGCTGCCTGTCTTCTTTGATAGAAAGGAATTGTGATGTAGTAGGAGGTAGATGGCCCATTGCACCATGAGTCTTCTCGAATCATGGATGATCATTGCATTGAATAGAGTTCCTAAACCTTTCAAAGTTGTCCCTCTTTCACTTTAAAGCCATCACAAAAATATAGATATATCTAGTTTTTATTGCTTCTTGTTAGGTAAATTTCATCCTTGGCCAAGAGATGAGTCATTCATATATTTTAAGCTGGGCTCTGAACCACAAAGACTTGTCCAAGTCCCAAACATATTGGCTGTGTGACCCTACATGAGTCACTTAATACGTATGAGTATTCTAGAAAACTCTCTGAGGCTATACATTACAGAAAAGATGCCAATCTGTCATAATGGAGTTTCTTTATCTGGGGAAATCAGTGAAATTCTCCCCATCTCTTGAACATTGTCTATTTTGAATTTCCCTCCCTCTTGTTTATCATTCTTTCTATGTTGTATCTTGCTGTAATTTCAAGCCTGGAATATATGTATGAACAATTTTCTCCTTCTATTTTATTTTAATTAAATTTTATTTTTTCAATCAATAAAAATCTGCCTTTTCTCCTTTCTACCCTACCCTTTTCCATACTTAGAAAGAAAACAAATCCCTTTTTACTAACAAATAGAATTAAGGAGAATAAATGTCTGCTTTGGTGATGGCCAAAAAGAAAAAGTCTCACATTGTCTGTGCCCCCAAGGTTTTTTCCTTCTTTCTTGTTCTACTTCTTCTCCTCCTCTTCTACTACTTCCTCTTCCTTCTTTTTCTTAATTTTCTTCTTAATCTTCTTTATCTTCATGGTTTGTAGTATATTCTTTTTAATATTCTAAAGGATAGAATAATATTTTCCCTTTAATAATGAGCTTAATTTTTTAAATTGCCAAATGCCATTGAAATACAAGTCTGGTGAATGAGGATGAAATCACTGTAGGACTGTAAAGGAGTTTGGGTTAAATATTTTCTTGGGTTCTTATAAAATGATACTGATGATTCTCTTGGAGTGGAGAGTATTTGGGAAATGACAATGTTGGGTTTTTTTAAGATATTCATAAATTTTAAAAGAATTAAACTATGAAAGAGTTCCAAAGAAGTTGTTCCAAAAAGTTTTGGTTTGCGCCATTAGTTTTGGAGGGAATTTATACCCTCTCTATGTGATTACGTTGAATAACATGCATTTAGGAGTCTGAGAGAGTCAAGTGGACAGGGAAATTAAAGGAGATATCTGGGCCTCAGCAGGCAAGAATAAACAAGGTACTAATTAGATAACACTTTTGCTTCTGTACTGTGCTTTTGAGGTTCTAATGTGTCAGGAATGAGCTAATTGTCATTTAAAAGCAACTAATCAGGTAATCTTTTCCTGTGTGAAAAAAGTCAAGAATGCTACTTTAAATGGTGTATCTTTCAGGAAATTCCAGCTAATAAAACCCTAGCTACAAAATATCACTTCAATATAGGCAAGAAAGAAAGAGGGGGAGGGAGGAATGGAGAGAGTGAGGAAGGAAGCAAGGAAGGAAGGAAGGAAGGAAAAAAATTAGTTTACTGGCTTTTATACTTACAATAAGGATACAACTATTGTTTTTTGAAAATTATTTTTGTTGCAGCATATTCCCTTGACTTTATTACTTTTCCAACTCCATGTGAAAAATCACCCTTCGATTTTACCATATGTGTATTCATATGTTACCCTTGCAAAGTAAATAGCCATGAATTTGCATATTTCTAAGAGTAATTTGGATGGTTTGCAATCCCTTTTATTCTTCATATAAAAAATGTTACAGATTGTCTTTCTTCATAAAGTTCCTAAATTTTGTTATGGGGAACATTATTTGAATTATCACTATACTTTCTTTAGTGCATAGCTTTTAAATCATATCTTTTTTCTTGTTAAGAATTGAAATTTTCTTTCTAAGAAATGAAAATTTTTATTTTCTGGATCTGATGTACCATTTTGTGGATGGACATAATCAAACAATGGAACATTATTCTGTCTTGTTCAAAAGCAATATAGCCTGTTGTTATAGTCATCAAGTACAACAAATATGCGTACAATACATATGTAAAAAAAAACCGAACCTGTGGCAGTTTTGTGCTTTGTTTGTTAGAAAGTTAGAAATAGCATAGTTTTTACCATCAAGGTAAAATATAGGTCTTTCTACTTGAGTTTTTAGCTTTTTTCCCCCATTTATATAAATGATCTTTTAGGTTACTGAGGAAGTACAATGCTTACCATCAGGGAAAGACGTGGAGGTTGGGGGCTCTCTATCCCAGACATCCGAGGTGGATGTCCAGTGGGCTCAGGCCATGGAAGAGCTCAAAAAGGATTTTGAAAATCAAGTTAGATAGGTGGAGGAAAAACTGGGAAGAGAAATGAGAGAGATGCAAGAAAAGCATGAAAAACGGGTCAATACCTTGCTAAAGGAGACCCAAAAAAATGCTGAAGAAAATAACACCTTGAAAAATAGGCTAACCCAATTGGCAAAAGAGGTTCAAAAAGCCAATGAGGAGAAGAATGCTTTCAAAAGCAAAATTAGCCAAATGGAAAAAGAGATTCAAAAGCTCACTGAAGAAAATAGTTCTTTCAAGATTAGAATGGAACAGATGGAGTCTAATGACTTTCTGAGAAACCAAGAAATTATAAAACAAAACCAAAAGAATGAAAAAATGGAAGAGAATGTGAAATATCTCATTGGAAAACCAACTGACCTGGAAAATAGATCCAGGAGAGACAATTTAAAAATTATAGGAATACCTGAAAGCCATGATCAAAAAAAGAGCCTAGACATCACGAATTCATGAAATTATCAAGCAAAATTAATTCATGGAATTATCAAGCAAAACTGCCCTGATATTCTAGAACCAGAGGGCAAAATAAGTATTGAAGGAATGCATCGATCACCGCCTGAAAGAGATCCAAAAAGAGAAACTCCTAGGAACATTGTGGCCAAATTCCAGAATTCCCAGGTCAAGGAGAAAATATTGCAAGCAGCTAGAAAGAAACAATCCCAGTATTGTGGAAATACAATCAGGATAACACAAGATCTAGCAGCTTCTACATTAAGGGATCGAAGGGCATGGAATAGGATATTCCAGAAGTCAAAGGAAGTAGGACTCAAACCAAGAATCACCTACCCAGCAAAACTGAGTATAATACTTCAGGGGAAAATATGATCTTTCAATGAAACAGAGGACTTTCAAGCATTCTTGATGAAAAGACCAGAGCTGAAAAGAAAATTTGACTTTCAAACACAAGAATGAG
Source organism: Bettongia penicillata ogilbyi (assembly GCA_023548195.1). Taxonomy (NCBI): domain Eukaryota; kingdom Metazoa; phylum Chordata; class Mammalia; order Diprotodontia; family Potoroidae; genus Bettongia; species Bettongia penicillata. Next base: position 13,527,282 of record JAJHZJ010000314.1, read on the forward strand.
AAGAAGCTTAAAAAGCAAACAGCAAAGAGAAGTAATAAGGGACTTACCAAAAGTGAACTGTTTACATTCCTACATGGAAAGACAATATTTGTAACTCTTAAAAAGTTTCAGTATCTGGGTAGTTGGTGGGACCACACACACACATACACACACACACATGTACATACACGCACGCACACATACATACACACATGCACGCACACACAGGGACAGAGAGCACAGAGTGAATTGAATAGGATGGGACCATATCTTAAAAGAAATTAAGGTAAACAGTGAGAGAGAAATGTAGTGGGAGGAAAGAGGGTGAAATGGAATGGGGTAAATTATCTCTCATTCAAGAGGCAAGCAGGAGACTTTTTAGTGGAGGGAAAAAGAGGAGAGTTGAGAAAAAAACAAGAAGTTTACCCTCATCACACTCGACTAAAGGAAGGAGTAAAATGCACACTCATTTTGGTATGAAAACCTATCTTACAGTAGAGGAAAATGGGGGAGAAGGAGATAAGCAGGGAGGGAGGGATGATGGAAGGGAGGGCAATGGGAGAAGGGAGCAATTTGAAGTCAACACTGGGGGAGGGACAGGATCAAAAGACAGAATAGAAACAATGGGGGGGCAGAATAGGATGGAGGGATATACAGTTAGTCTTACACAACACGACTGTTATCGAAGTCATTTGCAAAACTACACAGAGATGGCCTATATTGAATTGCCTGCCTTCCCAAAGGGAATGGGTGGGGAGGGAGGGATGGGGAGAATTTGGAACTCAAAGTTTTAGGAACAACTGTTGAATATTGTTGTTGCTACTAGGAAATAAGAAATACAGTTAATGGGGAATAGAAAGTCATCTGGCCCTACAGGACAAAAGAGAAGATGGGGATAAGAGAAGGCAGGGATGATAGAAGAGAGGGCAGATTGGTGATAGGGAAAATTAGAATGCTCGGTGTATTGGGGTGGGGAGAGGGGATAAATGGGGAGAAAATTTGGAACGCAAAATTTTTTGAAAATGAATGTAAAAAGTTAAGCAAGTAAATTTATTTTAAAAAAAAAAATAAAATTCCAAGTGAATAATTCTCTTTTTCAGGGGCCATACTACTTTTTAAAAAATTTCCACCATGTGTTTTGTTATTTGCCCTTTAGTTTCTCATTTTTTTCTGCAGTAGGAACTCTGATTTCTGAAGTAATTTCAATCATCACTATCATCATCATCATATCTAGCATTAATATAATACCTGTTTGCCAAGTACTGTGCTAAGAACTTTATACATGTTATCTCATTTGATTCTCACAACAGCCTTGGGAGTTAGAAACTGTTGTTATCTGTATTTTGCAAATGGGGAGACTGAGGTAAACAGTGATTAAATGACTGCCCAAGGCCAAATAGCTAGTAAATATCTGAGGCAAGATTTGAAATCAAGTCGCCCTGATTTATACCTACCTGCCTCTAATATATACTTAGAATAACAGATCATAGAATCATAAGGCATTGTAGAGTTCATGTATCCCATTCCCCTAGTTTTATAGATGATAAAACTGTTGCTGAAAGTAGTGAAATGTCTTTTCCATAGTCACGCAACTTCTTTTCTGCATTGACCCTGAAGGCTAACTATTCTCAGTGTCCTCAAGTTCTGGGGTGGGAAGCCCCACCTGTGTCATTGTCCAAGAGAAAACTCAGTGAAGTTCATAATCCCCTTTCCCTTGAGTGTGGATGTTCCTTCCCCTCTAGCTTGGGGCTTTCTTGACTTTTCCAAACCCTTCATCCATGCCATAAACCAGTTCATGTGATACCTTTTCGTCAATATGACTGTGAAAAGTATTTTCTAACTTTTATGAGGTAAAAGAATTTTAGTCATGAGTTACTACCATGAGGGGACCAGGTAGAGTTATTATAGATAAATCCTGACACATGAGGCTATGAGGTTGTTTGCTCATGCTCTAACTATAGTACAGGACTATCTAAGGTTAGAAAAGTAGATTGGAAATTCCAATTTTGTCGGTCTTTTGTTGATTTTCAATATGTTACCTTTTATATTGTTTCTATTTCCTTATCTTGTTAAATAATCTTTATTACAATTTTATACATATTTCATTCTTTTGTAATTGTTGGTTTCGGGAAACTACACTAAAAAGAGCTACTCTGCCATACTGCTTTCATGTGATCTGTCTTACTACTTTTTAATAATATCTTTTGCAGTATTTTTGATGTCTTCTAGTTTTTGGACAGGTTTTTAAACAGATCCATGTACACTATATATAACAATTTACAGGTTATATAATTTGTAATTAATTTTCTCGACCAAATTATTTGTTATTGCTAGGGGTTATTGGCAATGATTATTCATTCAAAAGAAGAACTTAATAAGAAAAGCTCTTGCTTTTCTTAGTTAAATTTTACATTAATTAGAACTTCTCAAACCAAAATGAAAGCTCTGACAGTTTTTGTAGTCATTTATTTTTCAACATTATCTTTAATTTCTTGAAGCATAACATAGTGATGAGAGAGGGGCAGCCTTGGAGGTCAGAGAAGCTTTGTGTGAAGGCTGACTTTGACATATACAAGCTGGACATCTCTAAGTTGCTCATTTAAACTCTCATTGTCCAGCCATCTCCCTAAAACAGATGTGTTTGTCAAGCTGCATCTGGGGGGAGAATTTCCATGCTATCAGTTTCTTAAACCAATAAAATTACAGATCTAGCTTCAGAAAGTAAAGAGTAAAAAATAAAAAAAAAACTTTAACATATACTATTATCCCCATTTGAAGCTCTAGAATATAGTCAGTCTATAAATAAATGCCAATATTTGCATTTGACCTAGACAAATATTAAACTGGTATTGGTTTTTTCCTAGCTTTTGTCAATTTGATGTGTGTTTCCCCATATAGAGTCTGATATACTCATACACTGTATTTATATAGTAGAGACTAATATATTGAGCCCAAGTCTCTACTAATCCCAGATTAGTCTTGCTGTTTAAGTAGAGTATTTGAGCTATGTTGCTCATAGCTATATTTAACAAGAGGGTTCCATGTGAAATGCATTGCCAGAAATTCTTCCTTCAAGTAGATTTTGTGTACACTCATAGAGCCATGTAGTCGTCAATTCAGTGAAGAACTCAAACATCTTTTTCACCATAGCTTCCACCTTGTAAATAATGCTGCTTTCCATATTCATTTGCCCATTTTGCCATCCTTGCATGCTTATGGAATTGTAGGTGTCCTACTCTTAAAAATAATTTGACAGGCTGTGCTATCATAAAGAGCATTAGTAAAAGGCTACACAAACTTCTTGAACAGAGTAATTGATTTATGTTCCCCACCATGATATACATCTGCATTGATACCAATTTGTTTTCATTAGCTAAGACAATTAAAATCAAGAACTAAGTTATTTTAAGCAAACAGCTTCATTTTAAATTCATTTATTTCTGCTTTGCATGTAGCACAGCTGCATTATAATGTGATCAAGCACAATAAAATGTGCTCTATTGTTTATGGATGGAAGAATTTTACAATTCAGGTAGATGTACAATTGTACCTAAAGTGTTTTGAAAGTAAATGTATATGATACTTTGTTCTCTTCCAAAAACAAGTTCTTCTCAAACTAGTAAAAGTATAAGTTGTCTATCTTTTCTTAGATTAGCCTTGATTAATATACATGTATATATTCATGCATACGTGCTTGTGTGTGTGTGTTGCTAAGCCTAGTCCCAAAGAAGAGATATGAGAATATTGTCCTTCCCAACATTATTCAGCTTTTAGAATTAAAAAAAGAATTCTCCTCTTTATATTTCCCTCCATGTAACACAGATCCATTTTTATCATGCTTGACGTTTATTTTCTAGGGGACTTTTAAAAGATTCAACCACATATCTAATGATTTCCTTGAAAACTTTACTCTGAGAGGCATCTCCCTAAGAGTGACATCTTAAATTTCATGGGTGAAAATATTCTAAGACTATGGAATTCTCTGACCATACTTGAGTTTCATTCACTCATTCATTTTTGTTTTTTTCTTTAGTTATGAACCTTCAGTCCATTGCAATAAATGACCCAGTGACAGTAGTGGGAATAACAGGGATAGCTACTTTTTACATGATATTTTAAAGTTTGCAAAATGTTTTCATTGATTAATTTATTTGATCCTCACCATTACCTTATCGAATACATGTGATTATAATTGCTATTTTACAGATCAGGAGACAGAGACCCAAATAGGTGTAACTTGCCTGTGTTATGTTGTGTCATCTTGTCAGTAGCAGGGATGGGATTTGATTCCAGGTGCCTTTCAACAGCTAGAAAATGCAGTGAATAGAGCTGGAGTCAGGAAGACCTGAGTTCAAATGAAGCCTCAGACACTTACTAACTGTGTGACTGTGGGTAAATCACTGTCTCTGTTTGCCTGTTTCCTCATCTATAAAATGCAGGTAATAATAGAACCTACTTTCTGGGGTTGTAGGAATCAAATGACATGGAAATACTAAGGTGTTTATCTCAGTGCCTAGCACTTAGTAGGTACTATATAAATGTTTACTGTTTTTGTTATTTATTTTGACGTCAAGTTCAATATTCCTTGCACTATATCATACTCCCAGTCTACTGGTTAATAAATTTTCAGATTACATAATAAACATTAAAAACTTATAGAAATACTTTTGTTGCAAGCAGATAACAAAAAGTAAATAGTATCAGTTCATCAAGAGATAATAAAAACTGACAACAAGGATGTCATTGGATCTGTTATGTGCACCCAAAAGTTGGTTAGATAGAACCAGATAGAACCCAAGATCCAAAATTAGAATCAAAATTCTCTCTCTCGGTGACCTCTACATCAGGTTTTCAGAGAATCTTCAAATAAATGACTCATTTCTGTAAATTGTTTATAAAGTTGTACAGATTTATGATGGCCCTATGTTATCAAATTTTCAAACAGGCTTCTTCAGGGTCAGGTCATTGCCACCAAAAATTATTTTTTAAATTATCTTTAAAGCCTTGACTCTAGATTGTGCAAGGAAATGGTAAAAATGGTGCAACACTTCAGTTCAAGCTGCGAAAATTTAGTACTGACTACTGAGTAATTGATAAGACTGATCCATCATCAACAAATATGCAGTAAATCAGAAATTTGCTATCTTTCAGGAACTTATAGCTGAAAAGTTGCGTATTACTAGTATAAATAACAAAATCTTAGAGAAGTCACAAATACACTACATTAGAACCAGATATGTCTCACAAACAGAACTATTGCCCATTGTTGCTTGGATAGAGCATTGATAAAAAAAATTTTTTTAATGTATTAATAGATGTTACCATGTTGCATGCAGTTCAGTCCCATCTGACTCTTTGTGACCCTGTGAACCATCCTATCCATGGGATTTCTTTGACAAGTGTACTGGAATGGCTTGCCATTTCCTTCCCCAATAGGTAAGGCAAACAAAGGTTGAGTGACTTGCACAGTGTCACAGAGTTGGAAAAGTATCTGAGGCCAGAATTGAACTCAGGTCTTCCTGAATCCAGGTCCAGTGCTCTATCTACTGAGCCATCTACCAGTGGCCATACCAAATACTGAAACTCCAAGCTACATGAAATGACAGACTTTCAAAGGACATACCTAATAGGAGAAATCAGAATCATGTAGGAACAGACAAAGTAAATACTCTCCTCTTGAAGTTGTTCTGAAATTGCTTTTAGTGAAAATGCAGTTAAAAGTTTGAATCTCAATACTTTTATTCCATTATTTAAAGCTGTTATTTTATCCAATTTGTCCTAGAACAGTTTTTGTCTAAATTTTACTGAAAGATATGCAAACAGGATGAATAATAATATGATAATATTTTAGTTGGTATTAATGTCAAATTAATAATAATTATGACAAACTTTCCAAATAATATCATTTCTAGAATTTTAGCATGATTTCAAAGATGTGCTTACATTGTGTGGTCTTTGTACTATAAACTAGATCCCTTGTTAAAAATAATCTAACACTATAACAAACCTACTGTGACAGAAGTAATCCAATTATTATTTATGGTACTATCTAAATGTGCCTATGCCATTGCGTGAAAGAAATCACAGCAGGTTTTTTTTTTTAAGATAAGCAGATTGTTCAAGTGAAAAAGATTGAATAAATCAGAAATCAATTTTCTCCTCGTTGTATATCAAAGTTAATTGTCAGAGGTGTAATCCATTAATCATCCTGGATTAAATTCATTTAAAAAGTGGCCTGTTAGAAAATTTGATAACATTTTATTTTAAGTATCCATTAACTAATGCTAAATTATAGTGTTAACGCTTCTGGAAGGACATGTGACATTCACATGAATACTAAATGAACTCATTATTATCTATACTATTATAATGAATACCAAATCAACTTATAATGATATACTTAAAATAAAGTACTCCTGAAATTTTATGTCCTCATCAATTGTAAGAATGAGACATGAAAATAGTTCACTGGGACAATTGTTGGTGCATGATGGGCTCCTTTTTTCTATAAGCCTGTGATTGTGTTCCCTAATAGTGTAGGCAACCAGATGATGATATAAAAGCTGGTAAAGTAAGATTTAGGAGTTAGGATCAATGTATGCTTGTTTGGTCATATGGAGAATAGGAAAGAGTAAAAAATGAAAATGGATTTCTTTACCATTATTTTAACATTTTCCTACTTAAATTTTTTCAGTAATTGTTACATGATTTATGTGCTTATAATTTATTGCTACATAATTTATTTCAGTAGGATAGAGAATTTATGCAAACTTAATATGACTAGTAAAATGTTCATTCTGAAAAATCAGTCATTGGATTCAACTAATATAATTTTTCAAGTTGAGAAATCATCTTATTGAAGAATCATGTAAATTTCATTTAAATATCATTCTTAAATAGTATCAATAAAATATATTAGATTTCAGTAGATTCAGTGTGATACAGTAGAAAGGTCAATGAATTAAGATTTAAAAAGTTTGTAGTTGAGCCCCAGTTCTGATATTTTCTATGTCATGTTGCTCAAGGCACTTCTTTACTCTGTACCTCCATTTATTCATTTGTAAAATGTGAGAGTTGGAATAAATGGTCTTTAAAGCCTTTTACTATTAATTCTTTTTGTTGTTCTAGGAGCTATGTTTTAGAAATGTCTGTAATGTAAGACTGCGATATGTTATACTATTGCCATGGTAAGACCATTAATATCTGTTGTGTCACCCAAATTAAGGGGTATTGGTTAAAAAGTAGAAATTGAAAATTGAGGACCCATGTCTAACATTAGAACAGTGTAAGTGTATTTATTTTTATTGGAAAATGGAAAACATTGACAGTGGATACAGAAACATTTAGATTAAAAAGTAAATATCTAACAAATGCAAGCATGTTAAAGTTATGTAAGAAATTTGCTATAGATGATACATTGTCAGAAAATATACCAGTATAGTAAAATGAACCCATCTACCATTGAGGTAGGGGGGTCTTCATAAAATTTGCTTCCATGGAAAAAACTTCCCAGTGACTGAAACTAATGTAAGCTCTTGGATGAAGATAATTCAGTTTCAGTTAAAGAGAGAACTAGTGTGTCCAAAAATGGAATGAACTGCCTTGTAAAAGAGTGAGATGCCCGTCATGGTTAGTATGCTAGAATAATATGAATCACCATCTGTTAGGGATATTATACAAGGATTTCTGCATTTGCTAGAAACTTGGACTGAATCATCTATCGTTTCTTCCAGTTCTAAGATTGTCAGCTTCACTTTTGTGAGTGGTGTTCATATAATGACAGCAAACTCTGTTTAGAAAAAATCAATTTTTATGAAGCAGTTTTTAAATTGTTTTTTAAAAGAATCCAAAAAGTTGGCTACTGAAAGCGATCAGTATTAGTGGAGTAGACAGCACATTAAATAAGTCTGCACAGCTGTTTTACCAGAATATGTGGCTCTATGTGCCAGATTTACTGAAATCTTCTAATTTATACTTAATTACATATAGAAGCTGCTATTGAACATTTACTTACTACATTTATGTGCTGTAATGTTTGGGTACTTTGGTAGATTTGTGATTTCATTAGTGATATAGATTCCTAACACATTGTATTTTGTATGATTCTTTTCTGTTTCCTGTAAATCCTCCATAGAAAACCAATCCCATACATTTGGGGTTTTCCTTTTGCTCATTTAGTGTCTTGGTAGTAGCTTGGATCATTCATCTCTTTTTTCATGTATGATATACTTAGTAAAAACCAGGAACTGTACTGGTTGTACATTGTACATCTCTTGTCTCAAGGAACTTATATTTTAATGGTTTAATTTTTATACAACATTTACGGGAACGATAGAGAAAGATGTGTCTAGGGAGTTTCAGTATTGTGAGGTGATTCATAGGTCAGCCAACTGATATTCACTCCAGGAACAATGGTAATAATACTTTGATTACTATGGATAAAGCAAGAGAGAGAGCAAGTAAGAGGATGGAAATGAAAATGGATGGATAAATAGGCATGGCAAGAGGAAAAATTACAAAATGGGTGAGGTAGGTGACTGGATGGGAACAAGCTTGGCCTGGGGGCTTGTTGAATTTGTGCTCAGGTCGTGATATTCTATTCTTATATTCTTTATTTTTACAAGAAAGTTTAATCCATTTACATTTAGAATTACAATTTGAATGTTTATATTGTCCCCTCTTAAAATATTATATTAAAGTAATTTTGTTGTTTTTCTTTCCTACTCTCCTCCTTCAGATCAGCAATTAATCTCTAGGTTAGTTTTCCTTATGGTAGTACAAACATATTTTTTTTCCACACATGCTCTCCATGCCCCACACCTTCCTAATTCTCTACTGTGTCCCAAATACCTAAATGGTACTTTTATTATATTCTTTCTAGGCATTATTTTTATTTCCCCCTCCATTTTCTTATCACAGATAAGAGTATGACACAGAATCTTCCTCTTTCCAACCATCAATTTTGTTAGTTTGAAAACATCCATATATACCATTCCTTCATAAAACATATTTTTCATTATTTTCCTTCCCTTTTCCTTAACATGGTAATATTTAAATTCTTTCATGATACTTAAATTATTCAACTTACAAATAGATATTCTAGAATCCATTTTTCCTTTCATAGATTTTGTTTTATACATTTTTTTTTCTATGAGCCTCATTAAAAGTGTGGCTTTAGTTACACTCAAAATTTTCTTCCTTCCCTATTCTACCTATCTGTTTAGACACAAAATTTGAATTGCTTTCCCAGTAGTGTTAACGAATTTCATTTCATCCATTCATACTCCCTCCTAGTTCCCCTATTTGGCCAGTTTTCTTATGGGCATTACTTTGCGAATATTACTATGAAAAATTTCCTGACTTTGCTTGTAAGAAATAGTGTTAGAGATATTATGTGCCTGAAAAGGAAGTGAGCCAAAACAATTGCTGGCCATTGCCTCAACCTCATCAATACAGAACTCTAATTAAGCTAATTCAACTTAATTCAAAAACCATTTATTAAGGACTTAACAACATGTGCCAGGCACTGTTCGGCTAATGAATTAATAAATAATCCTAGTATAATAATAATGATAATAGTTAACATTTTATTTGTTTTGATAATTGCTTTATATATATATATATATATATATATATATACACACACACACACATAGATAAAATTTTGCTCTCACTTTTAACAGAGTATGTACCTAGAGCCTAGTCTAAATTAGTTATCAACATAAGCATTTTTAGAGAGTAGAACAGAAGGTAGAGTTCATTAGTCTATATTTAAATTAGATCTTATTCTCATTCTTGATAATAAGAACAAAAGATATTATTTTAAAATTATATGGAAATGTGAAAATAAGAGCTATTCATAATAGATACTTGCCTAAGGGGGTTTACAAGGAGATAGTTAATTCCCCAAATGGCATTTCTATTATGCTTTATGTTGATGTGGGTATTTGAAACTCACACTTTTGTTCAGGTACTTTGGTACTCAGCAAGAGAAAGAACTTCAATACTTTGCTGAACCACAAACCAGGTATTCCTTTGCTGAAATAAGAACCAAACTAAAGTTTCAAAATGTACACAACTGAATTTATTGAAAACTGAAAATATATTTTGTAAACTTTGCAAACAAGGCAGTAAGGTAGAGTAGTAAATAGACTGGACCTCAAGTGAGGAACTCCTGAGTTCAAATCCAATGTCAGACACTTGCTGTGTAACCCTGGACAAGTGTTGTAATTTCTATCTACCCATTTTCCCAGCTGTAAAATGGAGATCATAATTTTACCAATCCCCAAAAGATTATTGTAAAAAGGAAATATAATAATATTTGTAAAAAACTTAGCATAATGCCTAGCACATGTTGTCATTCAGTTGTGTTAAGTCATGTCTGACTCTTTGTGACTGTGCACCATACTGTTCAAGGGGTTTTCTTGGCAAAGATACTAGAGTAATTTTTCTTTTCCTTCTTCAGGGAATTAAGACAAATAGAAGTTAAGTGACCTGTCCAGGGTCACACAACTAGGAAGTATCTGAGACCAGATTTGAACTTGGGTCTTCCTGATTTGAGGCCCAGAACTTACCCGCTGAACCATCTGGCTGCCTGTCTAACACATAGTAGGCACTTATTAATGCTTGTTCTCTTCTCCTTCCCTAGATAATTGATATACTGACCAGTATTAAGTCTTCATACCCAAAAGAAATAGTTAGGGAAGTGCATGAGATATTGCTCCTATTAGCCCAAATAGGAAGGATACATCATGTGCATACTCTTTTCATCATGAAACCAAGGGGTGGGGCAGAGAAGGGAATTTGGGTAATAACTTTCTAAAGATCAGGGCAAGTAAGCTTGAGGAAATGGGGGAACATCAAGAACGAGGATGGTAATAATATGCTAGAGAGTATTTAGTCTGCTCCAGGTTGTACAGAACTAGGACCAGGAGCACTGAAGGTAGGAGTGTGATGTCTCAGGGATAAGAAAATTGAGGACAAATCTTTATTCTTGTCTCCTTTTTTGTCAATCTTTCTGACTGACTTCTTTTCCTCTTCTTTCTCTGTGTTCTCCTCCTATTCCTAATGTTCCTTTCCATGTTTCCTTCTGAATTTCTTTTGCAATTATCTTTCCTTCCTCCCTATCCAAGTATATATTTTCCTCCCTTAATGATATATTTCTTTACTCCTTCATCTACCATGGAAAGCTAATTAGCAATTTATATAACAATGTATGGTAATTTTTTCCAATGCATTTTGTTTAAAGAGAGCCATATTTATTCAATTCATTTCAATGGACATTATTTCTGGGTACCTTACAAGGCTGGGGGTATAAACACAAAAGCAAAAATAATTCTTTCTCTCAAAGAGCTTATATCCTACTTGAGGGGTGGAGAGAACAACACATGCACAGATAAATAATTCCAAACTATATCCAAAAAACTGGAGATACCAGGAACATCCTGATTTTTGGTGTTGGTGTCATAAAAGGTAGCCTTTGATTTTTTTTCATCAACAATGAAAGTTCCTTTTAGCAACATAAGTCTCCTAAAAATACTGTACACTCTGAAATACTGTGAACTTTGATTTGTGAGTTGTAATTTATAACAAAAATAGAATTACAGTAGTAAGTCATCTCTTTTTCTGGAATTACACTAAACAGGATATACATATATATACATATATATATATGTAACACACATGTGTATATATAATATATATGTACATATATATAATAGTGCCCAGGTAAATGCATTAAAATAATCTATTCTTTTTAAAACCAACCTATTCTTTTTTAGAATCTTGATGTTGTAGAAAGAACACTGAATTTGGAATCAGAAAATCTGAATTCTATTCCTCTGGAACATGCCTAAGCTATACTACTATAGGAAAATTATTTAGCCTTTCTGAGACTCAGTTCCCTGATCTGTAAAATAGGGATAATAATATTCATTTTACTTTGTTCAGAATTGTTGAAAGGTGAGAAGTTTCCATACCTTGCATGGTGTTAACACATTGATTCTCCAGGTGTGCCAGGAAACCCTTCACTATATCCAGAGACTTCCATATTCTTTAGTCCTAATCCCAAGCTATAGATTGCTGCCTTCTTTTCCTGGATATGTGTTAGGAAGGTCATCAAAACAGTTTTATCTACAAATCTGCCTTTTCTACTCTGAGTCCTAAGGAAGCAAAAAAAGTGTCAAGGAGTTGGAAGAGGAAAAGGAGAATCAAAGGAATTCAACGTTCTGGGCAGTGGATTTGAAAGCCTGACTGCCAGGCCTGCTTACAGATTCAGTGTGCCATGATTCCTCACAGCAAAAACATTCAGAGCCATGAAGGGGGGAGAAAGGTTTGAGAAGCACTATTACAGTTTTATAAATGTGGGAAATGTAGGGAGAAATCACAAAAGCAAACAACAGATAGCCTAAAAGAAATTTCCTAGAAGATTGTATTTTATATTGGATTTAGAACAGAGGCCATTGGGTATTAATTTTTTTTGTGGTTGTTTGTGGTTCTTTGTATTTTGAGAAGTAGTAAGAGTGGAACAAAACACTTTTGAACACCTCATGTATAATTCAACAAATGACAAGTCCATCTGTAGTATGTGCCAAACAACTATGACAGAGCATCAATATGTAAATTTAGAAAAACATATCAACAACCATCATTCCAAATAAATCAAAGCAATTAAATGAGGAGGGGGAAGGGGGGAAAGAAATCAAAGCTTTCCACTTGGAAAAGTATAGATTCATTTAGGAATATTTTCATTTGACTGTAAGATATAGCTGAAATATACTTTGCTATATTTTTTACTTATTTGATAAAGTCATATGCACTGTGATTATATTTTTTATTAAGAGATATTTGAAATCTATTGCAATATTTAAATCATTAAACTTACATGGAGATATTTAGTTCCCCTTTCAGTGCTTTTCATCTTGTGAAGTTAAGCAGTTATTGAAGCAGTTAAAATCAGTATTCATATTTTCTAAAATTATGTTAGTGAGAACTGCAATATAATGTCAGAATTGAACTAGAAACAAATTATTAGGTTGTTTGGCATGAATCCCTTGATTATAATTACATCTAAATGATCCATTTTAAAAGAAATACATATTTTGATACCTTCATATTTAAGTTTAAAATAAATCTTTTATTTCTTCCATTCAGTACTGATAAACCCCATTTTTATCATTTCTCTTTTCTTAAGTTCTGGATTTCTCCCTTCCAGAATAGTCATAGCAGTTCCTGCTTTGAGCTCATATGCAGTAAATGAATTTAAATTGTTTTTTCTTGTGAAGTTCTGATTCCATGAAATAGAAGCAAACAATGAAATAAGGAAGGTCTCTTTGTAATAATAAGCACTAGCCTGTGGTCAGTGCCAGGCTCTGTTTATCTCCATTGTTCTGATTGTCTTAGAGAAACCCTTTCTGTAGAGCATTAAAGGAAAAAAAAAAAGCAACTATGTTAATTCCTTATTCAGACCTTCAGCAATAAAAATATAGCAAATAGAGTAGCAGAGTGTGCTAGCACAGAAGACTTAGAGAAAAGCAGAGCTCAAAAGTAGAGGAAAGGAAGGGGACTGAAAAAAGCTCTTCCCCTGATTTTAACCTGCCTGTTCTCTTAGAGTGTAGCCAGCTAAACAACCTAAAAATTTGAGTGCTCCAAAATCAGTAATAGTCATATTGTTTGACCTGGAAGAGGCTATGAGGGTCATGACTTCCCTTGTACTACTGGAGTATTTGGATGAGGGTGAGGTGATATGTGTCAGTAATTTAATTCTCATATGTACATCAACTTAAATGAAATTAAAAAATCAAAATGTCCTCAGCCACAGTGAATAGTCTTTCTAAAGAAATCTGTATTTAATATATTACGTTATAAGCTCTTTGTGGGCAGGGACTATCTTTTACCTATTTTGTGTTTCTTGAACTTAGCACAGTACATATTGGAAGCTTAATAAATGTATATTGGTTTGTTGATAGTACTGAGGAATATCTAAACACGTCCTAAGAAAACCCCTTATATTTATGTGTATAAATTAATTTTAGATATGTGACTCTTCTCTGCCTTTATGTGAAATTACTGAACTCAAATTGAACGTACCATTTTTCTTCCCAGTTCTCTCCTTTTTCTCTTAAATGTTGTTCATGGCAATATCATTCCTCCAGTACCTCAGAATTATCCTTGATTCCTTCTATCTAATTGGTCACCAAATTTTATTAGTTCCCACCCTCTGTCTTGGTTCTCCCATTGTTCCTGTCCTTTCTGTTACTGTTGACATGAACATGATAGGTAGGACCTCTCATTACCTTTTGTCTGAACTATTAGAATAGCTATGCCCCAGGTATTCCCACCTTTAACCTCTTTCTAGTGCAACTCATCATACCAATTGCCTTAGAATTGTCTTCCTAATTCAGATATTTGAAATTGTTACTAACATATAGCTCACCTACATTCAAGTGGTATTCGCAGAAGGATATGATGCAGTTGAAAGGATCTTGTCTAGATAGTGAGAACAGAGAACATGACTATTGCCAAGTAGGTACCTTGTGATGTTAAAGGAATGTATCTCCAGGTCTGTAGCATTTCTGGTGCACGGCCAACTGTGAATGTACCTATCCAAGTCTTAGAATTTATGTGAAGGTTACAAGATGAATCCTTGCCAACTTTTTGTGTAGTTCAAGCCACCCAAAGAGAAAATTGAGAGAGAAAAGAGATTAAGCGATTCCCTCAGAGTCACCCAGCCTGTATGTGTTCGACATAGGACTTTCCTGATGAAATCAGCTCCCAATCCATTATGCCTTATTGCTTCTCTGTATGAAATTAGAGTGGTACTGGTTACTCTTCCCCACTCAAACTCAATGGTTGGATCCCTGGGGAGATGGTTAGTATAGGCTTAAAGTGAGGGGCTACTCTCCTAAAGCTGTAGTTCATCAGTCTCAACCAGTGAATTTACCATTAATGGTCAGGTGACAGAGCAGCTCAAAGGATAGGATTTACGAAATAGCATACGGTGATGAATGGTAACTAAGTACTGTACATCTGAATGTGAGACACATTCTCCCACAAATGTACCAAGTGTCAACAGGAAGAGGGCACATGCGTATGATCCAGAAGTAAAAAAGCACACATTTAGAGAATATATATATAGATATATATTGCTATTGCTATTATTCACTCATTTCAGCTGTGTCTGATTCTTCATGACCCCTTTTTGGGGGGTTTTCTTGGCAAAAATTCTGGAATGGTTTGCCATTTCCTTCTCCAGTTCACTTTACAGATGAGGAAACTGAGGCAAACAGGGTTAAGTGACTTTCCCAGGGTCACACAGCTAGTAAGTGTCAGAGGCTGGATTTGAACTCATGCCTTCTAACTCCAGGCCTTATACTTGATCTACTTGGCTATTTAACTGTCCAGATAATATACATGGACATCATATATGTACATTTATGGCCAAACAAATCACACTTCTCTCCCTGTGCCTTTTCTACCTTTATGGTTTTCTCATGCTCTTGTGGGAAGGTCACTCTTCAACTAGACTCTCTGGGCCTATTCTCTGCTAAGTTATGGTATGTCTCCTTCTAGCAGATTTACTTTGTTTCCATGTGACATTACTTGAAGGAGGAAGAAAGCTTTCCACCCTCCAGCAACACTAGCCACTGAACTTTCTTAAATGAGTTGTTCAGATGATGGGGGATTCAACTAATTGGGGTCCCCTATATTTGCTTAGCACTACTATATTTAAATAGCTTTTATGTGTATTATTACAATTGTTCTTTTACAATGTTCTTATTTTATCGGTATAGTCCATAAATGTGCTTCATTTTAGATAATAAATATGTTCCTTAAAAATCACAAATGAAATTCTTACCAATTAAATAATATTTTCAGAAGAGTATGGAATCTTATAAAGCAAAATGTCCTTTTTAATAGTGAATATTCACTTCCTAAATTATCTTTTGTGTAAATCCACCCATAAATGTACTGAATTTGATTAAAGTTAGATTCATTTGTATAAAAACATTTGCTAAAACTCATTGAAATTATTATCTCAGCAGTTCCTTAGCAGATTAATTATATGTTGTATTTTGAAATATTTGCTCTATTTAAAATGTAT
Source organism: Bettongia penicillata ogilbyi (assembly GCA_023548195.1). Classification (NCBI taxonomy): domain Eukaryota; kingdom Metazoa; phylum Chordata; class Mammalia; order Diprotodontia; family Potoroidae; genus Bettongia; species Bettongia penicillata. The sequence goes on from JAJHZJ010000314.1 coordinate 13,543,363, forward strand.
TAGCCTTTTGACTTAATAAATATTAAAAGGGAAATGTGTATTTAGATGCCATTGCCTGAAATGACTGTCTTAGGGTTCTCTCTGAATTAAATTTCTATTATCTTTCTCAATTAAAAGACATGAGAGGAAATGAGTGTCTCACCTTATTGTAGTATAAAACATTAACTACCCAGGAGCTATGGGGCTTAGTAAGACCTAGCCCAGATCAGGAGTGTAGCACTTGGCTTCTACTCACCAGCTTAGCCCCTTCCCATCAAAACCTGATTATAGTCAAGACCATAACAAGTAGCAAGGAAAACAATTTCTTCAGGCAAAGCAGCAAACAAAAAATAGATATATCCTACGGACTAGAATATGCCAAATAATACATGAATAAATGAACTCCTAACCTGTGAATGAGATAAGATTTCAGCTCAAATCAAGAGAAATAACAATTTCACCCAGGTTGGGATTCGCTAAACAATCTATTGTGCTGCAAGTAACAGAGGGGAAAGAACGTTATATAGCAGGCTTCCCATGTATATTCACAGTTCAAAGAATTCTCAGAGATAATCAGAAATTCTCTCCTCTAAATGTCTAGAGCAAGGGGGAGAAACCTGCAGCCTCGAGGCCACATGTGGCCCTCTAGGTTCTCGAGGTGCAGCCTTTTGACTGAGTCCAACTTTTACAGAACAAATCCTTCTAATAAGGAGATTTTTTCTGTGAAGTTCAGATTCAGTCAAAAGGCCACACTTGAGGACCTACAAGGCCATATGTAGCCTCGAGGCTGCAGATTCTCCACCCTTAGTCTAGAGTGTCTGCTCCTTAAACTGATATGCAGCTTTGTATTAGCATTCTCTCAGTCAGTTAAGAGTCACATGTTTTCTCTCTTGTTTTCAGCATGTAGTGCAGGGCTGTCTTTACAGATGAGGAAACTGAGGCAAACAGGGTTAAGTAACTTGCCCAGGGTCACACAGCTAGTAAGTGTCAGAGGCTGGATTTGAACTCATGCCTTCTAACTCCAGGCCTTATACTTGATCTGCTTGGCTATTTAACTGTCCAGATAATATACATGGACATCATATATGTACATTTATGGCCAAACAAATCACACTTCCTAGGTGAGATTTGTATGTTACATACAAAAGAGTTAGCTCTTTGGTGTCTGAAGCATGTAGCAACTTTGCTTTTTTGATACCATTAACCATTCAATTTGTTGTCAGCTAGAGGTGAAGTGTTATAAGAAGGTGGTAATGGGAAAAACCTTTCTTACATTTTTCTCCAGGAAACTAAAATTGTTGGTTTTTTGGGGTTCAGATAAATATTTCTAATAATTATCTAATTTTGAAAGAAGTTTCATTTAAATAGTTTATATTAAAACTTCAATTGAATACAATATATATTTCTTTACTAATTTTGGTGGAGGGACTTCAGGGACAGAGCCAAGATGGAAGAGTAGAAAAGTATTCAGCTAAGTTCTCCCAACATTCACCTCTAAACAACTTTAAAATATACATCAAATCAAAATCTGGAGTGGGAAAGGCAACAAAAGATCAGAGTGAGACATTTCTTTAGTCCATGACTACTTAGGAGGTCAGATAAGGAGATCTATATCACAGAGGATGACCCAGCACCCATGTGGGTGAAAAACCAGTGATGGTGGTAACAGAAGCGGTGACAGTTTTGAGAGCTTTCAAGTCAGAGGCGGTAGGGAGCTGTATCAGAAAGAGATTACATGATACCCCTGTGCTAGCACTGGATGTAGGACCACATGCTATTTGACAATTCCATTGCTTATACCTACAGCTTAGTCACAGTTCAAGAGCAGAGAGAAGAACTAGCTGGTAAAAGAGGCACAAAAAATACTGAAGAAAATAACATCTTAAGAAATAAAATTGGCCTAAGGGAAGAGGTCCAAAAGTTCACTGAAGAAAATTCCTCAAAAATTAAAATAGGGCAAATGGAAACTAATGACTCCATGAGACACCAAGAAACAATAAAACAAAAAAACAGAAGAAAATGTGAAACATTGCATTGGAATAACATCTGACCTGGAAAATAGATGAATAATTATTGGATTAGCTGAAAGCCATGATCAAAGAAATAGCCTAGACATCATATTTCAAGAAATTGAAGAATCTGCCCACATATTTTAAAACTGGAGGGTAAAATAAAAATAGGAAGAACTCATTTATCAACACTTATAAGAAATTCCAAAATCAAAATTCCTAGGAAAAAATATTACAAACAGTTAGAAACAAACAATTCAGATATCATGGAGCCACAGTTAGGATAACATGAAATTTAGCAGCAAACACATAAAAGGAGTAGAATATGATATTCCAGAACGCAAAAAGATCTGGAATTACCACCAAGTCAAACTGAGTACAATCCTTCAAGGGAAAAAATGGATATTTAATGACACAGAGGACTCTCAGTCACTCCTGATGAAAAGACTGGAGCCAAATATTAAATTTCAAATACAAGACTCAAGAGAAGCAAAAAAAAAAAAAGGCAAATATGAAAGAAAAATATTAAGTGACTCAAAAAGGTTAAACTGTTTACCTTGCTGTGTGGGAACTTTATCATTCTTAGGGATTCTACATAGAAAGAGGTTATAGCACACATTGTACATTGATCCCACTATATAGTAATAGTGATGTCATTTGGGTCCTCTTTGAGTATGAAGGACACAACAAACACATAGAACGAGGTCTAGGAGTGAGTCTATTATGTTGGGAAGATGTGAAAACAATGGATAGATGAGCAGGAGAGATGCCCCGGGAGAGTGGGGAAGGGACAAGAAGAATGGGGGAAATTATTTTTACATGAAAGAGGCATGCGAGGAAAGGCCTTTAACAGTGAAGAGAAAAATGATAGGTTTGGGGGAAGGCACAGTGCTTGAACCTCACTCACATTGAAGTTGGTCTAAAAAGGAAAAATTATGTATATTACAAACTTAATTGGCAACAGAACTATATCTTACCCAGTAGAAAAGTGGTGGAAATAAAAGAGAGGGGAGATAAAAGAAGGCAATGATCAGAAGCACGACAGACTTTAGGGGAGGGACAGTATAAAAAGAGAAAGAAAAGAATAAACAGAAGAAAATAGGATGGAGGGAAATATGCAGTTATTAATCATAACTGTGAATGGGAATGAGTTGAAAACACCCATAAAATGGAAGCAGATTGTAGAATGGATTAGAAATAAAAATCCAACAATATGTTACATACAAGAAGCACACTTGAAACAGAGATGCATACAGAGAACTAAAATAAAGGGACAGAACAGAGTCTTTAAAGCTTCAGCTGATGTAAAAAAAGGGAGGGGTAGCATCATGATATCAAATAAAGAAAAAGCAAAAATAGATCTAATTATAAGGATCAATCAGAGAAACTCTGTTTTGCAAAAAGGAATCATAAACAATGAACTAGTAACAGTATTAAACACATGTATACCAAATGATATATCATCCAAATTTTTAAAGGAAAAGTTAAATTCAGTATAGGAGGAAATAAACAGTAAGACTATAGTAGTATGGAATGTCAACTTTCCCCTTTCAGAGCTAGATAAATCTAACCATAAAATAAATAAAGCTAAGGAGATGAATAGAATATTAAAAAAGTTAAATATGATAAATACCTAAAGAAAAATGAATTGGAATATAAAGTATACCTTTTTCTCAACTCTACATGGCACCTTCATAAAAATTGACCATATATTAGCTAATAAAAACCTCACAACAAAACGCAGAAAAGCAGAAATATTAAATTCATTCTTTTCAGGTCACAATGCTGTAAGAATTACATTTAATAAAAGGATATGGAAGCATACATTTAAAACTAATTGGGAACTAAATAATCTAATCCTAAAGAAAAAGTGAGTCAAAGAACAAATCATAGAAAGAATTCATTTCATTAAAAATAATGACAATGAGACAAAATTCCAAAATTTGTGGAATGTAGCCAGAGCAATACTCAGGGGATAATTTGTATCTCTAAAAGTGTATATCAATAAAAAGAGAAAGAACAGATTGATGAACTGGACATACAACTAAAAAAAAGAACAAATGAAAAATCCCCAATTAACCATCACAATGGAAATCCTAAAAAAATCAAAGGAGAGATTAATAAAAATTGAAAGAAAAAAATTGAACTAAGAACTTGTTTTATGAAAAAACAATAAAATAGATAGCCATTGGTTAATTTGATTAAAAAGAGAGAGTAAAACTGTTACTAGTATCAAAAATGAAAAAGGTATATGCACCACCAATGAAGATGAATTTAAAGCAATTATTAGAAACTATTTTCCCAATTATACATCAATGAAGTGATATAGATGAATTTTTACAAGAGTAGAAACAGTTCATATTAATAAAAGAAGAAATAGAATACTTAAATAACCCTGTCTTAGAAAATGTAATTGAACAAAGCCATCAATGAACTGAGAAAAAATTCTCAGGACCAGATGGATTCAAAAGTGAATTCTAGCAAACATTTAAGGAAGAGTTAATCCTAATACTATATAAATTATTTGAAACAAACAAAGGAAGAAAGAGAAAGCATAGAATACTAGAAAGCATAGGAATCAAAGGAGTCTTTCTTAAACTTGATCTAAAATCAAGAGCAAGTGTTATCTGTAACAGGGATAAACTTGAAGCCTTCCCAGTAAAATCAGGAGTGAACCAAGGATATATTCATTATCACCACTATTATTCAATACTGGATTAGAAGTACTAGCTATAGCAATAAGACAAGAAAAAGAAATAGAAGGAATAAAAAATAAACAACGAGGAAACAAAAATGTCACTTTTTGCAGATGATATGGTATCCTACTTAGAGAATGCTAGAGAATCAACTCAAAAACAAATTGAAACAACAACTTCAGCAAAGTTGTGGGATATAAAATGAATAATTTCTTTATACTATCAACAAAACCCAGCATGAAGAGATAGAGAAATTCCATTTAAAATGACTATTGACAATATAAAGTACCTGGGAGTCTACCTGCCAAGAAAAACTCAGGGATTATGTAAACACAATTACAAAACACTTTCACACAAATAGATATCTAAACATTTCAGGAAATATTCATTGCTCATAGGTAGGCCAAGCCAATATAATAAAAGTGACTTTCTATCTAAATTCTATTTACTTATTCGGTGTCATACCAAACATACTGCTAAAGAATTATTTTACAGAGCTAGAAAAAATAGTAACAAAAGTCCTCTAGAAGAATAAAAAGAAAGAATATCAAAGGAATCAATGAAAAGAAATGTTGAGGAAGATGGCCTAGCAATTCCAGATTTCAAACTGTATATTACAAAGTGGCAATCATCAAAACAATCGGGTACTGGATGAGAAATAGAGTGATGGATCAGTGGAATAGATTAGTGACCATGGTAATGTAGTGTTTGATAAATGCTAAGATCCAAGGTTTGGGGGTAAGAACTCACCATTTTACAAAAATTACTAGGAACTTGAGAAGGAATTTGGCAGCAACTAGGCATAGTACAACGCCTCACATCATATATCACTTCAAAATAGGCAAATAATTTAGCCATAAAGGGTAATATCATAAGTAAATTGGGGTACCATAGAAAAATGTACCTGTCAGATCTGTAGATAAGTGAAACATTTATGTCTAAAGAAGCAATAGATAGGATTATAGGAAATAAAATAGATAATTTTGACTACATGAAATTTAAAATATTTTGCACAAACCAAAATAATTAAGCCAAAATTAAAAGAAAAACAGAAACTTGGGGAAAATTGTGCAGCAAGGTTCTCTGATAGAGACATCATTTCTCAAATATGTAGGGAACTGAGCCAAATTTATAAAAAAAAGAATATAACCCATTCCCAGTTGATAATTGATCAGAGGATCTAAACATGAAGTTTTCAGAACAATTCAGTGCTATCAATAGTAGCATGAAAAATGCTCTAAATTACTGATTGGAGAAATGCAAATTAAACAACTCAGAGATCCCTCCTCATACTTATCAAATTCACTAAATTGGCAGAAAAGAAAAATGACAAATGCTGGAGGGGATGAGGAAAAATTGGGACACTGATACATTGCTGGTTGAGTTGTGAATTAATCTAGCCATTCTGGAGAACAATTTGGAACAATGCCCAAAGAGCTGTGGAGCTGAATAGAGGGCTAGGCCTGGAATCAGAAAGACTCCTCTCCCTGAGTTCAAATCTGACTTCAGATACTTACTAACTGTGTGACTCATGAAGAAAAATGCTATCCACTTCTAGAGAGAGAACTGTTGAACTCTGAATTAAAATTGAACATATATTTTAAACTTATTTTTTTAAATTTTTTTTGTTTTCTTTTGCAGCAGAGCTAGTATAGAAATATGTTCTGCTTGATCTCACATGTAAAATCAAAATCAAATTGCTTGCCGTCTCAAGGAGGGGGAGGGGAGAGAGAGGAATATTTTAAAATAATTGTTAAACTGTTTTACATTTAATTGGAAAATATTGAATGAAATAAAAAATTTAAATAAAATTTTAAAAAACCCCTAAAATCATTATTCTGTATCTTTGATGATTCATATAACAAGTGCAGCAATATCCTTCTGTTTTTGTTTTTTAGAAAGTAGCTTTTAAAGTTATAGGACGGCAAACACTAAGATATTTTGCTTTTGATTGCATTCATCAGTTTGGAGATAGGAAGTAAGAATTAGGAGACTGAAGGGAAGTAGAGGTACAGTGAAGATCTCAGCATTCTCCATAAACATGGTTTCAGGAGCAGAGTGTTTCATTGCTATTTGTAATATTTCTGCTGATAAATCACAAGAAGAAAAAATGCATTATGTCTTCTATAAGGAAGCACAGAAGAGGAAATTTTAACCAAACAAAGGTATCAGTAGTGGTTCTATGTGCCTTTACCTGAGTACACTGTAAGGATATTGACTTGCTGACTTTATGCTTATATGAGAGAGTACAGAAGAATGGATTTAATCTTTAGACAAGCTGTGGTTCATTCTGTATCTTTATTTCAGACATTTATTCCTTTAGTTTCTTTGACCTAGCCTTTTACCATTAGATAAGGATAAAGAATTACTATAATAGAAAACTGTAAGACAAGCTTTTGTTGTAGGCCAGAATTGAACTCATTTAAATTCATATTTTTCCCATATTCACAGTTCAATATTCAAAGTTAGGAATCTATTAGCTATACTGATTGCTATATTTCATTGCTATACTGATTATAAAAAGTTTCACAATTTAATTTTGTCCCCTCTTTTAATACAAAATATCCTTAAAAATAGCATCCGGAAAATCCATTAAAGTCTAAGAAATTGGGTGGTTCAATTGATAAATAGCACTTTTCCTTAAGGGGAGCACAGTTCAAATCCAGCCTCCAGAGAAAATTAAATGAATTTGATAGCATCAGTTGATTCTGTCACGAATAGTAGCCTGCAATACTGAACTGTATGAATAATTCCACAGTTAGACATGATTGATAGTCTTTGCTCAGGAGAGTCCCAGCACTGAACTAACATGCACACTAAATTGTATGCATCTTTAAAGGAGATAGCCTTGCTTAGTAAGGGCTAAGGTACTTGAAAAGGGCATGTTAAATAACATGTATCATCTTCAGTCCATGACTAAGTAGAGAATTACTCTCTTTTTTTTCCCCACTACTATTTACTTTACTTTCTTTTACATGGCACAGTTTAATTTTTAGAGGTTTTCTTTTGTACTATTTCAAGACTTTGAATTTCCTTTATAGTATTTTATATGTAACACATTTGTGAATTTACTTTTCAAAACAATTTATTATTTTATAGTAATGATAATAAATATCTAATTCATGGGTGTAAAAAATTGCTAGCGGAGAGGCCTAGTAAATAGGTATAATTATAGTGTACTTTGAAACATGAGAACTAATTTTATTTGTTTACTCTTTTTTCTTATTTTTAATATATGAACTTTAGGAATTTAAAATCAATAGCAACAATTAATTTTCAAAACTCAATTTTTATCTTAAAAGCCATAGTGTCATTTATATTTCATGAAACAAATAGTTAAAATATAGTTCACAAGGAAGATTAAGTAAGAGGTGTGTTTTGTACATGTAAGATGTGTATGTCCACGTGGGTTATCTAAATGTGGCTTTTAGGGAGGCATGGATAGATATCTCTGATGTCTTGCCTACTCCTCTCCAAGAGAGGCTTTGGTTTGTGCTTGGAGGGGAGCAGAAGAAGCAGCCATAAGGTTGTGTGTGTGTGTGTGTGTGTGAGCGAGAGAGAGAGAGAAAGAGATCTGGTATCCCCCCTCTCAAAGAACTCTCTCTTCATATATATGTGTGTGTATGCATGTGTGTATATACATACAGAAGTATCTGCCCTAAATAATTATATATATGTATATATATACATATCTATAGACATATATATATATACACACACATATGCACCCCCATATATATGTGCATATATATATAGTATATCTATTGACGCTAAATAAATATTGCTGGTCTAGGGGCATGAATTTCTTTTAAGCTCAAGCCACTTCCCTAGAAAATACCTATTAAAGGAGGAAGGTATCTACAACTTCAAGTGCAAATCTGATTCCTTCAATTCAAGTTATACATTTACCCAAGCAGATAAAAAACAAAAATCAGAGTTCTACAGATTAGAAAATACACAGCTCTTTAGATGGGTTCAATCAGGAAAGGTCCTAGTGTCACTTCAGAGGAAATTCCCTGGTGTCTCCAGAGAGGTAATCTGTTGTACCTTCTCTTGCATATTTGTCATATCCATAGTTTTGGTGGGGTTCTTTTTTGGCTTGCTCTTTCCTGGAATTGGTCCCAAGAGAGTCTTGAACAATACAAACAGGAATGAAGAGAACCCCTTCCCAAAGCTCTTATACCAACTCTACCTCTCATATATAGGGTCAAGTCATCATTCTCTCCATCAGTCTATTCACACCAAAGCAGCAATTAACTGAAAAGCAAAAACAACCCAAAATACTGTCATACTTAAAGCTCAGGTTAAAAGAGATTAAATATAAGCATTATACCTTTCACCCATATATTATGCAGTTTAAAATTCTTATTAGCAGGTCTTTGTAAAACATATTTGGTTTGCATTCTCAATCCAGTTTACTTCATTTAGGATGTGTAGAATGCTTGTTTTGTACATTGTGCATAAATTAATTCAGTAGCAGCAAAACAGCTCTCAAATACTCCTCCAAAAGTGTATTAATTGAACAAATTTAAGCTTTTTAAAAAGAGAAACTGCATATGAAAATGAAGAATATTCCACATTTGTTTAAATTCATTCTAGGAACTTGGCATTTACGTGACCTTGAGATTACTCTCTAACTGACAGCCAAACTCACATATCAGGTAGCATTGATTCCTCTTTAGCACTGCCTAAACTTCAAAGAATACTTGATTGACAGAACTTGTTCTTTTTCCCCCCTTTGTCCCACTAGCAAACGTCAATCACTGATGATTAAATGGGAAAGGAGAATGACAAGACATTTTATTCACAGACATAGATTCATTTGGGCATCAACTTCATAGAATGCATGGTCCAGATATAGACAGTGACTCTACTGAAAATACTTAAACACTGAAGAAAAAATAGGTAGACTAGGAAAGCAAAATCATCCTTTAGTAATTCTTTTGATGTTGTAGGTATTTTTATAAATTCTAAGTGAGAAATAGATGAATAATTAAAAATTATTAACATTTAAAATTTTTAACATTTTAACATTTCTCATGTTTACATTTATTAATTTGACAGTAAATAAAAACACTGATATGTAATTGTAACACGTTTTAGATTTGAGAAAAATTTATCAGCAACAATCATCAGGAAAGTATTAGTCAAGAAGGCTCAATTTAAATTTTCTCTAAAAATTCCTTTTTGTTGTTAGAGCTTTAAATACATATTCACCACAATTTCTAACATCATTTGAATGAGATATTTTTTATACATAGAAGGCAGAATGGCAGAATGGATAGAAGATGAGCTGTGCTCAAGTCTCATATGACTCACATTCACTGGCTGGGTGGCCCTGGGTTTCTCCAAGCTTCAGGTAGCTCTCTAGCACTATCAAGTGAAAAAAGGGTTCTGATTTGCACTGGTTGTGTGAATTTCCTCAAATCGGAGTTCCCTGTATTACTGAAATTATACTTATATCTCTACTGTATGTTCTTCATCATCGTTATTAGCATCTTCTTCATAAACAAAATCTATTCAATTATCTTTGAGAAATACTCACTTTAAAAATAAATATTTTAGGTAAAGTGTAGCTTTTTCAAAAAAGATTTTTAAAAATTAAGTATACTTTTAGCCAACTCAACATGAGAATTGTAAAACATTGGACTATGCAAATTGCAAATAACAATATTTATATTCTTCATATTTATTCATATATTAGATAAGAAATAAAAAGCTTCATGGTATTTAGTTCCCAAAAGATTTTCAACTTAAAGTGAATTAGTCCAAAGAACAAAATGCACTTTTTATATAACTGCAAGCACTGCTGCTGCTACAAAAACCTAAATTACTACATTAAGTCTCTAATGGACCCAGCTGTTCAAATGATGTCCATCTATTCACTGATGTGATTTTCCTGAAAATATTATCTGCAAACAAACGTTTTGATCCTTAACCCTGCCATGTATTGTTGTTAATATAATTTAGGAATAATTGCTGGCTAGACATTTCAAAACCAGAAACTAAGGATGCCAAGTACCCTTGACTATGAGTCAGAAGCCCAGGGCCCCTGCCACCAATTCTCCATGCTAGCTAGGGAAAATAATTTATCCCTGTCCTTTGTTTCCTTGGTAGTAAATTTATCTGGAATTGGGTTAGATGGTTTCCAAGGTTCCTGTAGGATTCTGTGACCAAAAATCAAATAAGTATTGATAATCTCAGGAAAATGAGTTTGACATAGAGTGTGACCTGTTATGATAAAATCATAAAACTGTCTTTAAAAGCTTTAACAAACATGCTTGGAACATCCATGTATAAGACACAGTTTTTGATAGATTACAGGAATATTAACTCACAAAGTTTAAAATTGTTATTCCTGTTTAATGTTCTTATATATAAGCCTTTCATATGACGATTTAACATCCTACCTACATAGATTTTCCTTCTTCTCCTCTCAACTATATAAGGAGGGAAGCAATAGAAAATGAACCAGGACAGAAAGAAAGGAAAGTAGATAACTGCAGATGCAAATGCAAATGCATTGGGGTGAAATAAGCTGAAAAGAAGCTTAAATAGAAGAGAGGTAGAAAAAAATTAATTGTAGTCTTAGGCACCTAGTTTTATATCAGTAGATATTTTATATTATGAGATATTTATAAATATGTTATTTCCAAAGCAATATTCCTATCGTGCAAGTATGACCCATCATCCTTCCCTGCTCGAAAAACTTCTTTGGGCTCCCTATTACCTCTTAAAACAAATGCAAAATTCTGTTTGGCATTTAAAGGTCTTTACAACCAGGCTCCAACTCATCTTCTAGGTTTGTTCTTTAATCACTCTGCTTGCACACTTTGGTCCAGTTGGGTCAGTCTCTTTTGTTTCTCTTCACACACAGCTTTCCATACCCCGTTTCGGTGCTTTGAGTGGGTTCTGCTCCACATCTGGAATGCCCTCCCTATTCACCTCCCCCTCTTAAAAATCCCAAGTTTCCTTCAATGCTTCATTCAGATGTTATCTCCTATGTAAAGCCTTTCCCGACTGTTCCCCCTTCTAGTGGATAGTGCCTCCTTTCTAAAAATGTCCAGGCATTTACTTACTTTATGTATATTATTTATATTATAGCTTATATATGCTAATATGTGGACATGTTGTTTCCCTGACAGAATGTAAGCTCCTTGAGAACAGGGATTGTTCTATTTTTTGTCTTGGTATCTAAAGAGCCTAACTTAGTATCTGTCGTATATTGCATGCTTAAGAAATGCTTAGTGCTTTATTGCTTCTGATACAGTATCGAGAGAGGTTATTTCTCTCCCCAGATTACATTACAGAGGAGAAAGAACAGAAAAAAATCACTGATGATGGAATGAGGAACTAATTATGGGAATGGTACTCTTAAATACATAAACCCTTCCCTGGTGCATAACATGCTTCCTTCCCTTTGTTTCCTTCCCATCCTTATTTCTACATGGGGATCAGTAACATTGTGCATCTGGGCATTAGGAGGGTAGAAGGAAAGTCCCTGGTATGCATCTACTTCACTTTCATATAACTTAGGATTTGTAAGACAAACAATATAAAAACACGTCTGACTTTTATTCTAATCTATCCCTATGCTCCCTAGGTTATATTGTCTCACTCTTATTTTTTTTTAAAGTAAATGTCTTTCTCTAGCAAAGGAAAATTATTGCATTACATCCGATAGGCAAATTTACATAGTAGGAAATCAAAGGTAAGAGACAAAAGAAAGCGTTTTAGAGCTAGGAAGGAACCCTGGAGATTTGCTGTAGAATCATAGAAACTTCCCAGCATGTCTTTTCCAGAGGTTAGGGATCATTCTCTTTCATCATGATGTTTTTGTATTAGTATTTTATGGTTTTTTTTTTTTCTGTTCAACTTCAGTAACAGAGTTACTCTTAATCAGTTTTGCTTCATATTGAATATTCCCATCCTGTGCTAATTTGTTAATATAAAATATCTGTTTGTACATGATCTCCTCTAATGTTGAGTGTTAATCAAATTCAAAAGAGTTTATCTTTTATAATAAATCTATAATGGTTTTCCCTTGCCCCACTTTTCCAGAATTGGTCTGTTACATCTTCCCCTCCAGGTTCGCAGTTACCCTGAGAGTTTGAGGAGTCCATTTTCTTTGCCAATGGCTTAAACCTCCACCAACTGTGATTTCCTCATTTCAAGGGGCTTAGTAACATTGCACCTCAGCTGATTTTTACAAAGGAATGTTTACTTCAAAGGTATAATAACAAGAGCAAATGTACAACTGATTCTCCCCAAACCTCAGGATATAATCTTTCTACTTCACCTCAGTGTTCAGAAGGAGACTTGGCATGCAGTTTCACTCAGTTCCCTCCAATGTTAGGTCCAAAGCCAGGGTTGCTCCTGGCTTTTGCTAGGCTTGAGCCTCTGACCTTTGCTCCTCAGAGCACAATGCTGGGCTGCCTGCAAACCTGGCCTGGCTTCCTGAATCCCTGTGGCTTCATGCTTCTAACCTATCATTATTAATTCCACTGTCTTTGCACCTAGAATAGAAAAGAACAAACACAAACACCAAAGACCTAGACTCATTTCTTGTCGGTGGATATATCACCTAGGATAATTCCATGACCCTTCCACCTTAACACATAGTTTTCTCCGGAAATCATTAATGAAAGAGTCACCTTGCTCTCTGAGATCCAAATACAGCAAAAGCCTTGACCAGTACTTACCTGAGTTGTTTTAAAAAAAAACTGAACATTAGGTTTTCTCTTCCAATTCTCTCAACCATGTGGTAAGCCAGCAAAGACTGTCCACACATATTCCAGCCCCCCAAATTCTCCAGGAAGTAGCTCTTTAATGTCCTTCATATGTATGACAGCATCCCTAGCAAATTGGTGGAGTCTATGCATGTCAACATTCGAACTCCTAAGTAACTATTAAGGACATAGCATTGTTGCATTAAGGGTCATAATTTGAATTGATCTAAAATAGTGTCATCAGTGTCATAATTCCTAAAGGCTTTTGTCGAAGGCTCTTTGTTAAAGAGTGAAAAAATAATTGCTAATCTTCAATTCATTTGCTCTTTTGTAGATTTTTTGCTATACTAGCAGCTTACAGGAAATCTCACAAGCAGCCCCATAATAAAATCAGTGAAAATAATTTCTTTTTCAATTTTTCTCCTCTCCTTCAAGTACTAACCAAGTGATCTGCAAAACTCTCCTTCTTTCCTTTGACCTTTCTGCATTTAAGGGACTGGGAGAAAACTGGGTTTGAAGTTTGGATCTAAAAATAACTTGCTAAGTTTTAAGACTCTCTGCCTGTTGGAGGTGAGAATCAAGGCAGAAAGTAGGTCAATACCCAGGTAAGGGATGTTGAGGTTATCAGTTGCCAGGAGCAAACCAAGGGTCTGAAAAACAGTGGATCAAAGCCAGAAGAAAGGGGGCAGTAAAGCAAACATGGGTGAGGCATTTGAAGACCAGAACACAAGGGAGCCAAATAAAACAAAGAAATTGTGCCAGCAACTGGAATGAAGACAATGGAATAACTAAATGTGTGGTCAGATATCCTGCTGAATAGAAACAGTCCAAGGTTCTCAGGTGCATAAACTAATTGCTAGGAAATAGATTTGACGGAACCAGGGCACAGATAGGTGAAGTCAACATTTCTGAGGGTTAGATATCCAGCTTCTCCAAAGGGTACACTCATAGGGCCCTCAGCGGTGTCCCTGAGGCAATTGTCACCAGCCCACAACTCACTTTACACTTGTCTCTATTCCTCTTCCCTCCTTCTCCTTCACTGACTTGCTGACATGGAATTGGTCTTATGGATGTGGGTCAAACAATCCTCTCTCCAAATGGGACAGCACATTTAAGCAGACTGTCTTCTGCGTTGTTACACCCCTCACAAAGCATTTTTGTCTCATGAGAAATATCTCTAGTTAGTTATGGCTCTGTCCACTTTTGAAAGGTGTGGATGTAGCCGTGGGATGATAGTGAAGGCAAAGCAGGTATTGGGGTGTATACACACACATACACCATATTGTGTCTCTGTAGGAAAGACAGTCTTTGGAACACAAATGTTCTTCTCACTCCTCTCTCACACAGTTCTGGCCACATTCATGTTATACTTACAAGGAAGATCCCTTTTCCAGGAATAGGAAGTTGAATCGCCTATGTGGAATATGGAATATATCGTACTAGGCTTAATCTGAAGTATATATTGTAATCACTTAGATCTCATCTTTAATTTAACTCTGTATCCCTTCTGGAACACTAATTTAAGATGTTGCTTAAATATTTTTTTTTCCAACTCAGGTGGCAGGGTCTCCAAATCTTATCTCAGAAACGTGGCTTCAGTTATCTTTCTCTGCTCTCTACATCTGTGGCCAAGAGCCTTTACATAGATAGAGTAGACTGAGTAGAATGTTATCAGGGAGGTATTCCTCCAAATTACCTCCCAAGAAATACAGATGTGTTGTATGAGCTCCTGACAGCTTCTCCCAGAAAGTCAGCAGCCATGGATCCCCAATAAAAATCTCCCAGGGAAGTTGAAAGGTATACTAGGTTTCTATAACTGAGATACAGTATATATTCTCCAGATACCATGACCATCAAAAAAAAGTGCTGATTTGGCAGTCACATTGCACATACTATAACACAGATTTTGATTAAATACTTTGTCTAACCCAACTCTGGTAGCAGTTTCCAAAGCTTATCTTTGGTGTACTATTTCAGCTATGTTTCCTTACACCATGTTTATTACAAATAGCCATACCTAGGTGAAACAGCCTATACTTTAGGACAGATGTTTCTTATCTGGAGTACATGACTTCAAAGAGATTTGTGAAATATATCACAAATTTGTTTTTTTAATAACTATTCCAATAAAATTGTAGTCCTGTGTTTTTTATCTTTTAAAAAATATTCTAAAAAGGGCTTTATAGACTGCCAAGGGAGTCCATAATACAAAAATTGCTTTAAGAGAAGTTTTTCCTCCCAATATTTTCCTCCCAGGTGGCTGTGCCTGAAATTCTGCCAATTAACAATTCACTTCAGGTTAACAGGTCCCTTGGAAGGTTGAGCTGGCTATATTCGTACATCACTGCAGATTCATTAATTAGAATGTTCTGCAAATACTTAGCTAAACCACACTATGGGAATGGGAATTTTAAGGAATTTTGAGTTGAGGAAGAAGTAAAAATTGATATTGGAGCATGGGACACTTGAAAGAAGTATTGACCTGTTTGGGGAACCAAAGCAGGTGGTTCTGACTCTTAAAGGACAGTCCAAGAAAAGAACAGATAGGATAAAAGATATTTTAGGTTGCTAACATACATGAGAGAACCAGAGAATGGAAAATGTGGGAAATGCCACCCAACTTCCTCCATAGAAAAATATGTATATGTGTGTATGTATGTATATATGTATGGGTATATATACACATATATGTATATTGTGTGCATATATGTATATTGTGCTACTTGTGTGTAGCCATTAAACCTCTGATCATAATAATACTTTATGACAATGATAGTAGGGTGCAAGGGGGCTCAGGTAACAAATAACACATGAAGAAAACTGAGGAATGAAGGGGAAACTAGATTTACATTCATCATCAAATATGAACTTGGTCCCTGGGACCTCCATGCTAGTTCTTGTAACCTACAGAGTCTAGAATTCTTGCTCTGAGACATTTATTTAGAAATTGGACCTTGGGACCCATTCTTCCACTCTGACTACACTCAAAGGGAACATCTGCCTATCCACCTCTTGCATTCATAATGATTTTCATTCTACCCACGGAAACAGATTTCTTCCTGGTACCAAGAAGAATTCTCTGTCCCATATTTCACTCCTGTCATTGATCTCTATCACAACCATGGCAGAGACAGCAATGCTCATAGTAAGAGGGGAGCACAGTGTATTAGATAACACTTTCCACCCTCTGTGGCTCACTTCAGATCTCACTTTCCTATGTATTATAGGAAAGCTATTTATTTATATGTATAATAGGTGCAAAGCTGGTTGTACTAATCTATACATAAATAGATAGGTAAAGATAGATATAGGGATATTACTTATATAAATATAGATATACATACACATATCTATCTTATTATATAACGACATTATGTTACATAGAAATACATATACATACAAAAACATATGTTTTGAGCTTTAAAAGCTAAGCTTGAAATAGTACTAAGATTTTTTGGGACACCCTGTATATGTCACTTGTTCCTACTCTTTCCCTGTTAATTGACATATACACTTTAAAGGCATTTGTTGAATATTTTTCCATCATGGAAAATATGAACTGTCCCATATTTGTGCTAACTTGTGACAACAGGTCCATCTATATATGTTAAATATCTGAATCTAAAGGTACAGAGGCATTAAGATTGTCTAGTGAACACTTTTGTCTAGTGAACACTTTTCCCTTTATTTAATGCTTTCTCTGTCTCCCTAGCCAACATCTGTATTGTCACTTGAGGAAATGTTGCTTTAAATAAAGAGCCAGAAGAGATATGAGTAAGGGCTCAGACTCTAGCTTTATCTGTAAAAAGAGTTAGGAAGGGTTGAAATTTATTGGGCTTGCAGAGGTAAAAAAAGCACCGGACAATAGTTTAGGATACAATTAGGATGAGCTGAAAAGATATTAAAAATCATATGCCTAAAGGACTGATCAGTAAGATTTATTATATGGAATATAAGAAAAAGACATATGATTTGGTGTTGGGGGGAAGTTTCTTACATAAATTCTTTAAATATGTCATTTTCCCTCTATCTCTAACTTTCTATGAGACTATTTTAACAATTACACAGTTTATACAAGTGATATAAAACTATATACTATATTGCTTTTTGCCAATTTTTAGAGAGAATAATTTGATTTATGAATAAATGAATCATTTAAACATTATCCAAAATACTAACTAAAGAAAATAAAATAATATAAAGAGATAGCCATCATATGTAAAATCATGGATTATGAGAATTTTGGCCCAAAGATACAAATACTTTACAAATTTAATAATAATGTTACCATTATTATTACTGACATGTGTATAGTACTATAAATATATTATTTCACTGGATTCTTATCTCTGTAAAGTAGAGTAATAGTAGAGACTTCACATTTTATAATGGGGTGTTGAGACTTAAGGACCAACAAATTCCATATGTGGAAGAGAGAAAACCAGTTTAGTTGGACAGTGTGGTAAGGGAAGGGAGTGATGTATAATGAGTCTAGAAAGATAGATTGGTTCCAGTAACAGAGGACTCTATATTTTATCCAAGGGTAATAATAGCGAGCCACTAGAGTTTAAGGAGAATGGGAATAACATGGTTAGATATGCTTAAGAAAAATGACTTTAGCAGCTGTATATAGAATGGATTAGAGTAGGGATTGACTTGAGGGTGGAACGCTAATTAGGAAATTATTCCAGTAGCATAGGAGAGAGGCAATGGCAGCCTGAACTAAGATGAAAGCTACGTTTACAAAGGTACAAAGTGTGCCCAGAACTGAAGGCAGTACACTAGAAGAGCTATAACCAGAATAGGATACAAGCCAGACTATTAACTCTGTCATACTAAGCGCTCCGCTTCTGTTAATGCAGCCTCGGGTCACATCGACTTTTATGAATTGGGTATATTATCATATACCTAACTTATGCTGAATTTATAGTCCACTAACAAATCCCAGTCTTTTGTTGCATGCATCATTTCCTCTCCTTGCACAGTGGAGTTTTTGAAGCCAGGTATCAGACTTCGCATTTATCCCTAAGTTCCATCTGACCACATTTGACCTATTATCCTAGACTTTCAGCCTCTTTTTTGAAATCTGACTTCTTCAATTTATTATCTAGCCTGCTCAGATTCATGGCCCCCAATCTGATAAGCCTACCATCTCATTCTTCACTGAAACACATGGTACCAAGGACAGATTTCTGGAAGGTCTCCATGGAGGTTG
Source organism: Bettongia penicillata ogilbyi (assembly GCA_023548195.1). Classification (NCBI taxonomy): domain Eukaryota; kingdom Metazoa; phylum Chordata; class Mammalia; order Diprotodontia; family Potoroidae; genus Bettongia; species Bettongia penicillata. Next base: position 13,561,991 of record JAJHZJ010000314.1, read on the forward strand.
ACGTCAATCCTTTGTAAACAACTTTTATGGTCCAACCACTCAAACATTTGGAACACCACCTAACCAGATTATCATCCTGCCCATTTTACTCCACCTTGTCTGCAATGATATCATGAGAAACTGTCAAATCACTTGCTGAGATCAATATATCCTGTATCTATGGCATTTCCTTGGTTTACTTCTATAATAAATAACCTGTTAAGGAAACTAAGCCTCATGAGGCATTACCTTTTATTGATGAACCCACAACAGTGCTTCATAATTATTGCTATACTTTTAAAGTAGTCATACACAATTATTCTAATAATAAGTTTTATAATTTTGCCAGTATTTGAAGGATCCATCTTTTCATTGTTGAAAATCAGGACATTTGCTTGTCTCCAATTCTTCTGCTTTCCATGATTTCTCAATGTTTATACATTCAGTTGTTTTTCAGTCGTGTCTGACTCTTCATGTCACCATTTGGAGTTTTCTTTGCAAAGATATTGGAGTGTTTTGCCATTTCTTTTTCCGCCTCATTTTACAGATGAGAAAACTGAGGCCAATAGAGTTAAAAAGACTTGCCCAGGGTTACATATCTAGGAAGTGTCTGAGGCCATATTAAAACTCAAGAAGGTAAGTCTTCTAGCACTCTATTCACTGTACCACCTAGCTACCCCCATTGTCAGTAACTGTCTCCATCCACACATTTTTTACCCCCAAAACATCTGCCTGGTAATTTTAATTTATTGAGGGAAGCTAGGATTCTCTATTACTACCTCCTTACTTATCTTAGACTTCTCAGTTTTCCACTAGCCATTTTTTGTAATCTCTTCAGTCTAACAAATACCCTTCTTGGTAGAGAAAAGAGAATAAAAATAAGAATTGAGTAGTTATGCTTTATTTTTGTTATCTATCATTTTATCCATGCCACACAAGAACCTTTACTCCTTCTTTGCTCTCTTGGTCCCAGAATAGCTTTAAAAATACTTTTTTTGCCTTCACATTCATCACTACCTTAAGATCATTCTGACTTTCAAAGTTCTTAACATTATAGTTACTACTAAAAGAATTATCCTCAGATACCTGCCCTTGACTTGGTGGTCTTTCTATGTTATTTAAAGATCTAAATTGGTCAGCCACTTTGGTTGGTTATCTAAGTCATTTTCTTTGGATTTTGAACCTTTTTTCTTCTATTTGAGCCTGTTTTCTTCATAGATTTTAGGCCATAGAATCCTATCTGTAGTTTCTCTGAATTCTTTGAAATCTGCCAGAGAGAGCCAGAGGAAACTGGGAAGCTGACCTCATTTGGTCAAATTAGGAGTAGAAGTCTTTGTCAAAGAGAATCTGTCCCAAGTTTAGAAGAGTAGCTTGAAGACATCACTATTTCTTCCTCATTAGTATAGTAGCAAAGGAAGAAATAAAGACTTTATCAAATTCATACTCAAACTCTTATTCTTTTTACTATACCTGCTTTAAAGCCATTACATTAATGAATGATATTTATTACCTCATATAAAATATAGTATTCTTTATATTCATTTCTTTCATTTAGTACTTTGGTCAGTAATTTTCTATATAATGTAAATCAATGATTTTCCTTTTTTTTATATTATCCTTCTTTACCTCCCATAACGTTACTGTCTTATTTAGCAATACAAATGCTTTTTGGGGGATTTGGAGTGGGGGCAGCAGTTGAGATTAGTTAGGTGATTTTCCCAGTGTCATAAAACTAGTAATTGTCTGAGGTTGGATTTGAATTCAGTCCCTCCTGATTTCGGAGCCCTTGCTCTATCCTCTGTGCCACCTAGCTACTTGCCCCGTATAAATGCTTTTAATAACAGATCCAGTGAAGCCAACCAAACTAATTAAACATAAAATGCAAATGCATGTTTTATTTAGTGTATGATAATACAAATGAATGGCTTACAGGTCAAAATTTTTCACATTAAAGAAGTCCAAAATTTTGTCTGTGAGGGAAGAATCATTATTATGCGTTTTATAAACATTATTCTTACATTTTATATGTGATTCTCAGAGACGGATGATTTCTGTGGTATAGGGATCTCCCAAATGAGGAAACTCCCGACACCAATGCAGGGTGGCACTTTCTCTGCAATTTATCCTTAAAAGAATTGCCTAGAGCACTGAGAGTTTAAATGACTTTGCTGAGGGGAAAGTGCCAGAGATGGGATGTAAACCTATATCTTCCTAACTTCAAGGCCAGTTATTACTAAATTATTTGGTAATTTTTTTCAGTGTTTATTTGAGGATTATACACATTATATTTTTTTCAGTGCCTGTTCCTCTCCTCTGCCTTCCTGACTCAGGCTGTGAACATTAAATTGAGTTAAGTAGGTAAATATATGAACACTGTATGTCTGTATCTCCTTAAGTTTCTTGACTTAGTTTCTTTCTCTGTATCCAAAATTTTTGGTTCATATCTATTACTTACTATATAGAGTTCAGAATTGACTATGTGTGGTTGTTTAAAACCCAAGTTAGCTTAGGCATATTGTGGCTATGAAATTTTAATTAGGCTGTTGTATAATTCACCTCATCCAGAGTTAAGGAGCCATTAAAAAAAGAATAAAAGAAAAAAGTATCTCTCTGCCTCACGGGAATGTTGTGAAGATTGATGATATATATGTAGTTATATAGTGCAATTCTTCTGAGCACCTCAAAGGATTCTACAAGGTAGTGCTTTCTTTTAAAAGTCATAGGTTTTACTGTCAAACCAAGCTTGAACTAGTCAGAATGATACACATTTCAGTGTTAACTTCCTGCTTTTTTTGATATATCAGATTAGTGATGTTTCAGTATGACAGAACTATCCCAATGAAGGGACAAAATGGGGAAAGAAACATGTTACCCAACTTTCACCCAATGAAAAGAACAGAGCTTGCCGCATCAGAAAAGGGGGGTAGGGAGACCCAGAGGCCTACCATGTTATATATAAATTTAAAGTTTTGAAACAAAATAATGAAACTTGCTTCAATACTTCAAGTTATGGATATTTTTACTCACAAAGCTTCCAACTTCCTCTATGCCATAAAAGATGAATCTATGAATTCTTCATCATTTGTAATCTACTTTGCCATGATGATCCTCTGTGATCATGGTCTATCACTCAACTCTTTCTAGCCCAGAAGAAGCTGACAGAGTTTATACTTCACTGGGAAAACACGGAAGAATTCTAGGTCTCCTCCATGCCACAGGAAGGGGAAGGAAGTAAGCATTTATAAAGTGCCTACTATGTGCAAGGCACTGTGCTAAGTACTTTTTACAAATATTTTCTCATTTCAGCCTTTGGAATAGGACTTCAGTAAAAGGATAGCTAACTCCCTTTGGAACTCGGGTGTATATAAAAGGTGCATTAACTTCTATTAGTTCAGTCATAAACCCCCAAGTTTCCATTCAGCGATATAATCCTATTATGCTTTTATGACATACCCAGTATTCCTCATGGACAACTAAGTGGTACAGTGCTGGGCCTGAAGTCACGAAAACTAATCTGAGTTCAAATCTGGCCTTAGACACTTATTAGCTATGTGACCCTGGGCAAGTCACTTAACCCTATTTGCCTTAGTTCCTCATTTATAAAATGAGCTGAAGAAGGAAAGAGTGGCAAACCACAACCTTATCACTGCCAAAGAAAACCCCAAATCGAGTCATGGAAAGTTGCAGGTGACTGAAATGACTGATTTCATTTGCCATATTTGCCATAGAACAGCTATCATCTACCTTGGAAAAATTAACTTCCGAAGTGGTTTTCAGAGATGTGAGGTCATTTTTTTTTTTTTTTTTGCCTCATTCCTACCTAGCCTTAATCACTGAATAGGCATCGCCTCAAACAAACTAAGACTTGGGAAAGACTTTAGCTTAAAAAGGCCAAGGTCTCCCATTGCATCTGGGGCCACCTCCCTTCATCTTAATCTGTGTCTTACCATTGATGGCTCCAGAAGAGAAAGTGAGGCTGGTGACTTTGCACAGCCCTGCCTCACTGAAGTCCAATTTATTTGCAAGTCAAGATAACACTCTCCTGATGTCTTTGGTACTCTTCAGGAATGAAGGGGAAACAACAAAGCTTTGTAGGAAGCTGATTGAGCTCAAAGTCTTGAGGTGCCAGATGCAGCTGAGAAATTCTCCTCTTGAATTAGAGGAGAGCAGAGATTTTGGATGGGGTGTGGAAGTAAGGCATTCTCCTTCCTAAGCTCTGAGAGAATGTTTTGATATTCTATGGTGGTGAGAGAGTCAGGCAGTACAGTCAATAAGTCAAATTATATTCTACTATATCTCACTTAGATTTTCTTCTTCATAGTTGTTAGCTTGGTGTTAATGGTAGAAAACTGGTCTTTTTCCCACATGACATTAACTTAAGGGGAAAATTGGACCTACGTTGACAATAACCTATTGAGTTACCCATTTTATACCTGAGGAAAGTCAAGCAGGATATGAAGGGATTCTGGCAAAGAATGGAGGGGCTTCTCCTCTTTCTAGCCCCAACCTATTTGGGACAATCAATGTCCTATTCCTGTAGCTCCATACTACTTTTTAGCAGAAGGTCACCAGATTCTAGTGCATACTTACAAAAACCTTGAAGGATTTACAGTATCCTGCTTCTTTGCCTACTCCCATCTCCACCCATAATGAATGGTTATCAGACTAAGTAAAGGGTTCTCATTAGTTTTCTGCTCAAAGAAACTTCAAAAATAGCCCTGGAACATTGAGCAGTATCTTTTCAGCAGCCTCTTATCTCTTAAAAGTTGTTGGGATAGCAGAATTAAAGTAGCCTGCCATTAATCCTTGTTTTTACCGCTGTAAATCAAAGAGATGATCACAAGTAGTCCTTTTCAGATCCCAAACAGGTAGAAATTGCAACATAAAACAAAATTTAATACAGAGACTGAACCTGTCACCTAAGCTGAAGTAATCAACAAGAGAATATAACTGAGTTGTAATTCAACAATTGTTACAAAACCTATTAATCCTCTAAATAAACTGTATTTTTTAATCCCCTAAATAAATTATATTTTCAATATTCTCTTATTTCTCAAAACAGGCCTGAGACATGACTTTACACTCTAGCTGCCTCCTGTGACAATATGCCCCTGCCTACAATTGTTTTGTAGCTTTCTTTTGCATCGACAGCTTCCGTGAGACAAATTTGCTCTGTGAAAACTGAACTTACTTCACTGTCACAGAACATTCTTAATCGGAGCTCTTTTATTTGCAAGTTTCACTTGACAAGAGTTTCTGTGAGATAAGGAAGAGTAATAAAGCATTGGACAGGAGTCAAAGGATCTAGATTCTGTTCTTGGCTCTGATATTGATTTATGTAACCTTCTGTCATTTCGCCTACATGGGCTTCAATTCCACCATTTATAAAGTATGGATTATGAGCCATATTGTCAAGCTCAGTAACTCATTCAGTCAGTCATAAATGGGAGACCCTAACCTACTGAAATGTGTTACCTTTTTAGAATCTGAGGAAGTGTGTATTTGTAAAGCTCATCAAGTACCTTAGAAGGCAAACTCTGAGCCAAAGGGATTGTTTTTTTTTAATTTTTTGCTTAAAAAGAAAAATAAAATGAGTCCAACCAAAATCTCCCTTCTAACTTTCTTATAATCACCTTCTTGAGACCATAGCTCTCTGAACTGCCTTTAGAAAATCTATAGTTTCTCAGTAAATTTAGAAAATCTTGGTTTGAAAGTGAGAAACAACTATTTAAATTGTATAATCAATAGAATCTGTTTTCTAATGGGACATGCAGCATGAAATCAAAGAAAAGTGTATTCTTTTCCATACAAGTGTCACTCAGAATTAAATCAATGATTTAGTTATTTATGTCAAAATCAAGTTCCCTTATGACTTGTTGAAAATGTTCTATAGTTCAAAAGGAACTATAGAAGCACCCTGGCTTTGGTTCTGTCAGACTAAGTCATTTAACTCCCCTGAGCCTCAGTTTTCTCATCTGTAAAATGAGGAAGTTAAATTAGATGAACTCTAAAGTACCTTCTAGCTCTAAAATATATGATCCATTGTCTATTGTTCATCTCTCTTGGGCTATGTCTGAAAGGTTCTGTTAAAAGTGGATTAGAGAAGACTGAGATACATATGATATATAGAGAGAGAGTATAGGTTATTCCTACTCCTTTTTCCCCCTTCATGCCCTCTAGCCTGCTTTTCCTTTTAATTACTTTTCCTTCCTTCCTTCCCTCTTTTTTTTCTCTGCCTAGTTTGGCCTTGTTGTTACTGACATTGACCTCAGGGAGAAGATGGGCTATACTGAAACAAGAACTCGAGAATAATTCAGGAGACCTGGGTTCCATTACACTACTAATTTGGTTGTGTAATCCTGGGCAGATCATTTCTCTCTTTGTAAATGTTATAGCATTTTAAAAAATAAGAAATTAGGGTTTCATAGCACTTAGCTATGAAATCTTAATTTCCCATGATTTGATAGCCAACGGGAGAATGAATGAATGAATCAAGCATTTATTCAGAGCTTACTATGTACAAAACACTGTGCTAAGCACTGGGGATACAAATAGGAGTTTAAAGAACTCCCTGCTTTCAGGGTGCTCCCATTTTAAAGGGGGAAACAAATCATGTGGAAGATTTCAGCTGTGAGTCAGATGGAAAAGTCCCAAGGTCCTTAGGGAACAGCAACACAACAGATACTCATGATTCTTTTTAAAAGACAGTTACACTGATAAAGTTCTATCAGTTTCTGATATTGAAGCATTTGATGGTGCCAGGGTATTTGTAGATGAGAACTTTCCTTTCTGGCTCTTTGGTCGCTGTGCCTTCTAGCACCTGCAGGCACAGTTGCCAGGCTTCCCTGGATGATTAGCTAAGGGTTTTTGTCTGGACACACTGTTATTCTGAAGACTCTTGGTTAAGGTCCTAGGCTGTCTCCATCAGGGTATAAGCAGAGATGATCAAGGTGATGGTAGTGGTTTGACTTGCCTGTCACATGCTGCGTCATCTCTCCCTCAGGATGCTTTTGCTGCTTCAGGTACAATGAGTATGTGTGTTCAGATTTAACCAAGTCCAATTTTACTCCTTGCTATTTGTCCTTTTCCCCCATTTGATTCATATATAGGAAAGTTTTAAAATATCACCTCAGTATCTATTACTGTCTGGCCCACATCACAGTTCTTTTAGTTGGCTATTTATTGCAATCAAATTTTTTCTAGACAGTATGATCCCAACAAATGCTTTCTGCTAGTATCCAGCTATATATCCATGCAATAGAAATTGACCTAGCTTTATCTTTGCTATAAATCAAGATCTAAACAGCTATAGAAGATTGAAATTATCAATCGAAGTCATGTTCATCCTCAGACTCTATAACCCATTGAAATCCAAGTGAAATATTTGCACAGGTTGAAAGATGAAGAAATCCCATAACAAAGCTATTGAACTTTATTATTCAATAGGAGAGTTGTACTTTCTGCAGATGGTGGATCCTGGCTACACAGAAAACCAGAAAATTATCTATAAAATATTTGCTTCAGTTTGAATCAGTAACTAACATATTGTGATGCAAAATAATATTGGTTGATATATGTATATTCTAAAATTATAGCAGATGTTATAATTATGAATTTTTAAATTAAATTCTACAGCTAGAATGCAGTACTTGTATTTTTTTTTACTTATAAAAAGTAGGTGTGGTTTTTTTCTGAGAAAATTCCTTTGTATTTTATCACTATGAAGTATTTGCATATAAGTCCTATTCTGAGCATACTCCTTTTCTGGTCATTACACAAAACAGGTTGGCATGGCCGAACCACCTAAAACGTTACAAAATCTACCAGACAGCTTGGATACAAGGAAACATATAAAAGAAAACACAGAAACAACCATGTAAACATATTATTGATATTCAGATTTTAAAATGATACTACTGATAGAGATGGCAGTAACATGAATCAGTCTCAAAATTGTAAGAGCCATTCAACCTAGGCCATATTTATTTTGAACTTTAGAAAGAATGTCCATATGGAGCATGTGAAAAAAATCCATTTGTGCCTCCTATAGGATGAGTTTCTTTGATGGAGGTTAACCTCTGTATGAACTCATTGACTCAGTGTTATAGAATGAACATTGGGGAAGGTGCCATCCATCATAACGCTGTTTAGAAAGGAGATGGTAGGCCTACATGTTCTCCCTCCTCTGCTTTTCTTACAGAGATTCTGAACCATTTGACAGTGTCTTTGATAATACTTTCAGTAGTATATGCAGAGGCAGTGGCCAGACTGTATGGAGGTCACTTCCCTGGATGAGAGTGAAGGGTCATTGGCTGGAAGAATCGCTATTCTCTCCTCTACTTTTCTTAAAGAGACTGGGAAAGGAAAACAAAGTTAAGAGCAGAGCTGAGGGTACTGGGAAGTATTTTTGGCTTTCTTAAGGCAAGTTCCACAGGAGGAACATGCTCTCAACTATAGGGTGGCTGTGAAGCAGAACCATTTGGTCCTTTCCTCTAAAAATTATGACTTTTCAGTCCAAAAGATTGAAGCTTTGGGAAGAGGTCTGAAAGGACATTTCTAGAAAAACACAATTAATATACAAATATGACCCTGAAAGCAGGAGGCCCTGTAATCCTTCTAGTTTCCTAGGCTCCTACGTTCCTAGAATGAACTTCAATTCCTCATTCTTTTTCATTTCATATATCCACTCAGTTGTCAAATTTTGTTGTTCTCTCTCACAGAAGCCCTTGCCTCTGACCTCTTCTCTCAACTTACACAGCTACCATCTTAGTCTCTCGTTTCCCTAATCCATTCTACACACTGCTACTCAAATTCCTTAAACACAGATCTGATCATGTGACTTCCTTACTCAGCTCATTCCTGGGGCTTCCTATTACAGCCCAAAGAATGAGGTACAAATTCTACTGTTCAGCTTTTAAAATTCTATGGACCTAGGTTTCAAACTATTTTTCCATACTCATTGGATATTACTTCCTTTCTTGCACACTGTGATCAGGCAGGCTGGCCCTTCCTTCTCTCTGTTCCTGACACATAAAATTCCATCTATCCTATCCCTGTCCTCTTACTAGCCATCCCAAATGCCTAGGATGTCCTTTTCCTTACCCATGACTGAGATATCCCTCCCTTAAAGACAAATCTCAAGCATTGTCTTCTGTCTGAAGCCTTCTCTGATTCTTTCAACCGCTAGTGCTGTCTCTCCTAAACTGCCTTGCGTTTAATTATTTAATATTCTCTTCTATCTCTGAATCTACCATGATCATGTGGTTTTGTGGAAATAGGACTCCAGGGAGAGTGAGAATTGTGTTGATAATAGGTTATTGTGAGTCCCATGTCTTTGTATTTTCTTTCAATTGGAATAAAAGGTATCATATACCCACTGTGCTTAAATGGGATTTGGGAATGTTTTTGCACACATCTATGGAATCTTAGATTCAAAATATATTTGGAAATTTTCCCAGAAGAAACTCTAGATGGTAGCATAATGAGACCAAAAAGAAAAACAAAAGCATGATTTCAAATGAAATGATGTATGTAAAGGGCTCAGTAAGCTTTATAGCACCAAATCAACATTGATGAGATCGGTCCATGTAGGCCCAGAACTTGGGATTTAATTTAAGGCAAAGGCCAGGTCATTCACCTCTGAGCCTATACTCAAAACCTTTGTAGTTTATTTAGTAGGACATGCCAAAGTTTGTGCTCTACCAGCATTGACTTTGAGAGCCCTGTCAACATTGAGGCATTAGAGTAGAACTTTAATGGGGCTGTATTTATATACACATACATATTTAAAAAAAAAAAAAAACTGAAAGGAAGACTATAGTTCACAAGTATGAAAAGTCAAGTTGAAAAATATTATAAGCACTACTATGTGCCAGGCACTGTGCCAAGTCACTCTTAAAAACAGAACCAAGTTGAAAAACAAGAAAAGCAAAAATCAAGAAAATCTGATGCAGAAATTTAGACTGCAAAACAAACAAGTTGTAGGGCCAGGAGAAGAAAATCAATGTATTTAAAGATTCGCTGTTTGGTTCCTTTAAATTGCTATTTAGAATCTAGTTCAGTTTATAACATTTTGGTTTGCATGGCACATATAAGGAACATGTATCCTGTGGAAAATGAAACACTAATAGAAAATATACCAAGAAAAACTTCTTGGAAAGAAATACAAATTATTACTTTGCATTTTCGGCCTTCTGTCTACTTTCTCCTTACTTCCTTACATCCTTACTTTCCAAAATGGTAAAACTGAGACCAGTAGCAATAACAATAATAAGAAGAATATGCTTTTTTTTGTCTTGTGATTGGACCTTAGAAAATTAAACTCTGGTACTGGATTCCCATTCCCCGAACTCCGCTGAAATTTTACTATAGATAATAGTACATTATACTAGTTAATGTATCTATCTTGACATGACTTGGTTATATTCAGAGGAATAGTTGGATGGATCTCATATGGATGCTTCCCGACATTTTCTATTTTTTCCTCTAAAATTTCTGATTTTTATCAGTGCTTTATAATGATTCTACACCAAGTAATCAATAGCAGAGGCATCAAGGAGTTAAGCAACAAGCATGTGTGAAGCCCAGCGAAGTCCTTGGCACTGTGCTGCTTGCTAGGAATAAAAGTAGGAAAGAATGCCTATCCTCAAAGAGCTTGCATTCTGGTAGAGGAGACAAGAAGTACATATGTGCATGTGTACGAAATAAATGCAAAGATAATCAATTCAGATAAATACAAAGAAGAGAGTGCTAAGGTAGTTTAGGAGGGAAAGCTCTAGCCATGGGCAAGATCAAGAAAAGCTTCTTGTAGAAAGTGGCGTTTGAGCTGCTGTGGCATGGTAGATAGGGAGGACACACATACACAAACATGTATATATAATATACACACACATATACCACACACATATGTATGTATAATATATACACACGTATACCACACATATGTATATATTATAATATACACACATATACCACACACATATGTATATATAATTTACACACATATACCACACATATATATGTATGTATAAGATATACACACATATACCACACATGTATGTATAATATATACACATATATACTACACACATATATGTATATATAATATATACACACATATACCACACACATACGTATATAATATATACACACATACACCAAATACACACATATATATATATAATATATACACAAATATACACCATAAACACACACACACACACATATATATAATTTTTTTCAGAGCATTTAAGATAAGAAATAGATGAAAGGAGACTTTAGAGGGGATAGCTCCAATAGCTAGGGGTGGGGAGAAGGGACCAGAAAAAGCCTCCTGGAAGAGAAGGTGCTTGAGAAGAATCTTAAGGACACCAGATGAGATGCCCTAAGAATATTGATCCAAACATGAGGAACAGTCAGTGCAAAGATATGGAGTTGGGTGATTTGGGGTCATATGTCGGGTGGTAGAGGATTGCAGGATGAGTGAAAGGGAGGAGACCACAAGAAGGTAAACAGCAGCAACGGGCCAAGATGTGAAGAGTATTAAAACCTGCACAAAGGAATTTACATTTGATCACAGAGGAAATAGGGAGTCACTGGAGTTTATTGAGTAGGACGGGTGTGTGTGTGTGGGTGTGTGTGTGTGTGTGCGTGTGTGTGTGTGTGTGTGCACGCATGCATGTGTGCGCACGTGCAACATGATCTGATCTAATATTTAAGAAAATCTCTTTGACAGTTACAAGAAAGGATAGATTGGAATGGAGAGAGACTTAAGATGTTGAAGACACTAAACAGTCCATTCAGTGAGGTCAAAGACAGGATCTTTATCAACCAAATTATTTAGTCATTTTTTTTTTGTATTATTGGAAAAGTGGAAAAAGTGCCTATCAAATGGGGAATGGATGAACAAAGCTTAGTACAAGAATACAATGGAATGACAATGAGAAATTCATTAAAATATGCAAATGACAGTAACACAAAAAGAAAGTCAGACTCTTATTGATTGTATGATCAGTCATCTCTTTTATTAAAAAAATTATTTTTCCCCAATTGAGTGTAAAAATAATTTTTAACATTTGTTTTTGTTTTACATTCCAGATTCTATCCCCCTTTCTCTCTCCATCCCCCTTTGAGATGGTAAGAAATCTGATATGAAACTCCCTGTTTTTAAGTAATATTTATTATTCGTCTCTATTGGGGCAGCTAGGTGGCACCATGAATAGAGTATTGGATGTGGAATCAGGAAGATTTGAGTTTGAATCCTGGCTTACTAGACACTTATTACCTGTGTGACCTTGAGCAAGTCACTTATTTCTCTGTATCTTGGTTTTCTGATCTGTGAAATGGGCATAATAATAGCAGCCCCATCCCAGGACTGTCATCAGGATAAAGTGAGATGATATCTAGAAAGCACTTTGCAAATCATAAAGTATTGTATAAATGCCAGTCATTATTATTAGGTGGTGGACAGTAGGTACAGAATGTTACAACACTGTCAGATTTAGCAGTTTTTCCATTAGTTTTAGTTAACTTTTTTAAAAAATCTTTTATAAGTAAGAATTCAGATATTGGAAGTTGACTGTGATATAAGAAAAAAAGTCATCAAACACAAAATAGAATGATGGAAACAAGTAAAAATAAACTATATTTATATGTTTTAATATCATTAATTTGGTGGGAAATTGTCCCCATAAGCTTAGGAGCTTAAGGACATTTCAACTGGGAGGAAAATTCAATTGAGAAAATTTGTTCCTGGCTTGTTTTCTAAAAGCACTCTGACCCCAATAATATTTCTTCAAAAGAACTTGCATTACTTTTTTTCCGATTACTTGACATAATTCCATATTTTGAAGATTATATAATGCTCTTTCTGTGTTATTAACAGTATCTAGTCCTAGAAAAAAAATTGTCCTTGACATACACAATCTTTTCAGATCTCCAGCAGAGCGTATGGATGTGTGCAAAAAGATGAGAACGACCTTCCCCCTAAATATTTTGCTTCTACCAATGAATGAACCGATGTGTATTATGACCAACTGTATTGAAATAAGCAGTAACTAAATATTTCAAGCAATATTACAGATACATTTTGTTTTAAATTTCCCTGGCAGCAGCCATCTTCCTGTTATTCACTACTTATTCCATTGTTTTGGTAAATTACTATTATTAGCCTCTAAAGGTCCACGCTTTGCTAGAAAGATCATTTTAATGCTTTCCTCAGAAGTATAGAGAAAAGAAAATTGTTGGAACTGGCCTCCATGGTACCCTGAAGCCCATCAAAGTTTTGCAGTCTTTGGGTTTTTGTAATGTAATTTTCTACTGTTATAAACCAATTTGTATTCTGTCTCCATCACTCTTCTATGTGAAGACACATAATGCATCATTACACTAGTCTAGCTTTCAGATTTCAAGAACAAAACTTGGGTTTGCACTTTTAGCTGATTGTTAATAAATATTTGGTGCAAGAAAGAGTGCTAGTTTTTATACTTGTTAAATCTGATCCAACTTCCTCATCCTTCTAAGCATTTTAAATACATTTGAAATATTCTTAATTTTTTTACATTCATATATGTAATACATGAATATATATTTATATGTATATATATATGTATGTAAAATTTTTAGAGTCTTCTATTCTTAGGAAATTTGGTAATAAATTGAAAACCTTACATGGAATCCTTTAAAGTTCTTTTCTTTAAAGTTCTTATTCACTTTGTTTTACCTTTTGGAATCATTACGGAAGATAGAAGAAAGGTAAACGCACCTTTGGATTTCAGTTTTGAACTTCTTACATAATAGTAATCAGAAAGATTATTGGTGTGTAAAATAAGCTAAAAGACATTATCAGCTCTTCTGTAGAGTTTCAGCTATTTCCTAGGGCATAAAAATGATAAAATTCACAATATTTGGAAGAGATAGTAGTTTGAAATGGTTAGAAACAATTAAAAACTGCCAAAGAGTTTAGCTATGAAAGGTTGCTAAAGGTTTAAATTTTTTCTAAGTTTATGTTTTAGAAAATCTAATATATTTTAGAACCTCTTCTATTTTAGAATGTATATCTAGGACATTTTGAAGCTGAATCAACATTTGCTTCCACTGATAAGCTTAGTTGTAGCCCATAAAAACGAGAGTTTGGCTCATTTCAACTGAGTTAAAACTGACATAAATAATATCACTTCCTAGTATAACCTAATAAATAATCAATAAATTTAATATTTTTGTTAAATTTGGCACTTTATGCAATTCAAATTGATAAAGATTTCTCAAATCTTGTTCTAACAAAAAATCTGATTTTTTAGTCTTATGCTTCTAGTTGCTATATTCTAATAACTTTATGGTGATTTTGATAAATAAGCATAACTTCTCAAAAAAATCTTTACCTAAGGCCATTCCTATCATTTCCTAGTCCCTGAAAAATTAAAATGAAAAATTAGCATCCCACTGTATTTCAAGAAAAATATTAACATCAAACTGCTTACTTCCATTGAAATTCATTGAATCTAAAAAATAAAAAAGTCTTTTTTCCCCCACTAAGGAAATAGTTGTCATCTTAATATGATGTTTCCTGTTGGGTTAATGTATAGACATGTGCATATCATGAACCTTATGTGAGAACTCAGACACTCCTTGATGTGCTAGTCAGTCAAGAAACATTCATTAAGCTCCTACTACATGCCAGGTATTGTGTTAAGCCCTATGGATACAAATACAAAAAAGAAAGAGCCCCTGCCCTCAAGGATCTTACAACTGAAGGTGGGAAGACTTTTGTTCATTAAAATATGTTAAAGAAAGTAAAATTTCACTTTTAAAAAGGAAATTTTTTTTCCAGAGGGCTTTTAATTAAATTTTTCCCCTTTCGCAAAAATATATAGCTGTTTTCCCAGTCTTATTTAATGGACTAAAATTGGATGGAGAAGCTAAAGAAATCCAATTGTGGGTGTAGCCCAGGTGAGCAAATGAGGAGCTCTTTGACCTTCTCCCTTCCTTAAATGGAGGTTAAGAAATTAATGACTCTACCCTCCAGTCAGAGGGGTAGAGGATACTGATGAACTGTGATGGTGTGCCAGCTGCCTACCTTTTCCCCAGTGAGGGTGCTCAGGATCAGGAGCCTGCCAGCAGCTTTCTTAAACAGACTTTTAGGTTACTATAGTTGTCAAGCTGCTACTCTTTGTTTTTTTTTTTTTCCTTTTACATTTCTACTTGCTTCCAAGAAATTCTGGAGCAAGAAGGACATGGGTCTAGTGACTCATTCCCCCTACTGCCCGTGGCTTCAATTCAGCTTGCTTTCAAGCTCTTCACAGTACTGACTTGCTTACTTTGGTGAAACTTCATCTTCTGCTAGAACCTAGTTCCTGTTTGGGTTACTTAGGCTGACCTCCTTCTTTCCTTTTTCCATTCCCTACCTCTACCCTAGGTCCCGTGTCTATGTCAGAACTCTAGCCACCTGCATTGAAGCCAGAGGAAAAAATATGTAGGCATTTTTTTCCTTCTTGCTTTTTTTGGACACTTTTTTTCAGTGGCTCAGCACATAGAATGTGGTCCTAGGGCTGTGGTTGATAGGGCAGGGAAGGGGAAATTATGAAATAAATCTTTAAAGGATGTACTTTGATCAATGGTCCTTAAGCTTCATTGTTGGCCCTTTTTGGCAAAGTCAGGCTTAGGGAAACAGGCTTCAGTTGAAAAGTGACTTTCTTCTGCTGTTTCTGTTTCTGCTTCTTCTCCTCCTCTTCCTTCTTCTTCATCTTCTCATACTAAATGAAAATTGCTATGTGTTTTAGGGCAGGGGAAAACGTTTGATTAAAAAATTCTTTGCAAAAAAAATAAGTTCCATTATTCATTTTAAAAGTAAAGCTTTAGTTTCTTTAAAGTGTTGATGAATAATATCACTTATGGTTAATAATTATAAATGTTTACCTTAAAATAATAAAATGATTTGGATATATATCTTAATGAATTACAATTCACACACTCATGGTTTCCTAAGAACTTAACAGAGAAATGGGTTTAAAAAAATTGGAAGAATGAGAAAAGGTGATATTAAAAACCTTGATTTCTCTTTTTCCCCAAAATGTAAAAGAATATCATATTTGGTACCCAATTCATTCTTACAATATGCCATATAGAATGAAAGAATCAATTATTATATTCCCTATTCAATTTTTAGATGGAAAAACTGAAATACAGAGAAGTGACTTACTTGAAATTTCCTTATTCTATCTCTACTTTCTTGCCATTTTATTCTATTGTCTCTTTTAGTAATTATTATGGACTTTTATTGGCTAATTTGTTATTCATGAAAAGTCCATTAAAATCTTAATCCTTTGTCACTCTAGGCTGAATGGTAGCAGTAGTATTTTTCTTACTGGCTTCCTAAGATGAATTTGACATCACTGAAAATCTATTTCCTGAATTTCTTTCAGAAACTTGCCTTTTTATTTTCTTAAGATGGCGCTAAATTTGTTTGAGTGTGTTCTATTACATTTATTGTGTATATATTTTTATTTATTTATAAACATACATCTTTCCCCTTACCTGACCTTCCTTGTAGCTAGGAAGTCTGTCCCTTTTATATTTGTCAAATGTATATTGACTAATTGGTAGATATCTTTTTCCTATTCTGTTTGACTGACTGTATGTCTAGCTGCTAGTGATGCAGTAAGATGATAGGAGAATTACTTTGGTTTATTTGTATTGTTAGAGCTTCAGGATTATGAGGTTCTTTAACAGATGTGTCTGGCAATACCCAATTTTAGATGGATAAATCAATATTTATTTAGTACTTCAGTATTTTTAGCTGTAAACCAATTATTTAAATTCTCTGGCCTTCAGTTTCCTCATCTATTAAGAGTAGAATGTCTCTGATCCTTTCATCCTTTAAACTTCTATGATCCCATAATTTTATCCTGAAAAAATTTTCAAAATAAAAAAATTGAACTTTTGAAAAAAAAATAACAGGCAAATGACAGAAGCAAAATAGTACATTTTGTAGATTAATCTGAGAATGATTTCCCAGTTGAAAGGAAGAGGGAAAGTAAGGGAGAGTTCTACTGTAATAGGGGGAAAGATGATACAGATCTAAACTTCAGTGATAGCACTGGGAATAGAAACAAAGGGATAGATGGGGGAGAGGTTATGCAGGAAGAATAGATAAAACTTACACATGGAGATTCAAAATAACTTCTAAAATAATTTCCAGTTCTAAAGCTGTCATATAGAGACAGGTTATTATCCAAGATAATTCTATTTCTTGTTATTGCAAAGGAATAATGGGGCCATTGACAAAGAAGATCACAGATTTAAAGCTGGAGGAGACTTTAGAGATCATCTAATTCGACCCTCTCATTTTCATATGTGGAAATTGAAACCCATAAAGATTGAATGATTTGCCCAAAGTTATACTACTAGTAAATGACAGAACTGGAATTCAAAACCAGGTGCTCTAAGCCCCAGTCTAGCCTTCTTTAATTTTGTGCCATACTAGAAGGTTCATAGTGAAGAAAGTGTGAAGAAATATAAAGTTGTAGATGACAATGAGATTAAGCAGTTAGAACCATGGAAACTATCTTGGGATAGCTAGTGTGGAAGCCTCCCCCAAGATGGAACCAGACTAGTAAACTATGATACGGTGTACGTAAACAGTGAGAAGTAGGCAAGGGCAGCAGTCGAAGCTCAGTAATCAGACCACAGGAATAGTCTATGTCAGGTGGACTGGTACAGGGATGTTGGCAACATAACTTCCTCAGTAGAGTGAAATAAAATAGGAATTTTTAGTAGGGATAGCAGGATAGTCAGATCTATGGATCTCAGACTCTGATCAAGACCATGAAACTAAAAGGTGGGGAAAGAAGTTAGGCAATAGAGGCAAATTTTAGATGGAAAAATCAATATTTATTTAGTACTTCAGTATTTTTAGTTGTAAACCAATCATTTAAATTCTCTGGCCTTCAGTTTCCTCATCTATTAAGAGTAGAATGTCTCTGATCCTTCCATCCTTTAAACTTCTATGATCCCATAATTTTATCCTGAAAAGGCAATAGAGAGGATTTCTTCCATAGGGGAGAGCTATGTGACTTGGTAAGTGCATTTTAAATGGATATAATTTTAGGAATAAGCTTCAGATGCTTAGGCTACCTGACCCTGAAAAGAATCTTTTTCTCTATTTTAAAGGTGACCAGAGGCCAAAAGAGATTTGTTTCTATGAGGGAATTGCCTTTTCTTTTTTAGTAAGAAAGTCCACCACTATCATCTCAGTCTTGGCAGAATGCTTAGCCTGGAAACAAAGTGAATGTGGAATTCCCTGTTGTAATTGTCTATCTCGCTCCCCACAAGATACCCCATTCCCCTTTACACCCCAAGTACTAAAAGAAAAAGAAAGGGGAATTAGATTGGTGAATCATTTGTATAGTATTATAAACATTTCAATACTGGGGAAAGGGGGTGGAGGTTCATTTTGCCATCTTTTCTCAAACAGTATTCATCAAGTTCATTTGTATTTAGTCATCAGAAGTTCACGTTGGTCTGAATATTAGTAAACCATGTCCCTGAATCCTCAGATGACAAGATTATTTAATGGAGACTAAAATGCACATGGACTTTCTGGGCAACGTGGTTACATAAGAGATAGAATCCTAGACCTGAGTTCAAATTGGTCGCAGATACTTAATAACTCTGTGATCCTGGACAGTCAGTCTCTTTGGACAGAAGTCCCCATGGGGTACTTCAGTTTTCTAATCTCTCAAATGGGGATAATAATAGCACTTACCTCCCAGGGTTGTTGTAAAGATAAAATGATATACTCATGAAATGCTTAGCACAGTACCTAGCACATAGTAGACACTTAATTAGCACTCATTGTTTATTTAGGACATTTCTAGTTCAAGAAATACTTGTTAAATTTGCTGCAAGTAACCTTGGTTAACTGGGAATAGAATATTCATTCATAATCTAAAAACATAGGCAAACATGTATTTCCCTATTAACAGGATGAAATTAAATTATCAATCAGTAACTATTCTATGTCCTATTGATCTCATGTGACCTAATTAATGTCTTATGCTTCCGAGATGTTTGCCAAGTTCTATAAGAAAGAAGTTTGTGTCTTGTCTTGTGTATGATCATAGCATCACAGATTTGGAGCTAGAAGTGATGTCCAACACCTTCATCTTATAGTTCAAGAGACTGAGATTCCTGGAAGTTAAGTGATATGTCCAAGGTTAAATAGATAGTTAGTACCAGAGATAGGATTTGAATCCATGCCCTCTGATACTTGTTAAGTTACAGATATTAGTGTCCCTATTTTATTGATGAGTACTCTGAATCTCTAAGAGATTAAATTATTTTCCCAAGGTCACCCAGATCTTGTGGTTCCAAATACCATTCTACTATACTGTCCTGTGTTAAAAATAAGTTCTTAAAGGTGGTCTTAGAGGTAAGATTGCCCTTCTCCTAGAATCAACACATGTTCCCTACTAATGATAGAAACTCTACCTTATTGCTAGAACCATAAGACCATATTCCTAGTATCCCAGTGCAGACTGTGTTTGCTAAAGATGCCCTTATGCCTGTTTTGAACTCTTGTCTCTTAAACTCTCCTACATACCTAGTTCTGCCATAAGAGACAGCATGGCATAAACGATATAGAGGTCTTGGAGTTAGAAAAATTTGTTAGGCTACAGTGTGGGGTGTGTTGGTAGAGGGAGTTCCTAGACCAAGAGTTCCCCATGCTGAATCATGCATTCATGCATAATAAACATTTTTATTTACTACATACTTTGTTTTTCTCATCTAAAATGAAAACCATTAACATATCTAAGGTGCTCTTGCATGCTTGACTTTTAACCTAGCTAGAAATTTCTGACTGGCATATTATTAATCCTGATGGTTCATGGTGTGCCCCTGGTATTTTGCAGTCTTTAGTATTAAATCTTCCATTTAGAAAACTGCAAATGGAGGTGTGAACTTGGAGCATTACTTATGAGCGTTAATTATGAAACATAATTATAAACACACATGCCTACATTAGTAATCATTTTGCAGCTTATAATTGTACCAGATACCACCAACCAAAAGTGCTTGTAACATCTTATGGATGAATTCATTAAATGGACTGCAAAAGAATAAGCAATAGGTGCCGGATGCTATTTAGATCAGTCTGATAATTAAGATCCTTGTACAGTGTTAAAATTTAGAGCTAGAAGTGATTTGAATAATTCGAGTCTAGGCCAAGCAGATGAGACTCATTTCCCACAAACCAACTAACTTTATCTATATGGATTCTGGTCCTATACTGGCATCTGGTCCAAAATGAATCAGGTTCTAGAAATGTAGTGAGTACTCTCTGGCCTCCCTCTCCCTGGTCCGGGACAGGTGAATATCCCTCTTCTCTTTCTTGAGATATCCCTGAGAGATCTGGGGTATCATTGTTCTGATTCTATTGTCTCAAACCCCCATTCTAGGGCTATTGCCTGCATTTTCAGCCACAACTAACTATCCCTCTAGTTCCCTATAACCAAAAAACATCAATTAGCTTTTACTAAAGGATATTTGCTTCAAGGATATAGTGAAAACAGAAGTGTCAGTATTTTTCCCAAAAAAACTCAAGGGTTAATTCTTGAAGAGAATGGCCTGACATACAGCATCAATCAATTAAAAGTGCCTGTTCTATGTCAGGCTTTGTGCTAAGTGTTGAGAACACAAGTACAAGAAAGTAGAAAGACAGTTCCTTCCTTCAAAGAGCTTAGAACCTATTCATACATTATATGTATACACACGCATGGGTATGTATATATGTATGCATGTATTCATTCTCTTTGTATTTACTCTGCATAAACACAAGCATATACAGTATATACATATTAAATGGAAGGTAACTAGAGAGGAACCACAGTTTGATTCAATGCCTAATTTGTGCAAGGTACCATGCTAAATAATAGAAATTAGATGAAATTTTGGAAAGATACGGTCCCTGTCCTCATGGTATATGTAATATATATGTATATATAATGTATAGATATATTACAATCTTTACATATAAATATATTGATACATCTCTATACATGGATGTCAGATATAGGCACATCCATACATATATACATTCATACATACTTGTTTCCTTATTCAAATTTAAACTCCTTGTGAAGAGTGATTGCTTTATTCTCAGTATTTATATTCCTAGTACTTAGCACAGAGCCTGGCACATAGTGGGCACTTAATGGGTACTTGTTGATTGATATGAATAAGTACTATAGTTTATGGGAATAATCAGAGAAGCCTTCATGAAAAAGGCAAAATCTGAACTGAATCTTAAGAGATGATAGTAAGATTTACTTAAGTAGAAAGAGAAGGCTATCCAACTAAAAGGAAATTAAAATCGTATTGTTAGGGACTTGTTCACTCATTTCAGTCATGTCTGGTTCTTCGTGCCTCCATCAGAGGTTTTCTTGACAAAGATGCTAGAGTGATTTATCATTTTCTTCTCCAGTTCATTTTACAGATGAGGAAACTGAGGCAAATAGGGTTAAGTGACTTGCCTACGGTCACACAACTAGTAAGTGGATGAGGTCAAATTTGAACTCAGGTCTTCCTGACTTCAGGACGGGTACTCTATCCACTGTGCCACCTAGCTGTCCATGTTAGGACTTAGAATCAGGCTAAAATATCTTTGATTACAAAACCTATTAGAACTTTGACTTGATTCAAATTTTAAACCATAAGACCAGAGATAGAAATGAGAGTTCACTAATAAAATTTTTCCTGTCAGTGAAAATCAGCAATTCATCTGTTACCTATTGGCTTAGGAATTTGGCTTGGATGGTAGTTTAAATGACTTGCCAACAGTCAAATAGCTAGTATATGTCAGAGGTAGGACTAGAACCTAGGTATTCTTGATTTTAAGACTATCCTCTGTCTACTATGCCATATTCATTCTCATTAACATGTATTAAGAATTTTTAATTTACTTTGTTATCTATCCCATAGGTTAGGGACCAACATCTTGACTATAATATTGGAGTCCTACAAATTCTTGGCAATTTATTTTACATGACAACTTGGAAAATTTTATTTTTTCTTTTATTTGATTTTCAGTGGAATTTAATTTCATGAAAGATCCTTATTGTAGGGATTTACAATAATAGATAGAAAGCCTTCATTCATAAGTGAAAATTGCATTGACAAGGTTTTGTTGATAGCTTGTTCTATCCTGAAATGAAATCCCTGCCTAATGTGCCAAGACAACACAGAAAGTACAGTATATTCTTGGAACATTTTTTTTAGCCCAAGGAAACTCACTCATCCAGGACACCCATTGATACTATACTGATATAATATAATTACCCTATTATTCATGAAATAATGTACTTAAAGAGAGTCATACATCCTACTTTAATCATTATAGAAAGTTATAGATGAAAAGAAACATCTCTAAGTGTTATGTTGAGATTATAGAGAGCCATAATAAGGATTTTTATAAAAGACTTTCAGAGAAAAGTAAAATGCATTTTTGGTTATTATTTTAAATTAAGACAATGTGATTTTTATCTTTGAAATTATTAATATTCCTTAAAAAGATATACTTAGGTTTAATCTACATGATACCACATTTATATGATAAGAAACTAATATCTAAGGAAGGCATTATCTTGTTTGTTACTGTGAAATTTCATTGTTTTTGAGAAATCACTTCATACTAGAAAAAAAATCCACATTATTTTCATATCTCTTTCTACTGTATGGAGGGAATTTTCCAAAGAAGTTGGCAGATTGGCTATCAATGGACCCCTTCTACTCAGATTTCCAAACTGACTTGCCTCTTATACATTCCCTCCATCCTAAGAGAAGAATAAAAAAGAAACATTGAGCAATAATCAAGATAGTGAAAGATCCTTAGAGGAAGAGGCAAATTTCTCCTTCTGAGTATTGCAAAGATTTGATAGGATGAAGTTTATAAGCTAGACTATGACTCTGGAAGGGGGAAAAGAGGTGGACAACACCATTGTACATTTTGAAGATGTACTCATTTGAACAAATCCAGGAACTAAAAGGAGAAAGTATGACACAGAGTGTTTGGGTGAAAATCAATGAAGAGAGAAACAGCAATTATTTTATCACAATGGACTACACTTGAGACCACCAAGATAGAAAGAGAAAGTAAATAAGATTATTGAGAAACTAATCACAAGTCTGGCACATAATCACATTATAATAGCAATGGGAAGATTTCAATCATTCAAACACCGGTTGTAGTCCACTCTTAGTTAAAAGCCAAGCATCTAATAACTTTCTGATTTGCATTAATGATTATTTAATCCTTCCAAGGATGGAGGAAGTAAGAAAGGGGAATTCTATTTTGTATCTATGCATTATTATTAATAGGAAGCAACTCATTACTGTAGTGAAAATGATGTAGAGGAGTAGGTGTGGGCAATAATGATTCCCTTCTAAAGAAGAGGAAATATGGACATAATATGGCATATAACCTAGATTGTAGGAAAGTAGATTTCAAAGGATTTCACAAGAAAGATAGCATGGAATAAAATGCTTCAAGGGAAGTCACTCCATGAGGGGATGGGAGATGATTAAGAATTCAATTCAGAAGACATAAAGGAAAACGATTACAATGAAGAGGAAAATGTAATGTCTGACAAGATGCACAGGAAACTCCCAGAACAACTTAGATATTAAAAAGAAATGCAGAGAAAATAGATATGAGAGTAGATAAATAGAGGATGAATATGAGTTTGGCACAGTCCTATAAAAAATATCAGAAGTTCTGGAGCCTATAATGAGCATAGGCTGGTGATGGAAACCAACAATAAAGGAATTTTGAGATTTTTTTAAAGGAATGTTAGGAGAAAAATGAAGATCAAAGCAGGGAGAAGGGAGAACAGGATGATGATAACTGACAACAGAGAGAAGAAAGAACTACTCAATTCTAGTTTTACTTCTATTTTCTCTGGCAAGGCTAATAATAGCTTTTGTGCTGGAAATGATGGAACAAAAATGAAAATCTGGGGTATTTTACTTAAGATAAGTGCAGTGATTAAAAAGAGAACACCAAGTTACCCATAATGAATTCAAGTCACCCGAGTCAAATGAACTACCTACATGGGTACTGAAGAAATCGGCATAATTTCTGAGCTACTGTCGGTAATTTTTGAAAGTCCATGGAAAACTGGAGAGTTATTAGATTGAAAAAGGGAAATATTATTGCAATTTTCAAAAGAAAAGAAGAAAATCTGTAAAATAAAAACCATTAGCCTTCAATTTGGTTATCTAAAAATAGAAATTGTCATTATAAAGAGTTGTGGTAGCTATGTTCAAATATTTGAAAAGCTTCCATATGGAGGAGGGAATATATTTCTGTTTGTTTCTCGGAGGCAATAACCAGGAGCAATGGGTAGAAAATGCACGGTAGAAGATGCAAGGAGGAAAATTTAAACTGCATGTCAGGAAAAACTTCCTTATAATTAGAGCTCTGCAAAAGTAGGATGGACTTCCAAGAGATGTAATGGGAGTTGCCTGTCTCATTTCTTGGAAATATTCAAACAAAGATAAGATGACTACATTTTAGGCATTTTATAGTAGGGATTTCTTTAATGTACAAGTTAGAAAGATGGCCACTAAAGCCCCTTCTCAATCCAAAATTCTAGGATTTGGTGATTGTAGTTTATTGAAGAAGAAGCCAACACTGCATTGATTGCAAATTACGTAGTGGAGAGTTGATATCTACAGAAGTTGAAGATGACAGTGGTGATGTCAGCCTAAAGCCAAATGGGGCACACTGGTCCCAGAGAAGGTTGCTTTCGGTTAAGAGACAGGAAACTTGGTCACAGTTCATCTTTTATGAACCATCCAATAACACATTTGCCTGGCTTGATTCAGGTTATCATGCTAAATCATTTTTTGTTCTACTTTATACTTCCACAACTCTGCCCCAGAAATCCTTTCATTTGTGGGTAATGAGAGATCATTTAATCATATACTTGGCTAATCATGCAAACAATTCTTATATTCTGTCTTTGAAAAACATTTTTTAAAAATCTTCCTTATAACTTAATGGACAAGTCTCTTCTATTATTTAAACCTATTTTCTCTAATTTGGGGGACAACAAATCAGTAATTTCACAAAACTTTGCAGAGATTTAAAATAATTAAATTTTATAGTCTAAGGTATTTAAGATTTTTCACAGAATTGCAGAATAGCACAATTGGAAGGTATTACAGATCATACCTAGTATAATCTTTGCAAAGTATAGGAAATACATTTATAATAAACTGATTTTCTATTTTTTACATGATATATATATATATATGTGTGTGTGTGTGTGTGTGTGTGTGTGTGTGTGTGTGTGTATCCTAATTTCCTATAACATTATCTGTATTTGGCTGAAATAATTATACTGAAGGGAAACGTGGTACCTTACAAGGGAACCTATTCTACTCAGGGGCAGGGGGAACTTTTAAATGCTAGGAAATTTTTCTTGATATCAAGAAGAAATTTCTCTGCAACTTCTTTCCACTGTTTTCAATTCTGCCCTCTGGTGCCACACAAAAGAAGTCTCAATTTTCATCCATATGGTAGAGCTACAACTTCTTGAAAATGACTATCATGCCCTTACCTTATAAAGCAGAAAAATCCTCAGTTCCTTCAGCTGATCATCTTGTTATATTGTCTCCAGTCCTTTCTCTACCTTGATGATATTGCTCTAGACATACCATCTTGTCTATGTTCTCCCTACAATGCAGTAGGGAGATTGCAGTACTACAGTTATGATATGAACAGGAAGAGTACAGTCAGTGACTATCCTTTCCCCAGATTGAAAATTATTTGATCACATGTAGACTCATTAAAAATTGATGAATAGCCATAGGACAGTTTCCCTAATGAAGCTTTCATAACCACTTTCACTATAAAGAAACCAACACTTGGAAAGATGACATTTGCTTCTCTTGATAATTAGAACGGTGAAATTTGAGAGATAAAAGTGACTTTAAAGGCTAAAACATTGTAGTCCAACCTCTTCATGAATGCTGGATAAGGAAAAGATTATTTCAATCACTCAATCAGAAACTATTTATTTAGTGTCCACTCTGCACTAGACCTCTTGCTAGGTGATGTGAATAAAAAGATAAGAAAGGAAGGAAGAGAGAAAGAATGAAGAAAATAAAAAGAAAGAAAGAACCATGCTCTTTCAAGTAGTTTACATCCCTTTAAGGGAGATTATTTATTTATTTACACACACACACACACACACACACACACACATATGCATATGTATACAAACACATTATATATATACACATACAAATACATACACACATACATATATACAACATACATATTTATATATACACATTATATATATGTAAAATACATACAAAATAATGCAACATAGTCAAATATAAGGCAGGTAGGTAGGCGCTAATACATGGCGTGAGGGACCAGAAAGAAAATGGGTGTTTCAACCCAATAATATGATTAATTTTCTCCATGTGATCAACTTAACTTTTAGGTTCTATTTTGAGGTTTAATCCATTATGTTTCTTGTCTGGTATCCTTCAGTTCCTGAGTATATCTGATATTACATATTAACAATACTAATAAATGCATGGGGTAGCTAGGTGGCTCAGTGGATAGAGTGCTGGGCTTGGAGTCAGACTCATCTTTGTGAGTTCATATATGGCTTCAAATACTTCCTAGTTGTGTGGCCCTAGGCAAGTCACTTAATCTTGTTCGCCTTCGTTTCTTCATCTCTAAAATGAGCTGGAGAAGGAAATGGAAAACTCCTCCATTATCCTTGCCAAGAAAACCCCAAATGGGTTCCAAAAGTCAAACACAACTTAAAAATGACTGAACAGCAACATAAATGTATGGGCCATATACCAAAGGACAGTGAAGATTTATTCTCAAAACTGTATAGTTAGTCCATTTCTGTCACTTCTTAAATCTGTTAACCTCATATGATGACATGGATGTGAAAGGATATCAGTAAGTCCATGTTAATATGTGTTCTGTTGTTTTGACTGCCACATTTTGTTCTCCATAATAATACTTATAAAAACAACGTACTTAAAATTTGTTTTAGGTAAGGACTCTAATTTCCTCTGTTTTCTGTCCTACTCTTACCCTCAGCTAAAATAATAATACAATTT
This sequence comes from Bettongia penicillata ogilbyi, assembly GCA_023548195.1. Lineage (NCBI taxonomy): Eukaryota > Metazoa > Chordata > Mammalia > Diprotodontia > Potoroidae > Bettongia > Bettongia penicillata. The sequence goes on from JAJHZJ010000314.1 coordinate 13,589,120, forward strand.
TAATTTCTTAGCAATTAATCTACACAATTTTCTGAAGGATTTTGTATAACACCTCTGTTAAAACCCAAACATAAACCAAATAATTAATAATAGGAGGAGAATAGATCACTGGGAATTAATAGGGGCAAATGTGTGACTGTTATAAAGTTGGTTTATGTTTATAAAGTAGTGTACAAGTACGGAAATTGAGTATCTTTTCTATTATCCAGAATACCTTATTCTGGATTCATTTTATAAGATTTATGTCATAAAATGATTACCACTTTCTGGTGATTCTTTGCAACTGAAAAGTCAACCTGTCAAGTTTATGATCATCTTCCCTCTAAATGTCAGTGTGATTGGTTTAGCCTCACTCTGGTTTCATCTAGGCTTACTCATACATTAGAAGTGAAAAGAATATCCTAAATAGACACTCAATGTAAATTTTTTCTCTCTCTGAATCAAGAAGTTTATGCCAGCTAAACACTTAGGGAACTATCCCTTGTTGATCTCTAATTTTCAAGATACTAGAAAATATCTTGTGATTTTCCCCCAACATATCCCCCACTGGCCTGAGGGTAAACTTGATTTCTCAATTTCTTATAAAGCACAATATCTATTTATTTGTTAAATATTTTTCTATATATGGATAAAACAGATGGAAATAGAAATTTACTAAGATACAAGCAGACTCACTGCAAATTTACAAAGAGAAGCAAGAGAAGATGTTAAATATGTCATCAAAATATCTGAGGGAAACTTATTATGTCCTTTTGGAAATCTATCTTCTGGATCACTAGAGACTGATCAGTTCTTAAGATCTAGACAAATGCAAATTCAGGTTCACTATGACTTATTGGGTTAGCTCTTTTCCATAATGAGACTTATAAGATGATTTCTTATTTTGGATTTTTTAATCACTTAGAAAAGTTGAAACATTATTTTCCATAATTTCTGAAATTATGATATATTCCATCATATATTCCATATATTTACACCTCATGATGTAACATGGAGATTTCCATAGATAGAAGAATATGTGTATCTTATCCAGTATAAAAGAATAATGCTTTATTGTAAAGGGAATGGTCATTGTTGTTACCAGAATTGCAACTGAATTTTGTCTTTTTAGAATCTCAAATAGAATGCTGTTACAGCTCATTATACTTAATTTTTCCATAAAAACATCAACTTCACAATAATCAGTGAAAACATGTTTCTGTGATCTTTAGAATAGAATTGTATTTCTTTCACGTTGGATTTTTTCCATAATTTTTCATCTATATTTTATGATATTTTTGACATTACCAATAATGGATATTATTAATGCAATTAGTCCCTTGATTCCTTAAAGTGATGAGCAATGAGCTAATTATATATGCACGTGACATATTGTCAGTGATTAGACAACTATGATAGAGTTATTTACACCTCTGAATACTATGCAAAACTACATATATGCCTTTGAATTCTGAATGTATTTATACCTCTTTGTGTATATATTTATATATATATGTATGTATGTATTTATATATGTGTGTGTGGTGTGTGTGTATTTATATACTCCTCTGAATTGAGCTTTTATAACCTTTGGAAATAGAATTTCTGCCTTATATTCCTAGAAAGCCATTGCAAACCCTTCAGTAGGTTAGTTGTTTTAAGATTATATTGTTCTTTTGTTGTATGTTATTTTAAAAGTGAAAGAAATGATTGGGGAGCAAAGGTCAAAAGACTACACCTTCTCTTCCAGTGAAATGCAACCAACATGATTAATTTTTAAATTCAGAGGACGGAAGTCTTCTATCTTAAAGTCTCTATAGCTAATAAAATATATCTAGTCTCATAAAATGCCATACCAATAGGGATAAGAAAGTTTTATTTAGAAGCTTTAAAAAAGAAAACAACACTTACTGACCTTGTTAGTGTTTTGGACCCAAGGGCATTTTGAAGAGCTAAGGGATTTGATTGCATTTCATTTAGTAAAAACATTTTAAATCCCTGTTTGTTTCAGATTCAGTTTGCAACATGTTAGAAGATAGTACATATTTCTAAGATAAAATTAAATAAAATAGACAGAACTATATAGCGATCCACTGTAATCTAATCGGTCTTGCTATGCCCTAGAATGTTGAACTCTGTGTGATGTAATTGTGAGGTTTACAGAGATAATCAAGTGATGTTCTGGTCACCTTCAGTGGCAACTATTTTTACTAAAAACTGCTTTTCATTTTAACCTTGAAGTTTTGTTTTTCATATCACAACATTGTTTCAAAAGCATCCCAATGGATTATGATGGTTGTACTACTTTGATAGCATTTGAAAGAAGGATTCAGTTGTACTGATAAGGGAAGTAAAAGTTCTTATGGAAATTGTGTGACCCTATAGACAGTCATTTTATGTGGTATTATGAATAATGCATATTATTTAGGGGATTTTTTCCTTTCTCATTCTATGAAAATGCTTCTTTATCTAAGACTCAACTCAATTCCTAACTCTTCTGTGAAGCTTTCACAGTAGAGTCAGGAAGACCTGAATTCAAATTTGACCTCAGACACTCTAACTGTGTGACCCTGGCCAAGTTACTTAATAATCCCTGTTTGCTTCAGTTCCTCATGTGTAAGTAAAATGAGTTGGAGAAGGAAATGGCAAACGACTCCAGTATCTTTGCCAAGAAAATGGGGTCATAAAGAGTTGGACACAATTGAAATGACCAAACAAGAGGCTGCTCTGATCATCGTTGAAGTGAACTCTCCCTTCTTGCAAATCCTTTAGCAATTTTAAGTATCAGTCATTTAGCATCTAGAACACTGACTCTGGTCATAGACCACCTTCAAAGTCCGTTTTTGAAGTGTACCATATTTCCTATGTGACCTTTGACAAGTTATTTAACCTGCCAAGACCTCAGTTTCCTCATCTGCAAAATGAAGTGGTTGGATTAGACAGTTTCTGAGATCCCTTCCAGCTCCAAGTTTAGGACCCTGTGATTCTGTCATCCTAATCATGGCCTACCTTACCAGCAAGTCAACCATGAGCATTTATTAAATACTTACTCTAGGCCTAGGGTTGTCCATCTATCTTACTGCTTTGAAACTTTGAAGGGTTTATGATCTCATCCCTTGCCTAGGACAGCCTATAGACTTACTCTCTTAGCCTGTTCTGACTTTTCTTCCTGTTCTTCTTTCTATACTCTGTGGAAGGTCTACCCAGCTCATTGGAGACCTTCCTCTAGATCTTTTGATATTTCTTAAATAGAAGTGCAACCCTTGGGATTTCCAACTTTTGCTCTAATTGCTTGATGACCTACCTCTTTTTTCAGTCATATGTGTCTTTGTTGATATCTTCTCGTTTTTTCTGCTACAAAAATTACTGCTATAAATATGTTAATACATCTGGGGCCTTTCTTTTAATCATTAACTTCCTTAGCGTATAAACCTAGCAGTGAAATCTCTGGGTCAAATGGTATAGGCACATTTTAACTAAAAAGAAAAAGTACTTTTAAAAATGGTTTTGTTTTCTTGACTTTCAATACTAAAGACAAGAAATGGGGCCTTTTTTTAAAGCTATGTTGGGGGAAAGTAAGTATCAGAATGGATAGGACTGTTGTTCAAGGGGATAAAATAATGACAGTGAACAAAGGAGAGAGGATACACCTATTTAACTTTCATTTTGCTTCTCTTTTCCCTGCCAAGGAAAATCTTTGGAATGGAAATAATAGAATAAGAAGGGCTTATAGGGATTTGAATAAGATTATAGGATAGAACTTAGATGCCCTCAATTAATTCAAGTCAGCACACCCAGACAAAGTACATCTCAGGGTCTTGAAAGAATGGGTAGATGGAATTGCTGAGCCAGTCGATGATATTTTAAAAATTAAGAAGGAAAGATACTTGAACAAATGGAGAAGGGTCAGTGTCCTAATTTTCAGAAAAGGATAGAGAATGCAACTTAGGAGAATTCAGTCAGTCAAAGTGACTTCAATTCCTGGCAAATGTCTAGACTTTGTTAAGGAATTAGTTTGTAAACATCTCAAAGGGGAAGTAGTGATTACTAATCTCTAGCATGACTTCATGAAAAAAAGGCTGTGCCAGACTTACCTTATTGTAGACCTTACTCTAGCCATGGGTATCAAATCAGTAGTACTTCAGAGCTCAGCATCTGTGTCACTCCCTGGACTCAAAGCTTCTTACTTTGTTACTTCTTCCTTACATGTGTTGTTTTCCCCTTTTAGAATGAAATGTCCTCGAGGTCAGAGGCTATTTTTATACTTGGTTCCCAATGATGAGCAAAATGTCTGGCACAAAGTAAACACTTATTATTTTTTCATTCATTCATTCCTCTTTGTTATCTGGACATCCAACCCATTCAAAATCTAATTACACCTTCATCTCTCCCCAACATTTCTCTGTCTTCTCCAAAACTGATCCATGAAAGACTTGGCCAAATGCTTTGCAAGGCAAATTATACCTACATTTTCTTGATTTACCAGACTGATAGATCAAGGAAATACATCAGATCTAAAGAGATTATTAATAATATTTTGTTGTGGTTGTTCAGTTGTATCTTACTCTCTATGACCTCTTTTGGAATTTTCCTGGCAGAGGTTCTGAAGTGGTTTTGCCATTCTCTTCTCCAGTTCATTTTATACATGAGTAAACTGAGGCAAACAGGATTAAGTGACTTGTCCAGAGTCATAACAGCTAGGCCAGATTTGAACTCAGGAAGATGAGTTTTCCTGACCATAGGCCCAGTGCTCTGTCCACTGTGCCACCTGGATGACCAATAAGAATGATAGCTGATATTTACAAAGAACTTGGAGGTTTGCGAAGTGCTTTCTGCACATTCACTCATTTGATCCTCATTAAGAGCCCATTAGGTCAGTGACATAGAGGACTAAGTGATGTCGGATCTGGTGCTAGACTTGGACTCCATTTAACTGACTCTAGGCCCTGAGCAAGTCACTTTAATCTCTTAGGCTCAGTTTCTTCATCGGTAAAATGGGATATAATCAGTATCTAAATCATGGTCTTGTTTAGCAAGTTTTGTTCAGTAGAGTGCCTTGTAAACAAGTGCTGGCTGTTAGTGTTGTTATCATTATCATTATCATCCCTATTTGACAAATGAAAAAGCTAAGATAGAGAAAGGTTAAGAGATTTGCCCCAGATGTTATGGCAACTTATTTTCAGAGGTTAGATAAAAAAAATTGGTGATATTTACTTGGCCTGGAGAAAAGAAGGTTTAAGTGGAGCTTGGTGACTACTGAGATATATTGTATCTGAAAGACCAAAATATAAAAAGAGGAATCTCTGGTTGTTCTCTTGTGGAGATTTTCCTCTTGACTTCATTTTAAAATACTATTTCTATTTTCATATGTAGTATATATGGTAGAAGAATCTTAAGAATCCATATGTGGCTGACCCATTGTCATTATCATACAGTAGATGGTTATAAAAACCTCAACTGTCATTCCTTTCTGTTTGGTATCTTTTATTTTCCTTCTACTTTTCTGTACACATGTTTGGAGGGAGAGGTCTCCTCAATTTATTTGTAAGCTTCTTTTCTCTTCCTATGATTTTAACTGTTTTGTGAAAAGTACTACTCCCAATCTTCTGTCATCCCGCTCTGTAGTCTTCTGGGCTCCAAATTGGTGTTATCTTTGGCAGTTCTGTCTTCCAGCTTGGTAGGATGATCAAATCTTTGCTGAAAGAGACAGTTTCTGGACTGTTCTGTCCACCTCACTTTGATGACTGTTTTAGATATGTTAAACTTCTGTAAAATTATAATAATGAGACAAAAGTCACCTTCAAAGTTGTTTTGCAGTTGTTAAATGTGTTAGCTTCATGGCCCAGATGGAAGAGTAACTCGCCTAAGCATTGGTATATTTGTAGTAATATTAAAAAAGAGTCTACCCTAAAAGAAAGCTTCCCTAAAAATGACGTTTTTATCAGCATGCTCCAATTGAAATAAAACAAAATTCTTACTATAAAATGAGATTCTTTAGTGAGATTTTTTGAAAAAACAAAACACCAGGCAATAATTTCTGATGGGCTTATTTTTTTATACTTAAGCAGTGTTACAGTAGAGTTCAAATGTTTTAGTATTATCACTTGATTATGATATCATCAGAATTACAATCTTCTCACATTAGTATTTATAGGACTAAATAGTTCAATTACAGTGATGATAAAGTATTGTATAAAGTAGCTATACATATACTTATCTAAATATAGACCTGAAAAGGTAAATTATGCTTTATATATAGACAAGATGGTTATTTACATCATGTTTGATGTAAACCTGTTCAAACTAGTAATGCTATAGAACACTAGCAACACAAAGTGAATAGAATTCAGATCTTTAGATCAGTTTAGTGCAGTTTGGCATGTCCCATATTTTTGGTCTCAGTACTCCATTACACTCCTAAAAATAATCAAGGATGCAGTCCTCTGAAGATGTTTTAGAAATTAAAATATCTTAGTATTATTACGAAAATAGTTTCAACTTCATAAGCCCCCTCAAACATCTCAGTGACCCCGAAGAATCCCCAGACCTCACTTTGAAAACTGCTAACATAGGGAGTTTCTTTCCCAATTCCCACCTTCACTGCCAGGTTGGGTACCAGAATCTGGAAAGCAGCTACTTTGTTTCCTCAAAGTCTAGAGTTGTTCTGAAACACTAGAATGTAGGGTCATATTTCCAATGCTATGGTTCCTGTGCTCTCATCAATGTGCTTCCCACCAATAATTATCCTTTGAAGTCAATTAGTTAGTCTTAATTAGAGGCATTTATTAAGGTGATGTAATAAACCTGAAAGTTTGAGACATCCTCTGCCACAAGTACACACAGAGTCCAAGAGAAAGTACGTTGGAGCTTAGAAAGCATGTGACAAAGGGCTAATTCATAGATCTTCTTTCTGGATTCCTCAAGTTAATATTCTTGAGTATGGGGTATCTTTTCTTCCAGGCACCTTGTAGAGCAATGACTGCCTCACATCTAAGCTTTCTTGAGTTTCCAGTGACAGTCACTGCTCCCTGAATAGAATGTTAGCACATTGAGAAAAGTTATATATTGTCTTGTTCCCTAACATTCATTAGGTTCTTGTCCAGTACCAGAGGACCAAAAAGAGCCCAAGGCCAAGGTCTTGTGCCTCCCTGTCCTTAGGTAAATCCTCTTAAGGGCTTGGTGATGTGACTACACCCTCACTCCCTCAGTCTTACATAGGAAATAAGAGCCATAGGGAGGTGCACATGTAGATACACAATTTAATTCAACTCAGTAAATATTTCTTTATTTGTTTTGTGCATGGACCCTGCTCTCCTGGAATTTATACCACACTGGGCTAGAGCTGATTCATGCAAAAATGACATTTTCATTATTTTATCTGTGATTTCATCATTGTGAAGAACTCTTAGTGAGTAACTTCTCCTAATGAAAATTGGTACCTTCTTTATAATTTTCAGTCTTAGAGATTTTCCTGGAGGCACTGAGAGGTTTAAAGGCTTATCTAGATTTTGTTGCTGTTGCGCCATATCGCTGTTCAGTCATTTCAGTTGTGTTCATGACCCTATGTGGGGTTTTCTTTGAAAAGATATTAGAGTGGTTTACCATTTCCTTAGTTCATTTTACAAATGAGAAAACAGAGGTAGACAGGGTTAAGTGATTTTTCCAGGGTCACACAACTAGTAAGGTCTGAGGCCGTATTTGAAGTCAGAAAGAGGAGGCTTCTTAACTGTAAGCCCAGTGCTTTATTCACTACATCACCTAACTGCCCTAATATATGCTGCAAATAGGGCTTAAACCTAAGTCTTCTAGATTTCTAGGCCAGGTTTCGATCCAGAGTACAATATTGCCTCTGAAGAATAACTTAAAATAATAAGAATACAAGATAATGTTTGATGAATACATAAGAACAAAAGACTATGAGGTCTAAGGGTGAAAAGTCATTACTACTTGGAAGGATTAAGGATGCTTCATGGAGGAGGTTGCATTTGAACTTGGGCTTTTGTATTTGTACTTGTATTAGATATTTGTACAGGCACAAATACATGCATTTAGGTGTGTTTTCCTGGTATAGGATTATCATATAATATTATCAAAACTAATTTTATATACTTCAATGAACAAAATCAAGAATTCAACAGAATCAAACAACATTTTGTTTGAGCTAAAAATTATAAATGTGTAAAATATATTTTATTTCACTAAAATGAATTATGTAAGAAAATATTATGGGAAATCACTATAAATTTATCTTTCTATAAATAGGATAGATGGGTTGTCTTTTTAGTTTACATACACACATACATGTGTGTTCCTGAACTCAATTTAATACATTAAAAAAAATCAAAAAACTATGTTTTAATGGCTATGCATCTTTAAAAAATTCAGTACTTTATGAATAAGCAAGTGAATCTTTAAGAATTGCCATCCTACATTTTCTAGACAGACACACTAAAATGAAACTATTTGTTAACATCATCATTCTTCACTAGAAATGCCATGTTGCACTGTTTATCAAGGAGACTGGATTGACTTTCTTTGTATTTTCAAATGATTGGTATTTTTTTGAAAAAGGAAGAACTGCATTTACATCAAAATTACATTTAACAACCTTCCAAACAATTGAACTACAAGCAGGGGGGACAACTCTAACAAGAATCACAGAAAATGTTGCTGAAATTTTAGAAAGCACATCTGATATATCCATTAGTTACACAATATCTTTAATATAGCATCTTATCTGCAGATTATTAGGGATAGATAATGTGCTATTTTTCTGTTATCCTGAAATAGCCTTGAAATACCAATTTTCATTATGTAAAACAATATCCCACTTAAGAAATGCATTTATTTATAAATAAGAATAGTGGAAAGCTCTAAGACTATGCAAAACTCATGCTTACTATGCTTTTAAATTACAATTGTTTACAATTTGTTTACACTGATATATAGTGATGTTTTGGATCCTTAAAGAATTTCTTAATTCTATAAACTTTGGTTAGACCATAGGATCATAGAGCTACAGCTGAAAGGGACACCAGAGGCCATCTGTTCCAACCTCTTCATTTTAGAGGCTTAAGGAAAAACTGATTTAAAAAAAGTGAGTCCCAGGAAAATGATAGCTTGTCTAATGTCACAGAATTAGCAAGCATCAAAGAGACATGAGAACTCAGTTTCTCTGACTCTAGAGTCACTGTTTTGTTTTTTTCTCCACTGTATCACATTGTCTAGGTTAAATAAATACATTCTTTTTTTTAATATAAATTTATTTATTTAACTTTTTACATTCATTTTTCACAAAATTTTGGGTTCCAAATTTTCTCCCCATTTATCCCCTCCCCCACCCCAATACACCGAGCATTCTAATTTTCCCTATCACCAATCTGCCCTCTCTTCTATCATCCCTCCCCTCTCTGCTCCCCATCTTCTCTTTTGTCCTGTAGGGCCAGATGACTTTCTATTCCCCATTAACTATATTTCATATTTCCTAGTAGCAACAACAATACTAAACAGTTGTTCCTAAAACTTTGAGTTCCAAATTCTCCCCATCCCTCCCTCCCCACCCAATCCCTTTGGGAAGGCAGGCAATTCAATATAGGCCATATCCGTGTAGTTTTGCAAACGACTTTGATAATAGTCGTGATGTGTAAGACTAACTGTATTTCCCTCCATCCTATCCTGCCCCCCTATTGTTTCTATTCTGTCTTTTGATCCTGTCCCTCCCCAAGAGTGTTGACTTCAAATTGCTCCCTCCTCCCATTGCCTTCCCTTCCATCATCCCCCCCACCCTGCTTATCTCCTTCTCCCCCACTTTCCTGTATTGTAAGATAGGTTTTCATACCAAAATGAGTGTGCATTTTATTCCTTCCTTTAGTTGAATGTCATGAGGGTAAACTTCATGTTTTTTTCTCAGCTCTCCTCTTTTTCCCTCCACTAAAAAGTCTCCTGCTTGCCTCTTGAATGAGAGATAATTTACTCCATTCCATTTCACCCTCTCTCCTCCCACTACATTTCTCTCTCACCATTTACCTTAATTTCTTTTAAGATATGGTCCCATCCTATTCAATTCACTCTGTGCTCTCTGTCTCTGTATGTGCATGCATGTATGTATGTGTTGTGCGTGTGTGTGTGTGTATGTGTGTGTGTGGTCCCACCAACTACCCAGATACTGAAAAGTTTTAAGAGTTACAAATATTGTATTTCCATGTAGGAATGTAAATAGTTCACCTTTGGTAAGTCCCTTATGACTTCTCTTTGCTGTTTACTTTTTCATGCTTCTTCTCATTCTTGTGTTTGAAAGTCAAATTTTCTTTTCAGCTCTGGTCTTTTCATCAAGAATGATTGAAAGTCCTCTGTTTCATTGAAAGACAATTTTTTCCCCTGAAGTATTATACTCAGTTTTGCTGGGTAGGTGATTCTTGGTTTGAGTCCTAGTTTCTTTGCCTTCTGGAATATCCTATTCCACACCCTTCGATCCCTTAATGTAGAAGCTGATAGATCTTGGGTTATCCTGATTGTATTTCCACAATACTGGAATTGTTTCTTTCTAGCTGCTTGCAATATTTTCTCCTTGACCTGGGAATTCTGGAATTTGGCCACAATGTTCCTAGGAGTTTCTCTTTTTGGATCTCTTTCAGGCGGTGATCGATGGATTCCTTCAACACTTATTTTGCCCTCTGGTTGTAGAATCTCAGGGCAGTTTTCCTTGATAATTTCATGAAAGATGATGTCTAGGTTCTTTTTTTGATCATGGCTTTCAGGTATTCCCATAATTTTTAAATTGTCTCTCCTGGATCTATTTTCCAGGTTAGTTGTTTTTCCAATGAGATATTTCACATTCTCTTCCATTTTTTCATTCTTTTGGTTTTGTTTTATGATTTCTTGGTTTCTCAGAGTCATTAGCCTCCATCTGTTCCATTCTAATTTTGAGAGAACTATTATCTTCCGTGAGCTTTTGAACCTCTTTTTTCATTTGGCTAATTCTGCTTTTGAAAGCATACTTCTCCTCATTGGCTTTTTGAACCTCTTTTACCAATTGAGTGAGCCTATTTTTCAAGGTGTTATTTCTTCAGCATTTTTTGGGTCTCCTTTAGCAAGGTATTGACCCGTTTTTCATGCTTTTTTTGCATCTCTCTCATTTCTCTTTCCAGTTTTTCCTCTACCTGTCTAACTTGATTTTCAAAATCCTTTTTGAGCTCTTCCATGGCCTAAGCCCACCGGACATCCACCTCAGATGTCTGGGATAGAGAGGCCCCGACCTCCATGTCTTTCCCTGATGGTAAGAATTGTTCCTTCGTCATCATCAGAACTGAAAGGCGGGAACATCTGTACCCCATCAAAGTAGCTTTCTATAGTCTTATTTTTCTTCCCTTTTCTGGGCATTTTCCCAGTCAGTTACTTGACTTCTGAGATTCCTCTCCACCCCTGCCTAGATCCACCCAGCTAGTGCTTGGGGTCTGAGATTCAAGCTGCTCCCCAGCCTCGGGGCTTTCAGTGGCGGGCACAGCTGCTATTCAATGTGAGCTTAAGTTCTGGTGCTCAGGTGGGGGCTGGGCTGCCTCCCAGGCTCAGTTCCCTCAGGGGGTTTATGCAGAGACCTTTGGTAATGGCCCTGAGCTCCTAGCTGCTCCGGGAGTCCTGGACCGCCGCTGCTGCTCCCTCTGCCGCTGCCTCCCGAGGGGGCCCGAGCCACAGAGACACCCTGCTCCCCTCTCAGCCAGCCCAGAAGTCTCTCTCACTGACCTGTAGCACCTGTGGGTGGAGGGACTTTCGCAGCCCCCGGAGATTCCATCGCTGAAGCCTGTTCGGATCTGTTCATCTGGGACTGCTGGCCAGGGCAGCGCAGGGGTGGGCTCCGTGTCTGGAGTGTGACGGACCCCTGGGGATGGCTTTCCAGGGCTCTCTGGAATGGAAATCTTTTCCACTGTGTTTCTGTGCAACTTACAGTGTTCCAGAATTTGTGGGGAGTTCTTTTTACAGGAAATATATGGGCTGTGGGTTCGGAGCTAGCATACATGAGTCTTTCTACTCCGCCATCTTGGCTCCTCCCCCCTAAATAAATACATTCTTAAAGAAGAAATTGTCAGAAAGTAGATAGAAAATGATAATGAAAATAAAGCATAATTCATTATCTGATCTAGTCCTTTGTCCAATTTCTAGCTAAATCATTCTTAACTGTATTGGGTTGAATTTGTAATTAGTTAACCTTAATTGTGTGAAAGAGCAGAACTAGATAGCTATTTCTTAATCTCTAGTAGATATTTAATAAAATATATGAGATTGTCATCATAGGAATACAGCATGTAAGGAAGTTATTTATTTCAAATTGATGTTTTATGGAAATGTTGACTTTGGTTCTGGCAGTATCACCTTGAATATCAGACCCATTACCCTGTAATTAATACTTGTAAAATGCTTTGCAAAACTTAAAGTGCATTATAAATGACATTTATTATGATCAGACATGATTTTGATTTTTTTAAACTTGGAGAGAAATTGGAAAAAAGGCAAAGACCTTTACATTCAGTTGATTAGAAGGATTACTAAGTATTACTCAGACTTGTTGGGATAAGAAGACCTTTGACTGGAATATGAGTCTGAAGGGACATATCTTATTTAAAAGGAAAAATTCAGAAATTGTGAGCTTAGTTCCTTACTTATAATGCTCTCTCTCCTTTATTAGAAGAGTGGTCCACTGTGCCCTGTTATGCCCTGTCATTCATAGCACCCAGGCTTTTCCCCTAACCCCCCAGATCTTTTAGAGAAGCTGCATCATCTACCTCAGTAATACTGAATGCATATGACTATATAATAAACATTTTGCTCTTAGTCCCCTGTATCTGCTTAGAAGGGAGATATATGATTCATTGTCTTTTCTCTGGGACCATAATTATTTTTTGTAATTACAGGGAATCTGGCTTCATTTTAGTCATATTTTTTTCTTTTACATTATTGTCACTATTTAGTATAACATTCTTTTGATTCTGCTTATATCACTGGGTCAATTCATAAAAGTCTCAAGATTTTCAGAATTCCTCATAGTCATGATTTCTTCTTACACAACAATATTCCATTACATCTCTATAACGTAGTTTGGATATCCATGTTCCAATTGATAAGCTTTGCTTCTGATTTTTTTGCACCCAAAAAAGCAGTTTTTGAAAAATATTTATGTATCTATGTATATATGTTTGTGTGTGTGTTTGTGCAAACACATACACACAAATATATATACATATACATATATCACATATACATTGTTTTTCTTTTTGACCTCTGTGGAGCTCATCATCCTTGAAACTTGCCCAGATTCTCCAGTAAGAATGACTTCTCTTTTTTCTATACTCCTGTAACCGACTAACCAGTCAAACCTACTCGAGTCCTTCTCCAAGTTTCCTCTTAAATCTGTGAGATACTGATGGACTTTATGAAATGAATAACATGAAAACAGTTGATAACTTGCATGCTTGTTACATTTTGCAGTGATAACTTCTAATAGCACTTTGTTTATAACACTCATGTTGGAATATCATATATGGCCTCATTTTTTAATCAGTTTTACCAATATTGAAGGCAGTTACAATTAGACAGTAAGATCCTTAAACTCAGTACTTTTTTTGACTAGTAAAGACTCAATAAATATTTTTGGAATGAATGAATGAATATAAGTATGAATGAATACTCTTTCAAGGGATATTGCTTGTTAGCATTGTTATTGTTATTTTTAAAGAAAGAGACAGGTTTTAGCAATTTATCCTTTTGTTTCTCATTGATGAGAAAAATAATTTGCATATTCTTTCCAGAGAAGTTTAAAAATATAAACAGCAATTGAGGGAAGATTTCCATCCAGGTGTTTGTTATTGAAACTGATGGAAGTTGCTTATAAAAATCATGGGTATTATTTTGAAAGGAATATGTGTGTGATAGGTAATTGAGGAGACAGCACTTTTAAAAGTATTTACTCATTTTTTGCATTTCAGTTTACCTTTTCTCTTTTGACTTAAGTATACTTTATTGAAGAGTTGCTGTTGTCACCTGTCTTTAAAATTATATATATATTTGCCTCTCTTTTCTTCCCATGACATATGTAATATATGTTTAGGACTTGAATTCACTCCATTCTTTATGTGTTCTTAATATCTACATGGTTTGCCATGCAGAGAATTCTATTTATTCCAGTTAGCTATATTCTCAGGAGGTTTTCTCCAGAGATTACTGCCTTTACAGAGAAGAAACTGAATTACTAAGAGTAATAGCTCTGAAAGCAGAGCATCATTGCCCTCTGCCTCTTAACAACTACTTTCATGCTGAAGGCATCTGATAAGAACCTGCAAGTCATTATTTTCCAGAATGATTGACACCACATAAATTATATACACACACCAAAATGGACTTCATGAACATTTCAGATATCTTTGGCATTGGCAAGAATGAAGGTCCATAGGAGCTACTTACTACAGAAAAGTACATATTACCTGTAGATAAGTTGCTCTTCATTTACATTACCAGGACACATAGTTATTGAAAACTTCATGTCTCCAGTCTCTACCAGTTTAAGAGATGGTGTGATCTTGAGGCAAACTGCCAAAATGAAAGGCCAGATGTTCCGGAATTTAATTAAAACAGTTTTTGATAATTAGCACAACTTGTTTATGAATGTGAAAATATTTTTATATGAGCATATAGGTCACCTTGTCAGTTACTGAAGATGGGGGTTGGGTAGAAACTCTTCAGCATATGGAGTTATGAGCTGATTATTAAAAGTAACTTGCATCTGCTTAAGTTAATTTCCATTCCTAGAGGTACCACTCACATGCACATACATACAGCAATGATTTATGTAAATAATTTAATAATATTTTGGGGGGCAACTACATGTAGAGAACCAATTCCCATCCTCCCAATTTCAGGGGGCAATTGAAATAGAGATAATCCTTAATTTACTCATAATCTCTTTGTAAATCCAGTTTCTGTTGTCCTACTTGTTTCTGTTAGTCCAGCTAGAACCCTAAACTCTACAAATTGGAAAGGTCTCATTCTTTTGTCAATACCACTAGTTTGGGTACCAAGAAATCTTAGACCATCTTCCTTCTCTAATGGCTATGTCAAGGAAGCCCATACTTGGCACAGCTAGGCATAACAGCATGGCGGGGAAGGGAAGAATCATTTTCTTATTCCTCTAGCTTTGACAGGAATTCATAAGAAACCAGTACCTCCATAGGAGATGATAAAACATGGAATTAACTAGATAGGTGATTTACATAAACCTGAATTGTTCTGTAAAATTGACTGAATTTTTTCTTTACTTTCAATTCTATAACCAAGTTATTTGCAATTTAATCTTTCACATAATGAAAGAAGTAAATTTTTATAGTGAGCTGGGGCATGGTTGCTTTTTATTAATGAGAAATCATTTATTAAGTAGCTTGTGTGTGTATGTGTGTGTGTGCATGTGCGTGCGTGTGCTTGGGAGGAGGTCTAGATCTTGATTTCTTTGGTGTAGGAAACTCTCAGTGAGGGAACTCCAATTACTTAAGTAATCTGTTATAGTTCCGCAAATTCTAATCTTAAAGAGTTGCCAGAGAAACAGTGAGAGGTTGAGATCTGCCCATAGTCACAGCCATCACTGTATTAGAGGTAGGACTGTTTCAAGGTCACATCCCTATCAACCATGTCAGGCTGATTTAAATAAGAATGGGAGATATATACAATATAAAACCATTTCTTGCTTTTATGTTATTTAACCAATTAGAGTCATAGAGAAAAGCAAATGTGTTATGGTTTGTTAACAGTGCCAATTTTCATATATAATGTGTTGTTCTTCAAATAATGATTTACCTAATAGCAGTATGTTTTCCCTTTAGTGTTTTTCAGATTGAAAAGGTTCGTTGATTTCTAATTAATTTTCAGTCTTTGTTCCTCATTACAACTATCCCAGACAAGTCAGAAATGGAAAGGGGAACATCATCCTGCTCCATATTCCTCATTGCTCTTTCCATATATTGTCCCATGACTCTTCCTTATCCAAGTCTTCTCTTATATTTCCCACCATCCGTTTGCAAATTCGTTTGTATATAGAACTCAGGGACAATCGCCTACCTTCCCTGATCTTTCAACACTTTACTGGTATTCTCGTTCACTCCAGTACCAACTAATATACTCACTGCTTTCATTATCAACATTTATAACCCTTCCAACACTCTCATCTCAGTGTTCCTCACCCCTCTCAACTCCAAAGATTCATATCCATTCCCCTTCAGCTATCTACTGGCATTTCCCAGCTTTTGGTTTCAAAATTATTCAGGGCTACTCCACCTTGAAGACTGGGAGCTTGAAGACTTCTCATCCCAATTCTGAATGTGGTCTCTTTACTTTCTAAAGTCTCTGACTTTATCATTCAACCTTCTTTTCACTTTTATCATGACCTGTGGACCCTCAACATTTTATCCATCAGACCCATCATATCAACACTGTCGTCTTAAGCATTCCAAAATTATTCATTCTGCATTCCATGGCAATGATCTGCCAGAATACGTTGGCACTACTTTACTGCTCACCAGCTTGGATGAGATGGAACTCATCAATTCCATTTCTTCCAATGAAATAAGGACCATTAGGACAATGACTTGTCCTACCACTGCATCATGAGGTCCTGTCCCTGTCTCTCCATCCTTCAGACCTTCGCACTGTCATTTGACCTCCTAAGTTACTTCAGACCTTGAGTTCTGACCTACCTTTTCACCTTAGGATTTCTGGGCCTTTCTTTGTGTCCTGAAGCTGAACTTAAATGTGTGTGTTTTCTCCTCCAATTGGAGAAAGGATTCTTTGAGAGAAGTGACTGTCTTCCTTTTTCCATTTGTATGCCCAGGACGTAGTGCTTGGCACTGAGTAAGTACTTCATGAATGCTCGCTCACTTGCTTGCTTCCTTCATCCCCATGACACACACCATCCCATTCTCCATCATTGAGCAACTTCTACCAAATGCCTTCTTCATTTCCACTCAGGGATAGTGAGTATTCCTAGAGAAAGGAATGAAAATTTGCTGACTGGATCTGCTACAAATCCAAACAATCCAACCTCAACTGGTTTCTCATTGATGCTCAAACCTTTTATTCATAGCTCATTAACTCCCCATCTCATTTCCCATAATGGTTATACCAAACCTTCTCTATGTTCCTCAAGGCCCCAATTCCACCTCCTCTTCCCTTTCTCTCTCTGCAAATGTCCTCACTTTAATGAGAGAAATCAAGGCCATCCAACTTGAATTCTCTCATTCTTTCTCTCTCATTGTATTATATACTCTCATTGTCACCTCAGAATTTCTCTCCTTACACAACATTCCAACTACCTTGTCTCACAGGAAGATGGAACCCTCCTTCTTTCCAAGAATATTCTCTGCAATAGTAATCATAATGCCATGCCCCTGCCTCCTTTATAACAAGTTGTAAATCTTGTGACCTGATGATCATTCTTTATATTTTATACATGTTAAATCTCACCTTACCCACTGATTCCACCCTCTGCCTGCAGACCCGCTCTGGTCTCCCTTAGATTTAAAAAACAACTACAATACAGACAAACCAACCCTTATCTCAACTTGGCTCCCGTGTTACCGCTTTAGTCTTCTTTTTTCTGGCTGCTGCCAGATTTCCTGGAATAATAAATAGTCTTTACAAATTGTTTCCACTAACCCTTTGCAAGAAGTCTTCCATTTACAATCATTAGAATGAAGTTTCCTTCTCAAAGGTCATCCATGACTTCCTGGTCACCAAATCTGTACCTCTTTTTATAGTCCTTGACCTCCATACATAGCAGGTGCTACAGAAAACCTATTTCCTTCCCTTTTTCTTTGCAACATTTGAATGTTACTCTCTCCTTAATACCCTCACATTTCCTGGATCTCTTCTTGCTTCTTAGACTTACTTAGCTCAGTGTCCTCCTTTAGCCCTTCCTTTTCCCACTTTTGACCTTCAACTTTATTTTTTACTTTCCATAAAGATCTTTACTCTCATGACTTATGACTCTAACTATTATCTTCATTTAAATAACTTCTAATCAGTATATTCAACACTGAGCTCTCTACTCAGCTTCAAGTCCCACATTTCTAAAGACCTGTTGGGTATCACCAAGATGTCCCACTGATACTTTGTAATCAGTATGTCCTTGCCACGCCCCACCCTACCCTAGCCCTGACTCTCTCTTCTTCCTTTATTTCTGTTAATGATACAAATGTTTTTTAATTCTTGCAGGTTCTCCTCATTATCTTACCACTACCAATAATCTGGTTTGGTCCTTTAATTACATCCTCACTCTACTATTGCAAGGGTATCAAGGTTGGTTTCCCTTCTCCAAAAATTACAGAACCTAAAAGCTAGAAGGGACATACTATTTCAAAGCAAGATATAGTAAGTAATGTAGAAAAAATACAAAAAAGATCTCTGGGTCACACATAAAATTTACTTTCCCACAATTGTCATCACCAGTGGGATCACGTGCAGGAACCATATGTAAGCAGGGAATGGATAAAAATAAACATATACATTAGGAGCACACGTGTTCAGGGTCTGTGCACGAGTAGGACAAGTTGCACAAGGTGCCAATGCCCTTTGGTGAAGTCATCACGCCACTATCTATCAGCTGTTTCCCTCCAATCTCTGCTCGCCATTTTGGTTAGGCTTATGCTGTACTTTCCTGCCATAGTCAGGTTTTCAGTCCATCAACAAGCACTTGCAAAGTACTTATTTTTGTGCCCAGGACCTGAAATTTGGTTTCTTTGCTAACTTTGCTTTGACTTAAAATAAGAAGAGTTAGTTTAACTCCTTCCTTTTCCCATGAGATCATTCGGATTCAGTGCAAATATTAGGGGGTTAGATGGAAGAGACTGAAAGGGGTCAGTGATATTTATTCTACATTCCTTCAGTATATATGGTGTCCGACTCACCATTTCCTTTATTTAGAATGTTATCAACTCCATCTCATCTTCCCTTTCTTGTTAAATGATCAACGGTGAGGAATAAGGGATTAGTCAAAATAAGAGCAAGGGGCTGAATATAGTGAAATTAGGTAAATGATGTTGCCACTGACAGAAACACTTCTATTTAATCTGGTATTCAAAGTGTCCTGTAATGTAGCTGAACCTTCATTTTGTACCTTTTTTCCCCTTAGATTCTATCCCAACTGGACTAGATGCTATTCTCCAAAAATTAACGTAGGCTCATGCTGTCTGCTTTGCTGGGAATGTCCTTTACAACTCTCCCCTCCCTCATCCTTGTCTGTTATCGCCTTATTATTATTATTACTATGTTAGGGATAATAATGTAAGAATAACAACCAGTATTTATATCGCAAGATTTGCAAACATTTTACAAATATTTTCTCATTTTTATCTCACAACAATCTTGTGAGTTGCTAATATTTATCCCCATTTTATGGATGGGTAAACACAGTGACTTTATCACCAAATTCCATGCACCTGACCTGACCTTTCTGTAGCATTTTGCCTCATTGACCACTCCCTACTTTGGAGTTTGCTAACCTATGTATAGTCTGTGAGCTTTTTTAAAAAAATTAATAGTTATATTTCAGTATAATTGGTTTCCTTTTAATCCTATATATTTTGTTTTATGCATTTAAGAATATTATTCCAAGGAGTCTCTATGTGCCCAGCATTTTCCTAGATGCTAGGGACACAAACAGAAGAGTGAGAGTCCTTGCTCTCAGGAAGCTTTTCTCCAGCCAGGCAAGGCTAACTCACTGTTTCCTGCACAGACTTAGCACTTTCTCCTCTGTAGACTTTTGCTCAAGCTTTGTGCTGTTGCCAAAGACTCTTCCCACTGCCTCATCCTCTCCATGCTTCCTTTGTATCCTTACCTTAGGACAAATGTCACTTCTCCTGTGAAGCTTGCTTTTTCCTACAGTTGCAATGGCTTTTTCTTTCCTCTTTGGACCTCATATATATCCATTTTTATATTGTATTTCTCATATACATATGTATGTGTATGAATATATATATATATACATATGTATGTATGTGTGTATATGTATATGTGTATATATATATATATAATATATATATATGTTTGTATGTTTTCCTGAAGCTACTTTTTTGCTTGTGTTTTATCTCCTAACTACACTACAATATCCATGAGGACTATCATTGTATCTTATCTAAACCTTCTATCTTTCCCTCTTGTGCCTAGCACTTTCCTGCACACAGGACATTTGCTTAATAAATGTTGAAATAAATTCCCCTCCAGTAAATAGCAAGGTTGCTGTTTTTTGGCCTGCACTATATAATTGCCTGGATTTTCTACTTCTTTTATTCTGTATAGTCACAGCCTGTGCTTCCCTCTGTTTTTTTCTCCTACCAACTGTGTGTTATTCTGATAAGCAAACTTAGCTACCTGTAAACCTTGCCAAGAGGCCAGAAGATACACTAGATAACTCACAGAGGTCTTTGTGCTGTTATCCTTATAGAGTCCACATGCTTATGGATGGATATCATTTTTAAACCATTCAAGTCTCAACTGAAAAGTCAACGTATTTTGAGAAAGGATTATGACAAATCCAGGTATCATCGTAGTTTTAGCATGTGACAAGCAAAGTACAAAAACAAGGAACTCCATAGAAGATCTTTGGAGACCCTGGAAGCAACATTGGACTAGGAGTCAAAAAACTTGAGTTCTGTTTCCAATTCAACCACTTAGGAACCATTTGACCTTAGTTATCACTTAATGAGCCATAATTTCTTACTCTTCTGTAAAATTGATCTATTAATAGCTTCCTCATCTGTCTCATGGGATTATTGGAGGATCAAGTGAGATAGCAAATTTGAAGTGTTTTGGATAACTTTAAGCATAAGGTATTAAAAAAACAAAGAAATGTGATTTTTAGGACTTTGAAAAGTAGGAAGAGGCAACAGAACTGGTTCCTACTTAGTCATCAGGTTATTGATTTGACATTTCAAATCAGAGCTAATACTGATTTTGAATGCCCCTGAAAGCTTCTCCATTTAAGGACAGAGTTGATCTTTACAGATAAGGAACCTCTTGGCAAATGGGCATGTATATTTCCATACATAGAACTAAACATTTTTATGATTTCATAAAATATTCTTCGAATCTGCATCAAAGTCATATGCTTCATATCTGGAACTTATGGAAAGGGTCTCTATTTGGTTGTTTTGATAAAAAAGAAAAGAGTAGCAAAATGATTTAAATGTTATTGCTAGTAAGCTTTTTTAAAGTTTACTAGCAATAAATCTAAAAGCACAAGCCAATTTGATAATCAAATTTCATTACTTTTTGTATAAAATTGTTTCTGATGAATTAAATAGTTCAGGCCATAAAGGACTTGTGAATTAATCAGGATGGGTGCTCTCTCCCACAATATGGATGATAATCATTCTAATTCTTAATAACAGGTAGGAGTTGTTGAGGTAAAAACAAAAACAAACAAAACCTTCCTGGTTCTGTCTCAATGAACTTAAGACTAGACTGCTTCTTGTATGCCAAAGTAAGCATTCTATGACCTGCTCATATTCTTCTTAAAACTGTATTTCTTTCAAACTTTGTGTGCAACATCAACACCAGTAATCATCACAGCTAGCACTTGTACAGGACTTTAAGATTTGCAAAGGACTTTACAACTACATTTTTTCTGTGAGGATGAAACATCAAAATAAGAACTTCCTAGGAAGTTGCCAGAAACATGTAGAAGTTGTGACTTTCCTCTGAGGCTGGATTTGAAGCCTAACTTTCCTATCTCCATGCAAATGCTATCCCTGTACTGTCTCTATAACAAGAGTTGTCCAAATTAGAGACTTGTATTTTGGTAAAAAGTGACTGTCTTTTTCTTTTGACTCATACCTTTTGTATCCTTATCTTTGAAAGAGTTTCTTTAAAATGCAAAAATAAATATTTTATCATGTGGCTTATTCTTTGAATTTACTTCTCCACTAAGCATTATTCTGACACCTCATTGTGGCCTGGAAGTGGCCTTCAGTTCTTGAAGGAAATGCCTGAAAAAAGTAAGATCTGTTAGTATTACCCTTCTGGAAAGACTTACTGGCTTTGGGTAACACTCAGTGACAGGCTAATTGCTTTATGATGACCAGCCTATTGAAATTGAGAAAGGCTTATTACTAGAAACTAGTCCACTGGCTAACTTTAAAATAAGTCAGTTCATCAAACTAATTCAAGTATGTTGTGGTTATGATCTGGATGGAGTACCCTTGTAGATGAAATTACATGTCTTTAGCAATATTGAAGTATAGATTTCTCTAAATTGTTTCTGAAATCACCTGGATCGCAAATTTATAAGTACTCTTGTATCTGTGCCAACATAAAGAAGGAATAATATGCAAGTTATGTATTGCTTTATAAATTTATAATGAATAGAATAGTTATGGTCAGCACTGTAGGTCCTAAATGCCTTTTCATTTGGGGGTTCAGATACAATAATATCATAGAATTTCATCCCACTGATTCTATTTCCCCTTTGCTTTTTAATCAGTTTGGATGTGTACCAACAAAATAGCTTATCTGACTGACAGTTTTGTGTAAAGAACTTGAAGAGTAAAGTCGGAGTAAAACAAAATATGTAGTCAGCTGCTGTCCTTCAGAATAGGGCAGAGCCAATTATTATTACTTCTTCCATACAGGATTCCCACTGGAGAAAGAAAGTCAAACATTGAAGTACCATTTAAGACGTCTTTACCTATTCTTCACTCATCTGTTTTCATGACTAATGAATTATTGTTACTCCCAATTACAAAAGTCATGATTGAAGCTATCTGGATCCTATTAATAATCAGCACCTTGGGACACAGTGATGTCAGTAATCCACCATGCTACTCCCACTGCTGTGGCCAGGGTTCTTAGGAGTATATGTCAATGCCATGGCTGCACCTCTTCCCATTCATTCATAGCTACTGTTTAACTCAGTCACCTTTACTCAAGGTCATAACTGAAGTACACAACGTAAATAGATTAGGAAATGCATAGTTAAATGAGAAGTTTTAATATTGTGCGTGTAATATGACTTACAAAATTTCAGTTTCCAAATCAAGCAGCACCAAGGCAAAAACCTTTTTCAAGCTAAGTCTTTTTCCTGAACTCTCTTTCATCTAGACCAATAAATGACCACCTCAGGGTGAAACTCGTATAGGAGTTCAACTGAGTTCATCTCTCATGGCTTCTGGTGCTTAGAAGAGAGAGGAAGGGAGTAGGATTTGCCCAAATATTGAACATAGGTAACTCAAAGTGAAGTTTTGACATATTCTGGCAAGGTGAGGTCATTGGTGCCACACTCATTCAACATCTCTACTTCACTCCTTTGATGGGTCTGGCCGCTTCTGGGAACTTAACCATTGTCTCTTGACTACTGGGAAAGTCAGGAGTCTAGAGTAAAATCTCTAATGCCTCTGTTTCTCTCTTTTTCCCTCATTTCCCCTCTCAAAAACTCTATCAATTTTTTGCATCATGCCTTCAAAAGTCTAATCTGTACTGGTATTGAATGCAACCACAAAGCCCAGTGGTGAAAGTCAGTGTTGAAAACACTTCCCCTGAAATTCATAACAAATGTGTTTACCACACAAATACACCTTCCCATACAGAAGTAGAGATGTTATATTTTCTCCTAAATTATTGTGCTGTAGTTGGCTAATTCTGTTGTATACTATTCATAATTTGATGCCTTCTCTTAATATATTATATTGTTTTGTATAATGGTTTTATTGCATTATTAACGACTTTTGTAATGTAGCTGCATTAATAATAAAAATGCACAATTGCTTGCTTTGTCCTATATTTATAAGAAACTATGAGATGTTTAAAAGCATGATATATTATCATGATGTGTTTTAAATCATCTACTAGGAATATTTTAGAAGTTCCAGCCCCGCTATATGCCAAGTTATCCTTTCTTTTTGCATGTATTCAAATCCACAAATGGCTCATCCATGTGGGTCTCCGGTGATGCAAACCAGCTCTTTTGTGCCTCCCCGTCTTGGGTTACTTCCATCCGTATCATCCCCTAAGTTTGCCCAGGGAGTTTAGATAGCATCGTGGGAGCCTTTTTTATGTGTGATTGTTCTCTTGACATGGTTATGACACTGGTAGACCCAGTGGTCTGCCCTTCCTGGAATCATCCTGCCATAATATGACTCATCTCATGATATGACTCATCTTTTTAACTCACATGTATCTTTAATAGCATCCTTTATTTCACTTCCCTTTCATTATGTCTGTTTTCTTTTGAATAACCAGTACAATCTCAGGAAGCTAGGTGTCCTAATGGGCACTGGGCCTGGAGTCAGGAAGACCTGAATTCAAATTCAGTCTCAGCCCCTTCCTAGCTATGTGACCCTGCATAAACCACTTAATCTCTGCCTCAGTTTCCTTGTTGTGAGGATCAAATGACATAATATTTGAATAGCTTTTAGCATGTAACAGGCATTAAATAAATGCTTCCCTCTCTTCTTCCCTTCCATACATGGGGAAAGACCTGTATAACTCCTCCCCCAGTATACTCAAGTACCTTAACAGGAGTAGGGGAAGATTGCCCATTCCCCCTCTTCTCAGTAGTAGTACTACATAACATGCATTCCTAGGGAAACAGTTCTGGATTTGGAGTCAATGATTTTAAATACTACTGCCATTTCCAATCTCTGTGCCTTTAGGGAAGTCACTTAACCTTTCTTGGACTCAGTTTTCTCATCTCTAAATGAGGGGGTTGGATTGAATGACTCTTATGCTCTTCCAACTCTAAATCTAGGCTTCCTCGCTGCATAAATTGCACCAAGAGTCTTCTCCATTATAAGTAGTTAGGATTAATGCCTCCACAGAAATACCAGATGAATGGTTGTTTATTTCAAATTCAGTTAAATAATCAGTTCAAAATCTCCCAGGCCTTCGGAGACAGCAAGAACTATAAAGAAAAGAGAAAAATACCGGGTGTGTCTGGGAAGGAACCTTGATTGCTTTTGAACAGCTAGCAGGAATTTAAATGGAAATGCATAGAATGGGAAGTAGAGAAACTTATCTTTTATCTGTTGCTTAAAATTCAGCCTAGCTCCAGTATTTGTTCCACAGAAACAATGCTTGATTATATCCTACATTTATCAAAAGTTTGGAGACCTCTTCTCTCAGGATTCATCGGCTGCTGTCTTTTCATCAAAATAATAGTAAGCAAATCCAGTTCCTGTATAGCCTATTACATTTAAATAGCTGAATAGTTAATGTTGTAAATAAATAAAAAAAAGATGCTTTATAACGTTTGGAATCTGAATGTTATTTTAAACGTATAAGCTATGATTTTTACTCTAATCAGCCAGATATGATAGCAGCGCCTTAGAAGGGCACTGGTGAGGAAGCCACAAGACTCACCAGGGTTTAAACCCAAGCTCTGCAATTTGTTTCTTATCTGACCTTGTCCCTTTCAGACCATAGTTTCTATATTTTCAGAATGAGAGAGGTAGATCACCTTAATTCTAAGATTCCCTTAGAACTATGATACTCTGCTACTACATGGCTTGTGTTCATAACATATCTTCAGAATGATTCCAGCAACCTCTTTCATCCCCTACAAGCATGCTAGACTTGGAATGAGGAGATGTGGGCTTGAGTCCTGACTACTACTGGCTTTGTGAACTTGGAAAAAACACTACACCTTTCTGACAGTCCTCAGTTTCCCCATCTGTAAAATAGAAGTAATAATATTTGTATGTGCCTATCTCACCAGAAATGTTGTATAGATTAAATAAATCTAACATAACAGAACCTTTCATACCTCTATAATAAGCTATTACTATTAGTTAAGCAAAATTATAAACATTACTTGCTGCCATTGAAGCATCAATCACCCAGATTCTTCCTCTCTGTCTAAGTAGAAAGCACTAACGCAATCCTTGCATTCACAGAAGGAGGCCTCCTGAAAACCTCCTCCTGAACCTGACATGTCCTGGTCAAGAGGAAAATCATTCATCTGTAGCAAGCAGCTTCCACAGCTGCCAATTAATAGTTTCCCACTGGATTTTCACAGTATCTCACTCCTAGTAATACAGTTATAACAGCTGCACATCTGGGCAAATATTTGGGCACATACACTAATGGCTCTACTTCTGCTTTCCTCTTGTTCTCTTAGTCTTAGGTTTTAGGGAGTTTCATGCCTCCTTGCAACCCTACAGAGAACTTTTTCTACTGAATCACAGTGTTAGTTAGGATCCCTCTTCTATTGCCCCTCAAATTTACCTACTTCTCACTCCATCTCTCTCTCTCTCTCTCTCTCTCTCTCTCTCTCTCTCTCTCTCTCTCTCTCTCTCTCTCTCTCTCTCACACACACACACACACACACACACACACACACACACACACATGCATATGTGCACACACCCTTCAGGTTCTTTTCTAAAATCAGTCTTCCATTTCTATCGTCTAAGGCTCTCTCCTGGTGTTCTCATGCTGGCTTGTCCACATTATATTCTCATCCATGGCAGAAACTTCTTTGTCCTTTGTATCTTCAGAATTTAAAGTATCAACTAGATAGTCTGGGAAAGGCATCTCCACTGAGGTACTGGGAAAAAGACTGATGGTTTGCTTATAATAGTGATGACTTTAGGGATAAAAAGAACCTTTGCTATATAAACCTCATACAAACTAAGGTAAGAATTTGGAAGGGAGCGGAGGGCTATTTTAAGTGGCTGAGAGAGTTATTTGTGATCACATCGATCTTTGGGTGGCTGTCTTTTGAATCACTCTTGAAAGGGCATTGCCTCAGTCAAACTGAGACCTGGGAAAGACCTTAGTTTAGAAAGACCAAGGTCTCCCACTACATCTGGGACCATCTCCAGTTGTACTGATCTACATCTTGCCTCTGGACCCAGATGGCTCCAGAGGAGAAAGTGAGGTTGATGGTTTTTCACAGCTCTCCCTCATTTAAATCCAATCGTTTGTTTTGTTTTGTTTGGCAAGATAATTGGTATTAAGGGACTTGCACAAGGTAACACAGCTAGTAAGTGTTAAGTGTCTGAGGCCAGATTTGTACTCAGGTCTTCCCGACTCCGGGGTGGTGGTCTATCTACTGCACCACCTAACTGCTACACTCCTAAGATGTTTATCCTTTTCATTCCTTTAGGTCACTTTGGGCTGTTTTAGGCATAGCAATAATCAAGAATTCTAAAATCTAGGTTCAACTTGCATCAGGCCACTTTCACCCAGGAGATGAAATTTATTATTTATATCTTTATTGGATTTACATAGCACTTTCCCTCTTATAAGCATCTTTTTAGGTTATAAGTTTTAATATGGATCCATTTACAGGTCACTTTTTATTGCTCTAAAGTGCTAGAAAGCATACTTTCAAAAGGATGGTTTTAGCACATTTTATAATAAGTTTAGGATGATTATGTGTAAAGATAGGACCAGAGTTCTAAAGAAAATGTCATTAGGCATGACTTTCTTCCCTCACTGCTGAATTCCTGATGGCACTCTTAGATATAGGATAACAACGATACAGTGACTCCAGGTTGTCATCATACTCTTATTAGGAACTTTTTCTCTGCATGGTTTCAGGGTGGTAAGGTTACTTGAAATGCAATAGCTTCATGTATATTTATAGGCAGTACTGGGGCATTTTGCTTAGGTATTAAAAGTTCTCTTAGCATTCTTTCAGAAGAGCATCTCAAATTGTATATATTGTCAATTTGGAGTTATTGTTGACATCTTTTTACAAGCACTGGTGTCTCTGCTGGATATAACTTTCTATTCTGTGCTGAGGAAAAAATATAATCAATATAACAATCAAAATAGAAAAAGTAGAAGTTTTCACATCATGAGAGTATTAGTTTGGAAGAGATCATGAAAGACCATTTAGTCTATATTCCATTCTCCTCAGTTGTACCTCATCAAAATCATCCCAGAAAAAAAATGAGAATATATCCTGTTTTCTTAATGAAAATTTTCAGTAGCCAGCAAGTGACCTGATCATGAAATACTTCTGGCTACTTATACCCAGAAGTATTTCATGAAATACAGGTAGTATAGGGATTTAGTTTATTCTTCTGCAGTCATTCAGTGGAGATATCTGGGTCTTTTAATGTAGAAGTCTTTAAGGCTCCAGAATGGCATCAAAAATCCACTGCTGTTCACCAAGAATCACAGCATTGCAACTTTTGTTTTGGATCAGTGTTTTATGACTAAATGCCAAACAAGCAATGGGAACTCCTCCTATTGTTTCAGGTAAATGACATTTGAATCTGAGACAGCTAGGTGTATAGGACAGGAATCTTAAAAAAATAAAACAGGACCAACCCACATAATGTCAGATGTGGTTACCTCACATTTTCTACATTAGTTCCAGTGTTTTAACAGTTGTCACTGTCAAAATACCCAAAACATAATCCAGCAGTTCCTCTGAACTCTCTAAGGGCACTGATGCTCTGAGTCTAAAAGAGAGATATACCTTAGGGGAACTTCATGAGGATTCCGTGAAAGGAGAAAAGGAATGTCAATACTATTTAGTGAGTCGTCCCTTGTCTACATCTGTCTATATTTGTTCTTTAAGAATAAGCCTTCTTTTCCCTCTGCACTCTGTGAATTTGGAAGTCAGTATGTCCTAGATTCAGGCTGATACTTTTTGCACCAAATGTTCTTAGCTATTGTTCTTGATCCTGTGGATCATAACATGCCAATATTGTTGATAGGGTTTTCTTGGCAAAGATAATGGAGTTGCTTGCCATTTCTTTCTCCAGCTCATTTTACAGATGAGGAAACTGAGGCAAACAGGGTTAAGTGGTTTGCCTAGGGTCACATAGCTTGTAAATATCTGGGATCAGATATGAACTGAAGAAAATGTGTCTTTCTGGCTCTAGACCTGGCACCCTATCCACCATGCCATCCAGCTGCACAAAGAGGTTTATATGTAGTAAGGAAATCTCAGCACAACCATTTTGTTTACACATTTAAAACATCAACGCTATAACCACTCTGATTGCATTGACTGAGCAGAGAAGGAATCAAGTCCCCAGTTCCTTATAATAGAATGAAAACCAAACCAAGTAAAGTTATTCCAAAATGTGTTCTTGTAGAGGAGTCCTGGAATCTGTCTTTCTCTGTGGAGGGTAGTTTGTTTTTCTCTCTTTCTTTGATTGTATTATGCTTTTACTTCATCTCCTCAACAAGATTATTAACTCCTTGAGGACTGGGTCAGTGTTTATATTATTTTATATCACTCATAACTCTTAGCACAATTCCAGAAGGTATTCAGTGAATACTGGTTGGAGTTAATTGAAAGATAGTGAAGGAGAAGGTAGAATACTTAAGAGTAGAATAAAAAATTTTGAATGTCAATAGATGGGAATAAAAAATAACGGCAAGACAAAGCAGGGATGTAGTAAAAATGTAGGAAGTGAAGGTGACTTTAGGCTGCAGTATCGCTAGTAGGAGGGAAAAAGCATATTGAACAATGAGAAAAATGGAAACTTCACTTTTTATTCTTTCTGAGAATTGCCATAATTGGTGGGGAGGGAGCAAGCCAAAAGTAAGACAATCTACATGTCAGCTGGAGTTACTGAATCATTAACTACCTTTCTCAGTCCTAGAAAGAACTTTTCAGAAGTCTACACCTAGAGAAATTGTCTAAGATCCTACTGAGTGCAGTGAGAGATGTTGGAATACAAAGCAATCCCTGTGAAGGGGTATATATTTTGTGCACCTGATTGGTGCTAACCCTAAAATTATGCTTATATCTAAAATTGCTCTGTTCAAGTCAGAGCAATGACAAACATGATTGCCACATAGTATACAACAGGATCTAGTAATCCATGAGGACTGGTACCTGGAGTTTTAGTTGAGTACCCAAAGCGAGACAAGCCATAGGTGTCAAAACAATTTCAATACACAGCCTAATCAAACACAGAGAAGTGATGATGGGTCATAGTTATAGGCATGATTAGAAAACCTGATCAGAAAGGAGGGATTCAAAAGAATATAATTAGGCAAGGTTAACTGTCAGAATTACACCATAAGTTTGTTGCTGCAAAGGAGGCATGATGACAACTTCTGGTTTGTTTGGTTTTTTTCATTCTTAGAAGTGCAGGTCTTCCCATTAGCCCCATCAATACAAAGAAGTATACTAGGTCTTTAAGTTCTCACACCCTTGAGGTAAACCCTAATTCTGAGGCATGTTCCCTATCTGTCCAGGAGGCTTCAGGGACAGTGTCTAATACTGGGGCCAAATCCTCTTAAGCAGATATATTGGGGAGGTTCAGGATCTTGTAATTTGCCTGATTCTAGTTCCTTGAAAAAGTTGCTGATTAGTGATCATCTTTAAAGATCCTTGTAGAATAAAAAGAGGACAGAGATCCAGAAGAAAGATGCTCCTATCTTGATCATGAGGTTTCTTCCCAATATCAGTGGAAATTTGGATTTTTGATATGAATTGTTAAGATTATTCTAATATAAAATTATTATAAGATTATTCTAATATAAAATTCATACAGTTGTGTATGCAATTTTGATAGGCTATGTACAAGCCTACAAAATTTTCTTCTATTAAATGTTCATCAAGGTAAATTTATTTAAACCCAGTTTTGAGCCTCGAACTGTAATGATTCAGTTTGTAAATGTCTTCAGTACTTTAAAGTAGAATATCAAGAGTATAAAATTCAGTTTCAAGAATTTGACATGGGACTGTCAAGTTACTGCAATACAAATTATGTTCATTATAAACAAAAGAGTGGGGGGAAGCAAGTTGGTAGCCCTCAGTAGTTGATTCAGAAATGCCAAATTGAAATGAATCTTCAGATATATTTCTTTTTTAAAAAGATCAAATTTTTCATAAAATAATTCAAAAGTATAATAGAGTGATTAGAATGCCTGACTATCACTCATATAAAATCTATACCCTCCCCCAAAGCAAGGAAAGCATTTTATGCACATATGCTCTGTTTCTTAAAGTGAAAAGGCACTATAAGTTTGAAGTGATTGGTAGGCAAGCATAAATCATGATTCCCTGCCCATTTGTGCTTCTAGGTATATTTCATAAAGAGAATAATAATTTATGCTCCTAAAGCATTTTAAGGTCTGCAAAGTAATTTCAGAATTTTTTGCAGAGATTTACAAAGCATTCATAACTCCTGAGTAGCTGTTATTCCCACATTATTTTATCTTAGAAAAGAGTGGTAACATCCTATATATTCCTTTTCCTGTGTTATTATTTTGTGTATTTAAGTGTGATACCATGTCATTATCCATGTTAGAGAACTAGCTGAAAAGAACTGGCACATAGACTATCCATGTTGGGCACATAAGAAAATTATCATTGGGTTTGCTTCTCTAAATGATGTTTGTCCAGGCTGTTGCTGTTGGCAACAGCCTGGTGGCCTTAGGAGCTCCCTTTGTTCAAAAAGAACACGCTCATCTCAGTTCATCTTGTAGCACTGTGACAATTCAAGTCATGATAAGATTTCTTTCACTTCTACACGTCAAAGAAGGTGATGATCTGCTGGGCTTTGTTTGAAGTGAGTCAGCTAGAGCTTTAAGATAATGGGATCCAATAGGATTCGGATGCTGTGTAAACATAGGATGATGACGTTGTCCCTTTATTTGCCAGAAGGTAAGAATGGGGGAGAATGGTTTGTTACTGACTATACTGAAGCAGCTCACTGGTACAGTGGAGAGAATACTCAACCTAGAGTCAGGAAGACTTGAGTTCCAGTCCAACCTCAGGCACTTAATAGCTGTGTGATTCTGGGCAAAAGATTTAACCTTGGGTTCTTTATCTGTAAAATGGAGAAAATAGTAGCTCCAGATTGCCAGGGTTGTAAGAATAAAATGAAATATTTGTAAAGTACTTTGCACAGTAAACTTAGAAGTGCTATATAAATGCTATCTGTGCTGAACTTAAATACTCTGCAAATGTTATGTGTAACCCAGTAGTGTGTGCTTTAAATTTGAACCATTGGGGTTGCTGATAACACCTCCCCCCCTATCCCGGCAAATAAATCTCTGATCCCCTGAAACTTATTGGGTTGCTTGGGTATGTTTTAACTAACATAAATCTTATATTTAAATTCAAAATTTTGTGGGATTTAGGTATCAAATTCAATTAAATTGAACAAATATTTAATAATGTCCTTTGATTATGGATAACATTTTTGCCTTTGTATCCCTAGAAGTTAGTACAACACCTGGCATGCAGTAGGTGCCTAATAAATGGTCTATTGGTTGATTGCAAGGTGTTATTATGATAGGCACAAAGGGGAAAATGATGAACTAGCATAAGCCCTTCCCTCCCAGAGTCTGTAATCTTATCAGAAGTCTCTGAAAGCTTTCTGTAATTATAATGTTAATGCATTTATTTGCAGGTAATTAAACTAATTACACTCAGTAACAACCCTCTTTTCCCCAGCCCCTCTCTTTAAAAATCTACCTCTCTAATTTACTGAAAATCAGTTATTCAGGTTGCTGAGGATTAAGAGTGTCAAGTTAACACCAAGAAAAGGGATAACAGTCTTGTCAGCTGCCTCCTTTTGTCTTTATTTTCCCTCCTGAGCCCCACTCCTTGCTCTTTTGACTTACTTTCTCTATCACGCCACAGCAGCATCCCCACACTAGAAGTTCACATCTCCCCTGGCCTTCTTACTCCACTACTCTGGTCTTCTCATGTACTGGTCAATTCCTACAAGAACCTCTATTTTTTAGAAAAGTGCCTGGGCCAGGGTTGTCTTCTCTCCTCTCTGGTCTGAGTAGATCACTATATCACAATCCATCAAGTCCTAGAAGATGACATTAAGAAAATGCTAAAATACAGCAGTGGCATTTCAGATTTGAAAGAATTTGACCTTTTTATGTTTCTTCAGCATCTGCAAGTCTTTGTCTATTCATTGCAACATCAGATGGGGATGTTTGTTTGTGTTTATTTGGTTGGTTTGTTTCTGGTTTTTGTTTTTTTCTATTCATCATCCCATCAGATAGTGACTAGGGTGGTTTTTTGGTTTTGTTTTTTCCCATGATGGTTTATTTTGGTGAATGTGAAAACTTGTCTAAGTTAAGAGTGACGAAGAGAGGTACGGGTCCCTGGCAGTATTTACCTTAAGGGCCTAGTAATCTTAAAATAGGCCATCTTGTTTTCTTTCTTCAAGCAATGCCAAGGTCCTCATAACAGAGACAGGTTGGCCAAATGAATCCAAAATGATCAAGACCTGGTGGCCTTGGCTGTGTTCAGTACATCCAGATACCTGTCAGAAAGGAAAGGGTTGATTATTGTAAGCTATGTGGAATTTTTGGAGATCCTGCTGGAAACAGGGAAGGGAGTCAGACATTAGATCAAGGGTGATGAACCTACAGTCTTGAGGTTACATGTGGCCCTCTAGGTCCTCAAGTGTGAACTTTTAACTAAATCTAAACTTCACAGAACAAATCCCCTTAACAAGAGGATTTGTTCTGTAAAACCTGGACTCAGTCACAAGGTCTCACTCAAGGATGTAGAAGGCCACATGTGATCTCAAGGCCACAGGTTCCCCCCACCCTTGCACTATATACTTCTACTGTGAAATGTCAAAACTGTGTAGAGCCAACTGATAGATTCTGAGAAACACTAGGAACAAGAGTGATCTGGTCCCATTGAAGGAGCAGGAATCATACTGGCAGCCCATTGGGGCACGTGTGTTTCCTGTGTGAATGGGCCCATCTATTGGCAGGAGGGGGAGGAGTGACACACATGAAGCATTGGCATTTATTATTGTTACCAACTCCACGGTTCCACAAGCCTATACAAGCCTTGTGCAGCCCCCATTGAGCTACATGTGGTCAAAACTGTCCTAAAAAGGGAATAACATTTCACCAACTCTATAAAATTAGCCATAAATTCATTAAACCATAATACATTAAACAAAACCAAAATCCAGCCTGAAAAACACTTTTGTGTCATGACATCTAAACCCCAAAGAGAAGGATTGTTTTAATTTGTGTGCTTCTTTGTTGTTCCTTATTCCATATAACATTAATATGATTAATATTTCAATTTGTT
Organism: Bettongia penicillata ogilbyi; assembly: GCA_023548195.1. NCBI lineage: Eukaryota > Metazoa > Chordata > Mammalia > Diprotodontia > Potoroidae > Bettongia > Bettongia penicillata. The sequence goes on from JAJHZJ010000314.1 coordinate 13,623,123, forward strand.
GAAATTTCCAGGATCAATCTGCTGATATTTGCTGAATCGATCAGCTAAAATTAGTTGCTGTCATAATAGCATTTTGTTTACATTATAAGACTGAGGTATTACCAAAGTTGCTAGAGGCATTCAAACTTATTTTGTTCATATTGGATTTCCATTTTTCCTCTTGGTATTTGTGTATAGGAAACATATATATGTATATATATATATATATATATATATATATATATATATATATATATATATTTGTGTGTGTATCTAGCCTATATACTTTATAGGTGTATATATATATATATATATATATATATATATATATATATATATATAGTATGCATCTCACATGCAGATGTGTATGTGTGTGTATCCAGGTACATATATATTATATAGAATGTAGGTGTATATACATATATGCATATATATACAAATATAATACATAAATAGACATTATATATAATATAATACATATTTATCATATATATAGCAAAGAATCACCATTAAATATTTTTTTACCCTTATTCCTATACTTTTGTAGTCTTTTGGTGATTCAACCCCATACCAATTAACCATAGATGCTAAGACATCTTGATTGCTCTAGGGATCATCAATTCTGTCTTTGCCTTTTCTCAGGAGATCATCTGCTTGACCTTGGTTTATCTCTCTCTACTTCCTGTTGTAAATGTTGTCTCCTATTATCCCAGTCCCTCTGGTAACATGGTCAATGGAGACAAGAGAGGGAAGAGAGAGATATCCTTTAAATAATTCCCCTCTCCTGGGCCCGCAGTCACCAGCTCCCAAATTTGTAGTTCTCTTCCATTGTAATAACTGCTTCTGAACTGGTTTGCTGTTTTAAACTGTAACCCAAGAGATATGGACTGATCTTCAACCAATCAAAAGATATTTCCTGTAGTACCATCTGTTGTTATCCAACGACCCAAAGTTCCTAAGAACTTTTCAAATTGATTAAAGACTTTTTCATACTTAGTTTATTTTTGAATGATTGGTTAACTCAGTTGAGATCTAAGCCTTCTGTAATTATTTGGGTTGGTGATAGACTCCTCACACTGATAATCTGCATAATATATATGGATCAAAGCACTTAAAATTATCTTTTTCTTTAGAAAAACCTTTTTTTGAAACATAAGCTGTATGCAGTACAATTTGTGTTAGCCTCATTTTTTTTAAGTGGGATAATTTAAACTGTTGTACTTTGCTTATTTTTTGCAAAATTACTTTTCTTTAAAATTAGTTTTGAGTACAAATCTTGTGTATCTAAAACATTGGTGGGAGTTCTCAGTGTAGATTAATTAAATCTTTTTTTTTTGAAATGATAAACTCTTGACCACCTAAAGCTCATGGTTCCTACACAATTCCTTCCAGTATTTTTTTCTTATTGTTTGGGAGCTGGATTTTCTTCTCCCCCTTATACTTTTCTCTCTTCTAAAGATCCTATAATTTCTCTGGACTACTTCTTTTTCTTATATATGATACTGTCTCCTTTCTCCATGTCTTTGCTGGGACTGGCCTCATGCCTTGTTTGCTCCCCCTCCTGAATGCCACATTTTCCTTTCCCAGCTTCACACTTAGCTTCAATCCTACCTTATACAAGGCCTTTTCCTCAGTCCTCCCAGCTGTTAGTGCCTTTCCATCTAAGATGACTATGCATTTACTCTGTATATATTTTGTATGCCGATAATTGTTTACAGATTGTCACCTGATTAAATTGTGTTCATCCTTCATTGCCAAAGAAGACCATGCCATCAGAGAAATGATGACATGACTTGTACTTGACTTTGTTTTGAGTGAGGGAGGGCTATGCATGTCACCAATCTCATTCATCAGGATGACTGGAGATGATCCAGGATGAGGTAATTGGGGTTAAGTGACTTGCCCAAGGTCACACAGCTAGTGAGGTGAGATTTGAACTCAGGTCCTCCAGACTCCTGCGCTAGTGCTCTATCCACTGCACCACCTAGCTGCCCCACCTGATTAGATTAGGGACTATTTTTGCCCTCTATCTAAGTTGCTTAGCATAGTCTTTCATATAGTTGTGTTCATCCTTCGTTGATGAAGAAGACCATGCCATCAGAGACATGATGACATGACTTCCACTTGACTTTGTTTTTAGTGAAGGAGGGCTGTGCAGGTCACCAGCCTCACTTCTCCTCTAGAGCCATCTGAATCCAGTGACCTGATATTCCTCAGGATGACTGGAGATGGCCCAGGATGCAAGCAGTAAGCATGTCATATAGTAAGCACTTAATGAATACTTCTTGACTGAATGACTGAAACTGAACTGTGGCTGTTAAAGTGTTTGATTTAAAAAAAAAAATGAGATTGAACTAAGACCTTAAGCTTCATTTAAATTGGGGTTGCAAAAATGTACTATGATTAGGAGGAAGTAAAATTGGAAAAAAGACTAGAATGCTCAGTAGAAAAGAAAATAGGCCATATAAGTTTAGACAGAGCCATGGATGATAAATCTTGGCTGTGCCTCAAATCCAAGCAGAATAAGAAATATTAGGCAGTTTTGGGTAGCAGAAAGGTCAATATGTTTGTTGTTCCAGTCATATTTCAGTTGTGTCCTATCTTCACAACCCCATCGGACATTTTCTTGGCAAGAATAACAGATACATTTGCCATTTCCTTCTCCAACTCATTTTACAGATGAGGAAATTGAGGCAAACAAGGTTAAATGATGCTCAAGTCTCATGGCTAGTGTGTGAGATCAGAACTGAATTCAGGATGATGTGTTTTCCTGACTCCAGGCCCAGCATTCTATCCACTTCTCCACCTAGGTACACTTGAGTACAAAGGGCTACAAAGGGTTTGGCTGTACAACTTATTAAATATGTGATCCTAAGTGAGTACTTTAGCCTGTCTTAGACTCTGTTTCCTTTAGAACTATGTGGAAATAATAATGCCAACTCTCCTCCCCTGAAACTCAGATCTGGGTTATTCTGAAAAGCCAATAAGCTTCGATGGAAGGCCAAGTGACAGATTCTGTGTTGCCGGAGGATGAGTCTGGCTAAGTTTAAATTAGTTTAAATTAAAATTATATCTTCAAATGATCTTTAGCATCACTGAGTGATGAGTTATTTGGCCACGGTAACTCAGAGAACTGTAGCAATGGATCAAAAGTCTGTGATCTCCATAGGTGGAGGGATCAGCCACACTGAAAAAGATCACTGAAATATTACAGTAATAAATGTTTGACTTTGCTCACAAAGTTGTAAGAATCACATGAGTTGTACTGTAAGGTGATGCTTTTGTAAACTGTAAAATTCTGTACAAATATAAGTTCTTATTATTTAAACAATGAGAAAACGTGTCCATAGAGCTAGAAGTTATCTTAGAAATCATCTAATCTGTCCTCTTATTTTCAAGTAGGAAAACTGAACTTTTGAGGCTTTAAATGATTTGCCCAAGGTCACAGAGATAATCAGAATCAGTGTCTAGGTGAAAACTAGGTCCTCTGATTCCAATCTAGTGTTATTTTTATAACAAGTTCAAAAAATACACCTATGGGGGCAGCGAGATGGCACAGTAGATAGAATACTGGTCCTGGAGTCAGGAAAATTCATCTTCCTGAGTCTAAATATGGCCTTAGACACTTGCTAGCTGTGTGACCCTGGGCAAGTCACTTAACCCTGTTTGCTTGTTTTCTTATCTGTAAAATGAGTTAGAAAAGGAAATGGCAAACCTCTTCATCATCTTTGCCAAGAAAACCCCAAGTGAGGTCACTGAAGGACAAAATGGGGGAAAGGTTGTCTAGGACTTCAAGGTTCCACATTTTCTGTACAAACTTCACTAATCTAAAAGGAACATTTCTTTTTCTAAAGTATTTTGTGTGACTTTTTAACAACTCAATTCTTGTGACAAATAAAACAAGTACAGGAACATTAAAAACTATGCTTTGTTCTTGTCCTTTAAGATGCCCTTTGCTGGAACACAACCCTGTCTATTTCTCCATGTGTCACTAATATGGATTTAACAAAAGTCCAAGCAGTCTACAGTGTAAAGATTGTATTTACCAGCAGAGAAACTCACTTACTATGGTATTTCAATAGTGAACAAAGGTTTATTTCTGAAGATATAATAAATAAGACTAAAACAAGAGTTTTGAGGTGTTCTTGTATGTGTTGTGTGTGCTTAAAAAATGGACATAGTTTTGATTGAATTTTGTACCAAGATACTATATTGACAGCAAAGGCCATCATGGTTTACTCTAGGAAGGAAGCATTCTGGAGTGGATAAAGCATTGAATTTTGAGTGAAGAAGAGAAATTCTAATTTCTATACATAGAATTATTCTATTCACTTACATATCTATCTATCTATAATGTATGTATGTATGTATATCTGTCTATTTATACTTATCTATCCATCTATTGTGCCAGGCACCGTGCTAAATGCTGGAGACAAAAAGAAAGGCTAAAAATACAGTCCCTGCCATCAGGGGACCAATATATAAATAAATAGACCAGTATAGCTGTATCCTGGATCTTATAGTATGTAGACAGGAGTAATGTGAAGTAAAATTGGAAAGATAGGAAGAGGCCAGATTGTGAAGTCCCTTAAAAGCCAAGCAGAGGATTTTATAATGGAAGTTTAAAGTTTTCATTTTTCTTTATCTGTAAAATGGGGGTAGTAATATACATCTACATAGCTCGCAAGGCTGTGAAGCTTAAATAAGATGTTGCATTGAAAGTATCTTTTTAAAGCCTTAAAGCACTATATTAATTTGAGACAAGATTATTATTAATAACCCTAAGTACACCTTTTCTATACTGTCAACATTAGTCTGAAAATGAATCCTTTTTTTAAAGTTATTTAAAAGTACCATTGTCCCCAAAATGGAAAAGCCACTGTTTTCTGTTTGCTGTATTAAATTTTTGTTGTTGAAGTCAAAGAAGTCTCGAAGGCTAGTCATTGTTTTACATAAATATATTTTACATAAATATATTTTAATCTACATCAAGGTACATCGCTGGAAAATGTTGGTATCTGCGAGATGGGGTTTCTTTCAACCTAGAAATGATTTGGATTCATTGTTCTATGATCCTTCAGTTCTACAGCTTCTTTTAACAGCAGAACTAGCTGAAAGAAGTTCTAGGAAATTTTGGCATTCCATGGCACAAAGAATCAAAGTAAGGTCTTAAGGCTATATAGCAAAGGAATTTTATATATATATTAAAAGGAAATAATCGAAAAAAATAGCTAGTAACTATAGTTTGATGTGGAGAACCACTTGTGAGGGCTTTAGCCTCCACCTAGGTCTCATTCCTTCTCCCCATGAATTGGCTGGAGGACCTTGTGAATTTCAAAGAGTCTGGAGGGGTTTGGAACTTATATTTTGAAAGCTTGCATTATTTATATCCACCCTTTTTTCTGTAACTCTAGCAAAGGTCTTTGGCCAAAAGCAGCAAAATTGTCTTGACCTGACATATATTATCTCAATTTTTCCTTATCACAACATTTGTGTTATAATAATACCATCACACTGAAGTTACTGATTTTCAGAAAATGCTCAAATCAACAAAGTACTATTTCATTCTCCATAGCACTGATTCACTTATCAAATTAGAGGATTCCTTTGATTTTTTTAATATTTTATAGTTTTCACAGGTTCAAGGACTCCTTCCACTGGGGTAGATTACAGTCCCTCTATGTCTTTTTATTCTTTGTAATTTCGTCCTTTTCTTTCTAACAATTTTTCAGAGATTTCATCCAATGTTTGTTTCTAGAATCTTTCTTCTGCTTTTTTTAACCTCATTTCAGGTATCACAAAAACAATGACAAAAACAAACAACAAAAACAACAAGTCTATTATGCAGTCATTCATTCATACATATATTCAACAAATAATTGATTTCCTACTACATGTAAGGCATGAATTCAGCGAATGGGCCAAAAGTTGTACATAGTAAAATCAATATACATAGATTAAGTCTGAATTTAGAAACATTTGCTCTAAATAAAACTACTTTCCAAGTGTCCTTACAACTTCTACCATGAATATCTTGTTTCTATGAAATGGAAAGATAATTGCACTGGCTAGAGTGTTTTTGCTTTCTCTTTATTTTCTTTCTTTTGTTTTCCTCTTAAAGGCAAAATTACATAATCTAAAGGGCAAACTAAGGCCAGAAATTTCAAGTGGTAGGAAAGATGCCAGGAGACTTCCATTTGAACTTCCATTCATACATTCTACTTAAATGATGGTGAATGAGGATGATCCTTTCCAGCTAGAATATGATTATCACTAAGCAACTTAAATATGTATTTGGGAATGAAGGATTAAATTATTTTATAAAATAAACTTAACCCAAGATTCTATCAAAAACTTTACCAAGACAACTGCCTAAAGGTCAGTTGCAAGCAGAGCCAGAATTTATGCATGCGTAACCTTTATTATCTAAAAAATGCATGTTTCCACAATAGCAGTCAATGAGTCTCCTGGATAACACATGATAACTGAAAAAAGAATACTCCTTAGGTATTCTCTTTGCATATCTCTATTCTCTTCTAGAGGTGACAAAATTAAAACAATTTCCTAAAACTATATACTTGTTTTCCAAAAATTGTGTTTATACTTATTCAGCTGTAATAGGTCATCAAAGGAAAAATCAGCAGTGAGATATGTAATCAAATTTGTTTTCAAGTTTTCCTTTTCTTTTATCACCTAAGTCTTCCTCTGAAAGTACCAATTGTGAAAATGTCTCTAGTAAGAGGCATTGTAAGAATAATTAGTCACTGAGTAAATAACATGACAGTCTGAAGTATATAGAAATCACAGTTAAAGTATATAGAGAACAGAGAAGAAATGTTGAGAACTGAAAGCAATGTCATAATCTTATAAATTGAGATGATGAAATGCAATACATTGTGTCCTAGCCCACATGTGGAATTAATGGAATAATATGGAGTATTGATAATATGGATAACATGGAATTAATTTTTATCAGTACTTCAGTTATATAGCTACTTTTTCCACCAATGCAAATCATAATCCCTCTATTGCTTAATAGTTTTATTCATGAATTCTTGAAAATTTAAAAAAAATCATCACCTACTAGCCATTATTTCTGGATCTAAAGGATTTTTCTTACAATAAAAAAGAAAATCAAAATTTCCTACACATTTTATTTCCTACATTGAGTGGCAAATGCCTCTCTAAATGCATGAATTTTTATGATAAATCAGTGTTGATGCTAGGATAAGTGAGAGAAAACATATACAAAATTTAACAAATGGGATTCATTGAAAAATATTTTTACAGTTGATAGAAGTCTGAGAAAGGCTGGGAATGGGGAATACTGTAGGTCCTTAAATCTCCATCTGGAGATGTCAGATCATTTCACAAGAACAGGGGAGGGCAGCAACAAAGATGACTTCCTTTAGTGATCTTTTTCACAGGGAGAGTCCCTTCTCTGATATGCATCAGTAATATTTCCTTACTTTTCCTCAGCTCCCTGGGGCTCTCAGGCTTTTATTGGTTGTAAATAAAGGTGTTGCTTATTTCTGCTTCTAGTGCTACACTTGGAAATATTTGAAACTTGTAATTAACTTAGAGACTTGAGGAATAAAGGGAGTCTGGCTTTACACATGGCTGACTATAGGGAGTCTGGCTTTACACATGGTTGACTATAGGTTTGTTGATCTTGTTCTCTTGGAATCAGGGGCTTTTCCTCACATCTTTGGCTGGATTCTGAGGAACTTTTCCAGAGACCAAGAGATGTCTTCTGAACAGGTGGTCAATAGCACATAAAAGTTTTTACATAAAAACAAAGAACAAAGTTATTTTTGGCAGTTGAAGTTATAAATTAAAAGTTTTGTATCTGAATTTTATATTTAAATCTTAACTCTAATGCCAATTCCTAGATTCTAAGACTTATTATAGGGATAATAGGTAAATATATTCACTCATGGTGTATAACATGTTCAGGAAGAACTAATAGCTGTGGTGAGAGGGCTTGCCAAGGCTTCTCACCCACCTTTGGTGTCCATGTCACCCTGTTCTTACCTGCGATTGCAAGATGATGTAGCATGCACAGTGGCCACATCCTGGTAAACTATCTTGGCAGAAGGCCTAACCCAGATTGAGAATAACCAACAGACTTTAAACTCTTTGGTGAGTTATGGGGGATGCCTACCCAAACACGGGGAGACTTCCCTTGGTGCCCTCCATTATGGACAGAAAGAACAACTTGTTCTAATGGCCATGAAAGCAACTGAAGGAAGCTATATGGAGTGCTTAGAGCTTAGTAAGACATCAGAGACACTAAGGTCATCCACTGCATCCTGGACTGTCACCAATTGTCCTGACTTTTGTCCTACCAATGGACTTTGATGAGTTTAGAAGAGAGAATGAGGCCTATGAATTTGTGCAACCCTGCCTCACTCAAATCCAGCTGATGCACAAGTCACTTCTCATCCACTATTTTATCCACCACCCCAACATTGGGATGTCATTAAGTCTTCTTTGAAAATGAAGGACAAATAGTAACAGGGCAGTGATTGATTATAAAGAAGATAGTGCTTGTTTCTGTTCCTCATTTTACACTTGGAGATAATTACAACTTTTAGTTAATTTAGGTGGTTAGGGAAAAAAGGGAGGAAAGACTCTGTCTTTCCACATGATTGCCTATAGATTTGTCTGTTCTGTTCTCATACACTGAAGGACCTTTTCTCATGTCCATGACTGGATTCAGAGGAATTTTTCCAGAAACCAAGAGAGATTTTCTGAATAGATGGTTCATATATGTAAAAGTTTTCACATAAAAGCAAAGAACAAAGCTATTTTTTGCAGTTAAAGTTTGTTTTAAAATAAAACTGTTGTTGTTTTCATTACCTGGATTTTTATTTAAATCTTGACTCTCCTGAGCCAATTTCTAGACTCTAAGGCTTATTATAGGGAGAGTAGACAGGTTAATATTCAACTCATGGGATTTTGGATCAGTATTTCAAATATTGGGGTATGTGGGAATTATATGGATCACAAGGAAAATGGGGTAGGGAGAGAGGCCTAGAACAGACCCTACTAGGGGATGTTTTATTTTTCTTGATTGCTAAATGAGAGACATTCTGGGCCTCTACTCAAATGTTTCCAGTTTAGCAGGGCTTATACTCCACTGTCACAACCTTTAAGAGCATAAGGTCACCTCTGTGCCAACATGGAACCCAGGGTAGATTGTTAGTTCAGGGTTTTACATCAGATTGCCTCTAAAATGAAGACAGATTAAATTTAAAATTAACATGAAGGACCATGACACTTTTATCTGACAAAGCAACAAACTGGATCATTTCCATATACAAAGTACAGTAAATAAATATTGTAGATGACACCACTTATCTGCTCTACTTACCTTAAGGTTTTTTTTTAAAAATGTATTGCTATAATTCCCAAATTGTCTTGTTTCTGTATTCTAAATATACTTCTGCCCATGTCTGTGTATTTTTTAAGTATTTAACCCTTTATAAAACTTATTCAAGAAATTAAAATTAGAGGAGTGAAGTTGTTGCTCCAAAGCAATTTAAGGATATTTTTGGTTCATATTATACTTCCCTTTAGAATGTTCTATTGGCCCAGTGACCATTATCATCACCTAGTGGCCAATCTGCATCTGACACCCCCTCCTTCCTATACTCACATGACTACGATTATCTTCAGGCAGCACCCCCAACACGTTTTCAAAGCCTTCTCAGTTTGAGTAGAACTTCCCTAACCTTCCACTCTTTTCAGAGTTTGAGAACCCATGGTCACTTCTCCTTCTTAAAGAGGCACAGCAGGAAAACTTTTAGATTTGTAATAATAACCATCGTAATTAGCACTTGTATAGCACCTCAAGGTTTGCAGAATGCTTCACAAATAACTCATTTCATCTCCCGAAGACCCTGAAAGGAGGTAGGTGCTGTTATTATCCCCATTTTACAGATGAGGAAACTGAGACAGAGAGCAATTAAGCAACTTGCCCAGGGTCACATATCCAGAGAGCATGGGAGGCCAGGTTTGAACTCAGGTCTTTCTGATTCCGGTCCAGAACTGTATCCACTGTGCTACAATACAGTGTTTTATGTTTTGCTAAACACTTTTCCCAGCTGTGAGCATGGGTAGCACTAGTATTACTATCCCATTTTCAGTGAGGAGACCAAGGCTCTGAGAGGTTGAATGTCTTGCCAATAATCGCATTAGTAGTAAGTGCTGGACTTGGATCTTGAATGAGCATCTTCTGGGACTAAATTCAGGGTCCTTTCCCCTACACCACACTCATGGATGATTTGTCAAATGGTACTAAGCTAAGCTGCCTTTTAGACAGCTAAATGGCACAGTGCATTGAGTGTTGGACTTGGAGTCAGGAAAAATGTAGTTCCAACCTTGCCTCAGACACTTACTACCAGCATGACCCCAGGCCAACCATTTAATTTCTCTGGTTCTCAGTTTTCTCCTATGTAAAATGGGAATGATAATAGCCCTTACCTCCCAGGATTGTTAGGAACAAGTAAGATGACTCTGTAAAGCTTAAAGTACTATATGAATGCTAGCTATCATTGATATTTTTAAAAAGTAGTTACCAAATAATCCAAAATTTTCCTATGCAAATCACTCTTCAAAACCTTATTGTGCTATGACTTAATATTAAATCCATTTTATAAAATTATAACATATGTTACAATACTATAGAGAATGGTTCTAGTTAATTGTAATTAGGTAGGTTTCCCTCCCTTTAAATGCTACTGTAACTGCAATATTTCATGGTGTTTTTGAAAGTGAAACTATTTTACATGCTGTCATTAAGATAAGGTATTTTTAATAAAATGAAAATAAGTTGAGTGTAAGTGATCTCTCCCTCCCTACTTCAATCAGTTTTCTATTCTTAAAGCACATCTCCTCACAGTGCCTAATTAGATACAGTACCAATAATCACCAGGCAACAGCCACCTGAAATGAAGGCAGAGTGCCTGGAAAGCAATGGAAAGCATTTATCAAACTTGTCTCACAATACAACTCGCATCCTTTTTTATGACAGAAATATCCCATCATTATATACTCACTAATGACTACAGTGTCCTAAGAGTGACATTTTTATATAATTGGTTTTTTTAATGGAAGTTGTCAATGTAATCAAAGTACCATGACCTGATAAGTTCCACAGTCCAAAAGGAGGGTGTCATCACCACCTGATGCACCTTCGCTTGAATAGCTCAAGACCTCATGAGAGCCCAGATGCAGGCAATAGATTATTGACACTCCCCTACCCCACACTCCCTTAGAATATCTCACTTGAAGGAGTATGAGTAGCTGGTAAAGTTGCTGTTCCTGGAGTGTGGTTTGTGCGGAAAGGGAGTTGTGAAAGGCGAGACGTCTAGGAAGATAACTTGGGTCTGGATCAAAAGTGCCATTCATGTGTTATCTGAGAAGTGTTTAATAGAGATGGGTTTGGCAGATACCTTTATGCCATATTTTAGCAGGAAGAAAATGAAAGCAGACAGGCTGCCAAAAAGGAAATATCAGAAACCCCAAAGAAATATGACCAGGGAGTCATTTCCTTGGCAGAGAAAGGGCCAAAAGGAAGCCACAGACTTAGATGATGCCATAGGAAAAAAAGGTAGCCTCATCTGGTACTTGACTGCATGTGCATCAAAAATATACAGGAGAGGAAATTCTGAGCTTTTTGGCAAAGTCATGAGGCTTTCTCCAGAATAGAAGAAGCCCAATAAATAGATTGTGTAGAGATAAGGAAGGAAATAAGGAATTCTAGCTTCATTATTTAATACTTTAAAAAAAAACTTCAGATTATTCTGCCTAAGTAATCATAAATTTTAAATTTGTTAATATAATGATTTCAGAGGAAATTCCATAGATTCTAAATGTAGTGCCAAATCTGAAAGAATGTTTCAGAATCCTTTGCATAACAAATTAACAAGAGTAGTAGGATTTTATTTTGCATGCTTGCTATTTTCCATTATTTATTTTCCTTTTTGTTATTGTTTGCTAAACTGCCTCACACTGAACAAAGGTTAGCTTTTATCACAGAATCATAGAAATTTCGAACTAGAAGAAACCTTAGGGATCATTCCGTTCTTTTGTTTTATTTGGCACAAGAGGAAACTGAAGTCTATAAGGAGTTAAGTGACTTGTTTAAGGTCACTGTGTCATGACCAGGACTACGATGCAAGCCTCTTGATGCCTCGCTCTTTCTATTACTTTGCATAAACTGTTGCGTAAAGTAGACTGTCACGTAATCTCAGGTCTAATTCCTTGCTTTGAACCGCAAAGACCTACATGTACAAGCATACTGGCTTTCCAGTTGCTCCTGGGGAATAGCTGCCTCACTTCCTTGACTGTCTAATGAGGAAGCACAGGCATGCTCCAGTGCCAATTTCAACAACCCTCATTTGACAAAGAATGGCCTCTAGGGTAGGAAGTATTTTTTTTTGAAAATGATGAGTAAGAAGAATATGATGTGGAAGGCAGTGGGCAAATGAACTGAGGAGAAAGTTACTGTAACTTTTCAGTCTGTCATTACTTTTAAGAGTTTGAATTTTGCTTGAAATAAAATACTGTCTCCACATTTCACCCAATTCGATGTGTATTTTCTATTGTGTTATTTTTAAAAATCAGATGCTAGCTTCCAACTTGTTGGGGTTTTTTTTTTACCATAGCAGTTAATTTTTCTAGTTTCCGAACTTCTCTACTTCTGACAGAATTTTGACAGGTGCAATTTTGTACCAAATAATAAAGTGTAAACAGATATTTCATGAAAGTATTAGGTGTCCAAACGAATCTTCAAATGAATTATTTCAGAGTATATACTTTGAGATTAAAGGTTAGTGACAGAAACTCTTTGCTAATATAATCATATGCTGCACCTTACAATGTCATTTAGACTTAGTTCTTAAAGTCTTCCTGCTCCTCCCAGGCAAATAAGAGTTGTTCATTAGCTTTATTTTCCTGATAACCTTTGATCGCTATTTTTATATTTTATTTCTTCTATTTCTATTTTCAGGTAGAGATCGAAAAGCTGGATTACCATCACTATCTGCCTCTGTTTTTTGATGGGCTTTGTGAGATGACATTTCCTTACGAGTTTTTTGCTCGACAAGGAATCCATGACATGCTGGAACATGGAGGAAACAAGATACTTCCTGTCATTCCACAGCTCATTATTCCAATAAAAAGTAAGTGAACGGATGAAAAAAAGAATCACTGGAGTTAGATGGTGTTGGTTTTTGACAACTTGCTAATTAAGCAATAAAACATGACAGACTGAGCACATCCTCAGGTTTGACGTAACCCTCAGTAAATTGCTATGATATCAGGCTACATTTCCAGAACCCACATTACCTGCGTTGCATTGTGGTTTGTCTAGAATTATTCTTATTATATTAAAGAAAGACCTCTGATATAATATGGTGGAAAAAGCTAATTTACATTTTTATGGAGTTTGCATACTTATTGTCTTTTCCCTCTACTATCATAAGGCTCATATTATGAGAAAAATAAAGGATTTAAAATTTAAGATGTACTGTTGAAAATGAGTATTGAATATGTATATATGTATGTATATGAGAGAGGAAAGAGAGAGAAAGAAGGAGAAATGCTACTATTTCTTGTTATCTATGACTTCCATCTACCAGTAAGTAAAGATTTCTTAAGTAAAAATTTCAATCACTTCAAGGTTTTTTTTTAAGTCTCAGCATATTTTATATTTTTTCACAACATGACTCATCAAGGGAAAAAGATATTACTGTTTTTTACACCTTAAAAATTTTTTGCCACACTATATAATTTTTTAACCTTGTGAATAAAGTGACATCAGAATTCTCAATTTTCCATGAGTCTACTGATGCTGCAATACAATGAATTCCATTTTGAAACTTGCTACCTTGTCTCTGGATTCTCTACAAGAGAGTTATTGCTGACCAGTCAGCCATCCTGTAGACCACTCCCACATCCCCAGTGAGACAGAGAATGAAACCAAAGAGAAGAAGATTGCTACTGGGTGTAAAAGAGTAATATGGAAGAAAAATGACTCCTTAAGTTGAACCTTATTAAAAAGCAGTTTTCACTCCCCCACATGTATCAACTAAGTGAGGGGTTGCTGTTCTCTGAAAGACTTCTGTAAGGATATATAGTACTGAGTTATATTAAAACCTTTTTCAGGAGTGATTTATCCTCCTTTCTAACAGGTCACAATTTTTGAACAGGTTAAATTCAAGTTGAAAAGCTACATTTCTTAAAGAGTGTACATATACTTCTGTTGAGTGTTTTATTGATAAACAAAAAGGTACCAGAACATTCTCCCCACTGACAATATATTTCCCAGCCTTTTCTTCTTGTGCCTATCAAAAAAGAAAAGATATTGTATGTGAAATATTGAGAGATTTCAACTCTGTGTTTCCCAGCTAAGTTAGCCATGAACTTCTCAGTTTCTTCTCACTGTTTTATGGCTTAGCTCATAGTTCATGGGTTAAGACAGGAAACAATATAGAGAGTAAATAATGCATCATTTGGGATGTCTGCAATTGAAACTTGACCTGAATGTAAATGACAGTATTATAAGCAAATAAGCCAATGATAATTGGCTTTTTTCCTATATGTTTTATCTCTGTGCTTAAAAATAAGTTAACTGTGGGAAATAAGAAATTTCATTCAGATAGATTCATTCAATAAGTATTTACTAAGGGCCTACTAAGTTCAAGGAATTATGCTAGATTCTGGGGAAGATCTAAAGATAAGTAAGAGTTAGTCTCTGTCTTCAAGGAATTTTTAATTCAATAAATTTGGGGGAAAGTACCAATATAATGATTATGATAGCTGTCATCTATATACCACTTTAAAGTTTACAAATATTATCTCATTTAATCCTGCAAACTACCCTAGAGGGAGTTAACTCATGTATATACTACTTTAAAAAAAAAATCTAAACCTGTTATTTCAATGGGTAGAGAACTCTCTGTTGAGAATATGCTTTCTACCAATGCAAATCAACAATTATTCTGCAATTTAGAGGGTATCCTACCACTGAGATATTACCTATCTCTCCCAGGGTCCCGCATTTAGTATGTGGCAAAGCTGGAAATTCAGCCCAAGTATTCTAAAAGGTTTATATTTGTTTTATCTATATGCTTTTAAAATTTTAAATAATGGTGGGAATTAGAGAGGAAGTGACTGCATCCAACATTATTTATGCGTTAAACATTAAGGGCCAGTTATGTTCAGTGCATGGCAGCTCTCTATCCTAAAAGTCTACTCTGTTCTTTAGAGTTTGTGAAACACTGACCTTGTGAGGTAGCTAGCACAACAATAATTATCTCCATTCTACAATTGAAAAAAATGAAATTCAGACAGATAGTTTCACCTCCATGCTAGAGATCCTTTGACCAATGGAAATAATAGAAAAAGTCCAGTAAATGTGGCTTGCCCAGGAAAATTGACTATACATAGGATTTTGTTAATTTTTTGCTCAGGAAGCTTTGTAAAGGTGTCTATAAGGTGTCACAAATGACTGTAGGTCTCTAGTGATACATATCAGTATCTAGCTTGATTGTGCTAGCTTCTTGTCCTGTTTATAGATGCACAAACCATGGAAAACATTTGCAATCTCTCTTAGGTATCCTATCTAACAATGAAAAAATGAATATCATTCTAGCACAGTATGAGTGGCAATGCATGTATAAGCAACATCTTCCCAGTAGAATGCTGGGATGTGGCTAACTGATTTAGAAATGCATTGAAGCAGATAACTGGCATAAAATAGAACAGTTATGGTACTCTTCTAGTTCTAAAGCATATGCTTGCTATAACTTTGACCCTTTTGACACGAAACTAATAATATCATCACATACTTAATGGTAAACATAAAATTCATCCACAGAAAACCACTCCTGTCCTAGTTAACTGTCACAAATATAGCCCTGGTAGTTTGAAGTGAGGACTGTCCCAAGCCTATTCCCTTACCTCTTCTCAAAGGATACAAGATAGAGATACACAGTGCGGGGAAAGCTGTGAACTTGGATTCCAGCTTTATGATCAGCAGGTCTGGAAGACCTTTACACACACACACACACATATTGAGAAGAATATACTTGTTTTAGCTACAGTTTTTGGTGATATCATTGACCACCAAATTTATATTTTCATGTGTCTATGTATGTGAATGTCTTAGTGCAGTTTTAAGCCATAAACAAAAGCATTTATAGCTTAAAACTGCCCTGAAACTTTTGAGACAACATTTACGAGACATCATACATAGTGTATATGTAAATATAAATGCCTAAATACATATATGTTTGTATACATGTACCACACACATATATACATACCTACATACATATCTGTACATACCAAAATAATTGGATACTACTGCATGATCAGGCCAACTAGATTCAATTGATATATGGTTAATTGCTTTTGATACTTTATTTTTAAATGAATGACAGTATTAGACTGACCATGCCAGAGCTAAATATTTTAATGGTTAATTACTGTTCTGAATGCCTCCAATTCCTTCTTCCTCCAGCCTACACCATACACCATTGCCTGTTATGTCACTGAGACATAGACATAGGTCAAAGTTAATGATACTTTTTAATAGATATACATATATAAAATATATATCATATATGCTACATGTGATGAAATATTTTGTGTATAATTGTTGAATAATTTGCTACTTTCCATTTTTAGCTTTGTTATTCTATGTCAAAATAAGTCAGGTCTTTTAAAAAGCCAACTTGTAAATTCATTTACTGGTTTCACCTTCAGAAGTTAAATCCCCTGGGGGCATTGACATCACCAAAGGCTCCTAGATTAATCAGGAAGTTTAGCAAAGAAGTAGAAATTCTCAGGATGGGAATGTAATTAAAAGTTAATTCTTGAGGTCTTAGAAATAAAGACTGCTATAAGAAAAATGAAAGAACAGTAGAAAGAAAGATTTACTCTAAAAGATGTAGTTTCAGTCCAACTTTTCTAAAAACCCAAGGGAGAAACTGACCAGGGACTCTTCTGACTCTATGGTTTTCAACAGAGTGAGCAGGAAGGTTCTGTTAGCCTGGAATTACCAAGGGACCTTGACCGTTTGAAAGGAAGAAGAAAAGGACTTTTTTGTGGGAGAAGAGAGTAAATCACAGAAGCTAAGATTTGGAAGGATTAAAAGAGAGGATCTCATACCTGAGAAGGAATCCCCTCTATTACATTGTTGGCAAGTGATCACCAAGCATTCTCTTGAAAACCTCCTGTTTATGGGGAGTTGCTATTTTATCGTAGCTCATTTCACTTTTGGATCACATTGATTATTAGGATTTTTTTTTTAGTACTTCAAGTTTTTGCTTTTCAGCAATTTCCATGCATTCATTGATCTTAGTTTGGTCCTCTGGGGCCAGGCAAAATAAATCTAATCCCTTTTCTATTCAAACCATTCAAATGCTTGATGATAATTATAATGTCCCCCGTAAGTCTAAGAAAAAGCTAGACATCCCCATTTATTAGAAAAGATACTGTGTTGCTAATAGTTTCTTTGATCTATGTTTTGCTATAGTTTGATTCATCCATTTACCTGAAAATTTGAATTAACTCTTTTAAAAAAATAAGTATTAACTTTTCTTTCACCTAAAAAAGGACTGATGTACAAATTATTTTAGTTACCAGACCTGAAACCCAAGCTAGGGTATGTTTCTGGCTGTGCTGCCCTAGCAAGCAAAACTGATTAATGTGCCACTGGCAGAAATGAAATAAGGAAAGGCAAAGTCAGGGAAAGTAGCTAACCATCTTTTTAGGATTTATTCCAACTTGCAACAGTGACAGAAATGCCATATTGTACACACACTGCAATAAAATGTGTCCTCTTAAGCATTAACTGCAGAGGTGCTAAGGATATCCTTGCATTGCATGCATAAAGTGTGCTGGAAATAAATAGCTGATATTTGGATAGAGCCCTAAATTTTACCGAGCACTTTATGCGTTATTTGATTCGATCCTCGCAGCAACCCATGAGGTTCTTATTGTAAGTATTGCTACCCCATTTGACAGGGCTTTTTTGTGTTTTACTCTAAATCCCAGGATCCTAGAAGTCCTCAGTGATCTCTTCCTTCTATGATCACTTATTACATTTAACTGCTATTATCATACGGTTAAGCATATTTAGTAACTTTATGCTGATTTCTTGCAAATGAGATTGCTGTCTTCTGGGCAGGTTTCATCCATTACAAGGAATGCAGGGCAGGAACAATTGAGACTTAATAAATAAATATCCCTTGAGTTCAGATGCTCTAGCATTCCCCCATCTCCCTCAGGTGTGGGGACTCCTACTTCCACTGGTAGAAACAGAGCTCTAACAACTCTGAACTCCAGCTATGGAACCAGATTGCAAGGACTCAGCTCTTAGGGGAGATGGCCATCTCATGCTGTAGTCCTGTATGTCTCCTCCCTCTTACTGCCAAGATGTTTATATTCACAACCTCCACTTTCTTACGGACCGCTCATCCTTCAATTCCTTGACCCCTCTGGTTTTTATCCCCAACACTCTTTAAGTGCTGACTTTCTCTCAGACATTACCAGTTATCTCTTTCTTGTCAAATGTAATGGTATTTATTTCAGTCTTCATTTTCCTTGATTTTTCAGTAGCTTTTGACACAACCAACGATAGTCTCCTCTCCTCTGCTTTTTTCTTCCCCTGTCTTCTCTGATGTTGTTCTCTCTTGCTTCTCCTCCTACCTCTCTGACCATGCCTTCTTATTCTCTTTTTTGAGTTCATCATTCATATCATGACCCTTCACTAGGGATATTTCCCAGGGCTCTGTCCTGGACCTTCTTTTATTCTCTCACTGCTCTTATAACTTGGTGACTTTATCTGTTCCCCTGGGCTTAATCATCGTTTCCATGAAGATGACTTGCAGAGCAGCTTTTTCTTCCCTAGCCCATCTCTTGAGATTTAGTCACATATCGCCCACTGTCTGCTGGATATTTCAGACTGTTTGCTATGTCCCATAGTACCCCCAACTCAACATGTCCAAAATTTACCTCATTATCTTTTCCTCCAAATTCAATCCTCTTCCTAACTTCCCTCTTTTTGTCTAATGTAGTAATGTCCTTCTAGTCACCCAAATTCATAACTTCTAGGCTACCCTCAATTCCTTATTCTTATCCCACATACCCAATCAGCCCACACACCCAATTAAATCTTGTCATTTCTGCCTCTTCAAAATGTTTCATATCTGTCGCCTTCTCTCCACTTAGATGGCTATAACCCTATTTTAGGCCCTCATCATCTCTGTGCTATTGTAATAGTTTCCTATTTTCCTCAAGTCTTTTCTTCTCTTCCACCTCGTAGCTTCTAAAATAATCTTGCATTAAGTACACTCCAGCGGTTCACTGTTGCTTCCCAGATCTAATACGGAGTGTCCCAAAAATTTTAGTGCAGTTTAAGCTACTCTGTTTGGCTTTTAAAATCCTTCAAAAACTGGAACATTTCCAACTTGATTACACCTTAATCCCCTTCTTGCATGATATAGCATAGCCAAACTGGTTTTCTTTCTTTTTTCATATACTTTTTCTCATACTCCTCTTTCCCTATCTCTATTCCTTTGCATAGACTGTCCCCCATAACTAGAATGAACTCCTTCATCATCACTTCCACCTCTTAGGATCCCTTATTTCCTTCAAAACTCTCTTCAAGCACTACCTTCTACACTATACCTTTGATGATCAACCTAACTACAAGTGCCTTCCTCCTCCCCTACTTTATCTTATATTTCTCTTGAATTTATTTTGTGCATACTTCTATTTATGCCATCTTTCCTATAGAAGGTAAGCTCCTTGAGGGCGGGCACTGTTCCCTTTTTGTCCTTGTACATAGGAGACGCTTAATAGACACTTGCTGATTATTGATGAATTCAGCCCGCTCCTCCTACAGACTTCCCTATTCTTTTTGGTCACCCTGCTTTCCTTTTAGTCCTTTGGTCATAGCTCTCAGTTGGTAAGCTCTGAGTCATCCCTGATTCTTTTCGCCTCCCCTTGCCTCCTGTGCACAGACTTACTTTAGCAGCTGCTCTTTTTCTCTGCTCTGGCCAGCATGGCCCTGGTGACTCCTACTGCCATCTGCTTCATTTACACCAAATGAAGTGCTCCTCTTTCTGCTGGGCCTGCGTGATGTGATGTTCCTGCTGCCTGCAGCAACTGTGCTAGCTTCTGGTAAATGCCAGCGTACATCGAACCCAACAGCCCCTGCCCATCACAGTCACTCAGCCCTGGCCATTGACAATTGCCCTAGGAAGGGAGACAGTGTTAGTGAACCTACTGCGGTTAAGGCCATCTTTGGTCTTGTATCAGAAGAAAAAAACCCAACTTTGATAGACAAGAGAAAGTTCAAACATATCTAACAATTACATGATATTTAACAGTCTAAGAATTTTAAAAAGAACAGTTTCAGATTTCATGGAAAAATCTGAATTTTAGGATAAAGATGATTTAAGCCTCTACAGCACTTGTGTAGGTGTCGTTGGCTCATGCACATATGTGCCAGTACAAGTCACATAATAAAATCATAGACAGCATCGCGTTCAGCCCTCCATCACTACCAAGGGCTCACATGGGAACCATAGGTCTAGAGCAGAGCAGATATAACTTTGTTACCAAAACCTTTGTTCTAGAACTTAGTGCCATTTGCAGAGACAGAACTTTATGTTCTTCTCTACCAACCATTATACTCATAGGGAGTCTTAACCTGTAATCTGTGAATTTAAAAAAAAATTATAACCTTGTTTCAATATAATTGATTTCCTTTATAATATCATGTATTTAATTTTATGCATTTTTGAGATTTTTTTTAACTTTTTAGATACAAATTTTCTTTCTTCCTTTACTCCTTCACCCATTGAAAAGGCAAGAAATATGATACCTATTATACATATGAACACATAGAAAACATATCGGCCATACTGTCCCCCAAAAAGCATGAAAAAATGAAGTTAAGAAATATGTTTTATTCTGTACTCAATTTTATACACTTAAAATATTATTCTAGAAGGGGTCTCCACAAGACTGCTCAAGGACTCTGTGACAGGTAAACAAAAAACTGTTAAGAACCCTTACTTTAAGAAAATAACTCAGTAAACCCTGTGCTCAGGGAGATGTCTGCCACTGGTGTGGAGGAGAAAGCATCTCGTCCTGACCCCTTAAGATTGTGATGGAAAAGAGTACAGTGCAGTGAAATCAGCATTGTTTGCCTGAAATAAAGAGTTTTACCCAAAAAACGATTCCCTCCTTACAGTCATGACTATCTATTCTCCTACCCCCAGCTTCATTTCCTCTCATGGATTGTGATGAAGTCGGATGTTACCATTAAATGGTTATGCCAGCTGTATTCTGGCCAGCACCAATGTCCATTTTCATGACTTAACTCTAATTACCATTTCATGTGACTATCCCATGATCTTGTCAATGGAACACTGTATCGATTGGGATTGCCCGTGTTCTCTGGATGCCTCTTACTGTTCCCCCAATTTATAATTCAGAGTCTGCCGTGTCTTGCCCCTTTCACCTATTTCCACATTATCACATTTTTCCAGACCATTTCAACCTCTCCTTAGTCCCCATTTTCAGTCATGAATACCTTCAGAAATGCTAGGATTTTTGTTAACAAATTCCCCTCCATCCCGGATTTCTCCCTCTGATACTGTTTCATTTTCTTTTACTCACAGAATCTTAGTTTTCTGTAGAAGAATTCTTATAAATGCCCCTGACACACCAGTCTAGGAAGCAAAATCTGTATATCTTGTACTCCTCTGCCATTTTCTGACCATCACCAGGAAAACTCTTCTCTTCCCTTTTTGTCTCTCTCGTGTACTAATTCCAAGGTCACCCTCCCTTCAGTATCTGGATCATCATCTTATTCTCAAACTCAGTCTCTATCCTCATGCCTAGGAGATTCAGGATTCCTTTTTATGTCCCATAAGACATCCTGGCCTCTCAGTTCATCAGACTTCTTAATTTTTTTGGTCTAAATGTCTTCTGGCTGTGTCTGTAGGAGAAGCGGAACACCAATTGTCTTGAGCTCCCTCCACTAGTTTCCTGACTGAAGAAGGAGGGACATTTCCATCATGTTCTCTCTACCAGTCTCCTGCCTGGGTCCTCTGACTCTGTCTACCATTCACTTGTCTGTACTTTCCCGGAGGGAAGAGAATGCCATTCCATCGCACTACTTTCACCGTTTTTGTTTTTGACTGATCCTCCCCATGCAGCTACCTCTCCTCACTATGAGAATTATGGGACACAGAATCCTAAGGTGAGGTATCAAGAAGGTAGGGTAGTCCATAGAGTCAAATGCCAAAGGGAAGTTAAGAAAAATTAATACGGAAAAAAGGCCATTGGATTTGGCACCAAGGTCACTAGTGACCTTGGATAAAGCAGTTTCAAACGAGTAGTAAAAACAAGTGCCTGATTGAAAAGTTCAGAGGAATGAGTGAGTGATGAGGAAGTGAAAGCAGTGTAGACTTCTCTTTCTAGGAGTTTGGCCCTGAAAAGGAGAATATGAGATGTCATGGTCTGAGGGGGTGACATTGTTGAAGAAAGACGTGGACTTTGTTTTGGGTTTGGGTTTTGTTTTTTTTTTCAGATGAGGTAAACTTAGAATGTTTATAGGATAAAGAGAAGGAGTTAGTAGAAGTCTTAGATATAAAGAAATAGAATAGTTGAAACAAAGCTTTTTCTGACCTAACGTACTCTTTGTAACTTTTGGATTCGCTTGAATTTGTCCCACTTCCTATTCCTGTCAAAAGTCAGGTCAAACTGAGGCACGGTGCCAGAATCGGAGCCTAGTTCAAAGCCAAGGCCCATTGCCAAAGGAAGTCAGTCGGGGGAAGCATGGGCAAAGAGAGATGTAAGATTGTTGAAAAGGATTAGACCAGGAAATGGAGCCAGAGGCCAGGAAAAACAGAAAATCTTGATGGGGTTATCCAGGGTTGGGCCAAGTTTGCTGTTGAGCTAGCAATGCAGCGCATTTAGTGCACTCTGTTATTATCTGAAGTCTCCTTTTCCTTGTGTCCCATCTATGCCGGTCTGTGTCCCATAAATCATTCCAGCGTTATAGCTGGGTGTTTATAATTTTCATTATTTGAGAAGAAAATTTTAAAGTGCTTATTCTTTTTATTGTCATGAAGGGATTATAGTCATGTAAATTTTAGATAAAGATCATCATTACTTTGGACCAGAAAGGCTAAAATAAAATTCATTGATACTGAAGGTTCATTGGCATTATACCAGCGTTTCATTTAAAATGCCTTTTTGATATCTAGTTTTTTTTTTAATTCAATGTATCTGTACAAACAGGAAAAGCAACCAAATACATCTTTTATCATGTGCTCTTAATTGTATGTATTTTGTGTGAATTTACATTTTTTCTCATATAAAAATCTTTTAAATGCCATGCTTATATTCGAAACGTTAATTCTAGATTAAGGTGTAAGATGCCAGATTATTTTCATTTCACTACAACAGTTATTTAATAAGGACACACTTGGTGCACTAGATCAGATATTAAGATTGGTGGGTCACTGTCCATTCTCAGAGGACCACAAAGACATCACCATGTTACAGTCAAGTATGGTGTGTCTGACTGTGACTGATCAGACTAATATGAACTCAGTTTTCCCTATCACAGGTCAGGTATAACTAGTCCGTGTGAACATTTGGGGTGAATTCTCTAAATTTGCACATCTTGCTTTTCTTTTGAGCTACATCGATTTTCCTTAGTTCATAATGCATAATACCTTCTCTGATGAGAGCACACACCATGCTGGACAGTCCTCTGCTAGTGTTTCCCATGTCATACAATCAATTCCAAATTTCTTAAGAGAGATTTTGAGAGTGTCTGTGTGAGTTCTCCATTAAATAGTCTTTATGGCAAGCATATATTTGCATTTAAATAATGTGGCCAGTCCATCAGAGTCGCACTCTCTGTAGTAGAGTTTGAATGCTTGGCAGTTGCGTTTGGGAATGGACCTCAATGTCTGGTATCTTATCCTGCCAGGTGATCTTCAGAGTCTTCCTAAGGCAATTCAAATGGAAGTGATTCAGTTTGCTGGTATGGTGCCAGTACACTGCCCAGGTTTCACTGGCACACAGCAATGAAGTCATTACAACAGCTCCATAGACCTTCAGTGTGGTAATCAGTTTAATATCTCTTCTCTTCCATACTTTCCTTCGGAGTCTCCCAAACACTGTTAGCTCTGGCAATGCATGTGTCAACCTCATTATTGATGTGTGCATCCCTGAAAAGTATTCTGCCAAAGTAAATGAACTTATCCACAGCATTCAAAACTTCTCTATTTGTTGTAACTGATGCTTCCATGTATGTATGGTGTGGTCCTGGCTGATGGAGCACCTCTGTTTTCTTAGTGTTAAATGTTAGGCCAAAATAAGTACAGGAAGCAGAGAACTGATCCATTCTTTGTTGTATCTCAGCTTCAGAGGGTGCATTGAGTGCACAATTATCTGCAAACAGAAAATCATGCAATAACACTCCCTCCATTTTGATCTTGGTTTGTAGCCTTCTCTAGTTGAAGAATTTACCATCAGTGCAGTAGCTGACCTTGATGATGTGTTCATCCTCATTGAAGGTGTTTGACAGCTTGGTTGTAAATATCATGCTAAAAAGCTTGAGAGCAAGCACACAGCCTTGTTTTATTCCATTAGTGATTGGGGAAGTAAGAGTGAGCTGTCTATTATCCTGAACCCAAGCAAGCAAGTCATCATGAAATTGAAGTAAATAGTAATGAACTTCTCTAAGCAACCAAATTTTGACATAATTTTCCATTAGCCCTCATGATTGATAGTGTCAAAGGCCTGGGTCACATCTACAAATGTTGTGTACAGGCCTCTGTTCTGCTCCTGGCAATTTTCTTGGAGTTGTTAGGTAGCAAACACCATATCCACCTTTCCTCAGCCCTTTCTCACTCCCACTCTGGCTTTTAGGTAGATGACCATCTTCCAGGTGAAGGATCAGTCTATTGAGGAGGACTCTGGCAAGAATCATGCCAGTAATGACCAAAAAAAGAGACCCCTTGTGATAGTTACAAGACAACTATTCCCTTACATTTATAGAGATGGACAATGGAGGTGTCCTTGAACTCCCAGGGGATAGCCTCCTTTTGCCATATAACATAGAAAATTAAAGTCTGCTTTTGTATGAGTAATGGACTACCTACCTTGTAAATCTCAGCTAGAACAGAATTAGCATTATGTACTTTTCCACATGAGAGGAGTCTTAATGGCACTTAAAACCTCTTCTTCTGTTGGAAATTTGTCTAGAGAGGGATTGACTTCAACCTGAGGTAAATGGTGAATGGCTTCAGCATTGATTGATGACATTCTGCTGAGAACACTATGGAAGTATTTATAGCCCATCTCTCCAGGATCATGTCCTTATCACTAATCAATGTGACTCCATCAGCACTAATTGAGTTGCACCATAGCTCTTTAGCCCATAAATAGCCTTCAGGGCATCATGAAAGCACTTTGGATTGTTACTATCAGCATAAAACCAAATTTCATCTACCTTCTTACTGATCCAAGAATCTTGCATCTCTCTAAACTTTGCTTGTACTTTACTTTTGATGAAATTAAATGCTGCCTTCTTAGAGATGGATGAAGTATCCTGCTGGTAAACCTTGTGGAGTTTTCATTTTTCATTTAGCAGCTTCTGAATTTCACCATCATTTTTGTCAAAACAGTCTTAATGTTTGTGAGTGTTCTGATTAAGATGAGCAAATGCAGTAACATACACCAAATCTCTGAAAACTGCCTGCTCCTTTGCTGCTTCACTGTTGCCCACTGTGTGTTGGCTCAACTTTCCCTCCAACTTAGTAGCAGACTGGTCCCACTCAGAGAAGTGTCCTAATATGTTGACATTAATTCTTGTTAGTCCTTTTGCCTTAGGGCCATTTCTTTTGCTGAATGAGAATATTTAGCTTGGAGAAGATAAGCCTATGATCAGTCCAGCATTCTGTGCCACACATTGCCTTTGTCGCTCTCACATTCTGTCTCTTCTCTTTACTGTCACATAGTCAGTTAAATGCCAATGTTTGCTGCAAGGGTGTACCCAGAAAATATTTATTATATATGATGTTTAGGTACATGAAAGACAGTGTTGGTGATGAGGTTGTGAGATACACAAGTTTTTAGTACTAAGTGACCATTGCTGTTGCTGTCTCCAATTCCATTCCTCGCAAGGACTGTCTGTCATGTCTGATAGTCTAATCCTACTCTAGCATTAAAGTCACCCAGAATTATAGACTTCACCTCTTTTGGCACACTGATGATAAGGGTCTCCAGATCTTCATAAAATTTTACTTTGACCTCATCAGAGTTTGTCATAGTGGGACCAAAAGCACTGATGATGGTGGTGTGATGTTTTCTTGCAAGTATCAATTACATTGTCATGAGCCTGTCATTCATTCCTGTAGGTGCCCACACTTGTTGATTAGTTTTGATTGTAAAACCTACACCAGCTTCACAGTGCTCCCATTCACTATGGCCACTCCAGAAACATGTTTATCTAGCTCTGATTTCAATAACCTGGCCTTCATTTGCCAACCTTGTTTCACTTGTGGCTACTATTTGGATATGATACCTGCTGAGTTTTGTTTTTTGTTTTGTTTTGTTTTGTTTTTTTGCAACAAGAGCTGTGTGTCTTAGAAGTCTACTGGATTTTGTATTGTCTATAAATGTGTGCACATTCCATGTACAGATGGCAAGTGGAATCATCATTGCAGAAGTTTTGGTACTTTTTGTGTGTTTCAATCACAGGGTGGGATTCCCTTCTGTCACAGTAATCAGGCCACGTTTGGGTAAGCAGACAATTTTTAGCACATCTTTTCAAGCCCCTTCCTCACACTAGGAGGTGAGCAGTGTGAGCCTTAGACACCCAGTGGACTGCCAAATCCCAACACTACTTCCTTTGAGAAGATAACCTTATGGCCTAGGTTGCCTCTGTGCAGCGTTGTGACTATGTGTATACGTACCTACTGCTTTGTCCCTTGCCTATTGCCACAGGACTTGGAAAATGATAAGATGAAATGGGTGATTCTTTTGATTCATATATAAATTGGATTTCAGTAAGACAGTTGCATGAGGTTATCAACCTCACTCTCTCTTCCAGAGTCATCACAGTCCAGTGGCAGGACAGAAACAAGACAGCTGGTTATGGCTTAAGATGCAGTGAATGACTCTGGCATTTTTGATATCTAACCAGGCTCTAAGTACTCTACAACACCTGCTTCAGCTACCTTTGTGGCTATTGTAATAAATGGTTCTCATCTACCCATTCCACCAGGGGAAGTCTTCACATGCTTGAGGTGAATCCCCCCCCAATTCACTGTTGGGTTTGAGACCCCTCAGTTACTCTCAACCTGGTTTAGCCAGTCTGTCCAAATGGTTTACCAGGGTGTGGCTGCTGTGCATGCTACAGCTTTTTGGAGTCACAAATGAGAGTTCGGTGATCAGATGGATGCCAGAAGTGGAAAGCAGTCCTGGAAAGGGCTTAGCAGCCCTCATATCAGAGGTATTAGTCTTTCCTGAACACACCTCATACCCCATTAAGATGAATAGCAATAACATAAGTTCTAGAATTTGAGATTTATTGTTGGGAGAAAACCCTCCCCTGATATAAATTCATAACTTTTTTTATGTCTTAGTGGATGTCTTTGAGAGTTTGAGGGGCTTAAAAATTCAGACAACTTGTTGATAAGGCAAGTAATACAAATCCTAATGCCAATACTAATAGATTATCCTTTCTGGGTCCAGACTTAGTAATCAATGCAGATTATTCAAGAAAATGGTAGAAACTATTCAACATATCCTTGGAGACTGCATGAGCACCAACTGCATACCTGCCAAGACTTGACCCATTTGACAGAATTACCCAACAGAATCTTACTATCCTTCATGCCTTGACAGATTACAGATATCCATACAATAAAGCTACGTTTAGGAGGATGTCTACCCCAAAGATGAGAAAACTTGCTCTTGTGGGATGGGTGAATGAGAATACCTTGTTCCAGTGGCCATGAAGGTGGCTGAAGCAGGCACTGTGGAGTACCTAAAGCTTGGTAAGACTTTGAAGGTTCCAAGGTCATCCACAGCATCCCAGGCCTTCGCCAGTATCTTAGTTTTTGTCTTGCTACTGCAGAGAGTGAGACTGAAGACTGTGCTCACTTAAATGTGCCTCACTTAAATCCAATCATGCTCATGTGATGTCATTGGTCTTCTTTGAGAATGAAGAACAAACAAATTCAAATGTTAAAGTATCTTTGGGAACTCACCTATGAATCTACAAAAACTTAAGGACATTTTTTCTTAGCTATCACCATACCAAATACTCATTACTTCTAAACTGCATGAAACAAAAAGCTACCAAAATATATATCAAAATCACATGGGAATGGATTTTCATTGAGAATAGATATGTTTATATCCCAATGCTTTTTCCAACTATAAAAAAGCAATTATTTCATCTACCTTTGAAATAATATGTAGAATATTAAATGTAAACAAAAGTGGTAGAACAGCAAGAGGTCCTGGAACTTTTTTTTCTCACCTCCGTTTAAAAACCTAAGAACTAGATTATTATGATCTTCATTGCTAAAAAGTCTTCAGGGTCTATGGTACTGAACACTACAGCAGGTAAATCCATGAGTCTTCATGAAATGGACTGAAGATATGAATACTTTCTTCATATAGTCATATCAAATAACAGAATTGAAAACTTTATCAGTTATTGACAAGCGCTTCATACTCCTTGTCGCCAGTAGTGCCCTTGCCTTCAAGTCATACAATAATATATTGGCAACAAATGAAGGGCAGTCATGAGAGATAACTTCATCCCTAAATGCTAATGAAATAAAATGAGATCTGAAATTGATGAGTTACTTATATCTAAAGAGGGTAAACTTGAGGTCATTAAAAATCTTCACTTAATACAAACTCCAGGAATTCCTCCTAATTAAAAAAAGGGGGGTGGTGAAAAAATACCAAAATTTCAAATGATTTTAAAGAGGAGGTATACATACTTAAGTTTCAAAAAAACTTCTTTGAGTTTTACAGCACGAATCCAATTAGCAGACCAAATGTACCAAAAACACAATAACTGAAAAAAGCTGATATTTGCTAGCATGAACATATTCTCCTTTGATACATGACAGAAAATATAAAAACAGTTAAGGACCTGCACACATGACTATACTCATCAATTGTTGCCAACATAACAAACACAAAAGAGAAGGTGGAGTTGTCAAGAAATAATCCAAAGGACAAGCATATCAAATGCCAGTGTGGCAGAAGCAACTTGAGATAGTTGAAGGAGTGGAAAGGTAGAAGCCAAATGTAGTAGAAAACTTGAATTCTGTATCATATTTGAAGACGAATGGAGATATCCAGAACAGAATCCAGAAAACAAAAAATATATACATACATATTTTAAAAATTCTATATTCCCTTAGAATTGAAAGCAAAAATTAAAAAGATTTATTACTGTTGTGGTTCAGACATTTTCAGTTATGTCTGACTCTTCATGAAGCCATTTGGAGTTTTCTTGGCAAAGATACTGGAGTGATTTGCCGTTCCCTTCAGCAGCTCATTTTACAGATGAAGAAAGTGAGGCAAACAGGGTTAAGTGGTTTGCCCAGGGTCACAGAGCTAGTAAGTATCTGAGGCCAGATTTGACTCACAAATAGTCTTCCTAACTCCAGGCCTGGGATTCTGCCTGCTTCACCAATTTGCTGCCCCATTAAAAGGATAACATGATGTAAAGTCAAAGCTATACAAGAATCAAAAGAAGCAGTTCAATATAAAAACGTTTATAACAGAGGCTTGAAAAAGCAAAGAAATTTGAAGAGAGAGAAAACTTCAGAATAAGGAGCACATTGAAAATGTCTGGTCAATTATGTAGTCACAGTAAGTTGAGCACAATGAAAATACAGATTTGTTAAAATGCGAAACAGAAACAACAGGACATTTATATCAAAGGAGGTGACTGGAAATCAAGGGTATTTTTTTTCTTTTAATAAAACTAGAAAGCAGTTGGACCAAATGAGATACATGATTATTGATTCAAATGTATTATTCTAGCAAATGCATTTTAAAATTAAATTTTAAAAATTTTTAAAAATTTGCATTTTAAAAATGCAAAGCATTTTGCTACTTTCTTCTCAGAAGCAGCCCTGATCCCATCAAGAGAAATTGCATATCTGTAACAAAATATCAGAAAAGCGGTGATCATCCAAATACATTTTATGTACTCATGTCCTTATATACAAACCACTTTTAGTTTGCATTATTGAAAATCTATTAACATTAGCCAGCCAGCAACATATTGGTTGAAGAGCAAAAAGGATATCCCAAAAAAATTAACAGCGTCAAAAGAATTACTCACTATGAATTTGATAATTATTAGAACAAGCTACCCCAAAGTGCTGTAACATTTGTACTGCTTTTGTTGATTTACTGAAAATTCTTTGATTCAATCCTGTACTCATGTCTCTTATTTTGTGTTACAAATATGTGAAATGGAACCAAATATAATGAAAATGTTAAAGTATGAGATGTTCAAATCAAAAAGTGTTCTCTAACATCAGCAACAAAATGTCACGACCAATTTAAGTAAAATATTGCATCTTTTAGTGAGATAGCTTAAGCCTGTTGTGGCTTTTAATAGTCTTAAATCCATTGTTATCTCTCCCAAACAGAATTCAATAAGATTGCCAAAATGAAGAGGGAGTCATACCAAAATGTCTTATCACTTCAAGTATGTAGATGGATATGGCACTAACCTGAATATTCCTTTTGATCCAGCAATGCCATTATTAGGCATATAGCCCAAAGTGATCAAAGAAAGAAGAAAAGGACTCATAAGAAGAAAAGTATCTATAACAGCTCTTTTTATAGTAGAAAAATATTAGAAATAAAGGGGCCTATCTTTTGGGTAAAGGCTAAACAAGTTATGGTATATCAATGTAATGTAATATAAGTGTATGATAAGAAATTATTAATTGTACAATTTCAGAGAAAAATGAGAAGACTTATATGAACTGATGGGTGACACAATCAGAACCAAGAAAACGGTTTATGCAATAACTACAATATTAATAGTGAACAAGGCGCATCACTTGATACAAAGAAAATTTGTTTGGTCCTTTAAATTATTCCTAGATTCTGATCATTTACTGTTAAATGGGTCATTCATCCAGTTAAGTGTTGAAGACAGAATTTGAACTAGGTTCTTTCTGACCTCAAGTCCTTTTTTCTCCTCACCTCAACCCTAGATACTCAGAGAAATTGTGGAGAAGGCGCCAGTCTGCAATGATAGGAAAAGATGTTCCCACTGAGCTGCCCTCAGACAGCTAGGTGGTACAGTGGATAGAGTGCAGCACCCGGAGTCAGGAATACCTGTGTTCAGATTTGACCTCAGACATTTAACAGCTGTGTAACCCTAGACAAGTCACTTAACCTTTTCCCCCTCGTTTTCTTCTTCCGTAAAATGATCTGGAGAAAGAAATGGCAAACTACTCATATCTTTGCCAAGAAAACTCCAGATGGGGACATGAAAAGTCAGGCACAACTGAAAGGACCGAACAACAACTGAGCTGCCCACGTTGTTGGAATCGTCCATCTGGGACAGAGTAATAAAGAAACGCATCTCTGATCTTGAGGAGTCTGCAAACTTGCGAATGAAATAAGACTAGCATGTATAATTAAATTTCAAGGTATGATGAAACAAAGCACCCTAAGGTGTACAGAGTGTCCTGGGAATTCAGAAAGCAGGGATACCACAAATGTTTCTTAAAAGGAAAAAATACTTTAGATTTCTAACCTGATTATTAATGATTTATGGCAAACAAAGCCTACAAAAATGAATGAATGAAAAGTATTTATTGCTTACTGCATGTCACATGTGGTAAGCCTTGTAGATGCCAACACAAAAGCAAGGTAGATCCTGACTTCAAGAAACTCATTATGAGAAAACTTATTGGGTAGCAGTGACTAGGGAAGGGACTTGTGGTGTGGGGAGACACAATTAATGATGAACAGCAGGGCACTTAACTGACGTTCCTTTTCTGGGGCAATGATAGCGTTCATTTGATTATAGTTCCTAGAATAAGAGACATAGAAAGCTGGTGTTAGGGGAGCATACCTTCCCAGAGTGTAGAATGGAGACTTGGGAAGGAAGGTTAAAGGTGAGGCTGCATGGGCCCAAGAAATATAGAATCCAGGGACCTAGCTTCTCTCAACCGTGGTTTGTAATCATAGCAGTAGTGGTTTATACCTGAAGATCCGATCTATAATCATCTGTAATCTTCTTAGGTAAATAGCGAGAGTTCTTCTCTTACTCTTCTTTTATTTTGTTGTTAACAGTTTCCACTGCATAAGAAGCAGTATGTAATATTGTTCAAAGACATATATAATCAGCAGTGTAGGCAAAATACAGTGATCTGGGTTGGAAGACTCTAATGGTTGGTTGATAATAGCAGTTGATCCCTCTCATAGAACCTCTTTGAAACTTCGAATTTTGCACTTCAAAGTCTTCATTAATGGTTAGACAATAGTGCTCAAGCCTATCACCAGACTGCTAAATATAATTCTTGCTTTCTCTTTAAAGCTATCAAAATCTAACCTTGTCTGATTAGCTTAGCATGTCTGTTTTAAAGAAAAATATTTGAGTTTGTTTAAAACACACACAAATTATTTCTTGGTTCTTTTATTTAATTGGGAAAATAAGGAAAGAGTTATTTCCAGCTTTGCCCTGCATCCTAAAACCCCAGAAAGAGGAAGGGAAATAAAAGAAGCAAAGCTAAAATAAGAATAAAACGACTTCCTCTTGGATAAAGTTCTAAGGGAATTTTGTGAATACTCCCTTCCTCTATGTTGAATCCACAGCAAAATATTGAAAACTTTGTACAACCGTTAACAAATCATTCAAGGGGACCTTGAACACCTTCCTAGTTCTCATTAAGAGTAAGCATTTAAGCATTTTTATTGGGCATCAACAGTTGACTGCCTCATCATCTTACACTCATTCACGAGCGGTTATTTCTGCCATATTAATTCTGGCAGAGTTAACTGGGCAGTGATGCAATTTGTTACTTAAAGTCAGCTGTTCTAGGGGCAGGACATCTACTAAATAATAAATTGGTCAGTTCAGTAATACATATAGATACAAATAAATGGGCAGATGTTTAACTTGAGTCAAACTCACTTTAATCGAGACATTCAAGTTCAACAAAACCCTTTGTAACACCAGTGTTGGAGACAGAGCAGCTACTTTTAGATTGTACTGTATTAGGTTGATGTGATTTGTAGCTGGGCATGTGTCTGAAAGGACTCATTAATATTTTCTTGCTTGATCCTCTAGTTTCATGGTCACCTTACTGATAATCAACATTCTGAGTCCTTCCTTTAGTTCTGGGGATAGGGACCAGATCTTTGATTCCATTAGCACTAAGAACTCCTAGCTGAGCAAACCCCCTCCACTGATGCAGATCTTCACCTTCTTTGTAACTGAGTTTTAGAGAGTTACATTAGATTTTGATAGTTTAAGTGACTTAATCAGTATATGTCATGGATCAAACTCTTACCATAGTATTCCTTGCTCCAAGGTCACCATAGTATGCTGTGACTCTATTTAGCTATTCTCATATACACAATAGGCCAGATTTGGAACTATTGATCTTTAACAGGTTTTTCATGCAGTAGACCTTTACTTGTATTAAAGTATTGGGGAAAAGTCCCTGAGTGATGGCACAATACTGTCAAGAAACTTTGAGAAGTTTAGTGGAGCACAGTTTTGAAATCATTCCTTTACACCACATGATCTTAGATTTTTGTCAATAATGTTGTATCATTGAAAATCAAAATTTTTAGAGATTAAACCAAAGCTTCTCCAAAGGTACAACTCACGTTCACATTATTTGGTGATTTTCTTCTACTTGGAGATCCCTAGACAAGTTGTAGAATACCTGTTATGTTGAACAAGGCTGGTGAAATTATTGTGTGGTTCCCATTTTTCCTATGAATTTTCAAGTAGACTTCCTAATAGGACTGTCATAATTTCAACTAGTTTTAAACATCCTCGAGTTAATCATCCCAAATACTTTAAGTCCTATTATTATTAAGTTTCAACTTTATTTCATTTCATCATCATTATCATCATCATGCTGGCAAATAGTACATTCTTTGTGATGCGGGTCAATCTTTTTTCAAAGAAATAAAAAAAATTGATGATCTTTGGAATCATATAAGAAAGTATTTTCATGAGTCTTACTCTTGCTTTAATAGTGAATGCTGTTATCATCTATGAGTGTTGGAAATAGTACTGTTTACAATTTTTATCTTGTCTGTAAATAATGTTGCTACCTCATTATGCTTCTCCCTACTTTTGGTAATCTAACCCTGAATAATAGGGTTACAGTTTGGTCTATGGTATATACTGGCTGTGTAAGTCACTTGAAGTCTCAAAACTTTACATAACTCTCTAAGATTAATTTACAAAGAGGGTGCAGACCTGCAACAGTAGAGGGCATTTGCTCACCTAGGAGTTCCTTGTACTAACAGTATCAAAGGTCTGGTCCCTATCCCTGGTCCTACAGACGGACCAAGTAAGGATTCACATTGGTCATTATCAGTAAAGTGAAACCTTCTACCTTCAGTGACTTTACCATTCCTTTCCGGCCTCTTTAGAGTTTTGGACAATGTCTCAAAGTAGCACTTTGCTATCCTGCCTGCTCTTCCTCTGTATCAATGTAATTTGTCTGCTTTCAGAAGCTTTCTGAAATCTTTGACACCTAGAGTTCATATGCTTTGCCTCAATTTTAGTCTTAATTTTCTCAGTCTTTAGGATGCTGAATGGCATATTATGGTCATATCCACAAATGATATTTGTAAAAGTAAAACCTTTATAAGCCTGCCATTTCCCTCCTCTTCATTTGTTTCATTGCAATTTGTTTCATTGTTTTAAAAATTACATGGCTTGTTAAAACTGAAAGAAATAAGATTTAACTCCCCCAAACAGGGTGATTATTGCTTAAAAAATTTTATTTGCTATCATTCTTTACAAGTTCCATCAGCCCCAGTATTACTCAGTTTTTTAGGGGATATTTGTTGGTGATCGTTTTGGGAAGGATGGGTGGGCAAAGAGACAACTAGAAAACCTAGTTAGTATGAGGGAACAATGAGCTCAATTCTTGGGGTTCATTAGCACTAGTTGTGGGAACAAATAATAGTCAGACAAGGCAGTGTTTTGTAACATCAGGGCGACAATCCATCTTTCAAAGCTAGCCTAATAAAGGCCCACTGATGATCCCCAGCAGAGTACAATTTAATTAAATTTACCCATTAGAGGACTTCTTCCCAATGCTCCTTAACATTGTAGAAATTAATTCTCTTGTTTCTTTTTCTACAATGCAGATGCCTTGAATCTCCGTAACCGGCAGGTCATCTGTGTCACACTCAAAGTCCTTCAGCATCTGGTTGTTTCAGCTGACATGGTGGGTGAGGCTTTGGTGCCCTACTACCGACAAATTCTCCCCATCCTAAACATCTTTAAGAATATGAATGGTGAGTTATTCTACTAGTCACTATGTCTTTCAAACCCTAAAGCAAAGAGTGGCTTGGGGGTAGGGTTAATTAACAACACAGTTAGAATTTATTGCTGCATATAAACCCAAATCCATTTGGAGTTCTAAATAATGTAACCCCTACCCCATCTCCTGCTACTCCCTAAGGATGCAGTAAAATTAACAGTTTCATTTATTACTCCTCACACGTACAGCTTATTTAACACAGTACAGAAGCACTGAAGCAGTTCTGTAATCTCCCAATAATTAAATTGTAAAGTTTTTAATAGTCTTTTGAATACATTAGTAAGTTGCAAAGTTTGTCTCCTTTATAGTTATGTTTTTATCTTAGATTTTCTCTGCAAAAATTTTCCTATCCTCTGGTTTGTGATCATATTTTTAAAATGAAAGTTGTGTTTTTAATATGTAGAAGGTGAGTTATTGTTAGATGTTATTTTTATGTTCTATCGTTATAAAAATAGATAGATGGAAGCATTCAGTGACACATTTTTAAAAATGAAGATACTAATGTTTCTCCATTTTGCTTTGAAACATTATTTTTTGGGTCAAATTTTGACCAAGCAAAAACAATAGGAACTTTTGGTTTGTTTGTTTCTTGTACAAAGTAGAGGCTGCCTTGGCATTCAGAAACTGAACTTATACTTGTTTGGAAAGATTAATAGAGTTGTTATGATAAAGGATCTATTTTGTAAGCCTCTTGCTGTGGTATATACTTAATTATCTCCTATGGTGCTAACTTTGTGATTTGATACTAATTTTGTCAATATTTGAAGTTAATTTCTGACAGTCATGTTATCATTAGGGTTAGAATTAGCTATGTCAGAATTGGGATGGAATAATAATTAGAATTAGACATGTTAGAATTAATGGTACACCACATATGGATCTTGCAACCTCATATGCAGTTGAGAGAGATTCAGTCTGAGAAATCTGAGGGAGGAAGGGGCTCTCTATGAAAACTTTGATACATCACCTTATGAACTGTCATTTGAACTATATTTACTTGGTAATAAAATATTTTAAGAGAAATCATGTAATTATCTGAAAAGATAAAGCCAACACCTCTACAGTGTGGTTGCCATATGTATTGTATACCATATGGTCTTAACATAAGGAGCTTATGCCAGATATTGTAGGATCTGTGATGTAGTGAGCAACCTTCCTTGCCACTTGTAATTATTAGTAGTGACTTGTGGTAGATGTTCAAGTGTAGGTATTAGTTTGATTACTTATCTTAAAAACTAATTATTTCAATAATAGTCATTTTCCTTTTTGAAAAACGTCACTGTTGGATATAAATTAGTAGAGCGAAAATTTTCTCTGTCAATGCTAAAACTCTGTAACTAGTAGTCATATCAATTCAATGTAAGCTCTGTTTTCAAACTGAGGTCTATAAAGGAAAATGCCTACTCAGACATGATGACTTAAAGCTTCTAATATATAGAACTAAGGTTTGTTCAACTTCATATCTAGAAACTGATTGTTTAAGAGGAAACTGGTTAAATTAGAAAGCTAGAGCTAGACTTGGTCACAAAGAGCTAAAGTCTGATTCATTTATTTTTGTAGTTATGTGACTATAGGCAATGCACTTAAGTTCTTTGAGTCTCATTTTCTTCATTGTAAAATTGGAATGGTAATGCCTGAGGTATCTACTTTGGAAAATTGTTTTGAGGCCTCAGTGAGATAATTATGTAAAAGTCTTTACATATTTGAAATCAAACAAATTCAATGTGCATTTATTAAATGATTACTATTCCCAGGCATTGGGAATGTAAAGAATAGAAAGAAAAAATTCTTCCCCTAAGAAACTCTCAGAAAAAAATGAAATAAGTACATCTAGGTAAATAGTTTCTATATAACATAAATGAGCAGATTATGCAGGGCAAGGCAAATAGTAGCTGAGGGGGATCAATAAAACCTTCATACACTGTTGGCACTTGAGCAGATCCTTGGAAAGGTGTAACAATTTTTTGAACTGAAGGAATGGAGGGAGTACATTTCAAGAATGGAGAAAAACCTACACAAAGGCTTATAAAGAAAGGATTCATGCATATAGAATAGAAAAAAGACCAATTTGGCTGTAATATAGAGTAGGTAATAGGAAGTAATGTGCAGTAAACCTACATATTATGGCGCTAAAGCAAAAGGGTCAGTTTTTCAAGCACAGAGGACAATGCTGAGTTAAAATGGTTAATTTACAGGATTAAGTTTAGAAAAGCAGTGAGGTAGAACCAGAGCCAAGTTGATAGACTAAGTGAGATATGGAGGGACTGGTGATTGTGTTGAGGATGAAAAATAGAAGTAGGAGACATGAGGCCTGAAAGAAGATGGAAAGATAGAAGGTCATGGTGGGATACATGTCTTAATCATAGAAGTGGAACAAATAGGATCAATGGTGAAATGAAGCACAGTACCCTTTATGTGTGGGGCTAAAGTAGAGGAAAGGCATAGGTTGGGTGTGGGAGGTGATAAGGTTGATGAACCAGAAGGTCAGGCCATTTGAGGGGGTATAAGGAGGTATGTTGACCTATAAGCAGAGCCCAAAAGCAGGACTTGGGGAAGGAAGAAGACTGCTAGCAAAGGACTGAAGGGAATGAATTTGAAGGCATTTTTCCTATGTCCTACAAGAATGGTGGCAAGAAATTAGGACATTTTTCTGTCCCTACAAAGAAATAATGATGACTAAAAATGAGTTAGAGTGAAAAGGGTGTACTCTGGAACCATTTAACATGTTCTTATTAAAATAACCTTATAAGAAACATAAACCTCATTAAAATATCATCTTGATATTGTATAAAACATTAAAAAATCCTGTTTGGAACTTTTCTAGATGAGAGCATTAGGAATTCTACATTAGAACTTTTTCTTTGCTCAATATGTTTCTGACATTTGGAAAAAATATTAGTTTCAGCTCCCATTCCTACTAATCTTAGAAACCTGTCAGCAAAATGCCATGATACCATTTACTATATTTCCAAAGGGTCATATTAAAAAATTGGAGCACTCCAGCAATAAAAAAAACAAAACTATTCTTCAAAAGGACCATTTTTACCAGTGGATTCGATTGCAGGACTAGAAGCTTTTCAGAAGGTTTCTAATTACATTTGTACTTTTACTGTTAAAATAATTTAGCTTTAGCAACATTTTTCACAAATTCTCTTTTCAGTATGTTGTGATTTTGATTTGGCATTGAGTATATGCTGGACAGAGCATTCAATCAAATAAATTCAATCTTTACTAACAATATACTTGTTATGCAAATTGTTAGATGATGATATATGGGCTAAGGATTCATATTTTCAAAATGGTCACAAAATCACAAGCTTAAAATTGAAATAGACCTTAAAGATCATTATATCCAGCATGGAATTATCTTTTTACAACATTCTTGACAAGTGATCAGCCAATCTCTACTCTGGAAGATAGGAAATTTACTAATTCATAGGTAATCCATTCCTTTTTGAAATAACTCTTAACTCAGAAAACTTTTCCTTCTAAAATTTGTTCTGACACTATATAAATTAATTTTTTCCCTCTCCTACATAATAGCCCTGTTAATATTTGAAAATGGTAGTCATGCCTTCCTTAAGTCTTTTTTTTTAGGCTTATCATTCTCAACTTTTTCAGTTGTTCTTCATATTAGCTGATTTCTAAATCTTATGTCACGAAGGTCGCTATCCTCTGATGACTATTTGTTCTAGGTTGTCAATGTCGCGTTTACAACAGGGCTACTAAAACTTAACACAGCAATCCAGATGTATCTTGACTAGGGCAGAGAACTACCATTTACCTTGATCTAGATATTGTACTTCTACTATTGTAACATCATACTTCTTTACTTTGGAAGGAGCCCTATCATGCAGTTAAACCATATTGAACTTGAAGTCATCTAAAACTCCTTGGTCTTTCTTATGTGAACTACTACTAACCCAAGTCTCTTCTATCCTGTACTTGAATTTTTAAAAATTTAAGTATAGTGCTTTGTGCTAATGAATGAAAAAGAAATTTGTTAAGCTCATACTATGTACCAAGCATTGTGCTGTATATTAGAGATACAAATATTTTAAAATTGAGATATTCCCTACTCTTGAGGAACTTATGTTCTTGGAGACAACACATACAGGAGAGTGGTAACCAATGACAATGACAAGGATGTTGAATGAAACCATAGGACAGTTGGTTATATTACTGTACATATAATAGAATCTTTTTTGAAATGGAAGGTGCTAAATTCAATTGTTCTGTATTAAATTTACTCATATTTCTGTATTTCTTAACTTTTGATACCTTAATTCAATTGTTCTGTATTAAATTTACTCAAATTTCTGTATTTCTTAACTTTTGATACCTTTTCAAATATTTTTTTGTCTTCCAAAGTATTAGCTGTCCTCTGCACTTTTCCTCACTTCAACATTGTTTTATCTGCAAATTGTGAAATAACCTGATTATTTATTGATCATATATTCGACTCCTTGATCATTGTATCAGTGCCTTTACATTTTATAATGGAATCACATTGCTTCCTTCTAATTGTTCTGAGTAGATTTCCAATCCTTCTGTTCAAGTAGGATCATATCCTGTGCCTTCTTTCCTTACAACACTTTGGTTCTCTCTTCTTGATGAAGAATAGGCTTTCTATTTTATCAGTTTAGTTAATCTGCTTCTGATGAATGACTACAGTATATTTTTTTAAATTATTGATGTATTTCATTGCCATAGTCATTTCTAGATCTACCAGTTCTTAAAAGATATCATCCTCTTATTGAATCAAGCCATACATCCTAACAAAGAAAGTTAAAGGGAAAAGATCCAGTATAGTGTCCATCTGTGACATGTCTATATACAGAATTCCCCCCCTTCCCTTAACTTCCCACTCTCTGTAAGGTACTATGCACTTTTTCCCTTAGATTCTTAGTCACCTAGACTTCTTGATTTTTTAAAACACTGAGACTACCATGAGATAATAAACACATGAGAAATAAGCTTGGAGGAAGAATGAAAAGAGGGGAGGGAGCCGCTGGAGCCACAAAGTTAAGTTGTGTGGAGCAGAGAGAGATATAGTTATAGCTATCTTTGTCCAGTAAGTCTTAAATATAATATTCCTGCCAACCTTGTCCCAGGAGTATGGAACAAGGAAATGCATTGCCCAGAAGGGCCATATTAGGGGAAGCAGACATGACAGCTAGGCTACTTAAGCAGAACCATGGAGGAGGCTAAATACGATGCATGATGAAAGGCAAGAGGTGGCACGTGGAACTGTAAAAGGATATCTTGGTACCTGAGGATCAGCAGAGTTCAAGGAGCTAGTGAAGCTATGCAGAGTTAGACAGAAATGTTAGAAACTGAGAGAATAAGAATGATGCATGAGTAGTAAAGAACATGAGAGAATTTGTCACATTGATGATCCTTCAGGTAAGAGTTTAAGGTTAACCTCACATTCAAACTTGTTCCTAATATGAGAGTCAACTAAAGCAGTGTTGTTGTTACCCTTGATGGAAATGACACTTTCTAAATGATAGAAGGTGCTAAATAAGCCTAACCTCCCTAAATATATTTAATAAGCACACTCTTGATAGAGTCATTCATGTTTTTGATTGAGAAGTTGAACAGGATAAAACCAAGAGATAACAGTAGAAATCTCCCCCAGACTGACATCAAATTGGTTTTCACTCAACTACAAATTCACCTGACTAGTACACAGCCTACAACTTTGAGGCTGTAAAATATCTTGTTAAACTCAAAATATATTATGACAGTCATTCAGTTTGTTTATAGTGAATACATAGTTCCAAGTGGTGACCATTTTCTTTCTGAAGTCCTTGTAAGTCATCTATTTGAGAGTGAATTCTACTATTTCTCCAGGACCCAGGAGGAAGTTTACTAGTCTACATTTCATAGCATACACCCTTCCCCTGTCCCTTCAAAAAAAAATCAGGACATTTCTAGTCATTTTAATGTAGTGATTTATTAGTAAATTTAACATAGTAGTAAGAGCACTGGATTCAGTATCAGGTGAGATCTGGGTTCAAATACTTCTTCTAACACTTGATAAGATAATGGGTAAGTCTCTTATCCTTTGTATAATTTCCCAATATGTAAAAGGGGAACAATGACACCTAGAATACTTTATGAGTTTGTGATAAAAACCCAGAGATGGCGATAGGAACTTGACCCGTATTTAATTGGTGTAAGAAATTCCTAGGTGAGAAAATCCCTCTATCAATACAAGTCATTACCTTCTCCGTAACTTGTATTTTTAAGGTTCCTATAGCACCCAGATGTTTAGGGACTTAGCCGACGTTATGCAGCCAGGATATGTCAGATGTAGGACTTGAATCCAGATCTTCCGGACTATACATTCCACCGTACACTTCTTTATGAAGATCAGATAGGACAGTATTGATGAAGATCTTTGCAATTCTTAAAGTGTTCAATAAATCAACTATCACTATCGTCATCCATAACATCCTTACATTGTCCTTTTGTACATGACCTTTTGAAATTTCACATTCATCAAAGATCTTCTTATGTGGCCATGGATTACCTTACATGTGTTCTGCTTTTTGCTGGAAAGAGTACTGGACCTAGGAAGAAGTCCCTGGCAGATTTTACTATCATTGTGGTAAGCATATCAGTTAAATCAGTAGTTTTCATACCTACTCTTTTTTATACCACCTCCTAAAATTATTTTATGAATAAAATTGGGTAATACATGTGAAAACATTCTGAAAACTACGAAGCACTATGTAATTGTAGTGTATTTTCTTTTTTGTCAAGAGTATTTTTTTTATTATCTTGTCATAATTTCATTTTAGAGCCTCTGTCCCTCTGACACCATTTTAGAGGGCAGTATACAATAGTACACTTAAACACATTCAAACCAAGAATACAATTTGTTGAAATGTTCTCTGTAATCTTGACATAGTTATATAAATTACCAAAATGTTCTTTAATTGAAAAAAATTCACATTTTTGTAGCAAGCTTAAATTTTTCTTTTTATTAGATTTGGAGTTTATATTTTAAAGTTATACTTTTCTGGTATTCTATATCATACTATCTGCTGTAGTATCATGTGAAAGCAAAATAAGTGAATTTTTTGAGGATATATGCCTTTGTTTTCTTATATACCATGAATGCAAACATGTTACACAAATGTGCATATACATAATTATGTTATATAAAAATATATGTATAAGCACTAAATATTGAGGTCAGAAGGTAAGAAAAAAAAACAGGATTTTTTAAAGAGATTCCAGTTGAGGTAGTTGGACTTGGAATGTAAGTCTTGAAGGAGAAGAGAAAAGGGAATTAATTTTACCTCAAAACTTCTCAGTCCATCATATATAACCTAGAAACCTAGGATTTGTGGTAGCACATTTGAAATTAAGTGATCTCATCTAATGAATTGATGTCATTATTTGCATAATTATTCAACCATAAAAGTGGTATAGTCTTGCTAAAGCAGAAAATGTTTCTTAAATTGTTGGAATATTTTCATGTAAATATACATATATATATGCATATATATATATGCTAATATTTTTCCACACTGGATTTGGACTCTATATGGAGAAGTGTGGAAGGAATAAAGCTGCATTATATATTTTGAAAAGAACCCCTTACCTAGTTAAAAGCCTTCTTAACTATCAAATATGATGTATTTTTAAGTGTTTGAATTTTAATCCTAAATTCTTTCACTGCTAAAAGTGAAATTTTATTAGTTCTCTGTGTTAAAACCTGTGGATAAATCTCTAATAGTACTATATCTTTTTTTTCCAACAAATCTGAGGAAAATTTTTTACACATTTATTTGCATGCATCTTTACGCCTACTAGGAAAATACATTAAAGCAATGAATTGTAGAGCAAGACACTGCCTTACCTCTATGATTCTTACCAAAAGTGGTGATAGTTCACACACACACACACACACACACACACACACACACACACACACACACACACACCCCAAAACCCAATGGGCTCAAATCTAGGAATCTCTCCAGAAAATAGGGACACTGTAATTAGTTTACTCTTTTAGTATTACCTCATATTATATTTGTAAAATTTTTAATTCAGCATATTGGCTCATATTTGTGAATAAAATGCAATGCATCATTTATTTTGCAGTTTCATCTATGAAAGATATAAACTTAAACCTTCCTACTTCCTAAGTTTTTCATAGTGCTTAACATTTGTGACAGAATAGAATTATTCCAAGTGACAGAATAGAAATTAACTGTTGCATATGTGATAATAAAGTTTTCTAAGGAATATTTTGTCCTGGACTTTTTCTCCTCCTCTTTACCTTAACGTAGTCATAGGAAAGATAGAATATGTAGAAAGAAAATAATGTGAAGAAAGACATCTATTTATGTATCTAAGAGTAATTGTTAAAATG
Organism: Bettongia penicillata ogilbyi; assembly: GCA_023548195.1. NCBI lineage: Eukaryota > Metazoa > Chordata > Mammalia > Diprotodontia > Potoroidae > Bettongia > Bettongia penicillata. The sequence goes on from JAJHZJ010000314.1 coordinate 13,667,136, forward strand.
GATCAAAATAGATCTAATTTTTAAAATGTTAAAAAGTCAGAAAAATTCATGGTGGTAAAAAGGCTAAAAAGCCATCTTATAGTTAGCAAAATTGAAATATTGCTTCTGATACTTAATTAGTTGTATGACCTGGCTAACTTTTTAGTACCCACAAACAACTTTAAAACTCTAAATTGCTATCTGTATTAGCAAATAGAATCCCCACACAAGGAGTTCTTTGCCTCAGTGACCTGACATTCTTTCTAGTCTCTTCCAACTCAAAAATCTGTGATCCTATAATAACACAGTTATGGTGGTGGAATGGGTAGCGGGGAGACACACAGACCACTAATGTGAGTCTTCTAAAGTGTTGAGACTAGTTATCCATTTCCCTTCAGAGTTACTATTTCTCTTTGATTCTGTGAGAAGCCCAAGTCAACAGTTTCTATGGAAAAGCAAGGTTTATAATTAAAAAGCCCAATGACAAAAAGGAACATTAAGATTCTACATAGGGCATATGTCAAATGAATCATGATGTGTGGCCAACAAAGAGCCAGTGTGGCAAACTTTCAGTTGCGTGCCATACTGTACACTCATACTCAAATTCACCAATAGTAACACTGTCTTGATGCTCCTAAGTGAATAAAATTCTTGCAGGTTTAGCCACATATTTTCAAACTCACTGATGTGTCATTAAGGGACATGGTCAAATTCCCTGCCCTTTGGAAGAGACAGTGTGCCACTATGCTGGTTCTATAATTCTTCGGTTATTCCTTTAATGCTACATGGTGGGGAAAATATACTTGATGAAAAAATTATCCTTAAAGCTTAGAATCAGCAGCCTCTCCCAAGCCAGAAAAAACAAGACCATGAGTAGGATGCCATGGACTGTCTTCCAGGGTGGTGGCTTTTTGGCCAAGTGAAGTGTTAAGGTTGGTGAGGTTGGTAGAGTTACAGAGAGAATCTTTGGGAGGTTTCTTACTGTTCAGTCCAGGATTTTTGCCATGGGAAGTTCAGAGAAAAAGACAAGAAAAATGAGGGCCATGGCAGGGAAAAGCCAGTTACAGCATGAATCAGGGTGTGGGTTCCTTAAATGCTACCCAGGACTCTGTAAGCAGTTGTATGCCAGACTTGCCCCTGCCTGCCAGTGCATCTGCTGATCTTTAGCATTGGCTGGCTGTGTGTGTGTGTGTGTGTGTGTGTGTGTCTGCATGTGTCAAAAATATAGTGGAAAATCATTGCTCACATGTCTGAATGAATACTTGAGCAACCTGCCCCCCCTCCAATTGAGCAACTGACCATTGGGCAATTATTCAGAAAGATAGACAGAGGGAAAGGTTCAGGGCCTGTACCCCTCACAAAAATAGCCCTGACCATAGCATCCTAGTGGTGGTGGTGGGGGGGAATGAAGAAAATAGATGTTAAATGACTTGACTAGGGTCAAACATCCAGTAGATGTCTCAGGCCCTATTTGATAGTTTTCCTAACTCCATGTCCAGGGCTCTATCCACTGTATCACCTAACCTGCCTTCCTAATAATGTGTGGAAATTCAAGTCAAGGAATCAGAAATACAGATACAATAATCTAATAATCTCATTATTAGGGATTTCTAAAGCTTTCATATTCTACTACTTATGCCCTCCTATTTGACTTCCAGCTAACTAAAAGAGGCTCATTAGTGTCATTTTCCATTGCATTTTCTCATTACTATGGTCTAAATGCCAAGTCAATCATGTTTTTCATTTGTAAATTGGAAATTACCACCCCTTCAAAAAGAAAAAAATTGAGTTCCAGTTGGGTATATCTACAAGTGAACACACAGCAGAGCAGCTTTCCTCCCAGTAAAGAGAGGCTTAACACAGGTTAACAACTCCTACTTTCATTCCTGTGTTTTAAGAGGCTCTTAGCATATTCTTTGATTATGCAAATAGGAAATTAGGGCAAATGGGCACCTACTCATAAAATCCTCTGTTGGCGAAAGCTCTTATCTTTACTTTTTTCTAGGCAAAATTGGGATTGATTTCTGGGAGTTGTTGGTGTTGGCTCCAAAACTTCCCTCTCCTTTCTCATTGCCAATATCCCCAATTATTGATGTGCAGGGTCAACATTTTTCTTCAGAGACATTGTTGTAGTCTATTGCCATTTACTAAATCCAGTCAGACACACAGGTAAATCTATTTACTACAAATACTTAAGATGTACCCCAAAGGAAAGATCACACTGAAATTTTCCCAAGGGAAATTAACATTCTTTTCTAGTAATACAACATAAATTATTGCTTAATCTGAACAAATAGACAAATAGTTTTATCTAAGGTTTATAATTTAAAGCAGCTTTAGCTTGTAATTTGCCATTTTAAAGAATCTTTTAAAATATGACCTGTTTTAAAACACCCTCAAACTGCAATTTTGAGCATCTAAAAATGCATACTCATTATTTCCAGTTTCATTGTTAGTTTCCTTTATGTGGACATTTTCATAAGCTCCTCCCAATGACTTAAAGAAGTCTCTATAGTAATAATAGCTAGAATTTTATAGATAACACTCTAAGGCTTGCAAAGCTGTTAGTATATTTCGTTTGATTTATGTCACAGAAATCTAAGGATTATAGAATCTAAGGATTGCTTAGAAAATTGATGAAATTGTAAGCAAGTTTTCTAATACATGGTATTCTCTTCCTCACAGTTATGTGTATATCATCATCATTCACATATGGATTGTTTGAAATTATGATATTTGACAAAGTAGTTTATAATTTCAGAAACAAAAAGATTTAGAAGGAAGTATTCCATTTCTCAACTTTATGTACTTTGTATTATTTTCTTGAGGGTTATCAGGCTTCCAATTACAGGAATTCATTCACATGCAACATAGCAAGAAAGTAGATGAGGCTTGACATTTGCAGTTATGCCTTTGACAGTCACTTTTATAACTAGGAACAAACTAAAATCTGTATTTTCCTTCTCCACTCATTGGTGAGTCTGTGGACTCCTTTTCTAACCTACAAATGACAATTCAGTGAGTCAGAGAAAGTTTCAATAGCATCATTCCTCCAAATTAGTTGTGCCTTTCTCTCAGCTCTACTATGGTAAACTACACCAAAGACCCCAGATATTCTTCTCGAGACCACATTGACGAAGACATTTTCTGTACCTGAGAAAAGCAACATACTTCATTGAAAAAGCACCAAAGTTGAGGTGTCTATGGAGACTTTGATTTGAATCCTTCCTCTGACATTTACCACCTATGTGGTCCCACAGTCTCCTCAGCTAAGGGAAGATGACAATACTTTCTGCTTCACTATATATCATGGGGCAAGTGCTTTGTAATGTGTGTTAAATAAAAGCATGAGATTATAACTTCAAAAGATCTAGGTAGGCACTTCCTTTTTCTAATCCCCACCATTCTTTCATGAGTTGGTGTAGCAAAATGTGTATCTATTTGGTGGCCTATCTGGCTGTCTTTTGATGATGAGCATCTCCTTAGTTTTAGACTTGTCCCTTTAGACAGGCACATAGGCTGTCAGAACTTATTCTCAGCAAAACATTGTCTTTGAGAATCCAATGTCATTTCTGTGCTGCAGTAAGTCATCTGTAGTGTTGAAGTAGAAGATGGAATTATCAACACAGAAAATATTTGTATGTTTTTTTTTAAATCAAACATAAAAAGATTGAGAGGACACATCTAAGTAAAAACAAAATCAACATAAACTTTTATTATCTTTCATAAAGTCTAGAACTTGTGAGTCTTGTTGATAGAAAGTGTTTTTGTTACCCATCAGTTAAGGTCACAGAAAACAAAATACAAGGACATTTGCAGAATATAGTACTACAAATCATATTGATATTGTTTTGCTGTGTATCTGCTTTCAGCATTACATACCAGTGTACATCCAAACCAGTGTTCCAAGTTATAAAGAAAAAGTAATGATAACAAATGATGCTATTATGACTAAGTTTTATTCTGTACCTTCTAAGACCAATTTACTCTTCCTGCTAAATACATTATCTTAATAAGATCTTTTGTGATGCTCACTCGTAGAGTAGGATAGTAGCACTCCCTTAACCTGTGTCTCTTCACCTGTTTTTTTCTTGTACTTGAAATTTTTGATGTTTCTTTTTTCCTTCTAAATAATTTTATTTGAAATTTAATTTCATAGATATCATTATTTCTTATTTCGCTGCAGGCCATGAGCTTAAAAATAGTCAGTGGTGTATGACCATTATTTTAAACACAGTCCTATCATTGAGTTGCAACACCAAGATCATGGTCCATCAGAATTAAAAGACAGTTCTCCCACTCTACTTAGCAATAGTTAAACCATTAAGTAGGTTACACAATGGACCTACTAGGAGAAGTGGAAATATATTCCCAGTGAAGATTTTAAAATATCACTTTGTATATTTTTAAGAACATGGTAAATATCTGTGGGATAAAAATAGTTGAGGTACAATCCCCTTGGGAGGCAATATACAGAATGGCGTTTTGAGTTCCTTTGTAGTCCTGTGATACTATAATGAACATAAAATAGGAAAGAGTTTTATGAGTTAAAGTAAATCTGATTAGATACAGCAGAAAGTCCTGGAGGCTAGATAGAAAACTAACAAAGGAAAAGTCAAGACAAGGCTAGGGGGAGAGGCTTGGGAGACAGCATGGGATTAGGCCAGGCCCAGGGAAGGATTTAAATATCAGTGATAAGATAGAAATGAGCCTTGGGATCCAGGTGGGTGATCCAGAATTGGTTTTTATACAGGTACCATAGGCAGTGAGCCAAAAACAACCTGGCAATTAGGAATGAAAAAGGCATAGACCCTAAGTACAATGTTCTTATGGCTTCCTTGTCTTACGCTGCTCTTTCCTTTGAAGTTGGAGTCACTTATCACCCACTCATAGATTCATCCCCATCGCAGATCTTGGACAAGGGACTGTAAGGAGCCTTGGGCCAGCAGCACCTCATGGGACTTCAGCACTAAGTCAGTCTTGCTTTCTGTTTGACACTGTAAGTCAGTGCTAGTCACTGAGCCTTTGCTTTGATCGCCATTCCAGTAACTGGATCTCTACCTTATTCCTATATATCTATTCCCATATGGGTTCTCTCTGTAGTTGCCCTAATTTTCTCCTCCCTAGTCTTTCTGGGGACTAGTGTCTTGCCCTTGCATCCACTTCATTGCATGAGTGGGTCCTTTCTCCTGTAGTTCAATCCATGTGATACTGAGTGCCCACTTTTATCTGTACCACTTTTACAAGGACCCTTCTCAATGCCCTGCCTTCCCTCATTGAGCCTGCCTGGTCTGCAGGTTCCAATCAGACCTTCTATAGCCAATGATGATGGTGATAACAACAAAAATAACTAGCATTTGTGTAACACTTTAGAGTTTGCGAAGCACTTTACAAATGTTATCTCATTTAAATTCCCACAACAACCCTAAAAGATAGGTGCCATTGTCTCCATTTACAAGTGAAGAAACTGAGGCCTATAGCTTAGGACACTTGCTCAGTATCATATAGCTATTAAGTGTCTAAGGCAGGATTGAACTTGAGTCTTCCTAATTCCAGGTCCAACACCCTAAAAAGCTAGTGGTACACCAGCTCCTGAAAAGGATAACCTCTTGGCACAATGCAAACACCAGTTATGATCAAGAGCAAGGGAACGAGGTCAAGTAGCAGTTATTCTGTTAAGAACTCATTAATCCACAGGGTAGTAGAAACAGCCAAGTTATTAAGGCAAACAGTCATGAAATACAAATAACAAGAATTTTTAGATACTTAGATCACATTCTACCCTTTAACCAGAAAACTTCTTAAATATTGCCTGCTAAGGCAATAATGAATCCCAAGAAATAGCAGCTACTTCCCGCATCTGGTTAACTCTAGTGCGGGGCTACTTCTCCACCTGATATCTCCTGGCAACCTGCAAACAATATGCATCATTTCCATTTTGCTGACTCCACCAAAGATTTCTTTACAACCTTGAAGACTAGGGCTTCATCATCTGCAGCTCTAGAGAGCCTCTAAAAAATATTGATGTGTTGACCCTCATTACAGAACTGAAGAGGAATTCTTAGAGATAGCAATACTTTCAACTCTTGACACTGTTCTCCACATTGAGAAGGAAGACTAGCAAAGTATAGATTCTTCACTAATGGACAACAGCTTGGCCCTTGCCATAGCTTTTGATGAGATTATGACTGATCTCCAAGGTTGATGTTAGAAAATAGTAAAGCTCCCAGATTCAATGGCAGACCTGCAAAGATATTATATGTTGCTCAAAACCCAAAGACCTTTGCTTGGCAAATGAAACTGGAAAATGCCAACATATATATCAAAGATGCCACTATCACTATCTCTAAGCAGAAGGATGTGTATAAGCTGTGTATAAGCTCTACTTTCTATAACTGGCAACGTCATTGCCAAAATTACCCTGCATTAGGCATTTCTGGTGTTTCAAAAGTTCATAGGACTAGAGCTAAAGGGGACATCAGGGACCATATAATTCAAGCTCCCCATTTTACAGATGAGGAAAGTGAGACCCAAGGAACTTACATGACTTGCCCAAGTCACACAATTAGTAAGCATCATAAATGAACACAGAGAGTCAGTGCCTTTTCCCTTGTACCTCTCTGAACTATATTCAGACTTGATTTTTAAAAACAAAGACTTTGATGCCATTAGCAGAATTTTACTTTTTCAGATAATGGCCAGTTCTTTCCTTACTCTGATCATGACTTTCTGCTTCCATCCTAGTGACTTTTTCACCCTACAGATGCCTCCATATGTCTATTGCCCCCTACTCCAATTGGTTAATTCCTGCCTGGAATCTCCATTTTGGAAAGTGCTCAGTCTAGTTCATACTTCTCGCTTGGCTCTGCTCCTGACTCTAAAGACTTTTCCACCTTCCTCCCTGTCCCACACAAAGTTTTTTTTTTACTTTTCATCTCTCTTTTATATATGTCAGAATATATCATCAAAATGTAAGAACTTTGAGACCAATTTTCTTTTTCTTGTATTTATTCCTAGTACTTGGCAAAGCACGTGGCACGCGGTAAGTGCTTAATACAAGCTTTATCTATAGTGAATAAATTTTATTATCCCCACAAATTCATGCCAGGAAGATAGAGTGACAGGAAGGATAATACTTCATCTGAACCATGTAGCCACAACAATCTAGTAAAAATGAGAGGCAGTATTGTCTATTAAGAAGCTATACTTATGAGAAGATCTAGGAAGCAAAATATGAAAATATTGGGGAAAGAATATAAGTGAAGAGCCATGGAGGGAATAAGCAAAGTGATTTTGTCACTAGAGTATACTCCAGATCACCTGGAAAAGGAGAGGAAATAGATGCACAATTTGAGAACAGATCATTAATCTGTCACAGGACATGGTACTGTAGTAATAGAAAATCATAATTATCCAGGCCTCTACTTGAACTTTCTTTCATAAGCACACTTACCTTAATGGTAACTTCATTATTCTAAAAATAAAAAATCAACAAGGGGAAATTCTATTTTGGATCTGATTCCGTTAACCTGAAGGAATGGTTGCTGGGGAAATCTTGGAGTAAGTGCCACTTCCTCCAAGGCTTTGTGACAAAGAATAAAGCCAAATATAGTTGAACAAGCATACTAGAGGGTGAAGGGAAGAGAAGCAGCATTTAAATAACACTTACTATGCTCCAGGACCTGTTCTAAGTGCTTAATAAATATTTCATTTGCTTCTCATGATAACTCTGTGAGATAGCTACTATTATCATCCCTATTTTACAATTTAGGAAACTGAAGCAAACAGAGATTAAGTGACAATGCTAACAAATGTCTGCAGTCATATTTGAACTCAGGTCTTCCTGAATGTTCCATCTATTGCATCACCTAGCTGCTTCCTAGACTTAGGAGGAGCATATTTTAAAGGATTCAAAAGAAGGATAGGTAGAATCCAGGGGACTCAAATTCTCCAGGAATCAGCAGAAGAGGGACAAAAAATTCTAGAATTGTGAAGAGATAAAGAAAAACAATTATGAGAGAAAAAGGGAGCTGTTCAAGAGAGTAGTATGAATACACAAGGAATACACTACAAAACTTAGTTTTTTTAAGCCAAAATAAAAAATAAAAGCAAGAACAGGTGACCTAGTATGAATGAATGGATGAAGAAAGGGAAGACTGGAGAGAGGGGAAAAATTATTAAATGCTTGTTATGTACCAGGCATTGTGCTCATGGTTGGGGATGTAACTTTAATAGCTAGAACTTACATTTGAATTAAGGAAGAAAACTTATTTAGGGAAGCATTGAAGCAAGACAGATAAGACCCAGAGGATCCTAGGGAATGATTGCAGAATGTATGGTAAGGCCAGGTAGGACACTATTTTATCAGAATTATGGTTGTTGATGACTCCCTGATCGTCCAAGCAATGTGAGTGACCATTTCCCTCATCTATGACTTTTAGGGAAAAGATATTGGGTAGAAGTGAAATGGAACCTCTGAGAAACTTCCTGTGAAAGGAATAGGGATGGTAAGTCAGTGTCCAGATGAAAGGAAGAATCCAGTATTTAATAAGAAATGAGCCATTGGTACTGGGATGACTGCCTCAAAATGATCCAGGTCCTTGGGTCACCCGTTGGAATCTGGGTAAACTGGATGAGGATAGGTGAAGGGAAAATCCTGGTTTCTTTCCATGACTGACCTACTCCCCCTGCCTCTGCTTCTGTATTCATATAAAAACCACATCATGATCTTATATGAGTAGTGCTACAAGAATAAGTTGAGACAGGCAAAGAAAAATAAGAACTGCCAAAAAAAATGGGAAGAAAGGATGTATTAGGAGAAATAGGAGAATCAAAGAAGGGATGTCTGCTGCTTTGGTAGATGGCATGAGGATAACTGGCAAGAGAGAAAAGGAAACATGCTGTTTTACTCTCCTCTTTTCTCTGCCAAGTAGAATAAACTTTGAACCAGAAAGGGTAGAACAGGGATGACTAATAGAGAATTGATACTGAAGACAAGGGGATAATAAGAAAGCACTTAACTGCCCTTAGTGAGTTAAAGATACCCTATCCAGAGGAGCAACATCTTCTGGCACTAAATGTTCTGACAAATGTGATTGCAGACCCATGCCAGTGAAATCTGAAAGATTGTAGAAAGTGAGACAGGCACTACTGGATTGGAGAAAGGTAAATGTTCCAGTTTTCCAGGAAAAACAATGGTGGGGGACGAGAATGGTCTTCAAAGTTCAGTCCTATGAGCTTGATTTTGATTCTAGGAAAATTTTTTTAGAATGGATTATTAAAAATAGGATTAGGGAACAATCAGGAAAAGGAGTGGTGATCACCAAGAGCAGCATGACTTCACCAAGAGTAGGTCACACTAAACTGATCTCATTTCTTTTTTTGTGATGAGGTTTTTGTTTTGTTTTGTTTTTGTCAAAGGGAATACGGTTGATATACTTTACCTGGATTTTGGCAAAGAAAATTTGATACAGTGTTTCCTCTTATGTGGTGGAAGGGAAGGGTGGATAATAGCACAGTTAAATGGGTTTGGAAGTGGTTAAATGACTAGATTCAAAGAAGTTAATGGTTTGATATCAGGTTTTTAGGAAGCCTACAGTGGATACCCTAGGGATTTGTGCTTAGCCCTAGGCCATTTTACATTTTTATCAAGGACTCAATCAAGACATGGACGGCAAGACTGTTCACATTTGCAGTTAACACAGTGTTGAATGAGCTAACACACTAGATAATACAATCAGAATTTAGAAAGCTCTAGACAGGTTAGAACACTGGGCTGGATCTAAGAATGTGAAATTCAGTGGGGGCAAATGTAAGGTCATATACTTCAACTTTTTTTAATGATTTCACAAACATAAGATAGAAGAAATGTGACTAGACAGTAGTAGTTTACATGAAAAAAGATGGGAGGTGATAGTGGACTGAGTCAATATATAAGTCAATAGTATGTTATGGCACCACCAATAGTAAGTACATCTTTGGGCTGCTTTTTTTATAAGGTTCCAAACTAATAGGAATATTAAAGTGATTGAGTTTTGATCAGAGTGCCACTTGTAGTAAAGACTGATAAATATGTTGTAGACAATCTAGAGAAGGGTATTTGGAATCCGAAGAGGATGTGAATCAATGTCACATGAGGATCATTTGAATGAGCCTTGAAAAGGAAGAGCTCATGGAGGACAGGATAGTTGCCTGCATATATCTAAAGGACTTCCACATTTAAGAACAAATGTAATTGAACTTAACTCTTTTCTGTCCCAAAGATCAGAACTAAGATCTGTAGAGCAAAATTAAAAAGAGAAGAATTGAAATTTGATGTCAGAAAACCTTTCTAACAATTTTGTTGTAGTTGTTGAGCTGTCTTCAGTCATGTCTGGCTCTTTGTGACCCCATCTTGGGCTTTTCTTGGCAAATAGACTAGAATGGTTTGCCATTTCCTTCTCCAGCTCAATTTATATCTGAGAAAACTGAGGCAAACAGGGTTAAGTGACTTGTCCCAGGTCATACAGATGTCGGAGGTCAGATTTGAATTCAGGAAGATAAGTTTTCCTGACTCCGGGTCTAGCATTCTGTCCACTGTCACCAAACTGTCCTTCTAACAATTAGAGCTACCCAAAAATGGATTGAGCTGCTTCCTGTCGTTGGAAGTCTTTAATCAAAGTCTTGATGGACCTCTTGCCAAATCATCATAAGAACTCTTTGGTCAGATAGGGTTTGAATTAGACAACTTGTAAAGAAGCTCATGGGGTTTGACTCCTGAAACCCCTGAGCCACTTCTAAACAGTTATTATCCACCTTTCATGAGTGTACCAGATTTTGTTAGCTTTTTCATTATTTGTTTCCTTGGGGAAGATAGATTTATTATGCCTTTTGCAGATTCAGACAAGAGTTGATTTTCTGTGTGTGTTTGTGAAACAATGTTCAAACTCATCTTAGAGTTGTCATTTTTATGCCTTAAGTCGGGTTAGGGGATTCCTGAGAAGGAGAGAGTTAGTCCTTCTTCCCATATACCTTTCAGGTTGTTGCTGGCATCTTTTCTTCTTATCTTCAAACTGTTTGATCTCTATTCTGTTCCTGTCTCCCAAGAGGTCAACATAAAAATTTCATGAGTACCTCCAGTCACTTGGAGTATCAGGTCTCCCTCATATCCCTGTGCTTCTTGCTAGCAGTTTTTGCACTCTTAGAGGCAATGGCTTCTGAAATTTCTCCCAACCCTAGCTCCAGGATTCTATAAGAAAAAGTCTCTATAAATACTCATTTTTTAAGTTTTTCAAAACTCAAGTTTTGATTGCTTAGGAATTTAGGATTGCCAGTGATGACAATGGGTTACTACTATTGTTTCAACTAAAGCTGTATTTTCAAGGAACCAATGAATGATGTTCGATGGGATATGGTTTGGACCCTTCTCCTAACCCTTTCCTTGTGCTTTCTTCCTAATCTGTGATACTGTTTCTGATCTTACCATTCAGCTGAAACTGCTTTTTCCGATGATCTTCTACACGTCAAATCAAATGGACTTTTCTAATCTTTCTCCTCTCTGACCTCTTTGTAGCATTTGAAATTTTTGATTGCTATCTCCTCCTGGATACTCTGTCCTCTCTGAGTTTTCCATGATGATGCTTTATCTTTATCCTCCTGCCTATCAGACAGTTCCTTCTCAGTTCTTTGCTGGTTCATCATCCCTGGCATAGCTCTGAATTGCCATTTTCAGCCATTCTCATCTCCCAAGAACACAATTACTACTATATAGTATCACCAAAAAAGAATTGGTACTTATGATATTTTCAAAATGTTTACATCCAACATATATTAAGCACCTACTGCATACAGAATGCTTTGCTAAGTGCTGGGAGATACATAAAGTTTAGATAGCATAATCTTTGTTTTCATTGAGCAGACTGTCAGTCTAGTAAGTTTCACATTTTGTGTATATGTCTACATTACATATAGATCAAAACAATATCTAAATAATCACAGTAATATCACCTTTTACTTGGATACCACTTTGCTATTACAGTATTTCTCTGAAAGACAGAGAGAGCTCATGTATCCTTAAGTGAGGAAGTTTATAGCTAGCTTAAGTGTGTTCCCAAGTTCATGTAACTATTAAGTGGCAGGGTTGGGACTGGAACTCAGATCTTCTAACTCTCAGTCTTAAGTTAGAGATATAAAAGAAATAGAAATTGATTAGCCAGAAGCAATGTTGATGAGTAACTTATAAAAAAGGAATTTCTTTTATTTAATGTACTCAGGTAAATGGAAGTTTCATTGATCTTATTTAACAGCTATTATATGCTGTCAGATCAAAGTGCCCACGGTTGATCTTCTCTACAAATTCATATGCATTATAAAGCAAAAATGTTTTCATGCCAGCAATTTATATTGTACAGTAGTCAATCAATAATAGCTTGAGAGAAGTGCTATAGATTAAATGATGCAGAGTGTTCTGAAATTGCTGATAGAAAACTATCAGCAATTTCACCTAATTAAAAAAATTAGACAGCTTTTAAAACAGTTCCTTTAAAATAGTACCACTAATTCTACTAGAAATGATATAGAGAGAATACCATTTCCACATTGTTTGATTAAATCCATTTCCATTATCAACACCCATTTTGGACCTACTCTGCCCAAGTCCCATTAGCATTGGTCACTGGCTCTCCAGAGAACTGGCACTATTTCTCCTCAGGGTCATCTCTACTAGCATTGTTTACAAGCCCCATCCAATGGACCCCACCCGTCATTTATCAGTTAGCTTTTGGAAAGAGCTAATTACTAAGCAGGGATATCCTGGACATTTGTTTCAGAAACAACTCTCTCCCTACCCCCACCCTCCCACCTCACTCCCACCCAAGTCTGAGATACATTTGCCCCATGTACCCACCAGGTCCCTAGAGAGAGTAGGCTTAAATTAGAGAGTTTATGTGCCAAAAGGGTAACTCCAAGCTCCTAGAAGTTATTTTCTTCCTTTGTGGAATTTTCATGAAGCTCCCCTTTGTGAAGTTCCCTGTTGTGCTTCAAGGGTCAGCTTTTATGAAGAGTCCCTGGTGCTCCTCAATATATGTAATTTCCTTGGCATTTCTCTCAGTTCTTGATGCAGATGCTACCATCACTCACTGCTCTTCCAGGGATAATGTGACTGACGCTGATGGAGAGTTCCTACCTTTTCAAGGTTACCAGGTATTCCTCTGGTTGAGACAGGGAAAGAAAGGAAACAAAAATTCTTTCTTCTCCTTACAATGAGGTTATTCCTCCTCAGGAGCTGATCTGCCACTAGGCTGACTTGTTAGTGGAATGTGAGATTCTAAATTGGCTTACTGTTTTATTTGAATCCTACACAGTGTGAATGAATCTATTCAATCAACCACAAGATGTTTTGTCAATTTCATCCAGTGACTCAGAACATTTCACCTCTCCTAAACTGATTGAAGACTTAGTTCAGACTCAGTTCACACTTTTGGTTGGTTAATTCAGTGGAGATACCTAGGACTCGTTTGCCTCTAGTTTAACTGATTCTGCAACTCAGAGATGTGCCCTTGCCTGATAAAGGCATCAGAACTGGAGTACCACATTACTCATTCTAGTAGATTTTCAAGCATCTGTTTCACACCCCTTAAATATTCTTCTTCTAGCTAGAAGGTAAATTCTAGTTGAAAGTATAATAGACCCACATTTGAAGTTAAAGTAAGAAAGGTAATGTGGCACAGTGGAAAATAATTTTAGATTCGGAATCAGCTCCTGGTTTGAATGCTGGCTTTGCTTTTTAACACCCTCCTCAAGGCATCTAACTTCTCAAAGGAGGGCTTGGATGAGACTATCGTTAAAATCCCTTTCACCTTTAAATCTGTGATACTACTGTACTATGAATAAGTCTGTGTATTCCTTTAAACCATCTTGTAGGGGAAAGATATACTGTAAGATATATACTTTATATTTTTTATAATATTATTTATAATATTTATACTTTAAACTTACAAAATCCCTCCACTTGTATCTGTAGAGAGGATTGGAATGTCTCCTATTATGATTACTCAGTTGCTGATTCAGTGCTATTTAAAAGCATGGCCAAAATGGGAATGAGAGAGGAAAAGGCTAGATGAAGGACACCAGATCCAGGGTGAGGAACTTCTGCCTATTACGTAACGTTTAGAAGTTACCCCAGTTAAGTTGAAATATTGTACCTACCCATTCCTGGTAGCTTCCCCCAAGCTTTCAATCATCACTGTACCACATAGGACTCATAGATGTTGATCTGAAAGGGATCTTCAGACGCATCTGTGACACCTCATTCCTTCAGAGGAGGAAACAGACTCATTGAGTTTAAGCAACCTGCCAAAAGCCAAAGGGAGTAAAGTAAAACTCTGGCATTAAAAAATACATACATTTATAATGTTCCTTATTCCTAACTGCATGTTACTTGGAAAGTTATCTATTTTGGTTACCCTTTGATCCCAGACTTGATAGATACTCATAAATTGACAAATTGACATTAATTAATAGGAAGCTATTAAAGTCAGATGGATAATTTGCATATGCCACATAAAGTCAAATGGATTTTGAACATGTGACTAAACAAGCAGTTAAAAAGACTAGAAATATATTTATATATGCAACAAGAAATAAATATTGATATCTTCCCAAATATAAATTAGTTACATCATTGTAATATTAATACAATGTTAAAATTCATACAAATCATAGTCAATAATAGGTTTCCTTGTTCAGAGGAAAGGGTACATATGTGAACTCTTTGTACTAGGAACTAAGTGTCAAAAATTTAAAGAGGATTTTTTATTTAAAAGCTTAAATTCTCAAATTTTTCCAAAAAGTAACAGAGATATTCTTCAGAGTAATAAATCCAAATTTTCATCCCAAATCTATGTCTACCTGTTTCAAAGCTTCATTTCCCATAAGGTCCATTTTTTGAAAGAAGTTTTCCTTGAATCTTGTCAGATTGAAAAATCTGTTTTTTCATCTTGAATCTATCATAGCTCTTAGAATCTCTCTTTTGTACTTATATTTTAATTCATACTAGAGTTACTGGTATATGTAGCTTCTCTCCATTATTAGATTGTAAGATTCTTGAAGCCAGGGTCTGACTTTTTCTCTGTATCCTTGGAATCTAATCCAGTGTCTTGTATGGAAGAGGCAATTCACAAATGGTTGTTGAATTTAAATACTATAGAATTTCAGCTCTCCTTTTTAGCAGAATTTCATGGTTGTATCAAAATTCTCATAAGATAAATTATAGAAATATCACTGAATTTATTGCAATAGATGTAGTAATGGATTATGGGTTATCTCCATTATCAAATTTTGGTAGTATGTCATTGCACTAAACCAAAATATAAATACAAATGATGCCTAAAACTCAAAAATTCTCATTGCAATATATTTAATACTATTTACAGTTGAATTATTCACTAATATAGGTTGAGGTTTCCTTTACTATTATTTTATAGAGAAAATTATGATGTTAAGCTTTTGAGTTTTGATTTAGGGATATTTTTTTTTTTAAAGATGGATTGTGAAAGGAAAGAAACTTTCTTTTTTACACAATTTACTTTATATGATGTTATTCTTTCCAATTACCATTCTTGATGAAAAGACATTAACTTTAGTAGGTTGAATCATTTACAAGCCTCTTTGCATCTAATAAATTACCATATTAACACAAAAAAATGGCAGAAGGTAGTTTTTCTTGGAATAGAATAAAATATTTATTAGGAAAGTCATTTATTTCCCATATGTCATTTTTCTGCTTCAATGGATGAGTCATATAGAGCCACTGATTTTAAACATAGTTATGGATTGTTCCATGGATGCTACACACTCCTAGAGTCAATGACGTCTCACATAAAGAGTGTCAGCTCACAAAAAGAGACCTCTTAGGTCAGCTGTTCTGACCACCTGCATTTGCCTGAACAATTTGGAACATGATGCTCACTATTTTTGCAAAAGAATTCTACAGTACTTGGAAGCTACTTTTTCTAAGAATGTGCAGCTTACTTATTCTATTAATATATGGTTTTGTCAGGTTCTTCTTAGTATTTTAGAAAGAAAGTATAATCCCTTTTTAGTAAAATTGGGGAGAATAATTGAGACTTCTAAGCCAAAAAGCACGGAAATCATTTATCACTGCAAAATTATTTTAACAGTGATACAGTCAAGGTCCCCCAAACAAATATTTATGGTGTCTAATACTCTCTAATAGTGCATTTGAATTTCTTCTCAGATAGATGTTTAATGTGACAAGTATGCCTATTAAGTGATAGTTTTATATGAGAAATTTTTCATTATAAAAACTTGTGAAAAAAACTAACACATTTAAAGAATTAACACTTTTAGATGGTAATTGGAGGATAAGTTCTAATTATTGCTTAATTTCTTAGCTATGAGTCTTTGACATCTGTAAAGTCAGAATGATTTAGAAGTTAGAAGATAAATATCATTAATACTTATCTAGTACTTTTAATTTTGGAATCATTTGATTTATTTGGCTCAAAAGGAACAGTTCAACCTGCTCCCTACCCCCACCCCGAAACTATGCAAAATAAAAATAAGTAAAATTCTAGTCCAGTTCAACAATATTCCCTTTAACTTGTTCAGACCATGAATCACTAAAAAAATTTCAGAAGGGACACAGGGATGTGCTGGAGTCAGTTGGAACCAGCTTTTGAGAACTAATTGTTAAATTTTCAGCAGGAGCATTTGCACCTTGTGAAGTAAACAAATGCCACACATCAGGGGCTTGATTTACTGTTTTGTGAATTTTCTAGGCCAGGACAAATTTAACAGTGTAGATTAAATTTAATAAAGATGTGTCATAGGTATACGTGGAGGGGGTGGAGAGTCAGTTGTTAAACATTTACTAGCATTCCTCTGAGGAGGTACAATGGAAGAGCATAGGATTTACATTGAAGGTTCAAATCCTACTCCTCTCCTTAATCTATACTGTGAGTATATACAAATGACCTGACTTCTCTGCTCTCAGTTTCCTCGTCTTTAAGATGAAGATAATAAAACTTGTACCATCTACTTCACAGGAGTGTTTTATAAAGAAGTTTGCTTTGTAAATTTTAAAATACTGTATAAATATGAAGTTTTTATGTGGTAAGACAATGATAGGAAAGAAATCTTTTTAGGATTTTGCTAATTACAAACCGTATATTAGTGGGCAGCTAAGTGGCACAGTGGATAGAGTGGCTGGGTCTGGAGTCAGGAAAACTCTTCCTGAGTTCATATCAGACCTCAGACACTTAGTAGATATGTGACCTTGAGCAAATCACTTAACCCCGTTTGCTTCACTTCTTGTGAAAATGAGTAATGAAAATGTAAAATGAGTTGTGAAAGGAAAGGACAAGCCATTCTAGTAGCTTTGCCAAAAAGAAAAAAAAAACAACAAAAAACCCAAATGGGGTCACAAAGAGTCAGATATAACTGAAACAATTGAGCAACAACAATATTAATGTGTCAAATGTTTATATAATGATACTGCAATTATTAACATCATTAATATGTGCTTAAATTTAAATATGCAAAGTATAAAATAAAGCCCTATAGAAGTTAATAGGTAGGTGTTCATTAAACCTCTAATCCTTTAGGGAAATGTGTTTCTAGTCTTTAGCTATATCTCTTATTAATATGTTCTAAAGTCTAGAAAAAATGTTTTGTCATTTATGATTATAGGGCAGACATTTTTAACCTTTTATTTTTCCATATTGAGTTATTTATAATATGCAATAATATATTAACATATTTGTACTATATGAATACATTTTATTTAAGTTATATATTATTTTTGTATTGTATAATTTATTATAATATAGCAATATATAATATTAATACATTATGGTCAGTTGGTTATATTACTTTAACTCAAACACACACTATAATTAAAAGGAAAAGAAGAAAATATAGTGCCTTCTCTAATTTTCTTCATTTTGTGATTTCTACTAAGACTCAGCCCTTCAACAACATCTAATTAAGTATCTCCTTACAGTGTCTTAGACAAGTCATTCAGCTTGATTTATTTCATCAGTCAGTGTTTATAGCTGAAATAATCCTCTACTTAAACTAGCAGCTTTGTGTCATGTTGTTGTTTTTGCTGGCAAATCTAAAAACATTTTTGCAGAATTCCCAAATATAAAACTATTATGCTTATCTAGTTTTCATATCTGTGTCATTTTCTGTAAGACTGGACATAATTTCTTTCTATTCTGTTTGGACCCATCAACATACCACACAGTGAATGCTGCAACTTAATCAAATGCCCAAATATCCTATTTCCATTTCTATTCAAATCATTAGACCATTTTTGATCAATTGGTTAGCACTTTGTGGGCCATAGGATACACAAGTTAAACAGTCCGCCTGAATGACACTGTTAGTGGAAATAGCATTTTCTGAACTATTATATGCATAAGATTGAGAGGGGTATCTTCAAAAATATTAGTTGATCAGAATATATTTTGATACCTTTTATATGCTGAATAAAACAATCATTACTAAAAAATTAGTTTCTTCTATTTTATCATTGGTTTTGGAACCTGTTCAGAACTTGAATGTAATAAACTCGATATGGACAGAATGCTTTATTTTAAAATGCAGCAGGTTTAACCATTAAAAACACCGTTCATCATGAATAGTGGTTTGTCCTCTGTGTATGAAGAAAATTCTGCTGATGATATTATTTTCTACACAGTGCACATCGTCAGCAGGACTTTAACTTGAAACAATTCAAGACAATTGCAAGAAATGCACTTTAGAAAGAACAGGTCATACTATTGTCCATTGAAAGTTTTGAATTAATTGTAACTTTGAAGGAAAAATACCTAGTGTTCACTTTGAAAGCTTGCTGAAGATGAACTGCTAGTGATGATCAAGAAAAAGGTCACCGTTTAAGTTATTGGCCCTGTATATCCCCATCTTAAATATCCAGTTAGCTCAGACAGAGCAAAAGAGAAAAATAAAAGGACCAGGGAAGGCCAATGAATGTGAGTAGAAGTTCAGAAGGCATTTTCCCTGAATTACATAGATGGAATAGAAGGATTGTAGAAATTTTGAAAAATCTGATAGAAATGCAGTTTTTTAAAAAAATGGAGAATGTTCAGCAGGGTTACGAAGAGCCTTCTGTTTTACTTATACATCCAATGCAAGAAATCTCTGGATATTGAAAGGCCAAAAGTATGAGTGAATGAATGAATATCTATAATAATGGATATTGGATGTCTATAATAATAGATAATAGTATTTATGTGGTGCTTTCAGGTTTGGAAAGCTCTTTATATGTTATCTCAGTTGACTCAACAATTCTATGAAATAAGTGCTCTTTATAGTCTCATATATATAGTGTTAGTGTCAAACTGAAGTTGATACTAAATGACTTGCCCAAAGTCAAGTAGCTAGTTAGTAGTTAGTATCCGAGGCAGGAGTATAAATTCAGATCCTCCTTGCTCCAAGTGTAACACCCAACCTAGCTTCTATGTAGCTACTTACAGAATAAAAGAATATTTGACATGAAAAGATCAGTCACCACTCTGTCAATGGGCATTTATTAAGTGGTTACTTTGTACCAGGGATTGTGGTTAGCAGTGAGGTTACAGTGAATTCAGAAAAAAAAAAAAAAGCCAACCAAAACCCTGTAACTAGGTATATAAGAGTCATATTCAGAGTAAATGTGAAGGATCTGAAAGATAAAGGCATTCTTAGCCTACAGTTCAGACTAATCAGGAAAGGGACCTTAGAGGTCATCTCTTTCCTCCCAGTGGATTAAGAAATCAACATGTAAATAACTAGGTACATATAAGATGTATACAGAGTGGATAAATGTGATCTGGAAGGGGAAAAGCATTATTAGTAGATGTAGACAATCAAGAGAGGACCTTAGAGGACATCTAATGGTTTCCCCCTGAATAAAAAAATACCTTCTACAGCTCTCAGGTCTTTAATCTATAAAAGAAGGGGTTTGGACTGTATAATCTCTAAATTCTATCCTGTGTATCACCTTGATCCTGTGACCTTAACAAGCTAAAACATATTGCCTCTGCTTGAGTACCTCCATTTAAGAATACATTACCTAAAAAGTCAACCTAATTCTATTTTTAATAGCTCTGGTTGTCAGAAAGTTCTCCTTGTTTTGAGTGAAAATCTATTTCTAACTTCCATCCACTGATCCATATTCTGCCCTGTGAAACTAATACAGATTAAGTTAGTGGCCCCTTCCTTATTAGAAACAAGTATTTTATAACATCTATCATGCTCCCTTCAAGTTTCTTCTCTAGGCTAACAGTCTGCCCTTCATTCATACAATTTTTGTCCTGATACCATGCTTAAATTGACTAATTTTGTAAGCTGCCTATCCTACCCCAACTCATTTCAACATCCTCAGGAAGAGTACTTAATAGCATCAGGAACAAACTTTGGAGGAAGGCATAGAAAAAGGAATGAGAATCTACTGTAGATATATACAGTAATCAGACAATAATGGCAATAGAGATGAATGCTTTAGAGGCAGGAAAAATTAGTAAGGAGTTGAAACAACCCTCCGCCATGGGACAGAGATATTACCTCTGCTACTCTAATAAAGGAATAGTAGCTATCACTAACTTGTACCAGCTTAGTCTTAGCTCACCTCAGTTCTACGAACATCAAAAACCCAAAGGGATCTTTTAACCAAATACTCCTGAAACCCTTGCTGATTTTCCCCACTATTGGCACACTTATTCATTTTACAAAATGTGCTACTGTGGATATTTTGAAACTGAATAATTACTCTTTATTTTATGATTTAGTTTGTATTGAGCATTCATATACACACAGTGGGATGTTAAGTTATACAAAGCAACAAAAAAGGCATTGGGTACTATATATACAACAAATAAATGGATAAGCACAGTTGAAATGGAAAAGTAAATTACATATAAGTGGAATTAAAGATGAAAACATATATATGTACACATTGTATGCAAATGCATGAAAATGAAAACATACATTTTATGTGTGTGTGTATATATATATATCATATGTGATATGACATTGTCTTGTGAAGTACCACAAATAGATCATGTAAACAATGAGAATAGCAAATTACAAGAACTGTATTAAGCTCATTCAACAGTCACTAAATTCCTTGTAGGCTCAGGGAAAACTGGTAATTAAAGACAAGGACTGAGAATAGGAGACTGCATCATGTTTGGAAGGTGAAGATAGTTGAAGATCCAAAGTCATGAGGAATAATCAGGAGTCAGGGAAAACTTATGTGACTCAAGGGTCAAGTTAAGACAATAGATCAGAAAGTAGGGAACTCATTAACCAGGCAACAATGAAAATATGAAGGAAAAATGAATTTGGAAGCATTTTGAAGACTGACTGGGAAGACTGTAGGAATCTGATAGGCTGGGGGGAATGGATAACTAGAATACAAATAGAACTTTAGCTTGTGTGATTCTGAGCAAACCCCAACCTCTCTGTGCTCTTGGCAGAGCAGTTTCCAATGAGAATTGATAGGGAGAATTCCCTCATCTGGAAGTTTTTTATGCCACTGAAAACACAGACCTAATCCCTACTCCTAGCTCAAAATTCCACAACTCTGATGCATTGTTTAAAAATTGTGCATGTGTCTTCCCAGTTTACATTTCAAGTTAGTACTCAGATGGAGGGAGGTGTTGTTTTTACTGTTGGGTTGTGTGTCTGAGTGTGCCTCCCCAGTTTACACTTCGGGTTATTATTCAGATGTTCTGTTGTTACAGAATTGTAGAGTAGGAAGATTTAAGACTTGGTGGTAATGCTGTCTTTTCAGATTGGGTAAAACTTTTGGATCATGCTAATAAAATGGCTGAAAAACCAAATGTAGTATGTGTAAAAATTTTAGTTCCCTAGTCCTATATAACTGAAAACTTGTAGACCTTTTGTTTGCCTCATAGCATAAGACCCTATCAGTCCAACACTAGTAGCATCCAACACAGTGCTTGGCACTTAGTAGGTGCTTAATAAATATTTACTCAATTGAATTTCAAAGGATTTAGGAGCATCTTGATTTGGTTTCTCTTTCTTTTGTTCATTGTTACAATTTTGAATAGCATACTGTCCAGGAAACAGAATTCAATGATGAATTTCTAATCTCCTAATCTTAATCCTTGATTAGAAATCTCTAGACACTCAATCAAGGATTCTCAAACATCTTTTATTCTTTTATTCTTCTCTCTCCCTGGCTCCTTATAGCTATTAAAAAGCCAAGTGCTCCTCATATCCATGCCTCCCTTCCCATTTCCACTTCCACTACCATAAATAAACCCTTATGAAGAACTGCACACATTGACTACTGTAAGTCTCTTAACTGGTCTTCATGCAGCAAAATAAAAGAGTCATTTCTGGTGTACTTTCTTGTGCTGGAAAGCCACACTTCAATCCTAGGAGCATATAATTGATAATACTATGTGTTGTAGCCATTCCAAAACAAATTAGGTTAAAATTTTGCTAATGATGGGGAAGTTAACAATGGGAAAAAGTGAAATGTTGTTTCACCTTTCTTCTTACAAATGGTGACTTGTATGTGATCTTATAGTATGTCCTTAGATTTCAGCATATTCAAGGAAAAAACCATGAAAATGCCAATATAAGTTCCCCTCTCATTACTTGAAATTTCCCATTTTTATTTAAAAGTTTAAGTGATACTTGAGGGTGTTAACTAAATTATAAGTCTAAAAATAAAGAGAAATTTTAAATAGTTGAATTATTCTTAAACAGATAATAGATAAAGCGATGGCACCATGCCAGTTCACCATGATGTTGGGGACATTACTTAATTGGTTTATTCAAGAGAAAGAGCAAGGAATGCTGTTTAGGCAACTAGGTGGCATAGTGGATAAATTACTGATCCTTGAAAACTTGAGTTCAAAAATTCCCTCTGAAACATTTACTAGCTGTGTGACCCTGGGCAAGTCACTTAAGCCTAGGTTGCTTCAGGCTCCTCAAATGTGAAATGAGGATAATAGTAACATCTACATCCCCAGACTGTTAGGAGGACCAAATGAAATATTTATAAACTGCTTAGAACACTGCCTGACACTCTTCATAAATGCTTGCTTCCTTTCTTCTCCATATTCTAATAATAATGTCCCCAAAATAAAATGAGATAGATGATTAATAGCTATAGAGAAGTCAAAGAAGAATATCACCTTTATGAAGATAGTGACAAAATCATAAAATTAAATATGATTGCTAGCAGTTGTAATATGCACTTACAAAATCCATTGGTGAAATTATAAGAAGATACTTCTGGAGTCATAGAAAAACTTCCTTAAAGGTATAACCAAATTAGGAAGGCATCAAGAAAATAAAAAATGAGAATGGGTAGAGTGTATATTCAATGTTATAGATCACTCTGGGGTTGAGAAACTTTTCAGGCTGGGAAGAACTAGACTTCCTCACCAAGTTTGAGTCAGCAACTGCTGAAGGTCTAAATCTCTCTCCAAACTCACATGTCATTTCACAGTTAGGAGGCCAGTTCTTAATTTTGTTCTTGCTTGATGCATTGATCACAAAATATCTTACAAAGGCAAGAGTTGCTTTGGAAGTATAGAAATCCCTAACCTCTTCTCCTCGTCATGTTATACTAGGTATCAAAAAAAAAAAAAAAAAAAAGGATCCACCCCCATATTGCTATGGCAACATTTTGATGTTCATCTTCTTGGATTTGATGTTTTATATCTATATCGTCTAAATGTGGTGCATTTAACATGAGCTATTAAATATAGCACAGGGAAGATGATTAGGAGACCTAGCTTCTGTTTCTGGCTGTTCTTGGCATGTTGTATAACCTTAGGTAAATCACTTACTCTCTCTGTCCAATTCTCTGGCTAAAGAGGTAAAAAGAAGCAATACCTATTTCTTGTGTACTAAACTAGAAAGTTATGAAAATGGCTTAATAAGAAATTTTCATGGTTCTTGCTGAAAACTTTTTGTACCTTTCAGCTAGTTTTATTTATAGCCGAGCAATCTGTTATTCGCCCAAATAGTGACCTTTAACTCCTGACTTAAAACCTCATTCAGTCAACCAAAAGAATGTATTTAGCACTGACTTTGTATAGAAAGTATTGAGATCCCTCTGTAATGCCTAGGGCATTACAAAACATTTTATAAAGGATGTAAAATGTTTTGTAATAAGGAACCACTCTCCATGTGTGTTATTATTAAATAATTTCTAGGTATTGCAAAGGATATAGATAATAAAGAAATAGTATCTCTATACACAAATAGTCCCTTTCTACATAAATACAGCATTCTTAACATAGATGATATTCATCCTTTCTCCCATATTCCCCCACTCCTGTCTCTTTTCATGTCAGTGTCCGAACCTTCTGCTCACATCTAGTAGAGAGGTAGTATGTGATGGAAACACTGGTTGGGAAGTGAAAAACTATCAATATCTGTTTCTACCACCTATTAAATTCTTTTATTCTGTTCAAGTCACTCTGACCTCTCTAAGCCTCAGTTTCTTCATCTGTAAAAATGAGGATAACAACACTCATGCTACTTCTTTCACATCGTCCTCTTGTGGCAAAAGCATTTTGCATATCTTAAAATGTTATGGGAATGTGAGTTATCATTATCCCATTTCTTCTGGATTTCATGATCATCTTTTAAACAATGGAAAAATCCCAAACCACCTTTAGTCTACATTCTGAGTGTAATTACTACTAACAACAAATTATTTTAGAAAGGTGCTACATAAATACCATATATTTATTTTTATGATTAGACATTTATGTAAACAGAAATCCACACTTCCAGCTAAACCGTCTAAAATAATCATAATTAGGCTTGATGCTTAATAATTGCATCAACTTAGAACAGTTAGGAGGCTTTCTGTGCTGCTCTTAAAGTACCTAATTGTGCTAGAGCTTTACTCCTTCCCTTTGAGGCATTTATTCCTAGTCAGTGTCAGGGAACTATTATCTGTCTTGATATTTCACTAGTACAAAAATTCTTCCAGTTTCGTAGTCTTTAATGCATTGCCTGTTTTTCTTTGACATGATCTATGAGGTTTAGTTCAGAGCTTTATTCTTGTTCTTTACTATTTTAATTTTAATCATATTAACCAAATTTTTTCCAAAAGAAATCTACTTGCCAGTACAGGTGTATCTTATTTTATGTAGCAAGGGTCAGAGTTCCCAAGATCCCTAGAGGAAGACACACTCAGAGTTAGCAAGTGGCTCTGAGACAATTGTCAAGGACCCAGCAGAAGCTGGTATTTGGCATATATTTTCTTTTAAAAATATTTATTGATCAAATTTATTTGCACATCACCTTCATATTAGAATACATTCCTTCCTCCTCACCTGTCCAAGTAAGCCATTTCTTGTAACAAAAAAAAAAGTTAGAGGGAAGGAAAAAGCAGTTCATCAAAACCAATTGTGTGCATGATTTTCAAATCCTCCCTTTATCCCTAACTGCAAATATACTAGTTTTCAGACAAAAGACAACACAGAAATGCATATACACATACACACACACACACACACACACCACCGCCGTCATTACCACCACACTACCATCACTACACACACACACACACCATAGAATCTCTGGGATAGTGCTCCCAGAGTCAAAACAGGGTACCTGTGCACACATGAAGAATGTGCCCAGGGCCTCTAATCAGCCCAGTTCCTCCAATAAGCTCCACCCAGCTTCTCCTTCGTTTTTTCCTTTCATAGTTTGCATTGTAAACTTCTAGAACAGAATGTGCAGTCTCACTATAGGGTTTAAGTGACTCTTAATTAACTAGAAAGGCTTGTAGACTTTGGTCATTTGGATGAAGGAAGATGATGCCATGAAAGAAATGCATTGTGACTGGAAGAGTCATCAGACGTAGACCTTAGACTATATATAAAAACAGCAATCCTTCCCTCAGCCACTCCATCAGACTACTACTTCTTTCCTTCAAACACAGAAATTCTAGTTACTCCTGGTGTGTTTGAAAGCTACAGGGAATAAATGAGAAGATACATGAATAATCTCCTTTAAAACCTCAAGATGGGATCATGTCAAATGACATAAATTCAAAGGAAACAGACATGAATTTCTATGAATTAAAATAATTTAGTTGTGAATTAGCCACCATTTTCTTCCCCAGTGTCCTTGATTTTAAAATATCTCATTAGTGTAAACTGGTAAGGTTCTAATGAGTGGGCCATTGAAGACTCACAGTAAGAAGGAAGAAAGAAAATTCATGACAGAGGTGGAGGGTTTGACATTACAAAGCAGGGACATTTGATGGTGTTGTAGAATAGACTATCTTATTTCATAATAAGAGTTTTTTTCAGTGTTCAAAAAATAACATAAAACTCAGTTGTGATTATTAGCATTAATAGTTACATGCTTATCTCAACAAATTTTCTTAAGTGGAAAGGCCATACATCTAAGATTTTAAAATTAGAAAGATAAAAAGTCTTAAAGAGTGACCAAAAGATAGGAGAAATGCGGACATGTAAATGGAGTCTAAAAGATCCTAAAATTCTGTTTCTGGCTTTGTCAGTAACTGATTACATAACATTATGTACACCCACTGTGGTTTAGGGATAACTGAAATGGAATGAAACTTATTTACTGAGAATCTTGACTGCTAGAAGTTTGCTGCATTGCTAGGTAAAAATACAATTTGCACCCTCACTTGACTATTAGGCATGATGTTTATAAAGTCGTTTCTGATTCTTGGATGAAAGGTCAGTTGAATTAAAGACATTATCAAATTTGTTTTCTTTTAAATTTGTCTTTGAGTGTATTTACTTTGCTGCAGAATAGAATCATGATAGTTTCCCCTATGAGGTGTGACTATGTATTCCCTACTCAGGTATGTATAAGATGAAACACAGGAAGAATAGGAAAACCGCTAGAATCTTGCCCACTCACAGTAATGACATCTATTAAAATGAAGAGGGCTGGGGAAGAAAAAAAATGGGAGCCTTCACAGCTTAATTTGTTTTTCTCATAGAAATTCATATCTGAATCCTTTAAATGATTAGGTATCATTTGATATGATGCTATCTTGACCTGACTTCCATACTTATTTTATTTCAGAGTTCAGAGAAAAAAAAACTAGTTAAATAATTCAGAGAGAGTCATTTATTTTCTATATATCTTGTCACTTATTATGTATGTTTGTAAACAAATATGTTCAATTTTTTCGGAGACATATGGTTTCAAACTTGTTAGACATAATAAGGTAGATGGTAAGTATGCCTCTAAGGGCTGTATTCTTTTAATGATTTGATGATTCAGGGGCTACTCCCCACCAAGGACAGAGTCCAATATTTCCTTCATTCATGGGGGCAAATAACTTTTGAAAGGAGGATAATATTGCCACCCAGACAAACTAGGCTAATTTCCATGATGTTTCAGGCTCATCAGAATACAGTAACTCTCTTTCTTTGACATGAAAAAAGTATTAAAAAATGAAGAATGATCTTCATGTTAGCTCCCAAGTATTCTAGGATCATACAAGTCTGCTTCAGGCTATATGGAGAGACCCATTCTACTAAAATCTACAAGCCCTGCTGCAGGGAATGGAAAAAAGAATTATTGCCTCCAGATAGACCATGAACATAGTTATAGAACATGAATAACCGAGCAAAGCATCCTATTGCCTATAATGGTTCCTTCATCTAGTAATTCCGAGGTGACCATTTCTTCCAAGAGAGAAAGTCTGTTATCACATAAAACTGAACATGGACCTTCCTGCATCTCTGAAAAGGCATCTGTCTACATTTCTCTTCAAACTAACAATACATATTAAATAACACCTATGTACAAAACTCTGGAAATATAAAAAGAGGTAAAACATGGACCCTAATCTCAAGGAAGTCACAATCTTATAGGGGGAACATATAACTGATAAAAAGAACTGTTGAGTTGGAAAAATAGTCAACAGAAATAGTGATGTTGAGGGAAGGACAGATTTATATGGGAAGGTTGTGGATTCAATTAGAGACATGATGAATTTGAAGGGTCAATAGAACATACAGGTGGAGATATTCAGCAGCTAGTTGGAAGTGAGGGATTGTTCCTCTGGAGAGAAACTTTCCTGTATGACCTAATGTTATGACCTAATGTTCTGTCCCCTAAGGAAGAGGGAGGGCTTATTCATATCAGTCCAACTCTATCTTACAACCAAAAGGATAATGCCTATTCTGTGACAAAAGAGGGAATAGATCTAATTTGTATTATAGGCACTTACAAATCTTATTTACTTATGTAGATAATATGTTTGTATTTTATACTCTCATTTGGGAATCTAGAGTAGTAATATATTAAAAGTGGAGAGGGAGAGCTACCATAAAAATAAATACAGGGCTACATAAAAACACACCTGTGCATTTTTTCCAATTTAAGTGAGAAATCACAGGTAGTAGGAGAAAGACAAAAGAGCAGTTTACAATATAGCCCAAAAGATTTTATGTGTTATCTATGTCTATTTTTCTTAATATAAGTGCTCTGATACTGTATATTTGACTCCTATTTCTAATGAAATTACTAGCCCTATTTTTTTATATTGTCACCTCTAAAAGAGCTAATATTCATGTCTGCTGCTGGTTCCGTCCTTGGCTTTTTTTAGTGATCTGGGGAAAAACAGTTTCTTTGGAGTCTTCAGGTGTTCAGTATTGAGGTAGGAAATATACTTCTTGCCTATTTTATAGGCCAAGTGTGAGAATCTGAAATTGTCTGTAAAGAATGTCAAGTTTTCTAGAGAAAGATGTATTGCTGGGTGGCATTGAGAAGAAAGTAGCAGATAGTATGAGAAAATTTGTGTGAATTTTGATGTTAACATAGCAGAGGGTGAAGAATGAGAGAACATACACACAGTGAGCCTAATTTGTTAATCATTTGAAGCTCAATATTTAACTCTTTTCAGAATATGTTTTGTCATGTTTACTTGGTCACAGAAAAACAGAGATTAATATTTACTCCTGGACTCCCAACTGGATTGGATAGATCATCCTATTCGTTTTTCTAGATTCTCCAACTGCCTTATGCCTAAAGTAGAATTTAAGAGGCCATAAGGCCCATCTACCAAGAAGTAACTTGTTCCTAATCTGCTTTGATGCCATTATCAGTGCTATTCAAACAGGGATCTGTTAAAGTATGAATGCATTAGCTGTGAAGGATAACACATTAAGCCATTAGCACCGGGAATGTGGTGCACACAGATGAGTTTTCATCAGATTAGTTATCTGCCACTTTGCAGAGAGCTCATCTCTGAGATAATGGAACCTAGGACAAGTAAATATGAATGGACAAAAGATGAGGGACAGCCCCAATGGGTGTAGTATTGCCCAGACCCCCACATTAGGGATCTGTGGGCATCCAGAGAATAGTGTAAAGGCATTGATACCCCTCCCATTCTGAGGAGGGGAGAGAGGGAAAAGAGAGAAGTAAGAGGTGCCAAAGACTTACTTTTGCTCACTTAAAAATTTTACTCATGTCTTATTCTAAGTACTAATACATTTTTATATGCTTTTTTTAATGGAGAGCAGAAATACCCCCAAGTCAGTACCAATATTGTTGACTGATGAAATGTCATTGCTACCTGGGATTCACGGAAATGCTGAACACCTCTTAAACATTCCCTCTGCTCAAAATGGAATGCTGTCAGCACCCCACTTCATGGATTCATCTTCCCTGGCCCCATTCCAACCTTTAATCACATTGCTCATATACCAAAACCTCAAGGGAGCTATGTGTAGTTGGGCCAGAATTGGGTTATGATTATAGTTATCCAAGGAAGATTGACTTGAGAAATTTCCACCATTTCCCTGAAAAGACCTTCTGCCTTTGGTTCATTATTAATTCTCTGGGGATTTTAAAATCCCTGAAATCAATTCTACCACTCTGGGATATTTTTCTGAGGTCATTTTCAGTCCAGTATGGAATCCAGGGGCCACATCAATTCAGGACAGAATTGGCCTGGCCTATTCTGATCTCACATCTCTACCCTAGTTAAAGATTTTCATGAGTTTTCAGGGAAGAAACTTCTGTAATTGTCAACCACTCTCCATTCTGTGACTGCCCTCTTGGATCTTGAGACAAAGGCAATAGTCAGAACCCTGGAAGGCCCTAAGTGCTCTGCAAGAAGAAATAGTGAGAAGAGTGGTCAAAGAAATAGGCATAATCAAAGGGTGAACACTGTCTGGTCTGAGAACATGCCATAGAAAGGCATTTTGAAGAAAACACACTAAAACAGAAGGAAAAGGAAGTCAAATTTTCCTTGACTCCCAAGATGGCAATGAGCTACTTTTTGGATCAACATGCTAACACCTGGAGGACATAGTGGATCTTTCAGGACCAAACTCCAGTTTATTAAGCCATAAATGGGCATTATAACAGGATTTTCTGGAGCAATAAATATTATTTGATTCTTTTAAAAATGGTTAAGTAATTACTTCAATTAAAATATTTTCCTACAAAGGCTTCTCCATCTTGATTTCTCTTTATCCTTTCTCAGACAAGATTCTACGAAGTCTCTCTAGCCTAATTTTTTTCCTCACGTCTCAGAGCTCTTGGGTGCTCCTTCCTTATTGTTAAATATTACAAACCATTTATCCACAAATCTAATTCATTTATCATATCTACAGGATGGATGTCAATTTCAGGACTATTTATCATTTGGATGCACAGCATGATGTGCCTCACTCTTGTCTAGCTTCATTTAATTTGTTTTGTGATTTCTCTTTGTAATTTCTAATATCAGCCACTCCAGTGTTTTCCGAGCCCTATTGGTGTTTGAACTTCAGGACATTTATTATATTGGCTTTACTTCGCTTATCAAGACATACATGTCAGGACCTCATTTTTCCAGTCATTGTTTTGGGTTTTTTTCTATATATCTTTTATTCTTTTGGTCAGTTCCCCTCCTCACCTCCACCCTCATTCCTCTATGGAAGTCATATTTAGTTCATATGAGAAGTTTAAGTAGTCATTTCTTTTGATAATGTAGTATCTTCATTCTGCCATTGTACATTTTCAAATCAGCACTTTGAACTTAAAAAAAAAAAATTTTAAACACCTCCTTTTTGTCAGCAAAGATTCAAACATAAATGTACTAAGGGCTTACATTGTGATTTTTCATGATAGAGTGTAGGCTCCCTAAAGGTACAGATCTGGAATGCTCAAGACATAGATTGAGTCATTATCATAACTTCAGAGTTTGGACCACAGAACACAAGTTCTGAAGTTACAAAGCAGAGACTTTTTGGACCTGTAGGTGCAGCAGGAGATAAACAGATCTGATCACACTCAGCTGCAATCTTACCAACCAATCAACAACTTAGAGCAAGTGGACAAAGATACAGGCACATGGCAAGTTGACAGCAGGTATATATGTGGTGCAGCTGGAATTGTGTTTTCATCATTTGCTGTTCTTACCAGAAGTAGCCAACATTGTACATATCAAAACTGCTGGCTCCTTCTGGTGCTATAAAATAATCATGCTCCTTTTCCAAATTTGTGAAGTGCAGAGGAAAAACAGTATGATTCTGTAGCTACTATGATTGTGCTTTGAAGAATTTATCCCCTCAAATATCTGGGATGACCTAGTTGAGATGCTGTCATGTGACTTTGACACCTCTGCATCAGAGCCTCAGGGACTGGCAAAGGAAACATTTGCTTTGTGTTCCTGAGAAAATATGGGTCTTTGGTGAGGTGAGAAAAATTGATAATAAAGTCCTGAGAGGGAATAGAAAGATCATTGACTCTGGAGTCAGAGGGTCTAAGGGCAAATGCAACCTCTGGTACACATTGTCTCTGTGACATTGATCAACTTACTTCATGCCCTTTGGCTTCAGGTTCCCAGTTGATTACATTATGAGAGAAAATGGACACTGAAGAGAATGGGTTGTAGTTTCTTCTTAGGTTCTTATCTAATATCAGTATGTGACTCCATGAAATAATCAACAAGCATTTATTAAGGTGCTCATGATCATACTTTATTCATTATTCAGAGTTTGATCATAACAGAAATACAATTGATAAGGCAAAATAATGATGAGTAACTGTAAGTCAGATCTTATAAAATTGGAGACTATATTGGGGTGGTTTCTAGGAATAACCCTATTTTTAATAATTGTTTAATTTAATGTGTTAATCTAATGTATTCAATTTAGTTAGATGTATTAAGTGTTAGAACAAAGTTTATAGATATCAGGGACAGTTCTCTCTCTAGTGATCTATCAAATTCACCACTAAGTGTGGCTTCTAACAGTTCAACCAAAAACCATAGGAGCTCAAAAGTAGATGTCAAATCCTTAAGTACCAGGACCTCATTAAGATTTAAACTAGATCCAGCCTGCTTCAAGTAATACAAAAGTGTACCTGTTTTAGAGAGTGGTGTGATAGTCTTAACCAACCCATTCAAGGTCTGAAACAAATGAACTAAAAGCATATTGACAGGGAATGAAAAAATGTGTCCATGTGTAGGTATATTTGTGTGGATACTGTGCTAGTTGGGTATCTACATGTTTGAATGTTTCTGTTACTTTGTTTTTAGGTGCTTCTTTTTATCCTTTCATTATGAGATTGAAGCCCCCTTTAAGGATCCATATCTTCTGAATAGAAACCTTAGGTTCAGTCATGTACAACAGCAGTGGGCTTTCAGGAAATAGTGTTGATGGAATATTTGTTCTCAGTTTGAAATCACTTTCCTTCTTTGAGAGTATTCACTGATTGATTCACTAAAGCCACCTATCTGAAAAACAAAAAGATGTCCACTCAAAGCAGGAAATAACTGACATTAATATAGAACATGCAAAATTCCTTAAACCTTCATTATCATCTCTTTTGATATTACAGTCTTATTAAGTAAGTTGTATAAGTATTAGGGGATAGAGACACCGCCCTGTTATTTTACTGGTATAAAGAATGCCTACATGTGAAAAATCCCTCTACCTACATAGGCACTTTCTCTGCAATTTATTGTCTTTTTTAGTCCATGGAGTCACTCATTCAGAGGCAGACCCAGATCTTGCTGGTTTTAAGGCTAACACTCTACTACGTAATTCTGCATCTCTATGTGGTATTATCTTCCCCATTTGGCAAATGAGAAAACTGAGGTTCAGAGGCCACATTGCTTGTGTGAGAGGCAGCACTGAAGCCTAGGTCTCTCTTCTGACTCTGAGTTCAGGGCCGCTGCACCATGCTGCCTCTCCTGACATTAGCTGACTCCTCAGAAAGAATAGAATATTATTTATCAATTACCTCAATTTAAAAAGCATTTGTTGAGCGTTATGTGCTGAACATGGTTCTTAGTTCTTGGGAACTCAGAACCAAGTATGAGCTATAAACCAGCAATTTCACTGGGGAAATAAACCTAGCATACATGAAACTGAACAATCGTTAAATGCAAAACTTAGTAGAAAAGATAACAAGTTAGGTTTTTCAAGAAGGAAGAGATTAACGTGGAGTGGATTTGTTGGGAAAGATTTACTGGAGGAGGTGTGACTTGAGTGATAGCTCAGGAGTATTTAGAGAAGTATTGGGAAAGGATATCTTAAGAGACTGAGATAACGTCCTGAACAAAGCCACAGAGATAGGAACATGGACTCATGTTCAGATCATCCTGACTGGAAGGTATCTAATTTTTATCCTAGTTTCAAAAATTCTATAGGCTTCAATTTCAAATCAGTCACAGAACTTGAAAACTGAAAGAGACTACAGCACCCATCAAGTCCTACCCATAAAAAAAAAATAATCTGCTGAGTGATATAGCCAAAAAAAAGTTATTCAGCCTTTGCTTCAAGACCTCCAAGTAAGAGAAACCCACTGCTCCTGTGGTAGCTATGGTAGCTGAAAATTTTGACTAGGGCATCTTACATTATTACTAACAATTCCAGAAAGGCCAATAGTCTCTGGGCAGCAAACGGAGGTAATAGAAGAGAAATTCAATCTTCTGAGGAACCTTCTTCATAAATGTTATGATGAATTGATTTATCACAGCCAGTTTTTCTTGGACAAATTAATGCTATTTGTGCTTCATTTCTCCTAAACTAGTGCAGATTGAGTAAAACAGTCAGAATTTTTTCACTTTTAGATAATTGAGTGTTCTCACATACCAAAGTGATCTCTCCTTCATTCTCTTCTTATCCCTTTAGCCTTCCTGCTTCCTTTCCATTTCAACATCTGTTTCCCCAAGCTCCTTCAGTCCTTCTCTTTCTACTCTTGTGTGTAGAGACGACATGCATTAATAGCTAAATATTTTTAATTATACATCAGAACTCCTTGCATTCTAAATCTTATTGACTTATCACAAATAACTGAAATACTCCCTTTGTGTAGGAAAACTCCCATAACTGATTTGGATCTGTGGTACTGATAGGACTGACATCAGGAGGGACCTGAATTTCCATCTGGATTTTGATACTTAGTATCCTATTATATATCATATCATATCATATCATTGTGTTATATTATCACCTTATAAGTTGTGTGGCAAGCTTTCTGAGACTCATTTTTCTTCTCTGTTTAGGAAAAATACATATAGTAATACTTTCTATAACTAACTGTCAAGGCTGCTGTGATAATCAAATGAAAGTATATGTAAAATATTTTGAAAACCTTGAAGTGTAATTGAAATATCTATTATCATTACCATGATTGTCATTATTATTTTGTTGTCTTCTCATTTGATGGAGTTTAGATTTTAAAAAGTTCTGGGACAAATCACTGTCCTGGGGCTCTTCTTTTATATTTGGTACTAGTGCACAGGTAGATAAAAAAACTACTCCGTATTTGAATGAAAGTTTTCAGACGTAAGCTCATCCATTCATTGTGAGCTCCCTGAAAGCATCCTGAGGACCTCTCCAGTAACAGACAGAATGGTGGGATAGCATGTCCCTAATTCTGGGCCAACATAATTTTGATCTCTTCTGCATGATTTCTGTATTTTAAAAACTCTTCATTCCACTTAACTTGAAGATTAGATGTACTTCCTAAGGTAACATCTTTTCACAGTGTTACTCTTAAGTTTTGTAAGTTTTGAAGAGTGAAATGCATTAGTCAGTAAATACTAGTTTGCTACAGTTAATCTTTTCTTTATTTCTAAGGCTACAATCTGGTTTTGAATTGCCTTCATGAACCCTAAACATCCCTAATCCATGAATCCTAAACAAAATCTAGAAACAAATGCACATGAATCAAATATGTATTGATACTTCTTAGTCAATGTATTATTATTGCATGTGTTTGTGTAAATGTTGCCTGTTGAGGGCCTTTTGGATTTCACTCTTCAATGTTAATCATTTCATAGGTTCTATGCAGAAGTAAACCACTTTGTAATTTTTTACAGAGTCAGGTTGCTCAAGAAAGTG
The DNA here is from genome assembly GCA_023548195.1 of Bettongia penicillata ogilbyi. Lineage (NCBI taxonomy): Eukaryota > Metazoa > Chordata > Mammalia > Diprotodontia > Potoroidae > Bettongia > Bettongia penicillata. The sequence continues at coordinate 13,702,469 of JAJHZJ010000314.1, forward strand.
ATGTCTGTTTGCTCCAAAAATGTTTCTTAAGGTTGTTAACCTGTTTACCATGTATTCTTATACTATCAATCCACTTCTTCTCTAATGAGGAAATATTGCTCTTTCCATACATGCATTAAAGTAATAGGCTGCCCTGTCTTTCTTTAATCTTGTGTCAGTTTTTGTTAAGATACTTTCCAAGTCTGTTGTGACCCATTTTACAATATGAATAGTATATATTCAAACTAGTATGGTATAGGTGCCTTTTTCCCATTGAGCTTTGTATTTGATGTTGCTGTCTCTTGATACATATATATATATATACACACAAACACATATATATATAAGTATGTATGTATATATGTATGTTATGTATGTATCCATAGATTCTCCTTGTTAGTTTGAAGCTTAGGTCTTGCCTAGGTCTCTAAGTATTGCCTTCATCTAGTAGTTAAATTTGACCTCTGGATTCAAGCTTTTTGCAGCCTTGGTGTCCATCAAGAATTTTACTGTGTACAAATGACATTTTGTCATTGTTGGAAGATTCTCAAGATATTTCAAGTTTCACTTGTCTGCCTGATAAGATTTATTTAAATAAAAATGTCACACGTAATATATTGGCAGAAGAGTATGAAGGGACATTGAGGGTTGGAAAATAACTATTAATGTATAGTAAAAGTTGTAAAGTTGGTTAGGTTTTATTAAAATAAAGTCCCAGGCGAACATCATCAACAAAATGGCTGAACCACCAACAGAATAGAAAAGAAAATTAGAAGAGGAACAAAATGTCTTCTGTTGCCTATTTATTCCTTTCCACAATTCTATATATGGCAAGATGACAGTGAACCTAGACAAAAAAAGGCTCTTCCTTTGCACATACATGCTGCTCTCCTACGGACACTGTCAGCCAGCACCATGACAGCACATAGAGGCACTTAGAATTTTGCTTCTGAAAAGATGTTTGTATATTTCACTCTGCCTCCATCTTTAAAATTCATAGAGTTTGAAAGCTCATTAGACAGTAGCAACTAGGCCACATTAATAGAATGTTGAGGAATTCTCAGTCAATCAAGCTGTAGTTGTGCCTTACATCTGTCATTTAGAATGTAAGAACTCACAGCTATAGGGCAGCAGCTGAAATAATGAACTGCATTTCCAACCCTGAAAGAAGTAAAGTTGTTTTCCGAAGCTTTGATTGCCATTATCATCTGAAAGATAAAAACTTTTGAAAACATTATGCCTTACAGAAATGTGCTTAGGTTATGGTGCTTTAATGGTTGGCAAGTTTTAAAAAAATAGATGAAACATGCTAGTCTTTTACTAAAAACAGACGGCTATGCTATTCTTATCAACTTTTTTCCTTCTACATTTTGCATAGATACTTTAGGTTAATCCATCTTTCTGTTGAGGCATTGATCATTTTAAATTAATCCTTCCTACAGAAGAATCTTCCTAATCACACCACCATTCACGCATGGCTGTATGTTCTCAGAGTGTTATGAATCAATATTTGTGACAGCTTTATCAGCCATGATAGTGTCCTACTGCGATGCCTCATCATATCAGGGAGGTGACCCTGAGTTCTTGAAGGTTGTGCCCATAGGACACAAGTTTTTGGCAGCTACTGCCAACCTAGAAAGGTTTCAAGTACAGGCTCAGCAAAGGACTCATGTGCTTATAATCTGAGGACCAGCCAAGATAAATTCAGAAAAGCTCATACTAGAAGGCCAGAAACCCAAGAGAGTTATCTACTGGGAATGGATAAAAAGAATAAACTGCTTCAGTAGAGGGAATATACACACCAGTGAAATCATGAATAGATGCTGGAATATCAAGGTATGGAATTAGGTCACATTTAAGCATTCGACAGAAACCAATTCTTAAAAAATTAGGGAAAAAATATAAAACTGCACTAAAAATAAAATAAATTAAAACTGCATCAAAAGTTTCTGCACCTAATTATCCATATTGGGACACCCTGTATATATGGAAGATAAATAAGCAGGGCTTGAGTTCATTCAGGGAGTTTTTGAGGAAATCAATGTCATTGAAGACTTTTATTTGCTTGAACTATGATTTTATGCAGGTCACAAAACATTCATTTACCCTCTACTAAAATGATTGTGTCATTTCAGAAGGTCTATTTTGAGGTCTAATTATTGTTTGTAAAGCAAAAAGATCATTCTCCCTGGTCAGGAGTAGTGAAAGAAATGTTGGACCTGAGACATGAGTTCAAATCTCATCCCTAAAACTTTGTAGCTTTATGATCATGGACAAAACATTTACTCACTCTGAAAAGGGAAAGAGAAGGGAATACACATTTAAAATGCCTATTAAAAGCTAAGCATTGTGCTTAGCACTTTTTACAAATATGTCATTTGATCCCCAAAACGACTCTGGGAGAGATAGGTACTGTTATTATCCCAATTTCACAGTTGAAGAAGCTGAGGCAAACAGAGGGTTTTTGTTGTTTGTTTTTAGGGACTTGCTCAGGATCAATGCAGCTAGAGTGTTTGAGGGCAAATTTAAACTCCAATCATCTTCCTTCCAAGCACAATGCACTATCTTCTGTACCACCTAACTGCCTCTGAGACTGTTTACTTACTTGTAAAATGAGGATAATGGTGTCTGCAGTACCTACCTCACAGGGTTGTTTTGAGATTAAATGAAATAATTTATATAAAAAACTTTAAATAAACCTTAAAGCATTATATAGTTATTATTGTCATAGTACCATCACAGCTATGAAATATAATTGTGACATGAAATAATTATTTCTCTTGCCGGGAGCATGACCAAATTTTGTCAGTTCTAACAAGAATTTTTTTTAAGTATGTGCTCCTTAAAAATATTTTTGTTCTTTGATTAAGATTTATTATATTTCCAAAAGCTTTGAAATGTTCCATTTTCTTTAAGCTTTTGAATGTAAAGTCTAATTGTTTTAAAATACTAAAATTGGCAAGATTATCTGAAGGAGATGATTACATGTGCTTAGGATAGCCACAGAAAATTGGATGAAATTGAAGAACTGGGGCAAGAGCTTAATTCCCAAGATCCTAATCTAGTCTCTTTTAGCCATGTAGAAAAAGACTTGGAAATATCCCTTAGTTGTATAGGAGGGAAGGGCAGCAGTTTTAGGAGATTTTTTTTAATGAGTTTGAATATCTGTCCGTAAAATGCAAAAATGCTCTTACCCCAGAGGGTTTTTCAATCTGAGATGGGCAAACAAACAAAAAAAAACCCACCTGGCTATCTAAAACCATTATATAAGATAGACAGGAACAGTTACAGCGGACTCAAATAGTTTTCACCTTCTAATATTTAAACAAGACTCTGATTTCTATAGGGCACAAATAACCAGATGACCTAAATAACCAACGCCATGTGTTTTGCTGCTAACAGATTGATTTGTTTGGACTGTGAGCGTTTGCCACATATAAAATGAAGGCTGTATGTAGACAGTATTTGCAAATCTAGTTTACATAATTGAAATTAATACTGAAAGGAAACAAAAGGTTGTTACTTCCATGAGGGTCTGATTCTGAGAGCTTAAAGTACTCTGAAGTTGTTTGCATGATTTGTGAAAACTTGTACTGCTACAAGTCATTAGAATAATTGGGTACAAGGTCTGAGTCTATTATTTTTAATTGAATCAAAACTGTATTTTTTATATGTTTTGCAAAGATCAACTCACACAAAAATTGATGAATGAAGAAGAAAATGTCCAACTAAATGAGGATCTCAGATGAATTTTTCAAACTTGTAAAATAGCTGCTTTTCACTATTTCCAAGTGTTCAGAAATAATTATTTTAGTAGCTTTTGCTGCTACTATTATGTTTATAAGCTCTCAGAATTTCTAATATAAATTTCATATTTTAAATAATTTATAAATTCTATTTAGAAACATATTCCTGGTTATGGTATATAAATTATCTCATGCTAGAAATAGAGCTTTTGTAAATCATATGTAGTACTACATTTTTACAAATGTAAATTACAAATTTTAAATAATGGGAAGAAACACTACCTGGAGTAGGCAGCTCAGTTTTTTGACCATGTTATTAATTGGTCTGAAGACATAGGTACAGTAGCCCAACGTTCCAGTTAGCTTTCCTCCCATACATGTCCAGTCACTCTTTTTCCCAACCCCAGCCAGATATCTTACTAATGTATTGCCATGGGTCACATGTGGGGACCCAGTATGGATATATGGATAACTTAGTGCAGAATGTCAGCATCATGACAGTATTTATCTTCCTAGTCATGTGTCACTACTATCTTTGTATACAGAGGGGCACCATTTTTATTGCTTGCTTAGCTGGATCTGAGATCTCACGTTTCCTCATCTTCTTGTCTGTCTTTCTGTAACCAGTCCTTGGGACAGGGGTTCTCAACCTGGCATCTGTAAACTTGTGTGGGTTTATATACATATATATAACTTTAGTTCAATATCATTGGTTTATTTTGTAATCGTACATGTTTTATACGTTTCAAAACGTTATTCTGAGAATAAGTCCATAGGCTTCACCAGATTGCTGAATTGGTCTGTGACACAGAAAACGTTAATCCTGGCCCCAGAAGAGCCAGCCATTCATTGGAGTCCTTCATTTGGTGCTCTGTAACTCCAGTGTAGAGCACAGTGCCTGACATGCACTTAATAAATGTTTGTGGGTTGGTTGCTTGATTGATTGATCTTTTGGTTCTTTGGGCACTTTTATCAACATGATGAGGCTTAGGTTTATAACAAACAGCCTAATGATAGCCTATTTCCTATAGTAATTAAAATTGGAATAGTAAGTATTACCAGCTTTGTACACTGAAACCCACAAGGGAGTAGGGGCAGTGCATAAAAGCAAAAAAAGGCAAAAGTAAGAAGGGACCTGAAAAACCTGTCACCTGTTTTGATCTGGTTTTATTCCTAAGAGATTGTTCCTTTTTTTTCTTATGGCATTTCAGATATCCTAGGCATTCAGGGAAACAAAAGAGTTAGAAATCAAAATGCAAGGCTAGAGAGATGGAATGTAGAGTCAGAGGAGTTAAGAGTGTTTCAAGTGAAAAATATGAGTACTTAAAGTTCTTCCATGATAAAATTATTTTGTTGTAGTTGATGTTCAGGTATTTCAGTTGTGGCCAACTCTATGTGACCTCAGTCCTGTTTGTTGTTCATCATTTCAGTCCTATCCGACTCTTTGTGACTCCCCATTTGGGGCTTTCTTGGCAAAGTCACTGGAGTATTTGCCATTTCCTTCTCTGAGGCAAACAGGGGTAAGTGACTTTCCCAGAAGTGCAGAGTTAGTAAGTGTCTGAGGTCGGATTTGAACCCCAGGTTTTCCTAACTCCAGGCCCAGTGCTCTATCCACTGTGCCACCTAGTCACCTCATTCCTCTGTTTACTCATCCAATAAATGAAGGAGATGTACCAAGATGGCCTGCAACCTTTTTCAAACTCTAAATCTATGTGGGGCAGTGGGGATATATATTTTAGAATGCATCCTATGTTTAAGTTAGGATGATTTACTCTCTTTAGGAGAGTACACTTATTTCAAGGGGTATAATTTAATGTGTATAGTTTAGCCATCTTATGCTATATTAACAGAAGTATAGTATTCAGAAAGAGAGATAGTGGCCTTCTATTCTGCCCAGGTCATACCTTAGCTGGAGTCTTGTTTTTAATTTTAAAGTCTATAGTAAGTTTGATGGGAGGTTTTAAGAGCTGTGAACAGAGTATTAAAAGACCTGGAGATAAAAATAATGAATTAATGAAAAAATATTTATTAAGCAGTTGCTATATGCCAGGCATTAGACTAAATGCTGGGGCTACAAATAGAAAAATTGAGGCAATTCCTGTTTGTAAGAAACTTATTCTCTAATTCAGGAGACAATGTGTAAAAGAAAATTCATCTCCAGGGCAGATGGAAAGGTCCTTAAATATTAAGGGTGCTGTGGTGGGGAGGATAGTACAGCCCAGATATCCTTAGATCATAGAAGGAGATGGAATAAATGTGCTGGGGGACTGCAGAATGTAGAGTTAGGGCAGATATTAAAGCTGAGAGGATTTTAGGAGGCTGAGGCAGGTCTGATGGTAAGGCATCATGGTCTTCTGTCTAGCTCATTCAGGTGATTATAATTGTTGACTGCCATGACATCTAAGCCCTCAAGGTAATTAAACAGCCAGTACAAAGAGAGAGGGTATATTCATTGGTGACTGCTATTTCCACTGCCTGGCCATCTAGGATGGTCTCTGGATCATCTTGGGAGAGAGGGAAAAGGAGAAGAGGGAAAAGGTAAGAGGGGGCATCCCAGTGGTGGTACTTCTTACAACCCAGCTGGTTACTTATTAGGACAGTTGTTATATAAACACCCTCCCTACAACAGGGAGAAGTTCACTCTCTTCTTGCACACACAAGATCCCATGAGCTCAAATTTAGAGAGTACATGTGGCCATAGGATAAACTCACAGCTCTTTTTGTTCCAATGGGTCATGCCATTGAAAATGAGTTGACAGAACTAGAGGTATTTCACCAAGAAAAGACTTAAAGAGGATATGATAGCTGCCTTCTGGTATTTGAAAGGTTGTCCTCTGAAAGATAATTTTGACTTTTCATGCTTGACTCCAGAGAACAAATTTGAGGAAAAGCTACAAGAGGCACGTTTAGGCTTTACATAAGGAAAAACTACCTAACAATTAGAAGTTCTTTCCAAGAACAATTAGAAGGCTTTACATAAGGAAAAACTACCTAACAATTAGAAGTTCTTTCCAAGAACAGCCTTGGAAAGTAGTGTATTCTTCTCCATTAAAGCTCTTCAATACCAATACCACATGATCACTATCAGTTATGCTATAGGGGGCATTCTTGTTGAGGTCCAGGTTGGACAACATTATCCTTTACCATACTATTCTGTGCCTCTCTGTAAATTGTCAAATATTGTTAACTATGTCAAATGTCAAATCTGTCATGGAGAAGAAAGATTAATTATTTCCAGTTGGTTCTAAAAGATTGAATTGTAGATCATGAGATAACAAGCCACTCTTTCCTGTATGACCTTGGACAGATCATTTCAGCATTCTTGGCCTCAATTTCTCTAAATGTAAAAGTTAATCTCTAAGTAAAAGATAATCTCTAAGACCTTTTTCAATTTTGAATCTTAAAATCCTATGTGAACTCTTCACTGAATTTGAGTACAAGACTTAAAGAAACAACACATGCATTTACCTTTTCCATTTATTTTGGCAACTGTGGTTGAATTCATTTGTGGTGTTTACTACTATTCTAAAAAATATATGTTTTGTCAAATAATGTCTTCTTTAATAGCTTTCCTCTGAATTCTACCATCAATAAAACTAATCAATTACTTATTCAGGCAAGAAGGGAACATTCCATAGCTTTGGAACAATAACATCGTCTCTTGCCAAAAAGTAAATTTAAAATGTTGAATATCCAACATTTTTTATAGAGTGAATGAGAGGCTACTTCCTTTCTAATACTTAACTTCTGATTAGAAATGAGGCTGCCAGAATGCTGCTTTCTGTACTACTCTTTACCTTAAAGCTTTGAACAGTCTAGAAATACCCTTAGATTAATATGACTTCATAATAACCTAGGAAAACTGAGTGTTACCTTTGTAGCGGAAAAGGTAAGATATTGCTTTTAAAAGTCTAAAGTCACCCAGTGAGTCATCAACAGAGCCAAGTATAGAATCTGAGACTTCTGACATCATCCATCTGCAATTCTCTTTGGCTAGGGTTAGGCTAAACTAATATCTGAACTCCCTGCCATTTATTTGATCCAGCTAAGAAAGACCTAAAAAATACTGGATTTGAAATCAGTCTGGAGTCTTAGGAATGGGCATGGGTCTAAGAACTTTCATTCACCTCCAAGTGACTTGAATTTCATCAGTATGCTTGACCCAAATCAAAGGTACAGTCCCTACAAGCTAATTTCTAGATATTCCTCCTCCCTTTTTTTGTTTCTGTTACCTCCAGGATCAGATATAAAATCCTCGGTTTGACTTGTACAGCCCTTCACAATCTGGCCCCTCTCTACCCTTCCAATCTTTCAAATGTTTACTCCCTTCTACCATACTCTACAGTCCAGCAACGCTGACTTGCTTGCAGTTCATCACACGTGACACTCCGCCTTCCAGTCTGCCTTTTTGTTCACTGTCCTAGACCTGGAATGCTCACTCTCCTTACCTCCTCTTCTTGGCTTTACTGCTTTCCATCAAAACCCCACTCATCTCATTTTCTGTAATTCTACCAATATCTATTCCATAGACATAATAATTTTACAATCATTTAAGTCTATTACTCACAATAGCCCCAGGGGAAATTGTTGTGCTTCTATAGTTTAACAAAGGAGAATTTCTGAATGTAAAACTAACAGTATGTAGTGCTTCAACATTTATGAATCACTTTTTATCACAACATCCCCATAACATAGATAATGCAAGTAAAATTCTTTCCCTATTTTAAAGGAGAAACTGAGAGAAATTCCAAGTCAAGGTGGAGAGTAGGGCCCAAATCTTCTGACTTGGAGGTCAGTATTTTGTGATTGACTTTGGATGACTTATTTCAACTACATGACTTCCAAAAGAACACATTTAATAAATTTACATTTTTCATTTAGAATAGAAATGCTGTTGGTTGTTTTTCTCCAAAGTAGAATTTAAATATGATTCATGAAGGAGAGATTTAGTATTTTTTTTCAACTATCACAATTGATTTAAAAGATGAGCAGACTAAATACTTATTGTGAGTATAGCTATGTTCTTAGATTCTAAAGGAGGACATTTCATACATGAACTACTTTGAGATATAAAAATAAGCAAAGAGAATTGTTATGATAGCTCTGAGACCAGATTTGTCATGGCAATGATTTTGAAGTATGAAACAAGATTTGTCTTGAGAAACTATCTTCCAGAGTATACTTCTATCATTTCCACTGAGATTATATTTATTTAATGAGTTCTGTTTTATGACATCTACTTATGTCTTTAAGCTTCCTCATTCCTTGTTACGTCTTATATACTTCGGAGAGGAATTTCAATTTTATGTTTATCCATGAGCTACCTTGTACAAATGACCATAATGTATTTTTCATTTTTGAATACCTTAAAAGCATATTGCCTCTCCTTTCTGTTTTTCTGATTGTTAGCTTTCTTAAGTCAATAAGCTCCCTTTTTACCTTTAAGGCATCACTGAACTACCTATCTATCCTATTAGGCTATCCAGTGAAATATCACTAACTCAAAAGACAGCATGATGATGTTCCAAGCTTCAAATATATCTGTCAAAAATTTGGGGACAGCAAAAGCCTCATAGCTACCTCCATGCCTGTACTATTGCAGAGCACACCATTTTCATCACTTTGATCAGGATTGAAAACCCAGCAATGATAGTCACCAACTAAAAAAGTTCAACGTTGTGTTATTGTTGCTCTTGGTTGTTTGGAACTCAGAACAGGAAATAGTCTTTGTATTGTTTGGATTTGGAGGTAAAGGAGGTAAGCTTCAGATGGCATTTTCCCATTAAAATAATGGACTAGCCAATAGTTAGTTTTACAAGCTATTCCGCAGAAGCCTATTTAATTCACTCTTCAACTAGGTCTAACTACCACATTAAGTAGTTTTAATGGAAAAAAAAATGTATTGTACTTACAACTAGGAATTTCCAGAAACACATTGATAGGACTTGAAGATCTTTTTAAGGTCCTAGGCAACTTTAAGATTCTATGTCTAAGGACTATGTACCCCATTCTAATCTTGAGCATTTTTACCCCTCCCCAGCCTCATATTCTGAGGCATTAGCTCTCACTCTCAGACTGGGGCAGAGATTTTTGAGAGATAACAATGGAAAGGATATTGGACTAGTGGAGTCAATGAAATCAAATCAGTAAGCATTTATTAAATGCTCACTGGTTTCACATTGCTAAATGCTAGGGATGAAACATAGAAGGCAGGAACAATCTCTGCTCTTAAGAAGCTCACATTCCAAAGAGCATAAGTAAGAAATGTTGCGCATACAAGAAATATTCACAATAAACTCGGGGTAATTTCAAAGAGAAGAGGCTGACATTGGAAATTAGTAAGTTAGAGTTAGTAAGAGGGAAGTGGAGTCTGGGCTTTGACATTGTATGGTCAAATTGTTTTACTTCTCTGAGCCTCAGTTTGCTTATCTATCATGTGGGCACAGTAATAGCTATGGTACACCCCCTCACTGGGTTGTTGTGAGTAACCAACACGATCCTGCGGCCAATACTGGGATTCTCTCTTGAACCAGAAAGTTTGGCATCCCCTCTCTTCACCACCACAGCTCCCATCTCACTAAAAGTTATAGTCACTAATTGTACCCAGATATATGAGGAGGAACCCATTAGAAAATGGGAGAAGGCTGAAAATACACTGCTTTGGGGATAGTCCTATGCTAGGAAGCCCTAAATTTTCCCTAAACATCTTCCCTTTCCTCCCTCCACACTGCAGCAGATGCTAATTCATGTCAGGCATAAAAAGAAAGGAGGATAGTGAAGGGCAAAGTTCTGTGACTGTGTAAGTCATATAAAACTTTTTTGTCTAAAAAAAAGAAATCCCTAAAATGCTATATAATGTCAGCTACTATATCATTAATTGCCTCAAAGTTTTGTTATCAGAAAACGCTAAAACACTATAGAAACATCAGCTATAATTATCATTATTGTTACAAAACCAGGCACCAATAACTTGTTTATTATATCTTTGCATAAGGTAAGATGGATCTCTAAGTCATTCACTCATCAGTCTGAATATTAGAATAAGTATTAGTTGTCCACACTTTTTAAGTCTGTATCCCAAAGGGATCATAAAAAAAGAAAAAAAGACTCACACGTACAAAAATATTTATAGCAGCTTTTTTTGTGGTGGCCAAGAATTGGAAAGGGAGAGGATTTCATCAGTCGGTTTATGGGGAATAAGCTGTGGTGTGATTGCTATGGAATACTATTGTGCTGTGAGAAATGATGAGCAGGTGGACTTGAGATAAACCTGGAAAGATTTATATGAACTGATGTTGAGTGAAATGAGCAGAACCAGGAGAACATTGTATACAGTAACAGACACATTGTGCAATGACTGACTTTGACAGACTTAGCTCTTCTCAGCAATGCAAGGATCTGAGATAACTCCAAAAGACTCATGATGGAAATTCCACATCCAGACAAAGAATTACAGAGTCTCAATGCAGATTGAAGCATACTATTTGCTCTCTTTTTGTTGTTTTGTTATGTTTTTTCTTTCTTGTGATTCCTCCCATTGGTTCTAATTCTTCTTTACAACATGACTAATGTGAAAAGATGTTTAACATGAATGTAGATGTAGAACCTATATCAGTTTGCACGCTACCTTGAGAATGGGGGAGGAAAGGGCAGGGGAGAAAATTCAAAACTCAGAAACTTATGGAAGTGAGTGTTGAAAAGTAAAAATAATTACATAAACTTTATAACAAAAAGAATTCGTTGTCCAGAGGTAGTCAAGAGACCAGAATCCAATGTGTGAGTGGTGTATATGAGGGGTAGAAGAGTGGACAGGGAATTATTTAATCAATATTCCCTCCTCCCCCCAAACCCTACTGTTTATCCTCACTTTTCCTTACCATAAATCTAACTTCAGTGGGCCAGACATGCTGCTGTGACCTAGAGGAGACGTAGACCTTTCTGTTTGAACTTTTACTCTGGCTTCTAATGCTCCTGTTCCCGCACTTTAACAGCTGTTTCTTCTATATTTCTGGATGCCTATAGCCTTCTTCTCCTTATTAGCAGGCAAATGAAAACTACTCACCATAATGCCTCACACACAGTAGGTGCTTAATAAGTATTTGAATGTAGGAATTAATGAATGACATCCAGAATTCTAAGAACTACTGCTGTTGTGAGACATACCTCCATCAGGCAGATAATAATGAAAGGTAGAGCTCCAAGGGAGAGGGGACTTTGAGATCATGAATATGGTGTGTATTTATGCATGAGAAATGAGTACAGATACTGTGTGTGTATATATATCCATACATATACACATATACATACATACATATACATACAGAGTACGAGGAAGAATTCCATATCTTGATCTATTTCATGACCTGAGAGAAAAAAAAAAACAGATTGAAATAATCACTTGCAAAGGAGTATAAGACAAGAAAAGATTGTGAGACAGTAAGAAGACTATTGTTCATATCAGAGTTACAGATGCTGCAAATTCAAAATGAAATAGGCATTGTTTGTTATCATTTTGGGAACAATGTCCTTAATATCATGATGTTTAAAATGTGCACAATACTCACCTGGCTTGTAAACTTATCAGTTTAACATCTCAGTTTAGATTTTAAGAGGAAAAAAAGCTTTTGTTAAGTATCAGAACAAATTTCTGCAATGAGTTCAGTGAAGAACACTTTAAAAATATCCTAGCTGACTTAGATCATGAGAAGAATAATGACAGAATAGATACTTTCTCCCTTTTAACTCTCAAAATCTCCTTAAAATTCTCAAAAACTCTCAGAACAAAGACTCATGCACTATAATACAGAGGAATTACAGCTGAATCCACAAAAAAAAAAGCAGAAAACCCTACAAGGTGAAGGTTTTATGAATTAGTACCATAAAATATCTTTAAATTGCTCACCCAGCATTCCCTCCCTACCAGTCTCCCTCTATCCACAAACTGAACTGCAGACACGATCCTGCGGCCAATACTGGGATTCTCTCTTGAACCAGAAAGTTTGGCATCCCCTATCTTCACCACCACAGCTCCCATCTCACTAAAAGTTATAGTCACTAATTGTACCCAGATATATGAGGAGGAACCCACTAGAAAATGGGAGAAGGCTGAAAATACACTGCTTTGGGATAGTCCTATGCTAGGAAGCCCTAAATTTTCCCTAAACATCTTCCCTTTCCTCCCTCCACACTGCAGCAGATGCTAATTCATGTCAGGCATAAAAAGAAAGGAGGATAGTGAAGGGCAAAGTTCTGTGACTGTGTAAGGCCTGAAGAAAAGAGGACTAAAATCCAGCTTTGACTCTTCCTGAGAAACTCAGAGCAAGGACCCAGCCCAATGAACTCTACATCTCTCAATTTGGGAGGAGGCTGAGGCAATTTTGTAGCTTAGACTTGGGGATATGCCCACCAACAACAAGGAAGGAGTCAGAAAGTGAGTGATATAGGAACATAAAGCAAAAAGCCTTAAATACTACAGATTTAAAAAGGGAACATCACAGTTAAGCCCCAGAGCACAGGTAACTAAATCAACAGAGGCTGGTAAAACTAAATGGAAGAATGAGCACTAAATCATTAATGAGATTGCAAAGCTCTCTTAACAAATGTAAGACAAAGAAAAGTAAACCAATGCATAATGAAATGAAGAATCCTGTGGACACCCAAGAGGGTATGGATCATCAGCAAGAAATTCTAGAATGGTTCCAAAGAGAAATTAAATCCACAAGAAAACAAGAATTATTATAGGTCGCAATGTAGAGTTCAATGTGCAAATTTAAAAAGCTAATCAGCAAACCTTTAAGTCCTTGCCATGTACAAGGAACTCTGCTAAGCATTAGGGATACAAAGAAAAATAATAAATAATCTCTACTTTCAAGTAGCTTGCATCGTGATGGAAGAGACAAAATGTATCTAAATACGTACATATAAGATTTTAAAACCCAAGTAGTAAATAAGGGTAAGAAAATCAAGTTTCTATAAAGGAGAAAAAAAAGAGATCAACAGACTTCAAATACAAAAATTACTTTAGCAGAGGAAACACTGGCAGAAGAGAAGGAAAAAAATATTGAGAATATCTTTTTTTTATCCAAACCCATTTGCCTATGAGACAGGAAGCACAGATACAAATGAGAGACTCTGAAATTTCTCTGAACTAGATAAATAAAAACTCCAAACACTACAATGCTGAAAATAATAAATAGAAAACTTCTCAGAACTTTTGAAAAGGATCAGTTAAAAGAATCTACAATGAATTCCATGAAAAAAGAAAGAAAGATCATCATATGCTTCAAACTCCAAAGGATATAATGGTTAAGTAATAATTTTAATTACAAACAACAAGTTCTGTTAGAAGCTAGAAGAAAGACCTTCAAATAATTTTAAATGAAATTTAAATAATACAAGATTATTCTGTACAGTCTAGAAACTACAGAAGAAAATGGAACAGTATACTTTGAAAAGGAAAAGAGCCTTTTGCAGCCTAAAATGACATAACGTTACAAATTTAGGTCTAAACATCAAAGAAAAAAAGAACATTCTGCAAAGAGTGTCATGTGTGCCATTCCTGAAAATAAAAAGAACAAATTATTCAATTTACGAAACCCTCAAGGAAGGTAAATAAGTATAATTATCTAAGAAAGAATAATTAATGAAATAAATTACCCCATTTGAAGGTTATTTAAGAGAGAAGACAGAAAGACTTACCTATGATTAAAAAAAGTGGGATCATTAACATAAAATGTATAGAAGTACTTTAGAAACTTATGTAAGAGGGGTGAAAGGGGAGCCTCAAAAATGAAGCACTGTGGTCTCCATCTAACAAATCCGTTATAACAATGTATTTTATGTATCAGAATTACAGAGTGGAAGGGAACATAATTGGGGAGACATGAAAGATGGAAGGGAATGAGTGATGCACTGTTAGCAAATCCGTGGGTGAATTGTAGAGGAATAATGATTCCTATAGACTCTTAGCAAGAAGAGGGGCTACTGGAGAACAGGTGATGTAGAAGAGATGAGATCTGCGGGAATGTAAATAGAGGTTTCAACCCGACAAGTAAGATAAGGGGTTTCGCTGAAGAGCACTCATATGGGATAAAGCATATTCCTGAAATGGAAGATGTGGACCTCACAAGGAGTTAAATCTGAAAGGAGTCGATGGGAAGACTGCCTTCTTTAAGCTAGTGTGTTACTTCTGTGGGACAACAAATATGCTATTGCCCAGAAAGACCTAGTTTAAACAGTTAGGTACACTTATTGTTGCAATTCTGACACATACATACACACACAAATAATATATATGTACATACTTCTGGTTTCCTTTAAAGGTATAACCCAAATATGATTCAGGATTCTTTTACAAATATATTTACTTCTTTCAACTGCTGTAAGGATCAAAGCTTCATCAGAATAGGACACATCACTAAGTTACCAATCTCATGGGTTGTTTATATCCAGATCATTATTATTAACTTAAGATACTCAGATGGATCCTATGATCTCTTCATTGTGGTTATTCCCTTCTCAAATGCAGATCAAATCCATACATGCGTTCCTATTCCATGTGACACTCGTCCACGTCTAACAATAAGTTGGCCACAAGGGTTTTCCCAGTGTGCCAAGGTCTTTCCTTGCTTTCTCTTGATGTTACAGGGACATATTTGTTATCTCTTACTTTTATGCCGTAACTGACCAAAGTATCTTCCCTTTTGGCTGTATACATTTCTTTGACAACATCTTTCATTCCACTTTTTCATAATCCCTTATTTTGTAGCCTGCTCACACATGCTACAAACTTCCCCATTACCCTCTGTTTGATACTCATATTCAGTTCTTTGTAGACTGCTGTGTTCCACCAAAACTAATAGACCTTCAGTATTAAAAAGATGGGCTTTTGTTTCAAGAAAATATTGAATCATTAAAAGAACCTTACAATTTCCCATCAGAGTCCAGATCGCATTCTTCTCCCTAGTTAATACTGAGCACATTGGTGCAAATCATTTGCCTATTTACAATGTCTGTATGATCTTTGTGTGTATATATAAATATATATGTTTATATATGTACTTGTAGGTGTATATATGTAGTGTCTCTCCAAGCTAATCTAAGTGTATATTATAGCCTGAATCTAGTTGGGATGTGTTGCCCATAATTATTATCCCAAAGTACTTAAATATTACATGCAATTTTAAAAATAAGCATTTGGGTGAAATCACCTGGCCACTCACATGAAAGAAAGATTATTTGCCAAGGAATTTCACAGTTTTCATTAATGTGTGTGAAATTTCTGGTATGAGTTTGTTTTGAGTGAGCTATCTAAACTAGCCAGTAGCTCAAACTTGTTTAATAGGAAGAGCACTCCAACTAGATTCTAGTCCTTGCACGCTGGTCTTCTGCCTCAGTTCTCCAGTTTAACTAACTGTGCCAATTTGATTGCAACCTTTTTTTTTAAACTGTAAAATCAAGGACTTATGGATAGGATTAAGTCAGCCAGAAGACTCCATATAATCTCCTAAATTAACAAAGTGGTTACATCTTCCTTGCTAGTTCAGAATTTCCCTTTCATTTAATATTTTCCATGAAAGTCTTTAATAAGTGCCTATTAATTTGTCCTGGTTTCTTGGGACACAGACACTCCTGGTATAATAATTGAGAAGATAGAGGTGAGAAATGTACATCTATTACCAAACCTGAACTAAGTGAGATAAGGTTCCAATTGGTCAGAGATCAAGGCATTAGCAGTAGGTAAGTGCTTAAATTGGGAGTGGGGTGGGGGAGTGGAGGAATATGTCTGCAAAGGACCACTGATCCCTGGTCTTCCAACCTCATTTGCCCTAAGAAATTGGTTTTACTAACGTCTCCCACTTCCCCCAGGCCTGTTTCCTTTGTGCCCCCCCCTACCCCTCCATTGCTTAATAGTGCTGTATTGAACTGACTTGTTGTTAGACTTACTTCTAACTTGGCAGCCTCCAGTGCAGGTATCTTGTGGGACTGTGCCAAACTTACAATGTTGGCTGCTTTGGGAGGAAAAGGTTTTTTTCTCCTGCATTTCATAAAAACACTTTGAGCCAGATTCTTCCTAAGAATGGCAGGTTTGGATACTGCATTGACTCTTGGAGGTCCTTAGGGTACTAGTTAAATGCACTATAGCAATGATTTACTAGGTGGTACTCTGTCTAAAGTCAATGCAACTGCCAAAGCCACTGTTTCCAGGGAAAATCTGGCTGAATGTGCTCATATAAGAAGCAGAGGGAAATGGACTAGAATAAATAATATAAAATGTTCTTTGTAGCAAGTGCTTTCTTTGAGAGGTCCTTGACCTCACCCTAACTTCATTTGCACCGAGCTACAAACCCCTACCTGGCCTGTTGCATTGCACTGGGGACACATTAGAACCCAACTTGAAATGAGAAATAGTCAACAATCCCAAAGCAAAGTGATCCCTCATGGCACTTTGTCTAGACTCCCTCCTTTTTTCCTTATTGCAGTCTATCTAATACATTTAATCTGTTAACTGTTCAATTTTCATTCTACCTATCTTCTCTTGGGATATTCTCCCTTTCTTTGGTTTTTGTGACACCCTTCCCTGATTCTTCTTTTGTAGTCTGACTGCTGCTCCATTTCCTTTTGCTGGAGCATCCTCCATCACCAGCTCACTGAACATGAATATTCCCCACAGCTCTACCCAGAGCATCCTTCTTTTGACAACCTCATTAGCTCTCATGGGTTCAATTACAAACTGTATAGTGATGATTCTCAGATTATGTTATCTTGTTCTAACCTCTTTTCTGAACTTCAGTCTTGCATCACCACTTGCCTGCTGAAAATCTCTACTGGATTACACTATTGGCATTTCAGATTTACTAGGTTCAATAAAACTGAATTGATTACCTCTTTTCCCTTCCCATAAACACATCGCTTCTCCAAACTTCCATTTTTTCTTTCCAAATTGGCAATGCTCTTTTAGTTACCCATCTTTACAACTTTGGAGTCATCTTTGATTCTTTCCTTTTCCTCAGGTCCCTTACTCAATCAGCTCCCAAGTCTTGTCAATTAAACTCCCAATGCATTTCTCATAATGGGATCCTCCTACTCACATGTTCATCACTTTAGTTTAGTCCTTATACTATCTCAATAGATTCTCTAAGTGGTCTCCTCGCTTCCTCTTTCTCCTTTCTCAAATCCATCTTCTAACAGTTATGAAAATAACATTTCTAAAACATAGGTCTAACTCATAAGTCACTCCCTTGCTTATGAAACTTTCAATGGCTCTAGAATAAAATGTTTTTGTCCAGTTGTCTCTGACTCTTTGTGATCCCATTTGTGGTTTTGTCAGGAAAGATGCTGGAGTGGCATGCCACTTCCTTTTTCCAGTTTATTTTACAGATGAGGAAACTGAGGCAAACAGGGTTAAATGACTTGGCCAGAGTCACACAGCTAGTAAGTGTCTGAGGCCAGATTTGAACTCAGGAAGGTGAGTCTTCCTCATTCCAGACCCAGTATCACCCTACCTTATCTAATAAAATACAGTAATCTAATAAATAAAATACATTTCTCTGATAAAATACAAATCCATCAACTATGCATTAAAACCTATTACCAATGTTCTGAATTCCAAATAAATTGATCCACCTGTGGTTCTTTGAACTTCAGGAATCATCTCCTTTGCCCATACTTCTACCTAAGCTACTCCCCTGTGCCTGGAATTTATTTACTCCTTACCTTTGATTCTTAGAATTCCAAATTACCTAAAAAGCTCAGTCAGCTACCCATACACAAAGCCCTTGTTTATCATCTCAATTGTGTGTTCTTTCCATCCTCTACTTTATTTATCCATGTTCATGTTGTATCCCTTTCAATAGAATGTAAGATACTTGAGGACAGGATACAATTTTTTAAATTCCCATTACATATCCAGTACCTTGTGCAATGTTGGCATTAAATATTTTTAAAAATATATTGGTGTTCTTTTAGTATCCTCCCTATTACACTATACACTCCTTAAAATGAAAGAACTATACCCTTTTGGGTTTTTTTCATTATTAAATCCCTCACACCCATTAGCATAACTTGCATGTAATATCTAATAAATGTTTGTTGAATGAAAAATTTGGAGATTTTTAAATACTTTCATTATACATATTTATGGTTCTTTTTCACATGAACAAAAACATTTATAGTTCTGTTCACATGAACAAAGAAAGTTTCCACAAATGTTAACTTGATAGCATTTCATACTTTTGTAAAAATATGACATAAATTTTCCCTATTTACCTTCTCCTGTTTCTGCCAATTCTTTTTAATTCATCTTATCCTTCTGGCAAGTTACCTTTTGAATCTTTTATGCATTTATAGACATTTGTGCACTCTAGATTTTTATATACATTACTGCTGTCTCAGAGATTTTTTTCCTCCCATGATCATCATTCTTAATTTTTGTCCCTTTAATAAAACTACGTGTTCCTATAGTGCAGCCTCTGGTGACCAGGAGGTTTTGTTTACAGTTGATTACATATGTCTTTCCAGCACAGACTCACCAAGTTTTATGTTCTGTTCTGCTCTACTTGTCATGGCAGGATAATAAGTTGCTAGAGGCAACGAAGATATTTTGATTTCCTAAAAGTGGTCACTTACACTGAAACAATATAACATTCTATTTCATTTCCTCACAGAAATTAAGTTTATTATCAGAATTTTAAATTGTTCAGATTAATGATATGGAAACTAATATGCCAAAGTCGTGTAACTTCCATCTGTCTCAAAGTTATCTACATATAGATGTTTATCAAGCTTAGAAATCTGCCATATGTGTAACATATTGTACGAAAGGAAGGGAAGGAAATTCTTTAAATTGTCTATTGAAAGTCCCAGCTTCTACCTTAGGTTTTTGTTCAAATGTGTTAGATTGCCTGCTTCTACTGGCTCAGGTATTCAAATGACTGTATATACACATGTCCATCTATATCACCTTCTCACAATATTAATTCTGAACAGTTTCTGTTTATGTAGTATATTCAACCTCGTGCTGTAACATTCTGTCTGGTAACATCTCTTAAATCCAATCTGTTCTAACCCTCTGCTTTGGAAGTAAACTTATTCTTAAAATGCATCTTTGCTGATAATATACTTGGAATTGTTCATATAATGACTTTCTTCCAAGGATCTCTAATTGCTTTGCAGATATCATCTTATTCATTTTCTAATTTTCCTTTTGTGAAGGGAGAAAATCTCATGCTACCTTAGAGATAGTAAAACTAAGGCATGTAAAAATAAATAATAGCTAACACCAGACTTCTAAAAAGTTGATTCCTTTGTCTCTCACTGTTTTTCTGAATTACATAAATAGAATTTGAAAACCAAGGGGAGAAAAGAGGCATGAATATTAATAGGCATACATACATATACTGGCAAGACTCAACTGAAGGTTGTTGCGAAGTGAAGGGTTAAGAAAAGACTGGGTTCATGTGAAAGTTCCTTTGAGAAAGTAGTTCGTGACAAATATGTCAGGGACAAAAGTAATTATGGAGTGAAAGAAAACACCAGAAACATTAAATCCAAGGAAATGGGCAAAAGTGGAAAACAAGTATAGTATTTATTTAGAATGATAGATCTATCTCCTCCTTGAAATCAGGAATTAATTTTTTATCTTTAGTCCCTAGAACAGTGACTGGCACAAAGTAGGTACTGAATCAATGCTTATGGATCGATTGATTGATCCCAAGAACAGACCAAAGTGATCAGAACAGATTTACGAAGGAAAACCAGATTTGAGAAACCAGGTTTCAGAATGATGCAGAAACTGGATGAAGGTACCACATACAGATAAATTTCTGAAGTTTTAGGACATGGCAGCCAACTCTTCCAATATTCTAGCTACTGACTCCCAAATATCTATCTCCCAAACCACAGTCTCTCCCTGAGAACTCTAGACCCATACTACCACATTGTAAGTCTGCACCAATATGTTCTTCAACATGTACAAAACTGAATTTATCATCTTCCCCCAGAAAACTTCTCCCTTTTTCCAAAGATTTCATTTCTGTTGGTCACCATTATTCTTGCCTCCTGAACTTCATTAATTCCCACAATCTACCCTTTATGTAGCTGTCAAACAGGCTTCCTGAGACTTAAGTCTGACCATCCAATGCCCCACCTCAAGCGACTAAAGCATATCCCTATTTCCTATGCAGATTTCTTAAGCTAATTGTTTAGGTATCCCGCAATATTCTTCTAAACTAATAGCCTGATTTCTTACTCATCTCTTTCATGTATTTGATATTCTAGCCATACAGTACTATAAGCTATTACCCGATATTATCCTGTTTCCTTCTACTTCTGCACATTTAGACAATCAACCCTTACTACTGATTCCTTTTTTAGATAGCTTTCTTAGTATCAAGGTGCCTTCTCATCTCTGGGAAGTTGTTACAAAATTATCCATAATTGTCTCTTTCTTTTTTAGTTCTATGCCCCAAATGAGAGGCAATACTATAGAAAAACACTTTAGTTTTAAATATATCTTTCTTCCTTCCCACTCCTTTATCCCTCCCCCTTTCCCTTCTTCTCTCTACCCCTTCTTCCCTCTCTCTGTCCCCTTCCCTTTTTCTCATTATATATAAAATATAGAAAACATATATACACATAAATTATATATGTATACTTGTAAATAGTATATATATGTATATATACATGTGTATCTGTGTGTATAATATAGGTGTACATTGTGTGTAAGTATGTGTGTGTGACATGGATATATGTGTGTATATCCAGGGATACTTCCCCTCAATTGTCACCTCCCAACTGTATTACCAGTAAGTATAAGTAGACTTTCAAATTCCTGTG
This sequence comes from Bettongia penicillata ogilbyi, assembly GCA_023548195.1. Classification (NCBI taxonomy): domain Eukaryota; kingdom Metazoa; phylum Chordata; class Mammalia; order Diprotodontia; family Potoroidae; genus Bettongia; species Bettongia penicillata. The sequence goes on from JAJHZJ010000314.1 coordinate 13,724,029, forward strand.
GCCTACACTGTTTATAAAGATGAAGTAAATGTTTTTAAAGAAAAGAACAGTAAGCAGACTTTCCCTATGCTCAAGTGGAAAGAGTTTAGGCTCCCCATAAGTGGTCCCAAGAGGAGAAAAGAGATACAGAATTACTGCTTTGGGATCTCTGGTCCAGGAAGTTTTCGGCAACACAGAATCCATTTTGTCATTTCTCATGTCTGTTCAGCCCACAAAGCCTTGCTGCTAGAGTGGCCTCTTAACTCCTCAGAGTAGCAATCTCTTTCCACACTTTTGCTCTCCTGCTTCCATGGCACTTCTAATGAACTCCGCTTCTCCAGCTCTGTATATTTCATTAGAAGGAGCTCCTTCTCACCCCTGGAGTACTTCCACTGATTTTTTTTTTTTTGATCAACACTTTTTTTAATGGTTTCATCACGATGTTTGTTGTATGTCAAGACAGGGAAAATATACTGAACAACATTTTATGAAATAAGAAGGTCATGGAAGGATGTGGCCAATCACTGTTTATCTAGTAGTTTTACTCTTTTGAAAATTCACTCAGTAGGTTTGCTTGAACCTCAAAATGGGATCAGTTAGCATGATCTCATTACATAGTTTGTAGCTGTATTTAACACTTTTTTCTATGATTGGGTCCTGGGCTTTCAGTGATTAATTATATGAATCACCTGCTCTTAGTCTTTCCTTTGGAGCGAAGAAAAATCTCTCTCACTGTAGACTTTCATGTCTTTTCTATATGCATCCTTGGCACGTGGCACAGTGTTTGCACATAGTAAGAACTTAATAAATATTCCATTCATGTGGCTTCTGATCCTTATCTTCTCCAACCTAAATCTTCTATATTTTTTTTTGCAACCATTCTACATATGATAATGTTTCTTTTCTAGTTTTTCTCTTATGGATGTGCTCCAACTTGCCAAAGACTTTTTTTTTTGAAGTAGTTGGAGTTCAGTAACTTAACCATGGTCACACAACTAGCAAGTGTCTGAGGCTGGATTTAGACTGAGTTCCTCCTGACTCCAGTGCCAGTGCTCTAGCTGCCCCTGACAATTGCTCTTCTAAAAATGCTGCAGCCAGTTGTTATTGCTCTTTCATTTCATTTGTGTCTGACTCTTTGTGACCACATTTGGGCTTTTCTTGGCAGAGATAATGGAATGGTTTGCCATTTCTTTCTCCAGCTCATTTTACAGATGAGGAAACTGAGGCACACAGGGTGAAGTGACTTGCCCAGGGTCACACTGCTAGTAAATGTCTGGGGCCAGATTTGAACTCAGGAAGATGTCTTCCTGATTTCAGGTCCAGCACTTTATGCACTGCATCATCCAACTGCCTAGAAATAAATACCACATCCAGAAATGAATAGAATACTTCTGATGTGATCTGACCAGGACAGAGAGTAAAATGAGACTCCCATTTCCTAAGTTTTAAATATTATGCTTCTATCCACTAGCCATTCTCTTCTTCAGAAATCTTCAATGATTCCCCTTTACCTGAAAGATACATTCTATTCCTTAGCACTTATTAAAGACATTCCTGACTGAAACTTGTTTTTTGGTCTATCTCTTACTACTGTGCTGTTTTAACCCTCCACTGCAGCCAAACTATTTTACTGTGTATTGCTCAAATGTCCCTTTGGATTACCTTCTTTGATGCTTTTATTGAAAGCACTCCTTTCGCCTGAAATGTCCTACATTGTCCTCTCCATTCCTTTTTATTCTATGAATCTTTCAAAGCCTAGATCTCGTGCTGTTTCCATTGGGAAGCTTTTCTCAATCACCTCAGCTGGAACTAACAATTCATTTTGGACCCTATTAGCATTTACTGGCTTCATTTGATGAGTATCACTTACAGTCTTCATATATAATTACTCATATATATTGACACACAAGTTGCCTGGGCTACTGTTAAACATGGGACTTTGGAAACTACTCAAGATCTAGATAGGCTTTCTTTCAGTTAGTCAATAAGTAATTATTAAACACCTACTGTGTTAAGTGCAGGATACAAAGAAAGGCAATAAACAGTCCCTGAGCTCTACAGAACCTCTAGGTACGCCTTTCAGTTAGTCAGTCCGCATGCATTTATTAAGCACCTACTATGTGTTTACTGTTAAAGGTAGAAGATACAAAGACCAAAAAAAAACCAAACCAAACGATCTCTAGTCTCAAGAGAACTTTACAATCTAATGAAGGATACTGCATGCAAACAGCTACGTACAATAAAAAATAGAGAACCGCCCCCCTCAGAGATGAGGCACTAAAATTAAGAACGACTGGGAAGGCTTGTTACACAAGGCAGGACTTTAGCTTAAGCTTGAAGGAAGTCAGGGAAACTAGGAGGTAAAAATGAGGAGGGAAATAATCCAGTATCTCTTTATCAGCTTAAAAGAGCAGAGCAATACTTCTCTTCTACCAAACCAAGGAGAAGACACCTTATTTCAATGCAAAGCAAGATAATAAAACAAAGCACCCTCCTTCATGCCAAGGCATGGTCTCCTATGGATTCCCTCAGTGCTGGTGGGAGATTGCATAAGGAACACATTTCTAATTCTTACTTCTTGGACTGTGTCCCAACTGGAACCCTTCCCTGTCACTGAAGTTGCCACATGCTACTTGCCTGTAGAGTGGCTCTACAGCTTCTGCAGGTCTTCTTTATATGCCAAGCTGGAAGTCTTGGTCTGAAAAACTGGGTTATTTTTTTTTTTCCTACTACTGAGCCTCCACTTGCAAGTTCTCTGGAGCTGACTTTTCACTGAACTACTATCCGTTGGTTCTCCATTGCTGATTTTCCTCTGAGCTATTGCCATCTATTGGTATACCATTGACCTACTACTATCTGAATTGCAGCTATAGCACAGCAGGTCTCTACTGAAGAAGCCTTTCAGTTAAAGTCTCAGAGCTCTTTCAGCTGTTTTTTGTCAGTCACATCTACAACCTATTTTTCCTAGACTTCAAGATCCCTTAGATCAAGTCTGTCTTTTGAACTTTTGCTTTTCTCCTAGCTGCAACTTCTTCTGGCTTGCTTGCTTTTTGTATTGGGGTGAGAAAATTCCTTTAAACTCCCATCATTCATCTGGCCCCTGTCACAGAATCCATGCAATTTCCCTGGGTTCTCATTTAACAACATAAAAGCTAAATGGTACTCTTGGTCCTGAACTCCTTTAAGCAAAAAAATCACTGCTTCCTGTATGTTTATGTTTATAATACACATGTGTGTATACATATATGTAAGCACAAATATAGATGCATACAAAATCTACTTCCTCAGTAGTACTATACAGAAGCTAACAAAGGTAGTGCTTAATAAATGTTGATTATTAATTAGGCGAAATTGCCAACCACACTGTATAAGCAATGGACAAAAACTGCCCGTGGATAATTGGGTTTATTCCATTTCAAGAAAAGTGATATGTCATTACTGAGTCATAGATCATTACATTTTTTAAATTTTTTAAAATTTTTAAAGGGTTTTTTTTAATACTACAAGAAAAACTGAATTCCTTGTTTTGTTTTCCATTACAGAATTCGAGTTTGAAATACCATAGAACAGAACAAATGCCAACCTCTTTCTTATAAGTAAAAGTGTTATCACCAGAACATGGTGCTAATGTGTGTAGAACTAATGAGGCCATTATAGACCAGTTAGCTTTGTATGGGGGAAGGGGAGGGCATAGAAAAAAACCTATGTTCTCAGGACCTAGCCCTGCATCTCACTCCAAGCTAACTCTTATAAATGAGCACCACTGGTCACAATAGAGGGCACAGTAAAACCAATTCAAATAATGTGCTCTGTTTATAATGGGTTGCTAGTGTTACCTCCACATTCAGTTTTATAAAGTCAAATGTAGCTTTAAATTGTCTAATAAATATCTTACCATACTCTTGGAACCTGGGAAACAAAAGAGGCTAATTTCCAATATGCAAAATTCCTTATGAAAAGTAGTGATTGTCTTGAAGAACTTTTCATTTTTAGATTTTTTCCCTTAAGCTAAGTTACATGTTATATGTATGCATATGTGTATATACATATAAAGTTGTATATTGTTAAAAATAACATATGAAGCCAATAACTTTCATATTACATGGAAACTTCATGACTATATTATAAATATGTTTTTCAAGAAGAGTCAGAAGTCATTTGACATGAAATAACATCTTAAAACATGAAATGGATCATATCATGATAGCAGGTGACACAGAAAGTTTGATGATGGACCCAATTAAGTCAGAATATTCTAAGACCATTTAAGGATGAAATTGGAAAGAACCTAACACTCATAAACAATAGAATAAATATGTACAAAACAGCCACATTTGGAATCTAACATAACATTTTCAAGCTACATAAAGTAAAAAATGATATTAAGTAAAACAAGAGGCAAAAGTGAAGTAAAAGAAAACAGGGATAAAGGTTTGCTCATACCAAGAAAACTTGAATAAGGTTTGAGCTGAAGGTACCACAGTTATAAGCAGACTGATGGATCAGATCTCAAGATATCTGAAAGAGGGAAAGATCCCTAATGCCCAGGAAAAAAAAAAAACATTAAGTCCATCTTGCACTGGGCTTAGAGAAAAGATGTACTTAGAGAAGACATAGGTTCGTATCCTGTTTCTGACTTGATGGCTATGTGACACAGGTAGTTCACTCAACATTTCCTTGTCTCAGTTTCTTTACATCTTAAATAGGGATAATAATGATTGTAATTACCTTCTGCACAGAGTTGTTGTGATACTCAAATACTATGCTCTGTGTAAAACACCATGGCATGGGGAATCGCCTTACATAAATACTATTCTGTAAGCAGGCCATATTATTATAGCCACATAATAGATTCCAAGGAGCAGAGAATCCAAGTCTTCACTCTGTTTATTGTTTATGAATAGTAGAAAAGCATTTAATTTGCAGAATTAAGTGCTTTTTAAAAGCCATCTCCCATGTAATTGTCCAATGTTTCTTTCCAAGAAAGTGTCTCCCGTGGACCTGTTAAAACAATACAATATTTCTTGAAGGATGCAAAGCATAATTTTATTCAGTATGGCTCTGATTACTAACACCATATGAAACATAAAATATGGAGACAAGCCATGTGTAAGAGAATTTGGAGAGCAGAGTCTAAGAAGAAGCCATCTTCTGTATAGATCATGAAGTCCTCCGGATGATTCTTATTATGAGTGGCCTTCTGATGACTATGGTAATATTCAAAACACTGTAGTCTCCTAAATGGAGGTCCACAAACACTCAGAATAATTCAGTTCAACTATACATGCTAGAAAAACTAAGTGGATGAAGAATGCTTATTGTCCAGTACATGACAGACAGACAGACAGACAGACAGACAGATAGATAGATAGATAGTGCACAGAAGTGGTCTACCAATTTATTTTGATAGATCTTCCAGATAGAGAATGAAATAATCCAAGAATGGAGAGGAGGAAGAATGTTGGTTGCCTTATATTTGGGAAATTGTGCAGTGCATTTAATAGCATCAAGATTCACCTTGGAAAAAAAAGTTTTTTAACAGCAATATTTTCCTGATAATGTTATATGGCTATAAATCATGGAATATCAGACTCTCCAAAAAATCAAAATAATGTGCCACCAAAAGAAAATGGAAATGTGTATGGTGGGTTCAAGTATTACCAGCAAAGGTGAAGGTGCAACAAAGGTCAATAAAATCATCAGAGAGATGTATAACAAGAAGACATGTTGGATCTGTCATTTGGGGAGAACAGGCAATTACATGGACAGTGCTCTGACTTAATGTCCAAGGACCAGCTTCAACTTTTCTTGATTTTCCTTAATGCCTTTTCTCTTTTGATTATCTCCAATTTATCTTGACTCTATGTGGTTTGTACTTGCTTGCATGTTGTCTTTTCCATTAGGCTTAGCTGCTTGAGGACTGACTTTTTTGCCTCTCTTAATATCTCCAATACTTAGCCTAGTGCCTGGGATATAGTAGGTGCTTAATAAATGCTCTCTGTCATGACTTGAAGAAGACTTCTAGTGTATTGGTTGGAATCTCTGTGGTAGACCTATGTAATGATGTGGAAAAGATTCACAAAGTCTGAGAAAGCTTGGATGATTTGTTAACTATCCCATTGGAAGGATTACACTCACAAATGTGCTTGTAGATCATCAAAGTAAGGACATGTTGTAGTCTGTATTGTACTCAGAGTAAGAAGCGCTTGTTAACCCCAGAAATGCTTTCTATTTCCATGGGTTTATTTTCTTAATATGTAAGTATAATCAGTGATGACACTACTTATGAAAAGATAGCTTATGTTTTGCCACCAAATTCTAGTTTGCTACCATGCAATTTATCGGGCAACTAAGTACAGAATTATTAAATTGAATGGGTGTTTGGGGAGGGGGGTAATCAGTGGCTAAAAACTGTCACTGGTGTATTGGAGCTTCTATTTTAAAGTATTCTTCTTTGTTGACAACTTGGCATAGGCCTTCTTAACATGTTGGCAGTAGAGGATAATTATGTGTCTATGCCTCTAGGGGTCCTGAAATCTTAAGATTCATTGGGAGGGAAGGCTCCTGATAATATTCACAATGATGCAACCAACAAATCTCTTTTATTTAGAAGTTGACTCTCTTAAATGTAGTTGCTTTTTTTTCCTATAAAAGATGTTAAATGGTATTTGAATTACTGAGAAAGTTAGGATTTTTTAATACCTCATTAAAACTGAAAAAAAGAATCATTCAACTGACTTTCTAATTACTGTAATTTTATAAATGTTTTAGAGTGGTATTTGTTAAAGAATAAAAGGAAACTTTATTTTAAGAACTTGTTTGTTTGGGCTGAAATGCCAGTATTGTATCTTACTAGAATAAAGCATTTGTTTGTAAGTTTTCAATTCAGAGAGACTGTTGTTGAAAATCTAATGTCCCTTATTATGTTTCCAAGGGGAAAAAATGTGATAGCAAATTCCCTAGTATATAGTTTGGTATGTCCTCCTACCTACCCTCCCCACCAACACACACAAAATAATTCATACATATGCTCTAATCCTCAAAATTGCCTTCTTATTGGAAGCCTGAATAAGAAAACTTCCCACTAACTAAACAGGTGCTCAAAGGTCCTATCATTTGTTGTTCATGTTCATTTATACAAATGTGTTCGGAGAGTTTCATATATTCTTATCTTTCAGGGATGCATGGGTTAGAAAGAATGAATCTGATACCAAAATTAAAAAAAAAAACAAACATTAAAAATGAAGACTATCCCCAAGTGTTTTGGTTTTAAGACAAGTTCAATAGCATTAACTTTTTCAAAAATAAAAAAAAAATCATTTTGAATTTACTCCCATTATGACTGTATCTTTAATTTTGCCAACTTTAAAAAAATTTTATTACTGCATTTAAATCTTTTGTCAGAGCTCTGTATGAATAATGTCATAAATATATTGGTGATTTACTCATTTCTTTCTCTTTTTTTTTTTTTACAGAAATAGCCTCTTTAAATAAATGTTTGAGATTTATTCTTATATTTTTGAATCTATGAATTTTCTTGCTTAGGATTTATCTTTGAAAATCCTCTTAATTTTGACTTTAATTTTTGTTTACTTAGAAAAATGGTCAGCTATTGAACTAAAAGGTGAATCATGAAAACATTTTTCATCTGTATGCAGGATTTTTTTTTTAATGCCAGTTTGTGAATGAATGGCTTCCACTCTATCTTTTCTCTTTACCACCAGTTGCCAAGAATGACAGGCTGCAGTTACCTATTTCTGTGGAATACAAAATTAAGAATTCTAAGTCTCAGTGGCTCTTGTCTCATATACATGTGTAAATTTGCAGATACATGGAGATAATGATATGTAGAAATGTTAAGTAGGGTTAGAAACTTCTTTACTTTAAGGGGGAAAATGTATCATTTTCTTAAAAATCCTTTTATGTACTCCTAGTTCCTGATAGCCTTTGTGAGAAAGATACTGAATGAATATAGCATGTTCGTTGAAACAGAATGTGTATCACTCATACTAGATCTAGCTAAAGCCTATTTCAAGGTGATTACTCTCTGACAATATTGGCTACCCAGTTATATTTAAAATTCCCAATCCAAAGTTAGTACTCACCAAATGAGAGAAGAATACAGAAATTTAGAGCTACCTCAGTTTAGGATTTTAAATGTAACTGAAATCCTATTGATAATCTATAGTTCATTTTCAGAATTTTCACCAGAATTTCATCACCAAACCTTTTTCTATCAATTCCATTTTGAAATTTGTTCCTGTGATAATTGCCAAAGAGCATATTAGGGCATCTGTATAGACCAAGGGAAAAGTGGCACAGAAGTCCATCTGCTCACCAGCTAATAGCAATATGTGGGGGCATCAAAAGCCATTATTAATTGACCTTGGCAACTTGGTTTTAAAAAAATCTTTCATATGCATTTTAGTGCAGATGGCGATCGCCCCAGAACTGTTGCTTCAAGCCAGAGATCACAAGCTATTTTAAAAAGAGCATATCCCTCGACTTTGTTTCTACTGATCATGGCCCATTAACAGTACTAAACTCCAGAGGGAGAGTGGGGCTAGTCAAGAACTCTGCTTGGCTGCTTCAGGGCAGAGCCAGTATTCCGCAGTCTATTGCACTAATTATGCACTCTTGATGAGATCATTAGAGGACAATAAAGGAAAATGAAAACAGTTTGCAATATGTGTGGACGAATTTTCACATAGAAGAATTTCAGTTTGTATTTAAATGCTGAGTAGAAACTTCCTGTTATAAAAAAAGGTCAATAACTTCTGGAAGTTAAATCTTTCATTTTCACTTGGGAGAGGCCATAGGGAGAAAGAAAGAGCACTTGGAATGAGAGACACCAAAGTTTAGGTCCCATCTCTGAATTTTACTTGCCCATGGGATCATGGGCAAAACAATTAACATAGTCAAGCCTCGGTTTCCTCATCAGTGAAATAGAAACGATAACTATATTTAACTCTCAGGATTGCTGAGAGGGTCAAATGAGATAGCATATGTGGAGTACTTTACAAATGTTAAAGTATTGTCTAAATGTCAGCCGTTATTATTATGTCAATTTGTATGTTAATTTCACCAGTGAAGGTAAGAATGATCTAGTTTGACAATTTGCCTCTGAAGATTAAGTGCTTCAGTTGTTGTAATTTGGTTCTCACCACATGAATGACTAGGTTGCATTATTCCTTTGGTATTATTATCATTTTGTTGTTATAAATTATTTCCTCCCTCTCTTTCTACAGCAAAGACATTTTGGTGGTAGAGGAGGATGGAGTGTTTGCCGTTCTGGAGGGTGGTTTAGAATAGTTAGAAAAAAGCCTTAGCAGTGATATTTGTCTGTTTTTTGGAAGCTAGACGTACAGCTCACATAAAGTGAGTCAGTGGTTTCATCAAGAATGTCCAAGGGTAGCTTCAAGTGAGATTAGAAAGTAAAAGGATCTGTGTAGATAAGTATAGGTGCTGTTGGTGTCATAGTTCGGTCATTTCAGTTGTGTCTGACTCTAACTCCATTTGGGGTTTTCTTGGCAAAAAGTACTTGAATGATTTGCCATTTCCTTCTCCAGCTCAATTTATAGATGAGGAAACTGGGGCAAACAGTATTTATTGACTTCCCCAGGGTCACACAGTGTCTATCCACGTAGCCACTGAGTGGCTGCATCCTTTTTATTTTTTATCAGTAAGCACCTACATACTATTATTCCCTTCTTAAAATTGCCTTGTGGGGTAGATTGGTGGAGAAAGAGCTTCTGCAAATTAAATGAAATAATCATTAAAATGGAAGTCAAGAGCCTTATACTGAGCCTTGGTTTCTTTCTTGGTAAAATAAGATGCTTGAAGTAAAAGATTACTAAGGTTCTTCCATTTCTATAATTCCATACTTACCTGAACCCTTAGATAATCCACTCAGTAATAACTGGATTTTTCTATGTGCTTCTTTTAAAATCCAAATACATCTTGAATTTCAACTGAATGGTCTGTCAGTGATATATTTAGAAAAAAATGTCACATTTCTTCAACAAAATCTCTCCAATCAAGTTACAGTTATATAATATATACTAAAATTACATATTTTGTGATGTAAAATACAGAATTTTACTCTTATTTCCAATTTAATTGTGCCAATACTTGGAGTTCAAAGAAGAGGAATGTTCTCATATTTTCATCATTTTACAACTCAAAAAAATTCAAAATAATATAGGCAAATTGGATGAAAGTCAATAAGGACAAATACAAAGCCCTTCCTTGATAAATAATGAAGTCATAAATGCAAAAGGAAAAAGAAAAGCAATTTTATTTAGCCTAAAAGAACTATGGAGTTTAGATCAGTGAACCTGAACATATATCAGCAACATGAGAAAAATTTGGTTTTGTAGTGTACCCACAATAGTGTGTTATGTAGCAAATGTATTTTTTGTGTGTCATTGATGTTGTTTTTAGTCTTGGAGCCTATATGCTAAGCATGTCACAGATGTGGTGATCTTGGAGAGGACAGAGAAGAGAGTCCCAAATGATTTTGGATGTATCAGAAGACTTTTTGCACCAATAAATAGAAGACTGAGTAATATGGAAAAAGAAATATTTACCCAGGGCTTCCCCTTGGGGAGAACAAAAGCCTTCAAGTAGAAGAGCTGAAATAAATGGTTCTTTATTATCACTATGACTTAGTCATAGCAATAGCATGGTAGCATAGTAATAGTAGCAACACATAGGAGTCATAAAAAATAAACTAGTACATCCTATGAGATGCTGAGCTACTATACCTTCCCCTAAAGTAACACCTCCCTCACCAACCCACACACAATAAAAGGAATTTACTGCTGAAAAGTGAAATTGAAAGGACTAGAGACCTTCAGACTAAAGACACACATCTGAAGGATGACATCATAGAAGTTTACAATTTGGTTATGAAAGGTAAGGTAGAGTATGCTAATATATTTACTGGTGCCACAAACAGAAAATTTTTTTAATAAATAATCTACTACATAGGGTGTATAGGCTAAACATGAGCCTTTTCCTGAGCTAGAACAATTGATCTTAGAAGATTTTCATGTCTCTTTTATTTTTAACACATAAGAATTAGACAATCTCCTAAGAGAATTCATTTAGATTTCAGAAGATGTGAGTGCTTTTTTGTATTAAGATAGGTCTCTGAATAAAAGATCTAGAATCCTCACTGATAGTGTCAGAAATTGTTTTGTTTTTTTAGATTTTTATACCTTCATATTTGCAAAACCAAATCTCTCTTATTTGAATAATTCTGTGGTTCCCCCTTCTACTGAGCCTTGTTCTACTTAAGCACTAAAAATTTGGAATTGATAACCTACTAAAAAATAACTGAAAGGAGACCTACAATTGAACATCAATAATCAAAACTCATTAACCAGTAATTAGGTAGCTATCTGTGAAATATCTGGTGCCTAGCTGACTGCTTAGGACGACTAGGTGATGAATTGATAGAGTGAAGGACCTGACGTCAGGAAACCTTCCTGAGTTCAGATCTGACCTTAGACATTTATTAGCTTTGTAACCCCAGTTGGGGCTTTCATGGGGCAAAGATACTAGAATGGTTTGCCATTTCCTTCTAAAGTTCGTTTTACAGATGAGCAAACTGAAATAAATAGGGTTAAATGACTTGCCCTGGTTCACAGAGCTCTTCTTCAGGGAATGATAATCTTGTCAGTCTAGAGGTGTGGTCTATGTGTATTTATCCAGTTAATCTCTTTGCTTAGTTCCTAGCTACTGGAAAATTGCTTTTTCTTTCTCTGCTATGTTTCAGTGGACTCTTATCTCATGAATATAATAGAATCAAGCACATAATCAAAGCTTAAATGTGTACAATGGGTTCTTATTTCTTTGGAAGCTGAAGGAAGTCATATCTACTAAAAGCAATTACTCTTTGATCTGTGTGCTTCTCAATTCTAGGCAGATGAAAACCAATCTATAGGTATACACCAATCCACCATGCCCCACCCCCACCCCCTGTAAGAGGAAATCTTGTCATGTGTATACCATTTCTCCCCTTCATCTTTCTCTCCTCCAATCTCTGTCTCACAATGTGTTCGGTTAGAACACATATCATACATGTGTAAAAAGGAGACTAATTGGATAAATCACTAGCTTAGTATCTTTTGGCAGTGTTGAATATGCAGCACAGCAAAATATAGTGTGGAAACTGAGGTTTCTTCTGTCTCATGATTTCTAAGGATGATTGTAAGAAATTTATAAAAATCATTATAAACCCTTTTGGAAAACTTAGGTCCCTTGTAAATGTTGAAGAAAAACACTAATGTCAAGGACTTGCATGTCCAGTGTAATCCTTTGGCTCTCACCATTAATCACATTTTTTCTCTGACTGATAAAAAAATAAAGAAATCCTCTCAGCTGATTCCAATCCAACCCACAAATTTTCTCCAATACCTAGCAAGTGGAAAGTTCTTCAATATCTGTTGAATGGCATTGAATTGTTGCATTCTTACTTTGCCCTTGATTATTCTGTAAGGTCCTTCTACTCCTGTTCAGTTAAGGGCTATTTCCAAACTATGGGCATGCTGCTGCTGCTGCTTTCTTCTTTGTCTCCATCTTCATCTTCATTGTCAGTCTTCTTCTTCTGCATATCCTCTCCAACATAATCATCATAACTCACTTTCCAACGTCAAAACAGCTTTTTCATGAGCCTGTGATGTGTTTATTGTAAGTAGTATTGCCACCATTTAATAGATAAGTAAATAGATAGATATTTAAAAGAGTGAAATGCATGTACAAAGTAACATAGGTCTTAAATAGTAGAACTGTGAAAATGAATGTAAAAAGTTAAATAAATAAATAGATAGATAGATAGATAGATAGATAGATAAATAGATAAAGAAAATGTGGTCTACTAATATGGCTCCTCACCTGTTCTTTAACTAAGTCTCATTCCTGGGACCCAAAGAAGTTAAGTGACTTAACTAGGATCACATGGCCAGGATGTGTCAAAGGTAAAACTTGAATACAGGTATTCTGATACCAAAGCAGTTCTCAATCTACTAAGTTTACTATCTCCCTAGGTGCCTCATTGTTTTCAATGGAGTTCCCAAAAATTCATCCTCAACAAACTTTTTCCATTTGTTTCTATCAAATATAAGTGAGAACTATTTTTGAAAACAAAAGAGTAAGCACAAAAATAGCTTATCACTCTCCCAGATCATCAGTTAAATAAATAAAATTGTAAGTTCCTTGATAAGGGTTATTCCATATACTTCTTTTATTTTTATTCCCCATAGAACTATCACCGTATTGAATATATATTGCTTTAATAAAAAACTATTATTAAAATATGTAATATTTGAATGTAATATTAAAATATAAAAATGCTTATTAAATACTAAATGAATGAATGAAAAACATCTTAGGATAAGAGCAGGAGTAGTAATACTATTATAATGTATTTACTCACTGATCACTAGTTTGGTAGCTTTAAACTGGGAAAAAAGAAATGGAAGGAACATTTCTGCAGCAGAAAGGTGTTGAGACTTGTATGACCTTGGTGGAGTCACTTAACTTCCATACTCCTCACTTTCCTCATCTGTAAAATGAACACATAGGTCACTTGCCGCTCTAGCATTGTGATTCAATGATACTTAATTACAGGGATTGTTTTCTTTCAATGGGAAATGGATAGGAAGGAAAGTCAAAACTGGAGAATTAGAGTCAGTGTAGTTACAGAGGAGATAGGGTAGGAAAAAAATGGGTCTTAGTAATTCACATCTACAGTTGAACTTGTGTATGCCTTGTTGAACTGAACCTCTAAACCTCTTTCACCCATCATTAATTATGACTTCAGATGAGGAAAAGCACTATGAGCTGATGAACCCTTAAAGAGCAAAGAATTCATTTTCATGCAAATAGCCATGGTAATAAAAACCAGAAGATAAAAGTGGGAAAAATAAAATGAGGTAGGATGTGTTCCAGAGAAAGGTACTGTAATGTGGGGTGTTACTTAGAATTGAATAGTTGGCAGCAATAACTTCTTAAGTTGGTGTTTTAAACTTAAAAAAATTAATGCACTGAGGAATAGGTAGAATAAAACCCTGAATTTCATTGCCTCTGTAGAAGCTCAGGTCCTTAAAATGATTTAAATATGCAATTTTAGATTAAACTTATTGGGAAACAAGCTTACAAACTCAAATGGGAAACCGATACCATCAGCCATATCATTAGACAGTAGCAGCCGTGCTATTAGGATGCTGTAAACTATCAGCTTTTGACTTTATTGCTATTTTCAAGCAAAAAGTCCTTTTTCTCTTCTCCTTAAGCTCCATCAATGTATTTCAGGACTATAGGCAAGCACTTCATATCATCATTAACTGTTTCTGTGGCATGTAGTAGGTGTGGCTGATACCACCAAATCTTGATACCTTAATAATGCTCTCTGATACTGCTCAATTGAAGGAAAATTTCTTTGTCCTAAAAGTATAAGTTTTTCCCCTGAACCAGGTTAAATTCCCTTAGCTTGATTATTTAAATTTTCAGAAGGAAAACTATGAGGCAGTATTGTGATTTTTGCCTCAGTGAAAGTGAACTATCATTTTATCAGCTGTAATGGGTGAACTAGGCACTAGTTCCAGTAATTAACCATGGATAATCTAGTGATATCTCAAATTTTTCACATTTTCTTTTTGCTTCAGCATATTTTTAGAGAACACTGAAATTAGGGGATAAGAAATTAGGGGATAAGAAATTAATTCAGGACTGGCACATAGAGAAGGATTCTATAAGGCCAGATTAAAAGAACCAAGCTGGGGGGAGAAAAAAATTTTTATCTTTTGGCTTCTAAGACCTAGCATTATGACACATGGTACTCCTTAGTTTGTAAGCAGGATGTGTTTCAAAAAATTCATTTGTAAGTCACTTGTTTGGGGCTTGAAACACATTTTGCATAGATGTACTGTTATAAATGATGCTACATTTTCCAGGCTAACCCTGAGAGACCAATCTAGTATAGCTGAAATATGGTGGCCCCTTTTTCCCTCACTCTCCAGAATTCAGATAGTCTTCTCTATCATCATGGCCCCAGCTGACCGTGTTTATAAGAACTCAAAAGTTGAGGAATGGGGATGAGGTGATGGGGGCAAGAAAGGAGTGCTTAGCAGAAAATACACAGTATTCTGGAATCAGATGACCCCCTGTTCAATCCTGTCCTGACATTCACTGGCTTTTAGCAATCTAATACCAAAATCCTTGCTTTAACGTAGAATGTAGTATCTTGTGGGAAAATGTCAAAATCTTGTGCCATATCCTAAGAGATATCTGAGGAATCGGGAGCATAAAGGTGTTATATATAGAGAATAAAGACGTTTGTTATACTAAGTTATGCTTCTGTGATTCTCATTTCCATACATATATTTGTTTGCAAGAAAATAGTGTTCCACAGTGTTTGGGGATAGACATTTCTTGATGAAAATTCCTCTGGAATTTTTTTCATTTCTTTGTGGCTGTAGCAGAACTCTGTGGATGATTCATAAATATTAATAGTCACCTTTCTAAAAGTAAGCATGTCTAGGACTTAGGTGATACTCATGATACTTGCTTCAGGCTGGAATTCCTGTAAGTATGTATTGACGTAATAGTACTCAAGGAAAATTTATTTTAAAATGGATTAGGCCTGGACACCACTTGAACAGTAAGCTCTGTTTTACAGCAGTTAGCATATTATAGATGGTCAATAAATATTTACTGACAAGAAACCCTTTGGAGTATATAAACTAAGTTCTCAACTTTGACTCCTGAGCGACTATCTCTTGTTTTCTCCACTGCATGCCAAATTCAGCACCAGGAACAATGACAATGACAGAATCTTCTGACGCAGTGATACTTTGGGAAATTATATCAGTAGTTTTCAATGTGGAATTGTGCTATAGTAGAAAGAACCTTGAGTTTAGAGTCAGGCATGAGTCCATATTCCAAGTCTCCTCCTTCCTATCTGTCTGACCTTGAGCAATTCATTTAATCCATCTAAGACTTAGTGGTCCTCATCTTTAAAATGAAGGACTTCACAATTTGGAATCACATTAAGGAAGTTACTTAAAATACATGTACCCTTTGGTCCGGAAGTTTTACTGATTAGCATATACCACAAAGAAGTCACACTCAGAAAGGTCCCACATTCCAAAATATTCACCCCAAAATAGGACTTTTTATGGTAGCAAACAATTGGAAATAAAAGTTTCCCATTGATTATAGGATAGTTAAACATATTAAATTATGAGACTGTAATAGAATATCACTCTTTTGTAAGAAAAGTGCATATAAAAAATTCATAGGAGCATGAGTAGACATAATGATGCAAAGTGGAGAAAGCAAAACAAGGAATAAAAGGAGCACAATGACTACACAACATTGTAAATGGAAACATTAAAAAAAAAACTGCAACTCAACACTGCATAATTGCAATGACAAAACTTGATGTAGAGAAGAGATTTTTTAAAATGGACCCCCTTTCCTTTATGGCAGAGATGGAGTACTATAAATATGGAACATTCTATGTGCTATCATATTTGGTTGCTGTATTGATTAATTTATTAAACTACTTTTTTTTCTTTTTATTAAATAAAAAGAAGGGCTATAGACAGAAATGAAGGTGATAGAAAAACAGAAAATATCAATGAAAAAAATTTGCTAGATGATTAGAGATGATGCCTATATCCCTTTCCAGGTCTAACAGCTCTAAATTCTATGTGTGTGAATGTGAAGGGAAATGTGTTTTAGTTGATAGTGAGGCCTGAGTTCAAATCTTAACTATATTATGTAACAGCTGTATAACTAACAAGTTACTTAATCTTTCAGTGCTTTTGGTCAACTCTCAAAGACTATATATTAAGGACAAGCTGCTAATCTGCATCAGCAGAGGGAGTTTCCCATGCAATTCAATATCCGATTCCACTAAAATTAGATCATATTTCAGGGACAGAAAAATTCCTTGTTATGTAAGTTATCCTCTTAGGGTTTTGGACTAAGACCATTCAAAATTTTCTTATTATCTGAGAAAACTTAATTCTTCAATATCTTATCAGGCTATGGCCTGATTCCTCAAGACCAAAAGTGCCTAATTGCTTCCAGGTATAAGAGAATTTAGTATTCTCTCAGAGCTTTGATTTTCCTTTTGTATTTCTAACCAATGGAATTGTTTTTATTTCCTAACATCTATGACCTGCCTAAATAATGTCATATAATGAAACTGTTGTTGTATTCATAGCCATTCATATGTAAAATAAAATAAACATTGTTTTAAAAGGGGGGGGAGCTTCATCTATGCTTATTTTCATAACTTTCACTCACTGCTATGCAAGTATGTGTTGAATGATAGAGCTGGAAGAGCCTTCATCTCCAATCTCCTATGGAGAAAAGGCATAAGATATAGAGGGAGACACACTGGCTGGACTTGAATCCTGACTCTGACCACTAACTAATGATGGGATTTTGAGGTAATTATTTAACTTTCCTGGCTTGGTGATCTTAAAGTGTTTGGATAGGGAGGTGAACAGAGGAGGCTTCATGACAGACTAATAGAGCTGAAAAGATCTTAAAGAGTCATTTAGGTTAGCCTTCTAATTTTACAGATAAGCAAAATAAGAAACAGACAGAATGTTATTTTTCCTACAGGTAATAAATGGCAGAGTTTGGACTTTGAAAGCAAGATGTCTGAGTCCAGATCTAGCAAGATTATCTCTAATAATAATACATAATAATAATAGTACAAATTCTTATGTAACTAGATTTCTCGTAGCATTTAAGCAAATGGTGGTATAATTTGAAATATATATATATATTCTCATAGCATTTAAACAAATGGTGATATAATTTGAAAATCTCTAGGCATGGAGAGAGAATCCATGGCTTTCTTTGGTAAGAAAGTATAGTTCCATATTTCTTCTTAGCTTTCCCTGCTTCCCTTCCTTACATAGTAATAGTCAATAATATTTTTGTGTCTTCACTTCTACTCTTCCATTTTGTTCTGACCTTTTCAGAATCAAATAAAAAGGTTGGCACTTACCTCTTACTAGCTCTTCACTTACTCCTTAGATTTCTTCATTCTAGAAAAACTCCCTTTTCCATCTCCTTAATAATTTGTTATGTTCTTCTAAAGATTTCCAATCTGCAGTAATGATTTCCTTAAGTCTCATTTTTAAGTAATAGTTTGAAAAAGTCTTATTGCTATTCTCAAAGTTAAAGTTTGTGGTAAACTTAGCAATTTAATAATCAGGAAACTACAGTGAAGGTGTAACTGTGAATACTTTAGAAAGATTTGTTTCAAGGCTGCAACCAGAGTCTAAATAATACAGCTTTTCATTCTGCATCCTTTCTCTACTTTAAGATATTTTGTCAGGTGTATTTCCAGTCCAGGGTATTTAATTTAATTCATAGTTCCCTCAACTATATTTACAATGCTTTTCATGCAGAGTTTCACAATCATGGCTTAAAATAATAGAGGTAGTGACCTATGTGAAGTAATTGCTTTCTCCTTTTCTTATTTCTTATTATTCAGCTATTTGCTGAAATAATAATGGATATATTTCTTCCTTTTACTGAAAATTAATGAAATATCTACTTTAAATAAGTATACATTGTGTCTTCTTGAACATTTTAATAATTAAATTAAACACTAGGAAAGTTAGCCTTTATAGAAATTAAGTTAAATCATTACTTTGCCCCCCATTTCAATTTGTATTCTGATTTCCATAAAATTTCTATAAGGAGATGGAAGGAGATGGGAAGCATGTTTCATCATAAGTCCTTTAGTATCCTAGTTGGTCATTTCATTTATCCATATTCCATAGTCTTTCAAAATTGTTTGTTTTTACAATGATGTCTTATTGTATAAATTGTTCTACTGGTTCTTTCTACTCACTTCGCTTTGCATCTGTTCATACAAGTCTTCCTAGGTTTCTCTGAAATTATCCTTTTCATTTTTACAGCACAATTATATTTCATCACATTCATATACTGTAATTTTTTCAATCATTCCCCAGTTGATGGGCATGCCCTCAGTTTCCAAGCCTTTAACACCATGAGAAGAGCTGCTATAAATATTTTTGTACATATGGGTCTTTTCCCTCTTTCTGAAGATATTCATCTAATATTATTGCTTCCCATTCCTCTTTAATTTTTTCCTTGCCAGTAAGAGATTCATAATCATTAAAATGTATCAGATTTTCCATTGGTGCTCTCTCTTTACATATATATATTATATATATATACATACATATTATATATATATATATATATATATCCAAAGCATATATATGGTCCTCAATTGTAACTACTTCGTACCTGCTATAATGAGTTTCTGATTGCATTATCTATCATTGTACTACTTCAGTCAGTTGATCTATCATTACTCTCTCTGCCTCACATTTAAGTCTTAATTTCCGACCTGAATGACTAAGCTCTTATTTTCATAATTGATATCTATTCACCTGTCCACCCTCTAAGCTTCTTCCTCAATGTTAATTTGCACTTCATTGCCTTCCAACCCTGATCCCCAGTCCCAACAATGAGTCCCTGCCCTTTTCCTAGGATATGACCTTAAGTTAACCATGTGCAAAATGATGTACCTGTGCAACAGAAGCAGGTGCTTGCTACCAGAGGTGGAAAAAATCAAGAGAACAGGGAATCAAGGCAAACAGAGGCATAATGAGGTCTAGCAGAGTTAGGGGGTGAAAAATCCCTTAGGTAAAGTAGAAGCAATACTATAGAAAGAAATTGCTCTGCAAGTGAGAGGACAGAGTAGGGGCCAAGACCTTCACAGGTATTTTTCCTAGAGATTTTGTCCCTTTGAATAGAAAGCTTCATCTTTACTTTGTCCAGCCTCACCCTTTTTGCAAGAGCTTTCAGTCTACAAATCAGATGAAGTGAGTCATGTCTCTTGGTCTAACTTGGACTTCATAGAGATATCTGTCTTCAAGGGTTCTAGAAAGATGGTTAGGAAAATTAATGTGGATTATTGTGGCCAAGAAAATTAATTTGCTCATACGTTTTCAAGGCAATGCTTTGGGCACTGGAAAGAGGACTGGATTAGAAGTCAGGAAATCTAGTTTCTATTTATTGCTCTGTCTTGAACTAGGTACTTGTTCCTTTGTCAAAAGAGGCTAATCCTGAAAGGCAAAGGTAGGCCTGGGATTTGGAAGAGAAAAGAAAAAATAGTTTTTTCATCAGGGAACTAACCATGGTACTGACTTTATTCCACCTGAAATCTCCTACCTTAAAGAAGTTACTTAAAATGAAGGGGTTGGGATATTTGGGAATAATTAATCTCTAGACCTTCTTCTAGTTTAAGAGTTTCTGAGTCTCACAAATCCTGTGAAGTATTCTTCCAATTGAAAAATCCAAATAGCCATGAAACATTTAGCTTTATGATATAGAGGTCAATTTATCTAGATTTTTTTAATGAATTAAGCTTTTTTGACTATTTAAAATAGAACTATTGAAACCTGAAAATACCAAATGATTTTCAAACCATTTATTTTTGTTGATTAGACACTGCCTTCCCTAAAGCCCTATTCCAGTGTTTCAACATGGCATGGAGGAGACATGAGTTTTTAAGGGCTAACAGTATAACACAACCTCTGTTAGGCCTTACCAAAATGGAAAGCTTTAGGTACTGAACTTATTAATGGAATAGTTGTGTATGTGTTTATACATGCGTGCATGTATGTGCATGCACACACGCACTGTAGATTTAATTTTTACCCACAGCACTCACAAAGAGCACCTATTAATACAAAGAGAAATTCTAATCTGTATCCATAGAATACTCAAACTGACAAAATTGCAGATCTTTGAAGAACTAAGCTTGTAATAGTATTTTCATGATTTTTGTTCCTTTCTCTTTTGAAGTTAATTTCTAGTCTTGCATTAAACTTGATAATGAATGTTATTTAATCCCTATAGAGAGAAAATTTCATTTAAATACCAATGTCATCTCTTGTCATATCTAAAGTATGCATACTTATTAGTTATGAGTCTCTTTATATAATTATAAATTTTCATTTCTATAACCTTTATGAATTTCAAACTGGCTATGAGTAATTCTAGGAAATGTTATAAATAGTATTTGAATATTCATATCTCTAAAGATGGTTTGCAGCAATATATCTCTAGACCTCTAGCCCAATTTCCTTTTGGAGAAAGAAATGAACTTTGTGCAGAAGGAGCTAGATAAATAAATTCCAAGGTGGATTTACCTCTGAGAGGAAAAAGAGTCTGAAATGAAGAATTTTTTAAACCAACAAATCCTGTATTAGACTGTCAAAATAGGTATTATGATTAATTTTTAAGTTGTCAGGAATCAAAGAGCAACCTATCTGTAATAGATAGAAATCACCTGTCAGCATTATGTTGAGATTTTCATTTTTGTTGCATTCTTTTTGTTTCTTGCTTACTAAAAATATAAAGTTTCCACAAAGTTTCAGTTTTTCAAAGTATGCATGTCCATAAATATAAAATATGTATCTCTTTTTAAGAGCAGTTTGAATATTATTTTCAATAAAGAAAATACATTCCATTACTGGTCAGTTTATTGGATTTTTAACCATATAACATTGACTACTACATTTGTAAGTCATGTGTGTATAAACCTATTGCTAAATATATTGAGTATAATATTATGCTTGTAAAGAATATGAACATTCTATAGTTCATACAAATATAAATACTCAAAAAAGTGTTTATCCCCAGAATAGAGTTAAATTATTCTAATTAAATTTTGCAGTGCTTTTGCCTGTGGGCCCCCCAAAAGCCAGTCCCTGACAGGAAGCTGATGCATTCAGTGATGCATGAGCTCTAATTCTTTATTCTGCATAGGGGAGAAGAGTATCTCTGCATTACCATTTCTTTCCTAGAACATGTAAAAGGTTATTGTGCTCAATTCCTCTGCATCTGCATAGAGCTGACATGGAATCTGTCTTCTTTTCTCTGCCTGCTTTTCCCTTTGACTATTTTGTTTTATTTTAGCTTACACAACAAGTAAAATGGATTAGAATCAACCCTTTATCTCAACAGCAATGAAAGAATTATTTTGTTAATTGGCATATGGATATCCAGAGAACTGCTTACTATGCCAAGTTATTAAAAATAAGTAGATAAGGGGCAAATTAAACTTTGAATCACCTGTTCCTTTGGGCAAAATACATAAACCAAATCGACTGCTACCAAATGTCATATTATTTACATGGCGTACACAATTTATTTGCTAAAAATGTGCTTGACAAAAGATTTGAATTTGCTCTTGAGCATATAATGGATCCCACTTAATAGTGAAGCTCACTTATGTGCCCTTCTCTCTATAATTAAATCATATGGGAAAATGTCACAAGGCAAAATAAAATGTATTTATTTCAGCCATATCTTCCCACAGCATGACATGTAGTCTGAAAAAAAAAATCACTAAGCATTTTTATACCATCTGTGCTCATAAGGGATACATTTACAAGGCATGTCACTGTAAAATATGCCATTTTGAATTAAACAGGGTCTGATTATTGCTATAAGCATCTGAATAGGATAAGTTCTATTCTTCGCCTCAGTTGTAAACCAGCATCTTTCCATCCTAAAATTATTTAGAAGATTACCACTCCCCATGAGAAAATAGGTATAATTTTAAAAAAAAATCTTATTCATACAGACATATCTAAATCCTTTTGCATGAGTGAAAAAAAATAAATGTTGTAGTTTTCCTAAATTAGAAATTGTCGGTAATAATTAAAAGAAAATGTTTAATTTGTTCATCATCTTAACTGTAACAGAGAATTCAGAGAAACCGTTATTTCCTGCCAGAGTGAATCATGTAATATTCACAAGAAGACTTGTGACACCTTAGATAATGATGCTTTGTGAATTTTTGTTGTGGTTGTCGCAGCCATCTATCTAAGAGGTCTGTACAAAGAGGCTGTTGTTTCAGCCGGTTTGTCAAGCATAAAGTTACATCTATTCTAGGGAGTTTCTGACTCTCTAGAAAAACAAACCTGCAGCTTGTCCTTTGCAATTGCTAGTGCTGAAATTTATGAATGCTTACAGTCATTTTTTATTTCTCTGTATTTAGAGGTGCCATTTAATGGTTTGTTTATGAGATGTGGAAAAACCCCACGATTTTACATGATGGCTTTGAAAAGTGGCAGAGGATCCCAGGTTTTAAATTTTTACATTGAACTCTGCCACTGATTTACTGAGCGATCCTGGTCCTTATTTTCCTCATAAGGTTGTTTATATTGATCTCCCTCATCTGGTAATTTTGAGAATATATAACCAAAAATCATGCAGAATATTTTGTAAGTAGAAAGGGCTTTGTAGATGCTCATTGTTACTCATAAATCTCAGTACCTTTGAGATATGTTATTTCAAATCCCTGGGGGATTAAGGAAAATGATTTACTAATAAAGTAATGCTATATGTTAATCAAACTGCTTAACTCATGATTATGCAATAAATCTGTACCACTCTGAAACTGAAAAAAAAAACACAGAGGAATCATATTTTAAAAGATCTGTGATTTCAGCTGTGTGGATGATCCTACTATTAGAGAGTGTACCTATCTGCATCTGAGCATAACATTGTCATGATTTATAGTTTAAAAAAAAATCTCACCCTTTTGTCACCAACATTTTGCTGATAACCCTTTCCAAACCTGGATGGGCTAATCTATCACTAGACCTGTACTCAAAACCTTTCTAGCCTGGTAAACCCTGACAGGACTTCTGATCCCTGGATGTAGACTCTGAGAAGGATAACCTCCACCCCTCATGCTGAAGCTTTGCAGTAGAACTTTTATGGGAAATCATATATCCTACGCTTGTCTAATCAAGGACCAATTTCACTTAAGAAGGAATTATCTCAATTCCATTTAAGACTTCAGTAAACAATGAAGTTGCTACAAGATTTGTATTAATAAAATTCTTTATTGTCATTATCGTTCCCTCCAAGATGCCATCTTAATCAATAATCTGGTCAATCTTGGTCTTTCCCTGCTCCTGACCACCTATACTATATTGAAAATTCGATTTTTACTTATTTTGTCACTCTATAATGCATTTTGTGTATTGGTTTTTGTCTTTTTTCAATCATGTCCTACCTCACCCCCCAAATACCCAAGTAAGAAAATTCACTCCTCTAGTGCAGATCTGCAGCTTCTAGTTTCTTCTAGTCTTTAAGAGTTACCTAGAAGCACTGACAGGTCAAGTGCCTTCTGTAGGGTCACACAAGAGTATATGTTAGAAGTAGAATTTGAACCCAAATCAATCTGACCCAGAGACCAACTCTATCCATTATGTCACACTTCCTCTCCTGGTATCTTACTTTTCAGTCTGTTTCACATATGTTTGTTTTGCCTTCTCCAAAACTGTCACATCTGTGAATGCAACAACTTTATCTTATACTTTTTTGTATTCCTCACAGAATTTCATTAAATGTTGAGCATATAGTTGGTGCTACCTACTAACTATAGGGGTCGAATTATCCAATTGCATTCTATCCTAACCAGGATTCTTTTTTTCAAAATGCTGAAAAAATAGACTCTATGGCAATTAATCTCCAGTATGTTTTCCCACTGACACATCTACGGTTTCCTGAAGAAGGCAAATCTTATCAGCTGCAAGCATTCCTGGAGTTGAACTTAGCCTGTCAAGATAAAGAAGGAAAATATGAAGACCTCCCTTGCCTAGGGAACAAATGAATCCATTTCAGAATTGTTTCTTTCATTTCTGTGAGCTAAATTCTCTAACCACCTATAATGAATGTTTTCCAATGAAATGGAGCTATTGGAGATATAGAAACACAAGGGAAATAGTCCCTTCCTTCAAGGAACTTTATTAATAATACCCCTTTGGGTTTTCTACCTAATCTTTTTTCAACCAAAAGTGATTGAAGGGGCCGGATTCTAATATAGATGCATGAAGGCTATTTCACTCAACAAAATCACAGATCCATCTCCTTCTTATACTTGTTCACGGTAGATAGATAGATAGATAGATAGATAGATAGATAGATAGATAGATAGATAGATAGATAGATAGATATGGATGGATAGGTATAAGCAGGCTGCTAGATGGCATAGTGAATATAGGAATTCAGGAAGACCTGAGTTCAAATCCAGACACCTACTAACCTACCTTACAGGATGATTGAAAGGATCAAATAAGATAATATTTGTAAGAATTTTGTCAACCTTAAAGTGCTATGTGCATGTTAATTATGCTAGAGATGGTTCTCTAAATGTTCCTATGTGCAAATGTGCAAATGACATTAGAATAATTGCATTGATCTTTTGAATGCTGCAAATTCTTCTCAATTAAAATCCACAGCAAAAATATATAAGGTAATTTTAAACTGTCCACATTAGAAAGGTTGGATAAAAAATGCTTATTGCATAAGGGTATGTCATAAAATTAGCCTAGGGAATCAGCCCTTCAGTGTCTATATCTTGGACATATCTTGCCAGGTAAACCACGGTCTGGGTCCAGAGTTAAATGAGAGGAAATTATGGTGTGTTATATTTGCACAAATGTGCAGTATTTTCATAGGATCTTAAATTTAGAGCTGAAAGGGAATTTAGGGACTTTTGATTTCAACTCTCACATTTTACATACTGAGTTAGAAAGGTTAAGTGATTTACCTGATGTCACAAAGCTAGTACCTGAGATAGGTTTAGAATCCAGCTCTGACTCTCAAGTCCCTATCCATTACACCACACTGTACTTTTAATGATGCCAGCATGTTCACTGGTACAGAAGCCCATGTCCTTAACAGCAAGTATGCATGATTATACATCACGATATAATAGAAATTGCAAATAACCCTGAATGCATAGAAAACAGAAACAACAGACATAAATGTAACCAAGTGACCTCACCTCATTGACTCAGGGTCAGGCTGCTATGCCTGTCCCTCAGAGTTCTGAGGGATTGGGGTGGCTTTTTTTCTCTATTGCCATCCACTGGAGCCCTGGCCAGATATATTTTCTCATCGTTTAGGGGCTTGTGACTGGTACTAATTTAATCATTTACCATCAGTTACCTTTTCCGAAGAGATATTTACTTATAATGTAGCAAGAACAAAGAATAAATATCACCCACTTCCCTCAATATGACATATTAGGGATAATCTCTCCTACACCTCCTCAGTCTCTGAGGGGGCATTGGACTTGGGTTCCTACATAACACTGGTCCCACCAAGTTCATATCCAGATATGGCATGACTTTCAGGTGTGTAACTCTACTGGGCTGTACTGCCAAACATCCCTCTCAAAGATCACTTTGGATCTTTGAGATCCTGGAACCCAGCCTTTGACTCCAAAGACTAAGCCTCTTTTTACTTTTCCTATCGTCCACCATACCTGAAGGGCTAACCACTCCGCCAGTCAAAATCCTATTCATACTTCAAGGTCATATTAGAATCATACTTTTTCATCTCATACTTTTTTACCTCTTTTGTCTGTACCTATACTAGATTATAATGTTTGCCCTATTTTAGTGCACATAAATCACTTGTGAGTTCCATCAGCAGTCAGACTTTCTGATCCTTCATTGACCTTAATGGGTCATGTGCCTGCAATATGCAAAGAGTGTCACTAGGTGGTGATTTTGCATACTTAATAACAGAACAGAAACCTAATGTTCCCTTCATGTGTCTAGTGCCCATTCCACTCTTCCTGTCTTTGTGACTCAGGTTTAGATGTTGTCAGACATTTAATTTAAGCTACCTTGACTTTTACAGGTTTAGAATCATCCCACATTGGATTCCTTTACATTTAATTTTCTTTTTAGTTCCTTGCTCTTTAAACTTAGAGAAACTCTCAGAAACTTTTCCAGACTTCTTTCTCATAATCAAAACATAAGTAAGCATATAAGCATAACCCGATAGTTCAACTGTATGATTTGTTTTTAGAATTTGGCAATTTAAAGATTAACTCAATCTCTTCATTTTATAGATAAAGAAACAAAGACAGAAAGCTTGCATGATTTGCCTAATGTCATGTAATTAGTTAGCAGAAGAACTCAGTACTTTTTTTTCACAACTCCTCCTATTTCTTGTTTCTTCACCTTGAGTTTAAATTTTTTGAGGGTTGGGGCCATATTCGTTTTTGTATTCTCCTCTGGACCTAGTAGACACTAGTATGAAGTTTTGCTTATCTAGCTTCCCTCACCGCCAGTAAATATTTGTCAGTTAAGTGATTTGCTTTGTTGACCTAATTTAACATTCCATCTTTGGGAAGGACTTACATAAAATCTCTTTATTCTTAACTTAGCCTCCCTTCCGATGCTAGTCATACCGAAAAGTTGAAACTCCAGGAAAATTCAAAGGTGCTCCATAATTTAGACCTCCTAAAACTATTTAACTAAAACTAACACTTAATAGACAATAGATACAATTAATTCAAAGCAAACGTGTTACTAATAGGACAGTAGTAGTAAGTGGTGGTGGTGGTGGTAATAGTGGAAGTAGCAGCTACCATTTAAGATTTGCAAAGTGCTTTACAAATATCATCTCGCTGTTCCTCACAACTCCAACAACACTGTTCCTAGAAATTATGTACTGTCATTACTCTCATTTTAAAGATCAGGAAATTGAGACAGATAGTGATTAAGTGACTTGCCTAGAGTCACATAGATAGTAAATGTAAGGCAGGTCTTCCTGACTCTAGGTCTAGTACTCTATCCATTGGGCCACCTAGCTGCCAAACTTGAATTATTACCAGTATTAGGTATAAAAGAAACATTCTCCTAATAAACTTTGGGTGCACATTCCCCCTAACACACAGAGCATGAGTGGGTATATACAAAGAGTGTACTAGTACCAAGTCACACATACCATACCCATGGATAAGAAAACTCATATTGTCCTAAGGCATCACTGTCTTTTTCTTCTTGTGATGGCCTCACACTGGTTATAATACCTCTGCTGAGTAGATCACTCTGTTAACTCCTCAGTTTCACTTGCCTGAGTGAGACTTCAAAACAAGCTCTACAATACTGAAATGTCTAAAAATAGTAGCAATTACATAGCTCTGAATAGCTTTCTCAACAACTTAGTGAGGTAGTTTTTATTTTTATTTTTTTTTATTTTTTTACCTTTGTTTTATTTTTTTATTTTATTTTTTTAAATATAAATTTATTTACTTAACTTTTTACATTCATTTTCACAAAATTTTGGGTTCCAAATTTTCTCCCCATTTATCCCCTCCCCCCACCCCAATACACCCAGCATTCTAATTTTCCCTATCACCAATCTGCCCACTCTTCTATCATCCCTTCCTTCTCTTGTCCCCATCTTCTCTTTTGTCCTGTAGGGCCAGATGATTTTTATTCCCCTTTAACTGTATTTCTTATTTCCTAGTAGCAAGAACAATACTCAACAGTTGTTCCTAAAACTTTGAGTTCCAAATTCTCCCCATCCCTCCCTCCCCACCCATTCCCTTTGGGAAGGCAGGCAATTCAATATAGGCCATATCTGTGTAGTTTTGCAAATGACTTCCATAATAGTCGTCTTCTGTAAGACTAACTGTATTTCCCTCCCTCCTATTCTGCCCCCCATTGTTTCTATTCTGTCTTTTGATCCTGTCCCTCCCCCAGTGTTGACTTCAAATTGCTCCTTCTCCCATTGCCCTCCCTTCCATCATCCCTCCCTCCCTGCTTATCTCCTTCTCCCCCACTTTCCTGTACTGTAAGATAGGTTTTCATACCAAAATGAGTGTACATTTTACTCCTTCCTTTAGTTGAATGTGATGAGGGTAAACTTCATGTTTTTTTCTCAGCTCTCCTCTTTTTCCCTCCACTAGAAAGTCTCCTGCTTGCCTCTTGAATGAGAGATAATTTACCCCATTCCATTTCACCCTCTCTCCTCCCACTACATTTCTCTCTCACCATTTACCTTAATTTCTTTTAAGATATGGTCCCATCCTATTCAATTCACTCTGTGCTCTCTGTCTCTGTATGTGCATGCATGTGTGTGTGCGTGCATGCATGTACGTGTGTGTGTGTGTGTGTGTGTACATCTGTTTGTGGTCCCACCGACTACCAAGATACTGAAAAGTTTTAAGAGTTACAAATATTGTCTTTCCATGTAGGAATGTAAACAGTTCACTTTTGGTAAGTCCCTTATGACTTCTCTTTGATGTTTACTTTTTCATGCTTCTTCTCATTCTTGTGTTTGAAAGTCAAATTTTCTTTTCAGCTCTGGTCTTTTCATCAAGAATGCCTGAAAGTCCTCTGTTTCATTGAAAGACCATATTTTCCCCTGAAGTATTATTCTCAGTTTTGCTGGATAGGTGATTCTTGGTTTGAGTCCTAGTTCCTTTGACTTCTGGAATATCCTATTCCACACCCTTCGATCCCTTAATGTAGAAGCTGCTAGATCTTGGGTTATCCTGATTGTATTTCCACAATACTGGAATTGCTTCTTTCTAGCTGCTTGCAAGATTTTCTCCTTGACCTGGGAATTCTGGAATCTGGCCACAATGTTCCTAGGAGTTTCCCTTTTTGGATCTCTTTCAGGCGGTGATGGATGGATTCCTTCAATACTTATTTTGCCCTCTGGTTGTAGAATATCAGGGCAGTTTTCCTTGATAATTTCATGAAAGATGATGTCTAGGCTCTTTTTTTGATCATGGCTTTCAGGTATTCCCATAATTTTTAAATTGTCTCTCCTGGATCTATTTTCCAGGTCAGTTGGTTTTCCAATGAGATATTTTACATTCTCTTCCATTTTTTCATTCTTTTGGTTTTGTTTGGTGATTTCTTGGTTTCTCAGAAAGTCATTAGTCTCCATCTGTTCCATTCTAATCTTGAGAGAACTATTTTCTTCAGTGAGCTTTTGAACCTCTTTTTCCATTTGGCTAATTCTGCTTTTGAAAGCATTCTTCTCCTCATTGGCTTTTTGAACTTCTTTTGCCAATTGAGTTAGCCTATTTTTCAAGGTGTTATTTTCTTCAGCATTTTTTTGGGCCTCCTTTAGCAAGGTATTGACCCGTTTTTCATGCTTTTCTTGCATCTCTCTCATTTCTCTTCCCAGTTTTTCCTCCACCTGTCTAACTTGATTTTCAAAATCCTTTTTGAGCTCTTCCATGGCCTGAGCCCACCAGACATCCACCTCGGATGTCTGGGATAGAGAGGCCCCGACCTCCACGTCTTTCCCTGATGGCAAGCATTATACTTCCTCATCAGAAATGAAAGGAGGAAGGAACATCTCTTCCCCAAGAAAGTAGCTCTCTATGGTCTATTTTGCTTCCTTTTTCTGGGCATTTTCCCAGCCAGCTACTTGACTTCCGAGATTCCTCTCCACCCCCACCTAGATCTGCCCAGCTAGTGCTTGGGGTCTGAGATTCAAATACTGCTTCCCAGCCTCAGGGCTTTCCATGACAGGAGCGGCTGCTATTCAATGTGAGCTTAAGTTCTGGTGCTTGAGTGGGGGCAGGGCTGCCTCCCAGGCTCAGTTCCCTCAGGGGGTTTATGCAGAGATCTTTGGTAATGGCCCTGAGCTCCTGCCTGCTGCTCTGGGAGTTCCAGGCCACCACCTCTGCCTCTGCCGCTCCCTCTGCTGCTGCCTCCCAAGGGGGCCCGAGCCACGGAGACACCCTGCTCCCTTCTCGGCTAGCTCAGAATTCTCTCTCACTGACCTGTAGCGCCTGTGGGTGGAGGGACCTTCATGGCCGCCGGAGATTCCGTCCCTGAAGCCTGCTCAGATCTGCTTCTCTGGGGCTGCGCGACCAGGGCAGCTCAGGGGTGGGCTCCGCTGTCTGGAGCGGGACGGACCTTTGGGGTCAGCTTTCCAGGGCTCTCTGGAATGTTAATCTCTTCCGCTGAGTTGGTGTGTGGCTTGCAGTACTTCATAATTTGTGAGGAGTTCTTTCTACAGGAAATTTATGGGCTGTGGATTTGGAGCTAGCATACGTGAATCTTTCTACTCCACCATCTTGGCTCTTCCCCTGGTAGTTTTTATTAATATCCTATTTTACTGATGAGGAAACTGAGGCTAAGAGTAGATGAATGACTTGCCCTGGGGTCACACAGCTAGTTAGGGTCTGAGGTCAAATTTGAACACAGGTCTCCATCATTCTAGGCCTACTGCCCTATCCATTATGCCACCTAGCTTCCTTTTCCATTTTTCTTCAATATAGCATAGTATGTTTCTACAAAACTGCATCAAATTACAAAATCAAATAAAATATGAAGTCTTGTATAAGTGCTGCTAAATGTGTTTTCAATGTTGATGCTAATTTTAAAAAAAAACTATCTAGTAAAAAATATATATATATATTTATTAAACCCCATGAGAAATTACCAAAAAAACAAAAGACAGAAAGCTTACAATATGAGCATATGGGACTTAAACCAAATCTATAGTATTATATTTAGAAGTGAAAGAAACTTCATAGCACATTTGATCCCTTTTTTACAGATGAAGAAACTAAGGTCCAGACAGCACATAAACTTACCCAAGGTAATATGCATAGTAATCCAGCAACCCCCAGGTCCTCTGACTCAATATCTATGATCTTTTCTACTATATCATACTGGGGGAAAAATGCAATGGAAATAATATAATATGTCCAAGACCATGGTGTAGAAGATAAAGAACAGCCTCA
Source organism: Bettongia penicillata ogilbyi (assembly GCA_023548195.1). Classification (NCBI taxonomy): domain Eukaryota; kingdom Metazoa; phylum Chordata; class Mammalia; order Diprotodontia; family Potoroidae; genus Bettongia; species Bettongia penicillata. The sequence continues at coordinate 13,755,623 of JAJHZJ010000314.1, forward strand.
AAGTCATGAGAATGTGGCTTCAAGTTCTAACTCTCATACTAGCTATGTGATCCTGGGCTAGTTATTTAACTTCTCCATGCTTTAGACAACAAAGACTTAGTTGAAGAGACAGTGTTGGCCTATATTGGTAGAGGGAGCTTCCTCTCCTGGCAGTTCTCTATAGCGATCAAATCAAAGTTCCAGGCCCCTTACATAAAATTACAACCATACTCAAGGACTCAGGAATTCATCCAAGATCAAGATTTTTAGAAATACAAAGACAAAAGATGGAGATAGCATTTCTTGTGAGCAGTGAATAAGCTTCATCTCATGAGCTGTGGACAGCTGAGTCCTTATCTTAAGATTGATGCCATACCTAGCATTATGAAGTAGGGAAAGAGAGATAAGAAGATTGAGGAAGAACCATTTTCTTTAATTCTGTAAAATGTCTTCTTTTCTATAACAGAGCAATTTTGAGGATAATTCAGGTTGGTGTTTCTCACGCTGGGATGATACCTTAGTGCTGCCCACAGGAGATTGCTCTGGAACATTCTGATAAAACCTTCTCTCCCCTTGTGAGGGAGGAGAGTGGTTGGTTATTGTTGATGTTGTTGTTTTCCATCAAAGGCCCTAATTTATTTTTATACCAAAATAAATAAGAAGCCATTACACTGGCATACATCACAAGTGGATGTGCATTACTTGTAAGAGCACTGTTCCACCCTTATCTATCAATCGATTGATCTATAGATGGCAAAGGCCCCAGCGAATATGCAATTACAAAATAGTCATCTCTAAGACAGAGAAACTCCTTTAAAAAAAAAACAATCCTAGGAAGTTCTTTGATGTCCATGATTTATCAAGTCCAGTTGCTATTTTGGAGCCCAGTTGTATGACAGAGAACACAAAAAAAGACCAGTGGTAATGTTTAAATAAGTGCCTTCAACCATGCAAATAGGGAGGGGTTTTGTTAATGGTCTCTCAGAATTATCATCAGTATGAACCACACCCTGCCCACAAAAACTAACTCGTCATATGTAGCTTCCCCAATGGAAGCGACTGCTGCCAAACAGGCAAGATTACTTTTATTTTAATTGCTGGCAATTTTCTTTCCCTTGTATGTCTCTTAGGTCTCTGTGTAGTTTCTAGAATGCCTCAGCTCAAAGTCCATTTGGCCTTGGGCCAGTGACTTTGGTAAAATTATTACAAATACACAACAAGAGTAAAAATACCTCAGGACTCTATTCCTCTTCAGAATTTACAAAGCATTTTGCTCACAAACGCCTTGCTATGTAGTATTATTTGTCCTGTTTTATAGAATAACTGAGACTCAGCATTTAAATGACTTGTCCTTGATTCTGAAGCTAGTACATGTCAGAGCTTGGTCTATGGGAGTGTATTATTTCTGTTATACACTGTTACTTCTCACTCATGTTCATAGATAGTAATGGAGGGATGGATGGATGGATGGATAGATGGAGAGAGAGAGAGAGAGAGAGAGAGAGAGAGAGAGAGAGAGAGAGAGAGAGAGAGAGAGAAAGAGAGAAGCTTTTGCTTTCAAGTCCTGTTAAGAAAAGCAAAAGCTGTATCCATTAGTTAATGATATCTTCCGGGGGTGGGATATGGCATATTTTTACAAATTCATCTTTTTTTCCTTGGATCCTGAAACTAGAGCCATGAAAATTATGTTGTAGAATCATAGATTGAGAGCTGGAAAAGACCTTAGAGGTTGCCAATTTTACAGGTGAATGAATGAATATAAGAAACATATTTATTAAGGGCTTACTATATTCCAAGTATTTTATTAAGTATTTGGGATATAAATTCAAAAGGAGAGATAGTACCTACTTTCTAGGAACTTATATTTTAACAGATAGAGACAACAAAATGGTGGCGTGGTGGCCAGGGAGAGAGAAGTCGAGGGGATAGCTTGATAGATCTATTTTTTTTGAAAGTTTTCTTTCAAAGGCATCTAGGTGGTGCAAGCAGTGGCCCTGAAGTCAGGAGAACCTGAGGTCGAATCTGGCCTCAGTCTCTTGACATTTACTAGCTACATGATTGGGCAAGTCACTTAATCCTAATTGCCTAGCACCCCCAAAAACTTATTTTATTTTTCAATTAATAAGCGCTGTTTTTCTCTTCCTTCCACCACTCCCAAAATTAAAAGAAAAACATGACATAACCTGTGTAACAAAATGTTAATCAAAACAAAAGCCCTTTCCAGAAGCAATGGCAGTATTGATTTGATGATAGTTCTAGAATTAGAAAACAGCAAGATTAAGGTCAGGAGGGAAAAAGTGGTATGTCTGGTGAAAATATAACTGCCATATAAGACAAAGATATGATGGGCTGCATGAAGCATTAATGAAGACAGCTAGAACCCAAGGTAGGAATTCCAGAGTTTAAGTCTTCTAGGGAATGATTTCTGATCCTTTGGGCCGACAGCCCATGAGAAGAAACTGAAACCTAGTGAAGTGAAATGGATTGCTTAAGGTCACACAGGGAGCAAGCAGTGGGAGAGATTTGAACCCAAACTCCTCTTACATTAAATAACAATGCTTATTGCATTCTACCAAAAAATTTTCAAAATACTTCACTCTTGATTTATAATGTATTCAGGTTTCAGATAACTAAAAAAAAAAAAAACCAAAAATCTCAAAGTGAGCATATGAGAGGTTTGGGAAGTTCATGAGAAAGTTAGTATTTGATTCTCAGAGTGGAGGAGATTTGTGCCAGGGACTTATCCAGTCTGTTGAAGAATTTAGATGGGAAGCCCAGATATCTGATATAAGGGCACAATTCCCATGGATCTCAAGGTACCAATCCAGTTTAAAAACCAAAACACTATTGTTCTACTTAATTACAGAGGGACTATATTTGCCTTTATTACATGTTTAGGCACCTGCCCTCTATAATCAGCAATCTAAGAGCATCCTAACATGTCAGAACTGTGAGCCATTTTCCTTTCATGTCTTCATATGTTTCCTTCTATTATTGCCTTGAGGTCTACAGAGCTTTGGGGAATTTTTCAAACCACCAGTTGGAAACCTGTACTTTCAAGGTCAGTCCCCAGTCTACAGAAGAAACAGATGGGGAGTTACATTGAGGGTTTTTTGGGTTTTTTTGCCAGTTGTAAAATTAGGAAAATTTTCACATTTACCCCAATATCATTTAATTCTTAGTTTAAAATCCTTGTTAGTATACAGAATGTCCCAAATATCTCAGTGCAGTTCTTGGTTATGAAAGTTTAAATTAAAACTAGTAAAGTTTAAGGCTTTACTAGCTTAAGATTGCACTAAGATTTTGGGGACACCCTGCATATGTAGCCAGTTTTTCTTGGGTTTTAAGGCATTGCTTCTCTATTCCAGATGGAAGGATACTTACATACAGGAAGTTACAACTTCTACCTTGAATTCATGCAAATCAAGTATTTTATGACTCAAGGCAGGAAGTTTCAGGTAACTAGCTACTGGATTGTTCTCAGTGTACTCCATCTCCCCAAGATTCTTGAATTTTCACTCCTTTCATTCTGCAGATCTTTCAGCTCTTCCTTCTGCTTTTTATTTCCTTTGGGTAGTAAAAGTAAGTGGGATTTCAAAGGATTTTCAGAGCAAGTCCTTCTTTCTACTTATAGGCAAGAGTAGGGGTGGGGAACCTGTGGTTTGGAGGCCACATGTGGCCCTCTAGATCCTCAAGTGAGGCCTGTTTGGATTCAGTCAGAGAATCACACTTGAGGATCTACAGGGTCAGACATGGCCTCAAGCCCACAGGTTCCCCCATCCCGGAGCAAGAACTTCCAAAGAAGCCTGCACAAAAAGAGGACTATCTATCCCTGTTCTAAAAATCATTATAGAGAATCTACCATTTTGCTCAGCACTCCCAGCCAGCACTTTTCAACTCTGATTAGTAAGAAATTCTCAAGTTTAACCTATTAGAGAATCTTACATTTGAAGGGACTTCAGAAGTTATTTTGAAGTGTGGAATAAAGAATAAATACCTTCTAACTAAATTTCTCATACTAGTTTTCCTATTTCTTTTTAATTAGAGGAGGAGGAAAATATCTGGTGACCATCATTTTATAATTTCCTATAATGGCATTTATTTTTTTAAGCCTTCACTTCATTTCACAGAACTAAATAACCTTGATCTCTTTATAGGTGCTACTTTCAAACATCAACAGATGTGCATAAAGTGCCTGGGCACTGAGGATATTTATCACTCTTTTATTACCCAGAGAACTATACATCTCTGAAGTTGTAGTGTAGGGGTAATCGGTGGCCAGCCAGAGTGGCAGGATCACGACTGCCTCCCAGATTACATTCACTAATTAAAGACTCATTTGAGTTAGTGAGCTCCTCTTTGAAAGCAGCTACCCCCCGGATAGTTAGGCTTATCACACCTTAGAGTGAGTGACTTTAAAGAGATAATTGTTTTCCTCTGTTAAAATCAGTCCAGCTGAAAGACTGACAGTTTTGATTAGGAGAAAAGTCATTTTAGAGTACTGAGGGCTTCTAAGGAGAATGCAGCTTGTTGATGTATCATAATATGGGACCCCAGGCAGCTAGAGAATAGGAGGAGAAAATTCTGTGCCTTGTGAATCAAGGAGAGAGGAATCAAGAGAGAATGGGGGACAGAGAATGGAAGGAACTGGAATAAGAGAATCTGAGTTTGAATCTTGTCTCAAATGTTTACTTGTTGTGTGACACTTTCTTCCCCCAGCAAATCATTTCATCTCCTCAGTTTCCTTATCTACCAAAAAAAAAAAAAGACAGTAACCCTGCCTCACAGAGTTCTTTTTCACAAAGTTCTTGTGAGGATCGAATGAGGAAAACAAATGCACACTTTAAGGGCTATATAAGTGCTAGGTATGGTGAGGGGGGAGCAGTTTGGAACCCTAAAAAAAGGGAAAAGTACCAAGAGCAGACAGACAGTGCCTTCTTGATTTTTCTTAAGAGCCAGAAACCATCTTCCTAAAGCAGCTTGTAGCTGGGGAAAGAGGAAGGCTTTGCCAGTAAGGGCTATAGCTCCAGGTTTATACAGACTGAAATTCACCCTAGGGCAGCCCTACCTCCAAGGAAAGGGGAATCCAATTTTTTTTCCACATCATGATCCCCAAACAGCAGCATCATTCAGCACAAAACCAGGACACTGGCTACTGGCTAAATTCAACAGAGCCAGAGAACAACGTCAGCTGTATCACCCTGTTACCTAGATATCATTTGGCATATCTGCCTACAAAGTGCTGAATTCTTTTCCAACTTGTCATTGTTGTAGTTGTCTATGAACCATTTAAAAAATTTTTCTGTCCCCTTTTAATAATATTCCTGAACTGGACACAGCAGTCAAGTCAGTCAAGAATAATCCCCCAACATTGATAGGATAGGTAAGGAAAAAGAAGTTCTCTGACCTGAAAGCATTGAACCTACATATATGAAATCATATAAATTTAAAGCAACACCCAGTTCCATATTTTTGGAATATCCTCACCCCAGTCAATTTGCATTTGCCCCTACTTCATGACACAATTCACATGCTTCTTCCTTCATGAAGGTTTCTTTGAACCTCCAGAGTTACAATTACTACATATTGTTAGTCTTTCAAGCATTTATCCTGTTTTATGTGGGATTCTACTTATTTAGTATATATTTTCAATCCCCTTTAGATTATAAACTGTATGAGGGCAAGAAGTCTGTTACTTATCTTTTAATTTCCCCAAGCACAATATTTTCAACATGTCAAGTGCTTAATAAATGTGACCTAAACTAAATTTCTTATATTTCTTATGTATGCAAGCCGAACACCATTGAATTGATACTTTCAAATTGTGGTGCTGGAGAATATTTTTGAGAGTCCCTTGGACAGTGAGGAAATCAAATTAATCAATACTTAAATTAATTCAAGCTATTTATTAGAAGGTCAAATGCTATAGCTTAAATACTTTGGCCACATAATGAGAAGACAGGACTTTTTGGAAAAGACCCTTAGGTTGAGAAAGATTGAAGGCAAAAGAAGGGAAAAACAGGATGAGATGGTCAGTGTCATGGAAACAACGAACATGAACTTGGACAGTCTTTGGGAGATAGTAGAAGATGAAAGGGCCTCGTGTACTATGGTTAATGGGGTCACAAAGTCAGCCACTCACTACTGAAGAACAAGTGTATGCATGCGACTTTAGACTTCACAAAATGCTTTTACTTTAGTTCATTGTCTTGTCTTGTCCTCAAAACAATCCTATTACCACCTATTTTTACAACTGAAGAAACTGTAACATGGATCCAACAAGTCAAATCAAAAAAGCATTTATTAATTGAACTTTATAAGATTATAAATATTATATATAGTTACATATATGTATGATATGTATACTTATATATTTTATATATGTAATATATACACATTATAAAATATAAACATTCAGTGTCCTATCCTAAGACCAGGGATAGATAGAAAGATTCAAAGAAAGCCTAAAACAGTCCTGGCCCTCAAGGAGCTCATAGTCTGTTGAGGGAAGACAACTTTCGAACAACTATGTGCCTGTGTGTTCTTTCCATTACAAACTGGAATACTGTATGGTCCTCACGGTATCCAAAAGGTTTATGGAAAAGATTACTTGGACTCCCTGCAAACAATATTCTTATTTACTATTAATGTTTTTTAAAGATACTACCACATTTTTGTTTCATTTTCACCTAATGTCCTGTTAGAACTTGGGGTTTTCTGTGCCGTATGCACAGATTCAGTGATTATTCCCTAACCTTAAAAATTGAGGGTGCATACCTCCCTACACATCTAGCTTACCACCTCTTTTTCTAATCATACATGCCTTTGATAGTACCATTTATGCCCATCTTTCTGTACTAGTCATCCAGGGCAAGCATCTTCCCATTGCCCTTTGCTTTTGTGATTTTTAATTTGTGATTTTAATTCTTCAGAGGTTGCGATTCTCAGCCATATAGCATTTTTAGGAGAAAATTGGTGTTAAAGAGATAGGCTTTTGCAGCAATGAGCAATTTGGGATTATTGAAAGCACTATACAGTTTTTCAAATGCAAGCAAACTCAATTTCTTCATCTTGCTCTATTATGAGCTTAGCTGATTATCCAGCTGTATTTTCTGTTCAATGTCTACATATTGATGAACAAATTTGTATGCAGGTTTCATTACTTAGCATTTCCAGTGTGGATGACTAGACAAAATTTTTTTCTCAATGCTGTAGATTTCAGTAAAGTAGTTTTATAGCCTTCATGATGTTGGGGGCTGCAGTGAGAGAGAGAGAAGGAAGAAAGGCTACTGAGGATTAGTCATATATGAAAGTGCTTTGTAACCATAAATTGTATTACATGATGTCCCAAGAGTCTTAGGGCAATTTTAAACTCTTAACACTTAAAACTTCACTAAGATTTTTGGGACACCCTATATGAATGTGAGTTCACATTATTTCTTAATAATGGCAAATATCTTAAAGCATTTTTAAGTGACAGTATACAGGAAATATAGCATCACTGTTATCACACTGACTATTTACTCATTAGTTCTTTGTAGAACTATAGAAGGAGCACAGGATGAGAACTCAGGAGACATAGGTCCATGTCTTGGCTTTGCCATTTATTGGTCCTGTGATTTTAGACAAATCCCTTAAGCTTTTCTGAACTTGTACATGAGCCTTTTCCTGATTTCACCACCACCACCTTAATATAAAGAAAAGAATTCTAGGAAGTGTTCTATCTCTCCTCAAAACCCCTATAGCACAACATCATCTAGAAATGAAAGGAACTTCTACTTCATAGAAATCATCCAGTCTAGACCCCTAATTTTACAGATGAAGAAAATAGGACCTAGGGAAGTTAGGTAACTTGGCCGAGATCACAAAGGTCACCAGTGTCAGAGTCTAGATTTAAAACCCCCAAGGTCCTCTGACTCCAGAACTAGAACACCCTGCCTCCCTTGCTTCATTGATTCAGAATGCTACTTATTCTGTATGGTACCTTAGACATATTCTACCCTATCTGCCGACTTTTCTCTTGTCCTTTGAAGACTTGTCTCATTAGTTACCTTTCAATGTGCATATGTCTGATATAGTCAAGTCAAAAAGAAGTTATAAGGCAGCCAGTATGTACTGTGTTAAGCTAGGGATATAAAGAAAAGCAAAAACAATTCCTGTTCTCAAGTAGCTCGCAATCTAAAAGATACAGTCGACTGTAAGCTCCTTTAGTGGAGGAACCTACTTTGTGGTTCTTTGTGTCACTCCTATTGAGTGCTATGCTTTGGTCATATTTGATCACCATGCATTTAGAACTGGCAGCGAACTTCAAGGTCACCTAGGCTCCTCATCTTATAGATTGGGCCCTGAGGCTCAGAGAGCTAAAGTGATGGCTCAATTACAAAAATCTTAACTCTCAGAGAGAAGATGAGCCTTGGTTCTCTGACTCTAAATCTAGTGCTCTTTCTGTTGTACCAAGCTGCATGCTATAGAAGGTTCTCAGAAGGCATGGGTTGATTTGATTTCACTGGATAGTAATAGTACCTACCTGCAGAGTTATTGTGAGGGTCAGATAAAATAATGATATTAAGGTTCTTTGCATAGTGCCTGATGCAGAGTTGGCTATTAGCTATTATTAACCATATATTATTAATTGACAATTTTAAACTATAGGTTTTGGGTGGTACTCTCTTTAGGAAATCTTCTAAAGGATGATACAGTATTTACATTTTTAGATTATACATGTGTGATCTTATATTTTTTGAGTAAAATGTATGTGATTATTATGTTTTATTCTCCGGTGAGCCACTTTTCCTGTAAATAGTGCATCCTTTCATCTGTTCTCTTGTCTGTGCATAAAGGGCTACACTGGTATCCTGGCTAGAATAATACATGAGTCATTCACACCTTGGGAAACCAAAACTTGTAAATATGCATGGTTCTCTCTCTTCTTGGGCCACATCAAAACTATTGTTTTGGTGAATGGTTTATTCACTCGAATAATATGAACATGATTTTCTACTAACCAGCATGGACCATGATAATTCATGTAATATTTCTATTCTCTCTGTATTATCTAGGAATATGCACAAATTACTACATATGGTTTTTAAGTATGAAATACAAAAGACTTTCCCAGGTTCGCTTTATTGTATACAAACTAACTATAAAAAACACTTTTTGCTTATGTGAGAAATTCTCAAGAAAAGTCAAAGTTCCAAAAAAAAAATTTAAAGGCATATTGAGTACATAATCTGTATATTGTTATTTAGTAAAAAAAATAAGTTGGTAATAAAAACTCTATGATGAGTATTAGGCAAAGAATATGAAAAACTATGTAGCATTATATATTAAAATAGGGAGTGGTACAAAACCGATATCAAAAGATAGAATAGTAAACTAATTTTCCTTGCCCAAAGGAATTGTGGGAATTTATGATTTTGGCCAGCAAAACCACTCAAGGATTCCATTTGGCTATTACAGATCACAGAGTCATGGGCAGCTAGTTTATTTTTGGGGAAGTAAATCATAGACTAGAGATGAAAGAGCCCAACTCCACCACTCCCTCCCCAATTCAAGTGGCTATTAGGAGCTGAAATCTAAGGTAAGATAGTAGTGGGTTGATAGATCTAAAGTTGCAAAAGACCTCAAAATCTAGTCGAACTCTCTCATTTTACAGATGAGGAAACTAAAACCCAGAGAGGTTAATGAGTTCAAATTACTGTGCCCAAAGAAAGTATATCTCAGAGTACTGGGGAAAAAATTGACTATGTGATTGCTGAGATACTTTCAGTGACTTTTGAAAGATGTGAGAAGAGTGGGAGAATTCCTCAGGACTGCAAAAGGGCAAATGTTCCAATTTTCAAAAAAGAGAAGAAAGTGAAGTTGGCAAATTATAAGCCAGAGAGAATGACTTCAATTCCTGATAAAATCCAAGAACTTGTTATTAAAAGTTAGGACAGAGGTAGATAAGGAAGGAGTGATCACAAAGAGCCAGCATAGCTTCATCAAGAGGTCATGCCAGATTAACATAATTTACTCTTTTTGATACAGTTACTAGACTGGTAGATCAGAGAAGTGTGTAAGGATAGTTTAGTTTACCTAGATTTTAACAAAGCACCTGAGTCTCTCATGCTGTTCTTTGTTATTCTCGTGGATGATATCTTGGAACGAGGTGGGCTATAAAAAGTCAGTTAAAGGAATTCACAAATGAAGGACTGCACAAGGAGCAAGAATTAATATTTTGTTCAGGATCTTGGTTTATTTTCACAACTACCACTATTATAGATAGATTAAAGTGCCCAGTGAATGGCTGATTGTTTCTAAGGGTAACCCTGAGAGATCAATGTTGGTTGCCACTACAGTGACACATGAGCCCCCACCTATGTGGTCCTCATTATCAGTTAATATCAATCAGCCAATCAGAGTTAATTAGCTTTTAGAAATTGTTTTTTGCTAACGTAGTACAGTATGGACTTACTCCAGTAAGATATTCTCTTCTCTCATAAGAAATTCTCTTTCAAGGGTTTATTTGAAACTATTCCATTACTAGGCTGGCCTGTTATTGGAATTCATGGATTCCAAACTAACTTGCTGTTTTTAATGCCCCATAGAGCATCTCTTCAGCCAACCAGACACCTTTCCAATATGGCATCATTTCTTTTCATTTAGTGGCTCAAAAGCATTTCATTCCTCCTTTGATTGATTGTTCTCAGCTAGTTTATGCCTTCTGCTGATTGACTCAATCAAGTAGTCCAGGCTGTGTTCATACCTAGTTCATGACTCTGATTGATTCATTCAATCAAAGAAGTCTGGGCCCTCTAAAATTATTGATGTTGAGGTATAGAAGACCTTTCTTACATTAGAAAGAGTGCTGTAGTGGAGTGCTCCTAGGTTCTGTACCTTAGCTTTGACCCCCTTAATATTTTTATCAATGATCTGGATGATAAGCATACATATCAAACATCCAGAAGCCATAAAGCTTCAAGCTGACATTATATGACAAAATTCATTGATCAAATGTAAGATACAATTTAAATGAGAATACATACAAAATCTTACACATGGATTTGGAAAGCAGCTTCATAAATTTAAGATGGGAAAAAGCATGACTGGACAATAGCTCACCTGAAAAGGAATTAGGGTTTTTAGTGAACCGGGAATTGCTCAAAAAGCTTATGCTATTTTACACTGTATTAACAGAGTGATAACTTCCAGGAATAAGGAAATCAGATCATTGTGTTCACTTCTGAGTGCAGCATTTTCACAGTTTAGCCTAACCAGTGATTTGGCAACAGGAATTCACAGGGCTCACTTAACCTCTCCATGTCTTGTTTCCTCATCTGTAAAATGAGTGTGTTTGACTTGATGGCTTCTGATGTTTCTTCTAGTTCTAACTCTGTGATCCTCTGCGGTCTAGCTTCTAACCTCATTATTCAACTGAAATTGCCCTTTCCAAAGTTATTAGTGATATCTTAACTGCCAGATCTGAAGGGCTTTTCTCAATCTTGGTCCTACTTTATCTGTATGCATCAGACATTATTGATTACCATATCCTCCTGAATAGTTTCTCTTTTCTAGGTTTTCAAAGATCTAGGTTTCTACCTGTCTTCTGATTCTATTTCCTGTCTTTCCAAATTGCTCCTTCTCAGTCTCTTTTGGTGGTTCCTTATTCATAACATGTCTACTAACTGTGAGTGATTGATTCCTCTCCCAAGGTTCTCTCCTGGGGGTCTCTTCCCTTTTTGTTCCTGTGCAATCGTGTCTGACTCTCTGTAACCTCATGTGAGGTCTTTCTTGGTAAAGATACTGGAGTGTTTGCCATTGTCTTCTCTAGCTCATTTTATAGCTGAGGAAACTGAGACAAACAGGGTTAAGTGACTTGCCCAAGGTCACATGACAGTTAAATGTCTGAGGCTAGATTTGAACTCATGTCTATGAGTCTTCCTGATTCTAAATCCAATGATCTATGCACTTTGCTACCTCATTTTACAGAATGAGGAACAGTGAATGAACAGGAATGGATTCTGTCTTGAGAAAAACAAAAAACGTCTCAGCATTTAGGTGTATTCAAAACCAGAATGGGCTATCTTATGAGGTAATGTACTTCCCTTCATTAGATGTGTTCAAGCAAAGGCTAGATAAGTGGTTAATCAGATTAGGTTAGATTAGGTAGCTTCAGATGTCCTTTTTCAATAGTCTGTGATCCTTGCTTTATAACATCTTAGATCTAGGTGTTGCATGGATCCTCCAAGGCCATCTAGATCTTGGGATTTTGGTTTGCTGTCTTTGCAAACCAAAATCCCCAAAAGTCAAGTGATTTGCTCAAGGTCATATAGATGATCGATAGGATTGAAACACTGTTTCTTAGACTCCAAATTCAGTGCTTTTGACAATGTGCCACCCCTAGGATTTGTGCCTGAGCTATACCTCATTTCTAAATTTCTAGCCATATTCCCATCACACACTTTCACAGTATCAAATCATTTTTCTTATTCTGAACTTAACAAATAATAAATAAAACTATCATTTCTATATTTAAAGAAAAACAGAAAAAGAGGATTGTGCACAACAGAAAATCTTTATTGTGTTATCTTATTTTTAAAAATTACATATGAAATTCATAATGTAACTTTCCAAGTACTCTTGCTTGCTTGAGATTCATTCTGATTTTCTTCCTGTTTTCCTCTGTGCATTTAAAAATATGTCAAAGACCCTTGTTTTTATTTTCTTTTCCTTTTTTTTAGGGGGCTATCCCTATCTTTATGTTCCCCCCTTCCTACCACTCTAAATTGAAGAAAGTAAAGAAAAAAGTCTTTTAATTAATCAATATGCATGGTCAAGTTAAAACAGATTCTCACACTGCATTAGTCTGAAACTCAGTGACTTATTCTGAGTCCATCATCTTGAGTCCATCATTTCTCTGTGAGGAGAGAGGTGGAATGCTTCATCATCAGCTCTTGGTTGGTCATTGCATTTAGGACAGCTCTTGGGTTTTCCAAAGTTTCTTTCTTAACAATGTTATTGTTACTGTATAAATCACATAAACATTTTACTGTTACTACTTACTTCATCAGTTCATTTAAATCTTCCCAGTATTCTCTGAAACTATCCCTTTTGTCATTTCTAATGGAACAATGATATTCTATTGCATTCATTTACCTTAATTTATTCACCTATTCCATAACTGATGATACTTCCTAAGTTTCTAATTCTTTGCTATAACAAAAGAGCTAATATGTACATAGGCATGAATACAAATTTTTTCATGTATGAGTCCTTTTCCTTTCTTTGATCTCTTGGAGATATAGGCAAAACAGGGATATCACAGGGACAAAGTGACTTTCAGGGCATAGTTCTGAAAAGCTTTCCCAGGATGGCTAAACCAAATCAGAGCTCCAACAACAATCCATTAGTGTGCTTGTTCTGACAACCTTTAGGAAAATTGGCATTTTTTGGTCATTTTTGCCAGTCTTATAGATGTGGGATGTTATTTAATTTGCTTTTCTTGAATCATTAGTGATTTGGAGCACTTTTTTTGTATGGTATTGATAACTTACATTTCTTCCTTTGAAAACTGCCTTTTCATATCCTCTATTTATATGTTGAAGAATTACTCTTATTCTGTATTTGAATCAGCTCCTTACATAATGGATTAGAGATTTTTGTTAGAGAAATGCTGCAAAAGTTTTTGGGGGTTTTCTCATCTATTTTTTTTCCCTTCTAAGTTTAACTGCATTAGTTTTGTTCATGCAGAACATTTTTGATTTGGTGTAAACAAATTTTTCCTTTTTCTCTTCTGTGATCATCTCAGTCCTTTATTTGGTCATTAACTCTTCATCAATCCACAGTTGCAAATGGTATTATTTCTTTACCAAGTGACTTTTAAATGAAGAGTGTAAACACAGGAATGGGGAGGAATTGAAAGCAGAGTATTTCAGGTGGCAAAAAATGGCTCAGACCAATCTTTTCTAAAAGATGTAATTCTATTACTGCAGAATCAGGGAAACAGAGATTCATTATTAGTCAGTGGTCTCAAGATATAATTTCCCTTGTTTTCTCAGCATTAATCACTCAGATTTTAAAATTCAGTCTTCTTTCTGACCTTTTCTTTATACTCTCAGAAGTAAAGTACTGTGCATATCAGAATAACCTGGGATGAACCTGGACAGTATTTGAATGGAAAGTTTCCAAGGGACTCTAAAAGGATTGTATTATGTCAAGTTGCTGATACAGTAGATAGCAGATTTTGTTCTAATGGGATTTACTCACACCCTCAGAATTCTATTCAGACTAACTTTGTAGCTGACAGTTTCCCCTTTTGGAGGAATATAAAATGAAGGTTCCAATCACATTTGATTTTTTTAACTTTATGGTACTTTTATTGAGGTTTGACGGTTATCCAACAAATTTCAGTTCAGATTACTAAAGAACGTTCTCAGTGTTCAACCTACTTAATTCCTCCTCCAGTTTCAGTGGAAAGGGAAAGACTTCTCCACTATTTTAAACCACTGTTGTATAGTGTCTCTTTGTAAGGTGCAAGATTTGCTGCTTTGTACACCTGAGATGGGAGAAATTTCATTTCAGCAGTCCCTGAGACAATTTCTTTTTGGTCTTTTTCTGAGAACTAATCTTTATAAAAATCATTTGATGGATGAAAATTGCTGTAAAAGTTTTCAACTGTTTCAAAGCTTTCTTGTATTCCTTTAGTTGAATGTTGAGTGGGACTGGGAGAAGTGTGAGGGGGAAGAAGAAAGAATGGTCTGTTTCTTGCAATGCTTTTTTCTGCTTCAGAGTTCAGAACAATGATCTTGGATTTTTTTTCCTATCAGCAAAGATTCTAGTCTTTACTGCTGAAAATTATTTTAGTAACGAGGGAAAGAGTCAAGATCATGGCACAAGAGAGGTTGTTCATTGTATTTAACTTAGTGTGCATTTTAAATAGGATTCTCTTATACTCAAACACTTACAGGCTTTTATATTCAGGTAACTTACAATATGAACAACTGTGACTTAACCTTGAAGTTTTAGTTTCCTCATCTATAAAATGGGAAAAATTAAAGAATCTACCTCACAGGGTTGTTGTAAGGATCAAATGAGATCATGGCTATAAAGTGTTTTTTTTTCCTCCAAACTTTAAAGTGCTACATAAATTCCAGATATTCTGGAAGTTTATACTCAGGGGACTTTAAAAGAATCATCTTTGAAAATAAGTGATTACCAGTATTTTAAATTTGCACATTAAAATATAGGCATAAAGTTAAATTTAATACTCCTTTTCATTATCAAAATCTAAAAGGGAATTTTCAAAATATTATAATTCAATATAAAAAGAGATGAGGGCAAAGAACCTCCCCCCAAAAAAGTGCTGTAAGAAATATGAGAAGAGGGAGGAGCTAGGTGGCACAGTGAATAGAGTCCCAGTCCTGGAGTCAGGAGGACATGAGTTCAAATATGAGCTGAGACATTTGACACTAACTGTGTGACCTTGGGCAAGTCACTTAATCCCGATTGCCTTGACTCTCCCCTCCAAAAAGTAATGTTAAAAAAAATAAAACTAAGAAGGGAGAGATCACTGTAATTGGAACAAGGAAGATTTCCTTGATAAGTTGGCACCTGAATAGGGCCTCAGAGAAACGATGGGTTTGAGCAGGCAAAGATCAGAAGACAGCATGTTCTAGACAACTAAGATCACTTGCATGACTGCATGTAGATGAGAGAGTAAAAAATAAAAATCAGCAACCACATATTATGTGTTTACTATGATAAGAGTGTGCCTTCAAAGTTTTTCATGGTCTTAATTCAGGAGACAAGACGTAAATTTGAAAAATCAGATAAAATACGTATTCTGTAGCAATATAAAATGATGTTATCAGGTTGAATATGATTTAGTGCCAAACAGTGGTACAGACACTGCGTACTATGTTAATTTGGAGAAGGGGAGGGATCATCGTAGCTTAGAGTGGTCAGGGTCAGTGTCATGGAGCAGGTGGAGTTTTAGTTAAGTTTTAGAGAACAGGCAGGATTTGGGTTACTAAAGCAGGAATACATTCCAGGCATAGCAAATAATAGCAACGGTGAATAGGCAGGAATAAATTTGACATGTTTAGGGGACAAAGAGAAGACCGTTGGCTTAGACATGAGGGTTCCTGCAGAGAAGCAGCAAAAGGTGACATTTAACCATGAGGCTAGGGTGAGATGTTGGAAGAACTTGAATGCAAGGACTAAGGAATTGAAATTTTATCCTAAGCATCCTCAGAATTTGATTGATTTTGATGCCAAGACATTAATTCATCCTGGGTGTCATGGGAAGTTATATAGTAGCAGCACAATGTAGAAGATAAACTATTGAGCACTGAGTCAGAAAGATGTAGGTTCAAATCCTTTCTATGGCACTTTTTAGCTTTGGTATTTGGGGCAAGTCATTACCTCTCTGGGTTCAAGTCACCTGCTGGGACCTATCTACCAAGCCACAGGATCTTGGGAGCTTCATTTCTTTCCAAAATCCAAATAGTCCTATAAGAAAAGCTATCAAAGTTTTGCCAGGCCATAACACAATGAAAGTGGCAATTTAATCTAAAAATAACATGCAGATGCCATTGATTAATAACTAGGGCATGAAATATAATAGCAATATCCTTAAGTCTTCCTAAAAACTTTAAAAGGAAGAAGATTGTCAGATACTTGTACCTATGGGTTAAACAGTAATGGAAGGAGTAAGGATTAATACATATAGAAATGACAACTGTAACTCTTGCTTGGTACCTGACAATGTCTTTTAGTGACCTCTTTCCTCTTGGATTTTTAGATTAATCAATGAACCTTACTGAAGAATTACAAGGCTTTCACTGCACAAATAATTAAATGAAGCAATTTCCTATGCCTAAAATGATCAAATATATTTCTGAAATTAGGAAAATACAGGCTCCTACCAAAAATATAGCTGTAATGAAATTGCATGTCCTTTATTGATTTTATTATGAAGTATTTTCTTTCTCTGTTCTTAATTCAGAGCAATGAAATGCTGTTGATTTAGTTTAAAATAAAATATTGAAAAATCCTTGTGCTCTAGGAGACTTGTCACTCTAATGGGTGCCTAATTCACTATAACAGTATTTTGGCTATATTGGAGCACAATGAAAGGAATTAGATTTAGCTTTGCCAGAATTTTACTGTGAAAGAGTTTGCAGTAGCAGTGTTTTATTATATTCTTATTGAACTCCAGCCAATTGAAAATAGAATCTCCTCTCCATCCTTTTAAATTAGCCTTAACCTACAAACAAAAGACAAAATCAATGTCCAAATGTAGCTTCTCATGCCTTGTCCCTTATGAAATTTTCTCCAGTGCTAATGTGTAGGACTCACAGATAATGGATCATATAGTAATTGAGAGTTGTAAAGTCAGATTTTGTATTCATTTAGACCATTCAGTGTCCAGGAAGTGATTCATAAAAATTTCTCCATTAGTTCCCCAGGATGGGCTAGTACATAGTGGATACAGAGGGGAGTCAGAGTCAGAAAGACATGGAATCAAAAATTGCCTCTGACATACTGTGGAATGACTTTTTGACCCCGAAAAAAAGTCTCTTAACCTCTCAGTGCTCTCAGGCAAAACCAAAAAATTTCAGATCTGCCATACGGGGTGTTTCCTCCCCAGAAAGTTCTCTACACCAGAGACACTATGGATTTGCACCAAATATTATAGTTCATACTGACACCTATATATGTATATAGAGCTTTAAAACTGAGAAGTTTATGATCTATATATGTAAATATAGACATGCTACAATGTGTGCATGTATATATATATAATATAGATATATTATGCATAATATAGACTTATGTATAAATAATATAATACAGAAATAGATCATAAAATTCTCCTCTTTAGAGCCGGAAAGAGACCATTCTTTGTCCAGTATTATTCTTTTACATGTGAGAAAAATGAGATTAACAGAGGCACAGCAGCTTGCTAGGGTATCAGATAAATCATCATTAACCAAGCCAGGATCCACAGATAGGTTCTCCAAATCTAGTGATCTTTTTACTATCCTGCAGTCCTCTAGTTCAGTAAAAAAAGTTTTCTAAAGATTAAAGTCCAGTGGCTATAATAGGTTGAAGTAGAATGTCCTGTAATAAAACAACACTAATAAGAAACAATGAGGTCTAAATAATTTTTAAAAAATAATCTATTCAATGATTTGCCTTGATCATTCCAAGGGGTTTAATTTTCAATTACTAAGAAAAAAAAAAGGAGGAAAGATTTAGAGGCAGATTTAAACCTACCCACAATGCCATAACAAATGTACCAAGTTTAATGGCTATGTAAGGTTACATATGCCCAATATTTTATTCATTCAAAATTATTGATGTGCATGTTTCAAGACACAGAGCCTCACATAATTATCTCCTAAAGGAGAGAAGGAAGGAGAAAACCCTGTTTGCACACTAATGAAAGCAACCTGTTACCAGACATGATACAGTATTTGAAAGGACCCACTGGAAAGAGCCCAAGAGGCAAAAAAAAGAAAAAGAAATAGAAATAGAAATCAAAGAAAAGTGGGTATCCTTCAAAAGATCATTTTGTGGACCTGGGAGCAAACTGCCCCATACACTATAAAGGAGAACAAAAAATTTAATAAGATCTCTTTGACCAAACCTACCTCTTCCAAAAGAAAGACCCTTTCTAAAGAAAGGGTGAGTGAGAATACTACAAACAATAGAAATAAGTGAGATGACTAAAAAGAAGTATTTTTTTTAATTACATGATTCTCACAAGGTTAAGAAGGCTAAAGCCAGAAAGGTGATGCAATTAACTTGGCAAAGAACAAGGAAAGACTAAAAATATCATCATTTATATTAGGTAGGAGAGAACATTTTTGTCCCCCTAATGGAAAAGAAAATTAATAATAAAGGGTGGTAAAAAGGCAGAGGTTGTTAATGTTACATTCATTTCTCCCGTTATGGGAGAATTGACATGAATTATTATCTAGAACAAGCCTTGCTTAGGACAGAAAATAAAAACCTTAAAAATTTGGTGGAAATCATATTATAAAAGTACCTATAGAGAACTGACTAGCCATTTTGAAAAGCAATTTGGGATTTTGTCCCCCAAGTCACTAAACTGTGCATACTCTTTAAACCAGTGACTATTATATTCTAATACCAGATTATAATTATTAGGCCTGTACCCCCAAAGAAATAAAAGAGAAAGAGGACCTACATTTGTATAAACATATTTTTAATGGATCTTTTTGTAGTGACAGAACTAGAAACAAAAAAAAAAACCCCATCAATTGGGAATAGCTGAATAAATTATGATAAATGAATGTAATGGAATAGTGTTACATTGTAAAAAATGAAGAAACAGCATATTTTAGAGAAGCCTGGAAGACATATTAGAATTGATGCAGAGGTAAAAGTATAACCAGGGGCATAATTTATATTATACATCATCACTGAAAAAATGTATAATTTTAAGGATTGAAAAACTTTGATAAATGTAATGCTCAATCATGATTGCAGAGGACTAATGATGAAGAATGTTCTTTACCCCTTGACAGAGAAGTGAAAGACTAATATACAGAATAAGCCACATTTTTAGACAGGACCATTATGAGAATTTGTCGCGCTTAACCATAAACATTTGTTATGATGCTTCTCCCCACTTATGGAAAAAGAGGGTAGGTGAAAGAGAGAAAAAAAATGCTTGATAATGAAGAGTCACTTGCAAAAAGCTTACCACAACAAACAGAGAAGACCCTTAAGTATATAGTCCTGTGGTTTTGAAGAGGAACATTTCCCAAATAGCATAATTATGGGGTGATTTAAGTTGAAAATGATTTTGGGGAAAATGCATCATTCAAATCAGTAGAACTTGATGGAATTCACCCATCATTTAAGAAATCAGTGGGTGGCATGGTAGGACCACTAGCCATCCCTGTTTTGAGACCTCTTGGGGTATAAGAGCTCTCCTTGATGAAAAAGGCCAATGGCATAGTGATCTGTTCAAAAACATGATCTTGGTAATTACAGACCAGCTTCATAGCTGGGAAGTTACTAGCACAAGTGAGCAGTTTGGAGCCGACTAGAAGAAAACTAAGTAATTCAAAGCACTTAAATGATTTTGTGAAGAACGAACTACAGTGATTTCCCACACACACCCCCTACACGGTCTCCCTGTCCCATAAACTGTAATTCCTTTCATTAAATTCAGTTCAATTCAACTCAATAAGTGGGAAGAAGTTATATAGAGAGGTAGATTTCAACTCAAAATAATGAAAAATTTCTTAGAAAGGACTTAGAGCAATATAAGAGTAGAATGAATTACTTCTGAAAATGACAGAAAAGTAATGGCTTCCCCTTCACTGGTGGTCTTCAGGCAAAAGTCTAATAACGATTGTTTGCTGGAGATTTTGTAGATATAGTGTTCAGGAGCAAAAAGAAATTGGTGACCCCTGGGGTTCCTTCCATCACTGAGAATCTGTTACACAATGAAGTATTTATTAAATATTTACTAAATACTGAAGAGAGAACAATTCATGACATATCTCCTCTCACAGAATTCCCAATTTTATTGCTGTCTTCTACTCTTGTTTTATATACAGATCTTGATTTCACTCTTTGCATCTAAATTTATCATTTATTGTTCTATTTTCTGTATCTTTATTATTTCGTTGTCCTTGGCCCATTATCCTGTATCAGTATATCCTAGCTTCTAATGGACTCTGAATCTCACTGTACATCACTTAATACAGTCCCACACTTAAGAAGCCCTAAATAAATTTGAGGATTATGCAGTGTATTAGAATGCTATGTAGCAGAAGAAACACCATGAGTCACTGAGCCTGATGTCAGAATATCTGGGTTTGGGTCCCAGTTCCACTTACAAATAGTCAGTCTGAGCCTTCATTTTCTTATCTATTAAATGGGGATAAAATATGTCTATACTATCTAAGTCAAGGATTATTGCAAACTGTAGTGTGGCACATAAATTTGAGATATGATGATGATGATGATAACAACGATGGTTTTGACAATGACATGATGACTATGAAATACTCTTGTAAACGTGCCAGGAAATATCAGATGCATTTTGATGATAATTTTTAGAAGTTTTTTTCTTTTTTTGCTATTAATACTGTCTCTGCTCTAGCATCATTTATATTTAACCACTTGCTCCATTTTAATTTAATTATACAAACCTTTATTAAGTGACTACTATCTACAAAGCATTATAACTTAAGGCTAGTGATAGCAAAATATAACTTTTAATTGGAAAATAAGAGACTTCCCTAGATGCTCACCTGAATGTAATCCGTAGCTACTTGATCTTCCAAAGAAATCCATTTGGCCCTCCTTGGAAGGCTCAGACCCCTGTGGAAGGTCAGACCCTTCTTTGAACTAGGGCTTTCGCATGGCTTTCGAATGTTACCGTGGTTCTTTTTCCCTCTCTACCAAAAAAAAAAAACAGTTTAATGGTGGTCTAAATGTTGTATTGGGGGCTGTGGAACATGAATCCACATCCCAGCTAGATGGCACAGCAGATAGAGTGCAGGACTTTGAGTCAGGAAGGCCGGATACTTACCAGCTGGGTGACCCCGGACAAATTATGTAATTTGTTTGCCTTAGTTTCCTTTTCTATAAAATGGGAAAATAATAGAACCTACCTCACAGGGTTGTTGCAAGGATCAGATAAGTTAACATATATAGAATGTTTGGCAAACCTGGAAGGATTATATAAAAAGTTATTATTATTACTCATAGTATTATTACCAGCCATGTAACCTTGGATAAGTCACTTAACCTGCCAAGGCCTGCCTATTTATGTGTAAAATGAGATGTTGGACTGGATGATCTTTAAGGTTTTTTTCCAGTTCAGAATATATTGTCCTGTGATCCTGCTATGTGAATTTGTATTACCACCTTTTGCTAAATGGATGGATAGCTCTGTTTTGTTTTGTGTTGTTTCTTTTTTTAAAACAAACTACTCTATGCTTATTCTTCTAATGCTACACTTTTCTGCTTCAAGAGTAGAGGAGGCAGGACCACCTAATAAAACATCTTAAATATGTAAATGAATCCATTTACAGAATCTTTTCTCTGCTACTGAGCGCATTTTGTTTTGCTGCCATGGAAATGGACACAACTCAAAATGCTGGATTCACTACAACGCAACAAGAAGGGCCAATGAACGCACATAACATCATCCTAATTGCAGGGAGAAATACGAAGGTTCCCTAAGACATGGTTCCCAGTCTCAAGTAGCTTACAGTCTAGTAGGGGAGTGAGAGAGTAAAATAGATACTTGTAAGATATAATTTTAAATGATAAAAGACATTACGGTGTTATGAGAGGTCTAAAAGGAAATAATTTATAGACATTAGAAGATCTTTTGAAAACAAAAACAGGCAGCTAGGTAGTGCAGTGGATAGAATGCGAGGTCTGAAGTCAGGAACACTCATCTCTCTACATTCAAATCTGGCCTCAGAAACTTATTAACTATATGACCCCAGGCAAGTCACTTAACTCTGTTTGCCTCAGTTTCCTTATCTGTAAAATAAGCTGGAAAGTGAAATGGCAAATGACTCCAGTGTCTTTGCCAAGAAAACTCCAAATGGGGTCATAAAGAGATGGACATGACTGAAATGACTGAGCAACAGTAAAGGCATCCCAGAGGAGACCACTGGATTACTCCAGATGGGCATTATCAATGACCAACACCAGAGCAGTGGGATTGGGAATAGATATGAGGTATAATAAAAGTGGTGAAGTTAGAATTGGCAACTAGTCAGATATTAGAATTAGAGGAGGAAAAAGTCAAAGATAACCCCAATATTGCAAATACAAAACAGACAATAGTGTAGTGAAAACAGAAAAAGGGAGGAAAGGAGAAAGAATCAGTAGCCCTGTATTTGAGGGTGGACTACCTTGCGTCAAGTTGACAAATCTCAGAATCAGAAATATGTGTAGAATCCTACTTTAATGGAGTCTTGGAAATAATGATAAGACATGTAGGATGTTAGGATCATAGGTCTAGAGCTAGAAGGAATCTAGGAAGCCATCTAATCCAACTCCATTATTTTATAGATCAAAAAACCAAGTCCCATAGAAATTAAGTGGTTTTATATTAACATCACTGACTGACCAGGATGCTATGAAATCCTCAGGCTGCTGATTGAGATCTCCCTTCCCCTGCCCCTCCCATAACTAAATGGGAAGGGCAAGGCAGGAGGAACACTTCTAGCAGGATCCCCACATTCTCCTTGAGTATTTAGGACCCTGTCTGGAAAGCTTGTTTTCCCTATTAGGAAAAAAGAGCAGTAACAGCAACTCCCATTTAAATGGTGCTTTACAATTCACAAAGTTCTCTGCATGATTGATCTCCCAGATCCTCCTAACAGCCCTCAGAGGTAGTACAAGAACTATCATTTCCATTTTACAAAACAAGAAACAGCTGCTCAGAAAGATTAAGGCACTTGCTTGTGGTCAACTTGCTAGCAAGCTTTAGAGTTGGGATTTGAATCCAGGTGTCCTGACTGTAAATCATGTCCATTGCTTGTTTCATTAGGACACACTTCTTTCTACCCTGGTAGAAATATATACCCCAAGAGTATGTATATAAACTGAAGTCTAGATGTACAGGCCATTCAAGAGTCTTTCCCTTTTTTTGTGAGAGTACAGGGCCTTCTGTCTGAACACCTTCTCATTTGGGCAATAGGAGTCATACTAATTAAGTAACGGGTCATCTTAGCCGTTGCTTTTTTTCAATATGGCTTCTCACGCTTTGTCTGGTTTTCATAATTGTTGTGTTTTCTGATGCCAAATTCCCTTAGTAGTTGCAAGCATAGCTGAGTTAATTTCCTGCGCTAGGCTGTTGCCATGCTTTATAGGCACAAACTGAAAAACAGCTGTCATTGTCCTTCCAGATACAGCTCCATGGCGGGGAAGTGATTCCTTTATACAAGAAGGGACAATGCTTGGATTCTTTCCAAGAGCTATACAAATGTTACCATTTATTAGGAATAATAAAGAAATTTCTGTCAGAGATTGAATACTTTCTTTCATGTGTGCCTTTGCCTAAAAGAAGACCGTGTCTCTTGCTTTGAAATATAGATCCTAAATTCTTAGGCTACTTGATCACAAGAGGATATTTTTGCAATAATCTGAGATAACTAAAGAGCAGTTAACTGAATAATGTTGCAGGGAAAGTTTTGCCAGAACAAATTAAAGTGGAAATTTATAACTCAGGCATGGTCCCCTTTGTATGATTAAAGCAAATATCAGCTCTAGCACTCACCTCTACCTTTGATATAATTTTGCTTTGGTCAGATGAAGTACAAGATGAACTGATAACAGGTTTACTTATGAATGCATAACCAAGTAATAAGGGCAGATTCTGGTTTTGTGAAATACAAGTCCATAAGTGGACATTTGGCTGGTGTGAAGAATGCATTGATATCTCTGAGATCTAAGGATCAAAAAGAAATGTGTTATCAGCGACAAGGCATTTACTAACATAATATATTGGAGATAAACAGAATTCAGCTAGCTCTGTTATGTCCTGATCATTTGTTATCTGGCACCTTTCAAAGACCAAATGTCATAACCAAGTTTCTGTTGTTGTAAGTGCCACAATGAATTCTTTCAGTTCACAGAGTGCAATGCTCTTCCATTTTATCTTTCACATGAAACAGCATCATAATACATTTTACTCTCTATAAGAAAAGTTTGCCTGTGAGTTCTAAAAGCCATGTCTGTGTGAGTTTCTTTTCAAATGGTTGGAAAGAGTTTTGAAAGGTGAACTTGAATCCAGCCTTCCAGCCACCAATATCAATGGGTATTCAGTTACTCCCAATGCAGTCCTCTAATGCATTTAACATTAGGCCCTGGAAAATCCTACTGCTTTGAGCCACTAGCTTAAGTGAAATACTGTTTACTGATTATGTCTTCCAATACTGAAATTGTAGCAGGCTGAGTTAATGCTTTGCGTATCCGGTTTTCAGGTGTACTTTTTATTTCTTATTTGAGTTTTTTGGAGCATCAGAGAGTCCATATATTTTGGGGCGATCAGAGGAAGGGGGAAGCCAGTACATTAGGGAAATAATCAAGAATGCATGAAGGTGATGAGTTTTTCTTAATCAGTAAGCATTTATTAAGTGACTACCATGTACCAGGCTCTGTACTAAACCCAGTCCGACCAGGTCACTGATCAAGAAACTTATAAAATGAAGATTTTGCCATACTGCCTCTTATTTGTTTTCTATTCTGGATTTTTAGTCACTACGGAGCTAAGGATTGAGGTTGTGTACCTTACTCACTAACGGTCAATTAGTAAGCTTTTATCTTTTTGCTTTAGGATTCATGTAGCCATTAAAAAGCTTTGATACAGAAAATTCCCCTAAAATGCATTAGAAACAAGTATATTTTAAATGAAGTTTTAATAAATTCTAGGCTAGACACTATACCCATCCAAATTTTTCTTAGCTTTTCTACAAAGTCAGAAATGAGAATTGTTTGCCCTCCCCCGCAAAAAAAAACCTGTCTCTAATTCAGAAACCAAATATCTAGTAGTTTCTAAAGGCAACATTTGAATATGCAAGCAATGCTAGCCATGAGGAGGGAGAAGCTGCCTTTTAAATAAATAGAAACCAAAGCACAGGATTCTGAAGATTAAACATCCATTTGATAACGATCTAAAGTTTTCTCCAGACAGGATAAGAGATTTTTAAAGGATGAAGTTTCTTCTAAGATTTGTATTCTTTCCCTTTAGAGAAACCAGAATTTATGTATTTGAAATCCTCTTTACTCTTGATTATACTTCAAGGGTCAAACAGGACACAAGATTAAAGGAGGATGGCTTCGGGCTGGGGTGGGGATAGGAGGCCTAGGGAAAAAACTACTCTGGAAACTTTTACAGATAAGGTTGGATCTGAAGACAAATATAGGAAAACATCCTGAGTTTAAGAACAACTAAAATCTGTTGATTAGTCCGTTTCGAAAACTAAAAAGAAAGTAACAGATTTTCTAAGCCATAAAACCTCTTCCATCATCTTGTTTGGAAAATGATTTTCATCTTTGTCTTTCATTATCCTAGTACCTAATTCTGTTTCGGTGCAGTTGGTGTTTGTCCAGTACCTGAGTCCTGCTTAACACAAAACCATTTATTTTCCAAACTAACTCTCTCTGTTTCTGTCTCTCTCTCTCTCTCCCCATATGTATGTATATGTGTGCATAATGTCTATATGATACACATTATATACATATATATGCATATATGTGTGTGTGTATATATATATATATGAAATATTACAGAGCATGCAGAGTACCAAATCTGTTATTTAATTGATTTGGCAAATTTTGCTTATAAAAGAGAATATTCATATATTATCAAGCTTGAGCTGGGGCGGGGGTTGGAGTGGGGAAACACATGGGGGAGTACTACCTGAGCTCAGCTAAAGCGTAAGGCCCCTAGGTCTTCCGGCACAACAGCATTCATAGGGAGCTTGTTCCCTTGACTTATCTCTAATTGACACTGGCAAAAGACATCACATGATTGCTATTCCAGCTAAAGAAAGAGCCCAGCCGCGCAGCTGTCTGCAGAGGCACAAGGGGTTCCTCCGTAAAATAGGGAGAATCCTCAGAATCTCACTGACTGCTGGGCAAACCAGGTGCACGGTTGGAAAAACTCCATAGTGAACCAAGGGAAAGAAAGTACCCAGTGGAAAGAATAGCAACATTTTTGCTAATGAACCTTAAAGTATCGTTTCTGCAAAGAATGCAAGGGTTATTTCAGCTCCCTTGCTGACTAATTTGTATGTTCTTCCTACAGATACTTTCAGAAAAAGACCTATTGTTTGTTTTGCTTGCTGCTGACACAGTAGCCATTGTCTGTTTCATAACTGTGATCACAGCACACATAGTTGAAAATGTGGGACTAAGGGATGGACTGTGTTCCCCCCTGGTTTTTCAATACTGAATACTGTGTCCCTTATCTTCCATCACAGCTCTTTTGTCAAATATTTTAATGATTTTTTTTCCAGTCACGTCTGTGGCTTGTTACCAACCCTAAAATGTCATAGTTCTTTTTTGCCTTTCTTTTGAAAACTTTACTTTTGGGGACACACAGTTAAGAATAAATTAATAATTTTGGCTGCCTTCTTTTTGTCCTTAGTTTAGAGATGTGTGTAAATAGTTATCACTGGGAACGTGCACCATATAGAACATTCATTTAGTAAACATTCATTCACAGGTATGTAAAAATCTCATTTTTCATGTAAACTCTGTTTGCATTCTAAGTTCTCCTGAGTTTAGTTTAGTTTGCTCTCTCTCTCTCTCTCTCTCTCTCTCTCTCTCTCTCTCTCTCTCTCTCTCTCTCTCTGTTCCTCTCTCTCTCTTGCTTCATGAGGTCTGCTATTAGCAGCATTTGTCAAGTTTGGGACAGGTGCAGGCATCTGTAGCTTTATGGAACACGTGGCTGTCATAGGATTAGCTGTTGTGGAAAGGATTTGACAAACCCCTCTTAGCTCCAGGGATCTCACTTTGCCGACTGTTCTAGGGCCTCTGAGTCTCTACTTCAAAAACCTGTCCACAAACCCTGTATATAAATGGAACTGGACCTTCTTATCTCACTGATTTGTACTACTGTTATGCTGCTTGCTATAGGCACATGAAGAATTTATTATTCAAATGAAATTTGCATGAGAAATAGAATCAAATGTATCATCAGTATAATGAACATGTAAGTTCAGTGCAGTTTTTACATGAATATTCATTTTAATGTAGGTGCTATACACATAAAAGTTTTCAAATGTTTTTAAAAGATTAAAAATTGTAAAATACATCATTCTATTTTTGTTTAAAAAATAATACAAGATTGTCAAAACATTCTACTCACGAGTGCCTTCGCAGGATTTATCACCAGGGGGTGGAAGGAGGAGGCTAAAAATTATTGTCATGTCTAAAGAAAAACTTTTTTAAAAAAATTTGGAGGACTTTAAAAAAAAATGAGATTACATATGGAGATTTAAGGTCAGGGCCAATGCTTGCAACAGTATCTCACTCTATTTAGTCTTAATGATCTTTATAAAGTCAAAATTGTAGAAAATAAACCATGAGACAATTGAAAATTGACAGCCCTGGATCTCTCTGGCTGGGGATTATGGGGAAAGATAGCCCTTGATCAAGATGTATGAGAATTTTATTAGAAGTTTTCTTCTGGCCCCTTTTCCTCCCTTACAGGAAGGGCCTAGGGAAAATGATTCCCCAGGTTGTGGCCAGCATACCTGAACCAGTTGTAAGTACGTCTGTTTACCTACTTAGAAACTCTTTGCGGTCATGTACTGAATCTTATCTGAACTTTGCATCTTCCCACATTCATACATTTGTTCAGTCATCTCCAGTCGTGTCCAATTCTTCATGAACTCATTTCATGTTTTCTTGGCAAAGATACTAGAGTGGCTTGCCATTTCCTTCTCCAGTTCATTTTACAGATGAGGAAACTGAGGCAAATCGTTAAGTGACTTACTCAGAGTCACACAGCTAGTAAGTTTCTGAGGCAATATTTGAGCTATACATACATAGTATAAATGTATGGAACATATCACATGCATGTATATATGTGTATACATACATGTATGTGTAGTCCCCAAGATACTATTAAGCTGGTACAGTGCTCATTTCATATAAAGAATTACTGAACTTTAGAAAGAATTTTAGGAAAAAAACTTTATAATTTTTTAAATTCTTATTTCTATTCATTTA
This sequence comes from Bettongia penicillata ogilbyi, assembly GCA_023548195.1. NCBI lineage: Eukaryota > Metazoa > Chordata > Mammalia > Diprotodontia > Potoroidae > Bettongia > Bettongia penicillata. The sequence goes on from JAJHZJ010000314.1 coordinate 13,784,342, forward strand.
ATTTTTTTCAGAAAGAAATTGTCATTAAGTTACTCTATCAAAATATTGCATTAAAAATTCCACCATAGGAATCCAGCAATTGTTTGAAAAACAAATGCAGAATAGAACATTTATTCAAACCCAACTCTGGTCAATAAAAAAAAAATCTCTTCAAAGTCTTTACAAAGCAAATTAGACAACAGACAGGACCATCTGTGAAATATATTGCATTCTCTGCCTAAATAAGCTCTTCTTTTTTAAGTCATAAGTCTCAGCTTTACTTTCTTGAGAAGGAAGATTATGCAGCTATTAGACCCGATGGCCTGAAATCACATGTTACACACTGATCTTTAGTGTATGAGGCAGCTAAATTTAAAGGATTCCATTAAGTCCCACAGACATTTTGAATTTCTCTGTAGTTCTAAAATATAAGAAAGATGGGCTACCAGATATCTAATCCATTCCCTGTGACTCCAAAAAAATAATGCCATCAAATCCCCAAACAAATCAAGGAACACTTTCATTCTGGATACTTTTCATGTCCCCAAAGTATTTTTCCTTTCCTTTTTCTTTCTTCCTTCTCCTTCCTTTCTCTATTCCTTTGTTGTTTTCTTCCCTTTCCTTTATATTCTTTTTCTTTTCTTCCCTTTTCTTTCTCTCTTTCTTTCCTTCCCAAAACTGCTTGAAAACTTTGTAGAAGCGCAACTAACTATATGTTGTGTATTGCTAGCAGGGTTCCGGGCACATGTACCCTACCCATCAAAGAAAGGTCTTGTGTCTGACAGGGTTCCTAAGTACCAGCTGTCCTTTCAGATGGATTGAGTGCATCAGGAGTTGACAGCATATTTGGTAGTCATAGTGGCATATGTGTACATGTACACACACAGAGGGATGGCATGCTTTCCATGTTGGAGTTGCTTAGATTATTTAAAAAAAAAAAACAACAAACCAGCAGCAGCTCTTTTTGAAGGACATACACATCTGCCCCCCATTTCACAAGTGTTTTAAAAGTATAATCATTAACCATGAAGACTAAAGCATGCATACTTGAATAGTAAGAAATCAGGCATCAGACAGGTCAGAGTTAGAATAACCAAGGTCGTGTGATGGAAAAGGATAGGATTTGGAACCAGAGGACAGTGTTTAAATCCTAATTCTGAAACTAAAATAATTAGCTGTCTGATTGTAGCAAAACATTGAATAACTTTAGTTTCCTTATCTGTAAAGTGGGGATAATAAAACTTGTATTATTTTCCTCACAGGGTTAGGAAAGGAAATGTTTTGTAAAACTTAATATCTAAATGAGAGATATTATTAAGCTACATCTCATTTCTGATTTTCACAATGTTATGGCTCTGTATCTCTTTCTTTCTGTCCCCCTTACTCACTCTAACTTTGTTTTTCCTTTTCTATTACTATTACTGACCTTTCTTAATTGTGCACTATAAATATCATGTGTACTTTGTTTTCATAGACCTATAAATAGTCAGTCGATAAACATTTATTAAGGTCCTCCTATCTGCCAGGTAGTGGACGTACAGACAAAAGCAGAAGACAATCTCAGCTCTCAAAAAATTCAATCTAATGTAGATGACAACATGCACATAACTATGTACAAACAAATTTTGTATAGGATAAATTGGCAATACTCAACAGAGAGAAGGCACTAGAATTAAGGGAGAAAGACTTCTTGGAGAAGGTAAGATTTTAGCTAGAAACTGAAGAAATTTGGGTAAGTGAGAAGGGAGAACATTCAAGGCATGGGAGAGGTACTGAAAATGCTTCAAGTTGGGAAATGGAAGGTCTTATTTGAGGGAATATGCTAATTGTAGGGGCATTATAAGAAGACTGGAAAGGTTAGGGGACAGGGAAGACTTATAGAGGAGCTTTGAATACTGAACACGGGGTTTTATATTTGATCTTGAAAGTGATAGGAAGGAAGCAGAGTCAAGATGGTGGAGTAAAGGCAGAGACTAGCCTGAGCTTTCCTCCAAACTCCTCCAAATACCTTTTAAAAAGTGACTCTTAAAACAAATTCTAAAGCAGGAAGTGATAGGGAGTCAAAGAAGTTTGTTGGGGGATGAGAGGTGACATGGTCCTTTTTATGCATTATGGTCACTTTCATGCCTGAGTGGATGTTGATCTGGAATAAGAAACTCCTGCAAGCCCAGGTGTAAGGTGATAAGGACTGGAATCAGGCTGATGCCTATGTCTGAGGAGAGAAGGGGGCATATACCAGATATATTATAAAAGTAAAAGCGACGGACCTTGGCAGCAGACTGAATATGGGAAGGTGATGGGACATGTCACAAGTAGTCTATAAAGCACAAAGAATTAATGAGGTATTATGGGGAACAACTCACCAAGGGCTTGATGTCAGAACAGTTTCTCCTGAAACTCTATAGTCTGTGTTTATACTGCCTTGCTCGAGGGTTTCTCCAGGGGAACCACTTGCTTTCAATTTAGAAACAATCCAACAGGTAAAGATCTACCACTGCAAATGACACTGTGAAGCACAGAGGATAAAAATAAAAACAAGCAAACAAGTCACTTTCTGTCTCCTGGGAGCTTCTATGCTATGGGTATAGACTCAAGACAAATAATTATATTACAAAGAAAATTGAGAAGGGAGAGAATACTAATCACTGGGGAAGGAAGGGATTGGGAATGACAGGAGGCTTCGCAGAAGAGGGACTCTTGAGATGAACCTTCAAGGAAGACAAAAATCTGAAAAGTGATGTTGGAGGAGTGTATTCCAGGCAAAAGTGGTGCCTTCAATGAATTCATGAAGGTGAGAGATAGATTGTCTAGTTCAGGAAACAATTAATGATCCATTTAGACTGAAAGATCTAAGTTGATGAAAGGAAATAGTATGAAATCAAGCTAGAAGATTAGTGGGGAAAAACTAGATTGTGAATGGCCTTGTATACTTGGCCAGAAAGTTTATATTTTATCTTTTAGGCAATGGTGAGCCACTGAAGACGATGTGGTCAGACTGATAGCTTAGGAAGAGTATTGTAGGAACTTAGTAGAGGATAGATTGAAGAAAAGAGGGCCTGGGAGCAAGGAGATCAATTAGGAAGCTATTCCAGTAGTCCAGGAAGCAGGTTTTAAGAGCCTGGACTAAATGTTGGTTGTGTGAGTAGGGAGGCTATACAAGTGAAAGAGGTGGAGGCTGGATCAATAAGACTTGGCAACTTACTGGATATGGTGAGGATTGGATAGGTTGGGCCTGTTAGAAGGAGTGAAGAATCAGAGATGACTGTTGCACACAAAATGGTTTTTCATTTGAGAGTAATTGTGTCTTTTTCTTCCTTTACTTCTATTACTGACAACTATCCCATAAAAGAAACCTCTTAAGAAATGTATATTTCCCCTATGCATTGCATGTTAAGGCATTCCTTTTGTAGAAAATGTAGACCAGAAATGGAAAGGATAACACTAGTGTCACCTGATGCCCTCATGATTGAATTTCAGTGTCACCTTTAAGAAAAAAGATTTGCTTTCTACCACCAGCATTTTCTTCTGTCCATTCCTCCCAAAGTTATTCTCATTTAGCTTTCTTAAAAGTAATCAATAGCCCCATATTGCATTATAGTTCCCCAAATGTCAACTGAATTATATCAAACATGTAGTTTATATTTGCCCCTGCTAAGCTCTTTGAGGGCAAAAACTTTTCGATTTTTTTCTTTGATTCCTTTAAGACTAACACAATACCTTCCTAGCAAATAGAAAGTGCTTAATAAGTGCTTACTGAACTGAACCTCTGTAGCTAATTGTAGGCATTTATTCTTTAACCTTTCCTCTATACTCAAACCTCAGTTATTGTCATAGCTTCACTTATCCCATATGTGCACATGATTCCTAAATCAGTATTTCCAGCCCTATACTCTCACCCCAACTCCTGTCCTGAATCTCCAGCTGCCTACTGAGCAGTTAATAATACTAACACTAACTATACAACTCTAATAACGCTGTTACAACAACAGCAATACTAAGAGTAACTAGCATTCATTTAGCACTTTTAGGTTCGCAAGTATTATTTTATATTCATAACAACTCTTAGAAATAGGTGCTATTAATATCATTTTTTGGCAGATGAGAAAACTGAGGCAGAGACAGGTTAAATAACTTTCCAAGTCCATTGCTGTTCAATTTCTGAGACCGAATTTGAACTCAGATCTTTCTGACTCCAGGCCCAATGCTTTATGCCATCTGCTTGACATTTAAATGTCGATTGTCATATAAAATTTGTAATTCAACAACTGCAATAATCATCTTTCCTCTCAAATATCACCTCCCGACTTCTCTTTTACTATTTAGCCAATGTTCTGAGGCTCAAAAACCTTGTGCTAATCTTTAACTTTCCCACATCTCTTATCCCCAGGAAAGATTTTTTCTTTTGAAATGTCTGACATCCCTCCTTCACCTCCTTCCCAAAGCCACCATCATGTTTTAAGTACTTTACCATCTCATGCTTGGATTGTTGCACTTACTTGCTAGTTGGCCTCCTTGACTTCATTTTCTTTCTCTTCTCTGGTCCATTCAAGAACTACCTGCTAGATTTCTTCCCTTACACATTTCAAGGAGGCAGTTATACTGTCTAGCAACCTTTTATGGGTCTATACTAATATCTACAAGATAAAACTCCTTAAAAATAGAAATCTCTTCCCAACTGGAATGGAAATCCAGCTTGGCTGGAGCATAGAGTGCATTGAAGAGAGCAATATGAGACAGGGCTGAAAAGTCAAGGTGGTGCCAGATGATGGAGGGCCTTAAATGTCAAGTGGAGTTTAAACTTTATTAGGCAATGAGAAACTAATGAAGATGCGACTAAGATAGTCTGAGCAAAAGAATGACACCATCAAATCCTTGCATAAATTTTTTGAAAGATTATGCTAGCAGCAGCCCAAAGGATAAACCAGAATAGGTAGAAATCACTATGCATTTTCAGTCTCTCCTCCATGGGCTTTGTTTGACTCAAAACGTAGTCAAATGCCCTAATATTGGAAGAATCTGTCCAACTCTTGGCTCCATTCAGCTTTTTTGTCTTATTTCTTTCCTCCCCTTCACAGGCCAAATTTCTTGAACTGAATTCAACAAATTCAATTCAGTTCAGTTTCATTCAACAAACATTTTACTATGCATATGACACTGCTATGCATTTGAGGTACAGAAATGAAAACTGACACAGTCCTAGCCTCTAGTCAAATGGGAAAAGTTCAACATGTGCATAAATTAATATAATACAAGGCAGACTAGGATAAAGACAAAGAAGATCCTGGCAAAATTTTGTAAGAAACATGAATAGAACAAGATCATTCTTATCTTTGAGGATGGTAGGGAGGGTTAGAGGTCACCAAATGTCTTCTTAGGGAAGGCGATAATAAGAGTAATTTGCCCCTATATGTCATTTTAAAAATTTTATGAAGTGTTTTTCTTACAGTAACTTTGTGAGGTATATCATGCAAGTGTTTTTCCCATTGACAGATGAGAAAACTTAGGCTAAGAAAGGTTAAGTCTTTGGCCTGTGGTAACCATCAATGATGTTATGGACAAGAGTTGAATTCAGGTCTCCTTGTTCAAAATCCATTAGGATTCTTCACTACACCATGCTGTTGCTTTGTGTCATTTATTATGGTAAAGTTTCTTAACCCTATACCTTAAATGTTTATAATAGTTTCCTCTTCCAACCAATTAAAAATGTATTTAGTTAATGGGTATTTTTTCACTCAGATGAATTTTCCCCTCATGTGTGTACACATGTGCATGTGCATGTGTGTGTATGCGTGTGTGTGAGAGACTGTGGCTGCTTTACCATTAATGACAATCAGAAACAGTTTGGGGACTTTTAGTTTCCCTATGTCTGTGAGTCTATTTTGAAATCACCTTTAGAGGAGGAAAAAAGTGCTCTGTAATTGCATTTGTTTGAAGGTGTATTGTCAGAATGGATTCCCATTCAACCACCTTCCTTATTTTCTATTCAGATTATAACTGTTCTCTCTTTGCCTTTCATTTTAAAAGGAATTGCTGGTAGGGGAGGGGTAAAATGCTTGGTAGAAGAGGGATGTGAGACCCTTGGAAGTCAGGTGGAATTAGTTAGCTCAGAGGGATAACTGTCCTTATACCACTCCAGGTCCTTGATGAGAGGGCAAAGAGCTAAGAATGTGAGGTCCTGATCTCAAACTGAATCTGTCATTTCAATGGCTTAGAGAACATCCAATAGAGATTAGCACCCCCTCTGCAAGTCTATAGTGTAAGAGTTGCCTGTGGTACTGAGAAGTTAATTCACTTGCCCTGAGTCAAATAACCAGTATGGATCAGAACTTGAACTCGGGTCTTCTTAGCTCCATGGCCCTCCCTCTCTTATGCCATGCTGTTTCATAGAGTATCATTAATCTGATATATAGCATTAAATAGCATATGGGAAAGCACTTTGAAAAACGTAAGAACTAAACACATATGAGATGGTATTGTTATTGTAGAGAGAAAGTTAGTTATAGATAAAATGTCCCAACTTGTCTCCATGTTGAATCCATGCCATTTTCTCATGAAAACATGAATAAATTTCAGAGACATAAAAATTTTCCATGTATCTTGAATCACTTAATCTCATTGGGTCTATTTCCTCATTGGTAAAATGAGGAGGTTGGAAGGCTTTTAAGGTTCCTTCCAACTCTTAAGTCCGAGATCCTGTGACTCAAAATACTTTTAGTGTAATTCACATTGCATTTTTGGCAGTTACAGATGTCCCTTTCCTAAATTAGCAGACCTGAGACAAGGTACTTTAGCAGGTTAAAGAGCACAGTTACCTTAGGGAGGGCATGAATTGAGTCATGCTAAACCAGTGGTTTCAAAATAAATTTATCTGGGGACCCTAATTTCTTTCTGAAGGAGGGTTTGACCAAATTTCTATGTATGCCCTTGGGAAAGTAAACATGAAATAGCATTCTTTTCTTTCACTGCAACAAGGAGATCATGAGTTGATTTATAGCACTGATGGATGCCAGAAGGGGAAGAAAGCTGGATTTTTGTGGCCCTGAAGGGAATTTAACTTCCTACATCTCTTTAAACTAGAAAGGAAATCACAGGGAGATCCCATTCACCTTTTTCCTTTAACCAATTGGAAGAGAGATAGATTTGAAGGCAAGAAGGCAGATAATTTCTTCATTCTAAACCTACACCTTGAGAAAAGAGCAGTAGCTACAGCAGAATGCCCAGAAAATGATCACTCTTTACCAGTCTGTACACCCCTTGGGCACTATCTCAGAGAGCGTATCTCAGCAAACACAAGCGGATGCCAGCACAGGACATGGTCAGCTGTCACCCTGCAGGCCACGTAATGGGGAAGGCAGCAGACCCAAAGAAGAATTAGCCCCCAAATATATAAGTGAGAGGAGTTTACTCCCCAGATCTATCATACCTTCCTCAATTCTATCTATGAGAAAATAGAGTTAACCTTGAACTCTAAATGCCAAGATCACAAACTCCTCATCCATGTGCCACATATTTCTGAGCTCATACATACTTTCCTAACAGCACACAAATACCATGAGGACAGGATTGAATTTCACAAATGCCATTCTAGATGCATTGATGGAGTTCTGACCAGTAGAGTGTCCAGAGGAGACAAAACACGATGTTTTTATTTTGTTTTTATTTCTATTCTCTGTTGCCAGGTAAAAAAATAATAATTTCATAAATAAGTCCATTTATGGAAACTCTTGGTGTGTCCAAGATTTTCATATTTTGATAAGCATTTTCTTCACAATATATGGTGCTCATTAATTTCACTGAATAATTATCCTGTGATTGTAGGAAGAGATAAGGTGCTTGATACATTAAGAAAGGGTTTTTCTTTTTTAAAAAAATAGAAGAGAAAAAACTTTGATTACCTTGTCAGAAATACTGACAGAACTTTCATGTGTAAAAATGTATCATCATTTAAAATAACACCGCTGATGAGTTTCTCTATTTCATTTAAGTATGGTGGTTTTTTGCTTTGAAGAGCAATGATTTAAAAATTTTTTAAAAGTTTAAAAAAATTGAAAATTGCCTTAAGCTCATAGACCTATAAAAAAAAAGCCTCTGAAGTTGTTGGTGAATTCTAATGTTGTACTATCCTTTTCTAGTCTCTATTTGGGCAATAAAATCTTCCATTTTTTCTGTGCTATTGAAGGATGGGGATTATATTCAGAGACATGGCCTTTTCTAGAAGCTTTGGAGAGCTCTTAGCATAAGGTGCTCAGACACTAGGCCCCTGGAAGTGGGGAAGGATAGGATAGGGAAGCATCGACTCCTGCCAAAAGCCCACCAATTCTCTTCTGTCTCATTGCCTCCTTCCTCTCCCAACCCACACAAGTGGAGAGGATTGAATTATGTGTCTTTACTGTTTGTTAAGTAATGTTATACTAATGAAAAGAGGTTGAGTTAGTATATTTATCCAGTGGAAGCCAATGGAATGATGCCAATGGTATTCTTGTGCAAGCTAAACATAGTGGGACAGGTGCGTAAGTCAATCAGCCTGCAGCCTCAGCTCTTATAAACCAGAGAAGGGAAACCCCCCCACCTTAATTTGTTAGATTCAACTTCCCTCCCTCCCCACACACATGCATGCCTAGAAGTAGTAGAGTGACCTTTCTTCCTTCTCGATCCACAAGGTTATATATATATTGTTTGTGAAGCTGGAAAGGAGAATTGCTGACTCTTCCACATAAGGAATTTTGAGAAGACAGAAGAAGTAGGAATCATGCCTACTTCCTTGTAACCTTGGTTGCCATGAATGAATAAATAATAAGAGCATTTATTCATTATCTGTTATGTGCCAGGCACTATGCTAAGTGCTGGCAATACAAAGAAAGGCAAACAACAAAAACAAAAACCAGTCCTTGTTCTCAAGGAGCTCACATTCTGAATGGGGACGAAAAAATCATCCAAACAACTATATATTAGTAAGATATATATGAGATAAATTGGAAATAATTTCCAAGGGAAGGCATTACCATTAAGAAGAGTCAGAAAAGAATATGTTTCCTGGTGATATTGCAATTATTCTATTATTGTTATAATTATTGGTATTATTCTAACGGGAGAGACAGCACATACAAGAATATGGTGGCCAAGGAATGTTATTTTTGGTTAGGGAAAAAACAGGGTTGGTGAGTGGAATCACAAGGCAATCAATAAATTGACAATATGCCCTATCAAGGACTGGACATACTGGCTTGATTATTTTTCCCAGAGCATGAAGTGGAAAGGGGTTAGGAGTACCCCTGGCAACAGATCACAGACACAGCAATTATTTGCCGTAGGCAAGGATCAAACATTTTTCCCTACTGTGTATGTTAGAGGTCTTGAACCTCTACTGTAATACAAGATCTTGATTTTTTTTTTTGCAAAGCCACATACCATGGTGAATGGAATTTCCTGGCATTATAAGTATGTGCATTAAAAAATATACTTAAAAGTAGCTCTCCTTGTGCACGTACACACACCCCTTGTTGCCCTGAATCCTGCCTGTGATAAGGAAAACCTGATTCCTGCCTAGACTAATTAGGTGACTGAACAAATCACTGCCACAGCTCAAATCACGTATTCCTCATCTGCAAAATCAGAAAGAGGTCACTAGCAATGTCTGTCTTTCAAGGCCACAAACAAATTCAGTTTTCTGTGTCCAAGCTTCCTTTTATTGTACAAAATGTCATAGAATAAGTAGCATAAATTGTTACCTGCTGTCAACTTCTCTGGATTCTTAATTTTCAGAGTTCACAGAAGAGTTTTTTGTAACTACTTTTCACACTGGAATTATAATTACTCAAGATACATGAGTGAGGCTTATAGTGGACACAATGTGGCCTGAACTGTCACAGATCACCCACGTAAATACCAGCTAAAAATACCTTCTTTTGCCTAAAATAAATGGATATTTGGGGGAAAGAACAATTACCTAGCCTTAATTATCCATTTTGCTTTGGGCTGTGTAGACCCTAGTCACAGCACTAAAAGCATGAAAGAAAAGTAGAACATGGAAAAATGAACCACTTTCCTAACATATTTAATATCAAGTATCAATATATAGGTAGTTCAGTGGATAGGGTGCCAGGATCATCTTCATGAGTTCAAATGTGGCTGTAGATACCATCCAGTTATGTGACCCAAGGCAAATCATTTAGCCCTGACTGCCTCGATTCCTCATTTGTAAAATGAGCTAGAGAAGGAAATGGCAAACTACTCTAGGATCTTTGTCAAGAAAACCACAAAATGGGATCACAAAGAGTTAGACACTGTTGAAAGAATTGAGCAACAGCAACAATAAGCTGAAAGGTTCAACGCACATTCTTCTCACAGTTGTCTGTATATCAGACACATATTTGTAACACTAAGGACTTTTGTGGTGACCTGATATCCAGGTTTGGCCAAAATTGTCTTTTTGTATAACTGCCCTGGATGACCAGGAATCCCAGAAAATGTCCTAGGAAGGCTGGTGTTTGTCATTGTAGACAATGTGGATTTATGCTTAAAATTATTTTGAGCATTTGGATTGATTTAGCTACCACATATAAAGGACTGTATTAAGTACTTCAAATTTGGTAAACACCTTTTTCCTACACTGTCAAAAGGCCCAGGTTAATTTTTATTTGAACACAATCAGAAAACTTGCCCAGGACCAGCTATAATGATGACTTCCCCCATCCCTTTTCCTCAAAGATAAGAGCTATGTGTGAAGAAGGAAAGGGAGACTATGTTATATAGTAGAAAGGGGAATGGATTCACATCAGGTTAGGAAACTTTTGTTCCCAGAAGCCTAGTTCTGCCTCTAAGTAGCTGTGTGACTCTGCAAGGCACATGACTTCAATTTCCTTTCACAAGGCCCCAGGTTCCTCCTCTGTAAAATAAGGGCAAAAACTGTATAATTCTAATGACTGATCTTTACCCCAAAGAAGACACAATGTCATTGGAGAGATCGGGGAGTTAGGAGTATGGAATGTTTATATACACTGTGAGAAACAGTCAATGCATCATGGTTCTGTAAAACCTTATAAAAATTAAGCCTTTATTACACCCTAGGGAAGCATTCTTGGGGACAGAGAAGTTTGGAGTAGAAGCATGTTGAGAAAGGAAAGTATTGAAGCGTAAGAAAAATAAAAGTAAGCCATCAGTGCAACTTTGAAAGTAATTAAATGAAAGGTCTGTACTAAAACTCTGAAGTCCTTTCTAGCACTAATATCCTATGGACATGAGCAGCTATGATGAGATGACTTCTATTCTACTCCTTCCTGCCCCATCACATAACTGGTTAAAATGATGGTCACATAAGCAATCAGCCAGGAAAAAAACAAAAGAACCTCATTGTTCAGTAGCTAGAACCCATCAGATAAATTGTCAGTGAAGGTTAATCTGTATAACTAAAGAAACTTTGCTTGCCTCGGGTTTTGGTTGGCATTTTTCCTTTCTCTTTCAAATCATGAGTTCATGTAACAGCTGCTTGAGTGTACATCACACTTCTAATCCCCTAAAGGAAGAGTTAATTCTGTCCCCCTTCCCTGTAGCGTAGTGATGGCAAAACTCAGTGTTATTAAAATACATTGGTGTCACAGCCTCATCAAAAAACAGCCATCGGCACTGTCCCAGAATTCTTCAGAATCTGTATCTTCACAAGACTAATTGATATTACAATAAAACAGAGAGAAGGCACCTGTCAATTTACATATATGAATTGGACCTTTTTAATGGGACTTGCTGTAAATGAATCTCTGAAGCTTTTATGCAGTTTTCAAATCATATGGAACTTGGTCCATTCAGAATATTCCTTATTTTGTTTTAATTTGTTCCATGCAATCTGAAAATAGATTGTTTTGATTTAGATCAAGGTTTTTTAATCTTTTTTGTGTCATAGACTTCTTTGGCAGTCAGAGTAAGATTATGGATCCCTTCTCAGGATACTATTTTTTTAATTCATAATTGACAGAAATGCTAAACTTCATTTGAGGTTAGTGACAAAAAAGATGTTCTTTTTCTCCCTCCAAGTTCAGGGACCCCTTTGAAGTCTAGTCATTGAAGCCTTGGAGATCTATGGGCCTCAGGTCAAGAACTCCTGATTTAGATAAAATGAAAAGGGAGTGTGTGTGTGTGTGTGTGTGTGTGTGTGTGTGTGTGTGTGTGTACAGAATATACATACATATATAGTATATATATAGTTTATGATATATTATGCACACATGCATGTATACTATATATCGTATAGTATTTATTATATAGACTACATCTCATGTAGTCTATATAACATATACTCTATATTTTATAGTATAAATTATATATGCTAAATTATAAGACCATGTGTAGTATACCATATACAGTATATTCTAAGTTCTAAGCATATGGTATATATGTATAGACACATATGTATTGTCTTGATAGATTTTCTGATTTCAAAGAATGTCAAGGATAAATTATATTTTAGAGAAAAATAAAAATTTGAAGTGATGTAGCATGCAAATTATGGTGGAATTGGAGAGACTTTTGTTTATATAAAGCACTGTCTTCATAAATTCCCCTCAAAAGATGCTCTTGATCACATTAGAATAGCTATGTGATTAACTAATATTAGTTGGACCTCAAACTAATTATCATATATTCTTTAGGTATCTCTTAACAGACTTATTGTTGTTACGACCAAATCTTCAACACTTTCATGCTATCTTAGAATTTAATTTTCCCTGAACTATATTCCAAAAACTTTTACTTCTAGTTTTTTCCCATCATTTACTATATTACTATACATATTTCTAAACACAAAGGGAAATAATCCCATATTTCCTTCTCCTTTGAAAGGTCACATACAGGATATGGGGAAATTGGAACCTGTATGAGTATGTCACAGAAGCCAAAGTGTAAAAAGCTGGACAATATAGAGATTGGCCTCAGCTGCAGAAAGATAAAGCAGGTTGTAAGTTCCCAGGAGAGGTCAGAAAGCAAAAGGAGCTTAGCAAAGTGCAAAGAGAACAAAGCCAAGTTGTAAGAGAAAAGCTCAGTGAAGGTTGGGAGATAAATGCGGTGCTGGTCAAGGGCTTATGGATCCATACAGGGGTTTGAAACAGAGACCCAGAGATCAGGGAGACTAGTCAGACCTTATATGTTTGAGATTTACAAAAAACAAAACAAAACAAAAAGGAGGTTTTGTCACAACTGATATCAGATCTTCCAGGTTCTCTGGTTGGGTATATCTCTTATAACTAGATTTGGGTATATTATTGATAAAGAAAAAGGAATATATTGATGCATGATGAGTAGGGCAAGAAAGAAGAAGAAGGCAATTTTATATATCTATATATATAAATTATTATTGATGTTTCATACCAAAACACCACATTTTATTGAAACAATATTACTGGGCATTTTGTTTTGATATTTGCTTGATTTGCTTTCTATCGAATCTCTCTTTAGGATACTAATTTTTTTTCCTTTCAGGAAGTAGATATTTGTAACAAGTATCAATTTTTCTGGCTTCCTCTTAGCTCTTTAAATCTTTCTCAAAGGTGAGAGGTATTGGTTAGTTTTTTTTCCCCTCAGTGAAATCATTTTTATTGGCAAAAGAAAACTTCCCTCCTGCTCTGTATGTCACCATAATATTTAATCTCTTACTAAAAGATTAGAGCCTCTTTTTCAACAAATCTTGTTTGACCGATGCTTTTATCACTATTTAAAAATCAGCTTATAGTCTTTGTCTTCTACAGTTAAAATAATGATCACTGTCTATTCAGTCTTCTCCCAAACAGAGAAAGTAAGACCTAGTCCTTCAAAAAGCTAAGAGCTAAATAATCCCCCCAGTAAGCAAGTAAACCTAGGTGTATATTTCAAAACTCCATATATAAATAGATTTTCAAAGAAAATATTAAATACCTGTTTATTTGTCACTTCTTTGAAAGTTCTATGTTCACATTTTCCCTGATGCTAGACATTCTTCAGTAAATTTAACTTCCCACTCTGTTTAGGTGTTGAAATAATAGCTAACAATAAACTGTTGTGAAAATATGAGTATTATTTCAACATCTAGAGTTAGAAGTTTCTTCATTTTCATTTGTAAGAGGTAAATATATTGTTTATATGTAACTATAAATAAGATTCACAAAAACCAACAAACAGAATATAGTGATACTTGTATAGACAGATACATTTTCAAAATTTAGATGGGTACTATGCTTTTAGCAAGTAAAAAGTGCCATTTGCATTTAATCAAAGTGCTGTTACCTATGTATGTGGGGAAAACTCTGTGACCTGGTGGATAGAGAACCCGCCCTGGAATCAGGAAGACCCAAGTTCATATATGGTCTTAGACACTTACTAGCTGTGTGAGCCTGCATGTTACTTAACCTCTGTCTGCCTCAGTTACCTCATATATAAAATAGTAATAATAATAGCCCCTGCCTCCCAAGGTTGTTGTGAAAATCAAGTGAGATAATTGTAAAAGTGCTTACCTCAGTGCCTTGGCATGAAAGAAAAAGAAAGCCTATTCCTTTCTTTGTGTGGGATGAATTTGATTTTTAAAAAAGACCAAATTTGTTCATCTATAAAGATATTGGTTCTAAAGGAGAAATGCATTAAGAAAAATCCATTGTGTAGATGACTAAAGGAATCAAATACAAAAAAAAATATGACTTTTTCTTCCTATATGATATGAAGTAGAGAATGCTTACTTGAAGGAGGCAGGGCTACTAAGACTGTCTTAGATTGCTGTAAAGGAACATACTTAAGCAGAAGATATAACTGCAACTAAGCTTTAAGGGAATTAATATTTTGGTCATAACAAAGAGTGGGACCTATTTGCCCCTCCAAGTTAAAATGGCTGTAGGAGGAACAAAACAATAGAAAGAGGAATGGTTGTCATGGCAGGCAGGCAACACCTTCAACAGAAATGGAAACCCTTTGTGCCTCCCTAGGATCAGAATGCCACCTAGCTAAGATTCAAGACATGCTTCTTAAGAGCTAGGCTCACCCCTTCAGGTGTTCTCCATCATGGAATGCCCTGCAGCCTCTGTTATGGTGACATGCATGCCTATGTGATAGCAATTCACAATTTTATAGTGTTTCATAAATTACAAAGTGCTTTCCTCATAACAATCCCATGAAATACATAGTGGAGTTGTCATCATTCTCATTTTACAGATAAGGAAACTGAGACTCTGAGAGAAGTTAGGTGGTCATGTGGCTAATTAAGTGCCAGAACTGGCACTTGAAACCCTGTCAGACTTTTTCCACTCTATCACTGCCAGTCAGACCCTACCATATTTAATATATGGTGTATTTGTCCTTCTGCAAAAGTTTTTGAAAAAGATGTGGCTCCTGCATAGCCACATACTGCCCTTAGCAAAAGATACAGGATATGACTTTAAATAGATGAAGGTATCATCATCCGGTCCAGTTACTGTTCTCTGTCATAACCAGTATTGGGAGAAAAGCAACACGACTCAAATAGGTAAAGATTTTACTCTGTGCTATGGACCGTGCTAACTCCCTCTGAATACCAGACGTTCTTCCTTTCTGACCAGCTATGTTACTTTATAGAAGGGGAAAATCAGTCATCTCAATGGTTCTTCCTGTTGCAAAGACGTCAAAGTAATGTTAGTATGGTAAGATGAATCCAGAATGCTCCTCGTTTAACTCTAACATAGAGTCTGATAATAGTTTTGGCTTAATGATAAGATAATAAGTCAACAATCAGAAATAAATATGTATCTGAAACCAGAGCCAAAGGGCTTAGCCAAAAGAATTGAATCCTAGGACTCTTCTACCAGTAATCACCCAAACATTGTGCTTTGAAGCTAATGATTTAGCAGAATATAGTACCTCTAGGAAGTCAGAGTACCTGGATGAGCCGACCCTGTATTTATTATGATCACTGTGCTCCGTATCTGCCTAATACCAAAGAAGACACATTCGATTCTTTTGTCCTGTACTTGTTTGTATGTGATTTTGTAATCAGTCTCTTGAGGTCATATGATTAAGAGCTGGAAGAGACTTAGAGACCACCCAATCTCTCATTTTACAGATTAGGGAGGCACTGAGGCCAGAGATGTTGTAAAACTTGTTCAGAGTCACACAAAATAGCAAGTAATAGCCCAGATTCCAAACCAGCTCTTCTCACTTCAAATCCAGTGTTCTTACCACTGCTCCATACTACCAAATTGTCCATGTCCGCAAAAAGTATTCAGTGACTCCAAAAGTAAATTATTTTATTCCTTCCTCTCCTACCCTTATCATTTTAAACAGAAAAAAAAGCTTAAATAGGCAGATGTGACCATCTAATAATAACAACATCTCATATTAACCATTACATGGTGATTTGTTTCCCATTTGCTCTGTATATATCTTGTATACATATAGAAGTTTTCACATTATCTCCCCGTAGATCTCCAGGGACTGTTTTTCTCTGTATCCCCACTGCTTAGGGCATACCTGGCACATAGTAAGCACGTAATAAATGCTTGTTGGCAGACTGAATGACAGATTTACACAATGTATGCCTCACAAAAACTTTGAGGTAGTAGTGTATAGTATCCTTCTTTTTGCATATGAGGAAACTGAGGCTGAGAGTTCAAATGACTTGCCCACAGTAAGGAAAAGAGATAGGATTCAAAGGCAGGTCTTCATATTCCAAATCTAGTAGTTTCTACATCGATGTAACTCCTTTCCATACAGGCCACATTGTCAGATCTAGTCCCGTTAGAAGTAGACCCAACACAATTTTTCTTTGCCTTCCACCCCATTCCCCAACAGTAAGCAGTACCATTTCTGTCCTGAGAATAAGATTATGCAAATAAAAGGATTTGTAATTAAAGAGAAAGTAAAATTGCTCACAGTGCATCAAAATGTTTTATCCCAAATGACATAAGCACACTTTTTCCTTACTTCCCTTACTTTTAACCTGTGGGAGAAAAGTTAGACTCATTGGAAGTCAGAGCTAGAAGGTACCTTGAAGGTCACCTGTTCCAAAGTCTCTTTACAGAAGAGGACATTGAAATTCAGAGATTAAATGATTTTTCCAAGGTCAGATAGCTAGCAGACAGTCAAGCTAGGACTAGAACCCAGTTATTTAGACTTTCAGTCAATTGCTGCCTCTATTACACCACATTGCCTTTTATTGAAAAAGTGATGCACTGAATCACAATAATTTTCCTTACATCACTGTGCATAATAAGCAAAGCTCTAGGCACTCTGAAACATTCTTTTTACTTTCGCTTCCTTTCTCTAATCCAGGCAACCTACCTGACCACTGGTGTCACTTAACTGCATTATTTATTATTTCACTGAAATTGATTCCACTCTCAAACCACTATGACCAATGAGGCAAAAATGCATCAATATGACTTTCCTTTAGTTTAACAGTCCTCTGCTTCTTCCACCATTTCATTAGGTTAACTGGTTCTCCAAAGTGATGTGCAAAGTTTCTCAGCACTGTTATTTTGGCCATTACAACCTGAGGGTAAAGTGGAAACTGAGTGGTATGAGTATGAGAGAATAGGTACTTGTCTACTTGATGTGCTTTGAAAGAACATCAGAATGGTTCTCTGTTGCCCTCTCCACATTACCTAAAATTCTGAATTTCATCTTGTCAGGTTGTATAAAAATTCTACTGATTCGAGATTTGAGATAAGAATCTTCTCTTTTTATTTAAAAATGTTTCCAGAAAGGTTGAGTAGGAGATAGGGAGGATTCTCAGACACTAAAGTTGAATTGCTTTACAAGGAATGATAGGATGACAAGATTTGGAGCTAGAAGGGATATTAGAGATCATCTAGTTCAATCCTCTTATTTTACAGAATGAGAAAACTGAGACCTAGAGAAGTAAGTGGCTTTTCCAGTATCACACAGATACTAAATAAATAGCAGAACTGAGATGAAATCCTGTACTTTCCAACTGACTCCAAGTTCAGTGCTTTCTCCACTACCCCAAGGATTACTTTGCTCCAAAAACCTAACTCTTCGTAGCATTCTGTATGTAGTAGATGCTTAATGAATAGTTTTTTGATGAATAAATGAATGAGAAATTTGATAAAGGCAGCATATAGAAGATACTAAGGGTCTTATGGGATGAGGATGGGAATGCCAGGAGATGAAGGAAGGGCAAAAAACTGATCACTAGAATGGAAACAAGACAAATTTTGACTTGTTGACAATTAAGTATATTATCCCAAAGTAGGGAGAAAGTGCGAAAGGATTCACTAATGGAAACAACTTGAAGCATGGCAGTGAACACCATCCTTCCTGCCACTGAAAACCTATCCACATGTCACCTTTGGTACGCCATAGTTTGTTGACCCTTGCTTTGAACCTGCATTTCTAAGAATGATTGGGGAACAGTACACTTAATGAGCTATCTAGATGATATGTTTTAAAAATTACAAAAATGCCACATGAAAATTTATCTACTTCAGTAACTTACAAGAGCCTGAAATAACTAGTCACTCCTAAAGATTCTCAGTATGAAACTATATTATTTAACTAGATTAAGGTATTATGTTATTTGGGAGGAATAACAAATCAGCAGGGATTAGTTTATGTAATTACCGCATTGTGGTGGAAGAGAAAACAGGATCCAGAGTAAACAGGTTTTAGGGTGGGGAAGTTTTGAAAGGGGACATAGTTGGGAGGACCAACCTCATGAGTGTAGGGATTAGTCAACCACTTATCTGTTATGGTTTCACTAATGCCAACATAAAATGTTGATTAAAACTATAGCTCTGCCCTTTCTGAGTAATACTTAATGTGAACATTCTGCATTGATTCCTGTTTAAAGGCAGATATCCCTGGAAGGCAACTAACCCTTAATGAGAATCCATTTACAATCCTTTCCTAAGCACAGATTTTCTTAGGAAAGTGAGAGGTAAGAGTAGAAGGGCAGTAGGCCTAATAGAAGATGCCTTTGGCAAGGGAGTTGGAGAAAGAGCAAGGAGGCTAGTAGCACCAAAAAAAAAAAAGAAAAGAAAAGAAAAATTCACCACTTGACTTAGGACTTGCCCTGTTTTTTTTCCATGGGTTGCTGCAGTAGAAGACCTTAGATTGGCAAGATACTGGCATAGAAGATATTGGGAAGCCTCAGAGGCAGAGCCAGCATGAAGTTAGTGGGAAGAGGAGGTTCAGTTTACCTGGACTATGCCTTTGTAAGGAGAAAAGTTAGCCTGGGCAAACTACATAGGGTTTCTGTGATGCTGAAGGACTGACAGCTGCTAGGAAGATGGAGAAGGGACCTGGGTAGGATGTGTGCCCCATTTAAGGAGGAAGTATGCCCCAGGATACCACGGGGATTCTATTTTGCTGAAGGGAATGAATGTTCTAGAATAAAGCAGCTTCCAGTAAAAGGAGAGGAAGAGGTATTGGGGGGAAGGGAGACTTTAAAAGGCAAAAAAGTATCCCTTATCTGCCCTCAAAAGTTTCTGCCTTGGGTCTCACCCAGTCCTAAGGTCTGTACCTTCGAGCTTTATTTGAGGAATGAAGCCTAAAGGGGAGCAGGAAATGCAAAAAGGAAGTGATAAAAGGCAGAAAACACAAGAAGTTTGTCTTCATCCTGATTTTGTCCTGAGCCAGTCCTAAATAAAATAATCATTCACCTTTCCAAAGAATTCAGAGCACAACCGAGTCATTTATATATTAATTTCATGTTTTATTTAAATGGAGAGTATCAATTTATTAGACACAGTGAACTTATTAGCATATATTGTCATCAGATCTAATTTTCCTTGGTTATTCCAATAAAATGCATTCAGCAATTTGTTCCTACAAATGAAAATTTAAACCAGTATCCTCAGATTTATTCTTAGAATCAGGGTAAGAGAACTTGGTACACGTAGACTTAATTTGAAATAAAATTATGAATTACCATTCCCAAATATTCAGTGCAATTACATAGCGAATAAGGCTGTGAGTATCTTAGAAAAGGCTAGCTCTAAATCTGCACATTCCATATGGATGTCACAGAGAAGAGAGCTGTGATTTCAACAGCAAAGCTGTCAGGCATTTAAAAGCATATGGAAGTGGCCTGTTTGGGTCCACATACCTTCAGTGGTGTTTCCTTTTATTTTCACAGTTTTCTAGTCTATTGCCATCATCTATGTGAGTAAGACTTAATAGTCAATTTGAATTTCAATGAGGTTAAACTAGTTGTATTCATGTTGGTAATCCCGCATGTATCTCAAAATTTGGCCTCAAAAGTGTATCTGATTTATCATACAGGGTAAAGTTAAAACTGGAATAAAGAATTAGAATAGCTTTGATTCACAGACTGGTGCTGAGGATCATTGCTTTTTTCTAAGATGCAATCCTTTATGACCTGTCAGGGCTAGATGTAAGATTTTATAAACAATTCAAATTAGAAAAAGAAAAATATTAGAGATCAAAATTCAAGCCAGAAGTTGCTTCTTTCAAATCATTAGCCCAGACTGTCAAAAATAATATTATTTCCTGCTGCCATTAGTATTCAAAATATTAAGTAAGCTATTTCAATGTCAACAAATATACCAAAGTAGAGTAATAAATCTATGTTCTATGCTGCTACTTTTGATGCAGTGTCAGATTTAATGCTTGGTTAGTTATATGTACAGTTTGATATTCACTGCCTTTACTATAGCTTCCCGAGTTTTTAGTGCTAAACAAAAATAACAAAAAAGCCTCCACAAAACCCTGATCTCCTAAAATATTCTTTATAATTCAGCAGATCACTTTTCTTTGTGTGCCATAAAACATGGACTAATTTGAAGGAAGGTATGGTTTGAGATTTACATTTAATTAATAAAATATCTATCCAAAACTGGGTGAATTAGCAGTAAAACATTATTTGGGGTGAGGAGAGAAAAAGAGAAGGTAACTTTCCACCTTAAAATAATTGTCTGTTGTCTTATGAGTTGGCTTGTTATGTAGAAAATGACATGAGTTGGTGTGATAGGGTAGTCTCCCCCCTTGCTGCGGGCATTTCCTCTTACCATTGGCTTCCTTTAAAAGTTAGAACCAAGAGGAATGGATGGATAAGCTCTATTTGTAGGCAACTACGAATAGAAGAACCAGTCAGAGAAATCTATACAAGAACTCTCCTCACATTCTTTTACTAAATAAGGTGTGAGCATTATGTTACGTACATCCTTCGGATAACCTCCATTGAGTTTGATTTGGGTGAGTTTAAGAAAGGAAATAGTGGGCTACCATTAGCATTTAACCATATGGTAAAGAATGGATTTGAAATGAAGTTTTTCATCACGGTGAATATTTTCCCCCGTAGCCCATAACAAAAAGCAATTGGAATGATTTTAAATAGTATTAATGTGATATACTACCTTAATAAGGAAGCAGGTCTTTTTGAAAGTACGAAAGATAGAGTTTGGCATATTGGGTTGGCAATGGTCATAAACTGATCTTATAATTTGTATATGGATTTAGGAAGGAATAAATTATAACAAGTAATTATTATATAGCAGCAAGTAGCCACTATTAACAATAAATGGTTGTTAATATTGGCAAGTTATGGTACAAAGATTACCTAATTTCACAGATGAAGATAGCACAAAATAAGACAAGTACCTAATGTTTATTCTAAAGGAATATTATGTCTTTACAAGGTTTTTTAATTTCCTTTTTATTGATTTTTTTCCATAATGTATGAAATAAATACATATATCAACCTAGTAAATTCTTGCACAAGGCACAAACAAATTTTATTTACAACTTTCTACACAAAGACTGTTGCAAAGGAAATTATGCATAGAAAATTCCTACCTGTAAACTTTCACATAGGCTACATGGAAGTAATATTTGTAAAGTATTTAGCATGACGCCATAGCAGGTACTATATGAATGCTTATTTCTTCTCCCATCACTCTTCTATGCTATGAAAGTGATAACCCATAACTTTTCCATGTCTTAAAAGTAACTCAAAACCTATTCTCTTTGTGAAGTGTTCTCTGTCTTAATAGAATAAGGTGAAGATAGCCTCCTAAATTTAATACTACTGATCCTTCCAGGGTGGAAATGTTTTCCTCTTTGGACCTCTCATAGCACTTTCCTATGCACTTATCACACCCAGCTTTATATGATAGTTATTTGTGATATCTCCCCTAAAGAGCTGTAAGCTCTTTGAGGGCAAGGACCCTACTTAATTCAGTTCTCAAATATTGAAGAAACTCTAGTATGGTGCAAGGCATTGGACTAGATATTGGGGATTTAGATAGATAGATAGATAGATAGATAGATAGATAGATAGATAGATAGATAGATAGATATAAAATATAGCCATAGCTATTAGAACACTCACAGAGTTGCCAAGCAGCCAATCAACGGTCACTAATTAAATGTCTATTATTTTCTATGTTCTATAAAAATAAAAGTGAAAAATAGTAACATGTACCATGAAAACAAGAAAACAACAGTTCCATTTGTGTGATGCCTCCTGTACCAGGCTCTGTGCTAAGTGCTTTACAATTATTCCATCATACGATCCTCACAATAGCCCTGGGACGTAGGTGCTGTTATTATTCCCATTTTATAGATGAGGAAACTGAGGCACAGAGAAGCTAAATGATTTGCCAAAGGTCATAGAGCTAGTGAGTGTCTGAACCAAAAGTCAAACTCCATTCCTCTTGACTTGAAACCCCACACTCTGTCCACCACGTCACCCAACCTGTCCTTATTTTTGTAGCTTTTTAAAAGTTTTGTCAAAGTACTTTCTCTATGACTACCCTGTGCAGTATAGGTAACGTCTCATTCCTGTTTTATAGAATAAGAAACCTGAGTCTCTGAGAGCGAAGGTACACACTGGATCACACAGGGATCAAAGATATGTCTCCTTACCTGATGTTCTAGGGCTCTTTCCAGTACGTCATGCTCTCTCCCTTAGCACCCCACCATGTTTTACACACAATATTGGCTGCATATTTAAAGAATGCATAGAATTCTTCAGCTCATAGGTGCCAGTGATCAACACGTTAATATGCCTTTTTGGACACCTCTGTTCTCAGTCTAATTGTTGGGTTAAGTTATGGTTGGTGTCTCCACTGGGGCTATTAGCACTTTTGAACAGTGTTTGTTGAGCCTGCCAAAGTGATACATTTTTCTTCTGTTTATTTTTTTAAAGCACATCACTTAATGACATAATAACAGTCAGATAAAACATAAAATTAAGAATAAAGGTACATTATAAGAAAAATACAATCTCATGATTTGCTAATCATTGAAAGATTTTTGACTGTGGCAAATATATTTGTCTCTCTGGGTAGATTTCTTTCCAGTTTTCTTCCGGATTGTAAATTCTCACAAAACAAGGCTATGTTGCAAGTACATAATCTGCAAAATCCCTAGGGGATATAGCATGGTGCCATGATGAATGCTCAATAAATATTGATCATGATGACAATGAAAATTTTATTAGCAGAGTTGTCATAAAATGGTAGTTAATGAACCTCTAAAAGGCAAGAAACACCACAAAAGATAAAATTAATGCATGTGCCATGTACATCGAAAGCCAATACCAATGCTTCACTGCTATTGGATAGAGTTGATAATCTGTCTATCGTTCAGAGCTCACAACCCTGAATGAATAAAACAGTTTCCCAGCATGACCACACAGAATCATTAAATGTCTGATCTGAAAGGAGCTTTAGAGACCACCTAGTTCAATCCATTATTTTACCAATGAGGAAATTGAGGCCTACAGGGATTAAATGACTTGCCCAAGCTTTATAACTAAGTGACAGAACCAGCACTCAGAGAGCAGTGTTCTTTCTGCTGTACAGCAGTGGCTTGAGGGACAATCTAAGCAGAGCATTATAAAATTCACATTGAGTTGCACAACAAACTGTGTAAGTCAATGAAGCCCCATGATTTTATTATTTTTGTAAGTACACTCCCCTTAACACCTGTGAGTTCTCTACATGGTAGGTGCTTAATTACAAAGTAATATGTGGTGGAAGGATGAATTAATCAATACAAGCCAAAGGCAGTTCATGCAAGTGTCAGAGAGAGTATACTTGATTAACAGGATCCTGGTCCCTTTAATTCTCTCATTTTATTAAGATGACATCAACCAGACTTGAAGTTTCTGAAAACATAAAAAATTTCTACTATAAATAATATTGACATAATAAAAGTCTCCATTATTTCGATGGAGCTGGGTTTGATGGGCCTAAACTATTTCTTCCAGCCTTGCATTATAGGCCCTGATCACAGAATATTTCTCTACCATTTTTCTTCCCCATAACCCTGTACAGAAACACTTCATGCTGACCTTTTCTTAACACGGATCTGTAAACTTCTCCAGGCAATGTGGTGACTCTTTCACATTTATGTGCAAATGACACAACTACCTCACATTTCAAGGGAACAGTTAGTAGTCCTGGGTACAACTCCAAAATTGTTTCATGAAAATATTAGAGACTTGATTTGAATAGCACTGTTCACCACACCAGTGTCACAATTCTGAACTTCTATTTCCAGGACCTATAACCATTCTAAGGAATCAAGTTGCTATTGGTTGGTGAGTTGTTTCAATTGTGTCTAACTTTCTGTGACCCCGATTGGGGTTTTCTTGGCAAAGATGTTGGAGTGGTTTGCCATTTCCTTCTCCAGCTCCTCTTACAGAGGAGAAAACTGAGGCAAACAGGGTTAGAGTTACACAGCTATTAAGTGGCTGAGGTTGGATTTGAACTTGGGTCCTCCTGAATCCAGGCCCAGTATTTTATCGTCTGTTCCACCTAGATGCCCGTGTGTTCAGGTTGGGTTGAAAAAAATCTCCTTCTCTCTCTTTCCAAATAACCATGAACCTCACAACTTCACCTATTTTTTATAGTCTCTTTTATTACAATCCTTTTCGGAGTAAGATCTTTGCTGTATTTATCTTTAAATCCCCCTTAAAGCACTACATAAAAGCTAGCAAATAGGAGATACTTAATAAATGTTTGCAGAACTCATTGACTATAAGCAGGATTTGAATTTTTAAAGATTTCTCTATTTGGTGTGGTACTTAGACTCCATTTGGGCACATTCCTACATAATGAAAGGATAGAGAAAGGCTGTTTAAAAGAGAATAGCCTAGAATATACCAAGATGACTGCCTGTGTCTTAACACATGAACCAATAGTCAACAACAAACTATTTCATAAAAGCATTTTGTTCAACATTGTGTAATTGGTTTTAGTGAAAAGTAACTTCTTGCCAAAATGTTTCTTTGCCATCTTGTAAAGAGGTGAAATGTTTGACGCTTGAGGCTTGCTGTTTTACAACACATTGTAGTGAGGGTGGAGCACCACTGGAAGTCTGTCTAGCAGCATTAGCTAGAAGAGGCAGAACATTCTGAACAAGGAGTCAGAGGACTAGGGTTTGATGCTGCTAGAAAGCTGTGCGATTATGGGCACTCTCTTACCCTCCCCACGCCCCGACTTCATCTGCAAAATGGAGATAACGATGACCGAGCTAGCTCCCTCACAATGTTGCTATGAGAAAGACAGTTTGTAAACTTCCAATCATTACCTAGAGCTAAATCAGGGAGTGGGAAGAGATTCTACTAGAAAACACCTTCTCCAGGTCTGTAATCTTACTGAATACCTTTCTGTACATATGATTTCCGAACCACCAAAGCAATATATAATTGTGTTAAGGGTAAATTTAATGTTTGTAGTATTTTGTTCTAATCTCATTCCTTAAAAACTGATCATCCATAAATAGTACATGAGATAATGCTTGACTAACCATAATATTTAGTTAACCAGAACATGCTGGACTAGGACCATAGTATAATACAGAGATGGGACTATTTTGTTAGCTGTCACGTTCTTTCTTAGAACCTCCAAAAATGTACATATAACAATCCTTTCACTGTGCTATGTGGCCTACCCAAACAAGTTCATCATTATTTGCTTGAGTTAAAAATAATAGTACTAAAACCAATTTAAAATATAATTTGAGTCAGGCATGATGACACATGCTTGCAGTTTGTGCTACTGGGGAGGCTGAGGCTAGTGGTTTACTTGCGTTCAGGAGTTATGAACTGCAACAGGGCTAAATTCTGATTAAGCCTGTACTTACTCTGACATCTATGTGGTAAGCCCCTGGGAGTGAGAGGGCTACCAGGCTGCCTAAGGAAGGGTGAATGGATACAGGTCACAAACAGAGTAGGTCAAAGCTTCCCTGCCAATCAGTACTAGTACTGGGCACACAGTTCCTGCAACCTAGATGATGCAGGGGAGCATCAGCCTTCAAAATAGGTGGTTAGATGAATAAATAAAAAATCAAATCCAGTTTGATAAAGATGTTAACTTGCTAGAGCTTTCAAAATTTAGAAAAATTAAATTGAACTCCGGTGATACAGCTGCATGATCAAAGTGTTTTCCAACTGTGGGATATTTTTTTACTCTAAATGCTTTTCCTTTCTCTGTATTGATTCTATGCCTAACACAAAATAAAATGAAGTAGAAAATATATCTGATGAATCATACAGTTTCATCCACGCCAGTGGCTTCTGAAAGTCAGACGAAGCTGTGTTTCAAATAGCCTTAATAATGTCAGTTGCTTTAATGTCTGTGCTTTCTGAAATTAGTGACAAGCTATGTGATTCTGTAACAATAGCAAAATATTTAAAAGATCACAACCTTTCAATTTAAGCACAATCTATATAGACTTTTCTTTCCTCCCTTATTAGGTTAGGACCTTATGTAATGTGACCATATGCCACAGTTCTGATATTAAGCCTATCTTCCTTTAATGTTCATGTTCATTCTGAGGACATTGTTTTTAAATGTTGGGAAGGTGTGGAAGACAGCAATAAGAATGAGGAAGAAAGGGGAAATAAAGCAGATGGCAAGAGACAATACCTTTGAGCATTTTCACATATAAGAAAATACATGACATAAAAGGTATAAGAAAAAGTAAGATTGCTTCTTGACCACCAGGACAGGCTAAATAATGAAGAATTAATGGAAATGCAGGGGCAGGGAGAGAAGAAAAATAAATCACAGCAGGACATTTTACAGGAACATTCTGTGGTGTGGGGAGAAATAGAGTCCAAAATACAAACCTGTCAAGCAAAAAGAGAAAATGAAGCATTCACACTGTTTTTCACGACTTCAAGCCCCATTGAGTTAATCAGTCAATGCAAACACCAACTGCATAAAAATATATAACGATAATTCCGAATAATACCACATAATTCCCATTCATTATTCAGTTTGTGGTGTTTTTCAATAAAGCACCGCTTCCTAAGAATGAAACTATGTGAGATAATATTCTACTGTGGTTGACAAAGACTGCCACTTTATGATATTCAATTTGTTTGCTTTCTCCCTCTTCACTCAATTGAATCTCATAGTAATTAATATAAATACACTGATTATCAAAATTTGGTTGTTTATATTGGGTCTTTAAGAATTTTTACCCCAACTAATTCACATTTAGTAGAATTCTGAAATAATCATCTTCTTTCAACAAATAAGTACTTTCAAAAGGGCCTCTGCAAATGACACCCATGATTGCTAATGGTGTTCCTTCAGCCACTGGTATTGAGCCTAAATCAGTATTGATCCAAAATTCCAAAGGCCCACAGTTAAAAATTACATTTGTAACATTGCTAGAGATACAAGAATAGACCAACACAGGACCAGGTCCCTTTTCTCTTTCGCCCTTGTCCTGGGCCATTGGGCTCATTAAAGAACAAAGTTCTAGGGGAGTTGTGGTTTTGATTACCCTTCTTGGTCTTTCTTTCACCTACTAGTAACTTTGCACCAGTTTAGAAAGCTGGAGCTGTGAGCTCCAGGGGGTTGGTAAGTTATTTGGGGATGCCCATTGGTCCTCTGCCACGCCCCCACCTGGGCCAGCTTTTGAGTTCCATTTACTCAAGCGCTGGAAGGTACTTCCCTACCTTCTGCATTCCCCTAAAAAATCTCACAAACAAAACCACAGTTCTAAATTAGTTTTATGTTATCAGAGAAGACAAAATAGAACAGAAAGGGAAGTGAATCGAAAACTCGCTTAGGATGGGAATACACACTGATAGTGGAAGACACAACAGTCTGAGATTTTTCTGACTACAGGAAGCAGGAAAGGGCTTCCTGCATAGATACCCAAGGAGGGGAAAGCGGGTGGGGATATCATTAATCAGTACTTCCCCCTTTGGCTAAACTGAAGAAAACAAAATATCTCTGAGGAGGATCCTCTTACACGAACCAAACTGAGCCCATACCCACAGTGCCCACAGCTTCCTTATCACAGCATCTCCACAATGAACAATGCTTGCGATCTTTCTTAATGAAAATACTGGGGAAGATATAAATTAGGGGTGCCAATGTCACTCAATGTGTCTCCCTTTCTCCCAAGATGGATTATCTGCCTCATCCTCCTGAACTCTGCCATTCCCTCCTAACCTCTACCTTCCTCTTCCACAAACTCTCTACAAATCAGTCACTTCTCTCTCTCTCTCTCTCTCTCTCTCTCTCTCTCTCTCTCTCTCTCTCTCTCATTATCTCTCCAAGACATCCTGTGCTGTACGTACATCCTGAAAATTCTTGTGTCTCCAAAGTAGAGATATGTTTGTTCATTCATTGTTTCTTTTTTCATTCTTTGTTTCTTTCATTTAATAGGTCTTTAAAGAAAGCCTTTCCCAATCCCTCTTAATTCTGCCTTCTTTCTGTTAATTATTTCCTGTTTATCCTGTGTTTGGCTTGTTTATGTGTATATGTGTTTGCATATTTTCTTTCCCATTCGATTGTCAGCTGTTTGAGGGTAGGAATTTTCTTTGCCCCTTTTTGTATCCCTAGCAGTTAGCATAGTGCTCACTTAATAAATGCTTATTGATTATTTTTTCATTTGTTCATATGTCTAGTTATCTCTGTTAATTTTATAAAATGTATTTGTTTATATTTCCTATATCACTGTGGGTACTCTTTTCACTAATGTGTTTGGCAACAGTTTCATATCTTTTCATCCTGTGCAACTTTTGTCTGTGTCCTTTGATAAATCTTTCAGGGAGGAGTCGTGCAGTGCACTGGAAATCTTCCTCTGGTTTCTTCCATATCTGGGAGGGGATTTCTGGGGTGGAAAATATGGGGAGAGAGGACTGGGGAGAGGTTCACCAATGTATCACATACATCATCCTTCTCTTACCCTTTTACTGCAACCAGCCCACTTTCCTTTGTGGCTGTACATAGTTGTGATATCTTTTCTACCATACAAACTCATGAAATAGTTTACTAGTGTGATAAAAAAACATGATCCATACCAATGGAGAAACTACTAACACTAATCAAATCAGATTTTTGGAAGGATGGAAGTGTTCTTTAGCCTGAACTTATACATAATATGTTTAGCGATGCTTATTTATCTTACCCTATTTTTTGAAACATCTTTTAAACGTTTTTGAATACTTTATTTTAAATAAAAATTTTATGTTTTCCTTCAGCAGAGTTCATGATACCTCTAGAGATTATATGAACTCAGGTTTACTCCCCAGTCACCTGTTAAATCAGCTCCCCAGTGAGTGTTGTATTTTACATTGTAAGCTCCTTGAGGACAGGGACTGTCTTTTTCCTTATATTTGTATTACCAGCAGTTAGTTAGATGTATTAATAAATACATCTTGACAACATCTAAGCAAGAGGACCTTGAGCTCCCTAGTCTCCTCTACTTCACACCTCAAAATCTTTCTGTCTTATACCACATTCTTTCCTTTTCTGTTTTAGTCTCTAAGGGGTAAGTTCTTCTTCTTGCCCAGAGCATTCTCTGTATTTATGTCCCCGATCCTTTCTCTTCTCTCTTCCCCCAACTTTCCCTTATCTACTGACTTGAATGAGCATGTAAAGCACAATGCACTCGGAGTTAGCAGACACTTGAAATGAATCCCACCTCTAAAGCTTCAGAGGCTAATGACTCCCTTACTCCTCCAGGATCACATAGAAAAAAGTCTTTGGTTTTGAACCCTTCCTACCTTGGTCTCCTCCTCCATATTTCTTCCACCTTACTCCCTTTCACATGCTCAGTGATTCAGTGACCCTGACCTTGTGATGCTCCTCACACACAACATTCCATCTGCCAACCATGAGCATACTATTGGCTGTTCCTCATGCCTGGAATTCTCTTGCTCTTCATCTCTAGTTCCTGGTTTTCCTGATCTAAGAAGCCTTTCCTGGTACCCCTTAATGCTTTTAGTGCCTTTCCTCTAAGATTTTCTCCAAATATATGTGTTGTGTATATGTGTATGTATATACACACACGTGTATGTCTATGTCTATTTGTGCATAGTTGTTTTCATGTTGTCTCTCTCATTAAACTAGGAGCTCCTTGAGAGCAGAGATGATTTATTCCTGTTTTTGTATTCCCGGCACCCATGCAGTGCCAGGTGCATGGGTAGGGAACCTGCAGCCTTGAGGCTACATGTGACCTCTAGATCCTCAAATGCCAGACATTTAACTGAATCCACACTTCACACTTCCCTTAATAACAGGATTTGTTTGGTAAAACTTGCACTCAGTTAAAAGACCACATCCAGCCCTTGCCTTCTAGGCACATGCCTGCAAGGCTGAAGGTTCCCCACCCTTGGTGCATGGCAGATGCTCAATGAATCCTTATGGACTTGGCATAAAGAAGTGTGACCTGGGCAAATCACTTACACTGCTTTCATCCTCACTTCCCTCCTCTCCACAATGGGAATGATAATATCAGTAGTACTTCTCTCCCAGTGCTGTTAAGAGGTGCAATTGAGAAATGTATGCGTATTTTGAAGTAATTAACTATTAGGTTGGAATGCATTGTCTTTATTGATATATAAATTAGGACATAGGAATAAAGAAATAAATATACAAGGCACTCTGAAAATAATCTATTCTTCCTATCTTGTGAGTCTTCCCAGGTTCTTATATTATCACTCCTTTTTGTTGTCACATCGAGGAAGGTAGGGAATCTGAATATAAGAAGCTGTGAGGGCAGTAACTTCTCCCCATAAAAAAGCCAAGAGATAGACTTTCCTTTTTTTGGACTGACTACAGCCAGCACATAAAAGGAAGGCGTTTGAGCCTAGCTATTCTTGATGCTGAGAGGAAAAAGGAAGAGAGCTATTCAGGACCTCTTCACAGAAGCGCACTAAAGTAGCTTTTCCTTTGTGCCTGTGTTTGTGTTCTCCTTTGTGTGCTGAGTTAGGCTAAGCCCCATGAGGTCTTGGTGGTGCAGAATAATAATACAGTCTTGGATGGCTCTGAGAGGTTATGGCAATAATGTCATCAGTGCCACAAAGCCTGGCAAAAGCTGCCTTGAATGTGGGTTTTTTTCTACATTAAGGCATGCTAAAGTCAGAGGTCACAGGTCGCTGGCACTTTTGGGGGTATTTTATTAAAATTCATTTAATGCATTCATTGTACACTAGTCTAAGCAATAGGGATACACAGGTAGTTATTATTAGTATTATTAGTAAGGGAACTAATGAGTAGAGGAAGTGTATTTTTTTCTTCCCCAGTTGGAAGGAAGGACTGATAGTTGTCAGATGGAAGTTGCACAGGATAAACAAAGGAAATTTTTGAGGCCCTGGGTGTAATAAAATGCCAAGCCAGTGGTCAGCTGATTATAAGGCAAAGGTCTTGAACTGAATATATGTGTGTGTGTGTGCGTGTATGTATGTATATCATGATATTTAGAGCCTTATTTGGCTCTAAATCACTGATGTGATTAAAAAGTGGTTTATTTAGATACGGGTTGCTTCCTCACTGAAACCTGGAGAATTTACCCCTTTGCTACTTCCTCCTCTTCTCTACCTCACCATTGTCTAGTAAATTGGCTAGGGAATTTCCGGCTCCTTTAAATCTTATTTGCTTTCTGTAGTTTTATAATGAGTCTGTCCTTGAGAAAAAGATAAACTCATTTTTATTGTATTCTGAGGAAGCATTTACTATAAATGAATGGATTACACTATAGGAGATTACTAAGGGGAAATCACTGGACCTATCCATAAGTGTGAGTCCATTTCAAAATGCTTTTTTTCCTCCCTCGGTCATCCTCCTCTTCAGTACATCTCATTCCTCCTCCCCCTTCTCTCCCCTCCCCCAGTCTGTCTCCGTGTGTGTCTCTCTTTCTTACCCTTCCACTGCCAAAGAATGGCTTTACAAATGCAAAAAGATAGTATTTACTCAGATAATACTTATAGGGAAAGGGAGGGAAAAGTTACCGTGAGAGTGTGCAGAGTCCCTGTGGAACCGACTGAAAACAGACTGTTAGCACCTTAAGAAAGCTGGGGCATCTGAACTATTTGAAAGTTCTGAGGTCACATCAACCTCCTCTGTCTCAAGGCAGTGGGTACAAGCAAACCAAAAGAGACCCTGGCCTGGTGTTTTAGCGTCTAAAGCTAAGCTTTACACTGCTTTGTGCCTGAAGGAGGAAAAGAGATCCAGGTAACATCTCTTCATGGGAGTCTGGAGTTCTTGGCTTACCTTCTGGAAGACATCTCAGAGATCATCTAGTGCACATGGTTTAGACTACCATCCCCTTTGCAATGTCCCTGAAAAGTGATCACCCTCCTACCTCTGAAAGGCCTCCAGTGACAGAGAACCCACTGCTTCCTGAGTATATCATTCCACTTTTAGACCATGAGCATTAAATCTGCCTCTCTGTACTTGACTTCCGTCCATTGCTCCCAGTCTGTTCTCTGGAGGCAAGCAGAACAAGACCAGTTCCTCTTATGTATAACTAACTGTTCTTCAGGTGCTTGGGGATAGCTCTCGGATTCCCCTAAGTTCTCTCCAGGTTAAATATCTCCAGTTCTTTCAACTAAGCGTGAGAAATTCTCTTGTCCCTCCACGGTCCTGGTTCAGTTGTTCAGCCAGATACTTTTGTGACTGCATTTGTAGCCTTCTTTTGAATGTGGTCCAGCCAGTTAGTGCATTTCCCTAATGAAGAAGGTATGACTAGTAGGAACCTGGTAAACCCTCCTGAATGCCTCTTGTGTTTCCTTAAAAATGTGTTAATTATTTAACAAGTTTGGCTCTTGGATAATGTATGAACTCACCAGATCCTGGTTGCTTCTTTCCCCTTTTCCCTTTAGCACCCATTAAGGATGCCTGATTCATTCATTACCAGTTCCCACACCTGAGCTCCTTCCTAGTAGTTGGCATTTAAAAGGGAGAGCAGAAACAGACAGATGGAGAGAACTGGAGCTGAGAGGAGGATGGGGACTAAGTGATTTCCTGAAGGGGTGTAACAGATGTACAGGTTTCCCCTCCTGGGACTTAATGAATGGGTTTTCTTGACTTCCCAACAAAAACAGTTGTGTTCCTCTTATTGGAGGCCACAACTCTAGGATAAAACGATAAGTTTGAAGGGCCATATAGGTTTTTGGGGAAAGAAGGATTCACTGAGGAAGGAAAGAAAACCATCTTAACTGGTTATGGGTTTAGGTGTGAGGTTTTGCATGTGTATGACATTAAATGAAGATTGTCCTGTATTCAGTGTTATGATAACATAAGCACTAGCATAGGAGTCTCGTTCTTTTTCTTTTGTTATAACCTACACAACAAGAAATGTAAGGGCATTTCCAAGAGAAACTCTGTTTATGGGCAACATAAGCCTTGTCCCCCCAAAATTACTTAGTATATAGAAGAAGGATTTAGAAAGGATATATGAGGCTCTTCCTAGGCACACCCTTTACTCTGAAATGTGGCATCTGGGTCCAAAAACAATACTCCAAATATGGTCTGGTAAAGGCTGAGTTCAATGGAACTGTTACCTCTTCCCTTCTGCATACTGTATCTCTTGATGTAGTGTATGATTGTGTGAGATTTGTTGGCTATCTTGCTGTCCTGTTGACTAACATCGAGTTTCCTAAAAACCTCATATTTTTCCCATGAACCATCATATAGTCATAATTCCTCTGTCCTATAGTTGTCCTATAGTTAGCTTTTTGAACCTAAATGTAGGATTTTACACATATTTCAACTAAATTCATTTTATTAATGTCCACATATCATTCTAGTCTGCCAAGATTTTTTTTTGCTTATCTCAGTTACCCAATATGCAGCTGTTCCTTCCAGTTTCTGTCTTTTTCAGATTTGAAAACCATTATTTCTAGCATATCAAAAACCACATGAGATTCTTTGATCCAACAACACATATAACTTTGTTGACCTTATTATTATTAATACCAAAGCATAATACAAGAAGATGTTATGTTTTATTTGATAACCAAAGTAAAAGTATTTGACACTTTTATAGAAGATACACATTACTGATTCCAAATGAAAGAGGGAGATGCTCCTATGTGCAAATGACTGTATTGATTGCATCCTGCCCTGGGACATTATAGAGTCATATGAATGAGAAAAAAAATCATTCAAGCGTTTGGGTTCACTTTACACACAGGAAAACACTATGTTGTATCAGAATGCCTATTCTCCAAGACTATGATAGGCAGTAGAAGTTATTCATCACTATGTGTATCTTAGACACTTTAGACGGACCATGAAATGGCAGCAAAATTGAATAGATGTCAGAGAACTGGTTAGAATGTTTCTTTGCCCTGGTTGTCCCACATGCCTAGATTTCCTCCCTCCTCACTTCTGCCTCAGAATATCCTTCTCTTTCTTTAATTCTCCTAAGGTTCCAACTAATTCCTCCCTCCCTTTATTTTTACCCATTTTGAAATCTTGCATACCTTAAGTTGCTGAAGTCCTAGATACAACATCAAAGGGTCTAGAAAATGAGAAACTGCTAATTATGTTCAAGATCTGTAGTTGCTCTATCTTTGATAGAACCTGTTGTTCATTCATTTTCCAGTCATGTCTGATTCTTCATGATCCCATCTGGGGTCTTCTTGGCAAAGATGCTGGTGTGGTTTGCCATTCCTTCTCCAGCTAATTTTATAAATGAGGAAACTGAGGCAAAGTTTAAGTGCCAAATTTTTAGGTGCTTTGTCCAGGACTGTCCAGCTAGTAAGTATCTGAGACTGGATTTGAACTCAGGAAAGTCTGTCTTCCTGACTCTAGGCCTGGAGCACTATAAAATTCTTACCTTTCCATTGAAATTATGTCAGAGATTGTGGAAACCTGACAGTACCTGGAAATAATGAAACTTGGTGGGCAAATAGTCTCAAGATGAGAGTTGTTGCTAAAATTGTTGGGTTCTAAGACCACAAAGTCATTAACCTGTTAATAGTTAATTTACATATTAGCATGTGATTAGTCTACTGACCTCTAAGACAAGGTGGAGCAACAAGAAATATGGGGAGGCAAAGACTTCTGTAATTCTGTTCAAATGTCCACTGAAAATACGGTCTTCTACCTAAATTGTCAGTTCTCTAGTTCCTTATTCTTGACTAAAAAATTAAAAAACAGTTGAAAGATATTTCAGCTCACCCAGTTAGTCATAATTATCATCACATGCCACTGAAAAATATTATAAAATTCAGGGATAGCCTTATTTTTCATAGAAAGTGAAAATTAATTTGACATCAGATCTCTGACTCCATCTTCCCAGTAGATATATTTAAAAGCATTTCATCACCGTAAATGTATAATACAGAGGTAGCATGAGGTTAATAGACTCCTGTGAAGTTAGAAAGACTTGAATTCAAGTCTTGACTTTACTATGTACTGGCTGTGTGCCCCTGGGCAAGTTCCTTACCTTCTCATGCTAGGAGCAAGAATTCTGTAAGACTGGAAGGTTACTTCCAGTAACAGCTAAGGTTATTTATTTCATTGATATAAGGAGATTCTGTTCTGGTGAGATCAGAGGTCTATACCTCAAAATCAAACACACAGTACTGCATACTTAAAATATACCTTTTTTAAAATAACAAACAAAAACTGCTACTCTTGTTTCAGAGTAAGAGAATTATCCTTTTAAAGTTTTAGGTGGATTTCAGGTTTCAGTCTGCCAAAACACAGTAAATTAGTAAATGTATGTTGGTGTCAGGACTGATGATTCTAAGAAGATGCTGTTCATAAGAACATTTTTTGTGGTAGCAAAATATATAATATCATATATAGTCTATATCATGCTTGTATTATATTGTCCTGATTAGTGATTCCTCTAAGAAGAGAGTTTACGAGCTTCTGTGCTAGTATCAGAAAGCTTAGATGGAAACAGTTGCATATCTTTTTTATTCAGTTCCTGGCACATCTTGAGAAAATATATTCAGAGCATTGTCTTGGAAGCATTTTGGTCCATATTTTTTGGAAATGTGATCCTTTAAATAGACACCTTGTAAACAAGTAGCTGTAAAACTGCGAAGCATACGTTGTCCTCACACTATGTGGTAGTTCTAGGACAGCCAAGATCCCAGTTCCAAAAGGAGGATATGTTTTAAATTGGACCTGAAAGTTACTACCCAACAGAGTGAGTGGGAAATAGGAGCAATGTGTTCCCAGTAACCAAATGTGTCAACCAACGAGGTTGTTTACATGTTATATCCATTCTAACCTTTGAGTATAGTCCTTTCATCCACACCAAGGTGAAACACCAGTCAGGGCCCCCGGTCTAAATGGCATGGCTCACCATTAGCATAATTTGGAATTCTTTTGGTGAATCAGAAAGGAAAAGAGCCACTGGGAATACATAGCAGGAAAACACTTGAGAGAAGGCCAAAGTTGTAAAATGACTATAATTTTGTTATGTGATCAATTTAAGAGCTTGATTTTGGTGGACTTTGTGAACAGATGTGAAGTTTAAATGTCATTTTGCAAACTGCTAGGAGAGACGGTTACATCCACAGGCTTCACTGGCACATAGACTCTATGAATGTAAGAATCTCTTCTAGCAGTTTCATATGCATATGGAATAGAAGAAGTGAGACTGTTGAATATAGTGACTGAAATTGCACACCTGGGGGTTTTAGGGTAGAAAGAGTGTTTTTTGATCACAACTCTAGGGATCTGTCAAAGCTAGTGGAGAATCTGAGAATAATAGACTGTCTGTATCCTAGTGACCTAAACATGTTCCCACTCAGTGAAGTGAGAATTGAATTTAAAAGCTACAAAAATATTTTGCTTATATAAAAATAATTTATTGAATTTAAAAATTTTAGCAATATGCATCCCTGAAGAACTTTTAAGACTCATAATTGTGAAAAATAAACATAACACCATCATAATAAGTAAGCCACCACAGAGATGGTTCCAAAATATAAATAACAGGAATATTCCATATGATTTACAAAAGAAACAAATAAAAAATTTTATTCTAGAAGTGAAGGCAAGGATGTATATAATGTCATAATCCATTTGTATTTCTCAAGCACACACCGAGAGTATGTCATTGACCTAAACTTTCAGGAGCAATTTTGTAGCAGAAAATTAGAATGAGATAATAAAAGCATTATAGAGAATAAAGCTTTTATAAATATGAAGGAGAAAATATGCTCACAAATAAATGAAGAAGGGATAGAATATCAATAATTCAATATCAATGCTTCAAAGAATCTAAGTGTTAAACTCATTAGTTTGCTCTACTCTTGAAAAGAAAAATTAAGTGGAGAAATTGGGATCATTGGGAAATAACGTAGACCTTGATGAAATAGCTATTGACAAAAGATAGTTTACTTATAAAACTTTTAGATATACAAATTACCTGGTCCATCCTAAGCATGCATCCTAAGTCATTAAGAGCCCAGAATATACTACTTAAAATGTCATTTTAAAAAAATCATGGACACCATAAATAATCTTAGAACGTTGTGAACAAGGGTGAAGAAATGCAGATTTGTTCTCAAA
Source organism: Bettongia penicillata ogilbyi (assembly GCA_023548195.1). Lineage (NCBI taxonomy): Eukaryota > Metazoa > Chordata > Mammalia > Diprotodontia > Potoroidae > Bettongia > Bettongia penicillata. Next base: position 13,822,027 of record JAJHZJ010000314.1, read on the forward strand.
TAAAAGAAAAGTAAGACTCCATGTTATTTGCCAGAAATTCTCATAAGTGATAATGTTAATAATAAAATTAATACTAAGATAAAAAAGCTAGGGGGACGAGCCAAGATAGTGGAGTAGAAAGACTCACATATGCTAGCTCCGAATCCACAGCCCATAAATTTCCTGTAAAAACAACTCCCCACAAATTCTGGAGCACTGCAAGCTGCCCACCAATGCAGTGGAAGAGATTTCCATTCCAGAGAGCCCTGGAAAGCCATCCCCAGGGGTCTGTGGCACTCTGGATGCGGAGCACACCCCTGCACTGCCCTGGCCACACGGCCCCAGAGGAGCAGATCCGAGCAGGCTTCAGGGACGGAATCTCCAGCGGCCGCGAGGGTCCCTGCACCCACAGGCGCTACAGGTCAGTGAGAGAGAATTCTGGGCTGGCCAAGAGGGGAGCAGGATGCCTCCATGGCTCAGGCCCCCTCGGGAGGCAGCAGCAGAGGGAGCAGCAGAGGCAGTGGCTGCCCGGGACTCCCGGAGCAAACAGGAGCTCAGGGCCATTACCAAAGGTCTCTGCAGAAACGCCCTGAAGGAACTGAGCCTGGGAGGAGGCCCTGCCCCCATCTGAGCACTAGAACTTAAGCTCACATTGAATAGCAGCCACTCCCCCCACAGAAAGCCCTGAGGCTGGGAAGCAGCATTTGAATCTCAGACCCCAAGCACTAGCTGGGCAGATCTAGGCAGGGGTGGAGAGGAATCTCAGAAGTCAAGTAACTGGCTTGGAAAATGCCCAGGAAAAGGAAGCAAAATATACCATAGAGAGCTATTTTCTTGGGGAAGAGATGTTCCTTCCTCCTTTCATTTCTGATGAGGAAGTACAATTCTTGCCATCAGGGAAAGATGTGGAGGTCGGGGCCTCTCTATCCCAGACATCCGAGGTGGATGTCCGGTGGGCTCAGGTCATGGAAGAGCTCAAAAAGGATTTTGAAAATCAAGTTAGACAGGTGGAGGAAAAACTGAGAAGAGAAATTAGAGAGATGCAAGAAAAGAAGGAAAAACGGGTCAATACTCTGCAAAGGAGACCCCAAAAAATGCTGAAGAAAATAACACCTTGAAAAATAGGCTAACTCAATTGGCAAAAGAGGTTCAAAAAGCCAATGAGGAGAAGAATGCTTTCAAAAGCAAAATTAGCCAAATGAAAAAAGAGGTTCAAAAGTTCACTGAAGAAAATAGTTCTCTCAAGATTAGAATGGAACAGATGGAGTCTAATGACTTTCTGAGAAACCAAGAAATCATAAAACAAAACCAAAAGAATGAAAAAAATGGAAGAGAATGTGAAATATCTCATTGGAAAAACAACTGACCTGGAAAATAGATCTAGGAGAGACAATTTAAAAATTATGGGAATACCTGAAAGCCATGATCAAAAAAAGAGCCTAGACATCATCTTTCATGAAATTATCAAGGAAAACTGCCCTGATATTCTACAACCAGAGGGCAAAATAAGTATTGAAGGAATCCATCCATCACCGCCTGAAAGAGATCCAAAAAGGGAAACTCCTAGGAACATTGTGGCCAAATTCCAGAATTCCCAGGTCAAGGAGAAAATCTTGCAAGCAGCTAGAAAGAAACAATTCCAGTATTGTGGAAATACAATCAGGATAACACAAGATCTAACAGCTTCTACATTAAGGGATCAAAGGGCGTGGAATAGGATATTCCAGAAGTCAAAGGAAGTAGGACTCAAACCAAGAATCACCTACCCAGCAAAACTGAGGATAATACTTCAGGGGAAAAACTGGTCTTTCAATGAAACAGAGGACTTTCAAGCATTCTTGATGAAAAGACCAGAGCTGAAAAGAAAATTTGACTTTCAAACACAAGAATGAGAAGAAGCATGAAAAAGTAAACAGCAAAGAGAAGTCAAAAGTGAACTGTTTACATTCCTACATGGAAAGACAATATTTGTAACTCTTAAAACTTTTCAGTATCTGGGTAGTTGGTGGGACCACAAACAGATGTACACACACACACACACACATGTACATGCATGCATGCACACACACATACACACATGCATGCACATACAGAGACAGAGAGCACAGAGTGAATTGAATAGGATGGGACCATATCTTAAAAGAAATTAAGGTAAATGGTGAGAGAGAAATGTAGTGGGAGGAGAAGAGGGTGAAATGGAATGGGGTAAATTATATCTCATTCAAGAGGCAAGCAGGAGACTTTTTAGTGGAGGGAAAAAGAGGAGAGCTGAGAAAAAAACAAGAAGTTTACCCTCATTACATTCGACTAAAGGAAGGAATAAAATGCACACTCATTTTGGTATGAAAACCTATCTTACAATTCAGGAAAGTGGGGGAGATGGAGATAAGCAGGGAGGGAGGGATGATGGAAGGGAGGGCAATGGGAGAAGGGAGCAATTTGAAGTCAACACTTGGGGAGGGACAGGATCAAAAGACAGACTAGAAACAATGGGGGGCAGGATACAATGGAGGGAAATACAGTTAGTCTTACACAACACAACTGTTATCGAAGTCATTTGCAAAACTACACAGATATGGCCTATATTGAATTGCCTGCCTTCCCAAAGGGAATGGGTGGGGAGGTGGAGGGATGGGGAGAATTTGGAACTCAAAGTTTTAGGAACATCTGTTGAGTATTGTTTTTGCTACTAGGAAATAAGAAATACAGTTAATGGGGAATAGAAAATCATCTGGCCCTACAGGACAAAAGAGAAGATGGGGACAAGAGAAGGAAGGGATGATAGAAGAAAGGGCAGATTGGTGATAGGGAAAATTAGAATGCTCGGTGTATTGGGGTGGGGGGAGGGGATAAATGGGGAGAAAATTTGGAATGCAAAATTTTGTGAAAATGAATGTAAAAAGTTAAATAAATAAATTTATATTTTAAAAAAAGCTAAAATGGAATCACGAGCAAGAAGGAAACATGTCATTTCATTTTGATAGTTTTCATAAATGGTGGATGAAAAAATGTAAAACAATAAAAAAGCAACTATTTACCATTTACCACCAAGTGTATCTTTAGTTACCATAGCAGATCTATAGGAATTCTGACAATTTCACATTGACCATAAGAGTTCTGAGTTTCAATTGATTTTATCCTAAGTTCTGTATGTATTTGTGGGAGAATGTGCCATCACTTGTGACGTGATGTTGTTTATCTGCCCTGTAACACCTCAGTAATATACCTAAAAGTTAACTTATTCCACCTGGCTAATTAATCATTGTGGAGCATACCAGATGAGGGCTTGTGAACATCAGAACTAGAGAAACCACCTATATTCCTTCTGGTTATCCTTGAACCTTGATATGGGCAGCTAGGTGGTGCAGTGGATAGAGTACCAGTGCAGGAGTCAGGAGGACCTGAATTCAAATCTCACCTCAGACATAGCTGTGTGACCTTGGGCAAGTCACTTAACCCCAGTTACCTTATCCTGGGTCATCTCCAGTCATCCTGATGAATATCTGGTCACTGGATTCAGATGACTCTGGAGGAGAAGTAAGCCTGGTGACCTGCACAGCCCTTCCTCACTCATAACAAAGTCAAGTGCAAGTCATGTCATCATTTCTCTGATGGCATGGTCTTCGGCAATGAAGGACGAACACACAGAACCTTGACAGGAAAATACTAACCCCCTTGGGCCTTGACTTGCCTGTCAGAAAGGAAATTAAGTAAAGTGGCATCACAGTGGGTACTGGTTGAAACTTTTTTATTGGCCCTTTTATTACTTGAAATTTAATAATTTAAAATGTATTACTTTAAATTACTCATCTATTCAATATCTAAAACCATCAGCCCCGTTTTTAGAAAGAAAAACTACTCCACTTTCTCCCTATGAAATTAAGAAAGATGATTAGATAACCCAAAGGGACTTATTTTTATAAAAACTTTTTTTGCCCTAAAAAGGGGGCAAAAAATTGTATTTCAAATAATTTGCAATAGATTTATATAAGATGGTACAGTGGATAGAGTACAGAGTTTGACATCAGGAAGACCTGTATTTCTTGGACTTTTTAACTGGCTTTTTTAGACATTTACGGTGTGACCTTATATGATACTTAACCTCTCTCAGCCTCAGTTACCTCATCTGAAAACTGAAGGGGTTGACTCACTGGCCTCTATGGTCTTTTTTTCAGTCTCAGCCTAATATGCTATGGTCTCATTGTCCCAAATCTCAATACATTAAATTGCATCTTATTCTTTTCTTTTTGTTTCCCCCTCAGAATACTGGTTGTATAACTCCACCAGTCATTATCTTTGAGCAGGGTATCACACAGGACTTTCAAATTTCCAAGCTGGTTTTTAATCTTTACCCTGCCACAGTGTTAATATCATCTTCAAGTACCACTATCTTCCCTTTAATGTGGTCAACAAAGTGACTTTACTTTTGCTGTAGTTTTCCCCTGTACTAATCTTAGCACTTTAAGACAATGTTTTGAGAGATCCTCTCTACGGTTCTAAGGGAAACCTTTTTCCGATATTAAAGGCATTTGGAGCAGTAACATTTTCTTCTTAGTTAATTACATGAAGATGAATGAGAGAAGTATGGAATCTCTCTTCTCAGCATCACTAAACCTCAGATTTTTTTTCCAGTTTCTATATCCGTAAAGCTCTAAAGCTTTTCTTCAAATGATATGAGTGAAATAAATTCCATTTCAGGTCCAAAGGCACTCACTAAGATCTTAAGGTTTAGATTCTACTTTACCAAATTATTTCTAGTTCATGTAGGAGTCAATCTCTTTGTTTATTTAAACTTAAAATAGGTGGGTTAGGCTGTTAGCTGCTGTTGACTTTGTCATTCATGTTATAAATTTAAATTCTGATTCTCTAAACAAAGTTTTTAGAAAAGGTCCTCTTTTTCATTCTAAAGTAAACATCTTCAGTGGAGAGGAGCACATTCTTGCACTGGGATCCTCTGAAAGATGAATGGTTTTGTACTCAACATGTGTAACCACCTTTCATTTTCTTAGAAGGAAGAACATTTTAAACGTAGTCATTTTTTGCCATATTCATTTAAGATGGATTAATTAACAGATTCCTAATTCATGCCACAGCTCAATGGTGCAGTGGATAGAGCACAGGATGTGGAGTCAAGCAGACCTAAATTCAAATCAGGCCTCAGACACTTACTAGCTCTGTGACCTTGGGCAAGTCACTTAACCCTTTTTGTCTCACTTTCCTCATTTGTAAAGCAGACTGGAGATGCAAATGGCAAACCACTCCACTCTCTTTGCCAAGAAAATCCCAAATGGGGTCACTAAAAGTCAGACATAACTGAAAAAATCAAACAACGAGAAAATTTACCCATAGGAATACAAAAAATTATTCTCTAAATTTGGAGATGATATCTTCTAGAGAAACAAATATCTCTAAAATAACAATAACATAAAAGTCAACAACTCTCACTTATGTTACATTTTAATTTTTACAAAGTACTGTCCTCCTACAATACTGTGAATAGTGTATTATCACCCCCATTTTAGCAATAAGAAAACTGAGCTTCAGAAGGTAACATGTAACATTTAACACTTACACAGCCAGAAATTTGTAGTTGTGAAGATAGAAACAGCAAGATTTGGCAACTAATTGGTTATACGGGGTGAGGAAAAAAAGAGGAATTGACGATAATGCCACAGTTATGAAACTGGGAGAATGGAAGGATGGTAGCATCTTTGGGCAGACAGAGGTCAAATGACTTGACCAGAGTCTCACAGCTAGTAAGTGTCAAAGGCTAGATTTGAATTTAAGTTTTCCTGACTCTGGGTCCAGCACTGTATCCACTATGCCACTTAGCTGTCTCCTGACTCCTAGGGGTAATATAACTGTCACTTCAGCAGCTCCTTTACAACCTTAGAGTCTTGGGAAATAGTCTTGGAACACAAAAAAAGATCATAGGATCATATAGCATTTAGAGGGAGAATGTGCCCTAAGAGCAAAACTGATGCAGACAGAGCTTAACAGGAACCCAGATGCATCATGTCCACCATAGTAATGCAAGTACAAAAACAAACTTTCTTTATCAGTATACTTGCCTCCAAGCTGGTGAAACCCAGATACTTCCAAGCTAACTCCACTGCATAAAAGATCCCTTCCCTTATGGAACTTATTATCTACAAGTCGATCATAATAACTAGTATTAATCTTTAACAGACTTATTGTTAATAAGTGACAAGTAAGCTTTCATATACAGATTTTATTCCCCATATTGATCTTTGAATTTAGGTCATTCTTATTCCATTCATGTGGCATTAAATTAATTGCTATGGAATGGCACTTCTAATCTTAAAATATTTAATAGAAGATATTACCAGGACCAACACTTCAAATAAATATATAGCTATCTAGGCTATGGTATTTAGAGCCCATTTACCTAAAAATATTTTCTTGCATGGCCTTCCATGTTTTATATGTCTCGTTAACAGAGTTATTCCTTCCGTTCAAACAATAAAGTCAGAGGCATTGCATCTAAAATCTCTGAACTGAATTGGTCCTTAATACTTACATTAGCATACATGTCTTTCTCAAATAACCCAGTCAAGAGCTGGGGAAATTTCAATGTGTGGAGAGGGACAGTCAGGTTGGGAAGTAGGACCACCTGTCTTCTAGCAATGACAATCTCTGGATGGGCAAGGATTCTATAAAGGCTCTAGGCCAGGCAGGACACAGCTACAGTGGGTGGTATGCTTCCAGGAAGGAAAAAGTATTTCACAGCAATACCTCACTTCAGGGCATGAGGTTACGTATTCCTATATGAGCAAAGCAAAGGCATGGGAGAATATGTCTCCACTCTGTGGGGCACTAATTCTAAGGGATTGGTATGGACTGTCATATTATTTTCTGATTTTTTTATTTACATAAATCTTATACTTTCCAATTTGACTTTAAGCTTCTTCTAGATGAAAAGTGTGTCTTATATTTCTCTTGTGTCTTCTTGGCAACTTGCAATGTGACTAACACACCTACTTGATTGCCTGGGTCTCACCTTTCCTCATTCTAAGGCATGCACACATTCACACAGGCATGCAAAAAATGCTTGTTGATTTACTTATAAGTAATCTTAGTTTATAAAGTAGCTATCAAGTATTTATTGAGCGTTTTTGTGACATGCTAATTTATAAATTCCAAGAATGTCATAGTGCAGTCATGCTGTGCCCTCTTAAACGGAATTCAGGACAGTGATCTCTCTACACTCTGTGGACATAGAACAAAAGTTCTAAAGAAAAAAATCTGAAGATCACCATACAAATCTTCAGCCAAATTAGCCCTGCACACTTTGGAGTCAGCCCAGTGGTATTGGTCCCAAACAGTAACCCAAACAGTTACAGAAAGCCTTTTGTTCTGAGTCAGGATTGAGGGAATCTGCCCAGTCCAAAAGAGAGAAACATACGTTTCCAGGCTAATCTAAAGTTCTACAGATTTTCAATAAGACCATGGTGAATCTACAACTTTTCCTGGTTGCTCTAATCAGCTGAAGTCTTAAGAGAAGTCATCTTTGAATCCCACTTGGAGGCAGCTAAGTAGCACTGTTCATAGAATGCTGGACGTAGAGTCAAGAATGCATGAGTTCAAATCCAGTCTGAACCTGGGCGAGTCATTTAACTTTTGTCTGCCTCAATTTCTTCCTCTGCAAAGTGGAGATAATAATAGTATCTGTTCCCTGGCTTGTTGTAAGGATGAAATAAGATATTTGTTAAGTGCTTTTCAGATGTTCATGGTATATAAATGCTAGTTCTTTTTGGATCGTGTGCATAGAAATGAATTAGAGGTTGAATAAAACATTTGTTAAGGACTTATCACATGTAAAATATTGTGCTAAAAACTAGGGATGCCAATAGAAAAGTAAGGCAAACCCTTCTCTCAGAGAACTCCCATTTTAATGGGAGAGGTCGCACATAGGTTAGTTTCAGATACAAGTCAGAGGGAAAGGTCTGACCATCCTTAGGGTCATCAGGAAAGTAGCTGGCAATGCTGCTTCTTTAATATCACTTCTGCTAATGGAATTAGGTCAGTTTCTGATGTTGAACCATTCATTTGTTAGTGCCAAGGTGGTGTGGACATTTTTTTCCCCTGGGTGCTTGAAAGCATTGCTACTCGCAGGGCTCTTGGGTTCAGAGTCCTGGGCTATTTCCATTAGGGTACAAAGGGAGATGGTGGTGGCTTGATTTTGTTGGCCCATGCTGGCACATCTTTCAACCTGAGGGCCTTACTACTTTAGGTGGCTTAGTGAGTGGCAGTTGTTTGCCATTTGGTATGAGTGGATGACCCTTTCTCCATAGAAGATGCTTACTTGGATGCTGGCTATGAAGTATGTTTTTGTTATTCTAGAAACACCAAATTGTTATGCTGCCCTGAAAAATCCCTAAAAGATGCTCTCTTGGCCCTCTCCAAGGTTATGTACTAACAGTTGTTATGAAGCACTTATCTTTGCAATTCTTCAAGAAAAAAAGATTATAATCTCTGAGGATATACAGCCAATATTAAAATAAATTATCATTTCCCCTACTCTATTTAGCTGCCTTTTATCAAGGTACTTTACTTCCACTAAAGGATCTCTTAAACATGAGTCTGGTGAGGTATTCTTTGTGATTAAAAAATTAGTCCTCGTGAGTGCAGCTCTCCTTCACTCCTGTAATATGAGTTATCAGACTCCAAACTTCCCTGGAGAAGGGTCTCTTCCTTAGAAAAAGGGCTCCCTTTGTACCATCCCTTCCCTCTTCTATATTACTGTTAGTAAATCACCAAATAGATGACAACCCGTAAGCCAGACAGTAAAATATAGCAGTAGCAAGAGCTCAAGAGAAACTGTGCTAGATTTCTAAAATATTACATGCTTCACTGAAGAAAATTCGCCATTTTGCAATGTTTTCAGATCTCTGTAAAAGAGGTTTTATCCTGATTTTAAAACTTTCCCTACACAAATACCCTCTGATGCATTTTCTTTTTACGTTCTGCTCCTAGTGAGTCAAATAACTTGATGGGATTTTATTATCATAGAATATTGTTTAGAAGGAAGAGAAATTGGGCAACCCCTCACACCTACCTTCCTTCCAAAGGCAAGAGCTAATCTCAGTGCCCTTACATATCTAGAAATCTGTATCTTTCTTTCTGCTTGGATCAAGGAAGCATTTTGGTGTAACTATGAAATACACCTACTAGTCCACCATGCAAGTATTAGGACTTTGACATATTTTATTCTGTGGAATAAAGCACCCTCGCTCTACTGTCAAATGATATGACTGCTTTCCTTATATCGGTATTTTAGTGTCACTTCTTTGGGGCAGTTTGCCTCAAATAACAGCCAGTATTTCCCAGTCTACCAATGTAGCCATTGATTTAGGATTCAGTTTGTCTGGAGGACCTTTAATTATATTTAATTGAATTAGAGAAGAACAAAACATTTCATGAATGTTTACTAAGTGCCTAGCCCAGTGCTAAACTCTCATACAAATGTAAATAAACCCTCCAGGATCTTACATTCTGATTCAAGAAATACATAGGGAAGTGGTAGCCAAATTGCCAACATGCACTGGATTAAGGAGAAAGCAGGGGAGTTCCAGAAAAAAGCTACTTCTGTTTCATTGACTATACTAAAATCTTTGTGCACATCACAACAAAATATGGCAAGGCCTCAAAGAGTTGGGATACCAGATCATCTTACTTGTCTCCTGAGGAACCTGTGTGCAGACCAAGAAGCAACAGTTAGAACCAAACATGGAAAAACTGAGTGGTTTAAGACTGGAAAAGGAGTCGGACAACACTGTCACCTTTTTTATTTAATTTATGTGCAGAATATATCATGCAAAATGCTAGACTGGATGAATCAAAAATTGAAATTAAAGTTGCTGGAAGAAATATCAACAATCTCAGAGATGCAGATTATACTATTCTGAGGACAAAAGGTGAAGTGAAATTAAGAAGTCTCTTGATGAGACCGAAAGAGAAGAATGTGAAAGCTGGCTTGAAGCTTAACATCAAAAAATAAAGATCTTGGCAAATAGTCCCCATCACTTCCTATCAAATAGAGGGAGAAGAAATGGAAGTAGCATCATATTTTGTATTCTTGGGCTCAAAGATCACTGTAGATGGTGAATGTAGCCAAGAAATTAAAAGATATCTGCTCTTGGGAAGGAAAGCTATGGCACATCTGGGCAGCATACTAAAAAGTAGAGAAATCACCTGGTCATCAAAGGTCCATATAGTCAAAGCTATATGGTTTTTCCAGGAGCAATGTGTGATTGTGAGAGTTAGATTATAAGGAAAACTGAGCACTGGAGAACTAACACTTTCAAATTGTGGTACTGGAGAAGACTTTTGAGAGTCCATTGGGCAGCATGGAGATCAAATCAATCAACACTAAAAGATATTATTTCAGGCTCTTCACTGGAAGGTCAAATACTGAAGTTGAAACTTAAATATTTAGGCCACATAATGAGAAGATAGGATTCATTGGAAAAGACCCTGATTTTGGGAAAGATTGCAGGCCAAAGGAGAAGGGGATGAGAAAGGATGAGATGGATAGTGTCATGGAAACAATGTACGTGAACTTGGACAGACTTTGAGAGATAGTAGAGGATATAAGGACCTGGTATGCTGTGGTCCATGGGGTCAAGAAGAGTTGGAAACAACTGAACCACTGAACCACAAAAGCCAGGGGGCTCTTTTTGTTCCAGAATGTTAAATAGTTAATGAGTTGATGCACTGAGCAGAAATGCTATTGATTTGTTTACTATGCCCTGAGCAAGAGGTGGAAGGACTGAGGGACTACTGGATGGGATGTAAGAAACAAAGCGTGTTCTACCAGAAATCTGAATTGTTAGACTACTGCCCATGAGCTAAGATCTACTGCCTCTAAGAGCTAAAAATGAAAGTTAGAAATTATTGAGGATCTCAAATTTTTTTTTATTTATGTGGATTATATTTATCAATATTTACTGTATTAGAAATTGACTGATGATCTTTAAAATATTTTATTAATTCAATTAAAATTAATAAGACTCATAAATGACCATAAATAACATTTTAAATGAAAAATAACTATATTTTCCAAAACAAAATAAAATTTAGTGGGAAGTACCATTATTTCATGTATTTCTGCAGTCTCTTTACCATATGGCTTAATGGACTACAGTTGGATTCTAGTTATCTACTTCTACATTCATTTTATTGCAATATGTCATTTTGGTCAAAGCATATGAAGAAAACCCAGTCTCACTCAGATATGAAGATGGAAAGGGGAAGAATATTTTAATAGACAAATGACCTTTAAATATTATTCTGAAAATTGTTTTGACCCCCCTGAATGTGTCTTGAGGACTCCTGGGGGTCTCGATCTCAGTTTGAGAATTGCTGGTTCCTAGACATAGAGGGAATATATACTCACTTGGCTCCAGTCAATAGAGCTCAGTTTCAGGGGGAGATTTCCATAATACTAATTTCCTCAAGCAGCAGGGCATGGGTGTTGGAGGACAGGCACAATGGTTACTGGTCCAAGTAGAAGAAATGGGACATTTGTAACAGATTCAATAACAGGATGGCCTAGGTAGCTAGCTAGAAAGACGGATGACAGGTAAAATGAAGATATTTGTACATATCTGAGTTGGTCTTCTCTCTCCAGTTAGAAATTAAGTTTTGTGACAGAGGAGACGTAATTCAAACTTTTTTATTCTATATTTCCAAGCATATGTAGCAGGATCAGCATCTTGTGAGAATCCTATAAATTCTTGTGAACTATGGCAGATCATAGAGTTGGGAAGAATGTTGAAGGTAATATAGTCCCATACCCCTGATTTAACAGATTAGAAAACTGAAGACTGGAAAAGACAATTTTAATAAATAAAAATACAGGAATTTCATCCAACTGTTAAATACAGAATTAACCCTGCACACATCTGTTTTAATAATTTTATTTCTATCATAGGATTGTTTCACATATTTATTAAGATTTATAGATAAGCCATTTTGCAGTGATTTTTGTCTCCTTAATAGTTATTCTTTTATAGATATTGATTTACATCTTGGTGACTATTTTTACCACTTTCATGTAGTTTGGTCATTTTTTCAGTCATATCTGACTCTTTGTGTTCTCATGTGGCATTTCTTGGCAGAAATACTGGAGTAATTTACCATTTCCTTCTCCAGATCATTTCACAAATGAGGAAACTAAGGCAAGTGGGGTTATGTGACCTGCCTAGCATCACACAATTAATGTCTGAGGCCAGATTTGAGTTCAAGATGAATCTTCCTGACTCCAGGTCCCTCATTCTACTGCACCACCTAACTGTCCTAGCTTTTAATATTGCATATCAGTATAACTCATTTCACCAGAACTTATTATTAAGCATGATGGAAATCTATATGAAGGCAAGACCAAAAAAAATTGATTATGTAAAATGTTAACCTAACTGTAATGTTATGCAAGAAAAATGAAAATATTAATGTCATTTATGTGATGAATTAGGTTGAAATGGTTTTTTTTTTTTTGCCATGTTCGTTGCTGTCTCAAATGCTATGTTTCTGTTCTCAAAAGATATTTTTATGGAAAAGGATTAAAGCTCCCCAAATTACATTAGTGTAGGGTCAAAAATTAATCATGTTAAAACCTGTCTTCTTTTGAAAACTTTGTCTTTATGGAAATTCTACTACAAACTGGCTTATACTGTTAAATTTAATAATTATTGCTATATGCTTTGCTCAGTGCTCTAAGCCAATTAATTAGGAAAAGAGAGCTGTTGCCAACCACAATTGTCCCATTTGACATCAATGGGAAGATATATTATTTATGTTACTTCAGATTTTAGTTATTTCTGCTGAGAAATATGTGTATTTTACACACAACTAAATTTCTGTCACAGCAAATGAAGGAAATATTACTAATGCTTTAAATAATATCCATGGAAGTGAGGTTTTTAGAATGTACCTAATTAAATACCCTTCATGAATGGTAAAGAAAATATTTGTTTGCATTATAAACTAGCTTCAGAACTTTCTTCTAGGATCTCAGAATTTACATTTGGAAGAGACTTTAGAGACTATCTATTCCAGATCATTTTACTCATGAGAAAACCAAAACCCTATAGTGTAAATAACTTATGCTTGGTCAGAGCTGGTATTAAATTCATGATCAGGATATTAATATTTTCTGTATTTAAGAATGATTTATGCTGTCGAAAATTTAAAAATAAAACACATGCTTTGAAATTAATACCTTCCTCTTCTCCTTTTCCATGTCACCATACATGATGAGTTAAGAAAAGTGTCAGATTCTCAACTAGTGAATTTCACAGAACTTTAAGCACATTTTATAAGTGGGCAAATATCTGTATACATAGTCCAGAGATTGAGTTTTGCCAATCATTTCATTGGTAATGATATCAAAATGAGGAAAGAAAAAAGTTGGCGACTGGAATAGAAAAGAATTTGGATCTAATTTTTATGGAAGAAAGAATCTTCATGTGAAGATTTAGGACAATGATAGCAGATGTGGTATGACATAAATTCTTTCAGCTGTCACTGATCAGTAAAGGGGTTTTCATCTCATAATATCACACTGAGTATTTGCCATTTTGTTGAAACCACAGAACAGAGAAGGACACTTTCAACACTCATTATCCAAGGTTTTCAAAGCCTCAGATTCAGATCTTAAAAACTATTCTTTGAGCCTTATCGACTTTAATCTTAATTTTTCCATGGTATAGAAGGTAATTTTTAGACCTTTCATGTTTGCCCATTGCAAAAGCTTGAAAATGTGTCATCTTTTAGCGTTCAGGTCTATGGCTCTACTTTCCTTAATTGTCCTAGCCTCAAGACCTCCACACCATTCTGGTCCTCCTTATTCTTTTTCATTTCAAGGTTGTTGTTGTTTTTTTTTTCCTGTCAGTCTTCTACTAGCAGAAAATCTGTGAAGGAATAGTCCTGAGTTTTTCTTTAGTTTGTATATACTTAACCTGTGATCAATCACTCCAATACTGTGTCTACTAGTCATTCTACTTTCTCCTTCCATCCTCCCTCCCACCGTGATCGTTCTCTTAATGAGCTCACCCATGTTTTCAATAACTAGCTTTAAGACATGATTTCTAAACCTACATGTCTACTCATCACCACTCAGTTTCAATAGGACAATATTTATCGTTGTTTACAGACTAACTCTACCTAGACAGCTTGCTTCCTCTAAAATTCAATGCATCAAAAAAAGATTATGTCACCTTTTGTCATATCCATCCCCATCACCACCAGTAGGACCACTAGATATTTTTCTCTTTTTAAAATTTTCTTTTTTAATTTATGGAATAAAATAAACATTTCCATAACATAGTACAATAATAAAAGATGATTGCTTATGAAACTGTAAATCTACTATGTAAAGCTTGCTATTCCAAATAACTGTTTTCAAACTTTTCAAATTAAAGAGTCTGTTCATCTTTAAGAATCTCTGTCAGGAATGGGACCATTTCCTTTTAAAAATTTTTTAATATGCATATTTTTCAAATTTTGTCCATATTCACTTTTATAAGATTTTGAATTGCGAATTATTTTCTCCTTCCCTTCCTGCCTTCTCTCTTCTCCCACTTCCCCCACACCCAACCATGATGGCAAGTAATCTGATATGGGCTATACATGTACAAACATATTAAACATATTTCCACATTAGTCACGTTGTGAAAGAAGAATCAGAACAAAAAAGGAAAACCACATGAAAGAAGAAAAAAACACCAATAAAAAGAGAAAATAGTATGCTTCGATCTGCATTCTGACTCCATAGTTCTTTCTTGGGATGACCACTAGATTTCTTATTCCGCTTGGGGTCTTCTTTGTGCCTGCTCTTTCCTTTACAAGCATCATAGCAATCACTATTTTTACCTTGTTAGAGATGGGCCTGATTTAGGGCAATACCCTATAAGTTTAGGTTCAATGGTGGAATTAAATAAAACACTCTAAGTTATTCAATAGTTTAACAAAAGGAGATTTATTTATCCACAGCACAGGATGGTATTCAACAAAGCTATCATATCAGTTAGTTAGGATAGACTTGCGTCTCCATTGGCTTCATATGGAAACCTAGGGTAGTACGGCAAATTACAGGGCCTCAGGGATATCTATCTAGGTTGAAGGGCTCCCAGCTCTGAGTGAGTGAGTGGGCCTATGTCCTTAGGTGGCCAGGGAGACAAGTTGAAGTAGTCAGAAGCTACAAGAGAGTTGAGTCAAGGAAAGAGTGATTTGAGCCTTAGTCCCCAGAATCATTAAATTCCAGGGACAGTTTCTTCACCTTTCAGGGAAAAATAAGCCCAACTTTGTTTTTGGGGAAGGGGTGGGACATTTGCTCCCACCACATACCTCACATTCTACCCTAAAGAGACAGTCTCAATATGTTCCAGACTGACAAAAATCTCAATTTTTATCTTTTCATATTTCTCTCTTTTTCTTAAGAGGAATAAAAAGTTGCTTTGTTTGGATGTGAGAACCATAAACCTGAGCAAACTTTTTATTAGGCTAAAACATGAATTCATTCAGAACGAATTGATTAAGCAGGTACTGTATGGCTGGAACTAAACCGAGCTACTAAGGGTAATAAGAAAGAATTAAGAGACGTAGTCCCTGTCTTCCAAGGACTCGAGTGTTCTTAGGAAGGCAACAATTATTTTAACATGAAATAATTAAAAATAAGAGAACTTTTAAAGCAATTAATGACTTAACCCTCTCCTTTCTTTCTAGTCTTTTTATACTTTACAGCTAGGTGGCACAGTGAATAGAGCAATGGGCTGGAATAAGGAATCCTTCTTCCTGAGTTCAAATCCAGACACCTCCTAGCTGCGTGACTCTGGGCAAGTCACTTAAACCTCTTTGCCTTAGTTTTCCTCATTTGCAAAATGAGTTGGATAAGGAAATGGCAAAACACTCCAGTTATCTCTGCCTAGAAAATGCCAAATGGAGTTATAAAGACTTAGTCACTTCTGAAAAATGACTGAACAATTTCTAGGCGCTCTATGATCTTGTTTCTCATGCTTGAAATTCTGAACTTTTTCTATTCCCTAGCATCCTTCAAAATGCAACCAAAATCCCACCTTCTACCTGAAAGTTCCCATAATGCTAGTACTTTCCCTCTGAAATTACCCTTCTCTTGAATGCTAGTGTCTTCCCTCAGAGATTACCTCCAGTTTATCCTGTATGTCCTTTGTTTGTAAACATTTGTTTATATGTTGTCTCCTCAATTAGATAGCAATATTCTTGAGGTCAGAGACTATTTTTGTACTCTGCACTTAGTAAATGTAAAACAATTTGCAATATGGTCTTGTTAAATATAATGGAGTATCACTACATCTGGTTATAGATACTAAACGTTATCTACCAATGAGATATTGACAAAGAAAGGTTGAGTGTTGGTTGGAATTATTGAGTGTGGCTCTATGGAGGTAATGGAATTGCAGCCTGATAATTCTAATTAAATCATCCACATTTTCTTTTGAATTTTTCTTGCCTGTGCACATAAGTAACTTTTGTATGCATAAGGATCTTATGTGATTACCAGAGAGAAGTTAATTCAGATTATCGATGCTGTAGCAGGCTTGCCTCAAAGTCATCAAGGCTTTAGTCTTCCTTTTTAGTCCCTTTGCTGTACAAGCACTCCCTTTCTTGAAATTCATAGCCTTCAGTCTAAAATGACACAAAAAGCAATATCACGTTTATTTTCAAATTTTTTTCAAATTTCCTGTGAGGCACATGTTAAGTCCGTCTGCTTGATATCTCTCTCCTCACTTTTTTTTATTTCAGTTCCTTAGGGAAATTATGAAGTGGATTGGTTCTGATATAATCAGCATATACAAAAAAAAAAAGACATTCCTTTTACAAAACATTTTTAAGCCTATTGTCTAATCAGAGAGAAGGTTTTATATGCCATCTAAATTTCATTACCTCAATCATGGGGAAAAAGTAAAAGCTTGTGTTGAACCAATAGAATCCTATAAGTTTAATTTAAATTTATGACTTGCTCTCATCAGGGAAAAATCAGTAAAACATCCATCTGGACAGTTAGTAGATTTATTGCACTCTTTTACTCTTACTCTCTCAGTCCTAAAACAGATAAGCTCCTAAAATAAAAAAAAAAAAAAGCCAGAAGGAACATAACTTACCTTAGCAGACAGGCCACGGCACAGACTCCAAGAACGTTGGAACTGGGACTCTATACAAAGCATGTTATCACTTCTCCCTTAGTCATTTGGCCAGCCTTGTTTGGGATGTAAACACAGCTAAGGGCAGGCATCTAGATTATCACCTCATTAGGTAAAAGAGTGTCATTGCCAAGATCAAAAGAAAATTGAGGCACAGGGTCAGATGTCAAAACTCAGAACCCAGGCAAAACCTAACCTTTCTTGCAGGGTCCCCTGCGTGTAGGTAGACCAGACCTGACAAAGTGCTTAGGAGACCAAGTGGTGAGAGCAGAGCCTCAGGTCAGTGAATTACCTGATGCTGAAGTGTAGACAGCTCCTACAGGCCAAAGCAAAGTGGCAAAAAAACACAACAAACCATCAAGTAACCTGTCAGGGGAACTGCCAAAATACTGACACAGTCCTGCCCCACAGAAGGCCTGCCCTAAAGGCAGAAATAGTCCCAGAAAGTTTTAGTAGGGAAACAGTTTCTGCCGAATCACTAGATCTTGTTGTGTCATGAAAAGAAAACTGGAAATGTAGAAAGGAGTCTGGATTTGGATGACTCTGGGCACATCACTTAACCTCTCCTAAATTTCAGTTTCTTCTTACGTAAAATGGGGGTGGGGAAGGGACGAGATAACAATATTTGCAGATCACAGTTATGGAGTGCTTTAAAGTTTACAAATGCTTTACTTAAAAACAAGGAAGATAGATGCCTGGTGTTAGGTTTTGGGTTCTTTTTCCAGATGAGGGAGTTGAAACATGTCTTTCAACTCTTATTAATGCCATGATCCTATCAATCACCACAGATCACTTAGAGATTAGATGATGTCCATCACAAGACTTCACCCAACCTTACTGTAAGACATACCCTGGGAAAGAATATGCCCGTTCAACCATTCACCAAGGATTGGCACTCAAATATAACTTCCATACACAGAAAAAAGGAATAATGATAAATAGCATTTATTAAGCACTTTATGTTTATACTTTAATATGCCATCTAAATTGCATTTATTTAGTAATAACGTTTATGTAGCACTTTAAGGTACCCTGTGAGATACTATTGTCTCCATTTTGCAGATTAGGAAATTGAGATGGAGAGGTGATAACATGCTTAGGGTCTCACAGCTGATATGTGTCTGAGACAGGATTTGCACTTTGTTCGGCACTGTTCTCTGCACCACCCAGTTGTCTCTTGGATACTACACCCTCACAACCACACTGCACTATCTCACTGTAGCTGAAATCATACCTACTCCTTTCTCTTTCTGTCTCTAATGGTAAGACTCTTCTTGCTCGCATTTTAAGGGGCTATCCTCCATCTTCAGACAATAACCACCATGTTGCTTAAATTACTGATTACCTGCAGCTGCCCTTCCAGAAGAGCCAAAATTCAGAACGGATGACAAGAGACATAGATAAACAGAAATAAAGGAAAACTGCTAGAACTGGGATAGCAGGATAAGACAAGAAGAAGAAAGGATTGAGAGGCACCTTTATTTACCAATGTGACCTTGACTTGAAGTTCCAAGTTTGCCAAGCTAGGAAGCTCCATATAGACTTCCTGCTAGGATCAAAACCAATCCCAAAGCCTTCTAGATGATAGCAGATTGGCAAATATATATACCTTAAAAGGGTTGTCAAGGGGGCAGAGAGAAATATAAATCCTAAAACAAGGTGACAAAAATGTTATGGCCTGCTGCTTTTGCTTTGTTGCTGTGTTGAGAAAAAAATAATCATCTACTAATTAACCTTAAGCTAGTGAGCCTCTGAACTTAGTTGGGCTGGATCTCACTGTTACTAAAACCATATACAAAACCTTGCCCTCTTAGTAGGTGGAACTTGCCACAACTTGCTGGCTGCCGGCATAATCTTCAAGTGCCCAGGATCACTTCTGTGCCACAGTGAGGCATCAGAAAACATGCCTGATCTCATCTGATTTTGGAAGCTTAACAAGGGGTGGTTAATACTTGTTCATGGTGTGTTGCTGTTGTTGCTTTTTAAAATTTATCTTTATTCTGAATTTAACAAACACTAAATAAAATGGATTCTTTTATATGCAGAGTAGAACTTAAAAAAGAAGATTGCAAGTGAGACTTGATGTTTGCTAGATACAGCTTACTCCTCTTTAAAATATATAATAAAACAACCTGGAGCTATCAGAGCTATGCTATTTATGTGAACTTCTGTCTGGCCTTCCTTCTTTTCCTTTCTCAGGCTTTTTTATTTTTGTTTCGTGGAGACCAGGTCTCCATATTCCACCTTGGCTGGAAGTACCAAAGCACAGCAGCTACTTATAGGCCTGTCCCCACTACAGACTGACCCAAGCTTTGACCTGCTCTATTTTAGAACTAGGTTTATTTTCCCTTGGTTAGGCCATTTGTGGTACCCTGATCCTTGTTGTTAAGTCATTTTTTAGGTGTGTTCAGCTCTTCATGGTTTCATTTGGAGTTTTCTTGGCAAAGATACTAGAGTGGTTTGTCATTTCCTTCTTCAGCTCATTTTGCACATGAGGAAACTAAGGCAAATGAGGTTAAGTGACTTGCTCAGGACCACACAACTAGTAAGTGTCTTAGGCCAAATTTGAACTCAGGAAGTTGAGTCTTCCTGACTCCAGGCTACACTCTATCCCCTGCGCCACCTAGTTACCCCACTCTGACTCTTGGAGATCATCAAATTGGTGTCAGACTTACTGCTAACTGATGTGGTTTAACCCTATGACAGGTCAGAACTCCTGAGCTAAAGCAATCTAATAGCTACAGTAACTAGCTCAGTAACAGAAATTAGAGACTTGGGCATAGGCATGCCATTCTTGGTTTCTCTCTGTATTTTTTAAAGGTGCCTCAGTAACCCTTTTTTCTTTCCTTTTCTATTTTTCATGTCCACCCCATCTTTCCACCCATTCTAAATGGAAAAACCATTTAAAAAAAATAAATCTTGTAACAAATACATAGTCAAGGCACAAAATAATTTCCACATTGGTCATGTCTGAAAATTTATGTCTCATTCTGCATCTTGATTCTATCACCTCTCTGTCAGAAGTAGGTAGTTTGTTTCATCATCAGGTTTTCTGGAATCATAATTGATCTTTGCAATGATCAATTGAGTTTTCAAATTTTTAAAAGTTGTTTTTCTGTATAATGTTTGTTGTACTAAATGTTCTTTGGGTTCTGCTCGCTTCTCTTTGCATTAGCTCTTCCCAGGAATCTTGGAAGCCATTCATCATTTCTCATTTTTTATGTCACAAAAATATATCTCATTGCGTTCCTCTCTAATCAAATGGGAGACTGAGACCATTAGATGTTGTAGGCTTTTGTTAAAGTAGTTGAAAGATGAACTGATCTCACTATGTTAGCCAAAGCTTTAGATATTATCTTAACATGTTTGGGGATGCATCAATCATTGAGCCATAATTTAAAGCCCTTTTCAGTTTGTGGCACTGGAGATGTAGATTCTGTAGATTCTGATACTAAATTTGGCTCATTTTCAACAAAACTTTGTTTCTTTAGATGGTACTATTCTGAATTGGAAAAGCAGAGCAAAATTCTTCTTATTTTCCTTCTTTGGATATAAAGGCTAATTTCTAACAGATGTATCAGCCCTATTATTCTGTTAATTAATACCAGTATATGCTATGTACAGCTAATGCAAATGACTTTATGGGGAAGCATTTAAATATTGGCTCTATATTCAGTGCTAGTGGATTTCTCAGTTCCTTTTAAATGCATTATGGAAAGTGCTATTTGGTAGCTGGTAAAATACAATCATCATTACATTTTACTCATGATTTATAGGCCCTAATTATCTTTCCTCTTTCATATGAAATGCTTCTAATAAAAAAAAATAGTGAAAGACAGTATTTTTACCCTCACATGCCTAAAGATGATGTAAGAATAACAATTTCCCTATGGTTTAGAAAACATTTACAAATTAAGGAACTTAGTATGTCTTCTCCAATGTATTTGAACCTAAAAAGATTCATTTAATAAAGTAACTTTAGAAAAATTAAATATGTAAAAGTCAGAGTACCTTTAGAATCCTTAGCATATTACTTACTCTGAATTGTATCATTTATAGCTATATATGTTTTCAGGATGCAAGGTAGAAAATTATTTGTTCATTTTATTCTAAAAGAAGATGATGTCTCCAAATATTACTGGGAATTGTTCCTTTTGTGTCCAAATGAGTTTCAACCTAAACTAACATTTAAATGTGATTCAATCATGAATTGCAAATTGCAGTGGAAATAAACATTGTTTTGTTGATAATTTAGTCTGAACCGAATTGTCTCTCCCCATAAATACTGTACATACTTGATTAAGTCACTTTTTACTATTTTTTTTCAAAGCTGGGTTTTTGGTTGGATTAATGAATTAATTCTAGAAGATCAATATTTCAGCTTTCACCTGTATTTGATATTTGCCAATAATAAAATGTGTACACAGGAAAAGTTACTTATAAAATGCAGTTTTCCTTGATGCCAATCCAGCCAATCAATAGAATTGAATTGAATTGAATTGGACCTCAAAGGTCATCTAATTATGTTTGCATGAATCATGTTTATAGCATCCTTGAGAAAGGATCCAGCTTCTTCCTGAAGACCTCCCTCTGATGACTAGAAACTTGTGGCTTACAAAAGTAACCTATACTTTGTGAGTAGGTCTACTAAATAGGACATTTTTCTTGATGAAATTCAATTCAACAAGCTCTTATAAAACACCTACTATGAGCTATGCATTGCACTAGGTAGTAGAGTCCAATCTCTTGTCTACTGGAAATGAATCTATTGCTTCTGCTTCTGATACTGAAAATGAACCAGAAATTGCCGACGGTTAACTTTTACCTGTTTGCTCTAGCTCTGCCTTTAGGGTCAAGCAGAACAGGTATAAAGATCTGGGATTACATCAGTATAATTATTCCCCTGTCATCAAGATAACTGTTTATCGTCCTTCAATATTTCTTGAATTGGTGTGACCAAAAAATTCACCACTTGTGGCCCAAATTTCTGGCAATAAGTTTCTCTGCATTTAGCAAGACTGATGTTATCAAAACAAATACACATGAATGTGTCATATTTGAAGTTCTTTTTTTTTAAATATAAATTTATTTATTTAACTTTTTACATTCATTTTCACAAAATTTTGGGTTCCAAATTTTCTCCCCATTTATCCCCTCCCCCCACCCCAATACACCAAGCATTCTAATTTTCCCTATCACCAATCTGCCCTCTCTTCTATCATCCCTCCCTTCTCTTGTCCCCATCTTCTCTTTTGTCCTGTAGGGCCAGATGACTTTCTATTCCACGTTACCTGTATTTCTTATTTCCTAGTAGCAAGAACAATACTCAACAGTTGTTCCTAAAACTTTGAGTTCCAAAGTCTCCCCATCCCTCCCTCCCCACCCATTCCCTTTGGGAAGGCAGGCAATTCCCAGAAGTCTCTCTTACTGACCTGGAGTGCCTGTGGGTGGAGGGACCTTTGCGGCTGCCGGAGGTTCAGTCCCTGAAGCCTGCTCGCATCTGCTCCTCTTGGGCTGCGCAGCCATGGCAGCGCAGGGGTGGGCTCCGCTGTCCACTGTGCGATGGACCCCTGGGGATGGCTTTCAAGGGCTCTCTGGAGCGGAAATCTCCTCCTCTGCATTTCTGCACAGCTTGACTGGTCCAGAATTTGTGGGGAGTTCTTTTAACAGAAAATATATGGGCTGTGGGTTTGGAGCTAGCATACGTGAGTCCTTCTACTCCGCCATCTTGGCTCCTCCCCTCCATATTTGAAGTTCTTGCAGCTTGATAGAACCTGCCAGAGCTTGAACCTCCATACCATGATGAGGCAGTGAACTAGGACTTTAGTGGAGGTTCTATTTGAAAAGACTTGAAAATTTTTTATTCCGCTGTCATATCATCTCATTGTCTTTTCTTCTCCAGGGTAAGCATCCCAAGTTGCTTCAACTAATCTTTCTGTGTCATCCTTTCAAATTTAATATCCTGATCATCCTGTCTTTATCATTGACTAATCTAAAATGTGACGCCCAAAACTGGACATAATGTTCCCGATTCAGTCTAAAAAGGGCTGACTACAACAGAACCTTCCTTAAAGGTGTCCAGTGGGAAATAGTGAAAAGAAAGCCAGCCGGTTTCAGGGTGAGGAAAACTTGGGTTTGAAGTTTTGTTTCAGTAATATACAGTACTGCCTGCCTCTGGGCAAATCATTTAACTTCCGACTGTCCTACACTGTTCTTCTTTAAGATGACAAGTTTCAGAAGAGTTGCCAGTCAACATTGGCAAATAGATTTTTTTTTCTTCATTACTCTACTATGCCAGTGAAATCATTGGTCCAGACAAAAAAAAAAAAAAATAGTAGCTTTTTTATTTCCCACATTACACTACTAACTCACAATCTACCAAAACTCTTAGAGGTTTTTGGCATGAATTACTTTCTATTCATGTCTTCCCCATTCTGTACTTGAGGAATTGACTTAAAAAAAAATACAAGGTCTTTACTGTTACCTTTATTAAATTTCATTTTTTCTAACTTTAAAACAGTTTTACCCATTGGCCTCTTTTTCTGGATACTGTTTTTGTTGTCCAGTGCTAATCTACCCTTCCTAGTTTCATGTCATCTACAAATTTTATAAATATCTATACCTTCATGCAAGACAATAATGAAAATGTTGCATAAAATCTGAACATTCTATAAGAGATCATCTTTCATCAATATCTGTTCATGAATCACTACTATCTTGGTCTAGAGAGTCTATCACTGAACTTATATAAATGTATTATCATCCTGTCCTCATCCTTCTAATTTTTCCATGAGTGTATGATGAAGAATTTTGCATGAGGAATTTGCCTTCTAATTCTGGGACTCAGGTAACCAGCTTGATTCACTTTCCCTAGTTCTCTGTAATCACTACTCAGGTTTCCTCAATTAAGTGCTTTTTAGGATCCTGTAATTACAACTTTATAATATCAAAAAGACTTTATGGATTGCCGAGTTGCAGCTGCTCAGAACTAGTCCTTGAAACCAGTAGAAACATCTCTCCTAGTTAAATCAACAGAGACTGTGTGTTAATGTTGGGGTCTATGTATGAACAGGATGTCTGTAGTTGAGTATGTCAAACAAACTATCTAAGCAAACAATATAGGACTTTTTTAGCCTGACAGATATATAAATGTCTAACAAAGGATCCTTGCATATATAGGCTTCCATTTGATAGTGGGGTTTTTTTTCTAATGTCTGTTTGCTTCTGTGTATGCAATTCGGTGATTCACTTATCACCACCATAAAGAGATGTATCATTTCAATTCCACCATAAAGAGATGTATCATTTCAATTCCATCCACAGCTGTCCTACAAACAAATCAAAATGATTTGCTATTCCGGAATATTCTCCCTGATGCATTTTTTAAAAGATGGGACAGTCCATTTAACACTACCTATTCAAATTCTTTTCAAATGGTTTTCCTGGAAGAAAAGTCTTTCTTAGAATCACTTCCGTAATTTTTGGTTTTTGTCTCCTTAGCATTGATTTATGACATGATTCTAGGTAGACTTAAACAAGTATCTTGAATCATTTGTTGTTTTCTGTATTTTTGGGCTGGTAGGAACTAAATATGTAAAATGTACATACTAGATGTTGAAAAACACATTTGATTGCCTCACTATTGAATAAAGATTTAAGCTTACCTCTGTCACCAGTGTAACCTGCATTCCTTGGTCGTGGACTTCCATTAACTAAGGAAATTCTTGGCTTTTTTATGATCTGTATTTTAGAAAAAAGTCTGTAGCTTTCGCTATATTTCCTCCCCCAGGGTTCAGCTTGATTAGGCCAAGAGCTATAAGATGGGAATCAGGTCAATGGAAAATTCCAGAGGCATCTGTAACTTTGAAGGCCCGTTTGCTAGAGCACATGCTATATTGCTTTCTTTTTCTAATGCCAATTCACTGCATCTCTCCTCTAAGAGTAACAATTCATTCAACTGTCAAACTAATTCTTCATTTTGATGTAATCTACTGGGAGCATAAAAGTCAGCCATAATAAAATGAAAGTGTTTTGCAAACAGTTATTGTGGTAGAAGCCAAGATTTTAAAGTTAGCGAAGTATGTTAGCCACTAAGAAATCTCCCAGCTATAAAGAATCGTTGGAGCTTTAATAGCAGAAAATAAAGTCTCTATTATGTTTCCATCTTTAGTAACCTGTCTTCAGAGAAGTTAATCTCTCCCAGTATAAGAGAAGGGATTACCACCATTTCCCTCTCTGTTTTGTAGAATCTGACTTCTATTTTTATGTGAAGATGTTCCATCCTGGAGACTAAACTGAATTATAGGTAGATTTTCCAAAAAGGCCTCATTTAGGCACCTTTATCCTTAACAATGACCTTGAATTTTTATATGAGCACCTTTTCTAAAAATGAAAGTTTACATAAAGCATGGATGTAGGACAAGGCTGTTAAGCCACTGTTTTATCAGTATCTCTGGTTATTTCTTAGAGAAGCTGCTTGCTACTCTGTGAAGTCAGTACAGGAGTCTAACCTTCTGAAAATGAAGCTTAAGGACCAGGAATTCAAGTGTTTTCAGTAGTTCAATGAAAATACTACGTAATAATAAGTGCCAGTGTAGATCAGTCAATAGTAAGTGATCCATGTGACATTTTACATTCAAAAAGAATTATAGAATCTCATACTTGGAAAGGATTTCAGAAGCCATTTTGTTCAACCTATACTTGACGTGGAATCCCTTCTAAAAGATACCTGACATGTGAGTGTACACATTGTGTTTAAAGACCTCTGGCAAATGAAAACCCATTGCCTGCCAGGGCAGTCCATTTCACTTTAATAGCTCTAATTATTAGTAAATTTCACCTTTCAACAAGCTTAAAGCTGTCTCTTTACAGTTTCTCTGTATTGTCCCTTCTTCTGCCCCCTAAGGCCAAACAGAGGAATTCTAATCTATCTTTAATGCAACAGTCTTTTAAATGCTTGAAGAAATCTACTAAATTGCAGATCTCCCCAATCTTTTTCTTCTCTACCATAAACATACCTGGTTTCTTCAACACATCCTCAAATGTTTTGTTATTGAGAACCTTTACCACTCTGGCAATCCTCCTCTAGAAACTTTCCCTCCTGAAGTAAGGCCCCTAAAAACTGAGCTCAGCTGTGCTTTGACCAGGGCAGAGTACAGTGGTACTATCAAGCTCCCTAGTCTTGTATCCCATGCCCTTGGTTTAGGACAAACTAAGATTGAGTGTGTTGGCCTTTTCTAGCTGCCATACCACATTATTGACTAACATTCCATTTTCAGTCCACTAAAATTCATAGATCTTTTTTAGATAAAATGCTTCCTGCTTTCCATCTTCTGCTTGTGAAACTGATTTTTTGAACCTATGGTGTAAGACTTTACATATGTCCCTATTAAATTTTATCTTTCTCATTTAAGCCCAACGTTATACCATGTCTGCTAGAATCCTGCCTCTGATACACAGTGTGCTAAAGCTATTTCTTCTAGATTTGTGTCATGTTCATATTTGATGTGCCAGTCATTTGTGCCTTTGTCTAAGTCAATGATAAAACTGTACAGATCTCCGAGGTATTCTCCAATGGAATACCTTCCAAATTCACATTGACCCATTAATAACTACTCGTTAGGTCTGGCTATTCAATATCGGAATCTACCTATCTGTATTATTGCTTAGCACACTTCTGTTCGTCTTCTCTTTAAGACTAGTACAAGAGCCTTTGACACATGCCTCGCTCCAGTCCGTATGAGCTACATTTCCAACATTCCTCCTATCCACCATTCTAAAAGCCTCATCATAAGAAGGAAATGTGTTGATTTTGGAATGACTTGATCTTTTGAAATCTTAGCTCTTTGTGGTCACTGCTTCTTTTTCTAAATATTCATTAGCAATATCTTTAACAATACATTTCTAAAATTTTCCCCAGAATTAAAGTCAAATTCATTGACCTATTATTTGTAAACTAAATTCATTTTTCTTTAAAAAAAAAAAAAAAAGGTAGGGCAACATTTGCTCTTACCTGATCCTGCAGTACTCCCTTCCCCCACCACCCACAATCTTTGCAAGGTGTCACTGACAATAATTCTACTTCATGTAGCAGATAGAATGCTGGTGTAGTTTAAGAACTGGGTAAGCAGCAGTAACTAGTTGTCTACATTGAGCAAATCATTTAACTTCTCTAAGCCTCAATTTTCTCACCTGTAAAATGTGGACAATAATGTCTGTGAGATGGGTTGTCAAAACCAAAAGGGATAAATGATCATATATGAGTTGTGTTCAGCAGAATAAAGGCAGGAATGAAGACCAGGTGGGTGAATCAGCCTCATTAGCTTGTATTTTGTTCTGGCTCAAATTTATTTGTATGTTGAACTAGGGAGAATCTTGAAAACTTTGTCATTTTTTTTCCAGTCATTTCTGACTCTTTGTGACCCCATTTGGGGTTTTCTTGGCAAAGAGACTGGAGTAGTTTGCTGTTTTCTTTTCTGACTCATTTTACAGATAAAGAAACTAAGGCAAACAGGGTCAGTTGATTTGCCCAGTGTCACACAGCTTAGTAAGTGTCTGGGGCTGGATTTGAACTCATGTACCTGAATCTTCCTGTCTGCAGGCCCACCATGCTATCCACTGCCCTACCTAATATCTAATGCTAAATTGAATATCCATGACTGAGGGCTTTGATCTCCACTCAGACATAAGAGTCAAAAACAAAAACTAAATCTAAGCACAGGGTCACTCTTCCTGACTTGTTTTCTGGTGGGTATGATCACAATGACCAAGGAGGCTCGGTCTGCCCTTCTCAGGAGAGGTTCTAGCCACTTAACAAACTTGTAAAGTAGAGATGAGATAGCCAACAGGTGATTCTGAAGAGATGTGTCTAGAATCTAGTAGCATGAAGCAATGCCAAGCATAAATTGCCATACTCATGAACCACCATGAAACCTATGGAGCAAGGTTCAGCTGAGAATACATCGCTGAGCAGGGATCACAGAGCTTTTAGAGCAATAAGCCCAGCAGAGATGGGATACCCAGAGAAAAGCAGACCTAATGAGAGCATCTCCATGACATCATCAGAATACATACGTGGTCTTTCAGCATTAGAAGAATGAGTTGCCTTTTTAAAATCTACTCTGGTCATAAATATTTCCTATGTTTGAACCCCTCATGAGGGATCCCTAAGTATCCTACTGTCATCATTGATAGTGTGTATAGGAGATCGTGCTTTTGTTTGTGGAGGGAACGTTCTACTGCAATTTTTTAAGGCTATGTTAGTTCATTAAATGCCTGCACTTTAACAAATTGTATACTCTGCCTCACTAGAAAATAAACAAACATATCCATGTGAATTAGACTATTCTCTATCCAAGTTCCTAAGATGGAGAAATCATTTCTCCTTAAAGTTCCTCTGGCAACCATCCTTTCTTATCTATAACAATCATAACAAGAATAAGAATTTCCCCTTCATTTTTTCTTCACCTTTTGAAAAATTAACTATTATTAAGGTAAGTCAAGAAATTAAGCTGTCCTGTTTTGAGCAGAGAGAAGATACTACCAGATATCACAATATTTTAAGTGCCCTATCACAAATACTTCATTTCTCTGGACCAGGCTTGCAATCTGTTTCTAAAGCTTCTGTTCTATGTATTCTTTTAATCCGCGTCATCCATAGTATATTAAATGAACCATCACTTACTAAGTTCTTGCTACATGCCTGACACTGTGCTAAATAGTGGGGATGCAAAGAAAGACAATCAAAACAACACAAACCCCACAATTTTTGGAGAGCCTGCTCTCAAGGAGCTCATAGTTAATGGGGGAGACCATGTAAACAGCTATGAACAGACAAAAAATACTCCAGCAAGAATATTCCTCCTATTTCTGTCTCCTCTGGTCTTCATCAAATGTTGTAATCCTTCTCTCATTCTGGTTCCTACTTTTCATGACATCATTTTTGTTGTTGTTCTGTCACTGAGAGGTATTCAATTCTTTTTGATCCCATTGACCATAACCCATCAGACCTCTCTATCCTCCACTATCTAAAGACTTTCCAAGTTCATGTTTTTGGTTCCATGATGTTATCTATCCATCTCATCCTCTAGCATCCCCTTTTCCTTTGACCTTCAATTGTTCCCAGCTTGAGAGTCTTTTCCAGTAAGTCCTGTAAGCTTCAGTCTGATACTCAGGTGCAGTCATGCATTCTGATACACAAGCCTCTCTGCCACAAAAAAAGCCATGATCTAGGATCATATCTCCTTAATCTGTTATGCTGCTCCACCCTTCCCACTGTACCTATTCTGCTCCTTTTGTAAAGGCATAGATCTCATCTTACCAAGTATTAGTTAACCTTTGACGTTAAATTTGTTTCCTTGGTTTAGCATCCCTATTTGCCTTTCTCCTTTTGTGTAGAAGCAACTGAGATCATGGATTCCATTACTGACTCTTTTCTTGAACTACATCTAAGAATTTCCAGATGTTGCCATTGCCTCTCCTCTTCCTGTGTTATAGCAACTCCTAACAATATACAGCTTGATGCATATGTCGGTAATTTTCTCTCTCCTTCCTTTCCAGCTTCAGATTATTTTGATTAGATTTATCCAGTAAAGAATTATTCTGCACAGTGGAATATAGCATCAGAGAAGACACAATCCCTGAAATTGCTATCATAATTTTCTACTTAGTCTTACTCTTCATTTTTATTCTCTAGTAAAGCATAAGCCTATTATTACACTTGGTTCATCGAGATTTTTCTATCTAAGTTATGCTGTTTATGTGTATTTAATTGTAGCCTTAATTCCTTCACCTGTGAAATAGAAATAATATTTACAATTAAACTGTGAGGATTGTCATGACTCGGAAAGTTACTTCATCTTTGGTATTTATATAACGTAAATTCTAAGTAGTGTTTTTGTGTGTGTGCTCTATCACAAATATGCTGAGTTTAAAGTACTTTTTTTCCCCAGATCTAATTTACTACATTTAACTCATTTAAAATCCCACTAACGCTACAGATAAGGAATTGTGGTAAGTGCTGGAGCATACTAAGATATGCCTTCCTAATTTCGAAGAGATAAGATGCCATTCTCCTGTACTAACAGTTTTCTGCTCATTTTAAAGATGATATCATTTCTATTAGGAATCCATAGTAATTAATGGTCTGTAAAATGTATTTGCACATCATCATAATAAAAATGACAATACTATACTATCTAACTTAATGTCATACCACTTAACTAGTAAGGAGTTATTTTCTAGAAGTAAAAAATATTACAAAGTTCATTTGGAGGAATGAAAGGTGAAGAATTTCAAGGAAATAATTTAATGAAATCAAAAAAAGGCTTATCATTAACAGAACTCAAATTATATTAAAAAGTAGTACTCATTAAAGGCATTTAGTAGAAGTTTTAAAATAAGAAAGTAAATCATTGGAACAGGCTAGACAAGCAACACCTAAAAACAAATGAATATAGTAGATGAGTGTTTTGTATACCCAAGAGCACAAAGTACTAAGCAAAGAACTCCTTGTATGACAAGAACTGTCATTTGCTATACGTGTGACCTTGGTTAACTCACTTCACCTCTCTTAGCCTCAGTTTCTTCCTTTGTAAAATGAAGTAATTGGAGTAGATGGCCTCTACAGCCTCTTCTTACTCTAAATCTGGGTTCACTTGATCCTGTGATACCATGAGAAAACTGCAAAGTCATTTGGCACAAAATATGATTCAAATAGCATCTTACACTTATGGTAAAATAAAATGAAATAAAGTTCCAAATGGAAATAGGATCTAAAATTTAAAAGTTACAACATGAAAAAATTAGAAAAGAGTAGAAAAAGGTACTTTTCACTAGTGTCCATTAGAGGGAAGATTGTCTAACCAAAAAAGGATAGAGAAGATAATGAAAAAAAATTAGCTATTTTAATTCTTTAAAATTGAAAATATTTGGCATAAACAAAATTGGTGGAACTAGAGTAATAAGAGAATGTGTCAAGCACAAAAAAATTCTTTGTATCCAATGTTTCTGATAAAATCCTAGTTGTCAAAGATACATAGGGGCAGCTATAGTGGATAGAGTACCAAGCTTGGAGTCAGGAAGACTCCTCTTCCTTAGTTCGTCTGGTCTTGGGTGTGTATTAGCAAGCCACTTGACTCCTGTTTACTTCTATAAAATGAACAGGAAAAGGAAATGGCAAACTACTCCAGGGTCTTGGCCAAGAAAACCCCAAATGGGGTCACAAAGAGTTGGACACAATTGAAAAATGACTGAACAACAGCAAAAATTCAAGATATATAGGGAATGGAGAATAAGACCTTTCTTGTATCTAAGTATAAATATACATACAATGTACATATATATATATATGTGTGTGTGTATGTACATATATACAAAGTGTGCATAAAAGGTTTAAACCATTTTTAAAAGAAGAAATGCAGACTATCAAAAAACACAGGGGAAAAATATATTTCAGTAACAGAGAGAAATGGAATTTTTAAAACTCTGAGTTATCATCTCACATTCATCAAATTGACACAGATAATTCTTTAAAATAGTCATTGTTAAAGGGACTGTGGGAATACAGGCACAATAATTATCTTTATCATCATTTTTTACTTGTATAAAATGTTTCCTTACTAGTTTTACCAGTATAACACTAAATCCATAATTTTAGATACTTTTGCCATTTTTATTGTAGTTATAAATTGGTGTAACTGTTCTGAAAAACAATTGGGAATGCTTTGAATAAAATTAATAAAATGTTCATAGCTCTTGACCCAGAAATCCTTTTACTGGGCATATACCCCATGCAGTTCAAAGACAGAATGGTTTACATGTATGCCAAAATATTCATCGCAGCACTTTTTGTTCAAATAATGGGAAACAAAGTAGGTCCTGATTGACTAGGCAATGTCTGACTCAATGGTGGTATATAAATGTAATGTGATTTATTATGTCATATTAATTGTATTAACTGATACAGAGACTTGTATTAATAGACATGGAGTGAAGCAAAGAGAATCAGAACAATATACAGAATGTCTGTAATAATATATAATGAAGACAACACTAAAAGATACTCCAGTGGTTTCTGCTACTGAATATGGTAACTGAAGGGATCTCTGGTGACTCTTCCAAACCTATGAGTTTCATAGGTTGTAATAATGTTGACTTCTATCTCTGGTTGTTTATTGCCTTAAGGTCAAGAGGAAAATACAGACCCAAAAATAGTAGGTGCCGTGGGCCAGGGACACAAGGCAGTTGGGTGGGGAAGGGAAAAAAAGGGTCCAGATCTACTTCCTTCTACTTGGCTACTCCCAGCATTTCTCTCCTTGCTTGCGTTTAGGATAAAAACATACATAAGGGGCTAAACAAGGAGGATATTTTATGCCCTCTGAGTGCTTCCATCTCTAAAGTTGGTATCAGGTTTTTCACCAACCTCCTGGTAGTACACCCAGTCATCATGGCCCAAACTAGCTTCCTAAGTTTGGCAGATAAGATTGGCAGCAAGAAGAGAATGTCTTTGCATGTCTCAAGAGCTGGGTCTTCATTTGTCAGTTCCCTTCCCACCCTCATCCTCACGCAGAACAGCCCTTTGCAGTAGGTAGTATCTCCTTTCTGATCAGAGAACAGATTCAATGATCATTCTCTTGGTCATCTAGTTAGTTAAATGACAGTTATTTAGACCCCCAAGCTTAGTGCTCTTTCCACTTCATCAGAGAAACCTTCTGTTATCTTTACTATAAAACTATTTTCTAGAAGTTAAAAATGGAATTTTTTTTAAAGGGAAGTATTCTCTAAAAATTTGAAGCAATCATGCAAATATTTCAGAAAATGAACTGTCTTCTGTTACTGTTCCTATCAACAGTATAGCCCTTCTTGCTAAAGCCTGAGATAGTTTTGTCTGTGTTATAAAGCAGCATGCATGGTGCCGCAGTGTGCTCCTTCTCTAAAAGAATCATAGCTCCAGCAGGTTAGAGAACAGACTAGCTCAAGCTGACTCCAAAGCACCCCAGGAGCCTAACCAGTGACCTTAACACTTCTGATTAATTTCAGAAAGGCAAAAACATGATGGGAAGGAAGATACGCCCAGTACCAGGCATAAATTGTTCTTTTAATGTTTAATCATTAGTTTCTTAAATTACATCATGGGTTGGGGAGGCTGTCACAGTCATGTGCCCCACCAGAAAAATATTCCCTTTGATTTCCTTTTCAGCTGCCATGTTTCAGAATCAGAGCAATGCTTCAGTAATTGCTATTGTTCTAGGATTCCTTGTCGCTCACACACAAGTGACCATCCTGTACTGAAAAGCTTTTTGTGTTGTCCTCACTCACCGCCTTATTGGAGATGGCCCCCGTGTCTATGTTTTCTACATGAGCTTTGTCTAACGTCAACGGATGCTTTACTGCTGCGTTCCTCAGTCATTCTGATGTTTGGCATAAATAGAAATAGTCATTCAGAATGCAGACAGATTATCTGATTGCATGATAAGAAGCAAAATGCATCACTTACTATCCACGTTATTTAATAGTTGATAAGAATGTGCCTCCTTTGCTGCTGCTGTTGTAATCACTGATTCCCCTGCTCCATTAACCTGCAGAATCCCCAATTTCCGGGAAAGGGCTAAATCTAATCCAAAAATCAATTTGACATCTGATAACTATCAGATTTTCTAGTATTCTTAAATACACTATGGGATATAGTCAGCTCCTGTGGAGATTCATGACTATCTGCCACATCACAAAAAGATTGTGTGCTCTAACATGTTTTTAAAGAAAAGAGTACATCTGAAGACTTTAAGGGTGTCCATTCAGTTCTGCTAATTATTATTCATGATCAACTATGTGGAGGAGGAGTAGGCTCATACACAAATGACCATATACTTCCAGATGTCATTGAATCTAGGATCTCATTTTTGTATTTCATTGACCACAATCAAGGTCACAGTCTTGACCACACCTCTGCATCCTAGACATTTCTCTCCTGGGCTGTCCCATCAAACCTCCAAGAGAGTTCATTCTCCTTATTTTTCATATTTCATCAGTATCAATACTGTATTCAGGTTGTCCACCTGTTATCCTTAATTTTTACTATGTGAATGGTTCACCTACTTCCGTTGATGACAGTTACCCTTATGCTTCTTCCCATACAGAGGTCATTAATATAATACATCCTACTGATGTCTGTAAATGAACATCTTTCGCTTGACTTGTGAATCCCTGACAACTTTAATTTTTTTGCAGATTGTGGTATTCCGGTGCTTTCAATAATGCCACATCACTCAGAAAACATGTGAAAAAGAAAAAGATTTTTGTTTTTGTTTTTTTTTGCTGGAGAGCACCTTGGGAACATTGAAAGCACAATCTCTTAAAGTTAATTCAACCTGCCCTCTTTCTGCCATTTACTTAGGGGCAGCTAGGAGGTGCAGTGGATAGAGCACCAGTGCAGGAGTCAGGAGGACCTGAGTTCAAATTTCACCTCAGACACTTGACACTCACTAGCTGTGTGACCTTGGGCAAGTCACTTAACCCCAATTGCCTCATTCTGGGTCATCTCCAGTCATCCTGATGAATATCTGGTCTCTGGATTCAGATGGCTCTGGAGGAGAAGGGAGGCTGGTGACCTGCACAGCCCTCCCTCATTCAAAACAAAGTCAAGTGCAAGTCCTGTCATCATTTCTCTGAGGTCATGGTCTTCTTTGGCAGCAAAGGATGAACACACACTCAATCTGAATCCAATTTGTCCTTTTGCAATTCAAGTCATGGAAGAATCATAGAGAAGTGAAAAGAGCATTGGTTTTGGAGCTAGTGGGACTTTAGTACCCCATCTGATCCTGGGACTATAAGTAACCCCTCTGAGCCTCACTTTTCCTCCTCCGAAAAATGAGCATTATAATATCTGCAGTGACTTCTTCATAGGACTGTCATGGAGAGTAAATGAATAGATTGTTAATTTACAAAACTTAAAGCAATATATAAACATAAAATATAATCATAACTGTTTATCAACTGCATGTCATAGACTAGACAACAGACATTTTTATCCACCTAGTTTTTTCCTCCCCTTGTATGGATTGTCCATCATGGACATTGTGTAGATATCAGTAGGGCTCTCACTGCAAACTATACAACGGGCTATTAGTGTTTTGCGTACCTTATTTGTGTCTCCCATGCTTACACAATGAAATTTTTATAGTATCTGAATTCTGCCTCCCTCTCCACATTTAGAGTTAGCCAGTCTTTGACATTCACCTCCACTATATTGCTCAATCATTACTGAGCTATTTACTGTGGGGAGTGATTAATTGGTTCATAGCATTTATTGCATACAAGACTCATACCAATAACAGTTATTCAGGTTGCCAAAGCTTAGAGCCATGGGTTTTCAGTATCATACAGATGTTCCCTAGTTGTTAAAAGTTCCAGCAACATTCATATTATGGCAAAACCATAGTATGAACAGAGTTGCTGGGACCCTGGAAGTATCTAGATAGACAAGAAATGACACCAGAAATGAGAAAGAATCAGGAAGGAGGTTTTAGTTAACACTATAGAATGCTTCAGAAAGGTGAAGAAAGTTAAGGACCAAGGAAAGGATTTAGCAATGAAGCAATCATAGATTTTCTTGGAGAAAACAGCTTCAACGTGGTGGTAAGGACAAAAGCTAAAAGCTAAATGTTGAGGATTGAGTACTATTTAACTGAAAAAGACGTTTATTTGTGTAATAATAAAGTTGGTTTAGGTACTTCCCTTTGAAAATGTGCCTTTTCTTTGGGCTCATGCGTAAGGCTAGGAAGCACAACCTGATTATTTATCCCCATTCTACCACTGATTTGCTTTGTGGCTTTGCGCTAATCCCTCAGATTCCCTATGTCACAACTCTGGAAGGCAAGTTACAGTTAAGCTGAAGTTCCTCATTAGGCTTCAGTGTCATATAGAAGAAATGATTAATGTTGGAGAGATGCTTCATAAACACTGGTTGTTTTGCTAAGGCAGAAGCTGTAGACTAAAAACAAACCATCTGCCACCTCTAGTCAATGCTTTTTGAGTTATGTTTGACTGAATCTGGACCAGAGCAATTGATGAGCTTATTTTATAAGAACTTTCGCCTTGCAATCATGATTAATGAAGGTGCAGACTAATTCTTTGGTAGGGAAGTCACATCCTGAGAATAACAAATAAAATCCTGTGGTTGCATTCATTATTTAAGTTCTTAGTCATTTTTAGTACTATCACTAAGTTCCATGGGCTCAGATGATGTCAGTGTTCCACAGAGGTCGTGTCAGATGCCTTACTTAGCTGACTTGGCAGCACAAAACACGAGTTGGTGGTTTCCCAGCAGCAGAAGTCTATTGTGTCTTGCAACCTTGCATGTGTTAGTAGTAAAACATTAAGCATTTCATTTCATAGCCTCTTCCTTTGCTTTTTGATTTAAAAACAAGAATGAAACAAAACAAACAAAAAATCAAACCAACTCTTGTTTTGGTTAGAAAAAGTAGTGACTTTTTAAGTGTGGCATTTTTTGTTAAAGCAACAATAATCCTCTCCTGTTCTTCTCAAAAGGGAAGTGATGCCAGCTGGTGGGTATGAGGCAAGCTATACTCCCAAATGCTAATCAGCTGACACTTCCTTTCCTTCCTTCCCCATATGCAATTTCGACCACAGGGAATATAAATGACAAACCCCTTACAACATAAAAATCCAGCACCACTCCTCTTGAATAATGAAAGGCATTCTGTCAAGTGGGTATAAAGCAATGGGCACATACATTTCTTAATTTTGATATTGTTCACCATCAGAAATTATAACCATCTAGTTTGGTATACTTATGACAAATCTAACTATCTCATCTAATCAAATGGAAGCTAATGAAGCAACACAGTTCTGGCGAATTAAAAGCTGAGAGCCGGCGGAGCTGCAGACTACCCACTTATCTGCTTTACCAAAACAGGCAGTAAGAAGGATTTACATTAAAACCACTGCCTACTGAAAAAGGAGGAAGTATTAAAAGGAAAAATTTAGCCTACTGATTGCCTGGTAATGAGACAGACTGTAACAATGCTTTAGCAATAAATTAATTAACAGTCTAAATGCTTAAGGGCCTTTCGTTAACCGGATTCTGCTGTTCCATAAATACTGTGCTTTTTGCAGTTTTATCCATTTGGTGAGGGAGAAAAAAAAATTCAACTACCATAATTTCAAAAGTGCAAATATGAGGTAAGAACCAAGACATTGTTATCCTTATTTTAGAAGGACTTTCCAAGCAGAACATCCTCTCTTCAAAATTTAAAAAAATAAATTGGAGGATAAATGACTTCATGGGGTCCCTAGTCTAATGCCTTTTGACCAACATAGGGGTCATGTGTAGTGTTAAAGCTGTCCTTTTAGGTGGATGTCTCCCTGATTTTAAGGTAAGCTTCACAGCTAATAACAGCTGATCTTGAGGGTTTTCTTTAATGGTGTCCCAAAAGGTTTTGTTAACTTTTGAACTAAACTCCCCAAAGAACTCATCTGTAACAGGAGAGATATTATTTAATTTACGCTATGGTCATAAGACCTCTTGCATGTGACATTAAAACATATAAATATATCTGAATATAATCATTAAGAATTCCAAGGCATCCAAGATTCACCCCGAATTCTAAAGTCACTGATAACAAACATATTAAATAATCACGTCAGGAGCTCTGATATAGGCAAGAAGGCTTATTCCAATTTGATATTACATCATTTCACCCAAAGCATTTTTCTACAACTCATTTGCTAGGGAGTAAGGGACGTTAAAGTTAAACACAGTTAAAGAAGTTAAACACAAGGCAGAGCTAAAGGCAGGGTAAAACCACTGTCAAAATGGAGACTTAAATCTTGAAACTACTGTCCTATATCATAGAGCATACTAGTTTCAAGAAGAATTCTAATTTTACAAACGTTTATTATACTCCTACTTTTTCTCCTCTTTTGTCAGGATCACTAATACATACATACATACATATGTGAATATATGTGTACATGCTATGTATATACTAATGTATGTACATATTACTACACACACGCATATATATGTACACACACAGTACATATCTATGCATATTGCCTTACAAAGTACTTTCCTTGCTATTAGGCTAATCATGTGCCATTAGCTTTGTAACCCTGGGCAAGCAATTTGACCTGTCTGCCTCAGTTTCCTCAATGTAAAATGAAGATAATAATTAACACTTATCTCCAAGAACTGTTGTGAGAATCAAATAAGATAGTAATTGTAAAGTGCTTAGCACAGGGCCTGGTACATAGCAAACACTATATAAATGTTAACCATTAAAATTATCATTATTAAATGTCAGACCTAGGAATCAAATCCTGGTCTTCTGAGCCTATGACAAGTACTCTTTCCACTAGATAATGCTGTATCTTTGCCCTGAGTTATATAAATCTTTTTTATAATTTCCGTTATTTTTCTTGTTGCAAGTCTTTCCTTGGAGATAGTCATTAAGTGTTCTATTTTAATAGCTTCAAACCCCATTTTCAAAGAGTCTATTCGGAACCATTTTACACAGCTGTAACAGATTTTTCCTGCTCAAAAAATTTCTGGTTTTTAAAGATGCCTTTTATTTTTAATATCGCACTAATCTCTGACAATATCTTTCTCTCAGACGTATATCAGAAAAAGGTGATATAAAGATTTTTTTCCCCTCAGTTAACAGTTTCCCTTCTTACTTGAGCTACGTTGATTTTGTTTGTACAAAAGTTTTTCAGTTTCATAAAAACTGTAGCATGTATTGAAGGCATTTGGTAAAAAGGAAACAATTTTAAACTTAAAAATAAAAACCAGCCTGGTCTTAGCATGTCATAAATAATCACTGACTCAGCATAATCCTCAGTGTTTAGATGATGGCATACAGTAAGAACCTAATAAATGCTTGTTGTCTGTTAAGGTTAAAGCAGTAATTTAAAGAAATAGGCTAGGTCAGAAAGGTAATAGCAGATGTGATTTCAGGCCAAAAAAAAATAAATGACAATGCAAACATATTTTTAGCTGCCTAGTTTTCATTTTCCCTGTGCTGATCTTTAGAACCTCACATGATTGAGATGCTTAAATAAAGCAGAGATTATGAAAAAAAATTATTTCTTGTGATAGTTCTTCAGTATATGGATAGAATGCATCAATGTAGACACTTCATGCAGCAATGCAACTCATAACTCATCTACATTTTTTTTTTTGCCTCTACGATGCTTGAGTATGATTTCCCTTTCACAAAGGATTGGTGAAATTTCTGGAGGCGTAGGAATTATGTGGGTATCAATGCAACACCTATATTTTCATCTCTTATCTCTTGTTCACCTCCTTTTCTGGTCACATATCTCTTTGATGATATCTTTTGTGCTGTTTCTTCTGTATTATTCTTCAGTCGTGATACGCTAAAGCCGAATCATGCATGTCCTCTGTGCATTTCTCCTTTTTCCTTTAAGAGACCTATAATTTTAATTCTTTAGGACTGTGTTATTATTTCATGATTCATGCTATAAGCATCATTAGAAGTTTCTTCATATTTTCAAGGCTGGTTTGTTTGATTTTTTCCAAGGAAAAACTTGGAGTCCTTAAGAGGACTTCATAGTTTACCAAATGCAATCCAACCTATTTTCTTTATCCTAATCAGTTATGGCCCAGTTGCTAACCATCTGCAGTGGTTTTTCCAATAAATAGATTCCAGGCTATCTATCAACTGTATGTCATGGTCTAGAAAATGGGTATTTTTTTTATCCACTTAGTTTTTCCTATGCAAATAAGCCAACCTTGTGAATGATTATGATTTCATTTTTTTAAATGTAATTTCATGTTAAAAGTTCCACAGTGTCCTGGAGCTTGAAAAATCCAACACAATGTCATCTGCAAAAAAGAAACATCTGGAGTACGCACAAGTGTGTGTGTGTGTGTGTGTGTGTGTGTGTGAGCGTGTGTAGCTAGAATATGCCAGCACACATAAGGAAATCCTCTTCATTAGAAGTCTGCCCTGGATATCTACCAAGACAGTAGCAAACACATTAGGTAATCATATATCTCCTTATTTGGGGTCTTACTAGATATAAATGAGTATCAATGGCCATTGTTTACACCTGTTATTTCATATTTCAAGGAATCTATAATTTTAGCAAATGCACAGGAAATATCTTATTGGAGGTGATTCTTTAAAGACAATTTTCTCTCTGCCAAATAATTTTCTTATATAGCCAGCAAAAAATAAATACACTGAACTCTCTTCCCTTCACCCTTCAGTTGAGGCATTTTCTAGTCTTTCTACCAGTCTTTTATCTGCCCAACTCTTCCCAACCCCCTACCCTGCCCCACCCATCCCCACCTATTAGTACCTTTTCTTTGAGGTTACATTCCATCTCCTCTGTAACATCTGGGAGCCACAAAGCCGTTTACTTGTTGTCTCCTCAATTAGAATATGAGCTCCTTGAGGGCAGGGACAGTGTTTTTGCCGTTCTTTGTATCCATAGTACTTAAGTCACCATCTGGCACATTAAAAATGATTAATAAATTGTTGTCTCACTTATTGACTTGGCATTGTGAGGATTTAGTCTGCTGGAGACCTCATGATAGATTATTATTAGCAAAAGTTTGCCTGTTCACTCATTCTTTCCTCACATGATAATCATTGTATATAAAAGATTATTCTCCTAGAGATTTTGTAGATATGGAAAAGTAGGCATGAGTCAGCATTTATTGATATTTTTTCTTTAGCCCTTTTTATATTTCCCCATCTTTTGGAATCTTACCCTGTTTTCAGGTATCATGAGAATAAATCCTTAATTCCTTCAAAACTAATAATATAGCACAGTCTTTATTGTATAACACAGTATCTTTGGTTTGATTTAATCTCCTTTTCCTGCCTTTGCCTTTAGTGCCATTTTTACTTCTCCAAGTAGCACACTGAGGATTATACTTTTAAAATACAAATTCTATAAACATCTATTGTCGTAGAGCAAGAAAAATAGGTTGTTATAAAAATCTAAACAGCTATTCCCCATTCTTTGTCTCCTTCTTGCACTTCTGGTTCCATCCTTAAATGCTATCTATGTGATATCTGACTTAATTGGACCTCTTACAAACTCAGTTTTCTTTTTTTATTCAATAAGTCAATATTGTTCATAGTCTTTGACCATGTTCTTCTCAGTATTTTGTAAACATCTATGTTATGATTGACGTTGCCCTTCATTGTCATGTCTTTCTTCTTGAGTAAGAGTGATTATTGGCTGAGAGAGTTTCTATACTTTTGGCTTCTTTATTGTCGCTATTGCTTTACATTAGTTAAACCTCTGTAGAAAACAGTGACAGTCCATGCTGATGTCTGTTCTGTAATGCATTTCCCATTTTTTGGCGTCAGTAGCTTGATTTAAGAGATATAGTTGGAGCTATTTTAATTGCATGCCCTATTTTCTTCTTATTTTTAGTTTTATATGTTGATATTGATTTGATCTTTGCTCTAAGCAATTAATGGTCTGACTAAACAAAGATTTAGCAATTACTCCCACATCGATAACTAATCATTTTCTGTCTTAAGAGATAATCTTTATTTTTTGTGATGTTATTTGATGTCACATTCAGTACCAACATATTCTTTTCTCAAAGTATTCATGATGCATGGCTACAAGGCAATGGTGCCTTTGATTCTATTCCAAAAATGTAATATTTGTAAAAAATGTTTTTAGTTGTATTTATAAAACTACATTGGCAAGCGTAATATGGGTAGGAATGACCTCTGCCCTTAATGGACAGTCTTTAGCATGACTCCAGTTGCCTGATGATTCATTAAAGAAAAGTCTATAACATGGCACTATTTCATGGGTTATAAATATGAAATGGAAGAGGACAGGAAAGTTGCCTGGAGATAGAGGACAGAGGGAGCCAGAGCTGAACAGTGAGGCTGTGAGCTTAGAAATAGAAGTAAAGCAGGCCTGCAAAGGCTGGGAGAGAAAATGGAAAGGAATGGCAAGAGGCAAGACTGTCGTAGATAGGGTGATAAGAAGAAAAAGTGTCCACGTGTAGGGTTGGTTAGGGTATTCTGAACCTGGAGATCTCGTCTGGAACCATAATAACATTTACAACCCCAAGGCAGCAACATTTTTTTCCAAACAAAGCTGGGGTAACAGAAAGAAAATGACAAAAAGATCTTATTCTCAAGGAGCTTATATTCTTCTAGAACACAATGAAGAAAAAGAAGGATGGAGTAGATTTTTTTATTTATTTTATTTTAATTTTTAGTTGGGAGAGGGTAGAAGGATCAATGAGAATTCTGGCACATAAAATATTCTCCAAAGAGCTTGAGTGAGCTGTTGCCATGCATTGAATACCTGAGGAGTAGAGGGGAAATAGTTGGAAATAATAGCTGGAAAAGGGTGCATAAATAAAGGGGATGCGGAACCAAAGACTAGATTTGCCACCTGTACAATATTGCTTAAGTCTGACCCTGCCTGCTTCCCAGTGGACAAGTATAATAGGCAATGATTTCAAAACCAGTCTAAAGCTTCTGTTTCCAAAGATTATTTTAATTTTTATTAAATTTGAGTTCTTAAAAAAAAAAATTCATATCGCACTTAAACTGCCTTAAGTTTAATGTTACTAAAATCTGATTTTAAAAGTCTTCTTTGGGAATACTTTTTTTAATTACAAAAGAATTTGAAACATGTTTGATGATAGGAATTTTTTTGACTGAGAAAATTAGAACTGATAAGAGAAAGAACCTGAAAGGAGAGCCTGAAATTCTTTCTTTCTGAAAAGTACAAAGGAAGAAAAGTCAAAATTCCATTCAGGTAGAAATTAAATTCTACTAGATTTATTCAGTGTCACTTGATGTCAATTGATAAACAAGGCAAATGTTAGCCAAAATAAAAACTGTCCATTTATGACATAATACAAGTTGTTTGGTTACTAAATGGATTTAGAAATGCTCAGAAAATGTGGCTTGCCTATCTCTTGAACAAAGCATTCCAATTACCTGAAAAAAAAAATTCTTGTGTCTTTAATTGGAGACCAAAATTAATGAAATATCGATTGGTCGTAGAACAGATTTGCTCTCCTGTCACTCAGTGTCCATCATTCCTTTGTATCTTCTAGGTGC
Source organism: Bettongia penicillata ogilbyi (assembly GCA_023548195.1). Lineage (NCBI taxonomy): Eukaryota > Metazoa > Chordata > Mammalia > Diprotodontia > Potoroidae > Bettongia > Bettongia penicillata. The sequence goes on from JAJHZJ010000314.1 coordinate 13,865,309, forward strand.
CCTACTCCTTAATCCTCTTCCCTTTGCCTCACTTCTGAGATTCTAAGAATTTTTAACAATAGAAATAGATAGCATTGTCTTACTTTGATTATTGGGAGAACTATCAGGTATGATTGTTGGGCTAGAGAGGGACAGTGTCTCAATTTTCAAAAACAAAAAAGTAAGTAGAGGAAGGTAGAGTCTTAAAAGGTAGATAAAGGTAGATTGTTTGATTGTAGGTCGGTGAACTTGACTTTAATTCCTGGTCCAATTCTAAAACTAAAACAAAGGGCATTTGAGCATTTAGAAAGGGAAGTGATGCCTACATAGAAACAATATGGATTCTGCATGAAGAGGCCAAGCCAAAATTTCCTTTTCTGTAGGTTTTTCTATATTAGATCATGTATTCAGGTAGTCAACTGTATTGCATCAGGCTGTCTGATGAAGCCCTTTACAGTGTCCTTGTGGACTAGAGATAGGGGCTTGATGATAACAAATGTATTCGTAAGTGGCTGAATGACCAGACACTGTTAAGTTAGAGAGAGGTCTTGGGAAGAATGACCACAAGTTCTATGCTTGGCCCCATTCCTTTTCTTGCATTTTTGTTAAGCACTGGGATGACTTCACACTTATAGAATTTGCAGATGTCACAAGCTGAGATAGACTTTTTTTTTTAAATAAAAATTTATTTATTTAAATTTTTACACTCATTTTCACAAAATTTGGGGTTCCAAATTTTCTCCCCTTTTATCCCCTCCCCCCACCCCAATACACCCAGCATTCTAATTTTCCCTATCACCAATCTGCCCTCTCTTCTATCATCCCTCCCTTCTCTTGTCCTCATCTTCTCTTTTGTGCTGTAGGGCCAGATGACTTTCTATTCCCCATTAACTGTATTTCTTATTTCCTAGTAGCAACAAAAATACTCAACAGTTGTTCCTAAAACTTTGAGTTCCAAATTATCCCCATCCCTCCCTCCCCACCCGTTCCCTTTGGGAAGGCAGGCAATTCAATATAGGCCATATCTGTGTAGTTTTGCAAATGACTTCCATAATAGTCATGCTGTGTAAGACTAACTGTATTTCCCTCCATCCTATCCTGCCCCCCATTGTTTCTAGTCTGTCTTTTGATCCTGTCCCTCCCCAAGTGTTGACTTCAAATTGCTCCCTCCTCCCATTGCCCTCCCTACCATCATCCCCCACTTGCTTATCTCCTTCTTCCCCGCTTTCCTGTATTGTAAGATAGGTTTTCATACCAAAATTAGTGTGCATTTTATTCCTTCCTTTACTCGAATGTGATGAGGGTAAACTTCTTGTTTTTTTTTCTCAGCTCTCCTCTTTTTCCCTCCACTAAAAAGTCTCCTGCTTGCCTCTTGAATGAGATATAATTTACCCCATTCCATTTCACCCTCTTTCCTCCCACTACATTTCTCTCTCACCATTTACCTTAATTTCTTTTGAGATATAGTCCCATCCTATTCAATTCACTCTGTGCTCTCTGTCTCTGTGTGTGCATGCATGTGTGTATGTGTGTGTGCGTGCATGCGTGTACATGTGTGTGTGTACATCTGTTTGTGGTCCCACCGACTACCCAGATACTGAAAAGTTTTAAGAGTTACAAATATTGTCTTTCCATGTAGGAATGTAAACAGTTCACTTTTGGTAAGTCCCTTATGACTTCTCTTTGATGTTTACTTTTTCATGCTTCTTCTCATTCTTGTGTTTGAAAGTCAAATTTTCTTTTCAGCTCTGGTCTTTTCATCAAGAGTGCTTGAAAGTCCTCTGTTTCATTGAAAGACCAGTTTTTCCCCTGAAGTATTATCCTCAGTTTTGCTGGGTAGGTGATTCTTGGTTTGAGTCCTACTTCCTTTGACTTCTGGAATATCCTATTCCACACCCTTCGATCCCTTAATGTAGAAGCTGCTAGATCTTGAGTTATCCTGATTGTATTTCCACAACATTGGAATTGTTTCTTTCTAGCTGCTTGCAATATTTTCTCCTTGACCTGGGAATTCTGGAATTTGGCCACAATGTTCCTAGGAGTTTCTCTTTTTGGATCACTTTCAAGCAGTGATCAATGGATTCTTTCAATACTTATTTTGCCCTCTGGTTGTAGAATATCAGGGCAGTTTTCCTCGATAATTTCATGGAAGATGATGTCTAGGCTCTTTTTTTGATCATGACTTTCAGGTAATCCTATAATTTTTAAATTGTCTCTCCTGGATCTATTTTCCAGGTCAGTTGCTTTTCCAATGAGATATTTCACATTCTCTTCCATTTTTTCATTCTTTTGGTTTTGTTTTGTGATTTCTTGGTTTCTCAGAAAGTCATTAGACTCCATCTGTTCCATTCTAATTTTGAGAGAACTATCATCTTCAGTGAGCTTTTGAACCTCTTTTTCCATTTGGCTAATTCTGCTTTTGAAAGCATTCTTTTCCTCATTGGCTTTTTGAACCTCTTTTGCCAATTGAGTGAGCCCATTTTTCAAGGTGTTATTTTCTTCAACATTTTTTTGGGTCTCCTTTAGCAAGGTATTGACCCGTTTTTCATGCTTTTCTTGCATCTCTCTCATTTCTCTTCCCAGTTTTTCCTCCACCTGTCTACTTGATTTTCAAAATCCTTTTTGAGCTCTTCCATGGCCTGAGCCCACCGGACATCCACCTGGGATGTCTGAGATACAGAGGCCCCGACCTCCACGTCATTCCCTGATGATAAGAATAGTTCTTCGTCATCAGAATTGAAAGGTGGGAATATCTGTACCCCATCAAAGTAGCTTTCTATAGTCTTATTTTTCTTCCCTTTTCTGGGCATTTTCCCAGCCAGTTACTTGACTTCTGAGATTCCTCTCCACCCCTGCCTAGATCTACCCAACTAGTGCTTGGGTCTGAGCGCCGCATGGCTACTATTCAATGTGAGCTTAAGTTCTGGTGCTTGGGTGGGGGCAGGGCCACCTCCCAGGCTCAGTTCCCTCAGGGGCTTTATGCAGAGACCTTCAGTAATGGGGCAGGTGGGGGCAGGACCGTCTCCCAGGCTCAGTTCCCTCCGGGGCTTTATGCAGAGATCTTTGGTAATGGCCCTGAACTTCTGCCTGCTGCTCTGGGAGTCCCTGGCCGCTGCCACTGCTGCTGCCTCTGCCTCTGCCTCCCAAGGGGGCCCGAGTCACGGAGATACCCCGCTCCCCTCTCGGCCAGCCCAGATGTCTCTCTCACTGACCTGTAGCGCCTGTGGACGGGGGACCTTCCTGGCTGCCGGAGATTCCGTCCCTGAAGCCTACTCGGATCTGCTCCTCTGGGGCCACGTGGGCAGGGCAATACAGGGGTGGACTCCGCTGTGCAGAGCATGACGGACCCCTGGGGAGGGCTCTCCAGGGCTCTCTGGAACGGAAATCTTTTCCACTGTGTTTCTGCGTGCCTTGCAGTGCTCCAGAATTTGTGGGGAGTTCTTCTTGCAGGAAATATATGGGCTGTGGGTTCAGAGCTAGCATACATAAGTCTTTCTACTCTGCTATCTTGGCTCCACCCCCTGAGATAGACTTTTAATATGTTGGCATTGTTGATTACCTGCTGGTGCTTATATGTTTAGTTTGCACTTGATCATTCCTGGGTATTATGGAGCTCAACACTTCTAGAGGTGAGAGTAAGTGAACAAAGGGAAGCTATGAAGAGTGGAGTTTTAATAATATAATACCTTGACTTTTTAGCTATCACTTATAATATCAGTCTTCTGACATATCTAGGTTTCTATGATAAAATTAGGATCCTCTCAAAGGAGAAGCACCCTGTGTATACTACTCTTGCATTTTTTTGCCATCCCCAAGAGATTGAGTATCTTCCTCTTTAAACCATAAATTTGCGACCACACTTTGCCTCACTGTCCTGCTATATTTATCCCATCTCAGCTCATCAGCACATCCCTATGAAGTCACTAATATATAGATAAATATAGTGAGATAAAGGGAAAGAGGATTAGGGAGTAGGGCACCCAGAAGATACAAGTGAATGATGGACACTGAGCGACATGAGACAACTTTATTGCATCATGAGGAATCTCTGGGAAAAAAATCTCTATTTGGGATTATTAAAAAAACAGTCTTTTAATTTACACTTAGAATCTGATTGGTCATGACTTAAAACATAGATAGGTATTTTTTTTCAATTTCAACCTATTTAATCTAGCTAAGGAGCTAGGAGAAAGAGTGGATTGCATGCTGGACCTGAAATCAGAAAGACCTGAGTTCAAACTTGGCCTCAGACATGTACTAGCTGTGTGACCCTGGGCAAGTCATGTAGTTTCTTTCTGCCCTGGTTTCTTTGTCTGTAATATAGGCATAATTATAATGCCTACATCCCAGGGCTGTTGTGATGATAAAATGCAGTAACACTTGTGAAGTGCTTTGAAAAACTTAAAGTGTTATATAAATGCTAGCTTTATCATTATTATTATTGCCACCTTAGACCTAGTCCTTAGTAATAACAGCTCCCCTTTTTTGCTGAACTCAAGTTCAACAGTTACTTCTTTCTCCCTTCTCTGTTCCTCTTCTGAATTCAAGTAAGACTACATCCTACCATAGCACCTCCTAGTGTCCCATTCCTAGACTCTTCTAAATGCCAACGTCCCTTAGGGCTTCCCAGTCAAGTACACAAATTCTGTGATTCCCTACCCTTGAATGAGCTCTTTGAACTCACTCCTGACCCTCAGCCCACTTTCTCTAATAGAATCTTTTCTTTTTCCTTTCTCCCATTGGTCATAGTCTCTTTCAGTTCACATTTCCAACTCTCTTGTCTTTCCTCAAATGTTATAATTGCCCTGAGCAAGTATGATTTTCAAAGACAAAGCAAGCAACCAGCTACACTTTGCATTCAAATCCCTTGTTCAAAGTAGTTCCAACCATATGGTTATGTGTTTATATTGCATATAAAATTGAGGGTACAGTTAATATTGTTTTGTTATAACCTCACCTCTGGCAGAAATAAGAAGCTGAGATGGAAGTCAAAGTGGATATGTAACAGGTCAATAGGACCTTGGGCCATTGATGGTACAGTACTATATAATGACTAAAGGAATGATGGGAGAAGAGGACCCCCACCTCTCCACCCCATATGTCTTAGTGTGACAGCCTGCCTCAGACAACTTCCTTGTTAGGGTTCTGACCCAACATTTTCAAAGTTAAGGGAAAGTTTCCTGTAGATTTTACAGAAATGTCTCCTGTACATTTTCAACTAAATTCTCTACATCCTAGGCCATCCAAATTTAAGAAAAAAATAAAGAAGAGAATATTGAAGTTTTTTTATGACCGTAACCCATGATTTTCAACTACTTGGCTTTAATTTTATCACTGTAATATTATTTAATATTCCCTGCTGCTTCACAGTGTCATTCTGAACCTGAGAGAAAGAAACTCTCTCCTGAAACATCATTTGTATTCTGAATGGCTGAAAATATATTAAAGAGCAATTACCTTATTTAAGAGGCAGAGATAATAATACTGCTCTCTTGCCTACCTCACAGGGTCATTGAGAAGATAAAATAAGGGAGGTAATACATATGAGTTACGTTGACCTTCTTAAGAAAAAAATCCCTATGTAAATTCAAGGTATTATTATAATTTTTCAGCAAGACCCAAATATCATTGCTGCTTTTTGCTATGTAGATAAAAGGAATTTGCTTTATGTAGCACGGCTATAATATGGCTTTCTTTCCCTTTTTTTCCATTTAGAAACATATTACAAATTGACATGTGTTTGTAAAAATGATGTATAGTTCAATTAAATCAGTCAAATGCTGCCATCTGTATATCAATTATTCTATACCTTTTACTTGTTTTCATTAAAAATTTGCCTAATTTCTAAGAGTTCATATTAACAAAATAGTCAGTAATTTCAATACATATTTCTCAAGAGAAGTAATCATTGCCCTGTATAAATTACAAATCTGCCCTAACATTACCAAAAGTATTAGATTTACATAATAGAATCAAGACCCCTGCTCTTTGCTTTTACTGTTAGAGCCAGAAGACTGTTTCTATTTCCAGCCCTGTGAGTCTTAGCAAACACATGACTTGAATTGGCATAAAAGTTGTGTCAAGGGCCTTTGAGGAATCCCTCACCAAAGCAGATAACTCCTTGAGGAATCATCTGTGTAGAATGTAGCTCCAATGAATTCTTATAAGAAAATAGCTCTGGATACAGTTGGGGATAGGGGGAAGGAGGGAAGGAAAATGATACACCATACTTTTCTTGTAAGATCTACCATTATGTAAATGGTATGTATATACAGATGCTCTCATTCTGTAGACCATGACACACATTTTCTCCTTATATCACAAGTGAGCATGTATGCAAGTGGCCAGAATTCAACTTCAGTGAAAGCTAAACTGAAAGCAGCAATATATTGGTATATTTAGAAATATACCCAAACTCTCTGTATTTAGTTCCCCCAAACTACTTCACGTATTTTCTTACATAGGGGTAATGATGGGGGAAGTTCTTATATCATACACACAAATTTCCCTTGCAGTGTCTGGAACTACTTACTAAAAAGTTAAAAAAAAAAAAGTGACATTGTCATTATAACAATTTAAGAAAAAACCCACCTCATTACAAAAGCAATCCTATATTTGAATATAGTTGTGTTAATATTATTAGTATATTATGAATGGTACTAATATGATTACTGTTTGGGGTGTTATTACAGAAAATTAATTTTAATGGATTTACATATTTCCAGAGAAAGGCATTACACACACACACACACACACAATATATATATATATATATATATATATAATCTATATTATCTACAAGCCCCTTGGTGACACAGTGTAAATAGAATACTGGATCTGGAGTCAGGAAAACTTGAGTTCAAATATGACCTCACATACTCTCTAGCCATGTGACCCTGGGCAAGTCACTTGCCCCAGTTTCCTCATCTGTAAAAGGAGCTGAAGAAGGAATGGCAAACCATTCCAATATCTTTGACAAGAAAGCCCTAAAGGGGGTTAGGAGGAGTTAGACATGACTGAAACGACTGAGCAACAACTATATTACATGTAAACACACATGTGAACTCAAATACACATGCGTATGTTATTCTGTTTGGTGCCTTGTTAGGGGCAGAGGAAAAGAAAGAAGGCTAGGTTTTTTCTTCAGAGTGCTCATTTTTTTAGTTTCTAATTCTATCCTTATCATATTCTTGGTAGTGACAAAACCTTTTTCAAAAGAGCACTTTCCCCTTTTAAAAAATTTTAGTAATCAGGATGAATTAATTTCCCTAACCCCTAGGAGGTGTTTTTATCCCCATTTTGTAGTTGTGGAGCTAAAGCACAAGGGAGTGAATCAGCTTGTCCCAAATTATACAGACAGTCCCAGGAAGTACAGGATTCCAGCTCAGACTGCTTGGAAATCAGACCTTAGCCTCAAATCATTAGGGAATACTGCTTTTTATATCTAGCAATTTAGTGTCCAAATTAAATGAGGGTGAGCCTCTGAAGAATCTTCACAGAGTTTTTGGTAAAAGAAAATGGTTTGCTAGGACCAATTTTTTACTTCTGGAATCAGCCTGATTCATAGTGTCAAGAGACTACCAGTATGTTTCAGGACGTAGAAGCAAAGAGACGTCTGAAAGCAAACAAAGAAAGCTTCCTCCACAGCTTTCCCCACCACGGACGAGTGGAGGAAAAGACCTCTAGGTAGCACTCTCAAGTAGGTATTTAGGTTCCACAGGAAAAACAAAGGGCTGGCACTCAACAGATGGTGGTGAATGAAGGACTGCCCTTGGTGTGGATGGAGTGGAGTAGTATTAGAGAGGTCTAGGAGAGCCCATGGTCATGTATTGAATGTAAGAAGATGGTGGAAGGATTGCTTAGTGGAGGGATATCAGGAGAAGAGGGGTAGAGAGCAACAACACATTGGTGCCTTCATTTTGGGTCTCTTTTCCTTGAACGTTGATTGCACAGCTTTGGAGGATAATTGATTTAGGTCTGGAAGGGATCTTTGGAAAAAATTGAGTTCAACTCCCTCTTTGTAACAGATAAAGAAAATCTGGAGAGCATAGGTTGCTTACCAAAGGTCACACAGGTTATAAAGAACAAAGTATTTCCAAATCAAGTGTTCTTTCCCCATGGGATGCTGTTGTCTGGAGTTAATCTGGGTCATGCTGGACACTCCTGATCATGTGCACATGGACTGTGTACCCATGCAGAGAACAAGTAGTGATGCCACTCTAATATCAGATGCAAACTAGTACCACTTCTCATCTCCAGGATCTGGTTCCTAGAAGAACATCACTGGAAACCTAAACCATAAAATGGTGTTTGTTATTGTGTCTCTTCAAAGAAGGGCAAATCCAGTAGAGTGCCACTGCCAGGCTTTTCTTTCCTTTCTGGAATCAGTTGCTCAAGTAATCTAGAAATCTTTACTGAGGGCCTACTACGTACAAGATCTGCGCTAGGTACCATGAGGAATGCCAAGAAAAGACATGAACCACCCAGCTTTAAAGGCTTTATAGTGCAGTTGGGGAGAATGACATACTTCCATGAAGAGATGAGTAACCACATATGGCAGTATGAGATAAGTGCTAAATAAATGGTACAGATAATAGTAGGTACTAAAATAAGTTTAGAGGAATGGATTGCTGTGTGATAGAGTAGTTAGGCTATTTGGAGGAGGTAGATTTTTAAAACTGAACCTTAATCTTAAGAGCTGTAGATATTATTCAGACATTATGAATAAATGAAATACATGCATTTAAACAGGAACCTTCTGCTTTGAACAGAAAAGAATTAATCAGATGATGGAAACCTCATGTACCCCACAAGAAGCCAGATGTTTAGGGGCTGGTGGGACTTTGTGGCATCCCTCTTATAATCACACCATATTACAGTGCTGAATGGGCTTCATCTGAATTTTGGGATTATCTCCAGATAAAATTTTCTAAGACCATTAGGAGTAAGAGTGAGCCATCTTGAAGATTGCGAAGGATTTGTACAATTGCCCCATGATACATTTCTGGACTGTATAGTATCCCCAGAGTGGGGAGAATAATCCTTTTACCCTGTGATCAGCATGTAGGAGGACATTGTATGTGCATCCATGTATACCTTTCTAATAAGCTTCCTCCATATGGATAGAGGAAGAAAATCAGAAGTGATAAAAAATGGAAAGTATCCTCAGTCACATTCACTTCTGAAAGTCACCACAGGAAGAAATTGAATGACAATCTGAGAACTTCCTATTATCAAGATCAGGGGCTGGAGACTATAGTTTACCTTAATTGGTACTATAAGTTATGTCTCCTGTAAGGTTCTAATTATTTCCATCAAGTCTAACAGGCTGGAGAAAAATAATTCCTTAATCTTTTCATGTTTCAATTTTGCTCCATGCAAGTGTTCCTACTTTCCCTTACACCAGCAGTCGCTCCTCTGAGTAGCTACCAATGGCGTGTTTGTAATTGAGGTTAAGAATTCCATGATGACTTTGCTTTAGTAAATTAAAAAACATCTGAGGAGGTACTGTTGATGTTTGGCATTCACTCTAATAGAATAATTCCATATTCTGAATCAAGGACTAATGAACTAATATTTTGACTACTATACATTTCACTTCTGTGCATAGTAATTTGATCCATAAATTTAAATGGATATTAGTATCTCTCCAATTATTTTGCATTAAAATCAGTCTGTGTTCACTTTTTCATTATCTTCTCATAAAAAAACAATAAAAGGCCAATTTATATAAAATGATTTGCGTTTAATTAATTTAATAGTCATCTTTGATTAAGACATTTAAAACAGAATATTTAATTCAAACTAATTCATTTCTGCAGACATTTATTAAATGCCTATGCGCAAGGACACCTACTATGTGCAAGGTGTTAAAGCTTCAAGGGAAAGAAAAGCTGTATAGTCCCTTCCCTCAAGGAGTTTATGGTCTAATAGAGAGGATATATGTGCCCTGATATACAGGATACAGAGTAGAATGGAGTAAGGATAAAAGAATGAGAAGAAAGTACTCTGTGAAAATCTGAAGAGGAATTTATAGTTGTGTGGAATAGAGAATGCTTCTTTCTTGAGAAAGTAATACCTGAGTTGAACCTTAAAGGAAGAAAAGTATTTCAGTATAAAATAAACTTGCCACCTATCTCACATTAGGGAATCCTCCATCCCTATCTATACTATTTAGATAGTAATATTAATGGTAACATTTTTTAATCATCAGTTGCCAAATTTCTTCTGAGCCACTGAGCAAGGGAAAAATTCATATTATAATTCTTAGATAAGCATTCAGAGACTGTAGGTAAACAAAATGATGGTTAATATGAGTATCATAATATATCTTCTCAGATGACCTGTATTCCATGCTCATCTCAACCAAGTGTTACCTGGGTGACCTTGATCAAGTCACATTTCTGGCCCTTAGTCTCTTCAGCTGAAAATGAAAGCATTGTTCTAGAAATGGGGGGGGAGGAAGGGGGAGGGAAGAACTGTGGCCCTCTAGATCCTCAAGTGCAGCCCTTTGACAGAATCCAAACTTCACAAGGCAAATTCCCTATTTGTTCGGTATAATTTAGACTCAGTCAAAAAGCCACACAAGGATTTAGAAGGTTGCATGTGGCCTCAGGGCAGGAGGTGCCTCACCCCTGTGGATCTAGATAGATTCTCTCCCAAGTGCCACTGGTTCTAAATATAGGATCCTATAATAGGCACCAGGGAGCATACAAAAATATAAAATGATTAAAATTATTAGAGAAAATACAATGCAATATTTTATTAATAGCAAATTTTAGAGAATAGAAGGTAACTGAAATGAGTTCAGTGAAGAAACATAGAATTAAGTTTGAGTTGAATCAAGTGTTAAATATGAGCTAGTCTGATCCCTTCATTTTCCAGAAGAGACTAAATGCCGAAGAGATTCATCCATGGGATCAAGGTTATATAGGCACTAAGAAACAGAAATCAAATTAATATGCTGGGAATTCTGATTACAAACCATTTTTTCCTCTATACTACACAGCCCAGGCCAGAGTGTTGAAAACTTGATGGGGGAGGGAAGATTTTAGGGTGGGACTTGAGCAATGAGTTTAATTTGATAGGGACAAAGGGAAAAGTGGCAGTGGTGTGCTGGAGCCGGCTTAGACTGGCTTGAGAATAACCGTTATGAGCATTTATACCTTAGAAATCAGCAGGTGCTAAAAGTCAGGGCTGGATTTATTACAGCATTAATTGTCTAGAAGACTTGAGAAAGTGAGGGAGAAAATGTTGGTGATACAAATTAAACTTACAAGTTTGTCATGCATGGATTCTTTTCAAAGTACTGATTGTTAAACATTTACCATAACACCCCTGGAAATGGGTAAGCATTCAATATTCCAGTTTTGGGGTTTTCCATTTAGGGTACATGGAAGAGGGATAGAATAGGAACTGACAACCAATTCACAAGCATTTAAATTATAATAAAAGCTAAGTACTCAAAAGGATTTTTAACTAAGTATGAATACTGAATATTCATTTCTATGACATGCTAAATAGTTTATAGAACTATTTTAAGGCAGACATTCTAAAATAACCCTAGCCAATTTCACAACTAACTAGCAATCCCCACACAAGATATGACTTAAATTAAATTACTATAGATTGAAAAAAATATATTGAAAGCACAGAAGTGAAAGAGGAAGTCTTGGCTCAGGTATATGCATGTATCTACACATGAGAAATGAAGTAGGGAAATTTAGGCGATTATTTGGAGAGTTAGAATCCAGAGTCCTTTTCATAAACTATCAAGATAATTTAAGCAAAATTAGAGAAGGTCTCAGTGTTCCACTTTTAATGTGCATAAAACAGCCCTTATCTTACTCAACTTCATGATGGGCTTTTAAGCATTCCTCAGATGTTTCTCACCTTGAAAGCCAAACATGGCAGTTATTACTCATTCTCTGTTTCCCACTCAACTTCACAGTGCCCACCTTCAGAAATGGAAATCCGCAGGAACTATAGATGAGCCACAAGATTAATGCCTTCTTTTAAAAATAAATAAACGCAAAACTTGTGCATAGTAGACCCTCAGGAAAGATTTCTAGACTACTTGAGTAACTGATTTCAGGAAGGAGTAAATATCAGACTCAAGGTAATTATTACTCAGAGTAATAAAAGAGGGTTTCCCCAGGTCTTACTCCATAGTGAATCGTATAGACTTTTATATCAGCATGGAACAAATATTTTTAAGATGGGCTATTTATATTTTCCCATCATTCAGTTCAAGTTCCCCCTCCTTTAGGAGGCCTTTCCTCAACCCATTCACAGCAACGGGTGCTTCCTCTCTCCTCTTAAGTTACCTTGTATTTACTTTGAATGAGTTCTACACATACTTGAACATATCAAGGTGTCTTCCTGAGAAAATGTAAATTTGTTAAGGGCAGAGAATATTTCATCTTTATATTTCCAAAGCTTAATGTAGTTCCTAGCACATAGTAGATGTTTAAGCATTTAGTGATCTGCTGAATGATTGACTTAAAATAATTTTTTACCTACACAGAATTAGAGAAAGTACTCACATACATCAGGAAGGGAACCTGCTTGAGTGTAACTCAGTAAGAGGTGGTTTTCTAAGTTGCTTTGACTCGTTTTATTTTAACACAACACCCTCCAAAAAACATTCAAATAAGCCTGTTAAAAGTAAAGCGCATCCTCCTTCCACAAAAGTTTATCGGTTGTTAACAAAAAGGAGGAATGTGTTTTCTAACTGCCTTCTGTCTTTTAAGTTTGACTGTATTTATAGTAACATTGACTATTGTAATTGGTCGAAGTTTTATGGCTTTTCCATGTTGACTTTCTATACATTATTGTGGTCCCAGTGCATGTTGTTCTTCTGTGGCTCTGCTTTATTAATTTCACACAGTTTCCTACGTCCTTCTGTGTTTCTCTAAATTCTTTGTATTTTTCATGTTCTTTCAAGTGTTGTAAAATTCCATTATATTCATACTACAATTTATTCAGTCATCCTCAATCATTGGATACATTTTTCTTTCTAGTTTTTTTGTTATCCTAAAAAAATGTAGCTGGAGATAATTTGTGATCTTTTCTTACTTCCCTTTCTTACCTTTTTTGGCACGTGAACCCTAGCATGGTTCAAAGACTATGTGGCAACTGTTCTGCAGGATTCCAAATACATGAAGCAATTCAAGCCTATGCTAACATTGAATTGCCATGCTTACGTCCCCCTACATCCCCCCAACAACGAGTTTTCCAATTTTTGGCATGTTTGCTACTGTTAGGAAATATTTATGTGAAAAATAATCCCTCCCCCAAAAAAATATCTGGATGCAAAGTTAATTTCTCATATTGAGATCAGATCATTTATTACCAAAGTGGAAATACAGACGTTAAAAAGACATTTATCAAATAAATAATAAATTTTGCACATATGATACAAAGATGAAACATTTTTTTTTCCTCGATGGAACCCACATTTACATTCCCAAAGTAGAAACTTATGGAGAGCTCTTCAGAAAATGCTGCTTCTAGTGAAATAACATTGATCCTTTTAAAAAATGTTCTGCTAGCTTTTATTCTTTAATTATCAATTCTAAGTAAAATGAAACAAGCATTCTTAGAATAATGATAAAACAAAACTGAAATAAACTTAATATGTTAGGCTCTGCCAAATCTAACCTTTGGATCTAGTAATTTAGTAATGTAGGAAAAGAAATGAGACTTCATTTCTACTGTGTATTTTAAATTCAATTAAATTTAACCAATATAGCACTATAGTATTTTCTCTGTCTCTCCTTCTGAAAAACAGTTTATTTACAAATCTGACTACTCAACACAAATTAGATGGGTATGATATCCAAAAGAAGCAGATCAACTTTCTCAAAAACATTAGAAAGACTGTTGATGAAACTTTTATGAACAAAAGAAATATTGTGAATGCCTTGACTAATTTTGTTATTTGAAAAATCATTGTTTTTTCTAAGAAAATGCAGCATAGGTATGTTGTTCTTGTTTACTCCCAATAAGAACCTGACTTCCAACTGTCTAATAAAACTAATGGAACACCAGTGGATTTGCTGTGGAGGGTAGAGTCGGCTATTTGGAACTCAGTCTTTTCAGTTTCCTCAATCCTGATGGATAGGGGTGAAACTCAGTCTTTCCCAGACTTTTCCTAACTTTTCCTAGCTCCTCCACTAGGGAGGTGACTTAGGATACAATTTTTTCTCTGGTAATTGCCCTCTCCTTCCTACCCCCTTTTCTATCTGGAGATTCAATCAGTCTGCTACACTAATTAACTCACTTTTTAGCATCGGGAAGTAATGGTTTCTTTCCCTATTTTATGGAGCATGTATCAGACAAAAAGTTAGTAATACAACTGCAGTAGTTTGGAACCCCCATTTAGGAAAAGAATCCCCCCTCCCCCCATTTAGAAAGAGGTTTGGCTCTGTTCTAATTTAAATTTTTGTTCATCTCTAGCAAACTCCTGGCGTCTTTACATTTGAGGCAAAAGTCAGGATACAGGAAGCATATATGCAAAATAAGTGAGCAGATTATATTATAGTATCTTTTACTAGACAGAAACAAAGAGGAAGAGTTGGAGGAAAAGTAGAAGTCTTTTTGGAACTTCCCTCAATCTCTGAAAAAGTACATACAACGGGTAGCTTCAGCCTGAGTCTTCTTTTCCTACATATCTATAGGAACCTGATAGCCTTTAATGATATTTCCTTCCTCTACCAGATTACATCCTTCCTTTCCTTTTTCCTTCTAAAAACTCTCAGAAGTGAACCAATTCACCCCCTAGATCCTAGGTTTTTCTTTGTTAAAACCCCTTAATACCCAATTGAAGTCATTAAGGCCTTAAGGATTACTTTCTTCTCTCCCTGTTAGAATGTTAGCACTTTATCATCATTTAGCCCCTTTTAAGAGCTTAAATACATTTGCCCCTCTGGGTTTCTCTTGAATCTGATGTTTGCATTTCAAAGTTCTTACTCAACTCTACTTAGTCCCTTCTTCAGAAATCAATAGAAGTCCTGTTAAATTGAAAGGCCATTTTTTAGGGGCATCTAAGTGGTGCAGTGGATTCATTGAGCCTCAGACACTTAGTAGTTGTGTGATCCTGAGCAAGTCACTTAATGCTGATTGCTGCAAAAAAAAAAAAAAAAAAGCACATCTTTTTTTCTCCTTTAGAAAATACTCATTCTCAGTTTTGTAGGATGTTATTCACGCTTGTAAGCCTACATATTTTACCTTTTTGAATATTTTTTTATTCAATAATTTGATATTAAATTTGTTTATATTATAAATGTTCTTATTTAACAGTTAGGTTATTAATTATTATAGTTATTGTATATTAATATTCCAAGTATTTTTAATTCCAAGATTTGTTCTTATAGCAGAAGATGCTAGGTTTTGTGTAATCCTAGTTATAGTTCCTTGGTACTTGAACTGCTTTTTTCTGGATGTTTGCAGTATTTTTTCTCTCATATTGACTCTCTTAGAGTTTGGCTATGGTATTCTTGGGCCTTTTCCTTTTGGAATTTCTTTCAGTAGGTTACCTATGGATCCTGTTTTCATTTTCCCTCTGGTTCTAGCAGATATAGAAAGTTTTTTGTTTACACTTTTTAAAAATATAGTGTCAAAGCTTTTTTATAATAGTTTTCTGGGAGACCAATTTTTTAAAATGTTGATTTGCAATGTTCCTTTATTAGTATCAGTAATAGTATCAGATACTAAGTGTTTAAGGTTTTCTAGCTTCATATGCAACTTTTGTGTGAAATGATGAATTTGGTACTTTTGAATCTAGTTTTATATATCATTGCACTTAGAGGCCAAGAAAGAGGGAAAATGTTACTTGACTTTATTACACATTAAAACAAAATAGTCACTTAAATCTTAATGTCACCAGATTTCTGCATTCATCCTCCTAGAGTCCAGTTACATCTCCCCTTAGGGTTCTAGGGGTATCCTTGATCTAATGCTGTTGGATAGTCCCCACCCCCATATTCCAGTTTGTTCTACCCAATGTTAACTACCATTTATTAACATCCCACTTTTTTTTACTTTTATTATTATTATTTTTTTAATGTTCTACAATCACTACCATAAAAGTTAGATTTTTACCCCCCACACACCTACCCTTCACCACCCCCCTCCCTCCCCAAGATGGCATACAATTCTATATAGGATCTACATATACTTTCCTATTGAATACATTTTCACTATAGTCATGCTATGTAGATGAACTAAAATAAATGGAAGAAATCATATTACAAATCAAAACATAATACACACACACACACACACACACACACAAGCATGATCTGCTACATTCTGCAAATGAATTCCATAGTTCTTTCTCTGAGTGTGGAAGGCATTTTGCCTTAGAAAACCATTAGGAATTTTTTTTTTAAGTTCTTGGGTTATTATGAAGTTCCAAGTCTATTAGAAAAAACACACACTGTGGTCATTGCTGTGCTCAAAGTTCTCCTGGTTCTGCTCCTTTTACTCAGCATCAGATCGTATAAGTCCTTCCAGGCCTCTCTGAAGTCTTCTTGTTCATCATTTCTTATGGTGCAATAGTACTCCATTACATTCATATACTATAATTTATTCAGCCATTCCCCAATTGATGGGCATCCCCTTGATTTCCAGGTTTTGGCAACTACAAAGAGTGCTACTATAAATGTTTTTGTGCATGTGGGACCCTTTCCCATTTTTATGATCTCTTGGGGATACAGTCCTAGTAGCGATATTGCTGGGTCAAAGGGTGTGCACATTTTTGCAGCCCTTTGGGCATAGTTCCAAACCTCTCTCCAGCATGGTTGGATGAGCTCACAGCTCCACCAACAATGAATTGGTAGTGTTCCAACTCTCCCACATCCACTCCAACATTTATCATTTTCCTGTTTGGTCATGTTTGTCAGTCTTATAGGTGTGATGTGGTACCTCAGAATTGTTTTGATTTGCATCTCTCTAATCAATAGTGATTTAGAGCATTTTTTCACATGATTATAGATATCTTTAATTTCTTCCTCTGAAAATTGCCTGTTCATATCCTTTGACCATTTATCAATTGGAGAATTGACCATTTATCAATCAGGGAAGAGTTTCATTTAACCAGTTATCTTCTTAAAAAAAATAAGCAATGTTTTTACTGTAAAGGTAGAGGAAGAGCAGAAGTTACAAAGTATTTTCCTCTAAAGATAAGTGGCGTTAGGGGGAGAAATGGGAATTATATTCCCCAATCTATCACCTCAAGTCCTGAGAAGAATGGATTCACACAGCATTTGCTATAAAATAAATATACTTCCAAAGGCAGTATAGCCAATGGATGAATTTTTGTCATACCTTCTTGACTGCATTTGATCTAGGTCAAACAGGTCTCTCAGGACTTGAGTCAAATAATTCTTAAATTATTTGTCCTCCTGTTTTCCAGATCATTTTTTCATTTCAGATATTTTATTTTTTCTTCTATTTTTTTTCAGGCATTGATTTTGTTCTAATATTTCATGCTTGCTCATAGAATCAATGATATTTGTTTGATATTTTTCTGTTCTAATTTTCAAGGAATTAATTGCTTGGGTAGGTTTATCACTTTTTTTTTTTAACTATGCTGAGCCAGACACACAGTATAGGCACTTAAAATGTTTATTGACTCACTATCTCTTATAAACTATTTCTTTCCTTCAGAGTTTTTATTTCCTGTTTTTATCTTTTACTTCATTTTTTCTAGGTATTATTGTATTACTTGTGGAAAATCTATTTTTAGTTCTGAGTTTTTTCCTTACAGTTATTATGAAATTATGCTTTCTTCCCAGGCTTTTTGGGAAATCCTTAAATCTATAAAAAAAAAAAAATTTCCATACTGATTGGTATCTTCTTTGGTTCATTCATTTCTCTAGCTTTAGTTTCAGAAGTGGGGCTTTGCACCAGTGTCAGATTCTCCCTCCTGCTATACGTTTGGCAAGGGTGATCAGGTCTTGCCATAGGATGCTGCTATCTCCACCTCCTAGGGCTGGGGCTCCTTTTTGTCTTTGAAGCACAGCATTCTCTATCTTCAGGGAATTTTATGGCATCTCAAGATAGAGTGGTAGGGACCTCAGAGGCACTGAGTGTGTGGGCTGTCCCACTCTGAGCATTGCTGCCTGCCCTATATAGACAATTGTCTTTCTCCAGGGCTTCCAGGGTCCAGTTTTCAACCTCCCTAGGGCTTCTTCATGAGACTTCTCTCTTCTGGCTTTGAACACAAAGTCATGCAGGCTATACCTGTCTTTGGTCTTGCTGGGAAAGGGAAACTACCAGCTTGCTGGCAACCCCCTTTCTTATTGCCTCTATGATTTTGACTGAATTTCTATACAATTCTAGGACAGAAGAAGTCATTTATTCATAATTGTTCAGGGTTTTTGCTGTAATTGTTGTAGGGGAGCTAGATGATCTGTTTCTATTCAATGTCTTAACTTAAAGTCTTGAATCCTATTTCAGTTAAATGGCATTGTGCTTATTTTCCAACAAAGATTTACTAAGATAAACAATTCAATAACTAATTTCATTTAATTTCATTTTAAATTAAATATCAGTCATTTAAACAGCTATAAATTCATACAATCGTAGAATTTCAACCAAGGGAATCTAGTAGACCAACTTCTCATTTTAAAGATGAGAAAACTGAGATCTTAGATGGTGCAATAACCTACCCATGCTGGCTAAAATGGAACTAGAACCAAAGAATTCAATATCTGATTGTTTAGCTTGTTATACCAGGTTTTATTATGCTACATTGTACAGCTTTTTCCTTATTAGAGAATCAAAGATCTCTAAGTATGCATTTTAACTAGTCATTTTTTAAACTCAGATCTTTCATTTTCATAAAAGTCAGTCTGGGGAAGAAATGAATTGTATTGGCAGCACCCATAAATATTTATATGTGGTATTAGTTATTGACATGTAAATAGAAAAAATCAAAATGAAAATTGCATTTATGACATAGCATTTTTCCATAACCATATCAGATTATAAACTAAAACTGTATTATTTTGTAATCTATACAAGGAATAAACTGTATAATTTTGAGTGATGGGTTTATTTCCAATGAATTGGAAAGTCAGTCCACAATATACTACAGTGTTAAATTTGGCACTTATCATGTCTGTTAGGGAAAGATTTAAGAGCACTATCTAAATAGTAATTCAATTTTGATAAATTAAAATCCTTATAAACAACCTTTACTACCTTTATTTAGGTGACATTTTGCATTCCTGAGGAAGAGCTAGCAATCTCTCCAAACTAGAATTAAATCACATATTCTCCATTTCATCATCACACAGATCACTCATGTATTAAAGAACATTGATACTAGAGACAGTGCCTATGGAACACCAATTGATATTTAAACTCATTACTGTCATACTATTAACTCTGTGAGTCAAAGCTTCCAAAGAACCATCAAAAGTATCTAATACTTTAATTTTCAAATTATGTTCCCTACAATTCCAAAGTTTCAAGAGGGTACTCATAGGACTTGTTTGAAAAAAAAAATGGGTAGTCTTGATAAATATTTCATATTTATATATATCCCATTACTCTTGATGTCCTGTACAAATACTCACCATATTTAAGGTCTTGAATAATAGTGTAGTATCATCTAATGCCATATTTCTGAATCACATCCCTATATAAATTGAAAAATATTCAAATCTCTACTTCTGACCGCACTGCCTTCTACAGTCAGAAGTGGAGGAGTGGGGAGAGGAAAGGATGGCAGGAGTGACTTGAGGGGTAAGGGTCAGCAATCAGGAAGAAGGAAAGAGTTGAGGACAAGTAGAAGGCAGGAAGAAGGTAGTACAGGTAAGATACAGATAGATGAAAGAAAAGATGGATGAATTTGTTTTGTAATTCTCTAGTTTTTAAGAGGTAAGAAGATTTTGTAACGGTAGTTTGGTAAATGATAATAATGGTAAAAATCTGCCTTAGACTAGTAGCTGGCAAACATTGACCTAGTAAAAAGAGTACCGAAGTAAAAGTCAGGACACCCTTGCTATGTTGTTGGGGAATTTCTGTCTTCGGTTCCTAAGTTGTTTTAAAGATATTACTCTCATCTACTTTCACATATTTATAGGTTCTTGTAATCAGCAGTATTGTGAAGTGAAGGATACCAGCCATCTCCAAAATCTCATTGCAATTATTTCCACCTCCTTGAAGTCCTAGCTAAAAGCCCATCTTCTATAGCATGCCTTCCTGATTCCCTTAGTTCAAGTGCCTTCTCTCTGGTTGATTGATTATTTCCAATTTGTCCTTCATCTGGCTTGTTTGTACATGGTTGTTTAAGTATTGTCTCCATCCTCCCTGCCCCCCTAAGACTGAACTTCTTGAGACCAGGGACTGTCTTTTACCTTTCTTTGTATCTCAGAGCCTCGCACAGTGCCTGGCACACAGTAGGTGCTTCATAAATGTTAGTTGACTGACTGACCATTAGCTAGGTGTGTGATTGTAGGTGAGTACATTTGCCATTTTGTTTTTTATTCTATAAAAATAGGAAGAAAAATATAAATATAGACCTAGAAGTGGTCATCTAGTTTGACCCCCGCTCATGGTATATTTCCTTTTCTTTACATAGGGAAAGACAACAAGAAGTTATATGGTGCCTACCATATACTAGGCACTGGGCTAAGTGCTTTATAATATTATGTCATTTGATTATCATAACAGCCCTGCAAAGCAGGTACTATTGTGTAGTTGAGGAAATAGAGGTAAACAGAGGGTGATTTGCCCAAGTTTTCATAGCTATTAGCAATTTTGCAAGTCCATAACTTCTAGCTTTTTGATGGAATTGTTATGTATGATAGATCCTACCACTCTTTTTCTGTTTCCTCGTCCTTTCCACTATCACAAAATGAAACAACACTAAAGACAATAAAAATCTAAAATCTGTATTCTCTTCCAGGACATTCTTTATTCTGGAGACGCTGATCTTATTTTTGCATAAAAGAAAAGGGAGATAAAGCTTGGTCCAAGGCGCTAGAACAGAATCAAACATGGAATCCATAACCTGACCCTCTACCTAGATGGAGATGAAGGCCCACAGTTTCTAGGCCACAGACAGATAGAATCATATAGTCATTGACAGGAAGGAAACATGATTCCTATAAGGTAGACCATGGGTCAGTCATGTCACATATAGACAAGTATATTTAAGTACTTAAATGCATTCTTTCTCAGTAGACACTTCTGGACATCTTTCATTGTGCCTTGAACATAGTTGACTCATTTGATTTGATTATAAACTATGGGGAATCTAGCCATTTACACAGAGTGCCATTGTAACATAGCTCATTCTATGTCCTGCTTTTATTACTGAATTTGAAGGGGCATCCTGTGCAACTTGGTTCTTTCATGTTACACATATTTAAAATTATATATATACTTTCATGTATAAAATTATGCACACTTCTGAAACATCATCTATTTTGGTGGAAGTGGAAGGGTGAAAATAATATTTCATCTTTGTAAGTATTTACTGACAATTCAAAGCACTTTATAGCCCATGTCTTTTGGAATGGATGGGAGTTCATCACTCAGTGGTTTATAAAATCTGCTAGACTGAGTGATGAACTCCCATTTGTTACAATTGGTATGGGTGATAAAACTGGTGTGAATTGTCCATAAATATTTATTATCATGAAATATTAGTGTGTACTGCTGCTTTAAGGAAAATAATGCATATTTTATTATTGATATAGAAAGAAGCACATTTCTGTTTACTAGGCATAGCAACATTGGTAATAATGAAACAATGTTCTGTAATGCATCAGAGTATAAGCAGTGTTGAAGGTATAAAATTTTTTGAGTTTATAAAAAGGCCCTTTTATAACAAAACAACAGAACTATGACAATGTAAGCCCCCTTGTTAAATATTAAAAACATTAATCTTGGTAGAGACTAGATGTGAAAAGTTTCCAAATCAGTAACTTAATTGTCAGTCTCATCAACAGAAAGTGGTAGACCATCAAAGGCCTGAACATCCTTAACTTACACTATCATACTGAATCTAAGCAATTTCCAAATTCTTGATATTAGGTTTGAGCCTCTGAAACTTTTTCTTCACTAAAAAAATCTAGCTAATGCAATCCTTGTTCAAACAGTGTGGAATAAGTGACTGACAGTGACAGTTTGATACTTCATTATTCCCAAATAAGTTGAAAATATGTGCTGTTAGTCTAAAGTGTAATATATATATATATATTATGCATAATATATAATCATAATCTGTGTGCTGATATACCTAATACATCTACATAGATATAAATTGACATATATTTAGTTGTCACCTCATCTAGATATATCAATATAGTTGCATATATATAAACATATTGATATGTAACTATAGTTAGGGAGATATACGTAATTACATCATAACTATAGATAACTATTATTATATATAATATATAGCATTATATAAAATTATATTGTATATAGTTTTGTATACTACAAATAGGTTATGTTGTTCCTATACTATGTGTGTTATATAGCTACTCTACATTATGTGTACTTTACATACTATATATGTTATATGAAGCATGACATGGTATAATACAGGCAGCTAGTGCCATAGTGGATAGAACATTAGGTCTGGAGTCAAGAAGACATGAGTTCAAACATGGTCTCAGTCACTTACTAGCTATGAGTCCCTGGGCAAGTCACTTCACCTCTGTTTGTCTCAATTTCTTCAACTGCAAAATGGGGATAATTCTTCACCTAGGTTATCATGAGGATAAAATAAGAAAATATTAATGAAGTATTTAGCACAGTGCCTGGCCCAGTATGAACTATATAAATGTTTATTCCCTTCTCCCTCTTATATGTAATATATGTATATTATATATATACACACACACACACACATGAATATATACACATATGTAAAATATGTAGCTGATATAACAAATATAGTTTATATTCATATAATTTTAATGCTGCATATAGTTTACACACTATATTGCTATAGATACTAATTATGCTATCATTATTATATGTATGTATGTATAAATTGTGTATTACATGCAGTTTAGACTTTAGACTAATACCATGCTTGTTGCTTGGCATAATGTCAATGTAAAAGCAATGTCCTATAAAATAACAGGAGTTGAAAAGGATCATAGGAGTCCAACCGCTTCCCTCTGTAAATGAGGAAACTGAAGTCTTGAGTAGTTAAGGTGACTTCCAGGTACCAAGTATAAAAGCTGGAATCCAAGTCCAGGTTCTCAGACATCAAATCTGCCCTTCTTGTCAGTATGCAATTATACTTTCTCAGGTTGCACTGTAGAATCAAGACGAACATAGTGAGGAGTATAGACCTAAGACACTGAATTTCCATAGAGTTTGATTTTTGATATCTTCAAAGATTATCAGTGTGAGTGTGCCCACCACCTAAATCAACCATAACCACCCCACTTACTTGTTTTGTCTTCATGACTTACTGGGGTTAAAAAAATGCCATCACCTGGCAGCCACTACTTTGGTGACAACCCTCACTTAGCTAGGTTGTTCTTTGTATAATAAATACTTAATGTATTTATTGTCATGTAATCCTTTCTACTTTGATGTGGAAGTTGTCAAAGCTCTTGTTGCACCGACATAACCACTGAGAAGCCAAGGTCACCACCTTGCCAAGATGAAGCACCAGAACAGAACTGTGGAGTAGAACATTAATTCATAGTCCTCTGTAGATGCTCCTTTTCAATGGGAGGGGGCAATAACCCCTTTTATTTCTTCCATTTTTACAAATTTGTTGTCTTTCATCAAAAGACAGTTCTCCAGAGGATTGGGGAAACAACTGAAGAGATTATTGTGTGAAGGCAATGCAATTTTATTGTACTATAAGAAATTAATAATATGAAGAATTCAAAGAAATATAGGGTCACAGTATAGGAAGTTGAAACAAAAGACAGTGCATATGATGACTGCATTTAAACAAATAAACACAATAATCCATGTTAAGTAGAGAGAAAGAAGATCAGAGGGAGTTAAAAATGAGAAGGATAATATAGGAACAACTAGGTTAAGTTCAACATACACATGTTTTAAATTGATGTCAAAATCCTGACAGTCAGATTTGTACTTTAGGAATATATATTTGGCAACTATGTGGAGGATGTAGTGGAAAGAGGAGAAACTCAAGTCAAGGAGGCTAATTAGGAGGCAATTATAACAGTCCAGAGGAAAGGTAGTAAGTGCTTTTGAACTAGGCCATGTGTGGAGAGAAGAGGATAGATATATGAGATGTGATGAAATTAAACTTGACATAGGCATAACCACTAATTGGATGTGGTAGGGGGTAGAGGTGTTGGAAAGATGATGTGTGTGAGGTTGTGAACCTGGGTGACTGGAAGGAAGATCCTGCCCTCAATAGAAACACATATCACTGGTGATGAAAATCCAAATAAAAATGACGGCAGATCTGTAAGAGTGCAAGCCTTTTTGTTTTCCTTCCAGTTTAAACTGTAAATGCTATATATGATGATCTAACACTGGGAAATCTTTTCTTACTGTTTCACTTATTAATGTAACCTTTGCCCCAGTATGTGATCTAATGACTGATTTTCAGTCATCCTTGAAAATGGTTCTTCTGTGTGCTCCTTTAAAATGCTTATTTAAAAAAAAAAAACAACTTAGTTTTCCTTGCTTTTTAAATTTACAGTTCCACTCAAAATGAATATGCTAATCACTTTCTCTCATTTGCAGTTTCTATTAGTGCCTCTCGAACGAACGAACGGACACCTGAAATTGACAATTTTTACATGAAATACAAAAGCACAACCATTTCTTCTGCTAGATGTGTGATAATTGGTTTTTCTTCATTTACATATTTACATTTATGACACCATAGAACTCTGTTCAGGTGATCTTGATACAGTGTTCACAGTTTAGAGATTATGAAAAGATTCCCAGAAAACATCACCGTGGGAACCCTGTATTTCATTTACATTGTCACTTCCTAAAAAATTTTTAGAAATGTCCCTGAAACAGTCAAATCACACTTAATGTATTCTTCAGATTCACTCTTTCTATTTTCCCTGATGGCACACTGAAGCTGGTAGTGATAAAAATTATTCTATAGCAATCATTTTTTGAGCATGTTTCTTGAAAAACCTATTTATCTTAGAGTATTTGCAGTTCAGCAATTCTTAGGACATTTTTCACTTTGATTCTCAAGTTCTTTAATTCTTTTATATTTTGGTCTCATTTCATGTTAGACATTTGTGGATTCCAGGCCCTAACAGTTTTTGGCAATCAATGCTTTCAACTGATTTTATCTTCTAA
Source organism: Bettongia penicillata ogilbyi (assembly GCA_023548195.1). NCBI lineage: Eukaryota > Metazoa > Chordata > Mammalia > Diprotodontia > Potoroidae > Bettongia > Bettongia penicillata. Next base: position 13,890,587 of record JAJHZJ010000314.1, read on the forward strand.
CTTTCATGCCAAAGTTGTATTTATTGGGTTTTATAATAAGAATGAGAATGATAAAAAAAAAAAACTATTTGTCTCCATATTTAACATACAGGAAATACATTAAGAGAAGTAGGGTATTAATTACCATAACTGGATGAAAACTAACCAAAACCTAATATGCTATTGAATATATACATTTAATTCTTAAAGATCCACATAGGAATTTTAATAAAGAATTTATAATCCCAGACTGAATTCCCCCTTCACAGAAAATTTCTGGACTACTTCTTCCAACTATTCAACATCATATATAGTGAATATAAATTAATTTTAATGTGAGCCCAAACAAAATAAAGTGATGACACAGGTTTTGTTTTGTTTTTTTACATCACCCAGTCTATCGCAAACATTCTAGAAATAAAGCATGCATTATGTGTTCTTTTGGATGAGTGATACAACTATTTATCTCCATTAGAATACTCAATTTGGAATAAATATTCTTAAAATTAGGAGACTGTAGCCCAAATGGCAGAATCCTGTTGTTAGTTACCTGTAGGCAGGATTCAAGGTTATTATGGGTCCCCTGGCAATGTCAGACTAGTTTTGATTTATATGTTATTGCAAATTTCTCAGTGAATCAGACTGATTAATTTAGTATTCTGTGGGATGAGTTTCTTACCTCATATAGACAGCAGCTAAGTTAGATAATAAGTCTAATGAACTTTGTAATGGCTTTTGAGTGTCAGAGATATATTATTGTAACAATGTAGTCTGCCTATGTTTTGTTTATAATGGTTCAATTTGCTGACTTTACTGATTTGACTTCAGATACTTAGGCCCTAGTCAGCTAAAAGATTCTTTTTCTTTTTCATAGTCCTCTGTCCTAAAAAAATCTCCGAAGTATTTTACTTATAATAACTGGAGGACCTTACAGATTGCAAGAAATTCTATTTTCTGTCACAGTTTTGGCCATAAAAAAAAACCCAAAAAAACAACCTCGAATTGTTTTGTTGATTCATCCTGGCTTTTTTATTATATCAGTTTAATATATTTGTTTCAAATAAATAAGATAAAAATTGAGGAAAGAATCATAATAATGTATAAGCTCATAATTGCTCTATTTCTCCATTAAAAGTAAGATAAAATTTAGCCTTGATCTTTTTAAGTTTCTCATCGTTATCATCACTGGGCTGATAGCTACTGCTGACTGACTGACTGAATTCCATAATATTTGACGTATCTTCTTGTTTAGATGCTCCCAAGGTTGTGGTAGTAGCTTCTAAATGATTGTTGTCTTGAATGATAAGGAATTGATGGCATCATCTCTCTAACTTTTTAGCCTGGGCTAAGCTGCCCTTTCTCTATTACCTTTACTTACTATGAAGAGTAAATCTCAGTTTTCTTTTCTTTCTATTTTTCTATTGAGTTCTAGGATCTAATTTGGTATATAGATGAAACCCAGCTGGTTCTAAGTAAGGTTCTATAGCCAGAGTCAGTCAAAGAGCCACACTTGAGGATGCAGAGGACCACATGTGGCCTCCAGGCCACAGATTCTCCTCCCTACTCCCTCCCCAATCCCCCCTCCCCGATTTAGACTGTATTTTAACTTCCATTAACCCAGCTCAGCAGAAAAGAGCTGATTTTCCACTCTCATGGAGCCACATTATATAGTCATTCAACAAATACTTATTACAGTGCTGTGGAAGATACGGAATTGAATAAGAGACTGTATTTTATTAATAGAGAAAGAGTTTTTGCTCAAGGAATGTTGGATGGAAGCAATGAACATGAGCTTGAACAAACTTCAGGAGACTGTGGAGGATAGAAGAGCCTGGCATGCTGTAGTCTATGAAGCCATGAAGGAGCTGAACAAGGACTAAACAAACAGCAACTTGCCCTTAAACTGCTTACAATCTAAATGGAAATATTTAGAGGTTTATGCTAAGTACCACAAAAGACAAAATATTTTAGTGATAGCTAACATTTCTATATCACTTTAAGATTTATAAAACACATTTACGTATATCATCTCATGTAATCTTTACACTGAGGCTTAAAGTGGTTAAGTGTCTTGTCCAGGGTCTTAAAGCTAACAAATGTTTGAGATAATATTGGAATCCAGGTTTTTGAGTCTAATGTTTTATCCTGTTAAACTGCCTCTAAATAATGCCGGGATTCTTAACCTGGAGTTCATGAATTTTTTAAAAGGAATATTTGGAAAACTATTTCCAAATATTTTCCTTTGCAATGCAATATATACATTAATTTATGTATTTAAAAGCACAATTCTGAGAAGGGGTGTATAGGCTCCCCCAGATTGCCAAACAGGGGCCAATGTTGCAGAAAAGGTTAGGGACTTTGGAGTGAGAGAAAGGAGAAAGAATTGTAGTTTGACTGAAACTTACCCCAACAAGAAAAACACAATTCAATCCAAAGGACCAGAAGGTTTTAATTATATTCAATAAAAATTTATTCAGTGCCTATTATTTAGTGCCCACCAAGGCACTAACCAGCAGGAATACAGGTTTTTGGTTTTTTTTTTTAAATCCTTGCCCTCAAGGAGATTGTAATCCAACCGAGGAAGACAATACACAAAAGAAAACTGAAAATGAATTGGGGGAAGGAGGGTGATGTTCCTGCAGTTGAAAATGGAGAGTGGCTGGAAAAATTCTGAACTCTCTATTTAGGGAGGCTTTGGGAGGTGTTTATTGCTCCACACAGCCCTCCAATCCTAGGGGAAAGGCCACTGAGAAGATGTTATATCAAAAGCTGAGTCCATTTGCATGGTGATGAGATTTCATTATCCTGAGGGAGGCATGATGTTCCAGAGAGCTGCTGATGGAAAGTGCCTTTAAAATTGAGGAGGGATGATGATAAAAATGAACAAGGGATTGGGAGACAGGAATTCAGTAAATTCGTTTAGAAGAATGATATTTTGCCTGAAAAAGAAGAGAAGAGAAAGAAAGATAGGCCTGGAAAACCTACTGAAGCACATTCCCTGGAGGGAACACCAGAAAGTCACCTATCTCATCTCTTGTTTTGATGAAAGATCACCCTTAAAGGATTTCAGGAGAAAATTTAACAAAAATTTTTTTTTAATGACCTGCCAGGATCCCATAGAGAAATGGGTATGCTGGGCACAAGGGGATGCATCTTCCAGTCAGAATTAAAAAGAAGAGGAGATGCCACAACTAGTAACCTAAATACTTGCATTTACCGCATTCTAGCTTCTGAATCCATCTGACTGAGATCCAATATTCCTGATTTTGGGCTTAGTGGTAAACCTGTATCTACTACCGTTTTGTGCTTGACCTTATTACCTGTTTACTATAAATGTTTCTTCCTGAATTCTGATCTACAAACATGTTTATAACCCATACCTGATAAACTGACTGCTAAATTTCATTTGCTTCCTTTGACTAAGAATTCAGATTGACCCTTGGCAGTACCCATAACTCATAGTAATACAACTATCTCAGCTCAGCAAAAAGGGCTGATGCCTAAAATTTCTTGAGTGGAGATTCCATGCTATTTCTTGAAAACACATCTGATTTCCTAATATTTTCATGGAGCAAACTGAGCCCTAAAATAAAGTATAATTAATTCAGAGAGAAAGATAAATAGACATAGAAAAATACTGCTAATCTATATAAATTTATTCCAAATAAAGCATAATTTAGAGCAACTTCTGTTCCCCAGATAGTCACCTTATTGATGTCTTATTGTTCTTTAATAATATTGAAAAATCTGAACTTAGCTAATTCAAAGTAACATTTTTTCCAGTACTTCCCTTAACTAGGTTTTATATTTTCCTTTTTGAATTCCCTGTATAGAAGATTGAAATTGCTTTCCTAGCAATGCTGAGCACATTGTCATGAGTATCTTACACATTTATGAGGCTATTTTTTTCCACAGAAAACAACTATAGATTTACTGTAAATATAAGGTTAAATATAATGTGAACATATCTTCATGCAAGTATAATCCAAGTGGAAAAACAATATTTTATCCATTAAGAAATGTTTTTCCTAATTTAAAATAATTAAAGTATAACATTCTTTTGTTTCATTTGTTCTTTAGTATTTTCTTGGATTTTTTAAAACTTATTTTATTGAAACCATTTGTTTTTATATCACAGTTATTTCTAAATATGTTCCTCCTCCTCCATACTCAGCACATCCTCACTTATAATAGAGATTAAAGAAGAAAGGGGTTGGGGTGGGGGCAGAGGGTGGTGGGAAGCAGTTAAGCAAAAGTGACAAATGACATTAGCCATGTCTGACACAATGTATCACTTTCTACTTTCATAGTCCCCCATTGATGCAAAGGCAGGAGAGGCATCCATTTTCCCAAGTCTTTCTTCTCTGGAGTCATTCTTGAATGTTATAATTACACATCATTAAGTTTCTAGTTTTATCCTTTTTGATTAATTTGCTATCTTCATGTATATTATTTTCTTGGTGTTATTTACTTCACTATGCATCAGTTCATATAGATCTTTCCATTTTTCCCTGAATTCTTCAGATTCATTGTTTCTTACAGCATAATAATGTTTCCACAAGTTGTTTCATCTTTTCCCAATCCATGGGCACCTATTTGGTTTCTAGTTCTTTTCTATCACAAAAAGGGCTTTGATACATTTGGGATTATTCTTTCTGCATTTGATCTCCTTCACATCTATGTGTCTCTAGATCAAATAGTATAGACATCTCAGTTACTATTTCAAATAATTCTAAATTACTATGGTTGGACTAATTCACAGCTGCACGAACCATCTATTACCAAGGACATTTCAAATATTGTTAATGACATTGAAGTAATCAATGATACAAATAGCACAATGCAGGGTAGTATCTAATTATGCAATCTTTACAATGAGGCTATTTCCTGGGACTGGGGGCCAAGCCCTTTTGTGGCTGCAACATCTATTGACAAAGACCTCTTGTGATGTTTGCTTTTTGCAAAGCAGGGCATGTTGACCTCAAGGGTGAGGGGCCCAGCACTTAAGTGCTGGCTCCCAACATGTCCCCCTTTTTTGTTTAGAAATGCAGGTGAAAGGCCTGTCTTAGGCTATGTGGCCTGACTCCATGCCTGGTACCGAAAGTGGGCAGGGCCCCTGTCTTAGGCTATGTGGGTGGCTCCCACCTCCAGTATTTCTGGTAGGTGGACCCACAATAATCCCGTCATGGGGTACCTCTGCAGCCAATGGCATGATTATCCAGGTCATGGGGCCACAATATTCCCGTCATTGGCACAGTCACAGCAAAAGCACATTATTGATCATAGCAGGGTACAGGGACGCTTTTGAAAAGTTTGATGGTATAATTAGCAGTAACCCTAATATAGTCCCAGGAGGAAGAAGGACCCCAATAAGTGTCACCCGTGGTTTCACAGTCCCAGCTACGGCAGTAATAATCAGTTATGCCTCCACATTTGGTGTTCAAGGCACGGCTTCTATGAGGGCCGGGGCAAACATAAAAGGGGAGTGTTCTCAACATACTTCTTCGGGATTGTGTACCACACCCACCCCATGGATCAGGGCCCTGCTTTCCGGAGGGGGCCTCCTGTTGATCAGAATATCCCTCCAAGTCCCAATTGGCCGGAGCCCCTATGGCTAGTTTACAAAGATCTGCCGAATGCAAATCTTTGAGTGATTTGAAATGAAGCTTTTGAAATTTCTTGGGAGGGGTGTTTTGTGCAATTTGGGCATCATCTGCATGGTCATCATCATTCTTATTCTCATCCTTACTGGAAGACCCGTCCTGGGAATGAGAATCCGCAGGGGGTTCCTCAGCGGAGGATGAGGGGGAGTGCTGTGTATGCCAGATTGTCCCCACAAACAAAAACTTGCCCTAGTGGGGGGTACAGGGGGTCAGAGGTATTCGTCCAGGAAGAGCAATTTGGGGGCAGGGAGGACCCAACATCGAGGGTAATAGAGTTATGGGGGGTAATTCCGGCGTAGCAAGGGGAGGGGAGAGCAAAGGGAATGCCGGGCTGAACCTTGAAGTATTTAAAACCAAACCCATTCCAATTCCCAGGGATACCCTTCTATAGACAAGGTGGGAAACCTGCGACTAGTCCTGAAAAGTTAGTGTCTCTGAAAAAGAGTCCCATTATTATCATGGTATAGTCCATCATCTTTAAACATGTGAGAAATATTGCCTTGGATGATAAATTTGGTTATTGTCTCACTCCATGACATCACCCTTAACCATGGTGGATTCCTGACGAATGCCCATCTCTGTTGTTCCTTCGGTGCTGGGTCGATGGACGCAGTGTTCTTGAGTGTCATGATAAGTACGAGAAAAATGAAAGGAGTCATCGTGACCTAGTTGATTAAGCTTCTCCAGAAGTTTTTTCATCTGCCACCGATAGCACCTCCTCACTTCCTGTGACCGCTTCACCTTGGCAGTTGTCCTCTATCACTTTATTCTTTTCACTGGAACCCAAACTTCTTTATTATCATCTGTTAAAACACAAACATACCCTTTTCCCCACGTTAACACTGTATGACGACCAAATCAATTGTTATTCTCATCGTGCCACATTACTTTATTGGCTGCTTTCAGGGCACTTGTTATTGCTGATTCATTCTTTGCAGACTCCTTATTAGGAAATGTTAAGAATTTCATAGCAGCCAATAAGCCATCATTATAGAATTTTAAATAATTTAGAGTATAAACAGCCAAACAGCCAATTGTAATTTATCATCAATTTAGAGTATAAACAGCCAATTGCAAATTTGTCATCAACTCCTGGTCCAACTACTCCTTTTTGTTTGTGCAAGTAGGTGTCCAGGGATCGATTTGCTCGTTCCACTATAGCTTGACCAGTGGGATTATGGGGGATTGCAGTGACATGTAAAATGGAAAATTCCACCATGAACTGTTCAATGGCTTTACTGACATAAGCTGGACCATTGTTTGGTTTAATGCTTTTTGGTACTCCATGATTTAGAATGTGACCAAGTGTGTGTGATATAAAATATTGCTGTTTTGGCCCTTATTGGTAGTTGAACTTCCATAGTAATCTGTTTAATACTATCCGCCCTATCAGGAGTATAGGCTGACTCTAATCTAGGTATCAATAGTGCTGTATACTTTCTGTCTGTGATGATATTGCAAGGTTCTTTCACATATAATAATGCTTGCAATACTGCATATAATTCATTTTGTTGTGTAGAAGTAAATGTTGTTTTAAATTTATGCATCTCCTTTTTAGATGGAATATACATAGATGCCCTAAAATTTTTTTTTTTTTTTTTTTTTTTTTTTTTTTTTTTTTTTTTGTTGCATCTGTAAAAACATTAACTCCCTCTACCGGTGAGGAAGAGCATTTGTCGGCCCAAGATCATGGCCACGTGGCAAATTGCTGCCCAAAAGGAATTGGGAGCCCATGTTGGAAATTCTGATTAATCAATATCTGCCATTCTACAAACTCTTGTATGCAGTTCTCTATTTGTTGACTTGTATACATAGTATAAATTGTGTGAGGTTCCTGTCCTATTAACATCCTTACTCTCTTCACTGCCTTATGTATGATTTGGGCTACCAGCACAGCATAAGGCACACAAGCTCTGTTCTTTATCTGAGCCAAATGTACCCACTCAATAATCCCTTGTTTTTGATGTAAAACTCCAGTGGGTATTTTTTCAGTGAATAAAATTGTTACTTTCAAGTCCTGTGATTCTAATATCCTGCTAATAGTACACCCCAGAACCTTTTTCTGCACTAATTTCAAACATTCCAGTGCTTCATCTGTCCATTCTCTGCATGAGTTTAATTGAGAAGGACCTTTCAATAAATCATATAATGGTTTCATTTGATCAGTTGTAACTCCCAACTGTGGCCTACACCACTGAATTACTCCTATCAATTTCTGAAAGTCATTTAAAGTTGTAACCTTTGTAGAATCTATGATAGGTGATTTCAAACTTAAGCCTTACCACCTTACATCATTGTTTCACAGGGTAGTTTCTCCTTCTCTGATTACATTTACTCTGAAAAAGAAAACCTTTTAGAAATTAAGTTGTTAATAAGTTCAAATACTAAATTTAACTTTTGCTTAAGCCAAGGAATGACTACAAGTTCAGATTAAAAGAGCAAGATCTTTTCTGCTTCATAGACCATTACATATTAATTTACCAATACATTGTCTTGAAAATGAAAATTTAAAACCGTTTAAAATTTGTCCTGTTGTTAACAGTCACTAAACTTTCATAAAGAAAATTTGCTGAAGACCTTTAAAATGATAGTTCTCTTTTTACTTTGAAACAAAAATAAACCCTTAAAATTAAAATCCATTAAAGCTTAGTTGGTATGAAAATGTCCTTAGGATATGAATGCCGGAAGTATTACAACAAACCAAATTCTTAATTATCACAGAATATTAGATGCATCCCACAAAATGCTCTTTAGTCAAAAAGGTGCAATATATACTCTCACATTGATAACAGTAAGAGACTGATTACAGAAAAACACTACTGCTTATAAAATTCTTTTAAACAATGGGGACATCATCTTAGGTGAGTCTTAGGTGAGTTTACTTAGATTGGGGCTCACGTGTTTTGTTGGTCACTTACTATTTATTGATCATAAAATTTGCTATAGAAAGAGAAAGCAGGGACATGTGACATAGCAAATAGGACAGAATAAAACATCCTTGACTTTGAATTCAGATACAAATTCTCCAATTATATAGTATCTGTTTCATAGCCAGACTCAGGAGTAGTCAGGTGGAAAACATTCCCTTTGAGTAGCTTGTGGTATTCCTCTGATACTGATTTAATGCAACCAACTATACTCAAATTCAAACTCAAAAACAAAAATATTTGTGGTCTCACGTCTTTCACCTTTAATAACAATTCCTTCATCAGCTGAGAGCCAGATAGTCATTCCTATTCTCATGGAGCTATAAGTAAGCAATAATGATTTACTAGGACTCATATGCATAAGGGAATTCCATTAAGATCTTTCCTTTTCAAGTTTAAAACTTGTTCAAATGTAAAAGCCAATTGCAAAAAATCCTCTCTATATATTACAATTTCTAATCAAGTCCTATTCATTGTTTATAATTTGCATAAGCCAATCAAAGTTTCTTTCTCAGGACTGATGACTACCTACTGGGATGGTTTCCTAAAGGCCTTCACAATTTTACAAAATAAAGGGGATCAGTACCGCACCCATGCTGGCCAACCCTCAAGCATACAGGAGGTCTGTTCTGAATGGGCACATCAAAATAGTTTTCATTCAATTCCTTTCTTTCTACATACAGTAATCAATTAACAGTTTTAGGTTTAGCATTAAAACAGTAACTCCAAATAACTTAACAATCTTACAACTTCTAAAGTGATAGCCAAATTGTTTGAGCTGAAACTTCTGTAATAGGCAAAGGTGAAAATACCTGGTTTTCTAAGTGACAATTACAAAAATCAAAACATTCTAAGACAAGGTTAGCAGGACTGGTAAAATTTAAAATAACATAACTGGTTTTACAGTTTTCCCAACATCTTTTAGTTTCAACAAAATTCAGATTAGAAATTTTGTTTCTCTAATACTGTTTCTGGATTGCAGGGGTTATTCAATTTTTTACAATGCAAGACTATAACACTTTAGTAACACCAAGAATGAAACTTAGGTGTCACTAATTACATTTCCAAACCATCACATATAAATAGTTAATAGAAGACTGAGCTTACTAAATGTAGAGGCTGGTTGGTTTGTGATCTCATTGCTGTGACCCAACCCCTATCCTCTGGGAAGGGTAAATTAAATTTCCTACTATTCTTTAGCATTCTCTTCCTTTGATCTAATCTGGAATGATAAGAGTTACAATTCACTGTAGACCCAGCTGAATGATAGTTGGGACTGCAGGGCAAAAATCTTAATGGTTCCATCCTTTACTCAAGTAAATTTTACTTCTGTGTCCACTCCTTAAGAACTTCTTTGAATGAGAGAGTTTTTGAATTCCTCAGCTGAAGGGAGGGAGACTTCTGGACAACTGCCCAGTGGCGCCAAGTCTATTCCATTCTGCTGGAGAGTTTCAAAAGCTTTATCTCTGCTGAGGTGTCCCTTTAAGATTTATGCATATTTCCAATTTGCCTAGTGCCAAATAATATAACAAATCCTGATCTGTTTTAAACATCCAATTAGGAGTGACACGTTTCACTTAAAATGTGACCAGAATAACTACCTTTTGGTTACTTCTCATTATACAAAATACTTTTCTTTTAGGTGAGGCATGAGATAATGAAAATGCCGATCAGCCTGCACCAGATCTCTGTCTCCCTCCACCCTCACAATTTGGCCAGAATTGTGAGGAGGGTGAAGCGAGAGAGAGTTCAACCAAAAACTTTCAAATAATACCCAAAACTTTTATGCTTTCCTTAAACTTCATATCCATGTTGTTTTCCCAATGGGCTTTAATTAAAGCCCCCTTTAAAACTGCACAGACACTATGTCCCTGCATTTCCCATCCAAGACTACACCTTGCAATCACATAAACTAAATAATATAAGATTAGTTCCTCTCTTTCTCTCTCCCATACTTCTCCCCGATGCTGCAGTCATCAGAGAGAAGGGAGGAGGGGGAGGAAAAGAGATAACTTTCCAAGGTCCAGCCACCATGGAGCTGACCGTAATAACTCACAAACACACGCACACAGAACATGTAAAGACAGAACACATATACAGACAATAAAAGAATCCAAAATACTGAGAAAAAATTGTCAGAAATCCTCTGTACACATTATAACTCTGGCTTAATTTCTATCTCTGTGTAACTAAGCCTTGCATAAGATTCCCTGTCTAGACTTTCTCCCATACAAGACTGCTCTTTTAGACTTATTCCTGCAACTTTTTACTACACCACAGATATGTGCTGAGTGCCAGAAAAATCATAGAAGTCTTTCTTCTTAACCCTTATTCCTCTCTCTTTGAAATTATGTTTTAAGTCCTTAACAAAAGTCTGTTCTTTGGACAATTGAGATCCCATGGTGTCGATAGACGCGAACACTTACCTTAATGAATTCTCAGGGGTCCGGACGAGTTGGGGCGTCTATCGGGTCACTGTCCAGTGTTCGTACTGCCCCACGTTTGGGCGCCAATTGACCCGTCCCGCAGGTCAACAATCGTGGGTCAGGGACGCTGGAGAGTGCCGGGGGAGCTGGGCTCGAGGGGGACCCGGGGGACCTTGGAAGGCCACGAGGTCCGGGGACAGGATCACGGAGAGGAAGGAGACCGAGGCATTGTTGGTGGCAGGCAGTCTCAGTTTATTTAGCTCAGGGTACAGCTTATATAGTAATTGAAACAGGGAAGAGGAATAGAAAAGAATGGGGAGGGTCCAGGGCGAGGGTAGTATCTAATTATGCAATCTTTACAATGAGGCTATTTCCTGGGACTGGGGGCCAAGCCCTTTTGTGGCTGCAACATCTATTGACAAAGACCTCTTGTGATGTTTGCTTTTTGCAAAGCAGGGCATGTTGACCTCAAGGGTGAGGGGCCCAGCACTTAAGTGCTGGCTCCCAACAGTTAATGACATTGAAGTAATCAATGATACAAATAGCACAATGATTCTAGTTTGGTGGTAGGTTGATAGATTCATGCACCAACCCTTGTGCTGACCAGAGTTTTTGATTCCAGTCCCATGATCCCACATATATATGGATCAGAGCAGCAATGAGGAATTTGTGACCCCTAACTGAATTCATTTAGCAGGGTGGAGGAGGAGGAATTTGGGGAGGTGAAGAGAATGGTTTGCTTTTAGTGTTTAATCATACTTGGAGAGATGATAGACCATCATCATCATCATCATAACAAACATTTCTATAGTTCTTATTATGTGCCAGGCAATGTGATAAATACTTTACAATTATCTCATTTGACCCTCACAACAATCCTAGGAGGTTGTTCTGATGATCCCCATTTTATAGTTGAGGAAACTGAGGTGGATAGAGTTTAAGTGACTGGCCCAGGGTCACAAAGCTAGTAAATATCTGAGGCCATCACCCTATGGCCCTATAGAGCAGTCATTGATTTGTGAACACCTAAGCCGTGAAAGGAAGCAAAAGGGTAGGAGGTGATAGGTATGCATTGGAGGCAGAGAAGAAGACTGGGAATATGTGCTGTGGTCTAAACATAGATGAAGGTCTGCTATGGCTGGCTGGGAGAAGGTCAACAGGTACCAAGATGGCAGACCAATAGTCTACTATAGTGTGTTCATCCCCTGAATACATCAGTAGCCTAAAACAAAGTCCTGTTCACCTTGCCCTAGTGATACCATTCATACATATGCCACCTGGACAGACATGTCCCTCTACCCCCACACACTCACACATATTTGTAGTAACAACATCTTACTAAATATGTGGCTATAGGTTAAAAATGGTTAATACATGTTGTCTATTGTGAAACTATACCTCTAGCAGCCATTTGACTAACCAGGTCCTTATCTTAATCTTAGTACCTAGAATAGCTTTACAAAATACAAACAATAGCAGGTAATTTGTTTTTATAAAAGCTCATTCTATATGACCCAAATAACTAGTCAGTTCAACTATCTGTATCAGTTTGTTGCACCATGAATTGCAAAAAGAACTGAAATTATCAGCTCAACAAATGATGATCTCAGTTGCTGCCTATAAACTCAGGGTAAAAACCATAGTAAAGGGCTTTGTGTATAAATAGCTCTAGATCTATAGATTTGAAATGAATATAGTTTAATATATTTAAGTCTATAGATTTTAATGAATATATTAATATATATTAAAAATTTAATTAAATGATTTCAGAAAATGACATAATTAAAACTATTTCTTTAGTACTTCAAAAGATTACTGTATGCATATAGATCACAATCCCTCTATGTCTCAAGTAGATGGTTTTCATGGGTTACTGTGGCCAAAATAAAGCCATCCCTAGGTAGTCAATTTCCTGATGATACTGAGCCTTCTCAACCTCAGTTTAACAAAACTAGGCATTAAAATTAGACATAGAACATTACAATACAATACCAATTTATTAAGTGCCTACTATGTGCTAGTCATTGTACTAAGCACTGGGGATACAAATTTTAAAAAGAAAGACAATCCCTGACCTCAAGAAACTTACAATCTAAAGGGGGAAGACAACTCGTGACATGAAAAGAAGTGGGGGAGAGAGGAACAAATGTTGAGGGGTGGGAAGGGTGAAGAATGTGCCCAGCCCAGGGGCATGATGATGGTAGAGTCAAATCCAAGAGTAAAACTAATGAGAAACAGGAGAGTTGGCTGGTCTTCTGAACCCTCACTTAAATAGAAACTTTGAGAGATTTTTGCGCTGCTGTCCAGCCAATCAGGAGCAAAGATCACTGATGGTATTAAAGAGATATGAGTGCCAAAGCAGATATAATTTCCACAGCGATGAGTTTCCTGATAATGAGCTTTTGCTGGGGGACCATGATGATGGTGGAATAGGATTCCTATACCTATACCCCAAGACTTTACAGCATGGAAGTATATACTGTCAATTGATATGACCTTAAAGAATGCAAGTAACTCATATGCTCCGATAAGGTAGTGCAGTAAGATTTTGGTGGAGTAAATAAATACTAGAATAGCATCTAATCAAATTGTCTATATAATTTAAGCCCCAGACTAGTGAGCAAAGTATAGACATACTGATAATGAAATTCTTATCAAACATCTTTATTATTGCAAATAAGAGCTAAGGAAAATGCATATCTTTGTATAAAATGACCATTACATAAGGAATAATGGAAATTACATGCTGCCACTAATTATATTTTGCTGTTCTCTAACATGTAAAGACTACATAAAGAATGTGACTAAATCAAAATTAATAATAACAATTTAAAAGAAAAATATTAATTTTGCTAGGAAATTGAAATTATTTTATGAAAAAGATTTAAAGCAAAAATGAACTTGAAGGAAAATAAGAGGAAATTATCCTTCTTTGTTTTAAAATATTTCTTCAAGAAACAAACATATTAATTAGAATTTAATTTCATATAATAAAATTAACTTGCTATGATGTCTTTATGAATGTTTATGTAAAACTGCATGGAAGTAAAACACTGTCATAATAACAGTATTCTATATCCTCTATGGGAACATATTAATAGCAATTTTTAAAACATATAGTAGAAAGAATTGGACCCAGTGAAGGTAGCTCCTGCAAATAAGGTCTTTGTATCAAAGAGTAAGAAAAAATTGCCAAAATAAATTAAATGCTAATTAAAATTTGACATGCCAACATTGTCCTAATTTTCCCTGATGGGGATGCCTGCTCCATCGGAAGGTAAATTAAAGAGACCACTCAGAACAGAAATAGCCCTAGATATGAATCTTTTATTTCCTCTTACAGCAACATTTCTGAATTAAATGTATCTACTTTTAAATTTAATTTTACAGCAAAAGAAAAGTTTCAAAGTCATAATACTATGCATATTATTAATAACTACATATCAATATAAATATGTATAACTAAAAAATTGGGTTGTTTTCAAAGGAAAGGAATCATCATTTTGTTAAACTATGTCTAATATAAAAAAAATTCAGTTGCACTTTATGGGGAATATAATGTAGTATCATTATTGAAACTCCCTTGTCTGCAAATGAGGTGCATCACATATAGGCACTATAAATAAACTAGGGATACTCCTGCTGATTCTAGTGCCTCAGAGGGAAACTCATAAGAGTTCTGGAACTTTAAAGCCAATAGAGACCTTAGAAATCATCTCATTTGAATTATGTACCATGATTGGGGTACTACTTCTGTATTTTTCATAGTATTGATGAATCACTTATTAAAATACTCTATAATATAGTATTTATGGGCAGTGAGACAAAGCAAAAAAAGATGACCACACTTGGATTCTGGCCACTTCAATTTAAATTCCAATTCTGTTACTGAAATGCATGTGTGACCTTGGACAAGTCATTTTTCCTGTGACCTCAGGGTCACAGTTGCCTCATTGGTAAATTGAGAACGTTGGGATGGATGATGGAAGATCCTTTCCAGCTCTAAATCTATGCTAGTATGACAAAATAACCTTGGGGGTTTTTTTAAACACTCCTATTCACTCCATACCAATTTACCTTTATCTTCCATAGAAGAAAATAATTATATCTGTTCCTAATGCAACTAATCAACAGGCATTTATTAAATACCTCCTATGTTAGGTGATACACTAAATGCTAGGGACACAAAGGCAAAAATGAAAGTGTCCCTCAATTCTAATATTAGTATATATGTATATACAGAATTTAAGCAAAATCAATAGAAGGTAGTTGGGGGAGAGGGAAGGAAAGTTTCATGTAGAAGGTGGCCCTTGAGGTATTTTGAAGGAAACCAAGGATTCCAAGAAGCTAAAAATTATAGTTCTTTGTGTGTGAAGATGTTCTATTTCCATTACTAGTTTGCAAGCACCATGAAGGTAAGTAATATGGCTTATTGATTGTATGCAGCTTAGTAAGGCGCAAAGATGGAAGATGGAATGTCATGTGTGAGGGACAGAATATAGATCAGTATAGCTGGACTGGGAAGTGCATGGACAGAAATAATATATATGAAGATTGAAAAAGCAGGATGTGGTCAAAGTTTTGAAGAGCTTTAAATTCACATAAAGCCATTAATATTGTAATTAGGAACCACTGGAGTTTGAGTAGCAGGTGAAATTATCCAGCGCACCCTTTAGGAAAATAACTTTGGCAGCTGCAGGGAGGAAGATTTGACCCATTCAGTTATGTAGTTTGTTTTTTTATATAGTTGTATGTAGATTGTCTCCCCCTTAAGATTATAAGCTCCTTGAGAGCAAGAACTGTCTTTTGCCTCTTTTTCTATTTTTAGTGTTTAGAACAATGCTGAGCACATAGTAGAGACTGCATAATGTTTATTGAATGATCGTTTCAGTAGTCCAATCAGGAAGTAATGAGTCTAAACTAGAGGGATACCTACATGAGTGAAGAGAAGGGGACATATATGAAGAAGATTTAGCAACTGCTTATGTGAGGTACGAATGAGCGTCAAAGATAATGCTGAAGTTACAAACCTGGGGAGGCAGACAGATGGTGATACCCTTTGCAGTAGTATAGAAATGTGGAAGAGAGGTGGGTTTGGGGAAAAGGCAATGAATTCTGCTTTGGACGTGTTGAGTTTGAGATTCCTACAGAAAGTGATATTTACACTCTAAGAGCTGATTACTTTCCTTTAATTGAGAGCAAAATGACTTTCCCTGAAGGTGTTTTAAGTTTGTTGATTTATTAGAGGGAAATAATTATAATAATAACATGGCAGAAAGGAGCTGCAGCCATGATATCCCCTAACATGCCCCTTGACTTCCAGCATCCTAGAGACTTCAAAGAATAGGCCCTCTCCCTCTCTTCTTGGTTAAATTTGAAATCTTACCTTACTCCCAGTTGATGAGTCCCAACCACCTCACTCCATCGTGTTCTCTTTGAAACATCTTAAGCTCCGAAATCTCTTAGACTCAGGGAGTCATTTTCCCTTATGGAGCCTGAGTCACACAGCTATTTTTCAGGACACCATCAACCCTGTGTAAATGGAGGTGTTAGAATAACATATGTTGTTTTTTTATATGAGAGCAAAATTATAAAGTAATTAACGAGATAATTCAGGCAAAAGAACTTTGGAGAACCTAAATTATCTGGATAATAGTTTTCCTTCTCCATTTGACCTTGTACAGTCAAAATGTACTGTAAATACTAGCTCAGTATCTACCTTATAGGAATACATAAACATTTTCTCACTTTGAAAATTGATCCCAAATGTAAAAGTTAGCCATGTTGATGTGGGAATGTATACACTAAGAATTTTCTCCTGCTGCTCACTAAATGGATGTAAATGCAGCGTCCCTTGTGTGCTGGTTCAAAAACAAACCTGCCCTCCCTCTCCCCACCTCCCGCTTACACTTTGACACAATTCCTTATCTAGGCTTAAAAGACCTATCAGTCTAAAGATTGAAGTGCTTCTCAGCCCCAGAGGTCGGAGTTAAGGTTACTGGCTCCGTTTTTATAAGAAATCTTGCAATGCAGTTCCCTAGAGATAAATAGCCGATTTTCATTTCCAGCGCTACTGGTCCTTTAACCTTCAGAAAGAGAAGTGTTCAGCTTTAGCTTGGCACATCTATAAGGAATGTCTCTTAGGGCCTACACAGCCCTCTCCCAGACGTCTCCTTCTCTCAACTCCCAGTGTTGTACAAGTAAACTTAAGTCCTTCCAAGGTCACCTAAGAAATCAATTAGCAAATGAGAAGGGAAGGGATTTTAAAAGGCATTTTTTGGAAACAACTTACTTGAAATGAAATTTTTACAGCCAGAGTCATCAGTTGATTTACATAAAATAGTTTGCCAGTTGCAGAATTCTACCTTTCCAATGTCAAAAGAATTCCTCTGAATCATTGTTCCAGATTTTTCTTAGTTTTTTGGTTATGCTTTTAAATGGTACCATGTATCTTTTCGGAGGTTTATGAACTTTTTCAGTAAGTCCGTGTCAGTTGTCTCAAGCAGCAGTTGTTGAAAGAAGGCTCAAAAATATTCAGAGGATCCTAGGATCTGGGGAAAATTTGGTTTCATTGATTATCCAGGCAGCATGATATAGTGGAAAAAGCCCTAGAAATGTATTAGAATTATTTGGATTATGTGCTTCATTGCCACTGTGAGATCGAGAGCTCCAAGTAGGAGGGCAAGGACTGTCTTAATAAGTTTCTTATCTTCCAGAGCACCTAGTACAATGCCTAGAACATAGAAGGTGCTTTCAAAACGCATCAAATGAATGTTATATGTTGGTAATATCTATTCAATTATCACCTCCTTTCAGATTGCTCCCATAGGACCACAGACTCATTGATCTAGAGATGGCATCTAGTACAACCCCTTCATTTTACACATGAGAAATCTGAGGCCCAGAGAAGTTAATTGACTTGCCTAAGGTCCAACAGGTAGTAACTGGCTATGCTGGGATGGAATGCAGAATGGATTTGAATTCAAAACCCATGATTTGAGGAGAGGCGTTAAGTTGTGAATTTTACTCTTGCCTTTTTAATTTCCCATTGGATATCTCTACCTAACTTTTGCCAAGAATAAAAATTAAATCCAACCAGTCGCTAAATCCTACAGATTCCACCTCTTCATTATCTCTCTCATACATTTTCTCCTTTATTCTTGCTTCAACCTCAGATCCTACTAACCTTTCTACAGCATCATTCTGATTACCTTACTCCTCTACTGGAAAACCTTTAGCTGTTCTCTTTCACCTGCCAAACTAGACAAAGGAGGCCTGACCTTCAAGGCCCTCTACCATCTGATTTCTATCGATCTTTTTAACTTTATCTCATATTAAATAAAATATTTGCTACATTGAATTGAATACTAAGTAATGTCCTTCATGTGCTTTAAATTCTATCCAACCTAGACTATTTTTCAATCTTGTATTTTTGTCTTGGCCTTTCCTGCTTCCATGTCTTTGCTCACTGCCAGGAAGGGTCTCTACCATTCCTATCATCTTTATCACTTCCTTCAGGTTCCAACTTAGAGACTACCTCCTCACAGAAGCCTTTCCTCATTCTCTCCTTTCTTTCCACTTATAAAAGTGATCTTTCTTTCCAAAGATTTCTCCTTATATTTTACATGGACATATCTTTTATCTGTATCATATTGTCATTTGCATTACAGGTCTTTGTGCAGATGTCTAGTAGAAAGTAAGTTCTTCATTTGAGAAATGATGGTCTCTGTATTCCCCAGTGTCAAGTATATAGTGACATATATTGAGTAGCAGCTTTTAATATGTTTGTTGAATTGACTTCATCTCTTTGCCTGCTGTAATGTGAGAATTTTTAACATACAGTAATATTTATTCAATATGAAAAAGGTAACTGGCCTTAAAGAAAAATGAGAATAACCAATGCAAAACATTTTGCAAACATAAAATTCCCTAGAAATGCTAAATGATAATGATCTTACCAAGACTTGAGGCACAAGTCTTAGGATCATGTACATGAACCAAATCAACATTTTAGTGTCTATTAGCTAAAGTCACAACCCACACCATAAGTTGCAAGTCTGGGGAATTGATTAATTTTGGACTGTGCCCTAGAAAATAGGAAGCCAGGACTTTGTAAAAGCAAAAATAAATAAACACTGCCTCTAGTTCATGGAAATTTAAATCTGGGGACTATTTGTGGGAGAAAAAGAACTGATCTCATTGCTATGAGAATAGCAGGAGGTTGAGGTCAGCAAAGATGTCAAGGCCTGACAATTTAGGAACCAAATCTAAGAAAGAGGAGGAAGAGGCAGGAGATTTAGTGGCACAGATATATAAGGTTATAGATACAAATTTTACAAAAGATTGTAATCTGTACTAGCTCAATATTCAGGTATTTTAGATTAACCACCCAGGAAGTGTGTAATTAACTATTAGGTAGTAGCATTCATTGTTTCAATCTAGACTACCAAGAATCAAATATGAATAGTGAGGTACTTTCACCATCCAGAAAACAAGGCACGTTATCCTCCTATTAAAGCTAGCCAGAGAAAGATTGTTTTGCATAAAGTCATGTTTTGGGAAGCAAATAGAATGCTACTCATCTTTGAGGTTCCTGGGTGAGTATGCTTCCTTAATTAGAAGATTTATAAAAATGACCCCATAATATTCTATAGACTGTATTTCCACTCTGTTTCCAGTGAAGGTTAAGTGACAGTGAATCTGCTCTCACCCATATCTGTCTTTCATTTCTATAGACTTGATCCTGGGATAATGACAGACAGCTCTAGTAGATTCATGTTTTCAGGTACTCTGTCATTCCTGCATCTACCCTGTGTTGACCACATAGAGTAGTAAAGCCTCCAAGGTCTTCTTTAAAGGCATGTCACAGGGAAAAGGGCAGAAAAAGGGTAGGCAAGTTAAACCAGAGGGATTTTGAAAACATACTATGAAGTTCTGCTTAACAGCACTCAACATTTAGCTTAGAAAAGCATGTTTGATTTGGCTGTGTCAAAAGTCAATTCATTTCACATGCTCAACTAAAAGCTTTTGTTTCTTGTGCTGAGTGAAGAGTTTGGAGATTTATGGAAATTAAAATGGCCATATTTTATTTATAACTTAATCAGACTGGGGTGCACCTCATTGTCCTCCCCTGGCTCTTTCAGGAACTTGGAATTCCAAGTTTACCAAACTGTTTTTAAAAGTCCTATTTTGTAAAATATGTGCTCCTACTATGTGTTAGGCACTGTATGAACCACTGGGGATACAAAAAAAGGCAAAAAACAGTCCCTGTCTTCAAGGAGCTTATAATCTAATGGAGGACACACTATGTAAATGACCATTTTCAAACAAGATGTAAAAAGGACAGATAATCAACAGAGGGAAGGAATTAGCCATAAAGGACATAGGAAAAGGCTTCCAGTTCTATGTAGGATTTTATCTGGCACTAAATCAGGGAAGCCCAGAGGTAAAGATAAGGAGGATGAGAATTCTGGCATGAAGGTCCCCCAATGAAAATGCCAGGAGTAAGGAGATGGAGCAATAATGAGGCCAATACTCCTGGATCACAGAGTACATGTGGGGGGAGGGAGTTTAAGGTGAGTATTGCTAACATCAAGGCTAGTGAGGGTGATGGGATTCTAGCCCAGCTACTTAAAACCATAAAAGATGATGCTATTAAAGTGTTGCACTCAGTAAGACAGCAAATTTGGAAAACACAACAGAGGCTGCTGAATTGGAAAGATCAGTTTACATCCAAGTCCTAAAGAAGGGCAATGCCAAGGAATGGTCAAATTTCTAAACACTTTCAGTCATTTCACATCCACCAAGGTTATGCTTAAGATTCTGCAGGCTAGGTTTCAGCAATATGTGAACTGAGAATTACCAGAAGAGCAGGCTGGTTTTCAGAAGCAGAAGTAGACACCAAATTTCCAACATTCATAAGGGAATATCAGAAAAACATCTACTTCTGTTTCATTGACAACAATAAAGTCTTTGACTGTGTGGATCATAATAAAATGTGGCAAGTCCTCAAAGAGATGGGAGTACCAGATCATCTTACTTATCTCCAGAGGAACTGGTATGTAGGCTTTGAAGCAACAGTTAGAACCAAACATGGAACAACTGATTGGTTTAAGACTGGAAAAAGAGTGCTACAGGGCTGTGTGTTGTCACCTTTTTTATTTAACTTATACGCATAATACGTAACGTGAAATGCCATGCTGGATGAGTCAACAGCTAGAATTCAGATTACTGGGAGAAATATCAACATTCCCAGATATGCAAATGATACCACCGATGGCAGAACGTGAACAGGAATTAAGAAGCCTACGAGGAGAGTGTGAAAGTTGGCTTAAAGCTTAAGATCGAAAAAACTCAGATCTCGGCAACTAGTCACATCGCAGCAAACAGAAGGAGTAGGAATGGAAGCAGTATCAGATTTACCTTCTCTGGCTGAAAGATCACTGTAAATGCCAGCTGCAGCCATGAAATTAAAAGACTCTTGTTCCTTGGAAGGAAAGTTATGCCACACCTGGACAGCATACTAAAAAGCAGAGACATCACCTTGCCACCAAAGGTCTGTATAGTCACAGCTTTGGTTTTTCCAGTAGCCATGTAAAGATGTGAGAGTAGGACTATAAGGAAAGCTGAGGATTGCGAAATCAACACTTTCAAATTGTAGTGCTGGGGAAGACTTTTGAGAATCCCTTGGACAGCAAGGAGATCAATCAACGTTTAAAGAAATTTGAAATTCAACTTATTTACTGGAAGATCAAATACTGAAGCTGAAACTTAAATACTTTGGTCACATAATGAGAAGACAGGGCTCATTGGAAAAGACCCTGATGTTGCCAAAGGAGAAGGTGATGGCAGAGGATGAGATGGATAGATAGTTTCATGGAAACAACAAACATGAACTTGGGCAGACTTTGAGAGACAGATAGACGGTCCTAGCATGCTAGCATCCATGGGGTTTCCAACAGTCGAATATGATTCAACAAGACTGAAGACTAGAAATGTAGGAATGGAGAAGTTTGTGAAGGGCTTCAAAATACCAAATAGAGGTTTTTATATTTGATCCAGACAGTAATAGGAAGTGATAAGCAGATTATTGAATAGACATGATATGGTCAGTAGGGAGAGATACTTGATTGCAGGTTATTGCAGTAGTTCAGGCATGAGATGAAGACCTGAAATTCTGAAGAGATGACCTACTAAAGTTTGTTTGCAACCCATTGAAAGAGAGGTGATAGACTCAAGGTACAGAAAACAACACATTTTCAAATATGGTGACTGTTTTTGTCTTAAATGAGAATCTATGTAAAGTGCTTTGGCTAAGTTAACTAAACACAGTACTTTGTATTGCTCTTATTTATCACATTATTTTGGCATCAACTGAGCTCTTTTTGAAGAGGGAACTTTCCCTTCTACAACTATCTTGACCAATAGCTTGAAAACAATCTTCCCTCATTTTGCATACCTCCATTTGTTACAGAACTCATCCAGGAGGAGAGACTTTGTCAAAGCTTTGATAGTTCCCCAAGATTTGGGGAAACAAGTGATCACAGATCTGCACTTTAAACATGATGAGTGACCTAATTATGATTTCATAATAGTACAAATACTACATGAAGGCCACAGATGGTTTTTCCTACTCTGTGGTTCTGTCCCTGGTTGTGCGCATTATTTATCTAAGATTATTTAACACCCCTTTGTTATGATATTGATCGTGAGTACAAACACAGGAAGACTTCAAAGTCTGAATTCATTATATTGGGAAAGTACTTACAGAGATGGATAATTTTAGAAATGTTCCCTCTCCCCTCAAACAATTTACTATGTTTGCTGATATCATTTGTTAGAAAAATCTGCTTTTGTTTTTATTTTGATCCTACAATAAAAAATGATTAAGAATGGGTTTTTATTGAATTTTCCTAATGTTTCCTATATTAAAGACAAAGGAATACATGTATGTGTATGCATATATTCACAAATATATGCATACATATGTATACATATACAGATATGTAAAGGTACATACATGTAGTGCCTACTATACCCGACACTGTGCTAAGCACTTTTTACAAATATTATCCCACTAGATCCTGTCATGTAGGTGGTGTTATTATTCCCATTTTACAGTTGAGGAAATTGAGGCAAACAGAGGCTATGTGACATGCCCAGGGTCACACTTACAGTGTTTAAGGCCAGGTTTGAATTTAGGTCTTCTAGATTAGGCCCAGCACTCTATGTGCTGAGTCACCCGATGCCTATAAATGAGAAACTGTGATAACAGCTACCATTTTGGCTAATTTTCAAGACTTTTTTTTTTTAACAGCAATTTAGAGAGTAGCTACAACTATTTCCAACAGCTTTGCATCATTGGCTTAAGTCAGTCAATGTTTTCTTTCCAATCAAATAATCTCTTCTAATTGTTCTTTGAGCTGTTGACAGTTGCTATCTTTCTATGAAGGAAATTATTTAAAACAAATATTAGATAATATTCAGACGAAGCAGGATAAGGATAGGGAAACAAGCCCATCATTTCATTGGCACAGGGAACCCCCATGTGAGGACACTGCCTCTAGCCAAGGAGGTGGGTACCTGCCCTGCAACTTACTGACTGAGATGATTCCTACAGGGAGCACTGAGGGTTTAAGTGATTTGCCTAGGCTCACACATCCATTAAGGGACAGAGACAGGACTTGAATGGAGACCCTACTGCCTCCAAGGCCAGTTCTCTCCCCACCATGCCATGTTGCCGTTCAAAATATTCCAAGGAAAACAACATAAAATTGTTTCTCTTTTTCCTTCTGGAAACTAGCTTTATGAATCAGAATAAAAGAAGCACCCTGATTTTTCAGTTTTTTGTTTCTCAAATGAAAGCAATGGCCTAGATCTTAAAAACTTGAATAAGAAATGAGTCTAGATATGAAAAACTTTTGACAGCTTTGTTATAATTATATGAGTGCCATTCATGTATGTAAGAAATCAATTTTAAAGTAACAAAATTAAGAATTAGAATTAAGTAAATTTTAGATACTCTTTTTATCTCCTGAATCATTAGTGGTCAAATAAATTGTTTGTACTGAAGTAAACCATCCACTATACTTCAAAATATCAGTTCATTAACTCATTCCTTCAAGCAATTTCTGCATGTCTGGGGCGGGGGTGGGGTGGGGTGGAGAAAGTGAGGGTAAGGGAGAGGGGTGTTAAAAAGAAAGTAAAAGGCATCATTCTTAACCCTCAGGTAGTTTCCAGTCTCCTGAAGAGATATGAAACGACTAAAGAGCAACACTAGGGCAATAGATGAATGTGCAGCCTGGGCTGGTAATGGAGTTAGTTTGGGAAGGCTTCATGGAGGAGCAAAATCTTGACACATATCTTGAAGAAATGATCAGCTTTGGATTGGTGGAGAGAAGGGGTAAAGATACTGCAGTTGGGGGAAGGAGGGGGTACAGCATGCCCTACAATATGGAAAGAGCATAGACCCTATTAGATGGCAAAGAAACTAGTTAGGAGCTGAAAAGCTACCCAGCAAAAAGAAAAAATTGAGTAAGTCTGGTGGCATCATGGATAGAGAGCTGTCTAGAATGTCAAGAAGACTAGGACTCGTCTTCTGCCTCAGGCAAATACTGACTGTGTGACCCCTGGCCAAGTTATTTAACTTTACAGTGCCCCACGGAATTCTCTAAAACTAGTCAATTAAAAAAAAAAAAAGGGTGTTAAGCAACCCCCCCACCCCCCCCCAAAAAAAGAAATTCCTCCTATCAATCTGTCTTGGCTTTGTCCTTCCCTCTTACCTAACTTACACGTTTCATAATTAGGAGACTAGAACTCAAGTGGGAAATGAGAGTTGGACATGTACATACCTCCTCTCTTCAATACAGATTATTCTATTTAGAAAAATAGACTTGATTCTTAGCCATTTGTATATGGAAGAATTAGCTATATACATATGTTATTAATTTTTTTCAACTCATAAAAATAGATTATTGCTAATGCTACTTAAGATTTATTATAAAACATTTCTCAAAGGGACCTTATAATCTACATGATGGGGAAAAGCCTTTGAGTTTTGATTTGAGGTAAATAGAATCACCCACACAACCCACAACAAATATCAAAATTCTCATGTTCCCTTTCCTTCCCAGTTTCCATTGTACTTGGCAACTAGGTAATATAATAGATGTGTACCATTGAATGTGGAGTCAGGAAGCCCTGAATTTAACAACAGATGTTCATTAGCTTTGTGACTGACCCTGGGCAGATGACATCACCTCTTTTCAGCCCCAGATTTTTTATGTATAAAATGAAGGATAATAGGACACTTCCTTCACAGGGTTCGTATAAGGATCAAATCAGAAAATGCATGTACAGAGTTTTGCAAACCTTAAAACATTATATAAAATGCTAGTTGTTATTATTTTCACCATTATTATTGTCACGGTGATTTCTTCCATTGCTTGACTTTCCCAAGGAAAGAGATTTTAGCCCAGTGAAAGAACTAAAGATCTGACTGTCTTCCTCACCTCAGTGCATATAGCTCCTTATTCTTGCATGTTTGTGAAACATGCCCACAAGACTCCCAAGTGTGGGCAGAACCAGATTAAAATGTAATTGGGAAATATATCACAAAATAAATTAAAATACAACACAACATAGATCATGTTAATTTGTGCCTGTAGGGATCCGTTTCTATTTGAGTTTGACACCTCTGCTGTTGGGTCTTCTCCCTACTCTTATACTCTCAGCTTCCATTTGGAGAGGAACCCACTTTGAACACCATTTTTTTACTGGAGTGCTATGGACACAAGATAATTCACAAGAA
This sequence comes from Bettongia penicillata ogilbyi, assembly GCA_023548195.1. NCBI lineage: Eukaryota > Metazoa > Chordata > Mammalia > Diprotodontia > Potoroidae > Bettongia > Bettongia penicillata. The sequence goes on from JAJHZJ010000314.1 coordinate 13,916,391, forward strand.
TGAGACTGTGCTGGACTTAGAACTCAGTTTCTCAGTTTACACAGCATATTGTTTATTCTGTTGAGCCAAGTTGGCTGAGAAGAAACAAATGAGATAACCTTTCACCTCACAGTCATAAATCTAGAGCAGGTTAACACTGAATGAATTCATTACCCTAATGACTCACAACATTTATGTGAAATTAATCTAAGACCCCACCTATTTTCTCAACACAGGTGCCAAGATCACAATAACCACCAACCACAATTGGCACTAGTTGGCCTTCTTGGGTTCTGTGATAGGAAGTCTGAATGGGTCTAAGAAATAAAATAATTCTCTTTATCTTCATTTCCTGGGTGATAATCTATAGGTATCAGACTTAATGAGTTAGTAGAAAAAGGAACTTATGAAGATGAAACTAATGAAATTTTATTCTGCGTGTGTGTTTCCATATATTGATTGAGCAGTTGGCATGGTTTTGGTTCTATTTTACAGATGAAACTTGTCATGTGAATAATTGACCTACTAGTGTTTCCTTAGGTCTTAAGTTGTACTTGACATTTCTTAGATTTTTTTCTTGTTTCAAGGAATTCAATAATTGTTTTGTGATCTTGTTGGTTGAAATGCAAAGAATTTTTTATGGCCAGCCATTTAAAAATCATTTTTTTTTCTTTTAGCATGTCAAAAATTTAAAAGATTGGTATATTAGTATGTTGTGATTTATATTACATTATATTGCAAAAGATCACAATTTTCACTTAGCAGAAAAAATGTACATAGTCTACTATTGAAAACAGCAAGTATTTAGTAATTTTCATTGTATATCTGAATGGAAATTTAAATTCGCATTGGGCAGAGATCTATGAGATCACCAATGGCTACATTTGGTCAAAGAAGTTATAAAAAATTTTTTGCCCCAGATAAGACAGAATTTCAGAAACTCAAATTCTTTTCCCAAAATATGGCTTAAAGGAACCTCTTTCTCTAGTCACCCAGTTTCAGTGTCCAAGGGGAAGAAAAGAGATATCCAGTTGCGAATGAAGGGCCTGCTTCAAAGCTTCTGTCGTCAGAGAAAGAGAGGGGAAGAATTGTGTGAATCTCCTATCAACAAGATCTGAAAAGATTTGAAGTATTTAAGCCCTTGGACACCTCTAGCATACCAGATGCTGGGGGTTTTTATAAATTTTTTTCATTGTACAGTCATTGTAGCTTGGATTCACTCTCTCCATGAATCAAGACTTTGAAAGTATCCATTGTTAAGTCAGACTCAGAGCAAATTCAGAACCATCTAGGGACACAAAGCAGGCCAAGGGAACATGGGTGAATCCATGCCCGCACCAAGACACCCTGGAGATGGAGATGGACTCAATACATGATTTCAATTATATAAAAAGGGCTCACAGGAGAGAAGAATCAGACCCACCTAAAAGAGAAAGCTAACAAGCCAAAAGAATGTCTAGGAGTCTTCTTTATAAGTCCCACAGGAAATTACTTCCCATAGCTTCCACCAGAGAATCTTCCTTTTTCCAGTTAGGTTTAATTTTTTTTATTCTATGTTTTCTTCTTTTCCACCCTTTTACCTTCTCCTTCACTATCATCACCATTCCTCCTTGCCCTCACCTATCCCCATCCATCTCAGATCATCACTCTTTTTCATATCATTAAATTATAATTTGGAGTTTTTTCAAGTATTACAGAGAAAATAGATTTTTCTTCTTGCTAGCAATACATATCTTACAAGCTCATGAAACCTAAACATAAAACTAATATATATTTTGTATATTATTTTTCTCAATAATGAGTCAATCCTTAATATTTAAGGACAGTAGATTTTATTTTTAAAATATGGTTAACATTCCATCTTTTTTATTTTTGTGATGGATTAGGACCCAAAACAAACTTTCTGAAAAAAAGAGGTACTGGCATTTTGATCTAAGTAGGATAGATAGATAGAGAGATAGATAGATAGATAGATAGATAGATAGATAGATAGATAGATAGATAGATAATTAGAGATAAACTATCAAAATTCATTTAAAAGTTGATTAGCAACATTGTTTTAAATGGTATTCTAATTCTTCTGTAAAAGTTCAGCTTGTCACACATTCATTTCACAAAACTGTTATTCCTATATTTAATGAAAAAATCTCTGTTTTAAAGTGGACTTACTATGTGAAACCTGATGTTTGTACTAAAGCAAATCAGTTAACAGAGAGATACTGGGGAGGCTGAGGAGTCACTGAGAAATGAGTCTTTCATAAAAGTCCCATTGACAAGGGATTTCACCTTCTGTTACCTGCCAAGACCTGATTCTGGGCCTATGGTCTCACTTTCCCTGCCAACAGAGAATGGCACTGCCAGAATCCAGTCAGGAATGCTGCTCAGGTAAGCTGCTGTCTGTCAGTAGTTACAGGTCCTGACAGGTAGAGCAACTCTAACTTTCGATATCTTGCAATGTATATTACCTCAGGATTCCAGGAACCAAGGAATAATTGTTTGATTCCCCCAAATAACAAACTGGGGATGGGGGGAAAGAAGAAGGACTGGGATAATTTTCCCCTTCCCCTCAGTGGTACTCCAGCAACCATATTCTATACACAGAAGTGTTTGCACTTAGCACAGGCATTTTTACTGTATGCCCAATCTGCCAGGCATTTCACTTGGGAAAATGGGATGACAAATGTGCCTTCTGCAATTTCCTTCCTATTGATTAATGCTCTGTCGCTGAGAAAAGCATCATGCTGTGTTTGATTCAGATCCATGTTCACATTTCACACACACAAAACTGCTGGGCTTGACACCGTGCATCCCACATACAAACGGGCAGGGAAAGAAAGTTAAACCAGGGCAGGGTGTGTATACAAACCACTGGGCATGAGTAGAAGCTGGTTTCAAAGCCTTGGTTATTATGACATACATTTTGCCTCAGGTATGCTGAGGAGATCAGTCTGACTCACTGTCTGGGGCTGCCAAATAATGTTGTGAATGTTTCTCTGTTGTGTTATTCATTATTTTAGTCATCTGGGATATTTGCTAATTCTTAATAGCTGTGTAGGATGACCATTGTAGTACTTAGCAGATTACTCTACTGTTGAAATAATCTTTATGGTACAGGGAGTTTTGAGCTACATAATAAAAAGGAGAAGTGGCAATGCTTAGCTTCAGGATATGAGCATGTACTTAGCAGGAAGAAAAAAGTTGGTAATGATAGTCTGAATATCACTTGAGTCATCTGCATATTATTTCCCTTATTATCTGATTTTCTCAGGTACTTTTTAATCTAGGTTCCCAAACCATCATTCTTTTTATTCCAGGAATGATTTGGTGCTTTGCCTTCTGAGCATATCAAGATCTTTAGCCAATTCCCTGGGAGAGGGTATAGTTGGTACCAGACATCTCATGGCTCTGAGAGAGAGTCAAATGGACTTGCTTCCTACTGATATAATCCAATTTTCCCATTTTTGTAGCACACCCCTGCAACTTCAATAGAGAGGTTTTCATATTCTTATAACCTGTTTCTTCCCTTGGCGTGGTGATGACTTTTTTCCTTAGCCATTCATATAAAGCATAGGAAAATTTCACAAATTACATCAGTTATTTCAGGTATGTTGACCAAGCAGTTACAAAATATTTGCTCAATATTTCTTCTATTTAAAATAATTTTTAAAAGAATTCGCAAAAATCACAATTTCTTTGCCAATCTCAAAGCATGTCAAATCCATTAGTCTTTCTCTCCCCAATTGTTAGACTCAGAAACATCCTAATTTGAATTAGCAAGACTTTTCTTCTAAGCATCCACATTTTGTCTCTATGAGTTAGGAGAGCGTATGCATCTATCTGAAGCGGAGACAGTTCCCTCAAAAAAACAAATTCCTGTGGAAAAATAAGCCAACAAAAGAGAGTTTAAATTCTGTCAGGCAGTAGGCCTGCCACAAAGGAAACCGACACCTTTGATTTTCTAAATCAGAAGTTCTTAACCTTTTTTTTGTCACAGATTCCTCTAGCAGTCTAGTTGAAGCCTATGGACTCCTTCTCAGAAAGTTTTAAATGCATGAAATAAAATACATAAGATTACAAAGGAAACTAGTTGTATTGCAATACAGTTTATATACATATATATATTATATGTGCATATATGTAGGTATTTGTATCGATATATATATATGCATGTGTGTATAATACGTGTACATATGTAGATATGCATAATACATAGGTACGTATTATACACACACACACACACACACACACACACACACACACACACATACACATTTAGACAAGTTGATGGACCCCAGATTAAGAAACCCTGACCTAAATTAACACAACCAGTGCTTATTTTTATAGATAGCCCCAGGTGGTCATATATTAAGCAAGAGAGCTATGAAACTCATTCAACTAGATTCCAAGTTTCCCCAGAGAGCAATTTCTCCTCATTACTTTGCAGCTCTCCAGAATGCCTAGTACAGCGCTCAGTCTGCACAGGGCTTTCAGGTCAATAAGCAAATGTGCATTGGCTGACTTTGTTATACCTCTTGATCAGTGTGAAGATCTAAAAAGCCCCGTGTGCCAGCCTGGTAATTCTGTACTCTAACCTCCTATGGGGTCCTTCCTATCTCTCCCTCTCCGAACTCTGGCTCTGCCCCTCCCCTTTCCCTGTCATAGCCAATGACGAAAGAAGACATGAATGAACATGGATTTAGGAGACAGAGATGTTAACAGAATACTTAATCAAAAGCTTATGTGACACCTTTTTTTGCTGGTTGTTTTCTGTCACTACTGATTAACAAAGATTCCTGTGTGGAATGTAAAGATTTCTCATGTAAATGCACATTTTTTTTACAGCCACCTAATAAGGCAGCAATTTTTGAGATCATCTTTGCTGTGATTCCACAGGTCATATGGTGACCCAAAGTGAATAAGGAACTGGCACACACAAACACATACATGTACACATACACCACCAATGATGTGGACCCCTGCAGCCTTGGGCCAGAGAAAGGATTCTTGTATGAAAATTTTAAGGTGCTTTAATAAATTGCTGTACTATATTTCTAACTGAAATGTCACTATGTACATTTCCTATTTAATGTTATCTTGCCTCTGTATGTGTTCTTCCCCTATTAAAATACAAACACTTTGAGGGCAGGGACATTCTCTATCTCCTCCAATATCCAAAGTGTTTTGTACAGTGTTGAGCATGTGTTAGGCACTTAAGTACTTTTTCATTTCATTGGTCATTTCTTTGCAAAGAGAAAATGAATGCATTTAAAGTAACTCACATTTTCCATTACATTTTGGCACCCAAATATCCCTGAAAGACCATAATTATTATCTCTCCCTCTGCACTATTTGCATATATTCCCTCCAGAAGAACAAAGTTCTTTTGTCAGAAATGAAACATCTGTTGTGCAGTCGCCATGCCTCTTTTCACTCTCCCTGTGCCTTTCAGTAATGCTTTGCAGCATCCTTTGGCATTTACAGGTAAACACTCTGCTTTTTCATAGGCTGAAAAGGGATCTTAGAGGCCATCTACTCCAAACCTCTCATTTTGCAGATGAAAGAAGTTGAGCCTAGTGCACTTATGCAACTTGTCCAGAGTCACACAGATAGCCAGGAACAAAGCCAATATTTGGTTCTCTAATTAAGGTCCTCCAATCCCAATCGAGACCTTTACATCACACTCTCCATTATCTATCAAGAGCCAGCTTTCTCAGTGTCACATGAGCTAAAGAGGGAAAGGTGATGAATACATAATCCTTTGGGTTACCATGGACTTAAGAGTCCAAAAGGAAGCAAGAGTACTGCAGCCACTTTGACGTGTCATGAGGACCTATCTGCTCTTTGACTACTGTTTGTCAGACTTCTGGTTTGTGGCATGCAGAAAGTGGGTGTATGTCCTTTTGTTTTTTTGTTGGATTTTTTTTTTCACTCCAGTGACTCCAGAGTCACAAAATATTCCAACTCCAACTCACATTTAGAATAAGCAGTTTCTGTTCTGTTCACTCATCCGTCAGGCTTACACACTGTCAGCAGGTGGGAATGGGGAGAAACTACATATTTCACTTACTCCTACAGCCTATGTTTTTGAGAAAAGAAAAGAATAGATTGTTACTGAAACAAATCTCTGCTTGTCCTCCCTACTTGATAGTAAGCAGTGACAAAAACAGGGTATATTAAGCTTCCCACTGCACAATCTTCCTGACTTCAAACTGTTTTTAGCAACCAAATAAATAATCTGTCTCCATGATCTCTTCAGTTCTTGACCTTTCAGTTAATGTAGCAACAAAAGGCACTATTTATCGGTGAATATTATGTTGGCTACAAGGAACTGGATTGAGGACTTCTCATTTCATCATTATTATCAGCCTCAACAGCATCAGTGCTATAACTTCTTGCTACTCTGTGAAAATGCTGACCATGTCACATTCTGTGTTTCCCCACTCTTCCCTACTCCCATCATGACTGAGTTCATCAGAGTTCACTTTATGGGAAAAGGGGCACAGAAAAAGAAGAGGGAGGTGTACACTTTTCCACATCAAAAGGCACTCTGCTTCCATCACCGCTATCTATCCCCCTGTTCCCCCTCTCCTAATAAAAACCTGCCTGGCTGGCCATTGTGTATTTTGCTCCCTTGGTAGCCCCAGTTTGTGCTTTTTTACTGCATGATATAGCATGGAAGAGTAGAAGGAAAGATATTAATAAAGATCAGCACTACAAACTTACAAGGTGTGAATGGGAGCACAAGGATGGATGTGGTATCCCTGTGCGTAAGAGCTAGCAAAAATTCATGCTACCTGAGGTAGAGATATTCCAAATGTGGTTCTAGAAGTATATCAGCTAATAAAGCCTGCTTGTATATACTAATGCACATACACACAACTTATGTAAAAAAATGTGTTTATCTATGTGTATTTATACACACACACACACACATACACGATTGAGTGGTGTCAGGTAGACACATGCTGTCATGTTTATTTTGTTAAGATTTAAATTCTCCATCCTCCATCTTATCTTACTAACACAAGGCCACCTCGTTCTTTACTTCTTCCTCTCCTCTCTTCCATTATCAGTACTTCCTTATGGTTAAAATAAGATCCTACTCCCTACACACCAAGTTCTTCCCTCCCTTGATTCCAGATTCAGCTCCAGAAGGTGCCCAGCAGTGCATCTATCTGCCTCGTGCTCAAAGAACCTAAGAACTGTTAGGCCCCCCCATCGTACTTGTTAGGGTCTCCCTTCATTACAGAGTGAGCTTCTTGAAAGCAGAGGCTGTGTTGCTTTTCTATTTCCTTATTTATTCCCCAGGGCTCAGTACCATGCTCTGCACATCATAAGAGCATAATAAAAGCTTTTTCATTCATTAATTTAAATTCAACTTCTGGAAGCACATCCCCTTAATGGAGTTATGCAATTATGACATTTCTACCATGGTCATTCATTTTCTAGCTCTTCTTTGCCTTTCTCATACTCCCATTTAAATCTACAAGAAATACATTGATTTACCAATATGTTTACATATGTACTTGTGTGGGAAATTGTGTCATTTTTCTTGCTTCACTTAAAAATGAGGAAAGGAAACTTTGATAACACTCATGTTTTATAAAGCTCCTGCAGTATTTTGGATACTTCATTCAAGCCAACTACCTTTCCTTAGTTGAAAAGTTTCCACTCTGAGGCAGAAAAGTAAAACATACCTACTTAGAAAGGGACTTTTGAGTCTTTTGGAGTACAGGTCAAATGAAGACTTCAGGTGAACAGCATTAGTGTGACTCATAATCCATAGTTATCATATGGAAATGAGCAGTATTTCTCTTCCTCCAGTCCTTCCTGCTCCCCCTCCCCATCCCCAACTCCACCAAAATAAATATGGTAGCAGCTGATTTTCTACATATTATGAAGTGGCAGAAAGCTGCCTGGATGCCTTTGTGGGAACATCAGGCAGAAGAATTTAGGCAACAGCATAAGCATTTCTTAAATGTTGCCTGGGATTGTAATTGTTTGATTTGAAACTTGGGTCTGGGATTGTAATTAAGCCTTTGTTAGGAAAAGATGAAATCAAAACCAAAAACACTCGGTGTACCATTTTTCATCCTACCACTCAAACAAATGAGATCAATGTTTTTGTAGCATGCATAAAACGAATAATATGAACATTTTCCTGTTTGTGTTTTAGCATACTGGGGTGGTTTACATGGTTGAATACCATAGAATCTGGGTGCTAATCCTGATTTTGCTCCTTGGTCATGTCGTTTCAAGTTTTTGTACCCTACGTCCGTCACAGATAAAACGGGATTATTCCTCTCTCCTTTACAGAGACATAATCGTGAGTCATCTGTGAAGGGAGTGAAGGAATAGCTATGAAGTTCCTGGAGGTTTGTGGCTGAAAGGCATCAGGCAGAAAGCCTAATCATGCCTGTCATTAACAATAATGTTTGGTAATTTGCAAGAGGGGTAGAAATTTAAGGTGTGGATTGAAGTAAAGGGGCTTCTATTTTGGGCAAAATCCCACTCACTTGTGGAATTCCTCCAGTGAAAAGTGGATACTGATTCATCTCACAGATTTGGGGAATTTCTACATCTGGGTACAAATAGATTTTCCCATATGTGAACAGGCTGGAATTGGATCTGTCTTGTCTAACTGAATCTTTCAGGGATGGGAAGCATAGCTATAACACACTAAAGACTAATGCTTATAACCTATCACTCCACATGAGGAGGGCCAGCATACACAGCCCCCAGCAATGGGAGGGCTCTGGAAGTGGGCACTGAGCAGCACAGAAGATGAAATGCTGGGCCTGTTCTAATTCTGCCTTGGAGTCTTCACTTACCTCTCTCTTCCTCAGTTTCTTCTTCTGCAAAAAGGGGATAATTATATCACCAACCTCAGAAGACTGATGTAAGCATCGGAAAAATAACCTATGTAAAATGCTTTACAGACCCTACAGCATTTTATAAGTGCTAGCTGTTAAAATTATCTTCTTCTTCACCTTCAATTCAGTTTTTAAAAAATCTATTTATTGCACCATCTTTGCCTTTGGATCCCTAGCATCCCTAATACATTCTCTAATACACAGAGAATACTTAATGTTTGGTGGATTGGGATATACCTGAGACTCCCCTTTGACTACTGCCAGCAGCCCCCAATGAGCTTCTTGGAAAATCCATTGTGACTGGGATGATTCTCAAGGGCATAGGACTCAGCAAACCTAATGCCAACAATAGGGATTTGGGCACCACCCATTGCAACTGTGCCCTTATTTATAACCACAATTTAAATTTTCAATTACCGGACTGAACACATATGGTTAGTGGATATTATCTGGCTAACACTAGTCTCACCCTATTTGCTTTTTTCTGACTAATAACGTGAGTAAAACTAAAATTTCCAGATAACTGAAAAATCTAACTTTTTCACTATTTGAATAAGAAATGAGACAGAGACTAGGAAGCCTTTGGGTCATCCTTTACTCCTCTCTCTCAACCCTCTTTTCAAATCCATTTCATTCTACTTTCCTAATATCTCTGTATACACCTACTTCTCTCTCACAATTACAACACCCTGGTGAAGGGTCTTTATCACAGACTGCACTAAGGCAGTAGCCTGCTCATTGATCTCCCCCCCTCAACGCTTCTCTCCAATCTGTCTTTCATTCAGTCATCAAAATGATCTTCCTGAAGCTCATGTCTGACAATGTGTCTCAAACACACACACACACACACACACACACACACACACACACACACACACACCATCCCTCATTTAACAAACCATGGTGCTTTCATATTTCCTCTAGGAACAAATAAAAAAATCCTCTGCTTGGTTTTTAAAGTTCTTTATAACCTGGACCTGTCCTACATTTCTGGTCTGTACACATCTTTTTCCTATCCATATAAATGCATGACACTAGTCTCTTTGCTGTTCCTTGTACAAGACCCTCCATCTCCTGCCACAGCATTTATTTTGACTGACTGTCTTTTAGGCCTGGAATGCTCTCTCTCTCCCCTCATCACTATCTCCTGGCTTCCTTCAAGTTCTGGCTAAAATCTCACCTTCATCAAGAATCTTTTCCCCATTTCCCTTAAGGCTACTGCCTTCCTTCTAAGATTATTTCCAGTTAATCCTGTACATAGCTTGTCTGAAGATAATTGTTTGCATGATCTCTCACTGATTAGACTGTTTTAGCTCCCTGAGAGCAGGGACTGAGGATTCTTTTCTTCCTAGTATCTCCAGCACTTAGTAGGAGCTTAAAAAATGTTTGTCAATGACTTATTTGGGGAAACACCAAAAACATCAGTAAGCATCAGCCCAGAGTGTGCCAAACTTAATCCATATTTCAGTAATAAGATCATAGTTTTTCTGTAAATAAACTTGTGACAGGAAGAACTCATAATCACCGGAGACTAGGTTTTGAGACTCTTCTGCACTGATGAGGCCCTAAGGAGAGAATACTTTGCATGTTTCTGTGGATACAATTTCAACTATTTTCAATATTTTCTCCCCATTTTCATGTAACAATAACAACTGACATATAGCACTTTAGCAAAGTACTTTACATCACTTTATTTGAATCCCACATCAACCGTACAGGGTAAGTACTATTACATGCCATATTATTATGCACATTTTATATGTAAAGAAATTCAACCTAAGAGCTTAATCTGTCTGCTCATGGTTATACAATATCAGATGACCCTGGGCTACTCATATAACTTCTGTTACTTATCTATAAAATGGAGATAGTAGCACCTACATCCCAGGATTGTCGTAAGAATCAAATGAGATATTTCTAAAATGCATAGTGTCTCTGACATGTAGTAGGTGCTATCAAATGTTAGCTATTATTAGTATTATTTCTTATTAGAATCAAGTTCTTCTAGACTCTTAAGCCCAGCACGGCCTACTTCTTCTCCCATGCGTGATTATCAGTATGAATGATCAGAGAAAGCCGTATTTGAAGTAATTGCCCCCTTTTAATGGTGATAATTTAATGGTAGTGTTTCAAGTTTTTTTTCTCAAAATTTGACATTAGCTATGTTAATGCTGACATTAACCAGATGGTTATAGGTATAATATGTGCTTGTAAATTTATGGACATACATGTACACAAACATATGCACATGCATTCTAGTTCTCCTCTCTCTGGCTTTTTTCTATTTCTTTATCCCCTTTCTCTTCCCTTCCACAGTGTAATACATAAGAGCCAAAACTATTGGCTGTGTTTTTGGGCCATAATTCACTTTCAAGTTAGTTATCATCATTTTGAAAACCTTGCTTTGCCCCTGCATTATAGTTTTAGATTCCAGTAATGATTCAGTATGTGTGCATTCATGATCTCGCTGGGGTGAGTAATTCCTTCCACTCATGTGGATTCTCATGTCTCTCTATATCCGCATCCCAAAATCACAGGCTCTGGTGCTAGAAAGGAACCTCAGAGATCATTTTATTCAATCCCTTTTTGTACAGCTAGTGAAAATAAGGACAAGAGAGTTGGTGAATTATAATCCCGGGCTACCCTATGAGGAAGCAGCAAAGCGAAGATCTGAACACGGGTCTTCAGACTTCCAGTCCAGTGTTCTTTTCTCTACACCATCACGCCTCACGTTGTCTAATGCTTGTTCATGTAGTTCTGCACATGCTTCGTACATAATTTACTCAATATGCTAGAGAACTTAATTTATTGTGTGACCCTGGGCAAATCACTTAGCCCTGTTTGCCTCAGTTTCCTTATTTATAAAATGAGCTGGAGAAGGAAATGGCAAACCACTCAAGTATCTTTGCCAAGAATTCCCCACCCCCACAAAAAAGTCAAAGAATCAAAGTCACAAAGAGACACGACTGAAAATGCCTGAACAACATCAAGGCTCATTACCAGAAGGTGATAACCAATAGAAAATAAATGTGTTGGCTATGGAAACTTACAAAACAGACAAAAATACAAAACAACCTTCATTAAATGTGGTTATAAATAATAATATCCAAAGCTATAGTATTAAATTCCTAGGTAATTAAATTTAATGTTTACTCGTTTTAAAAAAAAACAGATCTTTTCCCAGCATTAAAATGTTTATTTGCTAACAACATGGATACGAGTTATTACTGTTGCTTCATTATTATTATGTCTTCATTTACAGAGCCTTACTACATGTTTAAAGATTGGGGAAAGTATCAATCTCAGGTCTTTATAAACTTCTGAAAGCAATAATGCATTATTGAAAAGAGACAGGGGTACTCTCTCTGATGCCAAAAACTTCTCTTGGTGTGTATGTGTTTACATGCATATTTATAACATGTGTATACACTTATACATATTTATTTGAAAGGTTGAAATGGTCAGTCACAATACATTGGTTGGCATAATGTAGATGAAGTCCTATTTGATGAACTGAATTTTTCACTTGTCTACTAGTTGTTTTGGTGTTATATCACTTCAACCTGAGATTTAATCGCTTGAGAGAGGAAGTTACCCATGACTGTCTTGAAATTTAGGACTTATAAACTATTTTCTTCATAAGGTAATCTCTCAAATAATACACTGCTTATGAACAGGCAGTTTTCAGACAAAGAAATTAAGACTATCTATAATCATATGAAAAAATTCTCTAAATCACTGTTGATCAAAGAAATGAAAATTAAAACAACTCACACCTATCAAAGTGGCTAATAAGACAAAAAGGAAAATGTATGTTGGAGGGGATGTGGGAAAATTGGGACACTAATGCACTGTTGGTAGAGTTGTGAACTGATCCAACCATTCCAGAGAACAATTTGTCCAAAGGCCTAAAACCTGTGCATACCCTTTGATCCAACAATGCCACTACTAGGTCTACATCTCAAAGACATCCCCCAAAAAGGGAAAAGGATCTATGTGTACAAAAATATTTATAGCAGCTCTTTTTGTAGTAGTTAAGTATTGGAAGTCAAAGAGATACCCATCCATTAGGGAATGGCTAAACAAGCTGTGGTATATGATTATAATGGAATATTATCATGCTGCAAGAAATGACAAGCAGGATGATTTCAAAAAATCCTGGACAGACTTACATGAACTGATGCACAGTGAAATGAACAGAACCAGGAGAATTTTATCTACAATAACAACAATATTGGTTGATCAAGAAATGTGAATGACTTCACTATTCTTGGCAACACAATAATCCAAGAAAATCCCAAAGGATTAATGATGAAGCATACTCTCTACCTCCAGAGAAAGAGATGATATTGACTGAGTACAGACTGAAGCATGCTGTATTTCACCACCTTTAATTTTTTTTCTTTTATTCAAGTCTTCTTTTACAAAATGACTAATATGGAAATGTTTTTACATAATTACATATGTATAACCTATATCTGATTGATTACTGTCCCAGGGAGGAGAGAGGGATAGATAGAATTTGTTTAAAAAAAAATTTCAAATTAAAATAATATGCTGCCAAACTCACCTCTGTGGGAAGTCTAAATATTTGACAATTTGGCCAAACTCTCACTTGTGGGAGGGAATTTGGCACATGTTCATAACCACAGGGACTCATTCACAGGCTGGCTTCACTATGGGGCATGTGCTGGTACTGTCCCTTCCTTTACATCTGACCTATTTTCTTTTGAACTTAAGTCCATATCATGGGAAGCAGGCTCTGAAAGTGACATACATACCTTGATGCAATGCTTTGAGTATATATGGAATTCGTATTTTGTCCTTCATCTTTTTTAATCTCAGTAAGATATTTGAACTGATGCATGTCGGACATAGTAACATGGTAACATTCTTACCAACAGGTCACACTCCAGGCAATCTCAACCTTTAGAGCACAGCCATAAATGTGGAAGTAGAGGATAAGGATTTCTAAATTAATCACAAGTAAATACTGTAAAGTATTTGAGGCATGAACTGCATCTAATCTTTTCATCTTTCAGTGCCTACCATAGTGCCTCGCACACAGTAGGAACTTAAGATGCGCAGTTGTTTTTGTTAGGTGGCTTCTTAAAATGAATCAATGAAACATTTTTAGATATTTTGTATAATACCTAAAACACATTAAATTTGCCATATGAAATAAAAGGTAGAGTCTCCCAGTGTCACCATGCTGAGAAAAAAAATGAATGCTGTTATTGATAATGCCTGGCAAGATATATAATGCTTTTCAGAAAACTGCAGAAAAATAACTGCCTTTGTGTTTTTGTTTTATTAACCAGTTAACTCCGGAGATGGCATTGACTACAGCCAACAAAAGAGAGTAAACATTGGAGACTTGATCCAAGAGACACTGGAAGCATTTGAGCGCTTTGGAGGAGAAGATGCTTTTATAAACATTAAATATATGGTTCCCACCTATGAATCATGCTTGTTAAACTAACAGAACAGCTGTGTTAATGGGGAAGATTCCATTTGTGTCCTAATCATCTATCTCTGACATAGTTTAACATCTTGTTATTTATGACTCCTTTTTCTACAGCTGCTAAAATAGTGATTTCTGGGCCATTAGACTGTTATCACTGTTGTGAACAAGGCTTTCCAATACATAAATAGCGCCTGTTTCTTAGATTACAATGGTGTACTGTGCTTATTTGTTCCAGGGAAGAATCACTCCTTTATACAGTGCTGACTGAAGCAGGAGTCCAAGTTAGACCTTCAGTTGTATAGACAATAAAATGATAATTTTTATACTCAATTCAGCAATTGCTGTTCTGTGTCCGCTCGCCCTGAGGGTGATGTCAGAGGTTGTAATGAGAAGCATTTATGCTGACTGCTTAATAGGTATTTGTCATGGCAGAGAAATAGCAGTTCAACAGTGCCCTCCCTCTCCACAGCAGCTGTGCAGAGAAATGTGCATTGACATACGATAAAACTGGAGAATGTATATTCCAATTACAGTAGGATTTTTTTTTGCAGCCCATTATAAACCTTAGCCATAAAATTAATTAATGTTTCTAGCACTCTTGCGCCCTGGGTTTCCAGGTGCTCGCTGGTTTATAGTATGGGGGAAGAAAAGGAAAGGGTTTTAGTTATTTTGAAATATTATATGCAACCATGGCCAAAATGTTGACATTCACACTTATCCCTCCACATTATGGCCCATGATATCTCATGATCTGGATGAAGCACCATGAGTAAAACATTACATGGCAGTTTATTTCCTACTTTTAAAATCTCACAAATGATTTGCACTTCTTTTCATGACTACTCCTTGAAACAAATTGAAATCTCTTTTCTTGGCAAAAAAAAAAATTATCCTTCTCTGTTGCCTAATCACAGTAGTTATTGTGGGATTACACTGGAAGACTGCTGGCATTCATTTGGGGTCTTGTAGAGGGGGTACAAGAAAAAAAATTACCCAATCTTAAACAGAAGTGCATTGAGTTGAGGGGGAGAAAAGATGTCAGACTGCAAGTCTATCAGCCTCAATAATGTCTCTTTAAGCATGCCAAGACTAATTTGCGGATGATTATAGCACATATCAGAATGCTTTACCAAACACCATTCTAAAGGGTAAATGGCTTGACCCACTTTAGAAAGATCATAGCTATCCCTAAACACCTAGCCTGCAGTATTATGTTTCTATAGCAAACTGCAATTTATCCATGAAGATAAAGGAACCACATAGACTTCTCAATTGGCTTGTTAGAGTCCTCTTTACTGACTCTCCAAGGTAAAGAGCTCTGAAGGCAAATAACCATATTTGAAAGCTATTTAATAATTTATATTCCTTTATTATCTTTAGATGGCTACACTATAGTATCCTATAAGCATTAAACAAAAGATGGCTTATTTAGGATGTCTGGAAACTGTAGGTGAGAACCTTGGGTTTAACTGTCAAATCTTTGAAAAGTCACAGCCTAAAGCAGCTATTACCCAAACTTTTGCCATTGTGATTCAGAACTCTAAAACTCCCAACCTTCCATCTTTTTCTTACCTTACTTCTGCCTTACTCCTCCCAAAATTATTGTTCATTTTCTGTGAGACCTCAAGTAACTCCATAACTTGACACCTGTGCTGGTCTTAATTTCTTCCTTTCAAAGCCTTAATCCTACAGTTAACTAGGTCAGTTCAACAGATCCTGACTTTGAATCTGCCCTAAAGTCTAATTACTGTTCATGATTTGCCAAATCTCAGTCTCGAGTTATATTCCCATCTTCTCTCTCCACTCCCGTTGTTATTCTGCTGAACACTGCCAAAGGAAGTCACGCAACAGTCCGCAGACCACAACACATTTTTTTTAAAACAATCTAACTAGGCCTTCTTTGCTACATAACAACCCTCTTATTCTTCCCTGATTGGCTTGCTCTCTCTCTCAACCCATAAGGCCATTCCAAACTTTCTCTACTCTCCTCAAGCTTGGTATACCTTACCTCCCCTACCTATCTCATACTACTCTACTAAAAAAAATTTTTTCAAAATCTTCCTCTTTAGCTTCTCCCCATTCTATGAGTAAAAACTCTTTGATGCCATCCCCTTTTCTCTCCTTTTGCTCAAATCTTTAAGGAAGAAGTGGTTACTCCTCAGGACAACGTGACTCAGTCAACTCCCCATCGCCGCTGGGAGGTTTCCTCTAGCCCCATCTTCAGTTTCTTTTAGTCTTCTGGCAACTTCCCTGTTGCCTACACAAATACCTAGGTCTCCCGTAGCCATAGAAAATCTTCACTTCTCCCTCTAGTTTTGAACCCCATTGGAGACTGTTTAACCCTGTAACAACCATGGGTCACTTTCCCCATTCATTAAATGGGGACGGTAACACCAACACTGTCTACTTCAAGAATTGTTGTGGGGATCAGATGAAGTATTAAATATGATGTTTGTTAACTTGTGCTAGAGAAGTGGCATAAAAGACAGTCGTAATAATAATACCTGACATTTATGTAACTTCCCAAGAGTTAAAAAAAAAAAAAAAAAGAATTTAAAGGGGAAGAAGGCAACGCACAGATGAGTCTGCAAAGATTCTTTAAGAAACTCTTTCCACCATCAAGACCAGTGGAGCTACCACACTGGAACCTTAATATCACAGATGTAAATATGCACATAAAGTAGGTGAAAATAGCACTGAAGAGGACAAAATTAGGACAAACACTTCAACAGAGGAGCACAGGGGGTGTGAGGAGGCTAAAAACACATTATAGTCTGCCCTAGAGGTGATCCAATTTTGAGAATATTTAGAGACCAATTCTCAAAGAATCCTTGCCCACCTCAATCCCCTTGGAAAGGATAGGGAGATAGCAAAGTTATGGAAAAATAAAGGACTTTATTAGACAGCAAGAAAATATCAGGAACTACCAACCTACTTTCTCATCTATATACAGTGATTATGGGGATAATTTATACAAGTGCCAAGGGCATCCTTGATGAGTGTATTAGAAGGGAATATGTGTGTGTTCATCCTTCGTTGCCAAAGAAGACCATGCCACCAGAGAAATAATGACACGACTTGCGCTTGTTTTGAGTGAGGAAGGGCTGTGCAGGTCACCAGCCTCACTTCTCCTCCAGAGCCATCTGAACCCAGTGATTCATCAGAAGGACTGGAGATGACCCAGGATGAGGCAGTTGGGGCTAAGTGACTTGCCCAAAGTCACACAGCTAGTGAGTGTCAAGTGTCTGAGGTGAGGTTTCAACTCAGGTCCTCCTGCACTGGAGCTCTATCTACTGCACCACCTAGCTGCCCCTAGAAGGGAATAAGAGGATAAATGGATAAGCAATATTCCAAAATGGACCACATCTTTACTATCACAGTCTACAGAGAATGCAGCATACCATTGTGTTTATTGGTTGCTGAATTTTTTTTTTAAAGCTTTTGATTGGGTAAAGTAAAATGCCGCCTGATAGGTTTGCCTCCAACAAGCTCTCTCCCATGCCTATATCAAAATTATACAAGATTCTTTGAGAGATCTAACGATAGAAACAACCTCATTCTTCAGCCCACTGATCATTAATACCAGGAGAGGTATAAAAAAGAGAGATGTAAGCTCATCAAGGTGTTCGCCAGTTAAATGACAGTCTAGCACAGAGTCCAAACTGAAGATTCCAGAGAGAATGTGAGATTTCTTCCGACGTTCCTGTTTGCAACTAATGTGCTCATTGCATCAATCCATGAACCTCCAGGGGCTCTGGAATGATATCCATTATTTCTCAAAAGAGTTTCGTCTAACTACATGGGATTAATCAAAGATGAAGAATGCCTGTTGTCCAGATTATGATATATAATCAGACAAATACCCTACCAAACTCAGAATGTGTGTACTATACAAATATATATGTATATGTACATATATATATATACATGAGTACATTTGTATGTATATGCAAAACACAAAAAAAAGGATGAATTGGACCCAGAATTGAAGAAAATAGAATGAGTTGTCTTTAGAAAACTGCTGTTCTTTTCATGGCACCAAATTTTTCCCTAAAACACCCATTTTAAAAAATATTAATATTATTCTGCTGTTGTTATATAGCTTTTAGTCATGGAACACAACATTATCTGAGCAAATTAAATTGAAAATCAGCCTGTGGACAAATGTGAGGAGCATAGGGGATGTGAGGAAGCTACAGCACATTATAATCAATATCTTGCCAAAGAGAAATTGAGGAAAAAGATGACATAGAATAAATATCTTAAAAAGATGAGATTTTCACATGGTGAAGATAAGGGCTAACCACTGGAGAGTCAATGTGCTACACTGATATGCTACCAATGTCAGAATAAACCAAGGAAGGCCTCCAGTATATTGGTTGGACCCCATGTGTCAAAAAATAGAAGAAGGAATTGACAAAAGTGGCATAGGATAAAAATACATAGGTGTATTGCAATCTGAATCACTGGAGGGAATATCCACATTGATGAGGTTATATGTGCATTTAAGGATTCATTTTGAGTATGTAGTATTTTAAGATTTATTTACAAAAGTAAACAAACAGGGTTAAGTGACTTGTCCACATTACACAGCTCAGTCAGACTTGGAGTCGAGTTTAAATCTGGCCTCAGGCACTTACTAGCTGTGTTATCCTGGGCAAGTCAATTAACCCTGTTTGCCCTCAGTTTCCTTATCTGTAAAATGAACTAGAGAAGGAAATGCAAACTACTACAGTACCTCAGCCAAAAAATTCCCACATAGGGTCACAAAAAGTCAGATGTGACTGAATACCATAGACAAAAACACCATGTATTCATTTTGTATATATCCAATATTTGTTTATCTATGAAGGTGTTGTTTCCTCCTAATTGGAAGTAAGCTCCCTGAGGGCAAGAACTCTCTCAATTTTGTATTTGATATCCAGAGCTTAACACATCTAGTACATAGTGATTACTTTATAAACACTCATTGATTCATGGTAAGAAAAAAACCAGAAAGGTCCCAGTACATTGGATAGATTTTCTATGGTGAATAAATACATTGGAAAATTTGCACAAAAATCATATATCAGAAGGAACTGTATCTGTTTCTGCCCAAGAAAGTATACACCCAAGTGCCAAAGCATTCAATCAATTTAAAGCAATCCCATCTTTTCTGGCTGTTATGAACAAATGAATCTTCTTTGATTTCATCTTTCCTCTCCTCTAAAAAAACCTTCAAGGCACTCCATTACCTCCCAAACAAGTCCAAATTCTTTACCTAATGGATCATTTCCCACCCAGGTCTTTCTTCACTCTTTTTTGACTTCTTTGGACTTCTCTATCCTGCCTCCCAGGAATCTCATCACTGAGAAAAGTCGCATCCTGCAAGATTCAGTCAGCACTGATCTTCACAACTCCTCACAATCCCCTGCCCCTCTGATAGGAGGGCACAGCCATGACCTTCAAAGCCTTTATTTAAGGAGGGGCCTCATGGCCAGACTGCTTTTCAACCTTCTCCAGCTTCCTGGATGTTGCACATGCTCTTCTTTACAGCTGAAATGTCTTCCCTGACAACTCTACCTGTCAAAATCCTACCAATCCTCCAAAATTCAGCTCAAACATCATGCCTTTCAAGAAGCTTTCCTTGGTTTCCAATAGAAAGCAATTTGCCCTTTTCTCTTACTGTTGGAATCTTTAATTTATAAACAGTTATCACATTCTACTTTCTATTTTATTTGTGAACATATTTAATCCACTCTACCAAGCTATTAGTTCCATGAGGGCAAAGGTTCTTTTTCTTTGTATCTGCACAGCATCAAGCAAGGCATCTTGCACATGATAGAGACTCATTGGTGTACTATAACCTCTAGGAGAGAAGAAACTGCCTTATCTAGCAATGCCTGGCACAGTGCTCTGCACAAAGTAGGCCATTATTAGTGTTATGACTATTAACAACAATAGCTTCCACTAATTTCATAATTTTAAATACCTTACATCCATAGGGTCAAATATTGATTGTGGAGCCTGATTGTTGCTACCCTCCTACTTTTAAAGAGCTTAGAGCTGAAGACAAGCTCTTGTAGACCTCACTGGGCCAGTCTGAAAGGGGCTTTTTAGGTCATCAGGTTCATCCTCTCTATTTTACAGGTGAGGAAACTTAGCCCTGGGAGTGCCTGAGGAGGAGTTCAAATACAAGCCTTCTCAGATCCAAAGTCAGAATTCAACCCATTCTCCCATACTACCTTTCATTTGATTCTCATACCAATCTCATGAGGTAGACAGTACCAGGATAAATCAGCCCTACAGTTCAAGAGATTAAATCACTTGCCCTAAGGTAACATAAAGGCAAATCTTCTGACTCAAAAGCCCAGCACTGCATACACAACTCACTACATCTCATTAATTAATGCTTATTGAATGGAATGGAAGAGAAGGAAATAGAAAACAATAGGGATGTAATTGCATTAAAGGAGGTATTTTTGTGAATAGAGTGGACACGTAGAAAGTATATTTTCTGGGCCTTCAAAAAAATACATTTTGTTTGCTAGTACTGTATAGAAATAAAGCTTATTTTTCTCAACTGTCAGTCAACTCCATTCTCTGTCTGCTGCTTCCCCTAAATAACTTCTGATGTAGTAAAAGGAGAAGGGAAAAAAGTGAACATGTTTCAGATCTCAAGAGAATATGAGCTAGTCTTTTTTCTGCCTGCTATATTTTTACATCAAACTTTTCTTATAAAATTTTCTAAATGATTGATAAGTGAGAACCACTGAGTATACATATTAGACAAACTGATGGGGGGAAATGGTTTTATTTGTATTCTCACACCCTCATTAGAACATATTGACAATCAGGTCAAGGTAATGAGTCTAATTATCACATCAGACAGTTTTCTTTGCTGTGTTCCACGGTGCCATGCTGCACTCCAAATCCCAACCAGTTATCTCAGAAACGTGTGCCATTGGTTTACAGGGAGAGCTGGGCCAGGGACTGAGGAGAGATTACTATAAATCCATCTACACAAAGGGAAGAACAACTCCAAGTCTACTGATGTGGGATCAATACCACCACGCATGTGTTGGAAGAGCAAGTTATTACTGTTCTATGAGTGCAAAACAATTGCAAAACTGAAAAATGCTGCCAAATTTTACATATATATTTATATGCCTTCCAATGACTGAAAAAAAAAGAAAGGTCATTAAAAGATTTCTCAAAATAGTTATGTTCCTTGAAGATCTTGAAGATACATTTTGAAAAGGGAGATAGTGATTAATTTTTTTTCTTTTAAATCTTTCTATTCAGTCTATGTCATGGGATACATCTAAGCAAGCTGTCACTTTGAGAAGCTAAACAGAAGTAAATTTGAAGTCTCTTACAACATAAGATGAATAGCAAACTTCCCCTGGATTTTTGAGGTACCTAGCCCATGGCCCAAGAGTTTCTGGGATTTTTCACATATTTACAAGCACAGTTAAAAAGTTCAAACATTGGATGGGGTGTCCAGTTTTGAATGATTTAGATTAGCAAATGATACCTCCTTGAGCTTTTTTTTCAAGAGCAAACTCCAATGAAGATAAAAAATGTGATTGGAGGGCTTAATTTGCCTCTCTGTTAACCACTCCCCAAGTTAACTTCCCTTTTCAAGAACTGAAGCATCTGACCAAAATTTACCCCATATAAGAGCTTCTAATTCCTGTTTCTCCAAAAGTCAAAATAAAAATAACTTAGACCATGTCACAGCAGTTACTACTAGAACTCTCCCTTTATGCTAAATAACTGAGGGCCCTCAAAAATGACAGCATGCACAGTAGAAATATCAGGTCTCTCCAGTTTTGGCTGATGGCAGACTATAAAAAAATTTGGGGACCACCTTTAGTGTCAGTTTTCTGGAGGATGCCTGTTAGGAGGAGTATAAACCTAACCAGATTTTAGTTTGGAAAATAAGATTCCCATAGGTCCCATGACCTTAGTTTTTAAATCATGAATTTGAGACTACTTAAGCTCACTGGGCACAGTTTATCCACCAGACCTGGCCCCTGATTTATCAGGTAATGCCTGTTTGTAAAATGATTTAGTCCAGAGTGAAATGCTAACTTTTTTTTTATTAGTGGTAGCAATATTTTTTTTTAATAAAAATGGTGTAGTGATGGTGTGTTGTTTTTTTCTCCCAAAGGAAAGACCAAATGTTCTCTTTTTCCTGTGGGAAAGACATGTAAGTTCATATGATTTGGGCTTGGGAGGTAACTTAACAAGACAACTTTCAAAACAGGAAAATCCATATTAACTTTGAGCCTGTCTCTAAAAATAGCTCATATCATTTGTGACTCTTTTGTCATTCAACTAGTGTGATTTTATGAAAGCAGAAGGGTACCTAAAGCTAGGCTGTTTCTCTGAGAAAGCCTATAACAAATATAGTCCTCAAGATCAGGCACTGCCTATGACATACTAATCTAAAAAAGTAACTATAGTAACCACAGACCATTGATAAAATAAGCCAGAAGAGGCCTAGCAAATCATTTAGCCCATCCCTGCCAATATAGGATTGATCCCACTCCAGTGCTCTCAGACAGGGTTACCATCAAGCTGTTGCTCTCAGTGTTATTGGATTGTGGTTATTTTTTGCTACAACCTTTATTGAACAGTTAGCCAGACTTGTCCCCATTGGTTGATGTGACTGATAGACATGTGGTAAATGACTCATCTTCATTTCTGTATTCAGGACGTCTATTTTTTCCAGTGGAAGCATATTTCTTGTCGTTCGGTCATTTCAGTCTTGTCTCACTCTTCATGACCCCACATGGGAATTTTCTTGGCAAAGATACTGTACTGATTTGCTCATTATACAAATGAGGAAACTGAGGCAAAGAGGGTTAAGTGACTTGCCTAGGACCACAAAGCTAGTAAGTGTCTGAGACTTTCTGATTCCAGGCCCAACGTCTTATCCACTGTGCCACCCACCTGCCCAGGGAGTATACTTAAGATACCAACGTTCATTCACTTCATTTATCTCTTAACCCTGTATTTGTGATTGTACATCTGAATAAAAGGCTTTCTCCTCCTCACCCCCTCTCTTTATGTGTCTGATGATCCTAACACTTCATCATTTGGGGTATTTTTTTCCCTAAAAGAATTGAGTTCTATTCCATAAGTCAGGCACAAAAAGGCAAATCTTCATTCTACCAAGAGATATTTCTGAGGTAGAAATGCATGGTGATGAGGGTTGCAGAGGCCTCAAACTGCATTTGGTGGGACATAGAGAAGGGATCTGGGGAGTTAAGTGATATTCAAATGACATTTCCCACTTTGAGACTTTCCTATGTGATTTTTAAATTTCCATTGCAACAAAATATTCAGAGCCAAGGGCCCCTGGCTCCAGGGAAAAGTGAGGAGAGACCAAGATACTGTTGAATCTTTCAGAACTGAAATGAGACACTGGGCAGAATATTTATGTCCATGATGACCTTCTTTCAAATGAATATGGGGTTATTCCCAGAGCTTCTGTGAAGTTACTTCTGACTTGAAACAAGCAGCACAGCTAACCCAGAATGATTAAATGATTGTTAAACTGAATGGAGGCAGCAATTGTGAATTTTGATTATGAAATGTTAGAACTGGAAGGCGTATTCTGATTCCTTCTTTGTACAGATAAGCAAAATCAAACTGAGGGGTCAAGAGAATTTCCAAAGGTCACAAAACTAGTCAGTGGCAGAGTTAAGACTAAAAGTTAAGTCACTTTCCTCCAAGCCTTGCTCTCTTCGCAATATGCCATGCAGTGTTCTCAGAGGGCAGAGGGCAGAGAAAGGCACTGAGGCAGAATCTTCCTGACTCCAAGTCCTGTGCCATTTGGGTACCAATTATACCCACTTGAATAGAGAATTATTCTCTAACAAGTCAGAGGCAATAATTTTTCATAGCTCTAAATTATTCTTAGAACTTGGGCAAGACTTAGGCCAGGCACATCTTAGTGCAACGAGCCAGCTTCACGATAACCACACTGCTGTGGCTTGGATGCTGCTATTGAAAATGCACCATTTTCTCCAAATATACCAGAGTCCTTTGATTCAGTGAAACCAATTATTCTAGCAAGATCAGATTAGCAAACATTTTTCCTATGAGCAGAGAACTATAAGAGTGTGAGATACAAAGTTTATGTGTCACTGATCCTTGTCTTCATGGAGTTCACAAGATAACAGACCTCAGTTTCCTCATCCATAAAATAAGGGGGTTGAACAAGAGGGCTGTCAAGGTCTATGATTCTTTGAGTCTCTATCATGCTTGGAAGTTAAACCAAGGATAGTCCCCACTGTATCTGACACCAAGGTCTTTGCTACTATCATGAAGCTAATTTCAAGACTTTAAATGCCATTGCCAAGACAAAAGTACACACTCCAAGGATAGTTCAAGGATGGTCCAAGGAACCGAGATTTCAGCAGCCTCTGCCTTAAAAATCATTGCAATGGTCTTTTTTTTTTTTTTTAGCTATTTAACATTATGTAATAGAACTCATCAGAGAATGAATTGAATGCTACTTTGAAGAATAATAGGAAGGTTTCAACATCCCCCCCATCAGGATAACTAAATTGTCCTCAGTTTAAAAAATGAATAATAGGTGTCTTTAAGAAAGTAAAGCCTACATCAATGGATGCAAAATCAATGGTAAAACCTTTCTTTCCAAGTATTATCAGGTTTAAGAAAAAAAAACTTGGAAGACTTTTTTGTTCAATACAGTATTTTCCAATATTCTTTATAGTTGTCAGCTTTATACTCGAAACTTTTTTTTAATAGCACAGAATCATTCATACCAATTACAAAATGCTCCTGAACTGCCTCGAGATTCAAAGAAACAGGAGCAGTTGCTTCCAAGTTCTCATATCCAATTATTGCTTCATCGGCACTCTGACTTACCCAAGTAGGATGGCTAAAAGACTGTTTTCTACATGGCCGTGGTCAAAAAAATCTGTGTGGGTTAGCTAAAGCCAACCTACAAATGAAACTATGTCCACACACAGCACAGCCCATGTGTCCTTGGTTTCAATTAAAGAAATAATGGGGGCATTCTGAAACTCCTGCTTTAAATGGTCTTTTTGTCTCCTCCCCCATACATCTGGGGCTGGGAACATCACATTAAAATGCAAAGAGAAAAATGCCCCATAAAGAACCTTATTGACAAAAAGGTAAATTTTTAATAACCCTTCAGTAGACTCCATTCAGGAGGGGGTAATATGTCATGTGAGTAGGATTTTTACAGTTCTCCTAGGAATTCTCCACATTAAAAGAATGTTTTCAGTTCAGAAAGAGACCACACTGCAAAACATTCTTAAACTGTGACAATCTTCATCCCAAATCTAATACTATGTGGTAGATCTTTGTTTGCAGAGAGGGAGTAGACTGAGGTCTGCTGGGGTGGTTTTCCTTTCATTCTGGAGCTCATCAAACATGGTCAAGTAGCAAAACTGATTAAAACGCCTTATAAGGGGGAGGAGGGGAAAGAGAAAATCTCTTGAACTTGCTTAGATTCCTGATAGCGTCACTCGGATAGCAAAGGCCACATATCTTATTAAATACCACACCATTTCACAAAGGAGGTTTAAGAATCCAGACTGAATAAAGCTTTTCTTTGGAAAATATCTTTAAGAATCTGCAAAGTAGTTAAGCCTTCTCTGAGAGGGAAAAAAGTATGTAAAGAGTTTCTATTTCCCTTGAAATAAAGGGTGGCTATCACAGAGCCTCACGATAAGGCCTCTCTCTTCCTACTGAACCCCACCACCGTGTTGTGAGAATAAAAGAAGACAGTGTTATATAGGCATGCTTTATAAGACTAAATAAATGAGGGATGTGATTATCATCAAAAAGTCAAAGAACTCCAAATTAAAATGCACAAATATAGCTTAAAAGACTCATCGTTCTGGTGCCTCAGTTAATGCATACAAGAAAAAAGATTGCCACATGTGTATGCCTCGGACTAGGCCTGAGAGAAGGATACCCGGAGACTTTAAAAACATGATAGGATCATAGATTTAGAATTTGAAGGGGCTTTAGGAGCCACAAAGTGCTACCTAATCCTCTTGTAAATGAGGAAACTAAGGCCCAGCAAGGTTAAATATTTTTGTGCAAGGTCAAGCAAGTAGTAAATCTGGGATATGAAGCCAGAATTTCCAAGTTCAAACCTATCACTTTACCCCATTGTGTCAAGCTACTTTTGAAGACTAGTTCTAAATCATACAAAAAAATACACAGAAAAATAAATTACCTTCAAACATCTGACCCCATTTAAAATATTATCTTTGTTGATCATTATTTCCATTAATAACCAGCACAGTACACTTTTCCATATTGTATTTATTCTATCCCCAATCAGTAACAGTCTTCCCCTTCTGCCCTCCCAGAAAACTTTGGCTTTGTAATTTTCTAACACACTTTTTAATATTGTTTATCACAGATATCTGTATTGGTATCTTAGCTCTTACTAGACTGAAAGTTCCTTGAGGTCAATCAATCTAACATTAATAAGTACCTACTATGTGCCAGAGAGCATGCTAAGCACTGGTCAGGGAATTCAAATCAATACAACAATATTAAGTATTCATTGTTTGCAAGGATTTATTTCATGGACCATGCTAATCAACATCAGAGAATGTGAGTAAACCATGCAATTTCTCAATAATATGAATTAGGTCTCTCTCCAATAGGATGTAATCCCTGGTGGCCAACTTATGGGACCACATGGAGAAGTCTCAGCCTGTACAGGCAAGCATAGGAGGGTTGTGGTCTGCATTATTAGGAAGAACACCTAAATCACTAGGTAAGTACTACATAAGGATCATGTGGTGATGTGAACAGAGTGCCAGGCCTGGAATCAGGAAGATTCATCTTCCTGAGTTCAAATCTGGCCTCAGACACTTACTGTGTGACCCTGGGCAAATCATTTAACCTTGTTCTCCTCAATTTCCTCATTTGTAAAATGAGCTAGAAGGTAATAGCAAACCACTCCAGTATCTACCAAAACACCCCAAATTGGGTCACAGAATCAGTGGTGACTGAAACAAATGAACTACAAACACAACAGAATCATGAGATCATAAATCTGGAGATGGAAAGGACTTCAGAAATCATGTAATCCAACCCCTCTCACTTTACAAGTGGGAAAACTGAGGTCTAGGAAGGTTAAGTGACTTGCCCAAGGACACATAGAGGTAAGCTTTGAACCATGCTCCTCTAACACCAGAGCCAATGTATACACTAGTATACAAAGGCTGAAAAGGAAGCAGGCCCTGCTCAAAAGGAACTAGTATTCTACTGAGATTCCTATATGAAGGCTCAGTCACCCTTCACTATTCCCTATGTGATATGAACACAGCAAGTGCTCAATTAATGTTTACTACATTGTGTTACATTTATCACATTAATACTCATGGAGAATAGTTCAGATACTGAGCCTCATCTGTGTATAATCAAAAATATTAAGAAGTGACCACGAAACCTTTCCCCATGAGTTAGGTTAAATTATCTGCAGTATTCCTCCTTGTCTATCAGACCAAGAATCTGATGTGTGTTCTTTATTTTTAGGCCCCTGGAACATCAAATCCATTACTTTAAACCTTTTTCCTTAGTGTTTTTATTAGTGAAAATGTCAGCTCAGCCTGCAAAGATTCAGTTCAGTGTCTTTTGTTCACTGGTTTCCCTTCCTAGCCACAAATATTTCCCAACTCTTTATTACCAGCATGTAGTGCCTGGCTGTCTTTTATGTCTCCCACATCCTTATACTACAATCTTCTTTCAGAGAGCCTTCTGTCACCTGGCTGTTATGAACTGATCTGTAGAAGGTGATTGTACACATACAATTTTTTTTTAATTTCCCACTCATCACGTGCAGAAACCTGTTGGGTACTAGTCTGGGTTTAATGGCACTCAAAATTGTATTTTGTTTACTTTCAGTTTCTCATGAAAGTTATGATATTTTTCTTGAAATCTCCACAGTTAATTTTGCTCATGTTATACAAGTTTGCTCAGGATTCAACTTGGCCTTGGTTTCCCTAGGCATCTGGAGAGAGATTTGTGCTCATTTACTCCGAGGGACTCAGGATAAGATGAAAACTGTAGCTAAATCTGCCATTTCCTTCCCCTTCTCCAGAAACATAGAGCAAGTAGTACCAGCATCAGAGGATCATGACATTAGAGATGGAAGGGACATCAGATGCCATCCACCCCAACTTCCTCATTTTATAGAGGAGGAAACCAAGGCTCATAGATGTTAATGACTTGTCCAAGGTCATGTAGATAGCTAGCAACTAGAGACAACTAGACAACTGGAGATGATGAATATCTGGCCACTGGACCCAGATGGCTCTGGAGGAGAAAGTGAGGTTGGTGACCTTGCACAGTCCTTCCTCACTCAAATCAAAGGCTACTGCAAGTCCTATCATCATTTCCCTGAAGTCCTGGTCCTCTTCCAGAATGAAAGACAAACACAAGCTAGCAATAGCCAAGATTAAAACTCAGGCCTCCTTCCCAGTCCAGTCTTCATTCCTAGCTTTTCCCACTATACTGCATTATACCCATTATGGAAGATTTGGGCTCAATACGAAGATGAAACAATTGGATTTTTAAAAATAGGGTGGTCTGCCTTGTAAGGTAATGGATTCCTTTTCACTAAATGCTCAAGGAAAGTCCATCTTGAAATATGCGAGAGGAATTCTAGAAGGATGGATTTGAAGGGCCTTCCCAGTCTTCCATTTTTGCCTCGTATGAACTTTGCTAGTTCATATCAAGCTGGTACAGAAAGGAGAGCAGTGACAAGTGGCTTTTGGGTCCTCCTCTTCCTTATATCTAATTACACCCATCCATAACAACAACATTCTTCAGAAACCATATTCCCCAAACTCTTATCCTAAGAATCTGCTTCTGAGGAGCTCAGCTCATTGGTAAGGAATTGTGGGAATGTGCTTGGCTTGCTGAACAAAAATCACAATGTGTTGGTAAATGTTTAACATGTAATTCTCAAAAAAAATGTACAGCAGGACATGTTTTTACATTTAATCTGTATCATTAACATATTCCTCATCACTTTCTGAAGCCTAGACAATCCACAAAATGATAAATCAGGTCCTGATTTGTAGCGTTGACCAATTTCCAACGCATAGACGTTCAGAGCGAACATTTAACAATCAGCTCTTGGGAGACGGTACCAGTTGGTTCCAACAAATCTCTGTTTATCCCTTTTCACTGAAGAATCCTAGAGAGCTATATAGGGAAAGTAATCTGCAAGGCTGTTCAATCAGGGATGAGACCACCTCTCCATTTTACCCACATTACAGAATCTTTGGAGATCCTGGTAGCCAGAAGAAATCACTGCTTGTCCTCCCAGATAGGTTCAAGATAAGACTTTCTTTGCCTTAGTCCCAGCCATGCAATCTCCCCCTGGAGTGTCAGGGCTGAGTGAATGAGTTAGACAAACAGGGCTATTGCTGCTTGCACTGTGACTGTCAGTACCAGGAGCCTGAATGACCTACCAGCGTGTCCTTCTGAAAGAGCACTGTCTAATCAGGAGATGAGGGAATAACATCTCTTCTCTTCTGTCCCTCCCCCCTTCACCCCAACCCTCCTCCAATCATTTTAATTTCAGAATGGCCAGATTTGGATTTGAAAGTAGAAAGGGAGAGCTAGAGGGTTACCCTTGGTGTTTTTCTAACAGGTGATCTAGAGTCAAGGACAACATGTCCCTCTCTGATAGGTCATTGTGCTATGGGAACACAGGAGGCCAAAAAAATTTTTTTTCACACTCCAGATGAAGAGAGATAAATTCCCAAGATGCCAATGGAAAATAATAGTTCATATTTCTATAGCACTTAGAGTTTTACAAAGCACTTTACTCCACAACTAGGGCAGGGCTTTGTCCCAGGACACTGAAACTTAGAAGTTACTATAGTACTACTAATTCCCACCTCCACTCCAACTGAATTTTCCTTATTATTTTACATCACAAATATTTAAGTTAATTTTCTTGCCCCATGGCTGCTGCTGACCTGGGCCACCAAAATTACTAGTTTGGGTTCTGCTTTCCTCACAGTATCCTTGAGGGGTGCAGTGTAATTTGTACTCCTTAGAAGACTCTCCATTAAGCAGCTGTAAATTCATGTCACAAAGCTCTCCTCCCCACAGTTGAATGGACTAGACTAATAAAAGCTAAAGAGCTTGTATCTTCAGCCTGGATAAGAAGGGAGAGGTATAGGGAGACTTTCTTCCACCCCTCCCTTTGCATTCTGCCCCTTGGTCTCTCCTCAGTTACAACCACCAATCAGGTAAAAATGGCTGGATCACACGAGTTTGGAGTCTGCTTAGCTCCTTCTTAATGGAGAAACTAAATAATGCCCATGGATGGATCTGGCAGGCTTTAGTCACAAATAAGTTGGGGGGTGGGGGGAAGAGGGAGAAAAGCAATTGGAATGGGATAAGACATAGTGAAAATAGTAAGAAAGAAGAGAGAAAAGTAATGGATATGGAAAGATAGAGAATCACAAATAATTGCACCTAGAAGCATTTTTCCGCCCCCACAGTGATATCTGGAGCTCAATATGTCCAAAATAGAGCTCGTTTTCTTCTCCCTGGCCCCAATATACCCCTCCAAAGTTTCGTCTTTCTCTAGAAGGCATGCTATCCTTTCAGTCTCCCAGCTTTGGCATTATCCTTACCTCTCATTCTCACTCACCCCATACATTCAATCATCCAAGCACCGAGTCTTGCAGCTTCCACCTCCACAGCCTGTCTTACATAGGATCCCTTCTCTCCACTCACACAGCTTCCACTTTAATTCAGGCCTTCATCACCTTTCTCCTCAAATACCTCAATATCCTCCTAATTGGTCTTCCTACTGTGAATCTCTCTACTTCAGTTCTACAATATTGCCAGTGACTTTCCTGAGGTAAGTGCAGATCTGATCTGATCACTTCCCTAGTCAAACTTCAGTGATTTCCCGTTACCTATAGGATTTGACAAACTCCTCTCTTTAGCTTTGAAAGCCCTGGTTCTCTCTTTGTTGTCCATTATTCACCTTCCTGTAATCTCCAACCAAAGTGGCTCTTTGTTTCTCATGTATGATCTCATTCTCGTCCATGCTTTTGTACAGGCTGTCCCCATGCCTGAAATGTTCTCTCTCTTTACCTAGACCTCATTGAAGCTCTCCCTTCCTTTGAGATGCAGATCAAGCACCATCTCTTTTGTGAAGACCTTCTTGATCCTGTCAACCGTTGGTGCCCTCCTTCTAAAACTATTTTGTATTTAATGGCATTTATTCTGTGTATAGTTATATATTTCCATGTTGCCTCTCATTAAAATGTTGTCCTTGTGTCTATGGATTATTTCATTCATTGTAGTATTACCTGGTGGTACCCGTCATATGTTGTCGTTCAGGCACATCGGACATTTTGTGATCCATATGAGGTTTTCTTGGCAAAGATGCTGGAGTGGTTTGCCATTTTCTTTTCCAGCATGTTAGACAAACAGAGGTTAAGTGATTTGCCCAGGGTCACAGAGGGGGTGAGTGTCTGAGGCCAAATTTGAACTCAGATTTTCCTGATTCGAAACTCAGAACTCTACCTACTGAGTCATGTAGCTGCCCTCATGTCATATAGTAAGTGCTTGATATTTGTCAGTTTATTGATAGTTTCATAAACAGTTGAAGAGCATGGCTGACACACAACTGACATAAAATGACTCAATTTGCTTGCAACAAACTCATTTATCCATATGTTTTGCAGCTTCTTGCATAGTGTTACTTGACCTGCTCTTTACTAACCTTCTCTAGCTTTGGGTTGCTACTCAGCCTTCATTTTGCAACTCCTTTCTAGTTCTCAGTGTGCTATCCCCAGAGGGGATTTTGACTTGACCTTTGCAATTACTCCATCATGAAGGGAAAATTGATTTTGGGGACAAGAAGGCAGCACCAACTGCCCATCACTCTAAAGGAGACATTGGCTTCTCTCCCACTGTGAGGCTGCCTCTAGGCAACTTATGAAAACAGAGAAAGTCTAGGCTTCTGGGTTGGTGTTTTCTAAACTGATCTTTATACTACAAGCTTGACTCTATTGACAGAAGAAAAGACAAAGTCCCTATCTCCACAACTCTAGCTGTGTTGAAGTCTGCATAGACAGGGTGAGGAGATGGAGACACAATAAGGGAAGCACAACCACTGCCTGAACCATACATTCCTCTCTAGCCACAGTCCACCTCCTAGACAAGCATGAGTTGGTCTTC
The DNA here is from genome assembly GCA_023548195.1 of Bettongia penicillata ogilbyi. Classification (NCBI taxonomy): domain Eukaryota; kingdom Metazoa; phylum Chordata; class Mammalia; order Diprotodontia; family Potoroidae; genus Bettongia; species Bettongia penicillata. The sequence continues at coordinate 13,948,941 of JAJHZJ010000314.1, forward strand.
ATGATTCAGCTATGAGTATATTTGGAATATGACGATGATGTAAGAAATCACTACAACGAATATAGAGATTTGCATGAACTCATGCATAATGCAGTAAACAGAATCCAGAAAACAATATAAACAATGTCTAATGTAAATGGAAAAGATAACAAAATAGTTGAAACTGAATGCTGTGAAATTAAAATAACCAAGCTTGGCACCTTCCTACCTTCTGTGGAGAGGTGGAAGACTATTATTGTGGCCAGTGTCGGATTTTTTCAATGTGTTGTGTAGTATCCCTGAATTTTGAGGTTTTTCTTTATTTTCTTTGTTATAGAAGAATAGAGAGCCAGATACAAAGTCAGAGTGACCTGAATTTGATTCTTGCCTCTGACCTATTGGTTATGGCACAATCTTTGAAGGCTCTATGAAACTGTAAGACCACAAGTTGCGGAGAAAGTGTTAACTTGCATTGATAGAATTTCCTCACCTGAGAGTTCCCTCTACCAATGAAACCAAAGATTTAATTCTTGTCCCTATATCTACTCTTTGTTAGAAGAGATTACATTGTGGGGAGGGGAGGGAGAAAAACAAATTGGAAAATGTAGGTAATGTAAATCAAAAGCTATCCACAAAGTGTATTTAAAGGAAAAGACTTGACCTTGGACCTTCTGAACAGACTTAGCAAGGGAGGCACTCTAGGCAGAATGGGGTAGAACAAGTCTACTTTAAGATTATTCCTCTTATTGAAGAGGGGCATCCCCTTTTGAGGATTCATGAGTCATCTAAAGAAGTGTTTCTGAACTTTTGGAGGATCATTACAAATAAGATGTGATGACCACCATGCCAAGAGTCTGACAGATTCTTATTGATTATGCACATAAATGAGTTCTGACTACGAGGAGCCATTTTGAGGTAGAAGGAGGCTATATTGATGGAAATATTCAGAAAGATTTAAAGAAGTTCTCAAAGGACCATATTGTAAGACACCCTGTATCTGGACAATTGCAGTATTGAGGGAGATGACCATATACTGAAATGTTTATCTGACAATCAGGAAATTCCTCCATTCAAAACTTGGAGCAGCAACCCAAAATTACAGTTCCTTTAATAAAGAACTCATTATGATAACAGTAACCTGTACTTCTACTGTGGTGTATCTTGACCTCTAAGATGGTGATGCCAATGGATTTGGTCTATAGGGACTATGAAAGGAAGCCCTTAGGAAGAAAGTGGAGCCTTGAAACAGAACAAGAAGAAACCAAGTGGAGACCTCAGTCTCTCCTAATATAATCATATCAAGGCTAGTACTTCCAAGGCACAGAAGGACTATAGTGCTTGGATTCAGTGAAACAGGCAGCAATAACTGAGGGGAGGAAACTGGTTGGTGGCTGTTGTCCTTTATTCTCTATCTAAGGGACCAAAATGACATCACTATGTTGGAGTCAAGTTACAGTGACTGTGGCTGATCAGACCAATATGACCCCAGAATGCTCTGCCACATGTCAGGCACATGTCCATGTGAACATTTGGGGTGGATTCTCTAAATCTGCGCATCTTGCATTTCTTTTGAATTACTTCAATCTGCTTTCCTCCTAGAACACAGCACTTTCTCTGATGAGGGCATGATTTATGCATCCTAAAGAACCCCTATCAGTCAAAAAACATTTATTAAATGTCTAACATGTGCCAGGAACCATGCTGAGGAGTGGAGATATAAAAATAAACAAATTAAGGCAATTCCTGGCCTCAAAGAACTTATATTCAACCACAGCTCACATATCAGAGCCAAGGGAACCAAGGATTTGGGTCCAAGTTTGGGGGATGGAAAAGAGGTAGGAGTGAGGAGAATGAGTATGATACCTGGAGTGAAAGACGGTGAGGAGATGATCCAAAAGTGACCTAGGCCATGGCAAGAGAAGGATAAAGCTCAGAATTTTCTCCCTCTTGAGCTGAAAGGGATATTAAGAGATCATCTAGTGCAATTTGGAGGTTGGCCAGCATTTCCTCATGAGAACTAGAGCTGAGAGAACATAACCCCTGTGTCAGTTAGGGCTCAGATTTATGAGCCTGTATGTATGAGCCTGAAGGAGCAAGATTTCAAATCCTCCCAAGACTCCAAAGGCAGCAGGAGCCTTGAGTCAGGGAAAGGGGCTGACCAATAGCCATCTCATCGGGGGTACAGCAGCTCTGGGGACCTTGTTTGACAGGGCTAGGGGGAAGCCCTCAGGAGGTGGCACAATGGATAGAGTGTTGGGAGTTTGAATCCTGCCTCGCAGACTAACTGTATGCCTCTGGGTAAATTACCTAACCTCTGTTAAGCCTCTGTGTCCTCATCTGTAAAATGGGGATGATAACAGTATCTGCCTCACAGAGTTTCTGGACGTGGTAGACCTTAAAGCACTATAAATCTTATTATGATTAACTAGAAACCTCTGCTCAGGCTTGGAAGGAGAAAGAGAAGACAATGCATCCTGAAAACACAAAGTGAGCAGGGTGAGTAAATGGAATGACTATCCACACAAATAGCCCTTTGGGAGAAAGGAAGGAAGGCACACGAGCTGGAAGAAAGGGTGGAATGCTAACTAGCCTTGCAGCCAGGCAGGCCATTGAGGAAAACTTTTACAATGGAAAGCTACTGACACAAGAGAAGGCAGTGGACAAGTAGTAACCTGGAATGACAAGAGAAGGGAGACCTCTGGAGGCCCTGGCTAATTCCCTATGGGGGTACATGGTGAAGCACAGGCATCTCTCCCCACCTCCTCTGGGGAGAGAAAGGAAGAGGAAGGGGCTAAAAGGGGATGAGGGCCATGGAGGGATCCTGTCTACTGTGATCAGGAAAGGAGGGAAATCGATCTGTGAGACAGGAGAGTCGAAACACCACCAATAACCCTAGTGAGGATTCAGCCTCCCTCCTATTCCAAGTCTGTCTGTAGGCAGCTTATACCAAAACAGACAGGCCTCTAAACTGGTGCCTCCTAACTGGCCCTTACCGCCTATGATCATAGCAAGGAGACCAAGTGAGTCAGGTGAGAATTTGTGGGTAGTAAAACAATATGGCTCTGGGAAGCCTGCTTACGTGGTGGATTTCATGTTCCTCTGTGCTGTATGAATGCTTGAGGAAAATATTGTGTGTCAGCTTGTGTTGTAAACTGCTTGAGGACTTGGGCACAGTATATACCAAAGGGCAGTGGGAACACTAGGTCACAAAGTCAGCAACAGCTTGGTCCTTGACTACATTTCATGAATCCTTTCCTGATCTCTGAGGCATACTTATGATGGAAATAGGGAGACCCGGGCTGATGAAAATCAGAGCAGCACGCTGAGAGGGACAACATTCTTGTTACCTTTTCAGACTATAGTTTAGACCAGGAATTCCTACCCAGAGGTTCTTAGATAGTTTTCAGGGGGGCCTGTGAACTTAAGAGGGGAAAAAAAGAAAAATATGTACACACACACACAGATGCATTTTCCCCCCCACCCCCAACCTCTAACTGAAATTAAGCATTTCCTCCAATTAAGAATGAAGTTAATATGTAGAGAATCATAAGTTTCACTAGAATGCCCAAGGGATCCATGTCATAAAAAAGGTTAAGAACATCTGACTTGGAACCTCCCCAGGCATGTTCTCTCCCTCCTTTCCTGTGAATTGTCCTGAATCCTTTGCTCAAGGTCACATTCTCAAATAGTATCTGATCCCAACAGTGCCCAATAACCCCAGTTCTTCAGGAGTTTGGAGGTCAGGGGCAATGAAAGCTGAAAAAGGCAAGACTGATGTGGGATGACCTGCACTCCCGCCTACCAGGCCCTGAATCTAGAGAGTTTACATTTTTTTCCATATGAATTTTATTTATGAAAACAGAAAGTTAAAATCTAAAAACGCCTGATAGGAATCAAATCCTCTTCTGTAGGAAAGAATCAATTGTTTACAGGTTCCTTGTTTTTCAAGACTTTATATGAGCGGGCAGAAAGTTAATTTTTTCAAAAGGAACACTTATTCCTGAAGTTTGGCCAAAGACATTCTTTTCTGTTAACAACCATTTGTTACTGTTCCTCATTCCTCTGGTCAATTCCAGCAAAATTCAAACTCATTTTTTAGAGTAAAACAATAGACTAAAAAATCCTTGTGCCCTAATTAGAAACTCATTTAGAAAAGCAGCCACTTCCTTTTTTTTTCTTTGAGATTTGTCAAAGAAAATCATTTTGAGCTAGAGAAAGATATCCAAGTGAAAAGACAGGAAAAGGAAATGGTGAGGACACAAGCAGCTAATTCTGACAGCATCCACCCAGTGCCGGACGAAGAGGCTTCCCTCACCCTGCAGGAAGTCTCCTGACCATGCGTAGTATTTAGAGGGAGAAAAAACTAAAAAGAATTAGAAGGGAGTGGAACTAAAAAAGGTTAGTGTATAAGAAATTACAGCTCACACAAAGACAAAAACTTTCCTGTGTGTGATTTCCCTGGCAAGGTCTCTTTCTAGCTGAGACTAACTGTGAGAAAGTGTCTGAATCCTGTCCCCTTTTATTCTTAGTGAAAGCAATAATTGGCAATGAAACCAAACAGTAGCAGTGAGTAGGTTACACTCAGCACATAATGTCCTGTGCTTTTGCCACACTCTGGGATAACTCATTCCTTGGCGCCTAACAGACAGCCCTAGTCAGATTCCCATTTCCTCCCTGAACAAATCCTTCACCCAAGGCCAGCCCTCTACACAGGGGGGCAATTGTTGTCGTATAGTTGTGTCCTACGCTCTGAGACCCCATTTGGGGTTTTCTTGGCAGAGATATTAGAGTGATTTGTCATTTCCTTCTCTATCTCATTTTGCAGATGTGGAAACTGAGGCAAACAAGATTAAGTGACTTGAACAGAGTCATATAACTAGTAGATATTTGAAGCCAGATTTGAACTCGGGACTTCCTGATTTTAGGACTGTGCCACCTCGCTGCCCACACACAGAAGAGAAAGAGCCCCTTTTTAATTTGAGAAAAAAGCTAGACATAAGTCTGCCCAGGGCCCCCTAACATCTTCCAGCAAAGTGTCATCAAAGTGAAATTTCCACTGCTCAAACCATTCCTTTGGATATTGTTTCCAAAAGGCTCCTATTTCATTTTAAACAAATTACCAGGGAGAGAGTAATACATTATCTCTCTGACACCAAATCAGCCAGCTAATTAGCATTAAGCTTCTGTTCTTTGCCAAGCACTGTGTTCAGTTCTGGGAGCACAAAGACACAAAAGAGTCCCTGCTTTCAAGAAGCTTACATTCTCCCCCTCCCCACCAGGTATCGTAGGTTAGACTAATAGAATCCAAAGTAAAAACAAACAAACAAACAAACAAAAACAAAAAACTATACATTCCCCATAACTTAGCACTTCTCCACACCCACAGGCTGATGATGATTGATATATTCTCTGCATATTACTCTGACACACTTTGATGGCACAAAGTAAGGCTGTCTAGCTGTTTTGGGGGAGAGGTACTTTTTTAGATGCTTTCTTGGTGCAGTAATAGATCTGTTCCCATCTGAAAGTGAACTTTTACTCTATTATTATAATTTAAAGCATCACTCTCATGCTATTTGGTCTTGGAGGCTAGGCACAGAAACATGAGCTTGTCTGGACCCAGCCAGGGAAAAATAACTTACGAGAATAGCCACAAATCTTTGCTGTTGCTTCTCCCCTGCCCTCCTGGTATGATCCCAGACTGGGTCCCATTACTTCCTTTTTGAACTCCCCAGGAATGAGGTTACAGTGCCTCACATGTTGAAATTCAATGAAATGAAACAATCAGCGGAAGTGTGGAACTTTCTCCACATGGGGAGCAACACAGAGACCCTTGCTTATCAAAGAGACAGATTTATTCAGTCACTGTAAACCCCCCAAAGATTTCCTGTCCTAAAATAAAGGCTGGGGGGTGGTTGGGCGGGGGAACGTGTTCACATCCTTTGGAGACACCATTGGACCAAGCACCTCATCTGCTTAACTTCCCTTTAAACCCCAACTCCACCCAACCTCACTCAGAAAAACCATTGCTCTGCGTGACCTCCATGAAAGGGATCCTTTCTGCCATCTCTTGTGGAAACAGGTGAGCCAGGAAAAAAGGAAAAAACAACTAATGGTCAAACAATGCAGATCATGAATGAGGACATGAGGAAATCAGTGTAAAACGCCACGCTGCGCACATGTTTCATGGTGCTTTTGGTTTTCCCGGTATTTCTTGAGTACAGTGCCTGGCACTTAGGAAGCACGTAAGTAAATGCTTGGTTGATTGACTGTGGAGCCTGATTGCTGCTGCGCCCCCCAAAGAGGTTTCAGTTGAAGACAAGCTCTTGTGGACCTCACTGGCTGTTTACCTGGTGGCCTGTGGGGTGAAATTCCCATGCAAAAGGAAAGCCTTTTCCACTCACCATACCAGCACCCTACTCCGAATATTGCAACAGCCTTTCTGGTCTTCCTGTCTCCAGTGTCCCTCCACCCTCTATCTTGCACTGCCAAATGTCTCTTCCTAAAACATTTGTTTCATCACGTCAAACAAGCTCTAACCTACCCCAACTCAAAAATTCCCTAAGGTCTTTTGTGTAGCTAGAGACTAAAACTCAAATTACTTATTCCAGAATCTAACACTTTCCAAAGTCCGTCACCTACTCGGTCCACTTTCTTCCCCTTCCCTACATGCATTACATGAACCTTCCAATCCAGCCACATGATAGAGTAGACAGAGCACTGGATTCGAATACCCATCTGTGAGACCATAAACACTTCACTTTACTTCTTTGGGACTCAGTTTCCTCATTGTGAAATGGAGGAAAGACTCGATGATTTCCAAGACCTTTCTAGCTCTGCATCCTAGGAAATCTTGGTCTACTTGTAGATTCTGAAAACATTATGCTCACTACCATTTCCTTGTCTTTACTCTGGTTGGTTCCTCTGTCTGATATTCTCCTTTTCTTTCCCTTTTCCTCCCCTCTCCCCTTTAGAGTCTAAGTCAAGTTCCACCATCTCCATAAAACCTTCACTGACCATCCCACCCCATGGTGCAAGGACTATAGGTACTGGCTGCCTTGCATTGTTAGTTTTCTTTGTGTTTGTATGCCTTATCTCCCCAACCAGACAATGAATTCTTCAAGGGCAGGAAATCAGGACTTACATTTCTTTGTATTACCCACATGGTCTATCACACAGTCCAAAATAGAGTGGGCTATTGTAAATAGCAGAAATATACTCCACCCTCAGCTCTGCTTTTTTCAAGCTCTTCCTCACAGACTGCCTCTTACAGGAAGCCTACTTGATCACTTTGTGTTCTAGGTGCTCTCTTTCCTTTTAAATTTGCTTATCTGTTTTAGCTTCTTAATAGGAGGCAAGTTCTTTGAGAGCAAAAGCAACCTTTCTTTCTGTCTTTGTAACCCCAATGCTTTACAAGTAATAGGTGCTTAATAAATGCTTGTTAAATGAATGAACCAAAAAAAAAAAAAAGAGAGAAAAGTATACATTGTTTCATACCATACTAGCAGCTGATGGCACAGTGGCTAGAGAGATGGGTCTGCAGCCTGGAAGACCCAAGTTCAAATCTGTACCCTAATATTTTCTAGCTGGGAGACCCTCTTACTGCCTTATTTTCCTCAATTGTAAAATGAAGATAAAAATAATAATACTTAGCTCCCAAGGTTATAGTGTGGATCAAATTAAATATTTGTAGAAAAACACTTAGCGCAGTGCCTGGCACACAGTAGGCACTGTTAAAATGGTTATTCCCTTCCCTTTCCCCTCATGCCCATAAACTCTATGCAGTGGCCTGGGACCACCAGCATTTATTTGCCTGGCCTGATGGTGGGTGCGGGTAGGCTGTCACTCAAGAGTGAGGGGTTGATATATTCTTGAAGTCTACTTGCCAAGACCAGTAACACAGACTGAAGAGTTCACACGCCACAGGGAGGCTGGAGCTTTTCTGGGGGCAGCCCAAATAAAGGCTGTAGTGACAGGGAAGCAGGCAACCAGGAGGAATGCTATGTTTGTACCAAGTCCTTCTGATGACAGCATGAATCCTGAGAACAAAGCTACCAGGCTGTGGACATGAAACTGGAACCCAGAGGCAAAAATAGTAACTGATCACATGCATATGTACAGTCTGATCTTATAGCTTTGTGAAGTGTCACTTATTATTTATTAAACTTAAGAGGGCTCAGCAACTACTACAAACTAGGGAAAAGGTGAACTTTCTGGATTCTACAACATTCCTCATTGGTAGCCCTGGCTTTAGGTAATCTGGCCTTTCCTTGTTTTCTTGTTTCCTTGTTTTCTTTTTCTTATCTGATCCAAAAATCCAGGGTTCTCTGAAGCTATTTTGAGACATACGTATGATGGGAAATCACAAAGTCACAGAAACCCAGAGTTGTGAGTGACCTTGGAGGCCACAAGGATTGAGCAGCGATCTGTCAGATCCTAAAAAATGGACTTCTCATAGAAAACTATAGTCAGGTATTGGAGAATAACATAACCGGAGATGCTCAACGCTTGTCATATAATGACCCACATGTTCCCAATTTTGGCATTCCATAGTGAGCTGACAGATGTAAAATTTGAAAAGCATTTGTTCATCACCCAATATGCTCCAGGAGACAAAAAGAAACCTGTCCCTGCCCTCAAGAAGCTTATTTTCTACCAGGGAAAAATAGCAGGTACATATAGTTAAGGAGCACTTGGTGAGTTGGATTGAGATAGTCTAATAAACTGCCTGAGGCAAACAAAGTTAATGATAGCTGTTCTAAGTTTGGATGAAATAACAAGCAGGGATGTAAGGAATTCAAGGTGATAATAAATGGCCACGAACTCTTATGAGGAAAACTACAAAGGTCTCTTTAGTCTTCACACAATGAAATAAACAGATAATGTGGCAGTTAGGTTTTGTTTCTGCTTTTGACAAGCAGACCTGACTCAGGACCACTACCCTGTTAGTTCAGGTTTGGTGTTAGAACAAAATGAGACACTTACAGGTCATTCAACAGTTAATGAAAGATTTACTTAGCTAGAACACAGAAAAGATATTCAATAAAGATAAACCAGCACTTAGCTTGGCTAGACATGCCCCCTCCTTGCTTCCATGTGGAAACTCATCTGATCAGCCCATCAGGATGTGACAATTCCTGTGCTGTCGGGACATCCACTAAGTTTGCAGGGCCTCAATTCCACATAGGTGGGCCTTATGCTCACAGGGGAACAAGAAGTCACATCAATATGTCTAGAGGCTAGCAGGATGCTGAATCAAGCATTGATCCTCAGCACCCAGGGAATCAGGCCTACTATGTGCCATGCTCTTCGCTAAGTGTTCTTCCATAAATATTTCATTTGATTCTCATAACAGCCTTGGGAGATAGGATTATTATTATTTTGTTTGAGACATTATTAGACAGCCAATATGGGAAATCTCTTTTGGTAGACTAAGTATATTTATTACAAGGGTTTTGTTTTTATTTTTTCCAAAGTGTGGTGAAAGGTTAAGGAAAAGAAAATAAATGTTTTTTAGTTGAAAAAAAGAACATTTATTTTGAAAAAGAAAAATATATTTGCCTAACCTATATGGTAGGAATGAGGGGAAAACCCTGCTAGATAGTATTCCTACCACACTGCTAGATCCTTTCTTCAACCTTGCAAGAATCTTTAGCTATTGGGAGAAGCATCCCAATGAATGATTTTTATTCTAGTAGTAGGAATGGACTTACAAGTGATCCATTTACCTATTTAAGCCCAACCTCCCTTATGACCAAGGTCAGTACTCATGAGACAAAGATGGTAAAGCATGAGTTTCATCTCATGAGCATGGGTCACAGAAGAGTTGACATAGGGATTGAACCTCTACACTAATCTTGACTTGTTAAACACAGTGCTGTAACTAGCATTTGAAATAATAGCTTTCAGAAATGTAAAGAGGAATCTTAGAGAAGCAAATGATCAGTAATTCATTTGGCACTCAATTATGACATCTTGGGAGCAGCTAGGTGATGTGGTGAATAGAGCACTGGGCCTAGAGCCAGGAGGACCCACATTCAAATCCAATCTCAGGCACTTACTAGCTGCGTGACCCTGGGCAAGTCACTTAACTTTGTTTGCCTCAGTTTCCTCATCTGTAAAATGAGCAGGAAATGACAGAGGCCACTCCACTATCCTTGCCAAGAAAACCCCATGTGGGTCACAGAGAGTCGGACACAACTGAAACGACTTAAGAATGACAACAACCATCTGGCCTCTTGTCTGGTGTTGTCTCAAACTATTAATATAAACTAACATAATTATTTAACTCGTCATTTCTTTATGTCCTGGTTCAACTGACAAGTATTTGTTAAGTTACAAGCACATGTCAGGTACTGTGCCCATCCCTGGGGAGACAAAGACAAAATAGCAACCTGTACCCCTGAGGCAGTTTACAGTTTAGTCAAGAGAGATACTTTGGACCAGGGATACACACAAAATAGATGTTTCCCTCTACTAGGCTATAAGGTCTTGAGAACAAATGGTCCATTCTCAACAGGGCCTATAGGGCCCTTAGAAAGTGCTTAATGACATTTTTCTCTTACTTGGTTTCATTCGATGAATGTCAGATGCCATAATATTGAAATTTATAGAACTATCCAAATTCTTATGTTAGGCTAGAATGTTGATTTGTCAAGTATCCCTTAGATTCATTCAGTAGAATAAGCATTTATTCATTTGTATCATGGATCTCGAATTAGAAGAACCCTTGGAAGCCATCCAGTACAACCCCTTCAATTTACAAAAGAAGAAATGAGATTTTGTTGCTCAGTCATTTTACAATTAGTTGTGGCTGATTCTGTGACCCCATTTCTTGGCAAAGATACTAGACTGGTATGCCATTTCCTCTCCATTTCATTTTTACAGATGAAGAAACTGAGGCAAACAAGGTTAAATGACTTGCCCAGGGTCACACAGATAGTAAGTGTCTGAGACTAGATTTGACTAGCACTTCATGCACTGTACCACACAGCTGCCTGAAACTGAGGCTGCTGGAAGTTAAATTACTTGACAAGGTCACACAGGTCAGACGATCAAGGGCATGATTTGAACTCAGGTTATCTAACTCCAGGTCTAGTAGGCTTTCCATTGTACTATGTGTAAAGCACTATGCTAGGCTCTGGGGGAGAGACAAAGGTGAAAATTATATAAAATGGGGTGTGTGACAGTCAAATAGAAAAAAGTACTTCTATGGGCCTTTCTGAAACCAATAGAGTTTATTTAAGAATTATTATGGGTCAAAGTGGATTGATTGCTGGACTTGGAGTCAGGAGGACTTGAATATATAAACCCTGGCTCAGTTACTGACCAGCCCTGTAATCCTGGGAAAGTATGTCAACATTGTGAGCCTCAGTTTCTTGTTTAGTAAAGTGAGAAAGCTCAACTCAATTCAATGACCTTCCGTTCTAAACTTTGGATTCTGTGTTGCTGCCTTTTTTTCAAGACACAGCTCAAACACCACCTTCTGTACCAAAGCTTTCCTATTTCTCCAGGTGCTAATACACACTTTCCCTAACCAATTTGTTATATTTGTATGTGTCTGCATTGTCTCTCTCTATAAAACATAAGCTTCCCCAGAAAAGAAAGTGCTTTATTTTTATCTTTGTAGCCTCAGTGGTTGGCACACAGTAGGCATTTAATAAATGCTTACTGTTTGAAAACTGTTAGTAACATGCCTTGTCACCCTTTTCTGGAAATTTAACCAACCCATGTCAGGTCCCTCACATTAACCATCATCTTGCTTCTCCCTGCCTTCTGTGTCAATATAAAGTTACCAGACTCACAGAGGTAAGAACCCACCTCCTACTCATGACAGCCATGATCTTTGGCTTCCTTAGCAAGTGGTCCTAGTGTGAAAACAATTGCAACTAGATATCCTACATTTGCCTAAGGGGAATGACAGAGAGCTTGGCAGAGCTAGTAAGGTTCCAAAAAGCTTCTAAATGGATAAAGTATGGAACTTAGAGTCAGAATATCCTTTCTCAGATACCTACTAGTTATGTGGCCCTAAGCAAGTCACCCAACCTTTCTGTTTCCTTGACTGTAAAACTGGACTCACAAAGTTGTGAGGCTCAAATGAAATAATAAATGAATGAATAAATAAAAAGATACAATCATTAATAAATGAGAAATTAATGATAAAGTATTTTGCAAACTTTAAAAGTATTGTAAGAATTGTAGCTATGAGGATAATAAAGAGAAGCCTGCATGGATTACATCAGCCAACCTGCTAGAATGGTTGTACCTGTTTCTGAAGTCCCCTTACTTCAACTCCTACTCCAGCATGTTTTGCTTCAGGCCAAGATCCTCCCCTTGAATGACTCAAAATGCTCTCTAATTAAAATAATTTATATGTTGCTTACTGTCTGATTCTTTTGCAAAACCCCCCTCTACATTCCATAAAAAAGACTGAAATGAAGGATAGGATATGTTCACAGATAAGTAGGACCCATGGTTGAATGTGAAATGGGCAAAGGTGAGATACAAACAGAGTGATCCAAAAAAAAAAAAAAAACCCATGAGGAGAGAACTTTAATTGTTAGGGATGAGTTTCCTTCCATGGAGCACAGATTTGCCTCTTTGTAACTTTGGCCCCATTGTTCCTAGTTCTGCCCCCTAGGGTCCAACAGAATAATACTAATCTCTCTCCCATATGACAGTCCTTCAAATACTTGAAGTCTGTCATGTTCTCCCAAGCTTTCTCCTCTTCAAACTAAACACCCCAAGATTCCCAAAACCAGGATGTAGTCAGGATCTTGAGAACTTCCACAGTCCTAGTCATCCTCCTCTGGACATGCTCCATCAAAGTTCATTCTCAAATTGTGGTGCCCAGAAATGAACAAATATTCCAAATACATTCTGACCAAAGTCCAGCTGGACTATCTTCCTGGTTCTGTACAATATATCTCTCTTAGGACAGCTTAAGATGGTATTAACTCCTTTGACTCCCATATAACAATGCTAATTCACGAGGGCTTGCAGCCCACTAACACTCCCAGATTTTTTTCAACAAATGACTTCCTAGTCATGCAACTTTCATGAAGTACTTGTGAAGCTGATTTTTTGGGAAACAAATGAGATTTTATATTTTGCCTGTTAAGTTTCATTTTATTTCAGTCCAAAGATCTAGACTTTGACAGTTTTTTGGACTATGACTGTATTTACTTTAGTAAGAAAGAGGAAAATCTTATCCTCTATGATTGGAAAGATGAGAAAACAGAAAGGAGAGTAAAGTTTCAGTTGAAAAAGGATTTGGAACTGTGAGGAGTCAATCCAATAAAATTTAATGATCACTGTGCATCAGTAAGAGTTTATTTGAGTTTGGCTAGCATGAACTTCTGGTGGATTCAATCAAGAGTTTTCATGACTTTCTCCATCAATGCCCTGCAGCTTGAGAGTAGGAAACAGAGAAGGTAGATGGTAGGGGTGAGCCATGGTTGGCTATTATCAAGGTGGAAATAGTAGAAAGACAAAGTGATGAGGGATTCAGTGGTGCAAGATGGAGCCTTGTTGAAATAGCTAATGACAAAGTTAAGCCTGTGAAGGATGAAAAGTAAAACAAAATAAAGGGGTAGGGGACAGGGATCATGTCAAGGTGAGGGTGATGAAGCAGGATCAGGAGAAATAAGGCACTTGGAGATGTGAAAGGGCTGTGACCAGAAAGGAGAATGTCAGAATTCATCATTCTGAATGTGGTGCAATTTGGAATGATGATCCAATGTGAACTGGTATCTTCCTTCTCTTGATTATTTATCTTATCTTGTATATACCCTGCTTCTACATTAAGTGTTTGCATGTTGTCTCCCCCATTTCCTTGGGACCTGGGACTATCTTTTGCTTTTCTTTGTATCCTCAGCACTTAGCATAAGACCTGGCACACAGTAGGCTTTTTAAAAATGCTTCCTGATTGAGATGGAGTTCAGGAGGTTCATGAATTGAGAGGCCAGAGAGACAGAAAGGTCATAAGAAGGACTGGATGGTAGCAAGGGTTGGGTTGGAAAAGAATCCTGTAAGGCAGGTTAAGCAGTCCCTGACTTTTATCTAAGTGATGAAGGTATGTGTATGTCCTGGATATTGTAGACACAGCAGGGAAAATATGGATAGAGTGATATAATCATATGGCATAAACTTAAAAGGCAAAGTGTTAAATGAAACCAGCAGAGCTAGTCTAGAAGGAGCACTGAGGAATAAAGGACCATCCCAGCTCCTCTTGGCCCTATGAATCAGCAGGCATGAGAGAAGCAGCCAGCATGAGCTATAGTGGTGGAATATAATGGATATTTCATTCCAAAATATTCCAAAATTTCATTCCAAAAATATAACGTATGTAAAGGGCTTTGCAAACTTCCAAGTACCATATAAATGTCTGTCATTATTGTCCTTCCTTATTCTAGAGAGGCTTTGTGCCATTGTGGCTAGAAAGAGAGATGGTCTGAGGATTTAAGTTCTATTTTGGATGGGCTGTCTGACCCTGTGAAAGTAACATAAGGACTCAGGGCCCAAGCAACTCTCTACAACTAAGCTGCCCAAGACTGGTCAGCTTTCTTTGGTAGAGGGAGTTCCCTTACCAGACATTACCAGCACCAGTGAAACCACAGGTACAGGTTAAAACAATTAAATGATGATGGTGTGTCTTCAGGGGTAAATTGCCATTTGACATGGTACCAGGAGGTAAATGGAATCTAAGAAGAGATTATCAAAGAAAAACCATAGAGTGGCAGAGTGCACAAAGGGGTACAGATTGGGGAGGGCTAAAGGGATAGAATAAGGTAGCAAGGGAAGGAGATTTTTGTTTAACTTTTACTTATGCACGAAGTAGTTGCGAATAACAAGAAATCAGCATGTAGGGGGTGGAGGTGATCTATCCCTCAGGTGAGAAGATACAGGGGTTCAGAAGACTGCGGAATGATAGTGACACCCCCTTGAACACATCTTTCGGGCCACCCTCCCATTGCTCTCACTTGATTGATTACAACTGAGAAAGAACAAAATACTATAGCTTAGAAAGGGAATGGAAGCCATCAACTGTGAAGAGGAAATCCCTTTTTGTCTCATGGAGATTTTTGTTGTAATTAGATTTGTTGTAATAGAGTATCACTCTGCATTTTACAAATGAGTATAAATATAATTTTGTAGATTTGGGGAAAAGAGAGGGGCCTTCAGAGATTGTGACTTAAAAGGAAAATCAGGGTGGAATGAATTCAAAAAGCACAGTTTTTATGTTCTGAATGTAACCCATCGCTCAAAGGCCATTTGTATAAAGCTTTCCTCATTGGTGAAGATTGGGTTTTCCAATGCTCTTTGCCCAAGTGAGGTACAGAGATAAAGGAGAGTCCTCTTTGTTGAGCTAAGCTCTCTCCTTCCCAGGTGTTATGGCTAATGGTGGTGGGAGGAGGAGAAGAAAATAAAAAGGAGAAAGAAAAGGAGAAGGAAAGAGGGGAGAAAGAGGAGAATAAGAGAATTAGCTTGTTCCAAACATCATTTGACCATACACAACTTTAAATCTCTTCCTTATACTGAAATGCAGGGACTTGAGACAAGAAGTCTCCTGGTTGACCACACCAACTCTCTATAGAAAAGAAATTTATAGTTAGAAGTGACTTTGAAGTTATCTAATCCAACCTCTTCATTAATGAAACGAAAAGACAGGCTCAGAGAGGGGACATCACTTGCCCAAGGTCACACAGCAAGAGAGAGAGGCCAAGCAGAGGTAGAACCCAGGCCACCTGACTCTGTTTCTTAGTTCAGTTCTTGTTGCACTATACAACATCGACAACTTTTGGACTTTCTCTCTCTTAAATACAAAGCAATCATTTACCCAGCAAAGGTGTTCCACTACCCATAGAATAAATTCCTCTTCAAAAGAAATCCAGGGCTTAAACAGGGCTTGTAAAATCTTTCACAGGATTTCCACCTTTTCCCACATAAGAGCTCCTCTTCTTGGCCTTAACTTCTAAGAACATTTGCTTCTGTCCATTCAATTCAGGACCCTCTACCTTTTCTGCTGATTTATAGCCCTCATACACTCTTTTCTTTTCTTTTATTGCTTCTTGCATTTCCCTGGTCATCTACATTGGTCATTTCTACTGCAAGTCTATTTATTTCTCAATGGTGTGGATATCTGTTGAACTACAGGCAATTTCACTTTAAGTACCTACCAGGCCTCTGGTGTCACTACTTTCTATACCTGCTGCTTAATGGACCTCACCTGGATCTACTTTTTCCTCCTCAAACTTTTTTACTGTGGATGTTTAAATACTCAGTCTTTTCAAGTTGGGAGAGGATTTCTGGTCTCTCATGATTATTGCCCTTGGCTAGCCTGGCCACAGGCACATTTACAAAGTAGGAGAAATTTGTTTTCCATGCTTAGAGACTTCTAGCTCTATGCCTTTCTCCTCCTTCCAAAGCAGCCCCTCCACTTCGTCTCGTCAGTAAATTGGTACTCTGTGCAGGTCTGAGAGGCTTAGCATAGACCCAAGGAGGCCCATCTAGGAATGTTGCCACTCAGCAGAAGGGGGAGGAGGGTGGTTGGATGCATTCAAATTTCTATTAGAACGTTCACTGTCCAATAATAGGAATGGTGCTGGTGTCATTGTTGGATTCCTCAGGGCTCCCTAATCAGACAGAAAATCAGAAACAAATTCATCCCAGTGTTATACAGATAAGCTGTGCTAGACTGGTTTCCCTCGGTTAATTATTTCCAAACATTTATCGGGGATGTACGTGTTCTGTAGCTTGTTGTCCCCCCTCCCACCATTAGATTGTGAGTTCCTGGAGGGCAGGGATTGTCTTTTTTCCTGTATTTTTATCACCAGTGTTAGTGCCTGGCCCACAGTAGGAGCACAATCAATTGTTATTGACTGGTTCTGAAACTGTCATCGAAGTTAAATGCCCGATTCTGAGGCCAAAGATACTGGAATGGTCTGCCATTTCCTTCTCCAGCTCTTTTTATGGACAAGGAACTGAGGCAAACAAAGTTAAGTGACTTGTCCAGGGTCACATAGCTAGTAAGTATCTGAGGCCGGATCTGAACTCACTACGGTGAGTCTTCCTGACTTTAGACCTGGCACTCTATACGCTGTACCACCTAACTGTCTCTAACAGGAGCCAGGACTCACATTATGAGAACTAAAAGACCCAAGACCCAATGGGGGAGGCAGGGTGCCTCCTCTTTAGACCTCTCAGGCACTTCCACCCATTTATGCTAAGTGATCTGTATGGAAGTGTCCTGAGGGCAGGGATGGTTAACACATTGTCTTTGTATCACAAAATAATAAGAAGAATCCCTCACCAGATGCCTCCCCCACCCTAATCTCCACCCCTCTGGAACTGGCCACACCTGGGCTCAATCTCGACCTCCCAGCTTTTCAGAATTCTAATCTCCTGACACTCTGGACACTTCCACCCTTGCTGTCTTTGTCCAGCCCTCACCTATGGTATCTGATCCTTCCCTCCATCCCTCCAGTGGAGGAGTAAATAGCCAATAAAGCCTTGCAGTGTCAACCCTCTCTGGGAGATTTACATTTTAACTAAGAAAAAAAGCCTTAAGTTTAAAAAAAAAAAAAGAGGCCCTGACAGTGGCATTTCAGACTGCCAGCCTAAAGGAGCTGAGTGGAGTTAGGGATCAGGATAGTCACAGAGCCCAGAAAACCACAGCACCTGGCTAGAGGCTTGCAGGGCCCAGACATCGGTGTTACCCTGTTATCAGCAAAGTGAATGGTCTGAAGAGCATCTAGGTGGCACAGTGGATAGAGTCAGGAAAACTCACCTTCATGAGTTCAAATCTGGCCTCAGATACTAGCTGTGTGACTCTGAGCAAGTCGCTTAACCCTGTTTGCCCCAGTTTCCTCACCCATCGATGAGCTGGAGAAGGAAATGGCAAAATCACTCCAGGTATCTTTGCCAAGAAAACCTCAAAAAGGGGTCACAGAAGAGTTGGGCATGACTGAAAAATGACTAAACAACGATGATTTTAAGGGCAGTGACAATGGCTCAAGGGAAGCATGAAACAGTTGGGGAAACAGTTCTGAAAAAAAGGGAGGGATGACCCTACAGAAATTTCCTCAGGCCTGTTTAATAGAAAACCAGGGCCTTGGAGACATAAGCCAGGGGAGCAGGAGCTGACAGAGCTGGTCTTATGCTAGCGCTCCCACGCTGAGCTTATTCAGGTGGAAATCTCCTCTTGGGACAGCAGGCTTGAAAGGTTTGCCCGTTCAGGCAGCTTGGCCACTACCTGGGACACTAGGAAGGCCTGGAGCCCCAGGGGGCAGAACCTCGTGCAGGCTTTGTGTGGAGCTGCCTTTGACAGCTGTCTCCACATCTGACAAAACAAAGCAAAACAAAACTGCTGTCATCATTTAGAACTTCTACTGAATCAGTTTATGGGAGTGGGACAAAGCCTACATTTGGAGACCCTGAACAAAGCCCACTTTGGGGCAGCAACAAAGGTGCCCTGGGCTGAGATGGAAAAGCTGGCGTTAGGACACATGGGTGCTCATGAAACGGCATTTTGTCCACGTTATTGGCATTTTCCCAGGGTTTTAGTAAAAACCTGCTAGCTGTAGCCCTCTGCTTGGCAGGGTAATGTTTAGTGGGGAAGTGGAGCTTTGGAAGCTACCACAAATCTGCTATTTGGAAAACATTTTTAGTTGGGTTGGATGTAAATACTCTGGATATTTTAGAATCTATGCTCTCATCTAAGATTACAGGTATGTCCTGTTTTTAAATATATGTGTGTGCAAATATGTATGTGGATATAAATATAGACATACTCCATACCTATAAGTAGATACAAAGGGTGTGTAAGGAATATGAAAATTCCAAATCATAAAACAGATGAAGAAACTATTACTCAAGTTGTCAAATATGTACATATGTAGTACAAAAATTCTAAATTTTAATAACAGTCAAATTGGGGGTAATCTTTTGCATTCTAAAAGTAATATTTACTTTGGGAGAAAATTCTTCAAGGTCTCCTTGGTGTATTCTAGAATGCTTTTGACTTACAAAAATTTCATTTGCACCCACCTTTTTCTTAAAATAAAAAATTGAGCCTATTAATTCATTGACGTAGGGAACTTCAGATGAGACAATCTTATTGTGAATGGGAATCTACAACTTGATGTTTTGGGGAGTTACCTGGGACACTGAGAAGTAAGTGAAAGGTAAAACTGGAACTCAGGTCTTCTGGACCCTGAGGTCCCTTCCCTTCTACCCCAAACCTTTTTTAAATTTTCTTTTTTTTAAATTATGACTTTAACAAACAAGAACATTTCTATATGAGATGAGGTAAAGGATATACACAAACATACACACATATACACACAT
Organism: Bettongia penicillata ogilbyi; assembly: GCA_023548195.1. Classification (NCBI taxonomy): domain Eukaryota; kingdom Metazoa; phylum Chordata; class Mammalia; order Diprotodontia; family Potoroidae; genus Bettongia; species Bettongia penicillata. Next base: position 13,968,267 of record JAJHZJ010000314.1, read on the forward strand.
ACATACACACAAACCACAGGTCTGTATTATATATCAGGTTGTTTTTAAAGAATACATTAAATTTAACATTATAATACCAGCACTTGTTTCTGTCTCCTTATGAACTTCCTTCTGTTTTGTGTAGTTTTTTTAGTATGTTACTGATATTTCTATCTTTTCCTCTTTTTTTAAAATTTTTGTATCATTATCACTCACTACCCACCCAGTCCTTCCTCTTACTTGTCTCCAACAACTCACACCAACCTTTTCAAGAGCACATATATTGAGTGAAATAAGCATGCCTATGTACTGGGCTGAATGATGTATTTTGAGATGCTTTATTTTGCTGTAGAGAAGAAATTCTTCATTCTTCTTTTATTTACCACTTGCCATTTATCTGACATAGAGTGAACTGTCCAGACAACTGAAAATAAATCTGTACCTTTACATGAAAATCTTTGTGTGGTCTCTTGGGTCTGTCATCAAGCTCAACCATCTCTCTGTGTTACCTGACAGTGAAGGAGAGCAGAAGCCCCTCTGGGGTTTCCACTCCAGCCTTCAGACATGCCAGGGGAGAGTCCCTGTGCAATGACAAATCAAAGGCTGCCTGACTTTCCCCTTGAACAAGTCCTGTTTCTACAGTTTCCTGCACAGACTAGAAGGCCAGCACATATGCTAATCTCCCAACATAGGGATCTCACACATGTTTGGAAATAAAGCAGATAAATAGGTTTTCTTACAGGGTAGAACTTTGAATTTGGAGCCAGTCACCTTAAGGATTTTCTTCTCACAGAGCACTCTTAATCCACTTACAGGTAGTACATGAACCTTACTTTACAATGCTTCAACTGGTGCTGGAAACAGCTCAGAAAGAAAGGATCAAAATGAATATTTCCTTCTAATTTAATCCAGTCCAAATCAACAAAAATCTATTAAGCCCCTACTACATCCATCAGGATAGGTAGGTACGCAGTGCATAGAGTTTCATGGTTTGGAGTGGGGAAGACTCATCTTTCTGAGTTCAAATCTGTCCTCAGATACTTACTAGCTATATGATGCTGGCTAAGTCACTTAACCTTGTTTGCCTCAGTTTTCTCATCTGCAGAATGAGCCAGAGAAGGAAATAGCAAACCACTCCATTATCTTTGCCAAGAAAACCCCAAATGGGGTCATAAAGTCAGACGCAATTGAAACAGCAGAACAACTTCCAAGACACTGTCCTGGGCACCAGGAGTACAAAGATGAAAGCATGAAAACTGAGTCCCTGCCCCTGGGGAATTTATATTCTAAAGAGAGATAGAATGTGCAAACAAACTTCTCAGGAAGTATCATGCTGTCTGGCACCTTAAGTACAAGCCTCAGCCTTGAAGTATAAGGAGTGTTCCAGTAAGAGAAATAATGTCACCTTCCCATTTCTGCCACAAACACCTTTAAAAACTGTACCAAAGTATATATATATATATATATATATATATATAGGGTGTGGGTTGGTATCTCTCTATAGATAGATAGATAGATAGATAGATAGATAGATAGATAGATAGATAGATAGATAGATAGATATACACAAACATACACAAGCACACACACACACATACACATATCACAGGGTACAGCAGAAATAGTAAATAAATGGCTTTTCAGCTGTAGGGGAATCAAGACTAACACCTTCAATTTAAAAAGAGAAAAATCAATTAAGTAAATATCTGTGTGTGTGTGAGTGTGTGTGTGTGTGTGTGTGTGTGAGAGAGAGAGATTTTTAAAAATAAAATTGTATCTACCTTGAAAAATATGATTTTATCAAGATTTAAAATTCAAGTTTTCAAATAAAAATTTAAATCCAACCTCCTATCTTTGGCTTTTTATATATTTTTTTTTCCTAAAGAATTCATCTCACCCTGCTGCTCTTTACCATACTTAAGACTATATATGGATACAGGAGTGCAATCCATCAATTTCTCTCTCTCTGTATCCATCTATCAGTACCCATCACTCATTGCTAGGATACTTTGACAAGTCTATAATGAATCTTCCAATGCCACTTTCTCTTCAGAATCAGAAAGTGCCCCCTGCCCCTCTCCACTACCCTCCCCACTATGTTTTATTACTATCTTTAATATTAATATCACTTGCATACAGAGAAAACCTAATTGATCTCAAAATTTTAGCCCAACAGCACTAGTATCCCTAACATAGTATAAGTGGGCCTGTTATCTGGATGCAGCCCAGAAGATGGCATAAAGTCTATTCTTCCATCCCACCCCCAAACTCAAAACTCACTTTATGTCTCTCTAATAGAGAAAAATCCAGCTGAGGCTAGACTCACCCTTTGTGAGAAGACAGAGGGAAGTAGAGAACATGTAACTTGCAAAATACTGTTTTCTTCAGTAGATGTTTCTATTTGTGACAATTGGAGCCATATTCTCAAACAAATATTCAATCAGGCTAGTCTAGGATCCAATTGTCATCATCAGCTGTTGCTTCTAGAGTTCTGACCTGAGTACTACAGGGGAGGAGTATCTTAGGGTACCAGATTCTGAAAGCACTTGCTCACTCATCTACCCATTGAGGGACCACTCTGGTGACATCAGTCAGAAATTCTCAGGCTATGGTAATCCTCAGACTGGGTCATACACTGGCAACAGATTCATTGGGTATGAATATAGTTGTGAATCATGAAACGTTGCTTACAAATTCCTGTGTCTGTGACCTAGAGTCTGGGTGCCCCCTCTGCCATTACATTTGAGTCAACTGGTAACTAGGAACTCACTGAGCCCCTGACATAGTTCTTAGTTCTTGGATCTCACCCACAGTGTAAAACTGGCTGGTTGACTATGTCTCTCTCAGACCAAGCCTGTAGAAAGCCTTTGGGGTAGGCCATCTACATAAGGCATCTTCAAACCTGATGTACCCACATAGTAACTGAAGCACAGAAATATTTCTGAGCTCCTGATTTCACTCTGGTGGATGAATAGCTTCCATCCCACATCTTCCCGTTTCTTCATTCCCCAAAAGTCCTTAAGCAGCTGACAGGATGGTGCTCAGCCTACAAGGCTCAGGACACTGAAGAAGGACAGAGCTAGGAAGCTGTTCAAGGGACACTTGACCACAGCGTTTGATTCCTCGGGTCTTAGCTGTGACTTAAACACATCACATCAAAACAATACTAAAAATAAGGTTTGCTATTACAAGAGGTTACCAGCTCAAAGCTTGAGTGTGGAGTAGATACAAATCCCAAACACAGGAGAAGGACAAGTGGGAAAAAATTAAAGAACAAACACCATGAAATATCGAAGTATTCTGGAATGGTTACTTTAGAATGGCAGGACAGGAAATATGATTTCTTCGGGTTCAAATAAAAAAAAGTTCACCTTTTTCTAACTCTAGGTGTGTTTTCCTTACTTTTTCCTTTCTTATTTTCTTCCTTTCCTCCTCCCTTTCTTCCCTCTTTCTTTTTCTGCTCTCTATCACTCCAATACTGTTTGCCACCACCCTATGCCCTCCAAGTAAGCTTGAAAAGCAGCTGCTTGACTCTAGAGGTTGATCTGTGAGCTTCCTCTGATACTCCAGACCAACAGGTTCAATGATTATCTTCCAAATGGTCTAATGAGTCTCTCTCTCTCTCTCTCTCTCTCTCTCTCTCTCTCTCTCTCTCTCTCTCTCTCACACACACACACACACACACACACACACACACACACACACACACACACACACATCTTCAGTTGGCCAAAAGAAAAGGTCCTAAAGCTGATGCTGAGTTTTTGGTGGACCCAGTAAAAACTATCCATCACTTAGTGCTGAAACTAGGCCTCTGCTATTTCATTATCTTGTGAGGTGAAGTGCTAGTCGGCAAGGTGGGCTGGCAGTGATAGAGCACCAACACTCAGTATATTTTTATTTTATGAATGTTAACAAGCTAGAAGCCTCACACAGCCAAGTGGTTATGAGCTCAAAAGGCTTTGTGAGAGATTTTCTCTGAGGGCTCGTTAATATGGTCTCTTAATGGAATACTCAGTATTTGAATCCTTAACTGGAGCTATAAATAGGGTTGACAAGTACTTGACAGTGTGTAGTGCCTGTCATTCTGGGAAGATCTGCCCTCTTCATCAATGAGTTTTGTTTAGAGGGAAAAAAATGCATAACTATATGTGTGTATGAATGCAACTCCTCCGTGGATATGTGCAGTGGCTGGGGAGAGAAAAGCTTTTCATAAATGTATTTCTTTTTTTTTTTAATTTTTTTCATTATTTATTTATTTAACTTTTTACATTTATTTTCACAAACTTTTGGGTTCCAAATTTTCTCCCCTTTTCTCCCTTCCCCCACCCCAATACCCCAAGCAATCTAATTTTCCCTATCTCCAATCTGCCCTCTCTTCTGTCATCCCTCCCTTCTCTTGTCTCCATCTTCTCTTTTCTCCTGTAGGGCCAGATGACTTTCTATTCCTCATTGACTGTATGTCTTCTTTCCTAGTAGCAACAACAATACTAAACAGTTGTTCCTAAAACTTTGAGTTCCAAATTCTCCCCATCCCTCCCTCCCCACCCATTCCCTTTGGGAAGGCAGGCAATTCAATATAGGCCCTATCTGTGTAGTTTTGCAAATGACTTCCCTGATAGTCGTGTTGTGTAAGACTAACTGAATTACCCTCCATCCTAATCTGCCCCTCATTGTTTCTCTTCTGTCTTTTGATCCTGTCCCTCCCCAAGTGTTGAATTCAAATTGCTCCCTCCTCCCTTTGCCCTCCCTTCCATCATCCCCCCCTTGCTTATCTCCTTCTCCCCCACTTTCCTATACTGTAAGATAGGTTTTCATACCAAAATGAGTGTGCATTTTATTCCTTCCTTTAGTCAAATGTGATGAGGGTAAACTTCTTGGTTTTTTTTTGTTTGTTTGTTTGTTTGTTTTTTTCTCAGTTCTCCTCTTTTTCCCTCCACTAAAAGGTCTCCTACTTGCCTCTTAAATGACATATAATTACCCCATTCCATTTCACCCTCTTTCCTCCCACTACATTTCTCTCTCACCATTTACCTTAATTTCTTTTAAGATATGGTCCCATCCAATTCAATTCAATCTGTGCTCTCTGTCTCTGTATGTGTGTGCATGTGTGTATGTGTGTGTGCGTGCATGCATGTACATGTGTGTGTATGGAGCCACCAACTACCCAGATACTGAAAAGTTTTAAGAGTTACAGATATTGTCTTTCCATGTAGGAATGTAAATAGTTCACTTCTGGTAAGTCCCTTAAGACTTCTCTTTTTTGCTGTTTACTTTTTCATGCTTCTTCTCATTCTTGTGTTTGAAAGTCAAATTTTCTTTTCAGCTCTGGTCTTTTCATCAAGAATGATTGAAAGTCCTCTGTTTCATTGAAAGACCATATTTTCCCCTGAAGTATTATTCTCAGTTTTGCTGAGTAGGTGATTCTTGGTTTGAGTCCTAGTTCCTTTGACTTCTGGAATATCCTATTCCACACCCTTCAATCCCTTAACGTAGAAGCTGCTAGATCTTGGGTTATCCTGATTGTATTTCCATAATACTGGAATTGTTTCTTTCTAGCTGCTTGTAAGATTTTCTCCTTGACCTGTGAACTCTGGAATTTGGCCACAATGTTCCTAGGAGTTTCTCTTTTTGGATCTCTTTCAGGTGGTGATCGATGGATTCTTTCAATACTTATTTTGCCCTCTGGTTGTAGAATGTCAGGGAAGTTTTCCTTGATAATTTCATGGAAGATGATATCTAGGCTCTTTTTTTGATCATGACTTTCAGGTAGTCCCATAATTTTTAAATTGTCTCTCCTGGATCTATTTTCCACATCAGTTGTTTTTCCCATGAGATATTTCACATTCTCTTCCATTTTTTCATTCTTTTGGTTTTGTTTGGTGATTTCTTGGTTTCTCGTAAAGTCATTAGACTCCATCTGTTCCATTCTAATTTTGAGAGAACTATTCTCTTCAGTGAGCTTTTGAACCTCTTTTTCCATTTGGCTAATTCTGCTTTTGAAAGCATTCTTCTCCTCATTGGCTTTTTGAACCTCTTTTGCCAATTGAGTGAGCCTATTTTTCAAGGTGTTATTTTCTTCAGCATTTTTTGGGTCTCCTTTAGCAGGGTATTGACCCTTTTTTCATACTTTTCTTGCATCTCTCTCATTTCTCTTCCCAGTTTTTCCTCCACCTATCTCACTTGCTTTTCAAAATCCTTTTTGAGCTCTTCCAAGGCCTGAGCCCACCCGACATCCCCCTGGAATGTCTGGGGTACTGAGGCCCCCCGCCCTCCACGTCTTTCCCTGATGGCAAGAATACGTCCTCGTCGTCAGATCCGAAAGTTGGGATCATTTGCATCTGTTCGAAAAAACTCTCTATAGTCTTATTTTTCTTCCCTTTTCTAGGCATTTTCCCAGCCAGTTACTTGACTTCTGAGATTCCTGTCTACCCCCGCCTAGATCTGCCCAGCTAGTGCTTGGGGTCTGAGATTCAAATGGGCTTTCCGCGCCGCGCAAGGCTGCTAATCAATGTGAGCTTTAGTTCTCGTGCTGGGGAGGGGGCAGGGCCACCTCCCAGGCTCAGTTCCCTCAGGGGCTTTATGCAGAGACCTTCAGTAATGAAGATCCTGCCTGCTGCTGGGGGAGTCCCGGGCCGCTGCCGCAGCTGCTGCCTCCGCCACCGCCCTGCCTCTGCCGCCGCCGCTTCCTCCAGAGGGGGCCTGAGTCACGGAGACACCCCTCTCCCCTCGGCCAGCCGTCTCTCTCACTGACCTGTAGCTTCTGTGGGCGGAGGGACTTTCCCGGCCGCCGGAGCTTCCATCCCTGAAGCCTGCTCGGATCAGCTTCTCTGGGGCCGTGGCCAGGGCAGCGCTGGGGTGGGGTCCACTTTCCGGGGCGCAACGGACCCTGATGATGGCTCTCCAGGGCTCTCTGGAACGTAAATCTCTTCCACTCTGTTTCTGCACCCCTTACAGTGATCCAGAACTTATGGGGATCTCTTTTTACATTAATTCTATGGGCTGTGGGTTCGGAGCTCGTAAACATGTGTCTTTCTACTCTGCCATCTTGACTCTGCCCCCCATAAATGTATTTCTTGAAATTAAAAAAATACACTGTATGTGATAGTCTTTTATTTCTAGAAAAATAATGAAGAAGCTGAAAGGAATAATCAACGGACCGTCCACGAATTCCCTTGGTAGCCACAAAATGTCCAGAGAAGGAGAGGAAAACTCCAGCACATTGAGTAGACTTCATCAGTTCTATCAGGACATTGAAGAGTCAGGTTCCAAAAATGCTACTTATCTCAGTGCCTTCCAAGAGGGTTGTCTTATGATGACCTTGTAAAAGGATCACATCCTCTAACAGATGATTAGAGAGCATTATCCATAAGCAATGCTATTTCTACTACAGCATAGACCTGGTAACTGATATTTTACTTTAGTCAACCAACACTTTGAGCTATCTGCTATTTGCATTTGGGGAGTTGAGGGGTGGAGTTATAAAAAGGAAGCAGATGATCAGACTCAAGGAAGTGGTGTGGATTTGAAGTATCGGTTAGATGCAATGAATCCTTCCCAAGAAAAATACCTTCTTTGTCAGTGGCATCCTGCAGCTTAAATATGCTCCTATTCAAATCACTTTAATGGAACCCTCTCAAAGTGCTCAGGCATTTCTGTAGAGGACCCCAAGAAAAGAATCAATTCCTTTTTCTTCTAGGTCTTCTTAAAGGAAGTATTCTGAAGACCACATTTTGGGCCCAGAATTTGAACAGCTGAAAAATTAAGAATTCTATAACATATTCAAGGTCAGGGAGGGTTGGAAGTATTTGAAAAACAAAACAAAATAAAAACAGACTTCTGCCAAAATTCTGCAGAGGGAGGTTATATCCAAAGAAAATATTTGAAACAGAGAGGATAACCTCCACTTAATATTTTTCCACCTCCTAGTTTATCAAAAAGATGTTTTACTGGTGACCTTGGCACATCCCAATGGCACAATAATGGTTTTAGTTTTGGTTTGGTTTGGTTTCTGATAGGGGCTTCGTATTCTCTTTTACTCTCCTGAATGTGACTTAGCTCAACTGAACAAGCATTTATTGAGCACCTACACTGTGCTTGGGTGAATCAACAACAAAGAGGTTCCTTGCTTTAGAATGGTCATAGGAATCACAGGATGTGTGTCCTCCCTGAAGGCCAGTGGAGCATTTCCTCTGGCAGCTGTTCTAGCATTTGTTTATTGTCCCAAAATGCCAAAAGGAAATCAAATCAAAATGACTTTTCATTCAATCATTCGTTTTAAGGTATGTACTTTGTGCACAGCACCATATTAGGGGCTGTTGGGAACACAGAATATATACTCAATTATGGTTTGTCAAACACCCATACTGTGTAGAACACAGTGCCTTAGCTCAGCTAGGAAGCAAAAAGCTGAGTCAGTTTCCTTATAGGGTTTACCATTTCCTCCTTCTTGGTCACTTGAGTCAGTTGGCAAGTTGGCAGCCTTCACAGTATCTATATCCTAGCTGAAAGTGTTCTCTCCTTTGCCCCATCATATTCTACCTGGTAGCATAGTGACTAAAGCACAGCATATGGAGCCAGGAAGACCTGAATTTGAATCTTGCCTCAGATGCTCCCATACTGAATGACCATGGACAAGTCAACTAACTTCTCTGTGTGCCTCAGTTTTCTTATCTGTCAAATGGGTATAATAATAGCACCTACCTCATCAGGTAATTGAGAAGATTAAATGAATTAACATATGAAAAATGTTTTGCCAACTTTTTATCATTGCACAAAATGTTAGTTATTATTATATTTGACTGTGCATAGGTTATACCATCTCTAGCAGAATTAAAGTTTGTAAGAACAGAAATTGAATAAATTTTATATTTCTATGTCTAATGCATAGCCTGGCACATACACAGTACATGGAGTAATGGGTTGTATAGGATGTTCAGGGAGGAGTAGAACCTCTGTTATGAGGGTTTGACAAGCCATTTTCAGGGCTGCTTATCTACCTTTGGTGTCCACCTTCACTCAACTCCCACCTGTGGCTCCAAGAAGCTGTAGCATGTGCAGCAGCCATACCCCAGTAAGTCTAGCCTTAGCAGATGGGCTAAGCCAGGTTAAGGGTAACCAACAGGCCACAAATATGTCAGTAAGGTAGGGGGATGTCTACCCCAAGCATGTGAAAGTGGATGGATGAGAACAATTTGTTCCCACAGCCCATGAAGGTAGCTGAAGTAGGCGCTGTGGAGCACTTAGAGCTCTGCCACCCATTGAAGATGCCAAGGTAATCTATTGTATCCTAAGCTATCATTGGTTGTTTTGACTTTTGTCTTGCTACCGCACTTCAATGGCTCAGGAAGAGAGACTGAGGCTGACAACTCTGTGCAACTCTGCCTCAGTTAAATCCAATTCTTGAGCAAGTCAAGCCATCACCTATGATGTCATCGCCCTCTTCCAAAACAAAGGACCAACAACAACATAGAGTAATGGAAAGAGGGCCAGACTTGGAGTTTGAGAAGATAGATACAAATTCCATTACTGCTAATCATTGTGTGACTCTGAATACATCATTTTTCCTCTCTAGATCCAAGCTATTTCAAGGATAAAATGAAAATATTCACTAGATCATCTCTAAAATCTCTTTCTAGCTCCAAATTCTATTATTTGTATAAGAGCTACTAAAATAAGCAAACAAATAAATAAAGTGAAATATACTAGAGGAGTTCATTATTTCAAGAAATTGTACAGTTAATCCATTGCTTAAAAAATGAAGACTTTTTTGTAAGGTCAATGATTAGACACCTAATTAACCTGTTTGCCATGCTTGAATAATTGAATATATCGAGGTTGTCCAAAAAATGAGATACGGCTCCACATGCCTAAAATTTACCACTGCCCAGTCAATGGCTCATTTATTATGAGTATGTTGTGACAGAATGAAATTCCAAGACAAACAAGAATTTGGATAATCATTAGGGATTGGTCATCGTGGAATTTAACCTATATCCTCTTCCCCCTTATAAAAAGCTCAGAGCTCTGTGGGATGCAAGTAGGGCATTAATGATAAGATGTCTATCACTCAATTAGAGTTATTGCAGTGTTATTTACATGTGGAACATCAAATGATACCAGAATCTTCATTAATGCCAACAGTGACAAGGTTGGTACTGGGTGAAGCCTGTGTATTGAATTGCACAGCTGACTGCATTCATTTGTCTGGGACAGTGTGCATGTCTCATCTTTCTTATTTCACTTTAGATGAGGATATGGGAAATGAGAGGCTATGACAACCTAGTGGTTCCATATAATAATTATTGTGCAGATTTCTTTCTGCAAGAGAAATTGCTACTCAGCTTAAATGAAAGCTGAGTGGGGCAGTTAAAATCACTACTTTCTGTTTCTATCAGACCAGCAGGGATCAGATTTCACAATAATGAAAATCTTTGGTAAAAATTCAAGAAGGCCAAAGTTTCTAATTATGGCTACACACATAATGTATTCCAATATCAATGGATGTGTCATGTCCATCCATGGGAATATTCCCTCAAAGGGTATAGACTACATGCTTTCTTAGTCTGTGAAATTTTGGCTGTTATGTCCTCCTGTAAGTCCTTCACCACCAGTTCCTCTGGATGCCTTGACATTGTATGGATACTGAAACATTGCAGTTAGCTTATCAGTAAAATGTTGCAGCCTAGTGAGACCCACCATAATCCTCTCCATTGCTCTTTGGATGACTGTAATTTAAACTCTAGGATACTGTGGTGTCTCATGACTTACAGCCACACCACATCACCCAAAGAATCTTGAACTTAAGAATACTTAATGTCATTAAAATACTTGTACAACTTCCCCAAAATAATCTATTAAATTCTAGGCCCAGCTCATTGTTCATCAATGGTGCCAAGTCAAGATATACAAGGTATTCAAGATTCATTCTAGGGGTTGCGTATCCCACTACATATATAGTTTGGACAATAGACATTCTTCATTCACTTTGCTGTATCAAAGCTCAAAAACAGTGTGGTTTCTTAAATGAGATCCATAATTATTCTAAAGAGTTCATCCTAAGTAGGAAAAAATCTATTCAACTTAATTCATCATCCATTTATTAAATCCCTATTATGTACCATGCACTATGTTAGGTCTAGGAATAGGAAGACAAAAGTGAGATAGTACTTACCCAGAGGCAGCTTATATTTTACTTGTTTTCCCCCAGTGGAACATAAGTTCCTTGAAGCCAAGGACTGGATCATTTTCTGTTGCTGTCTTCCCAGTACTTTTATGCCTTATGTTAACAATTAGTTTTGGCATGTTATCTCAGCTCCATCTTTCAAGGAATCTTGTATGATTTTGACATACACAATATTACACATTTTTCTACAGGACAGCCTTTAAAACTGACAATGAAGCATATATCTTGAGTCTTGGCAGGGAGGTATAAGTGCAGGATGAAGGCTATTAACCGATGATAACCAACGTATTGGTTTGTTTCACTTGACAATACTTAACACATTGGAAGGCTTGCTCGGAATATGGAGGCAGAGGGATGAGAAAGGATATCAGGAAGACACACTGATGTGAAAAAGAAAGCATTAATTAAAAAAAAACTTTTAAAAGGAAAATTTTTCTACTGAATCACATGGCATTTTGAAAATAGCAAACAATAACCACATGGATTCTTGTGTTATCTGAAGCTTATAGTCAATTGCATGACTATGAAGATGCATTTGGTTATAAAACAAATAATGTTTTAAGTCTGCTTGTTTCTTTCTCAAACCTTCAAAACAACATCCAGAATGCCTCTGAAAATTATGCTTATAAAGACTTTACACAGATGAGGGAATAGGCATATGTGAAGGCAACTATTGATAATTTCTTGATTACCTTTTTTTAGTAACAAAAAATCATAATTATTAAGTGAGTTACTGAATTTCTGAAACAATAATAGGCAAATTCAATACCTGTTACCACACTTTTGTGTTTGAGGTATGGGTGAAATTATATCAGCTTGAGGAGTTTGTCACTTTTTAGTGCCAGGTACATCAAATACATTAGCTCTGAAAATAAAAAAAAAAACCCAAACCCCAAACCCGGCACCCTCTGCTTTCAGTTGACGATATTCAGGATCAACAGGAACTCGATGAAAATCAAAATTGGTCTATTTCTTCTCTATGATTCCTGGAGGGCTATCCATCCTGTGTGATAAAAACACATACCAGGAAGCACCTCTCCTTTTGAAACACAATCAAGCACTAAAAATAAATAAATAAATAAAAGTCTAGGCAAAGGTTGTCAAATAAATATAAGAGAAGAAAAGAAGAGTCCAGTTGGCTAGATTCGTTTCCCTTTTTTGATACTTGGGCTGCAGAATTTCATTTCCCCAAATCAGATATGGAAGCCACCAACCCAATCATCTCCTCAGGAGCCGCTGTGGAACAGAACCCTGGAATGTGGGTCCAAATATCCCCAAAGCACTAGTGATTGTTAATGATCCCAGTAAAGATATTGGTTTCCTCCTTGTAAAGGTGAAGGGCCCATGAATAGGCCTCTTATGAATGAAAAAGCAAATGTACTTATTTGGATAGGGAAACACATCTGTGTGTATAATTATTATGTGTGCTATCAGTATGTACAAAGGGCATAAGTAGACATTTTTATTATATGTACAACCTTGCCTGTCAGCTACAGTATAAACTTACAGAGGAAGTGAATCTAGTTGTGCTGATTACATCATTTCTACTATATCCCAATTCCTTTATCTGAGCACCCATATATCCATTGGTGTCTGGTTTAGATAGAAAGGAAGGTGCAGGCTCCGGTCAGTCCTTTCTCTGAGGCTCCCCAAAACTACCATGAGTTAATGGGCTCACCTCCCTCTTAGCCCAGTTGGCAAAACTTTCACTGAAACTTAAGAGTTCTGAGACTTCAGCTGGTTAATGAGTGGTACACTCCTCCGTAAGCAATGAAAGATGAACCGAGGTTGACGGGATCTCCGGAGATAAGGTGGGTTCATTAGTTATGGTCAAAAAGGTTTGAATAATATAGCAAGAGTGTAGGTTTCCTGTCCCCATGCAGTGAAAATTAGTTACCAAAAAAAGTCAGCAAAATATGTATTATTGATGGCGTTTGCCATACTGGAGATAAAGGGAGAGCTTTATCTGAAACAAAAGATAATGATAAATGACTTTTATTAAATCAATAGATCAATTCAAAGTCAATAAGTTAAGGAATCCAGAGGTCTCTCAAAGCAGGATACTGCCAAAGTGACTCCAAAGGTCAACTCTTAGTGGAAACCCGAGCTCAAGAAGCCCTTTGAGACTGTTAATGAGCAAAAAAAACAATTAGACATGTCTTTTTCTTCTTGGACCAGCCCTGTTTTAAATACATGATAGAAACAGGTTTTAGTTTAACTCTTCAGTGACCTAGGAATAAGAATTCTCACCTTTGCTCTTATGCCTCCTGCTTATTATCCATTGCCTACAGACACATCCAGGTCTCCCCCATCCAAAATAATAAAGAAACCTCACAACACAACCTAAAACAAACAAAAAAAAATTCACTTGTCTCTAACACTGTAAGCTGTGTATGCCTACACATATACAATACACAAGCCTGTGTATTATCTCCCCAAGGTATTTCTTCTCTTCATAATCAAACTTATAGTGATCTACACTTGTTGCCTCAGTTTACTCACCTCCTGCTCCCTTCTCAATTCTTAGCAATCTGGTCTGTGACTCCACCACTTAATAGCAACAAATACCTCTGATCTACTTAAATGGAAAGCCTTTTTTCCTCAGTTTTCACTTGCCTGGTTTCCAGTGTATTGCCAAATCCTACCCATTTCTATTTCTTGCATCCCACCCCTTCTCCCTATCCACATAGTCACCATTGTAATCAAAGTACTCATCACCTCTCACCTGAACTATTTCAATTATGTCTTAATTGGTCTCCATGCCTCAAGTCTCTCCCCTTTCCAATCTGTCCCACATACAACCGAAAAGCGTTTGTCCTTAAGCATTGACCTTGTAACTCCCTTCCTTACTTAAACTCCAATGTCTCATCATTATCTCTAAGATAAAATATCAACCCCTCTGTTTGACTGCTAAAAACCTTACCCACAAGGCCCTATCTACCCTTCCAGACTTATTACATATTACTCCTTTTTCCACACTCTCTGGTCAAGCCAAACTAGGCATCTTCCAGTTCCTTACCTGTGACACAACACCTTCCATCTCTCTGCCTTTTGCACTGATCATTCCCCATGCCCACAATACTCTTTCTTCCTCAGTCCTGTATCTTAGAATCTCTTACTTCCTTTAGGACTTAGATTAAGCACCACCTTCTTCATGAAACCTTTCCTGATGTCCCCAACTGTTAGTATACTGCCCAAAGTACCTTGTATTTATTTTGTATACTTTTGTATATTTTAGAATTTGTCTTGCTTGGTAGAATAGAAACTCTTTGTGGGTAGGAACTGTGTCACTTTTGCATTTGGATCCCTGGAGCCTAACACTGTGCCAGGAACATCCTGGGTATTTAATCAAGGCTCGATAATTGATGAAAGTCTTCAATATTCCAGTAAAACCGGTCCACTAGCTATTCTCTGAACTTGATGCATCATGTTTCTGTCCTCTTATGTTAAAAATATTCTCCTTCCTTTTTCTCTGATATTTATTTTCCTTCAAGGGCCAAGCCAGTTTCTATCTCTGACTTTGGAGTCAGTAATAGCACTTTCTCTCTCTCTCTTCTCAAATTAAGATGTATTTAGTTATCTGTGTATGTGTTCACAGAATCATAGATTAGAGCTGAACTGTTAGGTTTGTGTACAAAATATATGCCCATCCATTGGTGAAGGTCTGAAAAAATAGATAGATATAATGAAATATTACTAGACTGTGAGAAATGGTAAGTAGGAAGAGTATAGAGAGGCATGGGAAAACTTAGGTGAACTTTTACAAAGGGGAACAGGAAAACCAGGAAAAAATGCTAATAATACAAATGAAAAGAATGACAACGACAAAAATTGAAATTGAACATTTGTAAATATAACAGCTTGGTCCAAAGAAGAGACATCAGAAAGCATTCCCCTCCCTCCCATGCAGAGGCAGAGACCACGGAGGTCTAAAAATACTATTAGACTTGACTGATAAAATCATTTTGTTGAAGTGCTCTTTTCCCCCTTTCCTTTTTTTTCTTTCTTATAAGGAGAAATGGATAGGAATATATATTGGGAATAAAGGTGATGATAAACATTTTTAAATGATGAATGAAAAAATTTTTTATTTATTGTTTGCTCTGTGCTAACTGTAGAGGATAAAAAATACAAAAATGAGATACCTTCCACCTTCAAAGAGCTTATATTCTAACAAGGGAGAAAGTATATGTAGGTCAATGCATCTACAGGGAATATGGAAAGGCCCAGTGATCTGGGGTGGGGAGAGGGGAGCAGAGGCAGACTAGGTAACAAACCCTGGGTTCCCAGAGGAGGCGGTGGCTGAGCGATGGTCAGTGCTGGAAGTCTAGAGGTTAAACATTATAAACTCTACCGTTTTACCATGACAGAAATTGCAGAAGACCTAAGCTACTGCTTTCCCATTTAAACTGAACCCACAACTGAGGCACTCTTCCAGCAGTTCCATTCAAGCATCATAGCTGTTTCTCTCTGGGCGCTAGCAATAGTTTTGACAAACAATAAATGTCTGCTGGAGTCCCGGCATCTAAATCTCCTAATCTTTACAACTCACTTGGAGCAGTCTCTAACTACAGTGAAGTAGAGAAGACAGACATAAAAATACTTTACCCCCAGACCTTTGGCCAACTGCTCTTACTCCCAAGCCAAAAGTATGACTTCTAATAATAAAAATCCTGGTAGCTATTATTTATATAGTGCCTTAAGGTTTGCAAAATATCTTTACAGATATTACCACATTTTGTCCTTACAACAACCCCATGAGGTAGATTCTATTATATGAGAATAAAATTATTCTCATTTTATAAATGAGGAAAATGAGACACTGAGTAAAGTTAAATGACTTTCCCAGGGTCACACTATTAAGAAAGAAAGTGTGTTCCCCTCTAGAGAACAAAAGATTCTTGAATAGTAGCTGACTTTACCAAGCATAAGCTATGCTCAGGAATGTTGAAAGCTTTTCCAATATAGTTATAGAAATAATGGATAAAAAAGAACATTGTAGATATTACATCTTATACTTCAGTAAAGCCTCTCATAATGTGTCTTATGAATCTTTATTTGCACAGTTAGTTCAAATTGGTTTGGATAAGTCACGGGCTTGTGGATAAGTTGCTCGTTGGTAAGACAGTTATGTGGACTGCTAACAAGCTGACAGAGCAGGAACCAAAGATGATAATGAGTGGGAACATTTCCTGCCAGGAGAAATTTCTATCAGAGTGTCATAGGGGTTAGTATTGGGCTCAGGTAGCTTTATTAAAAATATAAAATATTACCAGGCTTACACAGACTTTTTTTTGTCACTTCACTAACCACCTTGGAGGTGTTATTTTCATAGTATAAAATGAACAAAACATTTTTTTCCCATCGGCGGCATTAGCTGAGCATCCACTGTGTGGAGTTTCACACAAAGTTCTACAGAGAAGTGGTAAATGATGATGTGCCTGACCTCCAGAGTTTATAGTCTAACCGAGGAAGATAGGATAAATACAGTTTTTCAGAATATTCCTATAGTGGATGATTTCTCTGATTATTAAATGTGAACATTTTCCAGGTCATTATTGATCATTTGTATTTCTTATGTTGAAAACTGTATCTTTTACCAATTGTCTACTAAGGTATGGGTTTAATCTTAGAGATTTACTTCACATTGTTTTTCATATGTCTTCTTCATTCTCACTGCTCTTACCCCAGTTGGAAACTTATTCTCGCCTAGACTAATTACAAGTATAATAGCTTTCTACTAGTTTTCCCCACCTCCAGTTCCCTCCCCCTTCCACTCTACCTGACAAACTCAGTTATCCTCCTTCCAAGAATCTATCTATGATTCCCCATTGCCCAGAGAAGAAAAGAAAATCTCTTAGTATCAAATGCAAATCTTTCCATGCTGTAATTGCATCCTGAATTTCTAGCCTTGTCTTCTATGATTCCCCTTCACTCAATCATGTTCCCCCCACCAACCAACCTATTTCTAAAATCTTACCCATCCTTCACCACCCAAATAAAATACTATCTCCTTCTCTGATCCTCCTCAAGTAACTTTTCCCTATTCTTTGCTTCCATGATACTTTGTGCCTCTCTGCAGGCCCTTATCATTTTCTACTTTGTATTCTAATGCTGTGATGTCACTGACATGCGGATAGCATATCTTCCATTAATATAGATCAATAGTTCCCTCAAATACTTGGTACATAAATAGGTTTTAACAACTGTTATACATGAAGATTTCATCACCTATGGCCAGCCTGGTGAAAATTTATCGATTAGTCTACAAGCAACAGAAATAGAGACTGTGGGTGGGCCCCATGGTTAAAGCCTTTCCAGATTAGTAGGAAGGATTTACTAGAATTTGCACACAGCCTTGAAGAAACACACCTCAACTCAACTCAACCCAAAGTGAGACTGAAATAAAACTGTGGCAGACTTCAGTTCTTTATTGGATAATGAGGGCAAGGACCATCTTTGTATCCTGCCTACGTTTGTATATGGGGCAGCTAGGTGGTGCAATGGATAGAGCACCAGTGCAGGAGTCAGGAGGACCTGAGTTCAAATCTCACCTCAGACACTTGACACTCACTAGCTGTGTGACCTTGGGCAAGTCACTTAACCATAATTGCCTCATCCTGGGTCATCTCCAGTCATCCTGATGAATATCTGGTCACTGGATTCAGATGGCTCAGGAGGAGAAGTGAGGCTGGTGACCTGCACAGCCCTCCCTCAGATAAAACAAAGTCAAATGCAAGTCATGTCATTATTTCTCTGATGGCATGGTCTTCTATGGCAACGAAGGACAAACACACACATTTGTATATAGTAGCTACTAGATTAATGTTGACTAGAACTAAATCATCTTTCTATTGCTGGCTTGACATCATAATGCCACCCCTGTTCCTCTGTTTCTGTATGGTTGTCTTTGGTCAGAAAGAAGCCATATTTTTTTCAATCTTCCATGTAGGAGAAATCATAGGAATGTAACAATGAAAGAAAGTTAGGTGAATAAATTTGGGAGAGGGCTCCATTCCACACCTTAGGGACAAGATAGGCTAGGAATAAAGGACCCTGTTGTGTTGGCTGGGAAGAGAAAAATGAAAATAAATCCTCCGTCACATGGCTTTTGCTCCTCTCGTCTTCCCCACCTCGTATGACCTCACTCCCCACTTAGACCCCATCCGAAAAGTAGTGCTCACAAGTCAGCATATGCTGCTGTCAGTCAGCAAACGCGCACCTCCTACCCTACCCTGAGTATTATTACAGAGAAGCTTCAAGTTTCCATTTGTTTTCCATTCACTTCATACCCCAAAACCTAAGACAATCCCTACGGTGATAAGGTGAGTGCCATCTTGAAGCTGAGGAGAATCCCTAAATTTAGCTGATTAAAAAAAAGTCCCGTAAAAAACAAGGAAAGAAGCAAAGGCATGATGCTCTATTCTAGGTTTTGTAATTCTGTAATTATTAGAGATTACCCAAAGGATGAATGAATATCATAAGAGAAAATTACATTTTTAAAAATATTTTTCCATTATGTATTAATAATAACTATTTTGTGGAGTGGTAAAAGTGCTAGATTTGGAGATGAGGGCCGTGGGTTCAAATCCCATGTCTGCTATTTTTCATGTATGGGATCTTGGGCAAGTTCCTTAATTTCTGTAGTCCTGTTTCCTCATCTGTACAATGAAGGAGTAAAGGCTGAACTAGATGACCTCTGGGGTCTCTTCTAGCTCTAAATCTCTAATTCTATGATATACCTTTAGAAGGAGACCTACCATGTCTGTTTTCCATCTAACCCTTCGTACCAATTTGTAGGAAAAGAAACAGAGCCAACCGCAGAGAAGTACTAATATCAGTGTATTGACTTCTAAGAACTAGTGGCCCTTTGGAGTGTAAGGAAAAAAATCCTTCTTTGTATCTAAAATCTGCTGGGTGTTAATTTGACATGGCAATGAGATGAAAGTTAGGCGCATGATAACTTCCACATCAGAGGAATGGAATGCAGGCTACTTAGCATAGGAGTCAAACAATTCACTGGCAATAGATTGCTTTCCACTTGTAGATCTGCTAAATAAATAGAAAACTAATTAACAGTGCAGTATGGCAGATGTAGCGGGTTTGAATTTCATTAGAGCACTAGCTAAAACTCAAGGCATCATGAAGTCATTTTATGTCCCACTGTCTGATGAATCTTTCATGTTCTCTTTTCTGGGGGACCAAACCACCACTACCCCTGCTTCTCTTTAAGCATTTCTGGTTTCTCTATTATACTTTCACTTTGATTAAAAGGCAAAGAAAGAAGAGAGAAAAAAAATACTATGTTCCTGAAATTAGTCCAAGATAAAGAATTCCCCTCATTTTCCTGGTCAAATTGTTTTGCTTCTGGAACAGCAGGGCAATATTTTCCTTTTGTTGCCTTTATGGATTTCTGTTAAACTATTTAAAGCTTTATTAAATGTCTGCATTTTGCAAGGCTATTTGAAGGTCTCCATAGTTTTCCCCACCTCTTTTGAAGAAAAATAACTATAGGTTATAATACCTAATTCACAACAGCAGGAAAGAATGGAAATTCATAGAAAGAAAAATCTATGTCCAGAGTTTTTTAAAAAATACATCAACATAATTGCTTTTAATTTAACTTGTAAAAATATTTTTAAAATGCTTAACTCTATTTCTTGTTTCTGAGTTGCATAATCCAAATTCTGCAGCATTAATTAACAATACGAGTAGTGTTTGGCCTCATCAAAAGAAAATAAAATAATTAGGTTACTTAGGAAGTAGAGGTCATATGATTTTACTTTGTGTGGGTAATGAATGATACCAAGTTACTGTTTAACAGGAAGTTTTTACAGGACAGCTGGTGGCAGAACCTGTTGGAAATTCCTTAGCCAACACCTGACTGGAAACCAGGTTGATTCTCTTCGACTGCTGGTGCCTAGACCAAAGTCCCCATTTTTGATCAAGCCAGGTCACACTTTGAAAGAAATACTGAGTGAAGGAGGTGTTCCTACCACCTTTTTAAAGTAAATAGGGTGGAGCCTGTACCTCCCAAAGGTGTATTCCACAAGTGTGGAAGAAATACCAGTGGCCCTTTCCTATCTTGCATATTTGGACCTTTGAACTTCTGCATATTTTGTCTCACTTGACATAACTGTGTTCCAGATAAAAGAAGGAACCTAGTCTTTCAAGTGGCCATTATGAAGCTAAGTGCATAAATATGTATGAGAGGTCATTATTATCACAGGATGATACTTAAAAGGTTCCAGTGTCTCTTACAAAGATTTTTCATCTTGCAGTTTCACATCACCGAGTCTATTTGTGCTTTGGAGGTTTTCCAGGGGATGGCCTGGGGGTTTTTTGTGCAGGATTCAAAAACAGCAATGATCCTTGAAGGTTTGTCTTTCCTTAAATCAATCCAAGTCCACAGTAAGTGATGGGACTTTAGAGCAGCTTTAAATGCGACCATTTTGCACAGAAATGAGGCCCAGAGAGGGTAAGTAATTTATCCAAGGACACACAGATAGTGACAGGGTTATACCTGAGACTCTAAAGTCCAGAGTTCATTTCAATGGGCATGCTACTTCCTTTCATAGGTAGAGGTACCACCTAGAAGTTCTACCTGACTTTGTGGCCCAGTCTCTGGAAGTCTAAGAGAGGCCAAGTGGAAGTCAGATTAGTAAAGGATTGTAAAGCAAGCTCCTCTCTACACCAAAGTTCTGCTAGCTCGGTGAGGATATTTGCAGGGTTTTATCTGAAAAGACTTTGTGGGAGGAAGGCCAGCTGTGCTTACTTTAGCAAAACCTTTAAACTTGGAGGAAAGACTCACTTCCTGAACATCAGTTTCCCAGTTTATTGAGAGTTAATTGCCCTTGTGGCCCAATTCTGCATGGGAGAAGTGGAAAAGGAATGGTCTCTAGTCAGCTAGGACTGACACCATTATCAAATAATCTTTTTTTCTCTCTCCATTTATGTAAATGTGTGCACATAAAGACAGAGCCAGTCTTGGGGTTAGAAAGGTCTACCTTTGAGGCTAGGTGACTAAACGGCAACTCATTTAACCTATTAACACTCCAAGCAATTTTCTCTAAGATCAGACACTACAAGTGGGCAGCTGAGTTTGCTTCAGTGTGGGGAGTTTCCAAACTGGAGGTCAATCAACATTTATTATTAAGCACCTACTATGTGTGAGGCATTGTGCTAAGTTCCTTACCCTGATGAAATCCAAGGTCTGACATCCCACTCCACCCCCGTCAAAGTGCGAATGACATTTCCAATAGTTTGGGAGGATCCAGATGCTTGTTTTCAATTGGAAAAGTGGAAAGAGAATTCTTTTCAGATTTTTCACTTTAGTGCTCAACACTTCTAACTAAATGAATGTGTAATACTTTGGATGGAAGAGTGGAGGAAAAACCAGGAAAGGAGTGCTGGAACCTCCTCAGACTAATATCAGAATGCATTGGGAATTCTTCTATGTTTCATGGGTGGGGTTTACCCAAAATTCTGAGCATCCTCATGCTGTCCTCTCCTACCAACTGCCCATCCCTCTGAGATCCCCAAACCTCAGCTCTTCTTGCTTCTTCTGATCACATGACAGTAATTAATCCATCGGGAAGACTGTATTAAGCATCTCCTATTTGAAAGGCACTGGAATTACAAAGATAATAATGAAACAATTTCTACTCCCAAGAACCACATGTAAATATACAAATAAACACAAAGAAAACAAGTACAAGGTGATCAAATACAAGGTAATTTGAGAGGGAGGATACTAGCAGTAGAGGGGACCACAAAATCTTCATATAGAAGGTGGAATATGAGCTGGGAGAGAAAACTTGAAGCAGAGTTTAAATGAGTTACTCGGGCTCACTCAGCTAAATGTCTGTGGCTGAATTTGAATTCTGGATTCCACGTCTAGTCCTCTGTCTACTGTACCTACTAGGTGCCTCATAGAAGGAGAGGGATTCTTTGACGTTGAGGTGAGGAAGTAGTATATTCCAGGAATGGGGAAGCCAGTGAAAAAACATAGAGATGGAAGATGAAGTGTTTTGTGTAAGGAAAAGAAAGTTTGGCTTGCTCTGAGTGTAGGAAAGGGAGTGGTGTAATAATTATGTCAGAAAGATAGGTCAAGGCAAAGTTGTTAAAGGCTTTAAAAGCAGGGCTGTTTATACTATCCTAGAGGCCATAGGGAGACGTCAAAGTTTATTGAGAAAGGAAGTAAGATGGTTAGCTCTGCACTTAAGAAAAGTCACTGGCAGCTATGTAGGATGGATGGGAGAGGGGGGAAGGGATACCAGTAAGGTTTCCATCTGCAATAATCTAGATAACAGTTCTGTACCATCAGGTGGTTGTCTGAGTATGGAGAAGAAATGAGAGATATTGTGGTGATACAGATGGCAAGATTTGGCAACTGGTTGAATATGGGGACTGAATAGGGAGGCACTGAAGAGGAAGACAGAGTGGTGGGAATACGCAGGTAAGAGAACAGATAGTAATGTAATGCAGCTGGAATCTGGAGGGCATGGAGAGATGGA
The DNA here is from genome assembly GCA_023548195.1 of Bettongia penicillata ogilbyi. NCBI lineage: Eukaryota > Metazoa > Chordata > Mammalia > Diprotodontia > Potoroidae > Bettongia > Bettongia penicillata. The sequence goes on from JAJHZJ010000314.1 coordinate 13,990,947, forward strand.
TTTCTTCTGATATTCACCACATTTGTTTTCTCCCAGATGTTTCCATTGGGTAACTTATTGCTACATGGGTGTGTGGGCTGGTTACTTCCCTTGCATTCTTTTCTCTTATATAGTTTCCTTAAGTAATTTCTTAAGTATCTCCCTTAAGTAATTTCACTTCATCTATCCAGGTTGACTAGGTGGTCATTTTGTCTTTCCCTCCAAAAGTCAAGGTAAGCTCTATTCTTACTGACCATTCTGGCTTCAGTTAAGTTCCAACTAAACCCTCATCTTCTATGGCAAGCCTTCCCCAACCCCCCTTAATTCCAGAGTCTTTCTTCTGTTAATTATTTCCTATTATTACCACTGAATCCTGGGCCATTGCCAGTGGTCTTAACCTTTGTCTTGCACTAAACTTCACTGACTCTGGAGGAGAGAGTGATGTAGACTCATATCCAATTCATGCACAAATCAAGATATCGCCCTTGTGATGTTACTGGTCCTCTTGGACAATGAAGGACCACCACCACCGACAAACCTGGAAGAGTGGAAGAATGATGGTATCCTTAAAAGAAATGGGGAAGTTGGAAAGGAGGATGGATTTGGGGGAAAAGGAATTGAGTTTTAATTCAGACAAGTCGAATTTAACATGTCTCTGAGACACCCACTTTGAAACAACCAATAAGCAAATGTTGTAAGATGAGATCTCCCTAAACCCCACTTCCCTCTTTAAGAGGGGAAGAATTGTGTCCTTCTTTCCTAAACAAGTGCCTAGCTCAGTGTTACCTCTCTAAACACCCGATAAGCCCTGTCAAGTGTCTAGGTACTGGTGCTTTCTTTGAACCCCTAATTTGAAGCAATTACCACCATCATACCATAAATTCCCACCAGAGCTCTCTACTTTCTCATTGCCTCCTAAATACTCCTACTTAAAGTGCTCTAAGGTGCACTCTTTTCTTGCTTCAAAATGCTGACATCTTGTAAAATCTATTTCTATCACACTACAGACACATCATTGGGCCCTTCCCTTTTTTCAGAATTCTCCCCAAGCGTCACTTCTTCTGTGACGTCCTTGCAGACAAATCTTTTTGGTTCCAGGAACTCCAAACACCACAATAATTCATCTGTCTGGCTTCCTAATCCTCACTATGTACCTCTATTTCTTTTTCATATTTGTAAAGGCTGCTGCCCTTTCAACAAATTTCTTCTGTTCTGTCTACCCCCATTTTATGTTATGTACCTCCAATTCTTCCATTTTCTTCAAAATAAAGTGATTTCTAAAACAAAATAAAAGTTTGTTGACTGACTAACAAAATTACTAGACCCACCCAAGTTTATGCTACTTTTTTCAAATGACTCATACCCTCTTTCCCAAATCTCAGAATCACAGGGTTGAAAGGCAACTTCTGAGATCATCAAATCCTACCCTCTTCTCTAGTTACAACTGTACTCAGACAGATAATTATCCATGTAGGAAAAAAAATAGTAAATTTATAGTCACAAAAATGACCTGCGAAAAAGCTCTTGCCAAAGTTCTGGGACCTGGGCAAGGTTGACTGTTGCCATACATGGTTGGTGGTTTCTGCAGTGAAGCTTTAAATGCTTCATGAGTTTCTACCAATTGCTTTGGAATGTAACAGTTCATTTGTGACCACTATTTGTTTTCCTTCTGTGATTCAGCATATTTTTGCCTTCAGTTCAAGCCCTCATGGTCCATGCTAACCAATACCCTATAATTTTTATAAACGACTTGCAAATATTTGCGCATATCAGATTGGAGTATTATATCAGATCAGAGTCTCATCACTCTAAACTGCCACTTACCAAATGTGTTTCCATTTTTACATATTTTCAATATTAAATATTTCCTCCTCTTGTAGTCTTCTTACTTCCATCATAACCTAACATCTTCCTTTTGAAGTCCTAAACTGGTCCTAGACACAGAGATGCCAAAATAGAATATAATATCCCATGACAGGATGTCTTCCATGTGCAGACCAAAATAGTATTGGCCTTTTGTGCAGCTGTATTCCTTTTTAAACTTGTGTCTAACTTCATATCTATTCTCATGTCTAATATCTTTCAGGGCTTCAGTTTCCAGAGTGAAAGTTAGGGTTAGGGTTGTATCTTTCATATCAATTCAACTTAGTTGTACAAATTAATGCCCCTGTGTCTTTGACCACTAGATCTGAGTATCCTCTGCTAGCTTCTTCTCTTACTTCAGCTGGTAAATTATGGGTGTCCCTGCAATGCCACAAGGACTTGGTTCAAAGAAGAGTGGGGGGAGGGATGAAGGGAGGGAGAGGACATCACTGACTCCTTCTAGCATGCCACCTCATGACAGTTTGATGTCTGCCAGTCTGAGATCCAGTCAGGCTGGATCCCACCACTGTATCTTGATGGCACTTCCCCTGACTTTTCTGGGTTAACTATTTTCAGGATATCTATGTAGAGTTTGGGGCTCAATTTCCTCATCTATAAAATGATAGAAGGTTAAATGATCTCTGGGACTCCTTTCAGTTCTAGATCTATGATCCTCTGAGCTTCTTTTCTCCTTTTCCTTTCTCCTTTAACCTGGTCCTAAAAGACAATATTTGAGTCTCTTAGGGATTTTAAAGGTGGATTTTCTACAAAGCAATACAGAGGAAACATATAAGGATGAGAGGGCTATGGGGTTACATTAACCAATGAAAAGGGAAAAATTTTCACAGGTTGCAAAAGTTCTTATAGTTCAGCCATTGTCCTCAATATCAACTAGATGCCTTTTTAGTTTTACATTTTTTAAAATTTTGAACATAACATGAAATAGAAATTTTCATGTACATCGTTGGCTGTCCTTCATTCTCAAAGAGCACCACAGTAACATCATGATGTTAGAGACAAGTTACAATGTGTCTGACTGTGACTGATCAGACCAATATGAGCTTGGAATGCTCCAACATACATTGGGCACAAATAGTCTATGTGAACATTTGAGATGGATTCTCTAAATCTGTGCCTCTTGAGTTGCTTTTGAGTTACTTCAATTCTGCTCATAGAGCGCAACATTTTCGTTGGTATGAGCACACCATGCTGGGTGGTCCTGCGCCAGTGTCTCCCACATCACACAATCAATTCCAGTGTTCTTAAGAGAGACCTTGAGAGTGTGCTTGTATGGCTTCTTCTGACCACCACGTGAGTGCTTGCCCTGTTTGAGTTCTCCATTAAATAGTCTTTTTGGCACATATATGTTTGGCATTTAAACAATGTGGTCAGCCCATCAAGTTGCACTCTGTGTAGGAGAGTTTGGATGCTTGGCAGTTTAGTTTGAGAAAGGACCTTAGCATCTGGTATCTTATCTTGCAAGGTAATCTTAAGAATCTTCCTAAGACAATTTAAATGGAAGCAATTTGGTTTCATGGTGCTGGTAGACTGTCCAGGTCTCATAGGCATACAACAATGAGGTCAGCACAACAGTTCCATAGACCTTCAGTTTTGTAGGCAATCTAATACCACTTCTCTCCCATATTTTCCTTTGGAATCTCCCAAACAATGATCTAGCTCTGGCAATGCATCCATTAACCTCATCATCTACATGTACATCCCTGGAAAGTATACTGCCAAGGTAAGTGAACTTATCCACGGCATTCAAAATTTCTCCATTTACTGAAACCTGTGGTTCCACATGTGGATGGTTTGGTGCTGACTGATGTAGCACCTCTGTTTTCTTGATGTTAATTGTTGGCCCAAAGTTAGTACATACAGCAGAGAATTGATCCATATTTTATTACATCTTAGTTTCAGAGGCTACACTGAATGCACAATCTTCTGAAAACAAAAAACCACACACCAACACTCCCTCCACTTTAGTCTTGGCTTGTAGTCTTTTCAAGTTGATGAATTTACTATCAGTGTGGTAGCTGACCTTGATGCTGTGTTCGTCCTCATTGAAAGCATTTGACAACATGGTTGAAAACATCATGCTAAAAAACATGGAAGCATGGGGACATGCACACAGGTTTGTTTCACTCCATTGGTGACTGGGAAAGCACTAGAGCATCATCCATTATCCAGAACCCAAGCAAACATGCCGTCATGAAAATGATATACAATATTGATGAACTTCTCTGGGCAACTAGATTTTGACATAATTTTCCATAAACCCAAGTGATTGACAGTATCAAAGGTCTAGGTCAGATCCACAAATGTTGTGTATAGACCTCCCTTCTGCTCCCGGCATTTCTCCTGGAGTTGTTGGGCAGAAAACACATCAACTCTCTTTGGCCCTTTCTCTCAGGTAGATGACTACCTGGTGAAGGATCAGCCTTTTAAGAAGGACTCTGGCAAGAATCTTTTTTTTTTCCTTTGTTTGCTTTTTTTTATGCTTCTCTTGAGACCTGCATTTGAAGATTGAATTGCCTATTAAGTTCTGGTGTTTTTGTCAGGAAGGTCTGGAACTCCCTTACTTCATTGAATGACCATCTCCTTGCCCGAAATGTTATGTTGAACTTTGCTGGGTAGTTGATCCTTGGTTGTAGTCCCAACTCCTTTGCCTTATGGAATATTGGATTCCAATTCCTTCAATCTTTTAATGCAGAAGCTGCAAGGTCCTGTGTGATCCTAACTGTAGCTCCTCAATATTTGAATTGTTTCTTTCTGGCTGCCTGTAGTATTTTCTCCTTCACTTGATAGTTCTGGAATTTGGCAACGATATTTCTTGGGGTTTTGAGTTTGGGATCCCTTTTGGGAGGTGAACAGTGACTTCTTTTGATGACTGTTTTGCCCTCTGGATCTAGCACTTCTGGGCAGTTTTCCTTGATGATTTCCTGGAAGATATTGTCCAGACTCTTTTTTTCATCATGGCTTTCTGGCAGGCCAATAATTCTTAAATTTTCTCTCCTGGATCTATTTTCCAAGTCAGTTGTTTTTCCAATGAAATATTTTACATTTTCTTCTATCTTTTCATTCTTTAGATTTTGTTTGACTGATTCCTGCTGTCTCATTGAGTCATTAGTTTCTACTTGCCCAATTCTAATCTTTATCAAATTATTTTCTTCAGTTAACATTTGTGTCTCCTTTTTCATCTGTCCAATTCTTCCTTTCAAGGAGTTATTTTCTCCAGTTAATTTTTGTACTTCCTTTTCCATTTGTCCAATTTTCCCAGTTAGGTTTTGTGTTTCCTTTTCCATTTGACCAACTATTCCTTTTAGGGAGTTATTTTCTCCAGTTAATTTTTGTACTTCAGGGGAGGAGCCAAGATGGTGGAGTAGAAAGACTCACGTATACTAGCTCCAAACCCACAGCCCATAAATTTCCTGTAAAAAGAACTCCCCACAAATTCTGGAGCAGTGCAAGCTGCACAGCAGTGCAGGGGAGGAGATTTCCGTTCCAGAGAGCCCTGAAAAACTGACCCCAAAGGTCCGTCACGCACCAGACAGTGGAGCCCACCCCTGCCCTGCCCTGCCCACTGCCCCAAGAGGAGCAGATCCGAACAGGCTTCAGGGACGGAACCTCCCATGGCCGTGAAGGTCCCTCCACCCACAGGTGCTACAGGTTAGTGAGAGAGACTTCTGGGCTGGCCAAGAGGGGAGCGGGGTGTCTCTGTGACTCAGGCCCCCTCGGGAGGCAGTGGCGGAGGCAGCAGCATAGGTAGTGGCGGTGGCCCAGGACTCCCCAAGCAGGCAGGAGCTCCACTCCATTACTAAAGGTCTCCGCATAAACCCCTAAGGGAACTGAGCCTGGGAGGTGGCCCTGCCCTCACCTGAGCACCAGAACTTAAGCTCACATTGAATAACAGCTGTGACTGCCACTGAAAACCCTGAGGCTGGGGAGCAGCATTTGAATCTCAGACCCCAAGCACTAGCTGGGCAGATCTAGGTGGGGGTGCAGAGGAATCTCAGAAGTCAAGTAACTGGTTGGGAAAATGCCCAGAAAAGGGAAAAAAAATAAGACCATAGAAGTGTACTTTCTTGGGGAACAGATATTTCCACCTTTCCTTTCTGATGAGGAAGTACAATGCTTACCATCAGGGAAAGACATAGAAGTCAAGGCCTCTGTACCCCAAACACCTGAAATAGATATCCAATGGGCTCAGGCCATGGAAGAGCTCAAAAAGGATTTTGAAAATCAAGTTAGACAGGTGCAGGAAAAACTGGGAAGAGAAATGAGAGAGATGCAAGAAAAGCATGAAAAATGGGTCAATATCCTGCTAAAGGAGACCCAAAAAAATGCTGAAGAAAATAACACCTTGAAAAATAGGCTAACTCAATTGGCAAAAGAGGTTCAAAAAGCCAATGAGGAGAAGAATGCTTTCAAAAGCAAAATTAGCCAAATGGAAAAAGAGGTTCAAAAGCTCACTGAAGAAAATAGTTCTCTCAAAATTTTTGTACTTCCATTTCCATTTGTTCAATTTTCCCTTTCAAAGAGATATTCTCATCAGTTAATTCTTTTTTTATAATTTAAAAATCATTGGCCAGTTTTTCTTCTATTTCCTTCTTCAGCTGTTCCAGAAGAGCTGTTTGTGCATGCAAGCAGTTCATCGTCCCTTCTGAAGTTTCAGATGGAAGTACAGTCTCAGTATTGACCTCTTTGGTATTTGTGTTTTGGTCCATATCCTCATAGAAAGAGTCTATGGTTTTTTCATGCTTATTTTGCTTTTTCTTGTTCATGATGGTGATTGTGTGTTGTGACTTCTGGTTCTTTCAGTTAGAAGCTGCAGAACTTGGTGTTGAGCCAGCTTGTGTGAAAAAGCTAAGAGCAGGTTTTTGTTTTGTGTTTCCCCGATCAGCCCTGGGATTAGCTTGTTAAGTGTGGGGGGAGGGGGTGGTCTGGTCAAGGGAGATCTCTTCAGTTGAACTGAGGCAAAGGCAAGCTCAGGGGATGGTGATCCCAGCTGTCCTATTGTCTTCCCATTTCTCCTGGAATGCTGAGGCATGCCTAAATGCTAGTGTGAGTTCCCACCCCTTCTGGGGCTCCTCTCCTGGTGCTGAAGCTTGCCTGGGTCCTAGTGAGAGTTTCCTCCACTCTGGGTCCTCTGTCTTTCCAGTTTGCCTCCGCCACAGTAGAAGGAATCCCCCTTAGCTATTTTCCTAGCCTCAAGTTACCCTTATGGAGACTAGAATCAGAAATCCCTCTGCAGATGGGAAAAGCCCCTGCCTTCTGAGCAGCTGCAACTACTGTAGACCCAGAAATGAGACTTCCAGCCACCAAAGTCCTTGGCATTATTAAATAGTTTAACATCAGAAACCAGTTATGGTTTTATCAGTGGAAATGATGTACATGGCCACATCCAACTACTGCCTACTAAAGACCAGTGGTTCTTTCTATCTGACTATCTATTGTCTCTATTAGGATATAGGATCTATATATAGGGCAGAGACTATTTTTTGTTTACCATTTGTATTCTCAGTACTTTGTACATGTTGTGTTATTGTTGTTTGGTCATTTCAATCATGTTCCACTCTTTATGACCCCATGTAGGGTTTTCTTGGCAAAGATACTGGAATTGTTTGCCATTTCCTTCTTCAGGTTATTTTACATATCAGGAACTGAGTCGAACAGTTAAGTAACTTATCCAAAGTCGCACAGTAAATGCCTGAAGTCAGATTTTAACTCAGAAAGATGAGTCTTCCTGACTCCAGGTCTGGCACTATATCGACTGTGCCACTGAGCTGTGCCCTGTTTTGTATATAGTAAGTATTTAATAAATGCCTTTTCATTCATAGTTCCCAACTATGGGAATTCCCATCATTGATTATGGCTAGACAAATTCCTCAGCTTCATATCTCTACATGTACTGTGAACAAAGGTAGAGAAAATATGCAACCATTCTGATAGGTCCACTACGAATCTATATTATACAGCCTCAACTGGGCCCTTACTGCTATTAGACAATCCTACTACACTTCTCTTATCAATTCATTATTCTATTCTTCACAACAGCTCTTCCAAACCTTTTCATACCTCTTCAGACCTCTCATGACTCTTCCTCTCTCTTAACTGAGAACCTTGATTCATTTTATGGACAAAATGGTGGCCATTCACAGTGAACTCCCTCTTCCTCATCTCCTAACAATCAGTTGCCTTCTGCTACTCTCTTCTCCTTCACCCCTGTCTTACATGAAGAGGTGGGCCTTTTTCCTGGCCAATGTTAATCCCTCTACTTCAAGTGATCCCATTCCATCCTCCTATCTCTCCTCCAACAGATTGCCCTCTCTGTCATCCCCTCTCTTTCACTTATTTTTAATCTCTTCCCCTCTACTGGCTCATTTTCTACTGCCTCCCAACATGCTAATGCATCCTGAAAAAAATCTCATTTGATCCTTCCATCCCTGCTGTGATCCTATATATCTTCTGCCTTTAGTAGCTAAACTCCTAGAAAAAGTTGTCCACAATAGATGCCTGCTTTCTCTCCTCTCACTTTCCGCTTACAACCTGGCATTTGACTTTATCATTTCACTTCAACTGTTCTCTCCAAAGTTACTAAGGATCTCTTAATTGCCAAATACAATGGCCTTTTCTTAATCCTCATTCTCCTTGATCTCTCTGCAATTATTGATTACTCTCTCCTCCTTGATACTCTCTTCTCGCCAGGCTTTTGGGATACCACTCATGTTGTCTTCCTAACTATCTATTGACTGTTCTTCCTCAGTCTCTTTTGTGAATCCTTATCCAGGTCATGACTTTTAACTGTAGGTTTCCATTAGAGTTCTGGCTTCTTCTCTTCTCCATCGACATTGCTTCACTTGGTCTCATGAGTGTCTATGGATTTAATGAGCATCTCTATGCTGATGATTCTCAAATCTACTTTTCCTGCCCTGATGCTTCTCCTGACCTCCAGTTTTGCATTTCCAACTGCCTTTCAGACATCTCAAACTGGATGTCCAGTAGACATCTTCAAACTCATTATATCCAAAACAGAACTCACCAACTTTCCCCTTAAGCCCTCTCCCCTACTACCTTACCTATTACTACAGAAGCAACACCATCTTCCTGTCCCTCAGACTCTCAATCTAAGAGACACTCTAGATTCCTCATTATCTCAAGCCAACTCCCATCCTCCATCCAAACTGTTGCCAGGGCCTGCCAGTTTCATCTTTGTAACATCTCTTATGCCCCCTTCTCCCTGAAACTACCACCCCTCTAATGTAGGCCTTCATTACTTCATGTCTTGATATCTACAACAACTTGCTAGTGAGTCTGCCTGCCTCAAGTTTGGGTACACCCTCCAATCCATGCTCTCATCATCCACTATAGTGATTCCTCACCCTTCCTCCCCTTAATAAACTCCTATTGTCCCCAGGAGCAAATAGAAAATGCACTTTATGGCATTCAGACCTTCATGATCTACCCCCTCTAACTGACCAGTCTTCTTCCATCTTACTCCCCACCATGTATTCTATGACAAAGTGACACTGGCCTCTTGAATGTTTCATGAACAAGACACTCCACTTCTCAGTTCCAGGAATCTTTTCTGACTGCACCCTGTGTCTGGAAAGCTCCCTATACCCCACTGCAACTACTGACCTCCCTGGCTTCCTTTAAGTTTCAACTAAAATCTCACCTTCTACAGAAAGCCTTCCCTAATCCCCTTTACTTCAACGATTCCCTTCTTTTACTTATTTCCTATTCATCCTGTACATAGCTTGCGTTGAACATATTTATTTACATGTTGTTTCCCTCATAGATTGTAAGTTCCCTGTGGGCAAGGAATGTCTTTTGGCTCATTTTGCATCCCCAGCACTTAACGAAAATTGACTGATTGATTGATTGGTTGAGGCCCCTCTTCAACTTCCCGTGGCAAGTGGCTTCTTCTCCAGGCTAAATATTTCTAGTTCCCTCCATGGATTATTTTCCATGTGACAGGGTTTCCCAACACACTCCATACCATCCTAACTGCCCTGCTCTGGGTTATCTTTAATTTGTCAATAACTTTAAAGTGTAACTCACACCTGGACACATTTCAGATTTGGTCTGACAATTTTAGAGTGCAGTGGAATTAATATGTCCCTTGAATGAACATTCTATTATTAATTTAGTCTTAGACTGTATGAACTTTTGTAACAACCATATCCTTTTATTGGCTCATAGTGAGTTTGTGCTCTATCAAAACTCCTACTTATTATTATTTTATGTGAATAGCTGCCAAGTCAGGAATTACACACCAACTTCTTCATGTAATTGATTTTTTAAAATCCAAATTTGAGATATCACATTTATTCCCATTAAATTCCTTTTTTTTCGGTTTTGGTTAACATTCTAACCTGTCTTTCAAGAACTGATTCTGTCATCCAACACACTGTGTCACAGAATTATATCCTCTACAAACCTGATAAGCCTGCATTCAATGCCCAAATCCCCCTTTTGACACTCACTATTTCTGTAGCATAGAGCAAATAACTTAATCTCCCTGGGCCTCAGTTTCCTTTTCTATAAAATAACCCTAAAACTATTATCCTATGATCCTAAATTGTTGACAAAAATGTTGGACGCACTGGGCCCAGGACAAAATCTTTATGGAAGAGCTGTCTTCTACTTTAATATTCCCCACAGTAGCTAGTGCATATACAGCCTTCTCTTAATTATTAATTAAATGAAACAGGAAAGTACAAAGGAAGAGAAGTTAATCCATTCAATTTTCCTCCTACTTCCACTTGCCTCTCACCCTCACCCAAGAAATTTACATAATTCAGTTCTATTTCCTGTGATCCTTAGGTGTGACCAGAGTGGAGTCAATGAGTCAGTCAATTAGCATTTATTAAGTGCCTACTATGTGTTAGGCTAAGCACTGGAAAGACAAAGAAAAGCAAAAGATAATGCCTGCTTTCATGTAGCTCACAGTCTAGAGGGGAGACAACATGTAAGCAAATAAGATGTACAAGATAAACATTGTATAGTCTCAGAAGAAAGGCAGCAAGCTTAAGGAGGACTGGGAAAGTCTTTTTCCATTAGGTGAGACTTTACCTGAGATATGAAGGATGCCAGAAAATGAAGATGAAGAGATAAACCATTCTAGGCATGGGGATCAGCCAGTGAAAATATTCTGGGTTGTGAGACACAATATAGTATTCAAGGATGGTCAAGGAGGCCAGTGTCATTGGACTGCAGGGTACATGGGGAGGAGTAAGATATGAGGTTACGAAGATTATGAAGGGCTTTAAGAGCTAAACAGATGATTCTATATTTGATCCTGGAGGAAAAGAGAGCCACTCGAGTTTATTGAATGGGGAGGAGGATACGGTCTGATCTGCATTTTAGGAAGATCAATTTGACAGCTGAGTGAAGGATAGATTGGAGTGGGAAGAAATGAGGCAGGGACTCCAACCAGTAAGTAACTGGAATAGTCCATGCATGAGGGGATAAGGGACTACACCAGAGTAGTTGCATAAGGGAGAAGGGGGAATATATGAAGGAAGAATGACAGGATTTGACAACTGATTAGATATAGGAGAAGGCGAGAGAACAAAGAATTGAGGATGACCCCTAGACTGTGAGCCTGGGTAAAGTAAAAGGAAAATTACAAAGAGGGCAGGCTTTGGGGAAAAAGATAACGAGTTCTTTTTTTAACATGTTGAGTTTAAGGTGTCTACAGGACAACCAGTTTCAGGATAGCTAAAAGATAGTTGAAGATACAAATACTGGAGGTCTGGTGAAAGGATAGTGTTGGATAAATAGATCTGAGAACCATTATCATTGAAACTATGGGAGCTGATAAGTGAAATTGTACAGAGGGAGAATAAAAGAGAGTCCAGGACTTAGCCATGGGGGATACATCATTAACATCTAGGGGCGACCTGTATGAAAAACTAGCACAGGAGACTGAAAAGGAGCAGTAGAGGATTGAAATGATTCATGAAAATGGTCAAGAGGGGGAAGGGAGGACAGTTTAGCCACAGCAGAAGTGATGGCCTGGGAAAAAATTGAGGGATCAAGTGATTGGAGATCATAAGGAGAACAAAAAACATGGTCTGAGTTGCAAAGCAGAGGGAGAGGTGAAATGACAAGGGATTATAATCAGATGTAGGCATTTCAGAGTTTTATGAACATGGACACTTATGGGTGATGATAATATCAAAGTTATGACCATATCTGTATATATTTGTGATGGGGAACAGGCCATGGGAAATGAGCAAAATTCTAGAATTGAAAGGTTAGGATTTTTGAGGGAGCATCAGTGAATGTGTTGAAGTCCCAAAGAATGAAGGAAGGAATTAGGGAGAAGAAAAAAACTGTGAACTACACATGGAACTCACTAAGGAAGAAAGAAGAGTGCCCTGGAAGTCTATAGCTACCAGAATCTTGATTGGGTGATAAATATGTATTAGATTAAATGAACCTCAAAAGAGGAGAAATTATGGAGTGATGGTAGTAGAGGGTGAGCATGGAAGTGGCAACAGGAAGTAAGGAGTAATGTAACTCCCCCACAATCCCCCCAAAACAGTAAGTCAGGATTATGACCAAAAGTACAACCAGTGCTATGAAGGATAGCCATGGAAGCTATCAGGAGGGAACCAAGTGTCAGTGAATGAAAGAACATGGAGGGAGGAAGAAAGGACAAGCTATAAAAATGCAATCCAGTTTGTTACCTATGTAATAGGTATTCCACAGAGTACAATGAAAGCATTGAGTAATTTTAGAGTAGGAGGATTAGGGGGACATGAGAATAAGGGAGCAGTAAGCAGGGGGGTGGAGAACAGTACTTGAATGATAACTCCCAGAATCATTGGGATGGGATGGATATGGTGGGGTAGAAATATATTAATCAATGAGGAAGGAATTCAGTTAGGTTATCGTTTCCCACAGGGGTTCCGTCTCAAGTGGAGTTGTCCCAGGATGTCAGGCAGCTGTATGTGACTGGAAAGTTGGGGAATGGGGGGAGAAGCCAAGGAAGGCACCCAGGTACTGGTAAGAAAATCCCATGGATCTCTAGGAGGGCAGAGTGGATATTTGTCTGAAACACCAGGAGTAAACAGGGCTTTGTCTCACGAAAGCCAGTCGTAGCAGAGCTTAACACCTAGTTAGAAACAGTTAAAAGAGAAAGCTTCTAGATAATACCCTGGGATGAGGTCCTTTTCTGCCCTGTTCCTATTTCCCTGTCCCATCCAGCAGCCTTTCTAAAAGGAGTCTTATACCAATGTGTCATAGTTTCTGTCTCCTTACTACAGGTAACTGCTTAGGCTACAACTCCTTCCTTTCCTTCAACTGAGAACATGCTTCATGCCATTTTCCTTAGATGCCCACAAAACTTCCTGGTTATAGCTCTTTTCCTAATAGCCAGCCTTTTCCTATACCTCCCTATAACTCTCCTACCCAACATCCAACTCAGGTTTTGTGCCTTTGCCCAATGAAGATGGGTAGCTAGGCGGCTCAGTGGACAGAGTGCTGGGCCTGAAAGCAGAAAGGCTTGAGTTCAAATCTGACTTCAGATATTCACTAGCTCTGTGACCCTTGGCAAATCACTTAACCCTGTTTACCTCAGTTTCCTCATCTGTAAAATGAGTTGGAGAAGTAAATGGCAAACCACTCCAGTATCTTTGCCAAGAAAATGCCAAACGGGGTCACAAAGAGTCAGATACAATCGAAATGACTGAACAGAAACCACCACCACCAATGAAGGTAAAACATGCGGTGGTTTGGCAAAGGAGCCAAACCTTTACTGGATCAAATCTGTGCTTTACTGTTTCCAGTGAAAACAAATAAATGAAAAACCCCACAAAAATAAACCCCTACCATCCCTCTCATCAATTACTCCAAACTGTATTTTAAAGGGATAGAATATCTTGTCTCTGCTTCTCCAATGACTCCCCCTGCTCCAGGCAAATCTGTAGTATTGGAAAGGTCTGTAGCTGCCAATATTTATAGATGCCCCATTTCATTAGGTAAATGTTACCTTTTCAATGACTAGGTTTAGCTTCTCCTTTTTTTCCCCTCCCTAGCGAGAGTTAACTGTGCATCAGAGTCTATTAATCTTATAAACAGTTATGGTGCTGAATAGGCTGAATCAAACAGCTGAGGTTTGAAAGAAGTTGACTTTAGAGAGCCATAATAATGAAACTCTGTGATGTAGAATCACGTCTTCTGCTGATTAGGAATAAATCTTTGAGTTTTAGAAATCTTAAATATACATGATCTCCAGATTTTTTTTTTTTTTTTTTTACAAATGATGAAATAGAAAATACAAGAAAAGACCAGTGTTCTTTGATAGGCAGTTAATGCAATCCCTCTAAGTTTGGTGGACTCACTATGAGCTTGACCTTGGCCTTTCATTTTTTGATCCAGCTTCATTCCCTTTCTCTTTAAGCTCTAAAAAAGCTCACTAGAGTTCATCTTCTCTGCCCTTCCATCAGCCACGATAGGGAGATAAGAAAGAGAAAGAGCAGGAGGAGGTCGTGGGTTGTGCTGCTGTCCTCTTCAATCCAGAGATGTGTTTGTCTGTTTCTTTAATTTTGTGCAGTGGCATAAAAAAGGAATTTATTTTTCTCCCAGATGCAACAAACAGATGCTGGGGACCAGGGACCTTGCATAATCAATGAATGATATGTTATAAAATCTTTAAAACTGCTGAAAGAAATCAGAATTTCAGCAAATTCTCATCTTTAGAGCTGTTTGTTTTGATCAACTAAAGAGAGAGGGGGGAAGTCAGTTATGCATAAAACCCCATCTGTTATTATAGTTCGGTATGAATGCAGTTGGAAAAGGAATAGTGCAATATTTGAGCTGTGTTATTGACCACGTAGAAGCTGAAGACTACATCGGCGATATTGATAACTGCCATAATCAATTAGCATTTAACTTTTTGTGAAGATCGTGGAGGCGATCGGTTCTTTCCATTTTAATGTGTATCTTCAGAGTAATTTTATAAGCTCTTTAAATGATGCTCCCATTTTTACAACACTACATAATTTGATTATGGAAACCATCATCTAACTCTTAGTTATGCAGATGTTCCATCAAAATGATTTTTCCATGTTTGGAAAGAAGTTTATAAAAGTTTCAGAGCATTTAAGAAAAGCACAAATTGCTGTTCCACATCCACAACAGCATGGCGGGTAACTCATGCCAAGCAAGATCTTTTATGGCCTGGAGTCTTGGAAAGTCTCACTTGAGAAAGAAGGATTTCAGAAATAAAAGTTTCCTTTGTTTCTCTTCTTAAGATTTAACTTATCAAAATAAGTTTGATTGATGACTTTTGTTTTCAAGCCGAGTTATTTATGAATATATTCTCCCCATCAATGAACTCTCTTTTATAACAAAGAGAAACTGTGAAGCAAAAGCAACTCATAGATAACCTGATAATGGACATATTACACAGGCTCTGGAGCTACAATCCCAACCCCCACCACCACCCGCAAGTTGAGTCTCCAGAGAGCAGTTGCTAGGTCCCCTCTGGTTTCTAGGAGCTGGGGATATATGCCTACTCCCATAACTATTGAACCCCTACTGATACATTTCTCCCATTGATTATCAGTCAATATCAATTAGCCAGCCAGAATTAATTAACTTTGAGGAATGGGTATTCTCTAATAATAGAGCAGTTGGGACAGATGCTGCAAAACTTGCCTGCCCCTCCAAAAAAAAGCCAGTATATATGGAGCCTGGGAGAAAATAGATTCACAATTGGTATGCACATTTAGCAAAGGGGGAACTCACCTCTGGAAATCTTTTTTTTGTTTGTTTGTTTGTTTTTTGGGAATCATCAAAATGTCTCCCTTGGCTATGGTGTAGCTTTGCTTCTGGGCTCCTTGTAGAGCCTTGAATCTGCCTTTCTTCATTCCCATTTAGTCTATCTTCAGTTCCCAATGCAGACGCTGTTGCCAACTGCTGTACCCAGGACACAGAGAGGACACCAATGACAAAATCTAAACCCTCAAGTAGTTTGAAGTTAATAAAACCCTTCTCCAGCCAAGGTGGGTAGTGGTGAAGGACACTGGGACTGAAGCTGAGGTTCTTCACCAAAAGCAATTCACTGTCAAGGGTAGCCTCCTCTTCTCTTTGCCAACAACACTCAAATCCCAGGATTCCAAAACGATCTTCTCTTTTATAGGTGATCCATAGGACCTGATCAATTATCTTTGATCAGTCTGAACAGACTTCCTACCTGTACTATCACTGCAATCCATCCAATAGCTTTCAAAGAAATGCACATTGATCAAGGACATTTTTGCCCTTAGTCTATAGCTTATGATTGATTGATTCAACTGAGACACTTGCCCAAATAACAATGATATATGGGTGTAGCATCTCTTTAGTTACTTTAAGTGGAGTGATTTGACTGATTGTTTCAATTAACCCTACCCCTTACATAGGCAATATTCTGCATCTAATAGTCTATGGCCTGCCTCTCTTCATAGAGGAAGGAGGTATATTTTATTACCTTTTCTCTGAGACCAAAACTGACTATTATAATTATTCTGAGTATGGCTTATTGCCACCGCTCTCTGGGTCTGCTAATATAGTAGAGGCTGCTGGGTGGCATAGTGGATGGTGGGCTGGATTGAGAGTCAGGAACATTAATAAGATACATGAGCCTGATACAAATATTTATAAGATATGTGACCCCCAGCAAGGTATTTAATCTCTCTCGGCCTCAGTTTCTACATTTGTAAAATTAGGATAATAAAAGATGGCTGAGTAATCATCACAACTTCCAGCTAGTTAACTACCCAGTGATATGGTTTGTCTGGGTCTGGAGATTTCGATTCACTGAGATAGATGCTCTCTTAATATTTCCTTACCTGGATTTCATTTCCTTGTTAACCTTTTTGTTATAGTGTTCCCAGTCTGGAGGGCATTTTGCTTCAAAGAGAAAAAAGAAACAAAATAAGACCTGAGTGACTCTGCTTTCTTTCTTTTATTGTTATCATTGTTCCAAATGCTTCAAACAGCAGCCTTATCCCTTCTTTGATCTTCCTCTTGTCCCCAACATAGTTTTAAAAACCTCTTTTGTTGTCCTTAGCATTGGCCACCAGCTTTGACTCATCATTCAAAGTCTTATAGATCTGATGCTATTCTGAGAGTGTCATGGGTTTTTATTCAATGACTCAGAGGCACCTATGAAGTCGTCTGTTTCTCTGTGTTAATACCTACAGTTCCATTTATTTGTTGTCTAACCTTTGGACATTTTTGTATAGACACTTGAGGCCGTGGATTTTGCTACTGATTCCTTTCTTGGATTTAGTCTCAAATGAATTTTTGGAGGTACTCTGTTTCTATTCCACTTCCTTGATTCTACTCTCTATAATTGGGGTGTATGGGTATCCAAGGGAGACTAGCATCTCGGATGTGAGGACTTGCCAAGCCCTTTGGGAGGCTGCTTATCCACCTTTGGTGTCTCCCTAGCACTCAACACTTATCTGTGGTTCCAAGAAGCTATAGTATGGCCAGTAGCCACACCTTGGCTGTCTCAGTAGAAAGGCCAAACAAGACTGAGGGTAACCAAAAGATCACAAACCTGTCAGTGAGTTAGGGGAGTGTCTACCGTAAGCATATGACGACTTCCTCTGGTAGAGTGGGCCAATGAGAACAGTTTGTTCCAATGGCTACAAAAACAGCTGAAGCAGGTACTTTGGAGCACTTAGAGGTTGGTCAGACATTGAAGATGCCAAGGTCAGCCACTGCATCCTGAGCCACTGCCAGTTATTTTGACTTTTGTTTTGTCACTAGACTTCAGCGACTCAGGAAGAGAGAGTGAAGATGAAGGCTTTGTGCAACTCTGCCTCACTTAAATTCAATTAATGAATCACCCTGTGATGTCATAGGTCCTCTTTAAAAGGACAAACAACCACTCTCCTTATCTTATCTAATTTTGGGAATTGATATAGGCAGTCTTCTCTTGGTCCCTACCTTTACAAGTTAAAGCCTTTTTGATTAGATTTGTAAGACAGATATATTCTTACCTGGGCTTGTTAGGTATACTCCTTCTCTGGCCATCAGTTTTCTGTGGCATTTGACGCAATGGAACAACCCCTTGTTTTACATACTATGTTTTTCTTAGGTGTTTTGTGACACTGCTTTTTTTGTGTGTGGTTCTCCTCCTATAGGTCTGACTTCTTTCTCCTTTGTAAGATGGCGACTGATTAGCTGCGTCTTGGTTGCTCTCTGTATACCCTTCTCAGTGGTCTCATTAGCTCTCTTGGATTCAAGTATTTATCTCTATTGAGATAATTCTGAAATCTAAATCTTTAACTTTCATCTCTGTCCTGAGTTCCAGACTCACATCTCCACCTATTTGTCCCATAGACATCTCATCCTCATCAAATCCAAAACACAACTCATTATATTTTCCTCTCAGCACACCCCTCCTCTGAACATCCCTACTTTTGTCAGACATGCCACCATTGTTCCAAATATGTGTGCTTAACCTACATTTATTCTTCACTTTTCACCCTCACTCACCTCTTTTACCCACCATCTCATCAGTTACCAAGTTTTGTCAAGTCTAACTACCTCAACATCTCTGGAACCTTTCTGCTTCTCTCTACTCAGACCATTACCACCCCACTTCAGGTTTGCATCACCTCTTGCCTGGATTAATAAATTACTTCCTAATTGTAAGATGGTTTCAAGCAGCATACATTCTACTGAGAGATACCATATATATGCATTCATATATACACAAACACAACTAGTCTCCCTCTATCTTGGTTCACCTTTCTCTAATCCATCCTCCACCCTTGTGCCAAATTGCTATGTCTAAAACATAGACCAGATCACATCAGTCCAAGAAGCCTCAGTGGCTCTCTATTGTGTTTAGGACAAAGTACAGACTTCTTTGTTTGACATTTGAAGACCTTCACAAACTAGTGCCATCTACTTCCCAGACAAATTACAAATCATTCTCCCTCACACTATACGATCCACCAAACTGGCATACCTACAATGTTCCCTGTGCACTATGTTACGTCTCTTATCCTCCATCCTTGGAATGTTTTCCCTCCTTACCCCTCCTCTGGATGCCCCTGGTTGCAGGAGAATGTGTTCTGCTTGAAGGCAGGGACTATCTCACTTTGAATTTGTATCTTTAACACTTATCAGGGTATCCCTCATATATGAGAGGCTTAAAAATGCCTGTTGCTCAACTGTTTGATGAAGAAAGAGTGAAACTAATTGCATTTGGAAAACTGTGCTCTGTTTTCAATGATCTCAGTTTTTCCCTGGGGGACAACCCATCTTTTCAATATCACATTTCTTCTAATGATTCTGTATAGTCATGAATCATGTAAAACCATAAGCTTCCAGGCCTTGATTTTGTGTTGTCTATTAGTGTGCGCACGTTCCACATGCCAATGGTGAGTGGAATCACCTTTGCAGATGTTTTTGTACATTTTATACATTTTTTTGTGTTTTGATCACATAGTGGGATTCCCTGCCTGCCACGGTAATCAAGTCAGGGTTGAGTAAGCAGACAATGTTTAGGGCACCTTTTCTAGCCCATTCCTCACACCAGGAGGTGAGCATGCAATCCTTAAAAGGCTGGTCAGACACCTGTGGGCTGCCGAGTCCCACTGCTGCTTCCAGTGAGAAACGACCCTAGGGCCTGGGCCTGTGTGCAGAATTGTGACTACAGCTCCTAATGTAAACTCTCCTGCTGCTATAGCATTTGCCTCTCACCACAGGACTTTGAGGCGTAATAGTGAAATGGTATAGGTGATGTCTTCTGATTTGTGCATAAATTGGATTTAAGTGAGGCAGAGTTGCACAAAGTCATCAACCTCACTCTGTCCTCCAGACTCATCACAGTCCAGTGGCAGGACAGAGTCAAGATGGCTGACGATGGCTCAGGATGCAGTGGATGACCTTAGCATCTTCAGTATCTAACCAAGCTCTAAGTGCTCCACATCTCCTGCTTCAATTGCCTTCATGGCTATTGGAACAAATTATTCTCATTCACCCATTCCACCAGAGGAAATCTTCACATTTTTGGGGTAGACACCCCCTAACTCACTAATGGGTTTGAGAAGCCTTCATTACCCTCAACCTAGTTTGGTCCATCTGCATGTTGAAGCTTCTTGGAGCCACAGGTGAGAGTTAGGTGGAACAGGTGGACACCAAAGGTGGAAAGAGCCCTGAAAAGGGCTCAGCAGTCATCACATCAAAGGTACTGGTCCTACCTGAACACACCCTAAACCCCAAAATCCAGTAGACCTGAAAGAAGAACTGGTCTTGTTGCAAGAGAATTCTACAGGTATCACATCCAAATAGCAGCCCTGAGTGAAACAAGGTTGGCAAATGAAGGCCAGCTTACTGAAGTTGGAGCTAGACACACCTTTTTCTGGAGTGGGCACAGTGAAGCAGACTGCCATGAAGTTGGCATGGGTTTTGCAATCAAAACTAATCTAATCAGCAAGCTGGTATGCCTGCCAAAAAGAGTGAATGACAGCTTCATGACAATGCAATTCCCACTCACAGGAAAATGCTATGCCATCATCATCAGTGCCTATGCTCCCATCATGACAAACCCTGAGGAAGTCAAAGAAAAATTTTATGAAGACCTAGAGACCCTTATTGTCAATATGCTGAAAGAGGCCAGGCTTATGATTCTGGGTGACTTTAATGCTAGAGTAGGCTCAGACTATCAGACTTGGCAGGGAGTCATAAGGAGGAGTGGAGTTGGAAACAGCAACAGCGATGGTCATTTACCGCTGAAGACTTGTGCATCACATGACTTTCCCATCACCAACACTGTCTTCTGTTTACCTAAACATAATAAAACTTCTTGGATGCACCCTCTCAGCAAACATTGGCATCTAACAGACTATGTGACTGTAAGGAGAAGAGACAGACAAGATGTGAGAGTAACAAAGGCAAATGTGTGGTGCAGAGTGCTGGGCTGATCATAGACTTATCCTTTCCAAGCTAAATATTCGCATTCATCAAAAGCACCACCCCCAAGGCAAAATGACTACCAGAAGAATTAATGTCAACAAATTAGAGCTCTTCTCGGAGCATGAACAGTTTGTTGCTAACTTGGAGGAAAAGTTGAGCCAACATATAGTTGGCAACAATTTTCAGAGATTTGATGTACAGCACTGAATTTGCTCATCGGGGTCAGAACACTCACAAACACCAAGACTGGCTTGATGAAAATGATGGAGAAATTCAGAAGCTGCTAAATGAAAAAATGAGAACTCTACAGGATTTACCAGCAGGAGAGTTCATCCACCTCTAAGAAGGCAGCATTTAATTCCATCAAAAGCAAAGTACAAGCACAGCTTGGAGAGATGCAAGATTCCTGGCTCAGTAAGAAGGCAGATGAAATTCAGTTTTATGCTGATAGTAACAAGCCAAAGCATTTTTATGATTCCCTGAAAATGATTTATGGACAAAAACCTATTGTGCATCACAACTACTCAGTGCTGATGGAGTCACATTGATTAGTGATAAGGACATGATCCTAGAGTTTGTTTTTTTTTTCTCTTAAAAGATCACCTTTAAGTCCAAATTGCTGTGGTACCAGATCAAGCCCTACTTGGTCACCGTTTGGGTCCTGACTGGCTCAGAATGGATGCAAATAACAATTTTTTCTGTTTTGGTCAGAAACCCTTCCAGACCATTTGGTTTTGTTTTTTTTAAGAAGCTCTTCTTTGCCTCATTTTTTATTAAGCCTCTTCAAGTCAAACTGAGACCTGTTAAAAACCTTAGCTTGAACAGGCCAAGGTCCCCTAATGCATTCTGGCCTATCTCCAGTTGTGCTGATTCATATCTGGCCATTGGACCCAGATGGCTCTGGAGAAGAAAGCGAAGCTGATGACTTTGCACAGCCCTCCCTCACTTAAATCCAATTCACTTGCATGTCTTGGCATCACCTCCCTGATGTCATGGTTCTCTTTGAGAACTATGGACAAAATAGCAGCAGCAATCACCATGTCCCAAGCGGGTACTTGCTTTTCCCTCCCTATATTTCATTTTCTTCTCCCAGGGACTTTCTTTTTGCTTATATTTGTTTCCTATTACTTAGCACAGTGCCTGGCACATAGTAAGGATTTAATAAATGTTTGTTGCCTTGGCTTGCCTATAGAAATAAATATTTCAATAATATAATCAATAAATTCAATTCATTTCAATAAATCATTTGCACCTTAAGTTTTTCATAGATACCCATGGTACAAAGGCCTTACCTTATCTTTCAGTGATGCAACTAAAAGCATTTTTATTAAATCTCCTACTATTATTAAGCTTCCAATCCTTTGAAATGAATTAAATAGGATTGAGGGGCAGCAAGGTGGCACAGCATAAATAGAGGGCAAGGCCTTGAGTCAAGAAGACTCATTTTTCTGAGTTCAAATCTGGTCTCAGATACATACTAGCTGTGTGACCCTGGGCAAGTCACAAAACCTTGTTTGCCTCAGTTTCTCATCTATAAAATGAAATGCAGAAGGAAATGGCAAACCACCCAGTACCTTTGCCAAGAAATCCCAAATGGGGTCACAAAGAGTCAAACACGACTAAAAAAACTCAGCAACAATGACAACAACAGAATTGAACTGAATTGAATTCAAGCGAATTGTCTTCTGAACCTGCAACAAACTCTCCACTGAAGAGGACACCAGCGCGCAGAGTCATAGTTAGGAAATTTTATACTTAGAGAAAGTACCAAAAACTAGGAAAAGCAACCTGAAATGCTCCTTCAGTTGTCCGGGAGGGCCAAGATGCCAGTATGCCAGTGAGAGGCTGCTGTACTACACCTCTATTCTGCCCTTCTTGGTGAGCTTATTGGCTTCAGTGGGTTAAATGATCATCTCCCTGCAGATCATTCCCACAACCAATCCAGCTGTTTTCTCTTTTCTGAGTTCAGGTTTCACATCATCCACTTTCTTCTGCACATCTCAAACTAGATGACCCAGATCCATTTCAAACTCAACATGGATAAAATAGAACTTTTTCTCTTTTCCCCTAACCCCTCCCTACTTTCCAACTTTCCTTTACCACTGAAGGCCTCACTGGTTTCCCAAATACCCAGGTTCAAAACCTCAATCATATCATACTCCTCACTTACACTCAAAACAACTATCCAAGCTGTTGTCAATTTTCATCATGTCGACTTCCACAAAATCTTTCCTGTTTTCTCCATTCTCTCCACTCACATGGCCATCACTCTGATGCAGGCACCATCCCCTCAAGTCTGGTCTACTGCAATCTGGTTAGTCTCCCTGTCTCAAGTCTCTTCCCAGGCTAGTTCATCTTCCCCTCAGCTGCCAAAGTGATTTTCCTAAAGCACAAATCTGATCATGTCATCCTCCCTACTCCATAGACTCCAGTGGCTCCTTATTGCCTCCAGGATCCAATGTAACCAGCCTGGGTCCCTTCCCACCTTTCTAGTCTTCTTATACCTGATTCCTTGCCCCACCCTCCAACCCCCATCCACTCTGCTCCTTGGATAGGATTCTCCATCTCCCAGAACCATGTCTTCTCATGGCTTGTCCATGTCTGCAATGTTTCCTTCCTCATCTCAGCCTCCTGGTTGCCCTGATTTCCTTTAAAACTCATATCAAATACCAATGTGTGCAAAAGGATGTTCTCAGTCCCTCCCATCCCTCCTGGTGCTTTCTCTGTGATGTTGCCTTCTGTTTACACCATGTATATCTTCTGTGTATAGTTATCTGCATATTATTTTCCCCCATTAGAAAATGAGATCCTGAAACGTAAAGGCCATTCCTTTTTATCTTTCTTTGCATCCACAGTGCTTAATACAGTGACTAGTATATAGTAAAGTACTTAATAAACCCTTGTTGATTAACTGACTGGGGAGCCTCTGCAAAGGAAGGTTGGAGGACTCAGAATTGAGGAACAGGTGGGCCTCACCCCAGCCATTGAGTTATTTTTTTATTTTAACTAGTTATCCTTACTAACTAGTACTTTAACTAGTATCCTTACTAACTGTACTTTTTTTTCCATGCTGCTAAAAGCATGTAAGTGCTATTAACTACTTCTAAATTGGATACTCTGATTACTTGGTTATCCCACCCCAGTTATGACTCTACTGGATCCTATTCTTTCATTGGTAAGTATACCAACTTACAATAAAGCTAAATGAAGTTTTATTTGGAACAATCATTAAAATAATAGGATCACAGATTGAGAACTGGAAGGAATCTTAGGTTGTTTCACCTAAATTCTTTGTAGATGAGGAAGCTGAAACCCAGAGAAATCAGTTACCTACCTAAAGTCACACAAAAAATAAACAATAGAGATAAAATTCAATCCTATGTTCACTGATTCCAAATGTAGTACTCTTTCTCTTGTACCATATGTATCAAATATCTTATGATATCAAATTCCAGTAATCTAGCATCTCACAATATCCCATAGTAAATATTACCCTATCTCATGTACAGCTCTTGGATAAGGAATCTTTACATGCTGGATAATCCACCAGTTGCTTCATAACCCTCTGTTTGCTGGAGATAGTCCTACAGAATTTGCTGCCCCACCCTCAGCTGGCTTTCTGATCTACTGGTTGCTCAAGGCTCTCAGCTGGCGTAATGGCCTGTAGCATGGTTTCCAATTTCTGCCAGTGGTAAAGCCATCATCACAATCTAGGGCCTTCCCTCAGTCATCTAAGAAGTGTCCAATGGTGTTGCCTGGTTATTTACAGGAGGAGCCTGGGAATTCTCCTCCTGATCTGGCAGGTGAACAAGTAAGCTCTTGTGATTTGTCAGAGTATACAACTCTTTGTAGTAAGTAAGGCATGAGGTCAGGGGTAGGGTTCTTCCCTTGAAGCTCTTACTGTGTATTTGAAGTTCTGCTACATATGAATGCAGGTTTTTCACAGGGAGTTGGAGTGATAGTGAAAGACTAGGAGTCACAATACCTCAATCTGAGTATTAGTCCAATACTTATTGGGACTTTAGGCAAATCACTCTCTGAGCTTCAGTTCCCCCCTTTACCTCATACCTAGTACCTTCCTCTAGTTCCCATTTTAGTCTGATTTTGTACCAGATTGAATCAGTTTCATTGACATTACACCCAGAGGGAATGATCAAAATCTCATCTCATTCCTAGAGTATTATGTAGAACTGGATTGCATCCTGGATGGATTTCCTTCCCAAAGAAAACATTTCCCTAATGGTCTAGAAGATGTTAGTAAGACCCCCCAGCTATTCTATAATTTACTCGCATTAGGTACTAGGTTGGACCACAAATGACTTCCTAAGTGAAAATTCACTCTACATTGAGCTTTTGGATTGGGGGAAGAAAAGGTGTCTTCTGAATTTCCCAAATTATGGCCACTGGAGAAAGGTTAAAACTCACAGCTCCTGTTTTAGTGAATTGTTAGTGGGCACATTTTAGTCCTTAAAAACTCTGAAAGAAAAAAGTGTCATGTCTGCTTATACAGTTGGTGTATGCACATATGGGGGTATTGTATATGTATATGATATGGATGAGTGTAGGTAGATGTGTATACTTCTACAGTTAGGACTCAAGTTGAGATTCTGGGTTTCAAGAACCTGAGAGGAGTGAAAATAGGAAACAGGAAAAGTGGCAAATGTAGAAAACTTTGTTCCTGTGGCAATTCAGGTGGGACTTTTGAATTTCAACACTCTGTCATCTCAAGCTTCATGGTCTATTGCTTCCCTAGCATGGAATTTGGAACCACCTCCCAAACAAAGAGAGAAGTACCCTGTTAGGTTTGAAAATAAGTAATGATGAAGCCAAGCCTTAGCTTTGGTTGGATAAAAAGAAATAAAATTAAAATTCAGAAATTTGCTTTAAATGGGCTGTTAATTGCTGTTGAGCTTTAAATATTTGAGTTTATTAATTTCTCCCTCACCCCATGAATTATATTTCAGAGACATTCCCCTGTTATTAGGCTATTAAATCAGACTTATCAAAAGGGAAGCATTTATTTATATCTTCAGAGACATGTACATCTAATTAAGATAGTGTTACTGTGCATATTTTATATTAGGCAAATGTTGCCTGTGATTTCAGTTTAATCAGCTCTGAAGGGCCTTAATAAGCATTTGGCAGATTTGACTTGGGCTGGGAGGGGTAGATACCTTACATCATGCTAAACAGCATCTTCTTGGGAAAGCTCATTCGGAAAGATGTCATTCTTAGATATTGTAAAGTAATGGCTTAAAGTTACAAGATTCAAAATGGCAACCCTCAGGAAATGAGAAATTTTTAGTTGGGCTGAATTAATTGACTTTTATGGGAATATCACAGGATACTATGAGAGTGACCTAAAATGACATCTCTGAAAGCTCATTGGTGGGAAAATGCTTTCAAATGTTCTCTCATTTCAGCTTCACAACAGCTTCAACACTTGTTGTTCTTGTTAATATTATTGTTTTATTTGTATAAGTTGGTAGAATCAGGTACTAAATCACTATTCCACTAGAGTACCTTTAGATCAAAGATACAGATTTCCTTGTGGTGAGACAAACTATAGAATAGTATGGGAAACAGTGGTGCTGTGGAAAGAGGGCTAGGTTTGGAGTCAGAGGTTGTTAATAAAACTCTGACTCTTTCCCCTTATTATCTGTATTAATTTGGACAAATCCTTTAACTTCTCTAGTCCTCAAGGTCCTAAACTATAAAATGAAGGGATTAGGTTAGTTGGCCTCTAAGGTCCTTTCTAGCCCTCAATTCATTATCCCATGGTTCAGTTTTCTAAATTAACATGAAGATATGATGCACCCCTTTTCCTTTAAAATCACAAAATATTATGTGGAAAAACAGACCAGACACTTGAATGATAATGTGATATCCCTAAATTTACACATGGGCTTTGGTTTCTCAACTAGATTCAACTCCTGTTAAGTGAGAAAGTTTTATGAATTCAAGTCACTATCCATTCATAAATACCTATTATATGCTGTAAGTATTTTTAACAATAATAACTAGCATTTATATAGGGCTTTAAAGCTTGCAAAACAGTTTGCAGAGATTATCCCATTTGCTCTTCACAATGACTTTGGAAGAAAAGTGCTATTATTATCCCTGTTTTACAGATGAGGAAACTGAGACAGTCAGAAGTTAAGGGACTTGCACAGTGTCACATAGCTAAATCAGTGTCTGAGGCAAGATCTAAACTCAGGTCTTCCTGATTCCAGATTCAGTTCTCTATACATTGAACCTCCTAGATGCATGTGCATTTATAAAACACTGCATGAATTAGACTCTCATTAATTAATTTAACTATAAGAATAAGCATCAGGGAGATACAAAGGGAGTTACATGAAAAAAGACAAATTTACATGACTAGAAATAAGGGTGGTATCGCATTGTGTCGAACCTTGCATGCCAGCGAAAGGAGTTTGAATTTTACTTGGTAGACAATAGGGAGGTACTGAGTTGAGTAGTGACATAATTTCCATGAGAAAGATTACATGATATTATCACTAGGAAAAGAATACACCAAAGTTTCAAAGTTTCATGGGAGAGAAGGTGAACAGTGGTGTCATCAATAGAGCTAGTAATCAGAAAAAGGAACAGTATTAAAGGGGGAAGGAAATAAGCTCAGTTTTGTTCTTGTTGAGTTTGAGTTGCTGGCTTTCCGTCTAGATGGAGATGTTCTGTTAATAGTTGGAGATGTGGGTATAAAGCTTCAGAGAGAGGTCAGGTCTGCAAATTCAATTCAATACCATAAGTATACATATAAGAAATGAAGAACTGAGAGTCCTCTGTACAGAGGTGATAGGAAAATTTAAGAACATTATCATTTTTCTAGTCCCTTGCTAGAAAAGAATCTTCTAATTTTAATAGTCTTAGGAAAGTATCTCTCTAGAAGGAGATTAATATTAATAGAAGACATATTATATGTATACACATATATACACACACATATTGCTGAATAGGGAGTTAAGAATATACCTCCACAGTCCAATTTGAATTTTTCCACCAAAGAAAAAGGTTCTGCACAATTATAAATATTATTTGACCATAAAATGGGGTCAAGATTACAGAAGGTAAGAATGCAAATACTTTGGTCCTCTTGAAAACTGAAAAACTTAAAAACTGAAAACTGAAAAACTTAAAAACTACTTAAAAACTGAAAGAAAGAAAACTGTAGTTAATTCTGAATTATCCATAATCCACCAGGTTATGCCTCCTTCCTTGACACTTAAACGAGTTTTGGGACAAGGGAATAGCCTTGTAGCCCACAAAAAGATTTGGGAGGGAGAGAGATATGAGATTATGAAATGTGAGTGCGCACATGACTGAAAAGGGGTATATATGTCTGATCATACGTGTCCGGCCAAATTCCAAAGTCAAATACTGTATCAATCAGTCAGTTAAAAAAATTGTTATTAAGCCACCGCTGTGTGTAAACTTTGCAGGCAACATTGTATTATATTTTCTGTTCTTCTATAGCCCAGAAAATTCAGAAATTGCCATATAAACTCCTTACCAGATACAAATAAGGTTGTCACTTTATAAGTTCAAAATATCACATGTTTTAAATAAGGTCAACAGTAATTATTTTAAAATAGTAAGAAATGGATTTGGTAAACAGGTTGTTTTATTTTTGGTAGCTGATTGATTTTGATGTTGTCAGTGAATTTCTTTTTTTTTAATATAAATTTATTTATTTAACTTTTTACATTCATTTTCACAAAATTTTGGGTTCCAAATTTTCTCCCCATTTATCCCCTCCCCCACCCCAGTACACTGAGCATTCTAATTTTCCCTATCACCAATCTGCCCTCTCTTCTATCATCCCTCCCTTCTCTTGTCCCCATCTTCTCTTTTGTCCTGTAGGGCCAGATGACTTTCTATTCCCCATTAACTGTATTTCTTATTTCCTAGTAGCAACAACAATACTCAACAGTTGTTCCTAAAACTTTGAGTTCCAAATTCTCCCCATCCTTCCCTCCCTACCCATTCCCTTTGGGAAGGCAGGCAATTCAATATAGGCCCTATCTGTGTAGTTTTGCAAATGATTTCGATGACAGTCGTGTTGTGTAAGACTAACTGTATTTCCCTCCATCCTATTCTGCCCCCCATTGTTTCTATTCTGTCTTTTGATCCTGTCCCTCCCCAAGAGTGTTGACGTCAAATTGCTCCCTTCTCCCATTGCCCTCCCTTCCATCATCCCTCCCTCCCTGCTTATCTCCTTCTCCCCCACTTTCCTGTACTGTAAGATAGGTTTCATACCAAAATGAGTGTGCATTTTACTCCTTCCTTTAGTCGAATGTGATGAGGGTAAACTTCATTTTTTTCTCAGCTCTCCTCTTTTTCCCTCCACTAAAAAGTCTCCTGCTTGCCTCTTGAATGAGATATAATTTACCCCATTCCATTTCACTCTCTTTCCTCCCACTACATTTCTCTCTCACCATTTACCTTAATTTCTTTTAAGATACGGTCCCATCCTATTTAATTCACTCTGTGCTCTCCGTCTCTGTGTGTGCATGCATGTGTGTATGTGTGTGTGCGTGCATGCATGCATGTGTGTACATCTGTTTGTGGTCCCACCAACTACCCAGATACTGAAACGTTTTAAGAGTTACAAATATTGTCTTTCCATGTAGGAATGTAAGCAGTTCACCTTTGGTAAGTCCCTTATGACTTCTCTTTGCTGTTTACTTTTTCATGCTTCTTCTCATTCTTGTGTTTGAAAGTCAAATTTTCTTTTCAGCTCTGGTCTTTTCATCAAGAGTGCTTGAAAGTCCTCTGTTTCATTGAAAAACCATATTTTCCCCTGAAGTATTATACTCAGTTTTGCTGGGTAGGTGATTCTTGGTTTGAGTCCTACTTCCTTTGACTTCTGGAATATCCTATTCCACGCCCTTCGATCCCTTAATGTAGAAGCTGCTAGATCTTGTGTTATCCTGATTGTATTTCCACAGTACTGGAATTGTTTCTTTCTAGCTGCTTGCAAGATTTTCTTCTTGACCTGGGAACTCTGGAATTTGGCCACAATGTTCCTAGGAGTTTCTCTTTTTGAATCTCTTCCAGGCGGTGATCGATGGATTCCTTCAATACTTATTTTGCCCTCTGGTTCTAGAATCTCAGGGCAGTTTTCCTTGATAATTTCATGAAAGATGATGTCTAGGCTCTTTTTTTGGTCATGGCTTTCAGGTATTCCCATAATTTTTAAGTTGTCTCTCCTGGATCTATTTTCCAGGTCAGTTGTTTTTCCAATGAGATATTTCACATTCTCTTCCATTTTTTCATTCTTTTGGTTTTGTTTTATGATTTCTTGGTTTCTCAGAAAGCCATTAGACTCCATCTGTTCCATTCTAATCTTGAGAGAACTATTTTCTTCAGTGAGCTTTTGAACCTCTTTTTCCATCTGGCTAATTTTGCTTTTGAAAGCATTCTTCTCCTCATTGGCTTTTTGAACCTCTTTTGCCAATTGAGTTAGCCTATTTTTCAAGGTGTTATTTTCTTCAGCATTTTTTTGGGTCTCCTTTACCAAGGTATTGACCCATTTTTCATGCTTTTCTTGCATCTCTCTCATTTCTCTTCCCAGTTTTTCCTCCACCTGTCTAACTTGATTTTCAAAATCCTTTTTTGAGCTCTTCCATGGTCTGAGCCCACCGGACATCCACCTTGGATGTCTGGGATAGAGAGACCCCGACCTCCACATCTTTCCCTGATGGCAAGCATTGTACTTCTTCATCAGAAATGAAAGGAGGAAGGAACATCTCTTCCTTCCAAGAAAGTAGCTCTCTATGATCTTATTTTGCTTCCTTTTTTCTGGGCATTTTCCCAGCCAGTTACTTGACTTCTGAGATTCCTCTCCACCCCCACCTAGATCCTCCCAGCTAGTGCTTGGGGTCTGAGATTCAAATGCTGCTTCCCAGCCTCAGGGCTTTCCGTGGCGGGAGAGGCTGCTATTCAATGTGAGCTTAATTTCTAGTGCTGGGGTGGGGGCAGGGCCACCTCCCAGGCTCAGTTCCCTCAGGGGCTTTATGCAGAGACCTTCGGTAATGGAGCTCCTGCCTGCTCGGGGAGTCCCAGGCCTCTGCCGCTGCCTCTGCCTCCCAAAGGGGCCCAAGTCACAGAGACACCCTGCTCCCCTCTCGGCCAGCGCAGACATCTCTCTCACTGACCTGTAGCGCCTGTGGGTGGAGGGACCTTCGCAGCCGCCGGAGATTCTGTCCCTGAAGCCTGCTCGGATCTGCTCCTCTAGGGCCACGTGGCCAGGGTAGCTCAGGGGTGGGCTCCGCTTTCCAGAGTGTGATGGACCCCTGTGGACGGCTTTCCAGGGCTCTCTGGAACGGAAATCTCTTCCTCTGCATTGGTGCGCAGCTTGCAGTACTCCAGAATTTGTGGGGAGTTCTTTCTACCGGAAATTTATGGGCTGTGGATTCGGAGCTAGCAGACTTAATTCTTTCTACTCCGCCATCTTGGCTCCTCCCCGTGTAAGTGAATTTCTAATGGGAATTTTTACTAATTGTTGGCCTCTGATTCAGGCATTTCTTATGGAATCTTATGGATTTGGCATGTAAAGAATTTTTCCAAGAGAAGAAAATGCATAGATTCCTAGATAAAATACTGAAAGCTTCCTAAAGATTTCCAACCAAAAATGAGGAAGAAAAAAAATCACAGGAAATAAGAGGATTGTTTTTGTTAGGGGGTTAGCCCTCTGTTACTACCTTTGTGTCTTTTAAGCTCTGGATATTCCATTTCTACTAAATACTTGAGTAACTGGCTGCAGTTCTGTACAAAAATATTGACTATCATCTAGTCAGTTGAAGATTCATTCATTTTTTCATTTATTTCATTCACTATGAAATTATCAAATTTGAAGTTGACTCTGAATGTGGTATGGCATTCTGGACCAGAAAGGAGGAAAGAGAATTCCAATTCATCTATGATGTTTATCAATTCAAAATTAAAGTTGCTGAAAAATATTTTGGAATTAGCAAAAGTACTCATAATGAATGAGTTAACATGAATTTAACTTATGCTGACTTGGCACTATACCTGTGTGGGGAATAGAAAATGTTATCACATGGTCCTTGCTAAGGCCAACCAACTCAAGGTAGCCTCCCCTTTCTATGACCATCTTTTCCCCTGTACAGTGCTCATTCCACTCCTATGGGAAGGATAAATTCATGATATTCTATTCTGTCTTGTAGTATTTTATAAACTTATTCACAGTAAGGTGTTGGATATTCAACATGTTATTCTATTCTTTATTGACTCTTAAAATCATGTCTGAAGAAGCAATGACTAACATAAAGGATCACGTGTCTAATAACATGATTTTTGATACCAGTAGGGAGGGGAAAAGAGAAAGAGAAAGGGGGGGAAGGAGGAGAGGCATTGGGACAGGGGGAGGTGGAGTAAAAGGGAAAGAGAGTCTTTCCTTTCCACATTAAAAATGACAACCTACTTTGTCCACACAGAAGCCAGGACTTCTTAGAGATTACAGTCTTGATGGGGAAGCAAAACACACATGTAAAGTCACCTGGGAACAATTATATCTAACACATGACAAATACATTCAGATTATATCTATACATGATAAGGGAATACTATCAAAAGAAGTCTCAGAAAGGATTTGTGAAAGAGGAAAGTTTTCGACTAAGTCCTTTTCTGTTAATAATTTAAAAGAAATTATCACCACTTACACGTTAACAATAGAAAAACCAAATATAAGTGTAAAGGTAGGGGTCAATTGAGGCAATTGGTCAAATTACCCCACCTCACCTAAAGCAAGTTATAAAATGCTGTGACTTAATACATCAAAACAGGTAAGAACATGCCAATCAATCAATCAGAGCCTTCACAAAGTAGGGGAAATGTTAGTAAATTAAGTCAAACTGACTAATTTATAAATCAATTCATAATCATGGTGGTAAGCACATCATGAAGGGTCCTGAACATCAGCGTTTGAAATATATCCTCAACATACCTTATCCCTAGAACCCTGGGCATGCAGAGAAGCCTACTCTGGAGACCTGACTCAATAGTGCAAGTGAGAGTGACAATAGTAACTCTAGCATGTGCTACTACATGTATGTGTCTAGTATGTGCTACACATACAACTATTTACACATTAAAATGGGTTTCTTTAGGCAGTCCATCCATAACAGCACGTTGAGTTACTTCCTCATTCATCTCTGTGTTTGTGTATCCATTTTCCCATACCTATACTCCTAGTTGGTGTATATACTGTTCTTCCTCTGCTTTCCTCACATTAGTCTTTCCAAAATCCTTTATAATACTCATACTTCATAAGTTTGATGACATTGTAGTGATTTACTCAATTGACATACCCTATTTTATTTGGTCATTTTCCAACTATTGCACTCTTAGGTCATTGCAATTACAAGTAAGGTTTCTCTGATATTTTTGAATGAGTATCACTTTTTCTTTATGATGGCATGCAAGGTATTTTTCTGTACTTAAATAGATTTGTCATCTCATCAACCTTAGTATTCCTATCATCTATGCAGATGACAATCTACATGAGCTTTCTCATCCTGTACAATTCCGGGTCATATTCATTCAAATTAAATAATGTTATTGAGTGCTGACCTCATTGTTGTATGCCTGTGAAACCTGGACAGTATACCAGTGCCATGCCAGAAAACCAAATCACTCCCATTTAACTCCCATTTGTCTTAGGAAGATTCTGAAGATCACCGGGCAGGATAGGGTACCAGACAATGAGGGTCTTTCTCAAACTAAACTGCTAAGCATTCACACTGTCCTACAGAGGGTGCAACTCTGATGGGCTGGTTTCATTGTTCAAATGCAAAATGTACACTTGCCAAAAAGAGAGGTCCCACAGAGCAAAGCACTCACATGGTGGTCAGAAGAAGTGACATAAGGATACTCTCAAAGTCTCTCAATAATACTGGAATGGATTGTGTGATGTGGACCCAGCCTGGTGTGCTCTCATCAGAGGTGCTGCACTCTATGAGCAAAGCAGAAATTGAAGTAGCTCAAAATCAACTCAAGATGTACAGATTTAGAGAATGCATCCCAAAGGTTCACATGAGCTTGCTACTTATCACCCCTTATTTCACTGCACAGTCTCAGTAGGACTGCCCATCACAATGATTCTAGCAATTATTCTCTAGGATCCTTGGAGCTATTCTGGGAGTTATTACCTAACACCTGGAAACTAGACATTGTCATGGCCATGGATTCTGAGAAACTAAACTCTAAAAGGATAACAAAATCCTCCTTACTTACAACTTACAATGTATATGCTTAATTTTAGCCTTTGCGGGGGGAGGAAGGGGAAAAAGGAACAAAGTAAAAAGTGCACATCAGAGAATAAAAAGAAAAAATAAAAAGAATAAAGAAAAGATGGACAGCTCTCAACACAATACATAGTATTTATTATAAAGACTTTCCTGAAATGGAAATTTATTGCTGTATATTTTGTATCCTCTCTCTGTTCTGCTGTGCAAATGACATTTATTTTCTTTTCTTACTTTGTATTTGTTTCAATATTTAAGTTTATGTTTCTTTGTCTTTTCTCTATGGTATTTTTTTAAATAAAATTAAAAAAGAGGAAAAATATAGGACGATTTTAGTCGGAAAAACATGTACTTAGAAGTCATGGAACTACTTCTGTGTTCTTCAGTATGATGTAGGCACATCCTTTAGCTCTTAACTCATGTCAGTATAGTACTGGGGCTGTTGTTACTTCCATTCTTACAACATAACCAACTCCTTTCCTTTTTGAATTACGTGTTTCCTGAATGTTATTATCCCTTTTGCTGCTGCTCATACATGTGGCACTGGAAATGCGTTACAGTCTACTAAAACCCACCATTTATCTGTCCCTTGACCTTTGGGTTACCAACAATTTTGATTCTTTGGAGGCTGTAGTATTCCAAGATTCTCACATATACTGGGAGAACATTTGTGTTTTAAAAAAAGTGTTTTTGCGCAGAGATAATAGCATCAGTAAAAGTACTATGCCATTTCCCAAATGCAATCCATTTCATTTTCTTCTTCCTATTCAATTCTAGGTCAGATTCATTGGCCTGCAATGCTTGTGCCAGAAAACTCAATGGATTGGGCTTCAAGTTGCCTGTCTGTCTGAACAATAGGAATTTTTCATCCATTTTGTTTTTCTGTCTTAATTATTAAACTGATCTTTTTGGACAGATTTTAGGACTGCTTGAGGAAGCTCTATAATTTTCTGAGGTTTGAGGCAGTGAATACAATATAATCTGCTAAAAAAAAAAGAAAAGAAAAAAAGGCAGCCAGAGTACACCATTGCCTATAGGGGATATATTTCATTTGGATCCTATATAAAATATCTCCCATGACAGTGCCAATAGCTTTGGTGATCATATATCTTCCTGCTGGGTGCCTCACTTGATATTGATAAAAATTGTTAAATAGGATTCTCTCAATGGTTAAAATGATAAAGGAATTGTGAATAATATTAATATATATTTGAAGGATATCTTGTTAAGGAAGAGCCAACAAGTCATGTTTTATTCATATCAAGTCACGCTTTTTTGCAACCAACAAACAACAAACATGGCAGGCCACTGTAGTCTTTGCAACTTTTAGTTACATATGTGGCTATAAATATGTAGTTTATTAAAGAAGTTAATTTCTCATATTTACATCAAGAATATTTCATGATGCATGTATAGATAAGTAAGTAGGTGATATGAGTCAGGAGATATTAGTGTTCTCTCAGTTGATTATTTGGGGTAGTTTTACTTTTTTTTCCTATTATTTGGGTAATCAGTCCTCCTTAAGATATTTTATAAAAGTGTTCCCAATTGTGTTGTTTCCAGCCCAAATTTACTCAGGGAATACTTGGTCTGGTAAAAGCCAGATTTTCTAGTCTTTTCTTTTTAAGTGACATTTCTATGGTATTGGGGTCCAAATCTGATGATTCCACCATGTCATTTCTGATCAAAAATATATTGTTACATATGATCAAAATAGACAAATCAAAACAGATCGGACAGAAAGACAGGAACACCAATACACCATTTGTTCCACCTCTCTCAGGCACCCCATTCACATCCTAGTCTGGAAAGTAATTTGGAATTATGGTTTTCAAAGTGACTAAAATACCTGTATCCTTTGATCCAGGCATCCTGCTGTGGGCATTTACCCTAAAGAGGACAAAGACATATGGAAGTGTCCCATATATATCAAAATATTCAGAGTAGCATTTGGGGGGGGTGGGAAGGTAGCAAAGTCAATGATAATTGATTGGATAAAAGCAAAACAAATTGTGTTACTAAAGGCAATGAAAAGTTTCTGTTATAACATATAGAAAATATAAAAAAATTCCTTTAATTCAAAATCTAAGAAGACTTCTAGGAACAGAAGACTGCAGAGTGAAGTAAATAGAAACAGGAAAATAATATACAATTCAAACAATGCAAATGGAAAGGACAAAATGAAACTGAATGTTGTATAATGATGATAACCAGAGAAGAGTTGAGAAAGTATAGCTCTCTCCCTTCATGGAAGGGTGGAAGACCAGACCTGCCCTCAAATTCAGTATGATGGGGTTTGCTATAAGGGCTTCTTGCCTCTTTCTTTTTTTGTCTTTATTGCAAGGGATGGTTTGCTGGGTAATAGAATAGTTAGGGGTACTTAGAAATGGGTGCGATTTAAGAAACAAAAGGAATCTACATTTTAAAAAAGATCACTGTGGAAATGTTGACAAATGTGTCTCACTTTCTATTTGTTGTCTTCATCTATGAATGTTCTTTGAGTATTCTCAAACCAAACTATTTGCATATTTGTTTTTCCTGTGCTTTATATCATTATATGAGATTTACTGGTTATAATCTTGCTCTATCCTCTTTGACGGATTTAGCAAATGAATTGATATTTTAAATTGTTCTTGCCCTTGGTTGCTTCCTTTCTCTACTTGACTAGGATCGTAAGATCATAAATTTATAGATATTAGGGACCTCAGAGGTCAGTTAGTCTAAATCTTTCATCCTGCAAATGAGAAAACAGAAGCCCATATAGTTCAAGTGACTTGCCCAAGATCAAATCCGTCAAGTGAGTGGCAGAATCAGGATTCAGGATGCTTTCTTTGATTCCAAATCCAGCCCTCATTCAACTGAACCTTACTAGATGTACAAGATCATCATTCTCAAAGTTGCCAAATGTGATTCCCTATTTTTCCCACAAAATTCATCCCTCCTGCAAATGTCCCCATCATTCTCCAGTGACCTAGTTTTGAATCCCCACTCATCCTTGACTTTCCCCTGTCCCTCATCCCAATAGCCAATATGTTACCAACTTTTATTCATTCTTCCAAAACGTGTCTTCCATCTATCCCTGTTCTGGGCAGGTCCTGACTCTGGCTGGCCCCCTGATGTTTCAGATGGAATATTAGAATAAAACAAGAAAATTGTGTGTCATTTAACAGTTAACAAAAGGATATATACTTAGCTGTAGTGGGAGAATATTCAACAGGGATAAGCATAGAGGACACATCAAGTTGATTGAACTGAGTGAAGTTCTTTTCCCTGAGTTGCCCATTATGATCCATGAGCCTGGAGTTTGTCATGGCTATTATGCAATATTCAGGTGATCAGGAATTGTTGTCAATAGCTTGAGCCTTTATTTGTCTTAGTCAACCAAATCTTGAGAATGATCTCAATACCTTTTAAGGAAAAACTAGCCTTGCTTGCATGGGGGTGGGAGCTCAACTATTGCTCTTACCACAGTACCCTTGTTTCCACTGGAACATCCTCAACCCTACTAAAGGCCCTTATCACTTCTTGCCTGGGCTTTCGAATCTTATAATTGGTCTTCCTATGTCCAATGTCTGTTCTTTCTCTAATCCATCCTCCAAACACATAGAAAGTGATAATCCTAAAATGTCATTCACCTGATCAAAATGCTCCATTGGCTACCTTTAGGAAAAAAATACAAATTCCTCCATTTGACATTTAAAGCCATTTACTATCTGGTTCCAGGCTTATAACAAAGACATATGGAAGTGTCCCATATAGATCAAAATATTCAGAGCAGCATGTGTGTGTGTGTGTGTGTGTGTAGGGGGGGAGGTAGCAGTCAGTGATTATTAATTGGAGATACAACAGAGATACAAACACATGACATTCCATCTCCCTGTAGAATGTAAGTTTCTTGAGGTCAAGATCTGTTTTGTTTTGCTTTGTTTTGTACCGATAGCCTTGCATAATAGCACTGTGCTCCGCAGATAGTAGGCATTTAAGAAATGTTAACTGAATGGGTTTAAGTCGGTCAGCAAGTATTTATTAAGGGCTTACTATATGTCAAGTACTATGATAAACCCAGGGATACAAAGAAAGGTTGAAAAAGAAAAGTCTATGCTCACAGTCCCACAGCCTAATGGAGGAAACAACATGCCACAACTGTGCACAGAAGATATGTACAGAGTAAATTGAGGGTAATCTCAGAAGGAAGGGAACTAGCATTAAGGGAGGCTGGGAAAAGTTTCTTGCAGAAGTTAGGATTTTAGCTAAGACTTGAAGGTAGCCAGGGGAGACAGTGATAAGGAGGGAGAATATTCCACTTATGGAAGATAGCCTGTGAAAATGCACATCTTTAATGTTTCCCCTACGGTTACACATTGGTATTGGTTTTGGTAGACCAGAATGCAAAAACAGTCTTCTGACTCTAAATTCATAAATAAGGACTCAGCTTACTGCCCTCAAGGAATTTATTTCTTGGAGGGAGACTTATTTGATGAAAGTGTACTATTAGAAACTGAGACCGCCCATTTTGCTAATTCTGTTTTGTCATGAAATACTGATGTTTTAGAGGCATATTTCCCTAATTCTTTTTAAAATGATCATCTCCTGCTTAAATTAAGCAATAAGATTTACTTGGGGCTATCTCTGAAATGTTTTCAATTAGAAATATGCAAATTACAAATTCAATTATTTATAATGACACATATTTATCTATATTTTCAGAGTACCACAGTGAAATAATAATGCAAAAACTACAAAACTACACATTTGCTGACACAACATTGGTGTATATTTTCTGCTTTTCCTTTCCGGAAATAGGTATTTCTAATGGCAAACATGCACACTGGAGGACATACAAAGATAAATGATGAGTCAGTCCTGGATCTCAAGGAGCTTATA
The DNA here is from genome assembly GCA_023548195.1 of Bettongia penicillata ogilbyi. NCBI lineage: Eukaryota > Metazoa > Chordata > Mammalia > Diprotodontia > Potoroidae > Bettongia > Bettongia penicillata. The sequence goes on from JAJHZJ010000314.1 coordinate 14,029,901, forward strand.
GTCTAGACAAGACAAGGATACAGTTAATTGTATCATATAAATAAGGGTACAAAGCACTGTGAGATGAGGGCAATATCACTTTTGGCTCTAGAGATCAGGGAAATTGTCACAGATGAGATGATGCTTTCACTGGGCCTTGAAGAATGGGTAGGCTCTCAGCAGGGTAATTGGGGGATAGTGATAGGAAAGCTTTTCCAGAGGTTCCACAGCATGATTAAAAATATGGAGGTGGGAGAATACAAGGCCTCCTTGGACAATGGGAGTACAGTTTGGCTGAAGGAGAGAAAGTAGAATGAGAAGACTCAAAAGGTAATTTGGTGCCAGATCACAGAGTCTTGAATTACTCCAGGGTTATAGTTTTATCCCTCATTCAAATCCTAGTTCTCCTTCCACCTGAACTGCCACTGAATTTGATGACATTTCTCTCCATAAAAATTTGCATCTCTTCCCCAGTCTGTGTTGGTTTACATGAGGTGAATTATGCCCTTGTGAGATCTCCCATAATTTACTTTGTCCATGTTAATCTACTTTCCATTCATTTTTGCTCATTAGTTTCCTGCATCCACCCACATTCAATTTATCCTTTGAGGTCTATCTCAACAGCAGACATTAACTTCAAACAATGAATATCTAAAATGTTTAAGGAACTGATACAAAGGCTTAAGGAAAACCTCTAGCCATCACTGGCTAAATGGTGAAAGGATATGAAAAGATATTTTGCAAAATAATATACATGTGGTATAAGGTAAAGAATCACTTGAAAAATGCCTGAAATTATTTATCATCAGAAATACAAATTAAAACTACTTTGAGATACCCCATCATAGATATGAAATTGTCAGATAACTAAATTTGATAAAACTGAGTTCAAGTGGGTTGTAGAAAAACCACTACACTGATACTTCACTGGTAAAATTATAAATTGGAAACATTTTTGGAGGGCAGCCTGTTCACAACAAGGAATCACACACACACAATAAAACCTGTCTTTTCACCAGATGAAGCAACACAACACTCTGGGGGCATGACAGGAAGGTATATATGTGAAGGAAGTCAAACCACACTACCTTAATTACCATCTCCCCACAGCATACCTCAAATGCAGAATCCCAGGACCCTTAACTCAAGAGCCATTGAAATAGTATATAGCATCCTTTCCCCTTACTTTGCACATAGTAAGCACTCAATAAATGCTTTCTGTTCATTCATTCATTCACAAACGATATACCCCATGACACTATGTATGACTGTAACAATTTTAACCTATTCAATAATGCTGCTGCTACTGAAAAATGGGAAATGAAGGTTGATATTGATCTCTATTATCATCATTTGACCAATATAAAGCAGTGACCACAATGAGAAGGCCAAAAGAGCCACCAAATCACCTCAGCTTTCATTTTGGGTGGTGATTTTGTGCTGTGGGTTTTTTTTAATCTGTTTGCCTCTTTTTAATCATTTACAAAATGGAGAACACATGAGACTACTACATGTTTCAATAATATGCTGAAGAATAATTGAAATATATTTTAAATATTATCATATTGGAAGATAGAAGTATAGCTCTTCAATGCACCAAACATGTATGAATCAATGGCACACTAAATAGAGTATCAGACTTGGAATCAGGAAGATGAAGTCAAATCTCATTACATGTGACCTTCTCTATCTCAGTTTTCTCATCTGCAAAGTGGGGATAATAATAGAATCTATCTTATTGGGCTACTATGGAGATCAAATGAGATAAACCATAACAAAGTTGTCGTTATTTTATATGTATACATGTATATATGTATACATAGTTACATTACTATGCATGAAGCCCAGTGTGGTGGAAGAGGGGAGGCAGGGATACAAAAAACAAAAAACCCAACATATTCCTTGCCCTCAGGGACACCGAGGGAGCAATACTGGGAGCAATGAAGCAGGTACACAGGTAAATAAAGGTAATTGAAGGAGAGACTCCGAACAGCTGAGGAGGTATCTGCAAAGGTGGGAAGTGACACCTGAAGAAAGAATGTTAAAAGGCAAAGTTAAGGAGAGGGTGAATGATAAAGGTAGTCAATACAAAGGGGTGGAACAAGAGATTCAACACCAAGGTTAGGGAGTACCTAGAGGTCTAATTTGTCTGGAAGGTAGAATATAGGTAGGGAGGTAATATGAAACAACCCTGTAGAGTTTCTCCCAAGGACAGCCTTGTGACACTGTGAGCTAGATCTTCAGAAGGAGATGTGACTCCTGATTGGCGTCTGAGTCTGTCATGCTGAGTATGGCAGTTATAGAGCAGGCATGCCTTCATATTGGTGCAGAAACTTCACAGAAAAAGAGATGGGAATCAGAGAGAGGGACAGGATGACATAGGCAAGCTGTGAGCTTTAGAATGGCTCATGGGAATCCCAGAGCTGCAGTCATGTGCAACAACATGTCCCTTGATTCCCAGAATCTATAATCCCAGAGACCATTGAAAGCAGTCTTCTCCAGTGAGATCATTCTCTCCTTTGGATGAACTGAGATTTTATCTAACTCTCAAACTAGAGAACCATTTATTCTAGTGCATTCTATTGTCTATCCTAATCTGTGTAACCTACCCAATTACTATTTAACTACATTTTGAAAAATAAGCTTGCTCACTATCCATGATTGTTTTTGTTTATCTGATTGTTTTTTGTATAATAAGCATTTGATGGGAGAAAAGGAGCTAAAACAGCTTAGGATAAACTAACCATTGCTCTCCCCTTGAGAGCGAACAAGAAAAGTGCCTTTTATTTTGGATTGCTAATACAGCCTTGAACCTCTAAATGGTGTAGTAGATAAATTGAATTTTAGCCTGATATCCCTCTTAGTAATAAGAGATGGCATGAGGTATCACCTAGTTACAGCTGTCCTAGATCCTGAACACCTCTGCTACTACTGGCTGAATAGTCAAGACATTACTCCTAATCTTGACAAAAGTAGAAATCCCAGTCTCCATGGAAATGGGATGGGCTAGATTTCAGATTACATGTATCTAAATACAAATATATGCCAGCAATATAAACCATGCTAGGTCTTTATAACATTGGGTTAAACCCATACCAACCAACCTACAATACCAAAGGAAATAAGTCTGGGACCCTAATCCAGGCTGAGGGGTTTCTATTTTATCCAAGGATTCTTAACCTGGGATACATGGATAGATATCAGGGGGTCCATGAAGGAAAAATTACGTTTTAATTACATCTTACTTTTCACCAACCTTTAGCTTTTTTTCTGTAATTCTATATATTTTACTCTATACTCTTAAAAATAATCTGAGAGGGGATCCATAGGCTTTGCCAGACTGCCAAAGGGATCTGTGATGCAAAAAAAGGGTCCTGTCATAGAGGCAACAGCGATCCACTTAAAGTATTTAATCAGTGAAGTATCAAGGTTATAGTCATCCCTTAATAAAAAATTTTGGCAACTGTATGAAGGATGACTTGGAGAAGAAAGACCAACTGGGGGTAATTACAATAATACAGGTCATAGGTGGTAAAGGCCTGAACTAGGACAGTGGCTATGAGAGTGAAGATAAGGGGAGAGATGTGAGGAATGTTTTGGAGGGATAACTAACAAGACGACAACTGAATGGTTTTTGGGAAGAGAGAGGGGGACAAGTTAACGATGGCATTTTAAACCTAGGCCACTGGGACAATGGTGGGGACCTCATTATAAATGAAGTTTGGAGGAGGGATGGGTTTAGGAAAGAAGATAATAAGTCATTTTTGCACATGTTTTGTTTGATATGTTTATGGGACATCCAAGTTGGAAAAGTCCAATAGACAGCTGGTGACATGAAATAAGAACTCCAGAGAAAGCCAAAGGTTGGACATGTAAACCTGGAGATCCTCTCTATAGAGCATTGAACCCGATAACAATGGCTCAGATCACTGAAAAAGGCTTAAGGAGAAAAGAGGATAGCTTCTGTGGACAGTACAATAAAAAATGCTACTAGAGTGAAGAATCACAGAATTATAGAACTCGATAGTTGTCAAGCTCAGTAGCAGTCATCTAGGACCATGCACAGATGAAACACACCTGACAAGTGGTTGTCCAATCTTTACTTGAAGACTATCATCTCTAGTGGTGGCCTATTCCACATTTAGACAGTTCTAATTGTAATGGTATTTTTGCTGACATCAAACCTAAACTATCTCCTTCACTTTCTGCCCATCTTGGTCCAGAACAAGGCTAATTCCTTCTCCAAATGGCATTTCTTCAGATACATGAAGATAGCTATCATGTCTCCTCTAAGTCTCTTCTCTAAGCTAAATCTGCTCAGTTCCCTAAACTGATCCTCATAAGGTCCTAGACTGGGGCTAACTTGGGTCAGTCCTCTGGAAGTTTAGGTTCAATATTGGAATAAAATGAGACACTCATAGAGTGTTCTTCAATTAACAAAAGGAGACTGACTTATCCATAGCAAGAGAAGGTTATACTGCAAAGAAAAACAATGAGGATACTTAGAGGTGGCTCAACCGAGCAAAGCTCCCTTGCCTAAACTGCCCATTGTGATCCATCAGCCAAGCAGCAGACCCTCTCAGAACTCTTCACAGGTGCTTTTGACTCAGGTGAGCAAGAATTGATGCTGATAACCTGAAATTTTAGTCTCCTGAGCAAACCATCACTCAAGGATGGTGTCAATATCTTTTAAGGAAAAAAATAGGCTAACTTGCATAGAAGCCAGGGTTAGAATATTGCTTATAATATATACAGACCTTCATCATTCTGGTTGCCCTCCTATGGACATTCTTTAATTTATTAGTATATCAAATATTCCAGTGAGCCCAGATCTGAGCACAATACCCCAGATGAGGTCTAATGAGGGTAGAGTATTCTTATTACCTCTTTATTTTTGGAAGCTATTTCCCTCTTAATGCAGCACAAGATTGTATTACCTTTTTGTGGATGCTATATCACAGAGGTGACTAATATTGAGCTTGTCATCCATTAAAATCCCCAGATATCTTTCAGAACAACTTCCATATAGTCATGTTTCATGTGTACCAACAAAGCTGGGGGTGGGGTAGAGGACTGTACTCAATCAAGTACAAGACTTTACATTTATCCCTATTACATTTCTAGTTTGTTAAGATTCTTTTGGATCCTGATCCTGTCATGTACTATATTAACTGGGGCATGCTGCTAAATGTTTAACAGCTGATTTTCTGAAAAGGCATAACATATTTAAAAGCTTAATCTATATTACCAACATTTTCTCCACCACTCTCTTAAGTCTAGACAGTAAAGCACTGATTTGTAGCACGATAATTTCTGAGGCATAAATGTTCACACTGAAAATTTAACAATAGGCTCTCATGAGCTGGTATGTACTATGGCTCCAGTATCACTCTTAAATTTATGTCATCTACAAATTTTATGAGCATGCCATTTATGCCTTTACTCCAAGTCACTGATAAACAGAATAAGGCCAACCAAGCACGGAACCTTGAAGTACTCCCCCTGAAGACCTCCTGGCACAATGACATTGAACCATTTACAACTATATATTGGGTCCAGTCATTCAAATAGTTCTGAATCTATTTAATTCTATTACCATCTAATCTATCTCTCCCCATCTTCTTTAAAATAATAGTAGGACATATTTTATTAAAAGCTTTGCCAAAATCTAGGTACATTTACCAAGATAAGGTCAAAATGGATGAAGACATAAAGGGACATATTATAAGTAATTTAGTAAAGCATTGAATAAATTACCTATCAGATTTATGTATAGGAGAATTTATGAATAAACAAGAATTAGAGAGCATTGTGAGATATAAAATGGCTAATTTTGATTACATTAAATTTAAAAGTTTTTGTCCAAATAAAACCAATGTAGATCAGAAGGAAAGTAGAAAAGTGGGAAATAAATTTTTATAGACCCTTTCTTGGATAAAAGCCTCATATCTCAAATATATAGAGAACTTTGTCAAACTGATAAGAATAGGAATCATTCTCAAAATGATCAGTGATCAAAGGGCATGAAAAGGCAATTTTTAGAGGAAGCAATCAAAGCTATATATAGTCATATGAAAAAATATTCTAAATCACTATTGATTAGAGAAATGCAAATTAATATAGCTTTGAGATACCATCTCACACACCTATCACATTGGTTAAAATGATAGAAGGGGGAAATGACAAATGTTGAAGGGCATGTGGAAAAAGTGGGACACAAATACACTCTTGGTAGAATGGTGAACTTATCCAACCATTTTGGAGTGCAATCTGGAATTATGGCAAAAAATTATAAAACTGTATATACCTTTTGACCCAGCAATATTACTATTAGTTCTGCTTTTCAAGGTGATCAGGGAATAAGGAAAAGAACCTAAATGTTCTCAAATATTTATAGCAGCTCTTGTTGGGAGGCTAAGAACTGGACATTGAGGGGATGCTCATCAGTTGGGGAGTGACTGAATAAGGTGAGGTATATTATTATGATGGAATACTACTGTGCTGTAAGAAATGATGAGCAGGTTGATTTTAGGAAAACATGGAAAGACTTGCATGAAAAATGAAAAACGAAATGAGCAGAACCAAGAGAATATTATATACCATAATAGCAATACTGTTCAAAGAGTAAATGGGAATGACTAAGCTATTCTGAGTTATGTGAATATTCAAATCAACTACAATGGACCTACAAAGGAAGATACTAAGCACCTCCAGAGAAAGAACTTACCTATGAAATTATGCATTGTATAATTTCATGTGCATGTGCGTGTGCGTGTGCGTGTGCGTGTGTGTGTGTGTGTGTGTATGTGTGTAAGGGTGGCTTTCTCTAGTGTGGGACTGGGAGGGAGGTTGGGAAAGAAACAGCATGGAACTCAAATGTAACTAAATAAATAAATAAAACCTAGGTAAAGTATCACAGTCAAGTTACCTTCCTCTGCTAGTTTATTAATTCTGTCAAAAAAGGAAATGTGATGAGTCTGGCATGACTTATTTTTGATGGAGCCTTTCTGGCTCTTTGTCATCACTGTTGACACATACAAATATTTGCCAATCATCTCTATAGTGATCTGTTTTAGAATTTTTTCAGGAATCAAAGTTGAGCTCATTAGCCTGTAGTTTGTAGACTCTGTTCTCTTCCATTTTATGAAAACTTGGAGGATGTTTACACTTCTCCAATACTATGGAATCATTCCCGTTTTCCACAGTCTTTCAGATATCACTGACCATTAGTCAGCAATCACACCTGATCATTCTTTCAGAACCTAATCATATATGTCATCTGAGTCAGGGGACTTGAATTTCTCACAAGCAGCTATTTATCATGAGTTTCAATTCCTTGATAATTATTTTGATTCCACTCTTTCCCATGTCAAAGCCATTCTTCTTTGCAGCAACAACAGAAAAGAAATAAACACTGAGCAGGTCTGTCTTCTCTGAGTTGTCAGTTGTCATCGCCTACCCCAAGCATCAATCCAGTCTCTTCTTTGATCTTTCATTTTCTCCCAGTATAGCTAAAAAGATAAAAATAACCAAATAAATTTAAAAAAAAACTTCTTTGTTATCCTAGACTTTCCATACCAGCCTCTCCATTACTATGATATCATGACTCTGTGAAAGGTTTGTGATCTATTTCTCAAACTTAATCTATTTCCTCTTTCTGTCTAGGTGGCCTAAAATGTATGCTAACTAAAAATTCACTTCTGTTTCTCTCTTGTTTGAAGAGTCCTTGGATTTCCTTACATTAGTATACCTTCTTAATAGACAATACTCACCCTCCTTTGCCTTTTCTGTTTCTTTTGAACAAATTATACCACTTATGAACTTCATTTCATTAAGTCTTAGGGACAAAAGAGTTGTTTGTCCCTTTTTATTAGGAACTGTAGCTACTCTCGTTACTTTGGCCATTTGTGTGGAGACACTTAATGTCTTGGATTTTGTTCCTGGCACTTTCCCTGGATTTTGTCTCCGTCGAATTCCTTCTCTCTTATTAGCAACTGCTTTTATAGATTTTTACTTTGGGGATGTGTACAAGAAGTCTTCTCCTTTCCCTACCCTTTATAGTTTGAAGCCCTTTCGATTAGATTTCCAAGACACCCAGCACACATTGTCTTACCTGCATTTATTAGGTGTACTCCGTTTCTGGCCAGGAATGTTGTAAGCTGTGATCTGAAAATCCATTCTCAGACACTACCTCCTTGGCCAGCTGTTCATTTCTCAAATTTATTCTTCTCTCTGTACTCTTTTATTAAATTGACGATAGTGAAATGACCACAACTATGCCCCCACAGTCTTTGATTTCCTGTTCAAGACTTCACAATCGTTGGCAATATTTTTTAGGTTTCTTGTAGGAATTTCATTTGTGTCTTATAAATCACCACAAGTGGGTAGTTGACATCCATTGTAATACATTTTGGGAGGTCCTCTGTTATGACTGACACAAAGTATGAACTTCCTAAGTGTTTGTGGATTATATCTTAACTAGATGCTTTAGAAAGACAACAGACTACTCTGTCGTTTTCAGGTCAGCAAGTAGCTACTTCAATACCCCTAAGCAGGGAATGACCAATTTCTCCTCTTATCTTCTTCCTCTGACCCATACTGGAGGGCCTTTTAGAACTTGATAACTACTGTTATTCTACTAGATTATTATTTAGAGAGTAAGTATCATTTTCTCCTCAGAGCATTCAGCTCTCTCCTATTCAGGAAGAGGCTCAAACCTATTTTAAAATCCTAATTGTGTAGTTTCCCCTTTCCTTTAATTTCTCCTCTATATAACACTCCACCTTTTCCAACAATCTGAAAAAGTTGCTTCCCTTCCTTTACCTCAGATTTCCTCTCTTTCCTATAGAAGCCTGGCTTCTATATCCTTCAGGAGCATTTCATTCTTCCTACAGCCTTGAGTTCTTTGAATCCTTCCACTTACTCTACTAGGATGGAGATCAGTCTATGCTTGAAACACAGGAAAAAGGGATTAGGTTAAAGAACATCCGGAAGTATGTCTACAATTAGTAGGTGGCACATAGATGATGAATAAACAAGAAAGACTGAGAAGGACTAGCTATCCAGGACAACCAAGAAAGAAGAGTGTCACGGAAACCGAGGGAGGAGAAAATATCTAGGAGGAGAGGTTGGTCAACAGTGTTGAATGCTACAGAAAGACTAACCTGGCCTAGCGATGGGGAAAGTCCACTGAATTTGGCAAATAAGAGATCACCGAGAACTTTAGTGGGAGCATTTTCAGTTGAGTAGCAATAGGGCTTGAGGAATGAGTGAGATAGGAGAAAGTTTAGGCACAGCAAAGATAGCTTTTCTAAGAGTTTAGATAGGAAAAGAAGTAAATATATAGCATTATATTTTGAGGCAACAGTGAAGTCCAATGAAGTTTTCTTTTTTTTTTTAAGATTTATTATTTATTTTTAGTTTTTAACGTTCACTTTTAAAAGATTTTGACTTCTAAATTATCTTCCTCTCTCCTCTCTTCTGTCCCCAAGATGGCATGCAATCTGATATAGGCTACACATATACAATAATAATATTAAACATATTTCCACATTAGTTATGTCATAAAGAAGGATCAGAACCAAAGGGAAAAATTTTTAAAAAGAGAAAATAGCCTGCTTTCATCTGCATTCAGACTCCATAGTACTTTCTCTGGATGTGGATAGCATTGTCCAAAATGAGTCTTTTGGAGTTGTCTTACATCATTGCATTGCAGAGAAGAGCTAAGTCTGTCAAAGCAGGTCATTGAACAATGTTGTTGTTACTGTGTATAAGGTTCTCTTGATTCTGCTCACTCCAGTGAAGTTTTCTTAAGGATGGGAGAGGTGTGGGCCTATTGGAAGGTAGCAAGGATAGAGAGAAGGTGAAGGTCAGAGGGGAGGATGATTATGAGGTCAGTTACATTTCAGGAGGTGAGATGAGATGAGATGGAATCAAAGGTATCAACAGAGGAGTAAGGACAAGAGCTACTTCATCAGATATTGAAATAAAGGAGAACTGGATAAAGGATAAAGGAGAAGACAGAGTTATGGTAAATAGGCTATTTCCTAAGGAAAGTATGAATGAATGAAAGTAAAGAAAGTAAGAAACAAAGAAAGAAAGTAAGAAAGAATGAAAGAAAGAATGAAACAGCTGAGGGATGAATGGGGAAGGGATGGTTTAGGAAGCTTGAGTGGAAAAGTGAAGGCTTGGAAAGCTTCTTTGGAGAATATAGTAAAGAATAAATTGGGGAAGACTGCTTTGCTATGGTGAGGACCCAGAAGAGATTAGATAAATTTGTAGTAGACCCATTTAGCAAGGTCATGTAACATCCATCCAAACTGTTCAGCAGAGGGTAGATAGGAGCAGAGGAGGCACACAGAGGGATAATCCAGCTCCGCTTTTTGGTGAGGCTTGAATAGTGAAAAGACAAAGGATGAAGGATTCAAGAAGAGACAGTGTCAAGTTGACCTGATTGACTACAGGATCAAGATTAGGAAGGAAGGAAAGTTAGGAAAGAGTATCTAGGAGAGCACTGAGAAGTTTAGGAACTAGAGGTCACAGTGAGAACAAAGAGGATTTGGAGGATTGAGGCAGAGAGAGAGACAGAATGATAGGATGCTATGAATAAATAAAAGAATGTCAGACTTCATGACTATGGAATTAGAATGTGTGGACCACGGTCAAGGGTATGACCTTCTCTGTGTGTGGCTGAAGTAGGTAAAGATGTAAATCAAAAGATTTGACAAATTCCATGAACTAGAAGGCCATGGTGCTTTTATCTCAGTTGATATAGGGAAGAGAGAATTTCATCCATTTTAGCCTTTTATATGTACACTGTATTCTGATTCAGCAGCCATTTAAAATGCTTTTTGCCACCATATAGTAAATCACCAAGAAAGAGTAAGAGAATGCCTGTACTTATTCTGAGCCAGGGAGAGAAATAGACCCTCCATCATATATTTCCAGAAGTAATTCATCAAGCATTTAGAAAATAAAACAAAACAAAACAAAACCCCAAGGCTCTAAAAAGTTAGATAATTTGCCAGCTGTCAGATAGTAAGCAAGATAGTATTAATACCAGAGGGGGCAGTAAGGTAATGGAAAATTATAATGGTGAGTCTAAAATCAGGGGATCTGGTTTCAAATTCTGGATCTCCCATTTATTGTCTGTATGACCTCGAATATGTCAAATACCTTTTCTGAGTCCTAGTTTCCTGGTCTGTGAAATAAGGGGGTTGAACTAAATGATCTTTCAGTTTTAATTCTAAATTTATGAACTCTTTCTATATAGCTTGTCTTTCTGAGGATGAGAATAAGATGAATAGGAAGTGAGCCTACCTTGTTGATAGTCAAGAGATTTTTGTGGAGAAAAAGCAACATGGAGACAAAACTTTAAAACAATGATTTAAAATGCTGCTGCTCATTAATTCTTGGCTCTTTGTAGTCTATGGACAAACACTGGGTCTAGCCATCACCCAAGCTCTTCTAATGGAGGTACATTTCTCAGTCTCAAGTCTCTGAAACTTCACAAAAGCTAAGTAGTTAGGATTTTATTTCTCTTGATTTTGATACTTGATGAAATGTGAAAAAAATAAGATGACACATGAAAGAAAAGCACAAAGATAACTAATTAAGAAATTAACTTCAAAAAACTCCCCAGATTAGATTGTGTAATTAGCACTCAGTTTATGAGCCTTTGGTAGAATTATATTTATGCAAACAAATTCCATTCACATAGCTTGGGAAGACTGAATGATTTTTATAGAGAAACGATGTTAAAAACTGGGGCTTATGTAAACCTTATTCCTCTCCCTAGTGTTCAGTACTTTTTCAAAATCAAGAAAACCAAGATACTTATATGCATAGGAAAATATGGTTTAGAAAAGCAGTAGTCAATAGTGATCTTAAGTGATTTTAGCTCTCTTACATTCAATAGCAGAAAGCTGCAATAGAGGTTATCCTATGTTTTAAAGGGATAAAAATTCCTTAAAGGCACGCTGACACAACTGAGAAGCTCCAGGTTTTATCCACTGGGATTTTCATGTTTTTGTGAAATACGGGTAAAAAGCTGAACTAACTGAGCTCTTAGGTCTTTTCCTGTTCTAAGTTTCTATGATTCTATAATGACTTTTAACTGTAATTTCCAATGTTACTTCTTCTACATAAGCACCATCCCAAAGCCTAACCTAATTCTTCTATGCCTTAATAGCTATTAATTTATATGTTACTCCAAGGTTTGCAAAGCAATTTACATACATTATCTCATTTACTTCTCAGAATGACCCTTATTCTTGTTTGTCCTTCAGAAGAGGACTGATGATACCAGAGGTGACACCTTGACTTGCACATGCATTGGATTTAAGTGAGGCAGCATTTCAAAAAGTCATCAGCCTCATTCTCTCTTCCTGAGTCATTGAAGTCCAGTGTCAAGACGAAAGTCAAGACAACTGGAGATGGCCCAGGATGCAGTGGATGACTTTGCCATCTTCAATGACTGACTAAGGTCAGGAAAACTGTAGCTCAGAGAGGTTAACCCAGAGCTGCCCAGATATAAGTATCTAAGGCATTCAAACATTTGTTCAGCCATCTCCAATCAAGTCTTCTTGATTCCAAGTTCACAGTTCTATTTGCTATACCACAAGCCACTGCCTCTTTTAAGGGAGTGTCCTCTTAAGCTCCAGTCACTGAAAAGAAATCATCATTATCCCATCATTCAGTGGCCAAACTGTATGGTGATGAGCCTTTCCAAACTTTACTAAGCTGGTCTTTGGAAGACCAATAATAGAGTTCATTACGGAACTTACCCTCTAAGCCTTTCTAGCTAGAAAAGAGTTTATGGTTTCCTCCACAGATGTCCCCTCCCAGCTACAAAGAAGCATCAGAAGGGCACTTGAGTGTGGAAGAAACTTCCTCTTTACTTAGACAAAAAACTACCACAATTTAAGATTCTCAGATGATTTAAATGTAGCCTTATCCAAGATCAGAGGCAGGCTAGAAGACTTTAGTTATAACTTATACACTATTTTATGAGTTAGTGTGACAGTGGAATGTTGGATTTATAGTCAGGAAGACCAGGGCTTGAGTTTTGCTTCTGATATATTTGATACATGATTTTGAGAATGGGCCTTAAGTCCAAGTAAGTTACAGACAAGATGATATGGCCAAGTGTTGTACTTGGAATAAGCAAGACCTGAATTTGACTCTTGCCTCAGACACTTACTAGCTATGTGACCCTGGGCAAGTCATTTAACTTCCTCCAGATCCACTTTCCTCCTCTGTAAAATGATGATAATAACAACATCTTCCTTATAGGATTATTTGGAGGATTAAATGTGATAACACTCATACAGTTCTTTACAAACCTTCTTAGATTTACCCATCACCTAACTTCCAGCCTGTACCTCCAACTGGATGTTCCATGGACATTTCTCAATCTGAACTCATTATTTCTCCCCAAATACTCCTTTCTTTTGAACAAGAAGCAAGTTACAAAAAGCTGTTACACTGAATAGAGTACTGGATCTAGAGTCAGGAAGATCTAAATTCAAAGCCAGCCTCAGACACTTACTTTCTGTTTAGCCCTGGGCAAGTCAATTAACATCTGTCTACCTCAGTTTCCTCATCTACAAAATGGGAATAATAACAGCAATACTTTGTCAGAGTTGTTGTGAGAGTGAAATAAGATAACATTTGAAAAACACTTTGCAAACTTAAAGCAATGCATAAATTACTGTTGTGGTTAACTTGCTTACTGCTATCAAGGGGACCACCATCCTTCCATTTACCCAGGCTTGAAAACTGTCACCCCAAATTCCCCACTCTTTCTCATCCCTTATATCCAACTTATGGCTCACTCTTGTCAATTTTTATCTCTGTAACCTCTCCAATATGTCTATTTTTCTCCTCTGACACTGACACAGCCCTGATGCAGACCCTCATTACTTCATGCCTAGACTATTTTAGTAACCTGCTAGCCAGTCTCCTTGCCTCAAGTCTTTACCCACTCCAGTCTAACGTCATTCAGCTGTCAAATTAATCTCCCCAAAATGCAGGTCTAACTATGTCACATCCTTTCTCCCCCACCCTCACCACCTCATTCAATAAACTCCAGGGGTTCCCTGTTGCCTCCAGGACAAAATATAAAATCCTCTGGCATTCAAAGCCCTTCATAACCTGACCCCCTCCTTCCTTTTCTATCTCCTTAGAGGCTAAGAATCTAAGAGCCTAAGGTCTGAGACTTAGACCTTATCCTCACTTCTCAACATACTTTGATCCAGTGACCTTGTTCTCTTTGTTGTTCCTTAAACAAGACCTTCTGTCTCCCAACTCTATGTTCTTTTCACTGGTTCTCTCTCAGAATTCTCTCCCTCCTCATCTCTGCCTCGGACTTCCTTCAAGTTCCCATTAAAATCCTACCTTCTACAAGAAGTCGTCCCTTATCCCCCTTAAGGCTCTTACCTTCTCCCTGTTAAATCTTCAATTTATCTTGTATTCTGTTTATTTGAACATAGTTGCTTGTATGTTGTCTCTTCCATTAGACTGAGATCTCTGAGAGCAGAGATTTTTTGTCTTTCTTTCTGTCCTCCATTTAACAAATGCTTGTCAACTAACTTATATAGCCCTAGACTCCACTAATATGACTGACTGAATCAAAAAAAAAATAATCCTTGAAATCACTAGTTAAATTAATAAAAGAGTTTCTAAATTAATTTTCCCTCACCAACTTAAATAGTTGAGTAGCCATATGTTCATCTCTGGGTTTAAGTATTTGAATGATTGACAAAATTGGTTCACTTGATTGTTTATTTTGGTATAGTGTAGCTAATCTTTGGACTTATTCTCCACACATAAACCAGTTTGACCAAATTAACTCGTTGACGCAGTCAAAATATTCTAAACAGTTCGCATTCCAGGTACAGGCAAGGATAGTGGAAAAACAGATCTGGGCAGTCATGAGCTTGGCATTTAGCCTTTAAATAATACATACATACATACATATGTATGTATGTATATAATATAGATATGTATTCAGTTTAGCTTTAGGTACAGCTGTGAAGGATGTCTGTCAGTCTAGAGGTAACAACATCTCTAAGTAAATTCAGACAAGTTTAGTTTGGAAAAAATCTATCATCCTGTGTAAAGACATCTTGCCCTGTGCTTTAAAAAAACTCCCTGGAGCTGGAGGCCAGTCTGTCAGTTCCTACAGATGTGAGAAATGTGTGTAAACACACTGGAATGGGCCATATTTTAACTGTGCGGTGAGCTCGATGGCTTCAAGGATCAAATAATTTAAAATGTTGTAGGCATGAAAACCATGCTATGAGACAAACCTTTCTGAGATAGGAATGGGAATGCAAAATTAAATAGTGGAGGTCACTGTTTGCTTTGGCAACTTGAAGTCAAGCATCTATTTTGAAATTCCCTGGCTCAGTTCTAGAGCAGATTAAGAACTGACAAATCAGGATCTGCTCTATTTCAAAAAAAGATTTGTGAAAAAAGAACTATTTTCCTATTAACCATCAACTCTATGGTCTTATAGCAGGTTGCTTTGGAAGGAAGGAAGGAAGGAAGGAAGGAAGGAAGGAAGGAAGGAAGGAAGGAAGGAAGGAAGGAAGGAAGGAAGGAAGAAGGAAGGAAGGTTAAATCTAAACATGTCACTAAGTTTAGAAATTGAAAACGAGTAAACATTGAATGCATTTTGCACGCAGTTGTGTTTAAAGAAGAGAGAGTGGTTACATTTAGGTTATACCTAAACATAGAGGTATTCACTAGAATTTAAACTTCTAGCCAGCAGAGAATATTTTATTTTTGTCTTCTTATTCCCAATAGCTGGCACAAAGGAGGCACTTAATAAATGTGTATTAGATTGAATTGAGTAAAAAAACAATTCAAATAAGGTTTCTTTTTTTAAAGCAAAGGTGGAATTTAATTTAAAAACAAAATTTTTTTCATTTTCTACTCAACTTCAAAATGTTAGATTATATGACAACTTTTACCATTTTTTAAAATCTTTATATCAAAAAACATAATACAAAGAAAGCTAGAGTTTCTTGACTAGTATAACCCAAGAACTTCTGTGACATTTTCAGTAGTATTCATGATGGTCTTGTATAGGGTACCTAGATGACATGGTCAAGAAGGGCCAACCTGGGTAAAACTGTGAAGCAGCTAAATTTATCTTCAGTGTTATGTTGTATTCCAAATGTCCCCCTTTGAAGCCCTTACTCATTCCTCCCAAATTATGTCATTATCCAAGGTACCCTACCACAATGTCTCACGTGCTTTGCCAGTCCTTCATATCTTATGCCCATGATACCTTAATTTTACTATGTCAGATTCCTTAAAGATTCTTTCTTCTGCTAGGTCATATCTATTAAACTAATTCTAGCTAATATGTTACTCACTAGTATTGCCTCAATAAAGTACATTTCCCCCTTAAAACTGGAATTTTAGTATGGGACCATAATAATATAACTAGGTTAGACAGAGAGGCAGCTAGGTGGCATGTTAGATAGAGTGCCTTCCCTGAAGACAGGAAGACTCATCTACTGAGTTCAAATCTGGTCTCAGACACTTACTAGTTATGTGACCCTGAGCAAATCACTTAGCTTTGTTTGCCTCAGTTCCTTATCTGTAAAATGAGCTGGAAAAGAAAATGGCAAACCACTGTAGTATCTTTGCCATGGAAACCCCAGGTCACAAAGAGTTGCACATGACTAAAAACAACTGAACAGTAACAACAGATAGCAGATTTCTACAGATTATCTCTATAGATATATATAGACACAGACATAGATATAGTTATTGGGTCACAGGAGCCTTTTCTAGTGCTCCTCAAATCATACTATGAAGGAAACTGCCAAGATGTCATTATTTGCATGAACTATTATTTGTCAATATCATATAAACCTTCCCATAGAATTAATGCTAGATGTAGACAATGCAAAATTTGCAGTACACAAAGATCACCAATTCAGGATACTCACAGAGACTAGTTTTATGTGTACACTTGCTAAATGTGCCATAATCTCTCCCATAGCTGATGCTGTGTGATTATAGGAATCAACAGCACCTTCCACTTGATGTGCCTGTCACCCATTTACAGGGAAATGCCATATGACGGTTAGTTTTATTGATAGAATAGGTACTATATAAATTGTTGTTAGAAATATCTGGCTGAATTTGACTCATCTTCATGGAGGTTTTGCTTGTTCTGCTCCCTCAGATAACAGATAATGTGCCAAATGAGCAGAAAAGTGTGCTGAAATAATTCATTTTACTAGGAGAACATCTTAATAAAGACGGCTTAAAAATCTCTCTGTGTAAATTTTAGCCTCCATTTATAAAGCATTTTCATTTTCAAGATTCCCTATATTATACAGTGTGAGTTTTGAGCTACATATATCTACCTTTGAGAAAATGCTACTGGAACTACCACATATTCTCTGTTCTGGAATGAAGCATGAAGTTTAGACCAGTTCAATCTTGGAAGATTTTGCCTCTTATGAGATGGGGCTCCTTTTTTTTAACTTATTGATTCAGTAAGTCCCCCACCCTCCATCCCAGTGGGTGATATTCATCTAAGGCTTTCCAAAAAGTAAAAGTTTAAAAAAGGTACTCAATATAGCATATATTACCCATATAAGGTGTGAGGCAGGTAACCTCTGTTCACAAAAGGAATATTAGACACAAGACATTCATAAGCATTGGCTAACAGAATAGGATTCAGCAACTTGACTTACGATTACTGGTACAATATGCTAGAAAGATCAGGATATAAAGTAGTTTTCAGGACTGCTGAAGAGGTATTCTGCACATCACCTCCATATTACACTGTCAAAACCACTAGCAGTAAGTGTTTGTTGGTAAGATGGCCAGGCTTGGAACAATCTTCTTGTCAGGGCCCTTTCTCTCTGATTCAGGAACTTTCCCTGCCACTAGTTCATTTCCACCACTGTTTCAATGAACTATCTCTCTCATTGGATCCAAGACCTCCAGACCTATTACAAGACAAAGTTGCCTTCAAGTCTTCAAAGTCTGGTCACTTCCTCAGAAGAGGCAAAATGGGAAAGAACAGCAGAGTTCATTCATAAGTTCACCTGTTTGAGTCTACTTTCTATGTGGGGTCAGCAGCTGGGTAAAGGGAAAGAGGCTTCCTATTTTCTAAAGCTTTCCAAAACGTTAAACTCAAAGTGAAGAATACACTACTTTCTACATGGAAAGTCATAGTCAAGAGGACTGAATCTGAAATTGCATCTTTTAACTGATACTGTCCTAGTTAAACCATGACAAACTAAAATGTAAAGTTCTTTCATTACTAGGCCACCACATGGCCAGAAGACTTAAAAATACCATGATGGTCCCTAGATCCAGGAATGGAAATTTGTGCATGTTCTCTGAGGGTGACAGATTCAGTTTCATATATATGATCATAGATCTTATTAGAGTTGGAAGGAGCCTTTGAGGTCATCTAGTCTAATCATTCATTTTATAGTTGAGGAGTCTGGGGACCAGGGAAACTAAGTAACTTGCCAATGATCACACAGGTATTAAGTGGCAGAGCTAGAATTCAAACCTTGTTTCTCTAGATGCAGAGCCAGGGCTTTGTCCACTGTGCTACAGGTTTCCTTCCAGAACCTAAAATAAATGATCATTGACATGCAGTATGGGATAATGTAGAAGAACAAACCTTAGAATTAGAAAGACCTTAGAACAGCCTCTAAAAGAGGCAGGTAAGTGACACAGTAGATAGAGAGCTGGGCTTAGAATCAGGAAGACCTGAGTTTAAATCTAGCCTCAGAAATTTCCTAGCTGTGTGACTTCAGGCAAGGAAATGGCAACCCACTACAGTATCTTTGCCAAGAAAACCCCAGAGTTAGCCACAGCTGAACAACAATTCTAATTCAAAGACAAGTAGTTCAATGGATAAAATGCTGGGCCTGGAGTCAGGAAGACTCATCTTCCAGAGTTCAAATTCAATCTCAGACACATATTAGCTGAGTGACCCTGGGCAAGTCACTTAATCCTGTTTGCCTTTCCTCATCTGTAAAATGAGCTGGAGAAGGAAATGGCAAACCATGTCAATAGCTTTGCCAAGAAAACCTCAAATGGGGTCATGAAGAGCTGGACACGATTGAACAAGAAAAGATTTAAATCTTGCTGTTAACACATGTGGGCTGTGATCCTGGGCAAATTGCTTGACCTTAGAGTGCCTCAGACAACTTTTAAAAACATAAACATAATACAATATTTGCAGATCTGCATAGGGAGGGCATGCTGCTCTGCAGTGGTTTTCTCGTGAGATCTGGTCCCAAGTATGTGAGCAGCCTGACTCCTGTATATGTTTGCACATCTACATTATGTCTATGTGTATAATACTTATATGTACATTAACTATATGAGATATTATGGTATCTTGTTTTGCTCCCACAAAAGTTATTGGGAGATAATCAAGAGCTGTGGGGAAGCTTGTTTATTTTATTTTACTAAGACAATGACCATCCTGGGTCAGGGGGACTAAGAAGGTTAGACTGGAAAAAGTGGTTCAAGTCTGAGGGATCATACCCCTTGTCACAAGTATCTTCATTACCATGCCTACATAATCTTCATAAAGAAGGAATGTAGGGAAATAAGAGTGAGGAATTTGAGGGATTTGACTAACCCTAACTCTAACAGGAAGGACAGAACTATATCACCTCACTCCTGCTTCTGTAGCAGTGTGGGGGTTCCTAGTGAGCACCACACTGCTTTCTTGAGAGAAGAGTCATAAATGCATTCCTCTGTTCACTGTGTTTCTGAGTTCTTTCAGTGAGAAGGGTCTTTGCTGGATCTTCCTAAGGGCATGCTACCAGGGAAGCAGTGGCTAGTCCAGGCTAACTCCCTGACTGTGCCTAGAAAGTCCTGTGGTCCTTACAACTGGGTTTCTCACATTAACGTTTGGTCCAGACTTTGATTTTTTTTATTGGTGTAGGGAGTTCCCTACACTGCACATGCAAATACACATATACATATATGTGTAGAGCTATATGTCTATATAGACATATTACCTATAATAGGTATAATAAATCACTCCCTACAATACACACTCACGTACACACACAAACACACACACACACACACACACACACAAGAAGTTACCTGTAATTGATCCTAATTTATATTAAAACAAAACACAACCAGAATTGGTTTCTTTTTGGTGGGGGGCTGGCACATTTTGGGTACTGAATTCTACTTTTATGACAAAAAAATGACTTTGCAGATATTCTTTTAATGTCTTCCCTCATTTCTGGGGTGGAGAGAATGCTGTAAGCAATTCTCTCTCTTCAGCATGTGTATGAGTGTGTGTGAGTGTGTGTAAACTCTGCCCTTCTTGATCTTTTCAGAGCAAGATGAAGAGAAACAAGTTAAATATTACTTAAACCTAGAGTTCACAAATATAAATAAAATCTAGAGTTAAATGTTACTACACATTTAAAGATCTACAAAGGAACCTAAATGGCACTGCTGAATATATTTTTTTCTTTTTAATAGATACAATTTTTAAACCTTATACTCTAGTACAAAGATGTGAGAGTTTTAAACAAGGCCTTGACTTCTGTATCTCTGTATTCACTGGAGAATAAAAAGGGAGGGGCGAGGAGAGAGATGGAAAGATGACTGTTTCTGACAATGTGATATTAAAGCTGTTAATATGTCTGCAAGTCCATTCCGGTATGCTAATATAATATATTATTGCATCTATTAAAGAATCATAAAGGTTGCCTGTATTTAAAGAAGATTTACATTCCAAACCACATTTGCCAGAATTCCATTTATGCACATTTCAGGCCAAATTTCCCTTAAAATAGAATTTAGCCAGGCTAATGAAAAAGTAACTAAAAACCACTAAAAAATACAAATGGAGGGGGAGGGGAGGAAAAAAACCCATGCATTCAGTGCCATAAAGCCTTTAACAACTTTTCCCATGATAAATAATCTGTAAGAAAGGCATATTTATAAAGCATTGTTCTAAAAAAGAAATCTGGGTTCCATTTGTTAGCCCTTGGTCCCCAGATAAACTATTTCTGCATAATATTGGATCTCTGTCCTCAATTCTTTTCATCAGTGAAAAGAGTCAAGCTGCTCACACGCTGTGGGCCAGCTCTCATTTTTCAATTACCATCCTTTATTTCAAATTTGTTCTGACTTGAAACAAGAGTTACATTTGCAGCTCCGGAAAGCAAAGATGAAACTTTGTTCCTTCTTTTGTGTGGAGCTGTACAATTTATTTTTCTCTTGGCAACAGAGTTTAAATCTCTCTGCCTTTCTCACTCTTTTTCTTCTTTTTCATGGGAACTGTTTGGTGAGTGCCGACATTACAGCTGACAAAGCTTTGTGGGTTTTTTCCTTTGCCTGGTTTCTGTGTCTGTGTGTGCAGGCATGCATTCATTAACGTAATTCCTCAACATTCAACAAGGGCGCATCATAAACCAGGGAGAAAGAAAGGCTCATAAATATTTAGATCCTCCACCTACCTTCCAAACTCTAGAGAAAAAGAGTATTTAGTAAGAACTTGGTCTGAGTTCATCTACATGTGAATGGAGAAGCAGGACAAAAGGATGAAAAGGTGATGGAAACTCGAATACAAACCCTATAGTCTCCAGGGGGTCATTCATCTTGTTCTTGTCAATACAATCTCAGTCTTACTGCTTGGCTGTTTTCTGCGCATGACCAAACAGGGCAGTTTTTCAAAGACTGTATGTATGCTTTCTTCTATCATGTAATCTTTTTAGAGGGTGAGAAAAATGCTTTAAATTTTAGATTTAACTGACTTCGTCCATCTCCTTAGGTACTGTTTCTGTACTTAGTGAATTATATAAATTTAGATGATATAAATGTATAAAGAAGATCACATTTTCTCATGCTGATATCTTATAGAAATGTTTTCTTGAAGTTGGGATTCCTAAACTTTCATTTCAAGGGGAGATGATAGGAATGAGAAATCCTAGAACTATAATAAGAATAGAAAAGGTTTTTTCTAAGTTTGCTTTCACTGATGTCTGACTAGCACCAGGAATACAAACACTGTGTTCAACAGTGCTTTGGGGAGAGAAAACTGAGTGGTATAGTCTTATTTAGCAAGAATTGGGAAGAAAAATTAAACATATTTTCATAATTCCCCACTTTAGTAATATAAGGATTTGTTAATCACCTACATATGGTCTTAAATGTTGATGTTTTATGCAGAATTCATCTTAATAAATGCTAAATGAGTGAATAGATATGAAAACTTTAAAACAAATGCTTAGTTGTATTTTACAATGCTTTCATGCAATAAAAACATGCATTTTATTAAGAAATATTCTACAAAATCATCACAGAGATGCAGCACTCTACAACAGAACTGATAAACCTGTTGAGACAAAAACTTGAGTTTTCTCAGTGAGAAGAAAGTATGTGAATACTTGCATTAAATTGATACAAAGTTTTTAATCTTGAGGTTTTAGTGAAGACCTAACAATTATTGCTATTACAATGAAGTTGCTCTTTAATCACAAAGGCCATTTGCAGACCTAGGATAAGTGTGTACATAAAAATGTTTACATAAATATGTACTAACTGTAATGTTATCAGTAACATTCTGGTAATACAAATTAAATTAAGAGGAAAAACATCGATAAGCACAGGAGGGAAAATCCCAACTCCTATCCAATGGCCTATTTATTTCAAGCTAAATTTGATACAGTACAATTGTAATATAAACGAAGAATTTGGACAGTCCCTTGGAGTTTGTTGTAGAATTGGAGACACATTTTTTAGTTTTATATAAGAAGGGTAAATACCATGAGACAAATGTTATCTGTGAAACTATATGACAGTGACATCCTTCTGGTTCTTCTAGTAACTTAACCTTTTGGCCCAAGATATATGTCATAATGCTCTAGCATTGAAATAAGATTTTGTATATTGCCTCATTACAATGCTATTTGAATTAAGTTAAGGAAGCAAGATTACAAGTTTTATGAATTTCCTATATAGGAATTTGAGAGATATAGATACTCTATTGTGATACTCTTCTCAGGATAAAAGATATAAGGTTCTCCATATTAATAGGAGGATGAATATTAATTCCTTCCCACTCAGTTGAGCAATTTGTTAGAACCTACCAGATAATGGAAGCTTGTTTTGCATCTGAGGATCAATATAGAGAAAGTAAAGTCAGAATTAACTAGCATGTGATTATTTCCCTAGCTCTCCCTGTGGACCTCATATCTGACTCATGAAGGAGAAAAAAAGCTATTGTACTACTGTTTTTGGCCTATTCCACCAATTGCTCTTGCACTTGTGGGTGGCTTCTAGAGATAACCACGGTGAGGCTGTATTCCTACTACTATACTTCAAGAGGACCCTTCAATATTCTTCTAATGTACAATAAGTCAGTAGAAACACTTAGCTCTTATCAAAGAAATCCACCAAACTAACACAGTAAAAAGAATGTCTACAAAATATTGCCCCCATAAAACTGGGGCACATTTTCCCACAAATATACACAGCATTCATGGGAAGAATAGGTTCCAACTGACAGGGGATGAAGGGTGGGAGAAGAATGTGGGGAACAGAAAGTTTTGGAGAAAGAAACTAACCTAATGGAAAGTAGTTACTCAGACGACCAAGTTCTGGGGGTCTACCCTGATCTTAGCCTTAAAGGGGCTTTTGAGAAGAGGCAGGAGATCATTGTAAGCAAGAAGATTCCAGAGAGGAACCATTAGAAGTTGACAGGTATAGGGCTAGCCCAGAAATAATGAGGTACCTGACCTGAGGATAATGGATGCAGTTAGAACAATGATAGCCACCACCATAACCCCTATGAAAGTTAGGAAACATTTTCCTAAAAACTATTAAAACTGTCATCAAGATTTAATTGTCTCAGGGAACACCAGCTAAGCCATTGATTTAGCTTTATAGTAGTCTGGGTTTGCAAAACAAACAAAAAACTATGAGAAACTAATGCTCATCACTTGGGCATGGGACCAATAGCATGAATAACCTTGGGAAACTGTGTTCAACTCAATCAGTGCTTCTTCCTGGATGAGTTTCTCCTCCTTAATCTGAATGTCCTTCCCTTACTATGACTAAGTAAAGTTTTTGTCAATTGATGGATGGATTACAAATCTTGGTTATTCCAATATAGGAACTAAATTACCAGACCCATTTCATGATGATGGCTGTGGTCTGGGTGAGACTTGCATACTAGATAACATTGAATTGCTGAATCAGTCTAGAACCAAGGGAAGAATTAGTAACATCCTTCCTTCTCCTATCCCCAACCCCACTATTCCCTTTTCAGGGGCAAGTTTAATGTACCCCCTACTTTGATCTATCCAAGCCATGATGCTTCAAAAATAGCTGGGGTGGAGGCCACCTGTGGAAGTTTCAGTCTTTTCCTAAATGTTGACTTTTCACTTTTAAGTCTCAAAATATGACCTAGACTGTTGGCCAACAAAACACAAAACTGTTATATTTCAAATAATGTGGAAATACATGTGTGAAAAATTGAGAAGAAAGACTTTCTTTTTGGAGATGAGAGATGTTTCCAGCTAGAGTCAGGCTGGTGACTAATGCCAACAGAAGCAAAGTTGATGGACTAGTGTTTTACTTTCACAAGCTCATAGAAATATATGGGGTCATTCCTAGATTTGTTTTCTGTCCCTTTTGTGAGAGAAATTAGGAACTCACAAAGCCCATAGGCAGGGTTTGAGTAGCTTCTTTTTATCTCAAAGATCTGCACACTTTGTCATTTTTGCAAAATACCAATGGTGCCTCCAAAGAAACTGACCTCTGGAAAAGGAAGAAGGGAAGGAGGTCAAAACGCACTACACAATGCAAGTGTGTATGTAATAGCTTAATAGAAAGGGCTTCAAGTAAGTATGTAACACTATTCTGGCAAATAATGCCACCGTGCCTAAACTCATTCACAAATTCCTTAACAGTTGGACTTTAGAAGAAAATGATATACACATCTAGAAATCAACATTCAAAACATTCAAAGAGAAAGTAACACATTCCCCCAGGGTGTTCTCTGAAGAAAGGGAAATTTATGAGGTAGGGTCTATGCATCACCGCATCATTGGATGCAGGGTTTTGAACAATTTACTTGTGGAAGTATAGAAACTCACCCTCATCTCAATTACTATGATAACAGATGACCCGGGCAGTGTTGAGAAATTTGCCTATAATTATACAATAATCTATGACTAAGTTATTGATCTATTGGAGAGGATTATAGGGTTTGGGCCATTGGATGAAGGCAGATGATACACACAGGAAACATTCTGTGATTATTAAAAGAATAAGATATGTCTATGGACCCATGTACAAAATCAACAGTCATTCATTCCAGCAGTGAACCAGTTCAGCAGAGGAGGATTCCAGAGTTGGAACCAGACTCCTGAGTCAAAATTGCTCTTGGGGTAAGCTCTCCCTCTCTTTCCACCAATTACTATGTTCTATTATCAGCGAGACTGAACCAGTAACAGAAAGTGCATCTCTCTAAGATGACAGAGACTAAGACTAATAGGAGGCAAGACATTCAGCCAAGAGCAGAATGACTCACCAAGAACAAATAGATGCTAAAAGACAGTGACCAGAGGAGGAAGGTAGGTCCTTGGACCAGAGATCAATGTAGACTTAAGACTTCCAAGCCAGAAACTGTGAGTAATTCCTTTGCCACATATGCATCCTAAGCCTTGTGCCTGATTATCATGTCTCAGCTCATTCCTCTCATGAACCCGGATTTATTTGTGAGAGATCGTGCCACAGGCTTTTCGGGGAAATGTTTAGTACTGATGGAGTCCTAACAGAGCTGCCCCCAGCCCCAAGAGTCTAACTGCATTATAGGCCCACTGTACCTACCTATCCTCCATGCCAATATCCTAGCTTCTTCATACAGGCCTCACTGCTCATGAGAACAACAGGTGTGTCCTTGAAACTCATAGTTCTCATGCAGACAGCAGGTCTGCCTCTGCCACTGCCTCTACCCAGCCATGACCCCCAGACCCATTCCTACAGAAACAGGTGTGCTCTTATATTCAATCATAGTCCCATCATCCATCCAGTTCAAGACAGGACCCCAATACCTAACTATCTATCTTGACCACACAGGACCACAATAGCTAGCCAACTGGAGGGCAGCATGGCCAGAATGTTTAACCACCAAACCATGAATGGGACCCCTCCTCCATTACCTAATCCCTTAACAAACTCCTCATGCCTTTTTAATTTTAATCATATTCCAATATTCTATGTAAGTTTCTGTTATGTAAGTGCATCTTTGCCCTATAAAAATCCATCCTCCTCTCTCTGAAGGTGCTGGTTCCTCTTGGAACTTAGCCTGCTTAATGACAGGCATCAGTCTCAATACATGCCTATATTTGGATTAGAGGTGGACTGACTCTGAATTCTTTGAGACAGTTCCACCACAACACATCATGAAACCTCAACAATTTTTAGTGTCCCTGGATTTCAACCTCAACAGTTTTTGACTAGTCGCAGTAGTACCAACTATTCTTACTGTTGCTCATTTAGTTGTAGCCATGTCTGACTCTTTGTGACCCATTTGGGGTTTTCTTGGCAAAGATACTGGAGTGCTTTGCCATTTCCTTCTCCAGCTCATTTTAGCAATGAGGAAACAGGCAAACAGATGACTTGTCCAAGGTCACACAGCTAGTTATCTGAGGCCAGATTTGCATACTTGATTGTAGGCCCAGAGTTATAGCCAGTATACCATTTAGCTGCCCCATTCTAACTCTACTATCTTAAATACCTTGGTTAAGTGATAATTGTCCCTTTTCACTGATTGTTACTGGAAAACACAGTGGTGTTCATAAATGACACTTTAAAATCTGACCCTCTCAAAGAGATTCCTAAAAACCCTATGAGCAGCAGCCAACCATCCTCTGGCAGCACTAATTTGTGAGTGCAAGTGCCTAGTTGGGGGAGTTGACTCAGAAGGATGAGTGTTCTTAAAAGTTAGACATGTACCTTTAATATCATTTAAACTACGCTCCCTTCCAATTAAAAAAAATCTTAAGAAACCATGTACCCAATCAAGTGAGATGTTCTCAGACCTGGTAGATTATAACAACTATCTTGGTCCTAAATTTTAACATGACTAGTATGTTTTTGTAGAATTATAAATGGGAGGCAGCAGTGGTTGGAACACTGGCCCTGCAGCCAGGAGGATTGGAGTTCAAATCCAGTCTCAGAAACTTTACACTTACTAGCTATGTGACCCTGGATAAGTCACTTAACCCTGTTTGCCAAACACACGCACAAAATTGTAAACAGGCCCTAAATAAAAAGAGTGAAATAGCTCTCAGGGCCAGTTTCTGAATCTAATCAACACCTTGTTGGTCCTCCTGGTGTGAAAGGGGGCTAACTATATGTTGGAAATTAAAATTTTGGAAGAGAGAAAATCATTCCTCCTTTCTTCTCACCAAGGGCAATTATCTCTGGAGTCTTTCAGGGTTGGATTTATCCAGTACTTCATTCACTGATATTGAAATGCAAAATTCCCAAATGGTTGAATACATACATACTTATATCCAGAGGTGTGTCTGATTTAGCCAATCATGAGACATTTCTTGAATGGCATCATCTGTTTCCATCCAGTGACCCAAAGCCATCATTCTTTCAAACTGATTAAGGACTTAGACCTATTTTACTTTTCATCGGTTCCAATGTAATGTCTGAGACTTTTGTGATTACATTAATTGTGATTGAAATGGAAATTCCAACCATTACATGTATAAAGATCAAGGTTGAGATGATGGTACTAACACAAAAGATAAATAATAATCATAAATTTCAAATTGTGCACACTGTATAAGAAAAAGAAAGTTACATGAAAATATCAGCAAAGTGTTACAACCAGAAAGGTCAATTCTATTCTTATTAAAGGAGTTTCTTATAGAAGACACACAGGCCACTTAGTAACTGTTGCTGTTTCTCTCCCAGCCTGAAGTCTTCCTTTTCTTTATCTCAGTAAAAGGACCATGCCCTGGCTATTTCTTCAACAGGCCTATTCAATGAATGTGTGTTACCTCACTCTAAGTGAGTACCTGCATAGACCTTGGCCTAAAGGGGCCCAGGTCTCCCAGTGTATCCTGGGTCATCTCCAGGCATCCTGATGAATATCTGGTCACTGGATTCAGATGGCTCTGGAGGAGAAGTGAGGCTGGTGACCTGCACAGCCCTCCCTCACTCAAAACAAAGTCAAGTGCAGGTCATGTCATCATTTGTCTGCTGGCATGGTCTTCTTTGGCAGCGAAGGATGAATACAAGCCACAATATATCCAACAATGTTAG
Source organism: Bettongia penicillata ogilbyi (assembly GCA_023548195.1). Taxonomy (NCBI): domain Eukaryota; kingdom Metazoa; phylum Chordata; class Mammalia; order Diprotodontia; family Potoroidae; genus Bettongia; species Bettongia penicillata. The sequence goes on from JAJHZJ010000314.1 coordinate 14,058,206, forward strand.
ATATACATAAACTAAGTACATTAAACAAATGCTGTAACAATAAGCTATTATATAAAAGTAATTATTATTTCTTAGGAGACTTGAGGACTCTGCTACTTCCTCTCTCTGTAATATTAGTCATTTCCACCCAGCTGGGCTTCAGTTTTGTTAGTTACAAAATAAGGGGATTAGAACAGATGACTATCCCTTCTAGTCTAAAACCCAAGCTGATTGGAATGGAGAAGCTGAATGGGAGGAAATGCTAGTTTTGACAATGACTAAAAAGAAGATGGAAGAAAGGTATCAAGTAAGCTTTTACTCCACTGAGGATTGGCGGGGGTGTGATGCGAGGGGGGGCGGGGTATGGGGAGAGGAACTCTCTTAGAGGGAGCTACAGCAAGTGTATGGTCTGTGCTATTAAGGAGACAATTCAGAGGCTATGACTCTACTTTGAAGAAATCTCCTGGGGTGGGGGAAGGGAAAGCTGAATTTCCATCATTACACTGAAGTCATTGTACTACAATTCCATTTTGCTTATAATTTGTGTAAAAAGTTACAGAGGAAAATAAAATCAAAACCTTGGTTATCAATCTTGCTCTAACTTGAGTTTAAACTTCATTTCAAGTCCCCCCAAGGACAAAGTGATGTATTATTGCGTCTTTTGTTTTGTTCCATAACATGAGACCATGTAATGCTAATATATCATTGCATTTCTACCAGTTGTAATGGAAGAGGGTGTTGATGGGAGGGTGTGATCTATTATATATGCATGTAAAATATGTCAACTGTGAAACCATACTGGGAGTTATAGCATTACTTATTTAAAATTTCTTTCTCTTCCTTTCCCCTTCTCCCACAAAATATCCAGGAAAATGTTAACATAGAAAATAGAAATCACTCATTCTTCCCACCCTGGACTTCTTAAAGCCAGGTCTCTTTTAAAGGTTAGAAGTGCAGCCTAGAATAGACAGGTCTGGGTTTGGATGAGAGGGATCTGCCATTTGTTCTGGGTCAATATCAACTTGGCATATATCTTTGGGAAGTTGGACAGGAAATAGGCCACTATGAGGGATCACATATACTACAAAGTACCTAGAGCAGTATTCTTCTGGAGATAAGAGTGTTAGATTCATCAGAAAGATCTGGGTTCCCCTTCCATAGATAAAATACCTTAGGCAAATCATTAAACTTCTATGTGTCTTGGCCATCTCCTTAGGACTTTTCTGCTCCACCTTCCATCCCTGAAGGTAATCAGTAAATTAAAATAAAGTAATTACACTAATTTTAAATGAACCACATGTTAAAGAAGTCTCATTATTACTTTTTTTTAAATAGCCATATATCATATAAGTGTGTATGTCCTTTCTTTAGTGAGCTAGAATGAGTTCTTTCAAAGCAGGGACCATTTTGTTTACTTCTTTTACATTCTTTATGGTATCAAGTGGAGTGCTAAACTCAAATGGTATTAAATAAATGATCCTTGAAAGGAGATGAAATCAAATATGATTCCTGAACACAAGATGTGTATGAAGGTCAGGGACATCCTTTGGAGAATCTTATTTGACACTGGCTTGATAGCCACCATGACTGTTAAGAAAAGTCCTTGGATTCTTCATTAGAATTAGAGTATATTATCATGGAGTATATTTCATTTATATATGAACCTAAACTTGTGAATTAGGAAATCTTTTGACTTTAGAAATATTGTAATAATAAATAATAATCAATAATCAAATAATAAATTATGTCCATTACCTCATATACACACAGGCTTCTTGAAAACAGAGGTATATTTTTCTTATAAATGGTATTAAATATATTGGCTTCTTTGAATAGATTTTAGGTTAATACACTTGGATGACTTTATTAAGTCATGGCAACTGCTTCCACACCATAGTGACATGGAAAAGTCATGTATGCACCCAGATAGAAAATGGATTTAAAACAAGAGACTTTAGAGATATCATTATTATTTGCTTCAGTGTCTCCCATTCCATGGGCTTTAGAGGTCTTCAGTTATTACAAGAAGTATCTCAATTAATATGTGCACCAAGCATTAGCATGTTGGCCTTTAAATCCAACAAAATATACAGAATGACTCAGTTAGTAGATGCTATAAACAGAATAAATGTGCATCTATGTATTTATATATATATATGTATATATATATACACACACACATATATACACATAAACACATTGTCATTTTGATTTTTATTTAGGTCCAACAAGATATACAAGGTGACTCTGCATAATAGAGTGTAGATAAAATATTTTGCACATATATACATATATACTGATTCATATCTGATTTAATAATTTTTGAAATGTATATACAGAATATTGTGAGTAAACTGAGACCCAGGGGATGAAATGACTAGACAAGATTGTAATGGCAGATTAAGTATTAGAGCCAGGATCTGAACTTAAGTTTCATATTCAGTACTCTTTCCACTATGTCACCAACCCCTCCCCCCACGCTGCCCCATATCTCTCATAGAGGTGGGGTTATGCTTTTCTAAGATTATTGGAGTCTGGGAACAATTAAAATCTTGGAAGATTAGAAAAGAGAAAAAGATGAAGAGGTAGGGAAGGTACCTTTGATGAGAATGGATCTGAACCCCTAAAAAGAAAAGACCATGTCTTTGGGATCCTGACCCCCAAAAGGAAAAACCTATGGACTTTCCCAAATTCCATCGAGACCTCTTCTCTGTTCCCAGACTACTTGGTCACTCCTCCATCACATCCAGATCTTCCCACAGTCTTCTGTATAAAGGAAGATCAATCTTGCCTCCATTAAAGTGCTTAGATTCCAAATGGCCCACTTGCATTAGTGTTACAAATGCTCAGATTCTTAAAGTCTGGCCAATAGGGTGCATTTTCAAAATCTCGCCCACCCCAACCCATGTTCTCATAAACCTTGTCTCTGACTGAAAGAAGGCTTGGGGTTAATTCATTTGAGGCAGGACCCATGTTGTTTGCCTGTGAATTTTAGAGTTCCCAATATAGACCTTAATACCTTGAGTTCCAGGGTCTGCACATAGCCTCTAGACCCAAAGGAAAAAGGCCCCAGAAAAGAAGTCTCAAGAAAAACGTACCAGCAGTTGTCCTAAAAGTCCTAGTTATCCCCAGAGTTCCAAAGGTTTCAAGCGTTCCCTCTTCTCAAACAAACAAGACAAAAAGGGAAGGCTAACTTCTGTTTTCCAGTTTTATATTGCCTTCAGTTTTCATACTGCTTTCTAATCTTTTGTAGTTCTGGCTCACATTAGATCTTTTAACTTCTTCAGAGTTAAAATGATAGACACTCTCTAAGTAAGACACTCTCTAAGTAAAACACTCTCAGGGGAGAGAAAGTTTGGATCAAAGGATGGTACTTGAGGACCTAGAGGGCCCTAGGTTCCCCACCCCTGCTCTAAGTGCTTGAATATATAACGTCTGGGGATGGGGAAGGGGAAGACCACAGAGAACCTCAGTTTCTTAATCACTTTACTTAAGGGAATGGAAAAGAAAAGATGAATTAACTTCAGTATGATCAAATTTCTAAAAGGATTATATCTCTTTCTTGTTGTATCCATGCTTACCTCTTGAGGGTGACTAGAGAGGAAGAGAGGGGGTACAGGTCATGACCAGGATTTCATCTCCCATACTCGATGGGTAAAGTATTGGCTTATATTTAAAGTTTTCTTAGCTTCCCTCTCAAGAAGCACATCAAGTAGGCAGGGCTAGTACTATTAACCTCTCTGAAGGTGAATAGATCTTCCTTCAAAGGTCCTTTGTAGCTGATTTGAATATTCACATAACTCAGAATAGTTTAGTCATTCACATTTACTCTTGGAACAATATTGCTGTTACTGTATACAACGTTATCTTGGTTCTACTAATTTTATTCTTCATTATTTCAGGCAAGTCTTTTCACGTTTTTCTAAAATCAGTCTGTGCTCATTATTTCTTACAGTACAGTAATATTGCATCACGTTATACACCTCAACTTATTCATCCATTCCCCAATTGATGAACATCCTCTCAATTTCTAGTTCTTTGCCATCACAAAAGAACTGGTACAAATATTTTAGAAATTAGAAGGTTTTTTTTCCCTTTTTCCCTGATCACCTTGGGAAATAGAAATAATAGTAGTATTAGTTTTATAGTAGTAAGAGTTTTATAACTCTTTGGCCATAATTCCAGATTGCTCTCCAAAATGGATCACTCCACGGTTTCACCAACTGTGTATTAGTGTCCAAATTTTTCCATATGCCCTCCAATATTTGTCATTTCTCCCTTCTATCATTTCAGCAAGTCTGATAGTGTACAAAATGGTTATCTCAAAGTTGTTTTAATTTGCATTTCTCTAATCAGTAATGATCTAAAGCATTTTTATATGAAAATATATTTGATTTATTCCTCCAAAAACTGCCTATTCATATCCTTTATCAACTGGGGAATGACTCATATTTTTATAAATTTGACAAAGTTCTCTACATATTTGAGATGTGAGTTTTTTACCTGAGAAAACTGTCTATATAATCACCCCTCCACCCCAATTTTCTGCTTTCCTTCTAATCTTGGTTACAATGGTTTTATTTGTACAAAAAATTTCAAGTTCTCTATTTTATATCTCACAATGCTCTTTCTTGTTTATTCATAAATTCTTCCCCATGGGTAAACATGGTATCTCCCTTAATGTCTAGGTTGCGTATCCATTTTTTGTTGCGCATCCATTTTGATTTTACCTTGGTAAAAGTGGTGTAAGATATTGGTCAATACCTAGTTTCTACTAGACTATTTTTCAGTTTTTCTAGCAACTTTTTACCAGTGAATTCTTATACTAATGCTTAAATCTTTAAACTTGTCAATCACAAGATTACTATAATAATTTACTATTGCATATTGTGTATTTATTCTATTCCACTGACTCACCATGCTATTTGTTAGCCAGGACCAGATAATTTTGATAACTACTGCCTTATAATACAATTTAAGATCTGGCACTGTTAGACTTCCTTCCTTTACATTTCCCCCCCATTAATTTCTTTGATGTTTTTGAACTTTTTTGAACATTCTTCCAAATTAATTTTATTATTTTTTTCTATATCAATAATGTTTGGTAACTTACTTAGAATAGCACTGCATAAGCAGATTTACAAAGAATTCTCATTTTTGTTATATTGATTCTGCCCACCTATGAACAATTAATATGTCTCCAATTATTTGAATTTGACTTTGTTTTATAATTACATTTATATAGTTCCTGGGTTTGTCTTGGCAGATATATTCCCAGGTATTTTATATTGTCTATGGTTATTTTATTTTAAAATAAATATTTATTTTTCCCCAATTATAAAAACATTTTAAAACATTCAACAAAAATTTTTGAGTTCCAAATTCTCTCCCTCCCTTCCCTTTCCCATCCTTGAGACAGTAAAGCAATCTAATGTAGGTTATACAAGTGCAATCATGTAAACTGTGTTTCCATATTAGTCATTTTGTGAAAGAAAATTTGAACCCAGCTCCCAAGAAAAAAAGAAAAAAGTGAAAAACTGTATACTTCAGTCTGTATTCAGACTCCATCAGTTTATTCTCTGCAGGTGGATAACTTTTGTTATCGTGAGTTTCTTTGGGATCATTCACAGTTGTTCATCATACAGTATTGCTCAGTCTATTCTATTTCAGTTTAAGTAAATTCTTCCAGGTTTTTCAGAGAGCATCCTGCTCATCATCTTTACAGCACAACTGTATTCTATTTTACTTTCAGCTCTGTCTGAGATCATGATTGCTATCTCTGCTTTTTCCCACATCAGTTGAAGCATAATAAATCTACCCCAGCCCTTTATTTTTACTCTAAGTATTTCTCATTTTTAAATATGTTTCTTGCAAACATAATGTTGGCTTCTGTTTTTTTATTCATTCTGCTATCCATTTCTGTTTTATGAGCGAGTTCATCCCACTTTCATGCACAATTATAATTACTGGTTGTTTATTTCCCTTCCTGCAATTTTTCTTGTTGATACTTTTGTCACTTTTTATATAATCCCCACCCCTTAGGAACCTAATTTGCCTCTGACCGTTGTCTTGCTACTTCACACACCCTTCTAAAAGTTTCTCCCTTATCCTATCTCATTGTTCTATTTCTTTATCTCCACACTTTTCTAAGAGTCCCTCCCTTATCCTATCCTCTTGCCCTGCTATTTCTCTGTAAGTTAAGAACAGTTTTATGCCCTATCAAATGTGTTATTCCCTCATTAACCCAGTTCTGATGAGAATAAGTTTCTTACACTACCTGCCCTCCATACTTTGAGGCATTATTTAAGTTACTTATAGGGGAGTTTGAAAGAGCTATGTAGTTTCCTGCCTTATTCTTCCATCTTCTTGGAATCTTAAATTAGGCATACCCTATCTTCTTTAAATTTGATGCCCATCCCAGTCAGGACTGGTTTGTTAGCACTTAGAATAGAAAGAGATGATCATCATTAAAGTCACATCATCCTTGACTTGATTCAAATTTTTTGGAGCTGGTTTTTAGGCTAGCATATGAGGGTAAAGCCAGAGATACAGAAGAACTGTATTTTAGCAGAGACTTTGAAACAGTGTCTTATTATGTCTTAGTAGACAAGATGAGGTGTGAGCAAAGAAAGTATAGTGAGGTACACTCAGGACTATTTGAATGGAAGGTAGAATCTTGATGAATGTATTATTACCATCCTGGAAATTGATATTAAAAGAACTACTTTGATTTAATAGGTCATTGTTCTCTGTATGTAACTTATAATGTTAAGAGAATGAGATCCATATTCATGTACTTGTTATCAGAGGGAAGGGTAAGAATGTGGAACAAGATGTGCTGTGCATCTGGGCAAGCTACTTGCAAAGGTTAAGTGAAAAGTACAGTCTGGAGTATGAAAGGAAGATCCTCACTTTCCCTAGCCTTGAGCAGCTTACCTAGAATAGGAAACTATTCTTCCACTGTTGTTTCTTGTACTCCTCAGCTAGAAGCAGAATTTAGGCACAATGCTGAGGTCTCAGGTCAGTCTGAGATGAAATATTATCATACAATTTGAAAGCCAAAAAGAGTCTGAGCAATCAACTAATCAAACCCCTTTACTTTATGGATAAGGATCACTGAAGTTTACAGAGGTAGACAGTATGATCCAAGTATGTATGGCTAACTTCCTGAGGGCAGGGACTATTTAATTTTTTTGTCTTTATATTCCTAGAGCCTAGAACAGTACACTACACAAAATAGGTATTTAATAAATGGTTACTGAATTGAATATGTCAAAGCTAGGACTAGAATGCAGGCTTCCTGACTTCCCTGGCCAGTGCTCTTTCTACAAAACCCACTCCTTGTAGAATATTTACATATACACTGCACATACAAATCCAACAGTGCATTTGTCCCTTTGTATCCTAATGTCAAAATTCCTGTGAAGGTACAAAAAGCTGGCAAAACCCCTGCCTTTCCCCTTCCTACTCTACTCTACATAGACAGATAAACATACACTGCTTCTAAACCATAAATCCCTTTATGCACTATATGTTTGCTGCAAAAATTCAGGGCTGCTACTCATAAAAAAACAAACTAGCAAACGTTTAACCAATTTTATGAGATTTTGATCTGTTACATTGTTTAGATTCAAGAGAACAATGCCTTTTTGTAGGATTTTGGAATTTCATACATAGGGGTCCAAGGTATCATTATGATTTTATACTTTTAAAATGCATAAAGATAATATGGGAATTATTTGTTAGCAGCACTGAGTGCCAAGTATATGAGAATATATACACATGAGGTATCATTCTTCATCATATTCTTAATCATCTATATTGAGACTGTTAGAAGTATAGGTCTTTCTGCTCTATGTTTTGGTTTTGTGTCTTTTTTTCACATTAGAAATTATTTAATATCATTAAAAAATAACATGAGAATTAAAGGACTTGGGTGAAACTGTTTCACTGAATAAAATTCTGTTTTCTGTGAATCAGGCATTGTGACCTGAATAAATGTTGAAACACAGTTAACTAGAGATGGTAAAGTCTGGGTTTAATATTTAACTAGTATGGCATATATAAATGGGCCACCACTCTCTCTCCATCACTTTAAGCTACCACCCAGGGAGAGAGGCTGTAGGAAGAAACGGGAGATAGTGTTACAAACAGGCCAGTTGATAAAAAGGTTGAAAGGCTCGGAGCTGAGTGGAACCGGTAAACCTGACAGCCAGCATTGCTTCAAACTCTCTCTGATACTACTTTCCATCTTTTCCTCCTTTACTTCTTACATTATATACCTTTTGACTTTTATTGCTTCCCATTTTCCCCTTTACTCCTTCAAATCTCCACCTGGCCAGAAAAAAGGAGCTAGTCCTTGGGAAAGCCACATCCTTGCTTCCTTTTGCATTTTCACACCACCACTGAAATCTAGTCTCACACGCTAAAAATAGGGCACACATTGCAAAACTGCTACACAAAAAATAAGTGTTACTCATTTTACTATGCTCCATTTTATTTCCATGTTACAATGATGCTTACTACCAATAAGCCAGGTAACAAATAGCAGAAATCAATGGCAGTTAATCAAGTTGTTTGATCCAGACCTATAAAACTTAACGAAAGCAAACTTTTACAGAGAGAGTGAGATTGAGTAATTAAAAATAGGTGAAGATTGACAGAAACAAATTATGTGGTATCAGTAATACTTGTGTAGCTCATGTAAGGGGAAACATCTAGGTACACAGATCTGGGGACAAAAATCATTTGCATGTACAAGTCCTGGCATAATTTTTAAGACACATCACATCACTTTTTTTTCAAGCTTTTGAATAAACTTGTATTTTATTCACCACAATAAGATTTATGTATATTAGAAAAATACTAAAATGTATAGGTTAGACATCGATTCCTACTATAGAAGTCATATTTGCTTATTCTTATACCGAATATGAGATGGCTGGTGCTGCTTTGCATTTTATTTTGAAGCTAAAGATTAAATGGCAATACTTGGCATGCATGTGAATTTTCTTTTAACAAAATAGATTTTATAGAAATCTTTTATTTTTTTATATCAGCTATGTTTCCCACTGCATCTCTTCCCATTACCACTTCTAGAAGAGCTATCCCTTAAAACAAGTAAGAAAAAAGAAAAATAAGTTGAACAAACTAACCACCACATAGGAAATGACTGACATTAGTACTGCATACCTATGGTATCTTCTACATTTGCTTTGGGTTTAGGTTTGGTCATCATCATTTTGAAGCATTGTTTCAATTTTCATTGTTCTTTTCATTTACATCGTTGGAGTTGTCATGTATATTGTGTTCCTCACAGCAGTTCTTATAGATCTTTTCATGTTTTTCTATATTGATCTTATCATAAAACACATCAATATTCTATTACATTGTTACATTCCTTTATAAGTAACATTTCATACTATCAATCAATAAATACATTAAGAGTTGATCACAGTCTTCCAGGAGCTTCCAATCTAGTTGGAAAGAAAGGCATTAAACCATGAATATCTGCAATATCGCAGTGAACAGATGGGCTCATCATTGTGGGTATGCTGTTTAAAAACTGCAGTTCCTCTGTGCCATCTCATCCTATACAACTCATTTCTCTCCTCCCCTAAGACCGTGACGGTGTGTATGCCATGTGTTGCAAATCTTGCTTGTTTGTTTGAACATTATGTGGGTACCAGTTCAGCTCTCCCTGTTACCTTTAGCTTTCACTGGGTGACAGGCATGTCTTCATTTTGGATTACCTTCTGAATATCTCTTTCATGACTGCTTGTATGCAAGTTGTCATATAATGTGACCTATTTTTGCCCACTGCACTTCTCTCTATTGCCCTTTGAATCAACCAGAACATTGTGTCACATTGACTCTAGGACTCTTCATGACTAAAGTTCAATGTTTCCAAATACATACTCCCTCTATAGTGTAATAAAAATAACAGTAAAGAATGCCAAAAATTTCTTTACATATTCAAATAGTGACATAATTTTCTTAGGATAACAATATTTGAAACAATTTCTACAGTACAAATTCTATTTTGAAACTTGAAATATCTGAGGCCTTAGTTCAGGGATCTTATAGGTAGGTGTTTCAGTTTAAGAACTCATACCATCTAATGTGCTATCAAAAAGTAATGACTTAAAACACTAAATGTTAATGACAGATCTGGTTTAAATATTACCGTAACATAGGCTCCCTCAGTAAAAGAAATTTAAACAGTGAAGTGAGGTAAATTAAGGGTACTGAATTAGTTGTAAAGAGGAAAATAGGGCTATGTGGGCAAAAATTTTAAAAAACCTTCATTAATCAAGGAAAATTGAGTAAAACATTTTATATGCAGAAGGAAGCTATACTTTGGAAGGACAAAAATCATTATGTCAAATAATGGGGCAAAAGTACTGTTAACAGAAAGAACTTGGCTTTGAATCCTCAGTTCTGCAACTTACACCATATGTGTGACCATAGGCAAATAATATCATTTTTCTGGGCCTCAATATTCTAAGCTGTAAAAAGATCACATGATTTATTACAACTAGAATCAAGTCAAGGAATTATTAAGCATTATGTGTCAGGCATTGTGCTAAGTACTGAGAATACAATGAACATTCTTTTATTCTCAAATCTATTAAGCATTTTTCTGAATCCATATTAGCAACTGAGAATTTTACAGAGTTCAATCAAATTTTGTGCTACCTGGTTGTTTTTTTTTTCAACCACAGCATGTTCCCTTTCCTTTTGACCTTCATGAGGTCATGGATATTTTTTTTAAAATTTTCAAATATCACATATTTGTTCATATATGTTAAGTGCTTAATAAATATCAAACAAGAATAACACAGAAAAAGATATGATAAGATTTGGGTCCATATCAGTAGAGGGAGTAGCCTCCCTGATGAAGTAAAAGAATTCACCAAAAGATTTAATTTCTGCATTACTTTTGAGGATGAAGTGCTACTAAGAAAACAAATGCCAAATTTTGGTATTTTTGTTTCCTTTTTTCAATACTATAAATTATGTCCTAAGACTTCCTTTGCTCAAGCTATTTATTTTATGTAAAGGTCTCTTTTGAAGTAGCTGGTAGACTGTGAATAGCATACTGGGCCTGAAGTCAGAAAGACCTGAGTTCAAAGTTGACCTCAGACATTTCCTAGCTGCATGACCCTGATCAAGTTTTGCTTAGTCTTTGCCTCAGATTCCTCAACTGCAAAATGGGATAATATATAAGTGACTGGGTTGTTGTGATTGGCACAAAGTAAGGACTGAATAAATGCTTATTTTCCTCCTCCTATTCCCCTAAAGGAATCAGGGATTTCCTATTTATAAAAAGATAACGAGTGAAGCTTTTGTTATTTTAATTCAGTTACTTCAAGTTAACAAAAATGGAATACCAATGGGCTATGATAGCAAAAAATAGCTTCTAACGGAAAATCTCGTACTGTTAAGGGCTGGAAGTCACAGAAGCAATTCATAACTACAAGTGAACTCACTCCATTGACAGCAGCATCGTCAGACAATGATATAGGCTGGTCCTTTTGCCCAAGTCTGGAATAAAGTAATGTATAGAGACTGATAAAGATAAGGAAGTGGACAAATTCAAAATTTTCACCTTGGTTTGCTTTTCTTGAAAAAGCTATTCATGAGCGTTGGTTACAGCTTTTTGGTCATCTTGAAGGTAGAATCAGGGAGCAGCTAGGTGGTGAAGCAGATAGAGCAGCAAATCTGAGCTCAGACACTTGACACTTACTAGTTGTGTGACCCTTGGCAAGTTACTCAACCCTCCTGACTGCCTCTACAATCAGACTGAAAGTTGGTTGGATGTTCAGAAATTAGTTTTTAACATGGCTGAAAAAAATTACACTGACTCAAAAAATATCAGTTCATGGACTGTATCTAGATCTACACATGACTTTTATTCATGGAGGAACTGAAAATATTTGCTATGACCTTTTACTTTCTTAGCGTACTAAATACAAGAAATGAAGTGGGAAGGTTAATGGCATTTATAAAAGGAGGGCCAATGCAAATATTCTGTGCCAGATTAATTTCTTTTTAATTTTAGTGATTTGAAAAAATAATTTGCAGTGCTTGAAAATATTGACTTGTGCAGATAAACCATACATATGATTTTAGCATTTGTACTGGGTGTTCAAGAAACTAGATTGATCTTAATGACCAACTCAATTTTAGATTAAAGAAACTATTTTATATAAAAAAACCTTTTCCCCACAGGTATAAAAAAATTATTTACTATATCTGGATTGAAAATAAAATGCAAGCAAGGATTTTTATTAGTTTCTTTATTTTTTGATATCCATTACAGTTGATGAAATATTTTATTTCACATCTTCTTGACCACCAGATCAGGAACTGATGAACTGCTACTAATGCAACGAAAAGGGGATCTTGTTTTCTAAAAATACAATTTAGGGCATTTTGTTTATCCAGAAAGGAGGTTAATATGAACTAAAATCACAGCTTAACATAACAGGTTGGACTACCAAAGTATTCTTTTGCTTTTCTCTTCTCTTTGTAATAATGTAACATTTTAATATGGGGTCATCAGGAAAGAAATGGTAACTCAATACTCATAGTAAATTCTTTGTACACTGCATCAAAGGTGGTAGTATCTGTTTTTTATTCTTTACAATGTATGACTGATCCAGTGAGACCCTTGAAGCAGAAAAGGACCTAGAAATCACCTCATCTAATATCCTCATACAGATAAGGATATTGTGGCCTAGGGAATGGGTTTATGAGAGAAATTAAACCCAAGGTCACAAAACTCAGTGTCAGAACTAGACTTTAGAAACTAAATCTCCTATTAGTACATATTTCTCTCAATTTAATAATCATTTATTAGGCCTCAACGATATACCAGGAACTCTGCTAGTTGCTGGGGATACAAAATACAAGAAACAGTCCTTATCTTCAATGAGTTTCAATTCTCCTGAGAAGAAACATCAAGCAGACAGATATGAAAATGATATGAATTCTAAGTAACTTGGGGAGTGAGGAGGGATATCAACCACTAGTACAAAGTAAAAGATCTCTGGTAGTACATTACACTTGAGTTTTAAGGGGATCAGGGATTTTGAGAGGGAGAGCATTACAGGAATGGGAAATGGAATATCATGTACAGAGAAGTAACTGGCTGCAGTGTAGCATAAGTATAATGTAAACTCATTCTAGAAAACTGGGCTGGAGGCAAACTGTGAAGAGCTTACTTGCATGCTGAAACAGAGAAGTTTGTTTTTTATCCTAAAGGGTAAAAGAAGCTACTAAGTTTCTTGAATGACAAGGTTAGACTTGGAATATCGGTTTGGTAGTTTTGTGGAAGATGAGTTGGAGGCAGGGAGACAAATTTGAAGACTATTAGAATACTTCAAATAAGAAGTGAGAAGTACCAGAACAAGGAGTGGGAGGTAAGAGATGTTGTGGTAGAAGAATATACTCAGCACTTGACTAGTTAGTTATGGGAGCAGGAGTAACAGTGGAAGAGTAAACAGTTGAGGATGACTCCAAAGTTGCCAGCATCGATGCTTACCTTTAGGTTCCACAGGATGTAGTTTTGTATGGTCCCAAACCAATCCACATTTGTGTAATATCAGCCAATCAACAAACACCTCCTTAAACACCTATGTGCCAGGTGCGAGGTACCCTGGATGCAAAGGCAGAGATTAGCACCTGCCCTAAATGGAGGCAAATCTTAACTCTCTGAAGGTGGATTTTTTTTTTTTTACACAACTCAAGGTCATTCAGTGCCCAGTCTCAGAATTCATAAGACATCAAGTAGTTTGGTTGGTTTTCAATTAAAAAAATGTAAAGTAATGATTACCCTTTCTAGGCTGACTCAGCCTAGGAACTGTCTGAAGACAATTTCCAAATAGGGGTCAAGTTCTCCTGAATGACTCATCTTTTTGAGATTTACCCTGTATGGCAGACTTTGAGAATGGCAATGGTAGCATTACTTCATAGTCATATCTGCAGTTATTCACGTAGATGGTGGTAAGTTATGCTGGTTGGTTAGCAATGCAATGGTGCAGAGGTGATGAGTTGTGCCTTGGATAAGGACCAACTGGAGGCACTTCATGAATATCCTACAAGAAAACTGAAGCTGGCAAGGTACTACAAAAAGTTTAGTAAAACTGCAACACCAGTGAGCTGGAATCTGGGTTCCATTTCCACATCTGCTGCTCACTTGACTAGGACCTGGGGCAAGTCACCTCACCTATCTGGGGTTTAGTTTCCTCTTCTGCAAAATGAAAAGATTGGGTAGACGAGCTGTTTAAGTTCTTCCCAGTTCCAATATGCTATGAGTTGGTATCTTTGATTTCTCCTTGGTGCACAGCTTTTATACATAGAAAACTCAATCAATATTTGTTAAATAAATGATAACCCTTAGTCATTTTCCCCCCAAAACGTAAATAACCAGTATTAACTAATGTTAGACACCTTTAAAAAAATCTCTCATTAAGACATCAATCACCTACCAACTAAACTTGGAAATCTGAAAGAATACAACAAAAGAAAGCACATTAAAATTCCAGCATTGAGAGGGTCATATTTTTTTTGATGTTACAATGGCAGTACTTGAGGATGAATGGCAAGAGTAAGAATAGTAACTGGATCTGTGATTTCATTAGAATAAGAGAACTTCCTATGAGGGAACTCTTACCAGTGCAAGTTGTTACTTTATCAGCAATGAATAGTCTTACAGTTGCCAGGAACTTTCAAAGGTAGAGTGATTTGCCCACGGCCGTATGGTTAAAGCTGGAAATTGAACTCAAGTCTTCCTGGATCCAAGGCCAACTCTGGTAAGGCACAATAGCTCTCAATCTTAAGAAGGGTGATAAAATAATTTGTTACTAGATAAAATAATTTACCATCAGTAATTATTAACTTCCTACCCTAATCCTGCTAGACTAGGATCAGCGTATAGAAGCTAAATATAAATGAAGGTTTAGCTTATAAACTCACAACTTTTTGATCAAAAACTATAACTGTGCACCCAGAGAAAGAACAATGGAATGGGAATGCAGAATGAAGCAGAATATTTTCTCTTGTGTTATGTTTTATTTTGTTTTTTCTCATGGTTTCTCCCATTTGTTTTGATTCTTCTAAGCAACATGACTAATATGAAAATGTGTTTAATAAGAATGTATGTGTAGAACCCATATAAGATTGCATGTCCCCTTGAGGAAGGGAGAAAATTTAAAACTTATGAAAGTGATTGTTAAAAACAAATAATTTAATTTAAAAATATTTTGATAACTGGTTTTCAATATTAAACAAAAAACTACATAACTGGATCATTTGGCCCAAATCTTAACTGGGTCATTAAAAAGGTGGTATTATTATTATTATTTGCTTTCGAAGATATCTACAAGTCTTTAAAAATTGGGGGAAAGATTAAATATTTGAAAATCAAAGTTAACTAGTTTACCAAGCTGATTTCAGCAAATAAAATATCTTGATTAAAAAACAAACCAACTACAGACTTTTTAAGGGAAAACACATCAACAGAATGAATAGTCAAGAAAGTAGACAAATTTGAAATGCAATTCATTTGATATTTATTACCCAAAATTTAAATGTGAAAGTACCTTCTAATATTCAAATTTAATGGAAATAAATGTTACAGTTCAAATGTTACATAATGAACATTATGTGAAATAATATATGCCAACACTATAAGAAGACCAAGTAATTCATCCAAATTAAATGTACCTCTGGAATGGTCAATTTAAAGTCTCTGTTTTACTTTTTAAATACTATGTAAACTAAAAGTGATTTGTACTAAAACATAGTTTCAAATTAAGATACCTTTCCTATAATACCTACCCTTAGATACCTAACCTACAAGCAGAAAGAGAACTTCAACATTATATTCTATGTCCTTTTGTTCAAATATACTTGAAAATGTTTAAAATCTGTGGCATTTTATAATGAGTTCAGCCAGCCCCTTGTTCTGTTGCGGTTATCTTAGAGAGGTTTGTAAATATAAAATGCTAACTGTTTTGCAATTCAAAATCCCTACCACGCTTTACTGGATTATCTCAGTGGCACTTTTTATTACTGAATGCTGATGCCATTATAAAACAATAAATCCCAACCACTGTATTTACAATGCCATAACATTCCATTTATTATATAACTACTGTACTCATACTTTTGAATGCCAGATTATTGACTTTCAGAGTAACGGAAAAATGTACAGATTTATCTTCTACCTAAAGAAGGACTTCCTTACTGCCTGGACAAGATGATATTAAATAGTAATGATACTGTGTCAATCGCAACAAAGATCTTTTTTCCATCCACAATTGCTTCCTACGCAGTTTGTCTATTTATTGTCATTTTAAACTTATACTATAGTGTGTGTGTGCACACATGTAGAGGGATTGCTCGTCCACCAGTAACCTCCATTCCTTTCCACGCCTTCCCTGCCACTTAATTTTTATTCTTTTTGCACTTCAGCTTCGGGATGAAGAGAAAGTGAGCAAAAAACCGCCAAAAAAACCCCACCCCTAAGTAATCAAAATTTAAAAAACAAACTGGCGGGGCTTCATAAAGGCAGCGAATGCCAAGGCAGAGACCACAACCACGAAATGCTCACGGGTAAACAATTTATTTGCACAAAGGATCAATAAACCTCAGTACACTACGCTAGTTACGTGTGTGCGGAGGAAATAAGTCAGCTTCTCCCTCTCCGTCCCCACGAGGGTCCCAGGGCCGGCGGGACGGGGGTGAGGAGGTGGGAGAAGGGTGCTGCAGCCCGATTTCCAGCACGATAGATGGCCTGACGCAGCCAGAGTCAAGTGCCGGACGAAGAGTGAGAGCAGCGAGGCACTCGGAGCCTAACTGGCCTCTCGGTGAGGGGCCGGGGCAGGGAGCCGGACGAGGCGAACCCCGCCCCAAGCAGCCAGCAGTTTAGTCAGAACCGTTTACCCTCCGATCCCAATTAAGAGACGAAAACGATCCCCGCGAGCTTCGGCCAGGCACGAACACCTGCCCGAGAGAGACGACTCCACTCACCTCATCCCACGCAGGCGCACAAATTAGAGAGCCCCACCCCACTCTCTCCCAGCCTACACCCCTCCACTCCCTTAGTTTTCTCCACCTCGGACAGTAGGAGGGGCCGAGCAAGACCCCACGAAAGGGGCGTGACCAACCAGCTACCAAATCCTTCCTCAGTAGCCGTCCGCTCCTGGCTGCGCACGCGCCTTCGGACCTTACAGTTACGTGTCCAGACCACGTGACGCCCACCCCGACGGGCCCCCAGCGAAGCAAGGGGAGTGTTTCTTTTGAGGAGAGATGAAAATTTTTTTTTTTTAAAGTATAATAAAAACAGGACACAGACTAGCGAGCTCGCGCACGCGCTTAACTGGGCTGGGGGAGGAGGGGCAGGGCGACGACGCTGGCGCGACGGATTCCGCAGGAAATTCCTCCGTCGGAGTGCGCGAGACGCCCCCCTCCACTACGCGGCCGCAAAGGTCTACGCTCGCAAGTCCGGGGTGTCCACAAATAGCTTAACGCGCGCGCGCGAGGCAGAGAGCGCGCCAAAGGCTAGGAAGCAGGCCTGCGGGCGTGCTGGGACGAGTGTCAAGCGAGAGACGTGGGAGCGGCGTTTACGCCGTGTGGAGAAAGGGCACTCACAAATAAATGTGAGGAACCTATAAGATGCTGACAAATGCCACCCCCTCCAGCCCCCGTGCACTCTGCCCAGCGTGAAAACACACAGCTTCTTACTCCTACATGCACACTTCCCTGCCGTTCATGCCGGGCGCAGGAGTGGGCCCAGTTCGCAGCGGCCTCGGGGGAGAGCTTCGGCACTACCCGGCAGACGGCTAGACGGACGGGTTGAGAGGGCCGGGGCGGCACCGGCACCTTCATTTTTTCGTTAGGAAACACCCGCTGCACAGCGTACAGAAGGCGACGTACCTTTTTCACTCAATCTGCACTACCCCCCTCGTCCCTATCCCCGCGTGGAGGAAGGGGGGAGGCGGCAAGGCTTGCGTGTGTGGGGGAACCCCGCCTCCCCTTCCCGAGTTCCGCGCCTCGCGCTCGGACCCCCAGGCTCGGCCTCGGCGGGGCTGCGCCGCGTGCCCTTCCCTCTCCCCTTCTTTCCTTCCCTCCCTCTCCCCAATCCCCTTCCCACCCCAAATTCCTCTTTTTCTACCCCCCCCCCCCCGTTCCCCCGGGGGAGAGGGAGGCGCCGATTACAACTCCGAGGCCCGGAACAGAGAGGGCAGAAAGGGGTGAGCGGGAGGGCGAGAGGGAAGGGAGGAGCGGGAGCGTGAGGGTGTAGGGAAAACGCGGACCGAGTCTCGGATTAACGGCCGCTTTCCCCTCCCCCTCCCTTCCCCCCTTCGCCCCGCCCCGCCCGGGTCTCCTCGCCGCTCCCCCTCCCCTTCCTCCCCCTCCCCTCGAGTGTCTTCCCCCCCTTCCTCCTCCCCCTCCCCTCCCCTTCCTCTCTCCCCTCCCCCTGCCGTCGCCGCCGCCGCCGCCGCCGCTGCTGCCGCCGCTGCTGGCAGCGCCGCCTGAACTGAAGCGAACTCCACAGCCAAGTGAGTGAGGAGGAGGAAGAGGAGGAGAAGGAGGAGGAGGAGGAGGAAGGGGAGGAGGAGGAGGAGCGGGAGAGTCAGTGCGCGGCGGCGGCAGCGGCAGAGGCGGCAGCGTCGGGGACCAGCCCAGAGAGACCCCGAGCCCGCGGCAGAGGCGGCGGCGGCGGAGCAGGCAGCAGCAGCCGGAGAGGAACCAAGCGAGCAGCCCCAGCGGCGGCGGCGGCGGCGGCGACCACAAGCCCGGCGGTAGCGGCGGCAGCGGCTCCTCCTCCTCCTCCCAGCGAAAGCGGTTCCCCCAGCGCCCAGAGCGGGGCCCCGCGGAGATAACCCCTCCTCCCCCCCACCCCGCCGGCACTCGGGAGGGGACGGGCTAGCTGGGCAGCGGAGGCAGCCCCGGGAGCGGCGAGCGGCGGGAGGAGGAGGAGGACGAGGACAAGGCGGCTCCGGGACCCGCGTCGTGGGAGCAGCGGCCGCGGGAGGCAAAAGTGCCTGCGGGGGGTGGGGGGGGCAGAGCGGGCGGTTCGGTTTCCTGCGCTGTGCGGACAGTCGGCTTCCCCCCCTGCCCCCCGTCTCCTCCTCCCCTTCCTCCCGTCCCCTTCCTTCCCCGCAGCGGGCGAAGATTGCAGACCCTCCCGGAGCAGCCCCCGGCTTCTTGGGGCTCGCCCCCCCGCCCCCGGCGCCCCCCTTTTCTTCCGTGGCGGCGGGCGGTGTGAGCTGCGGGGCTTGGAATATGGTCGGGGAAATGGAAACGAAGGAGAAGCCCAAGCCGACCCCCGATTACCTGATGCAGCTGATGAACGACAAGAAGCTCATGAGCAGCCTGCCCAACTTCTGCGGGATCTTCAACCACCTCGAGCGGCTGCTGGACGAAGGTAAAAGGCTCCCCAACCTCCCGTCCTGGTGCCTGGCTTTGGCCTCGGGGGCACCCCCACCCCCGGGGCGGGGGGCGACTTGGGAGAGCGCGGCGTCCGGCCGAGGCCCAGGGCCCGCCTGCCCCAAGGAGCTTGGCTGGAGCGGCGTGGAGGCAGCTTTGGGGAGGGCGGGGTCCCCGGAGAGCCGGGCGGCGGGGCCTGACGGAGCGGGCTGGGCTCGGGCAGCGCCTGCGGACCTCTGGCAAACTTGGTTTGGCGGACCAGGGGGGTCGCCCCCCCACCTTCCCCATGCCTTGGGGAAGGGAAAAGCGCAGGGATACCGACCCCGTCAGACCCCTCACTCGGCCGCCCCTGCGGCTTGGAGTCTTGAGTGTTAGAAAAGGGGGAAAGCGAGCGGCGTGCCCTTAGAGCCGGAGCCCTCGGTCCCCAGAAAGCGGCCGCTCGTGGTCCCTCGGCCGCGAGCTCTTGCCCTCCCTCCCAGTCTTTTCGGAGCCGATTCTTCTGCCCGCTCCTCCCCTCGCCTTCTTCTGCTTTGTGGAATTCCGTTTAGTCTGGGGAGCTCGGAAATGTTCCGAGAGAAGTTGCCGAGCGGGCTTTCTTTGTTTATGCTCCCACAAAAACACCACCGGACAGGGGCTAATTTGACTGAAGGGAGGACAGTGACCACTAAGCATTGTGTCCTTTTTGATTTGAGGAAGCGAAAACCATCCGAGTTTAACTTCAGTTTTTTTTTGGGGGGGGTGCCGGACGAGAGGTGAAGATGACGTGCCCGGAGGCGTTGGGGCGCCGCGGGCAGCTTGGGGGCCGAGGCCGGAGTTAGGGACCCGAAGGGCGCTGGCGAGCGCCACTTGGGAGCTTTGGTTTGTCCGGTGGAGGGTTAGGGGCAAGAGGAGAGAAGGGCAGTGTGGGGTGCCGTATGGAAACCGAGCAGCAGGCGTTGGTGATCAAGAAACTTGAGCAGTTAGAGATGACTGAAAATCATATAACAACGGGGAAGGCTGGCTTTTTCAGAAATATCTCAGGTTTATCTAAATTTATATAAAGTATCCTACTAAGGAGTGTGTGGCCCGGGGGGGGGGGGGGATGGTTGGGGGGGGCGGCTGGGGAGGAAACCCAGTCAGTTCTGAGTGTCACTAAAGAACAAAAGACCGGAAATGTCTGGTGATAAAAATGGGGAAAGAAGAATCTGAAAGGCCTTTGTAGTTCTGGAAATCATGGAATTACAAATCCATTCTAATAACTCAGGGGTTTTTTGTTTAAATTTTTAAAAAATCCGACGTTCAAATCGGCCTTTTTCACTGTAAATAGAACCATTTTATCTGTGAATGTTTAGAAGTACCGGAAAAGTTAAACTGTCCCTTTAAGTATTTCTGCTTTTTCCTATTTGTGTTGGCAGTTGAGTGGAAGAATTGTGGAGGCAGAAAACTTTCTGGAATGTCCCAAAAAAAAAAAGTTTCAGAACTCTTAAATTGAGTCTTTCCAAATGTGAGCACTAAGGGGCGCTAGTTATTTTTTTTTCCTTGAAGAATGGTAGCTGCGGCATTGATAAAATTTTCAATTATCTTTTTTCTAAATTGATTTGTTGAACTTTTGAAAATCCACTACTCATGTACATGCAAATGTTTCATATAGATAGTTGGTAAAAGATTTTATGAAAACTAGCTAAACACTTTTGGAAGGAATTAAAATAAGTCTGTTGAGATTTTCACCTGGCAAATTTGAAGATTAAGTTTGTGATTTCAGGAATGGATTTTCTGGGAAGTGGTGCATATTTTACACAAGCTGAATTTTAGGAGGAATCAAGTACAACATGGCAGTTAAAGAGATGTAAAAGGAAATAAAAATAATCTAAGACAAAGTTACGTCAGTATTTTGTGATTCCTAGCTAGTGATTTTTGTTAAACATTCAAACTCAATTTATAAACTGTAAAACAGAATATTGAACACAATTACTTAAGGAATATTTCTGAAAACATTCTATGTTGTGCCTAACATGAGGAAAAAAAAACCCAAAATACTAAAAGAACTTGCATTTTAATGAGTTTAGGATCAAAACTCAAAAGCTTTCCTTCAATCTATTAAGCCTTTAATCTTTGCTGAATCATAAGCAATACAATTAACTATTGCTGGTTAACCCTCTTTAAATCTGAAAAAAAAAGTTTGGGCACCGAAAATAAACTTAGAGAAACAAAACTTACCTTTTTTTCTTCCATTTTTCCTGAGTTGAAAATGGAAACAAACCACTGGGTTTTTTCTTTTAATTTTAAAGGTTGAAGACTACGAATTTATCTTTAAAAATGATCTTCCCTTCTGATGTTTACTGAAATACTAATCCTCAAATTTAATGCTAAGGTATCACTTTTAATATATTGTGAGTTATAATTTCTTCAGATCACCAGTATAAAGATTTCATTTACATGGTAACTAGGATGTTTGAAATGGACAGCATAATAACTAGGAAGTTAAATTGTTTTTTATCAGTCCAGCCCAAATCTTCCAGAAAGAGGACTTTTCTTTAATATGGAATGAACACTTTCCTGCAGTTGTTAGAAATGGTAAACTTAACCTGAATCTAAATTTTTTTCTGAGTGGAAATTGATAAATTCATATACTATGCATATCAATCTTAACTACTTCTGAAGTATTTAAAATTTTTTTTCCTGTGAAAATACTTAATTGCAACTTTAGGCAGTTCTTGTTTCCTTTGATATGTTTTTTAAATTATTTCAAACAAATTATTTTTTGTCAAGACTCTGTGGTTAGAATTTATTCTTATTCTTACCTTTGTTCCAAAACAAATTTTTCATATGCAGATAAAATGGTTTTTTTGTTTTTGCAAGATTAGTGCAGGAAAATTGTGAATTTAATAAACATACTAGTTGAGTATTGTGTGATTTTTCTTGACTTGCATAGAAAAATCTTGCAATAGAGCATTAAAACATTTTCATTTTTAACCTTAAAATTCCTATTAATATTTTAAGATTGCTTAGCTGTTTTGAGAGTATCATATATTTAATAATAGACTCTCAGTTATAGAACTAATTATGGAAAACGACACCCTTAAGAAAAACTTACAAGTTTATTTTGCATTAATTTATATTTTTTATATTGTTTATAAAATACTATGAAGAATTTGGATCCCTGGCAATATATCCATAAATAGTACTGTCAAAACTTAGTGGTCAGATTGATTCAACCTAGAGCTGCTATGTATGGCTTCAAGGAGGATGGATTTTCAGATTATTATACACTGAAAATTATTTGGGTCTTAGTTTATTTGCAACAGCTATAAATTAGAAAAATAATGTATGCGTCTTGTTGGCGGTGTCATTGAGATAGTTTTCAAGTGGAAAGGGAATTTATCAGTCCATTAGGAATACTAATTGGTGATAAAATTTAAAACATTTACTTTTGTGTGGAAGACTTTGAAAACAATGAAAACATGCTAATTTTGGAAAGTTTTATATTAATGAACTAAATTGGAGAACAACATCAGATTGACCGAGTAAAATGTAGAAAAGAGGCAACTATTGACTTTTGTTTATGGAGGGCAAAGGAAAAGCCACTAATTGACAACAAATTTTTTATCCATCATGCTATTTTGGTGAGTTAAAAACTGCTGACAACCATAGAAAAACCATTTACATATGATAGGAATGCATAGCTTCTAATAATCTTCTAATACTTGATTATTTGAAAGTATGCACTTATGTGTCATAAGAGTACATAGAAGAAAAGAAATAAAATCAACTGAAGTCTAATTTTTTATGTGTCTATTATATGTAAAGTGATATAAGTATTGGGGGGCATAAAGACAAATGATAAAATCCATCCTATACTAGACTTATTTGAACATTGTTTAATTTTTATTTGTCAGCGTTTTTCAAATTGAATATCCTTCTGACTTAGTATACCAGTTTGAATTGAATTTTTCCCCCATTGAAAAGAAGTGAACAGAATTTGTACTTGAGTGGTGTTCTCAAAGTTTCCATTTAATTTATATTTTAATGTTTCATTGATAGTGTTTCCTTTTTAAATATTTGAATTGCACTGTCATATAATTCATCAAAACTATTTTAAGTTCTTAATGCATCTTATCACAATTACACTTGGTATGTAATCAAATAATTCTTAGTATTATAAATGATGGTTATATAATACAACAATATTTTAATCCTCTTTAAATTCTATTAAGAGACATTGCTATCCATCTCCACTTACCCATTACACAAAATTTTGGTTGTTAGTATTCAAGGGATTTATTTATGTATGTGTATATGTGTATATATATACACACACACACACACACACACACACACACACGTGCTTTCATGTATATATACATAAGCTCTCAGAGGAGAAAAATGAAAATCAAAGGCATGGGAATCTACTTTTGCTCTTGAAAATAATAACTTGTGATAAAGATGTAACAAGTTAAAAAATCTTTTTTAGGAACTATTTTGTTTTTATACAAAAAAACTTGAAAAATTATAGTAAGAGGAAGAATAGTAACCTATTAAGTTGTAAAAAATGATATTTTCCTTGTTACCCAGGAGGTGTCAGCAGCTGTATAGAAAGTGATAATGGAAAGGGAAATGCTTTGACAGAATTTTTTTGATCTTAGAGGTTATGTTAATTCAAAATATTTGAAATTAAAGTTTTTAACTCCCCCATGTAAAACAAAAACTGCATATAGACTATCCATGTGAACTAGTGAGACTGAATTAGGATATCTGCCTTCCTATTGATGACCTTAAGTGATTGTTACTTTGAGGGACTAGTAAAAATTGATCACTCTATATTTACATAACATAATTGGGATAATAGAAAAGGAATAGGATCACTTATAGGTGAGAAGATTGTTTTTTTGCAATATGATGTAAAGAATAATGATCTGTATTTAAAATAGTCACTAATTTCACCTGTAAATGGTTTTTGGTGCTTGTCTTTTGGCTGATAGGGTTGACATCTGAAGCTGACTTATGTACAACAGAAATTTACTACAGAAATAGATTTTAACAAAAATGCCCTCTTCTAACCTAATTAAACATAATTCAGAAGTTTCTTATTGTGGTCACCATATCTTCTTGCCTCATAACTTATTTTCATATATTCATTTTTAAAGAGATCTACCCCAGTGGAGTTCATATTATTATTGAATGATGAAAAATGTCTTTTATGTAAAGAAAACACCAATGAAAGAAACAGGTTAAGTATTTTGTGACATGATGATTTGATCAGTGAATTTCGAGGGACAGTATTAGATAAACTGAATTTATGGTTTAATCTACTTAATTTACTTCAGAAAAACTGACTTAGTGCATCTACAATGCAAAAGCTTCCCCATTGGGTGGGCATCAGAGAATGTAGTTAAATTGTATTTTGTTTTATTAATGCATGACTAATATTTTTTAAACCAATTAATTATGTAACTTTCTGCTAATGAATGGCATGTGGGTTGTTTTGGAAAATTTGCATTTTGAAGGATAAGGAAGGAGAATTCTCACATTTTAAAATTTACATAACTGACAGTCTCACTAATGGAACAATGACGGATTAATGGACCTCGGTACTTTTTGAATATGAATGTGTGCAAATTTAAAAAAAAATTGAGTTTTTAGGGATATTTATACCACCAGTGAAACAGCTTATGATTTTCATCTCCTTAAGTAACTTTCAATTAGTAGAAACTAATTAGTTTCCAATGTAAATCTCTCTGTATTAATAACCAAAAATATGTTGGTTACAACCAGCTGGTTTATCTCTGTTCAAGTTTGACCTTTTTTTTTTTTTCTAAAGCAGAAAACAAGAATTAGTATTCTGGCTCAATCAAATGCTGATGAATTGTACAGGAAATTCTTCACAGTAGTTAAATAGTATGTTTTGTTGGGTGCTCACTATATTGGCCAGAATGAATTCTAAAACAATATTAGTTTAGTTTGGTTTTCTGTATTTCTATAGGATATTTTCTTTAAAATGTTAATTTTAACAGCTGTATTATTTTTAGGAAAATTCTGAAATGACATTAAATATTTCAGACTTTTTGAGAGTTCAACTTATATACGTTGTTGCTGGCAGTGAAGAATGGTGACAATACTTCTCTGGGAGCTCGGGCATTCTGTCTTAAAAAAAATGGCTCAGAAAAGGCGCCAATCTAGCCTTATCATCTTATTTTGTTTCTTGAAAATACGCTTATTTTACGAAACTTCTTTAAAAAAATTCAGAACCCACTCCACTTTAATCAGTTTGAGTTTTTGAGTGCCTATTGCATATTTGGTACAGAGCTAAGAAGCAAAATAGTTTCTGTTGTCAAAAAATTTGTTTAGATAAAGTAAGTTAATTTGGTGCAAGTTTTATATTCCAGACAGTAAACCAGCCTATCTCAAAGTAGGAGTAATGAACTCCCAGAATGGCATAGAGCTTGACTTTTCCCTGGCTTTTTGGGTTATGTGGTTTTAAAACGATCTGATCTATAACATGGGCTTCATACCAGGTCCCTATAGTCTTCGTGTAGAATGAGTTGAGGTGCATTTAAAATGTGTTTAGTTTAGAAGTCAGATGTTCAGTTTCACAGGCATTCTTTACCTAAAGTGTAAAAGACACTATGCTATGTTCATGGAATACAAAGATAAAAATGAAATAGTCCTTGACTTTCAGGGTGTTAGAAGTTGCTTCTACAGGGAAATTTAAGGACGTGACATATACATAGAGAAATCAATATGAAGTATTCTAAGGGAGAGGATTTTAAGAAACTAAGGTAGGAAATCAGGAAAGTTTTCTTTCTTAGAGGACATGGGAACCTCACCCTGAGCATGGAAAGAAGGTGATAAAAAAGTTTAAACCAGGTTTGCTTGGACAGCTTGTGTGATATGAAGTTGGAATGACAAATTCAGGGAACAACCAATAGATTAGTTTGTCTTCAATATCATGTGCGTGAAGAGGAATAATATGAAATAAGTCTGGAAAAAGGTGGATAGGAACCAGATTATGGAGGATTTTAAATGCCATATGTGCAATCCATATATTTCTTTTTTCCTTCTAGAGGCAGTAGGGCTACACTGATGAGGGGAGTGATATCCTCAGACCTTTAGAAAATTTGTTAATTGAAGAACAGATTGGAGGACTATTTAAGATACTTCAGTAATTCATGGGAGAGCTGAAAATGGTCTGAATTAGGATGATAGCAGTGTTAATGTAGAAAAGGGGACAAATGTGAGAGATGTTGTAGAGTTACAGTTAGTAAGATTTGGCAGCTGGTGGTCTGTGGCTTGGCAGAGAGAGGAAGAAGGAAGAATCAAGGACGATGAGGTATAAAACATGGGCTACTGAAAGGATGATGTTGCTCTCAGTGGAGATTTTCAAGTTGTTCAGTCATTTTTGACCCTATATGGAGTTTTCTTGGCAAAGATACAGGAATGATTTACCATTTTCCTCTTTAGCCTATTTTACAGAAGAGGAGACTTGAGGCAAAACAGGATTAAGTGCCCTGCCCAGAATCACATAGTAAGTATCTGAAACAAGATTTGAACTCTCCTGGTTGGTACTCTGTCCACTGTACCACCTAGCTACCCTTTCAACAGAGATAAGAAAATGTACATGATTGGGGAATTTAGATAGGAAGATTAGAGTTCTTTTTTTCTTCTTCCACTTTTCAGTTTGGGATGCTGGACATGGAGGTATGGACTTTGGAGTCAGAGGACCTGAGTTTGAATCCAGTTAACCTAGTTTATATTTCATGCTTCAGTTTCTTCATCTGTAAAATCCACCTACTTCACAGGGTAGTTGTGAAGAAGGAAAGCTCTTTATGACCTTTACCCTCTTGTGTCAGTGAGTCAGTAGCCTTTTTTCCCCCGATTTTCTGACCTTGTGTCTTTGTCCAGTGGATGATAAGTAAAATACTCCAGTGAACTAGGAGAATTTATTATTGTTGTTGGAAATACAAAAATGCAAATAATTTGTTTCATAAGTTTGATTTTTTAATTGGATTTTTTCACAAGAGTTTATTTTTTTTTTAATATCATGTATATTTGTTAATGGAAGTTTTTATTAGACTTGAAAATTTTTTGGTTTGAATTTTTCCTTAGTAAGTATGGAGAGAAATGTGGGGAGAGAACTCTGATAGGATGAATGGTGCTGGAGGCAGTGTTGTAAAATGGAAATAACATGTAACTGGGAGTCATACTAAGTTTCAGTTGTTGTATTCCCCCCCAAGTTAATAGTGATTTGATCTTGGGCTAGTCACTTTAACCTGAGGGTCGGTCAGTTTATTCACTCATAAAATGTGAGTGCATACTTCATAGGATTATTTATACACCAGAGAAAATGTTTTCAGAAATGCTTTGAATACTATAAAACATAATTAAAAAGTAAGATAGTTTCATGATGATTATTAATCAGTTATTGTGAGAATGAGGAAAGGTAGTGGAAAGACATGGTATTTTTGAAGGGCTTATTTGACTTAGAGTCAGAAAACTTTTGTTTAAGATCCTTGCACCAGCACTGCTTAAATTCTCTGATACTTAGTTTCCTTATCTTAGAATAGGCTTGTATCTATCTCTGATGTCATTAATCTAACTCCATGATCTGTGTGCTGTATATATATTTTTTACCTTTGCTTTGAGAGGTTATTATTGTTCTGATTTTTTGAAAGTGGCATTTTGTTTGGTCTCTTCTCAAAATTGAAAGGAAAAATTGTGAATTACACAAACTTTTAAAAACAGATTTCTGTAACCTGAGTTATGTAACAAATCTAAATTCCAAAGATACAATTATTTTTTAAAAACTTGATTTGTTTAAAAGCATTGTTTCAAAATTATTCAGCTGTGAACTGTAGAAAGTCATATATTGGCTTTAACAAATCTCAGAGTGAATAAATAGATTGCACTATTTAATTGAAATGTATACCAACCTGCAATTTAGTATCCTTGTTGAAAATTTTTTGTCTAAAAGTCTTTTAATATTTTTTGAATAAATATTTTTGAATAAAAATCTTTAAAAATGCTTTTATTTGGTTCCCTTTTCTTCCATAGTAGTTTAGGTAAAAAATTATTTGAGGGGGTCTTGATTCTTGTAAATAAAAACATTTCTAGGAAATATAAATTAGGATTATTTGCTTTACAAATGGCTTCAGCTAAGAATTCCTTTAACATCTTGTTGTGTCCTAACTCTCCCATCCCCATTTGCAAGACTAATTGATTTTACCTATTTTTTTTAGTAACATCTAGTCCATAAAAAATCCCCTGCTGGGGTATCCATTGCTTCACATGTGTAGAAAGTTAATTTGTTTCTGTTTAGAAATGTTGTTTTATACATTTATCAGGGTATGATTCTTGCTTATTGTCTCTTAATTTGTGTTTTGAGAAGTTTGATGTTAGTCAATCCCATAGAAGGTTTAATTTGGCCATTAGAATTTGGTATTTGTCTTGGCCTTTCTTGGACTCCATTTAAACATGTTTAATTAAAGTACTGTAGTAATGGTAGTTCGCTATGAGCCTTAGTTTCCTTGTCTGCAAAATGGAAATAATATTTGGGTAGCTAGATGGAGCATTGGATAGAGAGCACTGGATCTGAAGTCAGGAAGATTTCAAATGTGGCCTTGCACATTTCCTAGCTATGTTACCCTGGGCAAGTCATTTAACTTCTGCCTCATTTTCCTCACCTGTAAAGTAGCAGCTACCTCACAAGATTGTCGTAAAGATCAAATAACATAATATTTGTTAAATGCTTAGCAAATTGCTTGGTACATAGCAGGTGCTTAATAAATTCTTTTTTGGTGCTTAATAGATTCTTGTTTACGTCATCATCTACTTTATGGGCTTTTTTGCTGTCAAGGATTTTGTAAACCTTAAAGCACTATACATATGTTAGTAATTAATAATAAAGATAAAATTGTATAGTATTTTATAGACTCATATTTTCCTTACAGGAAGCCTCTGAAGAAAGATATGGTTATATTATCCCTTTTTTCCCAATGAGGAAACTGAGGTCAGTGGTTCATTTACCCAGAGTTTTTCAACTTAGTTGAGTTGTGACTCAAATCCAGGTATTTTTGACTCTTAGTTGAGGACTGTCTTCCATGTTCTCTCTAAAAATAGTTTTACTTGTAAAGTGGTTCCATGTCATGGCATCCAAAGTCAGGGTTATAAATAACATCTAGGGATCATAGGATTTAAAGCTGGATAAAAGTAGCGGTCATGTAGTCCAATGCCTTCATTTTGTAAATAAAATGAAGCCAGAAAATTAGCCAAAAGGTTGGAGTTAGTAGCAGAGAAGGGGATTCAAACCCAGGTCTTCTGAAGTTCAGTACTTTTAATGCTACATTACTATCTAATGTAGAGTTGCAAACTTTTGTATACAAAGGGAGACTTGTAGTGTCACACACTCTGTGTGACAATCACACACATACCTAAGTATGCTGCTAATGGCAAAACAGAGTATTTAGTATAGAGTACTGGAGGGGTGCAGAGAGCAAAGTGCTATGCTGCCAGACTTTCGAAATATCAATGTGATAGCAGTAGTATCTGGCAGTCTATGCTGTTTTAATTTCAACTAGGTCTGACTTAGTGACAGATCATTGACTAGTTGACCTCGGCATTCTCTGAAAATAATTTTGTAGTTTATAATGTTTTAGAAAACTTTATAATAATTGTTAAGTTTTAAGACTAGAAACCAAATAACATTATAGTATAAAACTTTGATCTTCATAAACTCTTATCTGTAGAGTTGTAGGGACTTTAAGCTGTTCTATAAAATAAGATAAATGGAAGTGTTATTGAAATATGAGACAGCTACTTTGATGGAAGTGGAAAAATAACTTTTTGAATTATATGGGGAAAATTAAAGTTGCTTTATGAAGTAAAGCAAATGACTTGATAATTTTTTAATATAGAGTGCTCTAAGAGAAAGATTCACCTTAGGCTTCTGAGTGTCTGTGTATCACATTTTTGCTCATTCATTATAAAAAGTAGGGAAACCGAAGGATAGAGTCTTGGGTATTTTTTACACTCAGGTAATATAGTATATTAAGCCTAGTCTATATTTTATGTACTTATTGTTATTATCTAGTTATTTATGTACTGATTATTCATGAAGAAACTCAGTTACAGATGGACAGTTTAATGCCCATTTAGACCGCTTGGTTGTGTAGAGTTTTAATATTGTTAAGGGTCTGAAGTCCAAAGGTATACTTGCATCAGCCTCAGATTAACATAGGATGAATAACAGAGCAGTTTGTCAGCTAGGCAGCACTGAAAAGTGTCAGCAGGAAGACTGATGATGATGAATTGGATCGAAATGGGTGCTGCAGTAGAGAGCTGCTAGATCCCATTTCTAAGGCCAAAACCTTCAGGGATGACAGCTGATGTGTAGATATTTGCACAGTAATTAAATGAGGAACTATAGTTCTTTGCTTGCCAGAATAGAACAGTAACATATACATTTTACCATGTAAAAGTTTACAAATGTTTAGTAGCATAAAGTAGAAGATAAACATCATACAATGTTTATAACAGGAAGGAATTTTCACTTTGGGAAGCCTTGTCTGCGTCCAATGTTGGGAAATTGGCACTATGTACTTGTAATATTTGAAATGTCCAAATTTTAAAAACTTAAATTGGTAGTATTTTTGGATAATAGCTATAGCCATGGGGCTTATCATTGCAAAAGTTTCAGTTAAATATTTTTTATATCTTTTGCACTACCTACATTTTCCAATGTATCTACACAACTCTAACCACCCTTCCCCCGCCCCAGACCCTAAGAGTCTTCCATTATAACAAAGAATAAAAAGGAAGAAAAAAGAAGAGTGAAACTAATCTATGCATCTAAAAAACCTGATTTTACATGTAGTGTTTCATATCCTAGTTTCTTGCCTCTGCAGACAAGTCAGAGGAGTGATGTGGGAAAGGTAAGATGCCTTATCATATGTCTTCTTTGGGGTTGCATTTGCCTTTTGTAATTTTTTTCAACCTTCATTGATACTATATTTAATCAGTAACATACATAGTCATTAAAAGTTTATGCAGAAAAGATTCAAGGATATATGTACCGATCGGTTTTTTCAGCCACCTAGTCTTACTGTCCTGTCTTCTCAGAAGTTGAACATTGTATTTGTTAATATCAGGAAAGCCAGACCTACCTGGAATTGTAGTTTGGGTCCTGACAATCATATATATAGTCAACAATCATTTATTTAGTGCCTGCTATGTACCAGACACTGTGCTAAGTGCCGGGGAACAGAAAATGGCAACAACAGAACTCCCATAACGAAACCAAAACCCATCATATCAATCCCTGCTCTCAAGGAGCTCATAGTCTATTACTTGGGGTGCCTGGTGACCTCACTGGTTATAGGTAGTGCTGTTTGATAACAAGAAGGCATTTGATGATTGTGATTTTGCATCTTGAGACCAACATAGAGTCCAGTACAAAAAAAAAATATCACGTCATCTGGTCAACAATCAAGTAAAATTCTTGCTTTGCTTTTTTTGTCCACAGAAAACTCGTGAATCCATCTGGGAAGGTATAGATTAATTGAGAACTAGGTCAGCAGAGGGAAGCATTCACACATGTGGCCACCTTCTTTGGTGTGAATTTTTGGACAGGGTCATTGTTATTGTATTCTCCTGCCTTTGTATAGTTCTTCATACTGATGTCCTCTGAGACTCGTTATAGGCCACTTCCCTGTTCTGTTTTCTTTTCTCCTCATAGCCCATGGACTCGATCTCTTGGTTTGCTGGTAGTGCTTATTCTGTCATCTCAGTTTCTCTTATAAGTCCCCAGGAAAATGGTATTACAGATTATCAATCTTATCCTTTGCTGTATCTCTCATAAGTACATCTTTCTCCGTTTAAAAGTGTTTTCTTTGGCTTTTTAAGTTAGTAATTATAGGGAAATGCTTAGTTAAGTAACAGAATAATGTCCAATTTAAAAAGTACAAGATATCAAATCCCATAGTAGTTGGTATTACAGGTCTCTTTTGGAAGGAAAGATGTGAATGAAACCCTCTTGGTCTTTCTGGACTCCTCTTATAACTCATTTTTCCTATTATTTTCCTTGTTTTAAAAGGACAGAGAAGGAAAAGCTTTGATTTAGTGAGCAGAGATTTATTATCCTTATCAAAATGTGGCCACTTAAGTGCACAGTGTGAGTGTTTACTCCTTGTCATCCCAGCTCTGTGTAGGTTAGAGGCGAGAACAATCTATTCAGGCTCCTAATCTGAAACATTGATGTTTGATGTTGATAGTACCTGGCGAGTTTCTTAGTACCCTCCAAAATACTGTCTCCCTCTGCTATGGATTGGATTGCCAGCACAACCCAGAAGGCCATGGGCTGTGTTGTCCCTTGTATTCTGTTGTGACTGTGCCACTTGTAACCTATACTACAATTTGTGCCTTATGACTGAGAGGCCATCTCCTCTTCTGTATTTTGAATTTTCTTGCATTTACCTTTTAGTTAATCTCCTTTGCTCATTTGGGGGTTTTAGCTTCAGTTCTACCATTTTATCTGGACCTTTGGTTAGGGAAGCTCTTCCTTAACCTAGCCATGAAGATGTTTAACTTGGGTTTCATACCATATTGCAAGTGACCTTGACTTTGCTTCCTATATCCCTCTGAGAAATTTTATGGCTTCAGTTCCTGGAACTTCTGACTCATCATAATCCTACAAGCATTTTTAAAAAGTGCCTGCTATATGCTAAACACCTAACTAGTATAGTTGGAGCTAAGAAAGACAAAAGCCAAACAGGAGATGGGTTTAGTTATATACTAAGGCACTAGTATCTGGAGGGATCAGGAAAGGCTTTCTGTAGAAAGTTGTGCTTGAGCTGAGTTTTGAAGAACTATGGATTATAAGAAGCAGAAGTGAAGAAGTACATTTCAGGCCAGTGTGATAAAGTACAGAGATGAAGAACATTGTGAAAAACATTTTTAAAAGAATAGTTTGATTAGGTTGTAGTATGCATGAAGGAGAGTAATATATAATAAGATTGGAGAGGGAGATCAAAGCCAAGTCATGAAAATCTTTAGATGCCAAGCAGAGGAGTTCACACTGAATTCTTCTTTGAGGTGGTATGGCATAGAAGCCCCTAGAGTTTGAGTTGGGAGTTGGCATAGTTACATCTTTGCTTTAGAAAAAAATCACTTTTGCAGCTGAGTGGAGGATAGATTGGAGAGGAGAGAGTCAAGGTGGGGGAAGGAACTAGGAACATATGGTAGTAGTTTAGAAAAGAGAGGATGAGATTTTGAACTAAGCTGTATGAATAGAAAGATAGGGATATATAGGAAAGATACCTTAGAGATAGAAATGACATGATTTGGCGTCTGCTTGGATATGTAGGGTGAAGTTGAATGAGGAGTCTTCAGTATAAAAAAAGTAGAGAATTTGAGGTGGGGGTAAGATAAGGCAGATGTGCAGCTAGTGAAGTACTTAATTGTTCGAGTATAGAAGGTACAGTCATCTATTATTTTTTAGTATAATGGAGTTGGAGGAAGCCCCCAGATGGATATTTAGTGTATTAATGCATTTTATTTATGTCAAAATCTCTTACCTGGTTCATCCTGTGTCTGATAACCTTTAATGGTGAACACCTAACGTTCCAGTAGATGGGGTTGTTAATTCATGAAAGGGAATTTTTTCATGAATAAAATGAATTGTACTCCCTATTTTTCAGAATAGAAAGGAAGTATTTCTTTGAAAAGTAAGGGACAAATCTTCTCCAAAAGTGACTATTCAGTTTATTAATCTATATGATGCTCAGGATAGTACAATTATAGTCTCTTATTAACTTTAGTAGTTTTAAATGCACTTATGGTACAGTGGAATGTGACCTGTGTTTTGACCTAGGAGTCAGGTGACCTGAATTTCAGAAGTCCAAGGTATTACTGATTCTGGGCAATTTACCTGGTTTCCTGGTGTGTGTGTGTGTGTGTGTGTGTGTGTGTGTGTGTGTGTGTGTGTGTATGAGGAAACTGAGGTCTAGAGAAAGGAAGTGACTTTGATATGCTGATTATGATTAGTAGGTAGCCAAGTTGGGAACTTGAACCTGGGTCATATGACTTCAAATCTAACGTTCTTTTCATGATGTCATATGATCTTGACTTCTTTTAGTTCTAAATTTTTAGACTTCCTTGATCCTAAGAGGAAAAAACCAAGTTTTTAAGTATCACAGAATCCTACTTCAACCCATACCTGTACAAGAATTTACTCTGTAAAATAACTTTCTTACCCTGACCCTCAAGTGATCACTTAGCCATGTTAAAGACGTTTTGCAAGGTTGAAGATCTGTTTCCAGGTAGTACATTGGACACTTCTAAACATCAGGCTGTTTAATCTTTTTATCCTGTTTATATTGATAATTTCTTGCTTTTATGTCATTTCTTTTCCAAATATTACGCAAGGAATCAATTTAAAAAAATAGGCTGATGGAGGAGCATTATCTGTATCTGAACATGTACGTGTGTGTATGTATGTATGTATGTATGTATGTATGTGTGTATGTCTCACTTTTCTCAGTTCTTATCCAAAGTCAGTCAGTCTTGGTCATTAGAAAGTGTGACACCCACAGTTTTCTTTTTACTTCATTATCATGATGTGTGTTGTTTTCCCTGACTATTGACTTTATTCTGCATCAATTCTTCATAGTGAAAATTTATTATAGCACAGTATGCACTCAACAGAAGCATGTTTCTTTGTGACAGGTACTGTGTTAGCCACTGGGAAATAAATATAAAACAGGAAAAAATTTGTGCTTCCAAGGAGCTTACACTCAAATGGGAGAAACAGAAAGTTCATATATAAGTATGTGTAGAGTAACTCAAAAGAAGATAAGTAGTACATAAAGTTCATTGCAAAAAAACTTGGGAAGTGTACTAGCAGTTTGGAGCTTCGGAGAGGCTTCAAGGTAGAAGAAAATAGTGCTGTAGCTGATCTAACTTACTTTGTTACATAGTGCAGTTTGTTTAGCCATTCTTCACTCAGTGGGCACAGTTCTTTGGTAATATAAAAAGTGCTACTACAAATATTTTGGTGCATAATTTAATCTTTCTTTTCTGCCCTTGAGCTCTTTGGGGAAATATGTCTGGCAGTGAGTGGGATGTGAATTAAAATGTAGGGACATCTTAATCACCTTTTTAAAGTATTACGGCTTTCTACAATGGTGGAAACAACTCACAGCTCCACTAATGGTTTTACAGTATCTGTCTTTCAAAATGGACTCTACTTTTGTCATTTTTACCAGTTTTCTAGGGGTGAGATGAAACCTCAGAGTTATGTGGATTTGCACCCATTCCTCCTCCTTCCATGGCAGATTGAAATGTGTTTGATTTGAAATTTGTTTTGAAGAGAGTGTGCTTTCAGTCTTTCTAGTTATATTAATGCTATTATTAGTAGATCAGTTTTAAAGTTTTTTGAGATTTAAACTTACCCCACAACAACTCTTTGAAGGTAAATATCGTTAATATTATTTTCCTTTTATATATGTGGAAACTCAGACTCAAAAAGATTAAGTGACTGGTCAGTAGCTGGATAGCTAATAAAGCAGTATTCAAACCTGGGTCTCCTAATTCAAAAGTTGAATGCTTTTTGAATTCTGTACAGCAAGCTTTTATATTAGACTTTAAGTTTTTTGCTACATATGGAGTTAATTTGTTGGACATTGTTGCACTGTTACTAATGTGATGATGAAGTTTTTTTATTAAGTATTTTTCTATGTTATGTTTATAACATATTCTGTCATTGAAGTGAAATTCGAAAATGTTACTTTTTGTAGTAGTTTGCTAACTTGAAATGAGGAAAATTCTCCTTTAGGGTTGTTGAGGGAGGAGTAATACTAATGGATCCAGTAACTTTTTCAATCTTGAACGTTCATGGCATCTGTACTAATTTAAAGTGTTGACCACCCTCTCTGGAGTTTCCTAACATTGCTCTCTTTTGACTTTCCTTCATTTTCAGACTTTTCTTTCTCAGTCTCATTTAGCTGGATATTCTGTCTCTATATTTTGCTGCTGTGAGTGATCACTAAAACTCTGTCCTAGTCCCATCTCTTACACTCAGTGTGTGATCTCATCTTCCCTTGAGTTTAGTGGTCAGCTGTATATAAAGCAGCCCCAGTCTTCTGTTTTGAATTTCATTCCTTTATCACCAGCTGCCTCTTAGACATTTTTCAGATCGGACATCTCTAAAGCATCCGACTGTCAAAGGCATTACCATATTTTAGACACTCATTGATTCTTTTCTGTCACCCTATATATGGGTGATCAGATGCTAACTCTCTTGTTTCTGTCTTTGTAATATCTTTTGAACCCATCTCCTTTGCATTACTAAGCCAGCTACCATGCTCATTCAGGCCCTCATCATTTCCCATCTGAATTATTCCGACAATACAGAAATCGTTGTTAAGGTAAATAGAAGAGGGAGGTAATAGTTTAATATGAAGAATGAGTGACTTAAAGATCCTGATCTGTAACCTGATGATCATTTCCTCTTTTTCTGTTTATAACATTTTCACAAGCTCTTGAGGTAGAGGGCATAGAACACCAACCACTTCCAGTATTGCTCATTACAACTGCCATAGTTAGTGGAA
Source organism: Bettongia penicillata ogilbyi (assembly GCA_023548195.1). NCBI lineage: Eukaryota > Metazoa > Chordata > Mammalia > Diprotodontia > Potoroidae > Bettongia > Bettongia penicillata. The sequence continues at coordinate 14,095,204 of JAJHZJ010000314.1, forward strand.
GTCTGATTGCTCCTTATCCCAGCAATGCAGAAAATTAACATCTCTTCTTCACTGATGCCCTCTGTATACCAGAATTCCTAAAACAGAATTCTTACCATGCCCCTCACCTGTCATTTCTAGGACCAAATACAAACTCCTCTATTTAACATTTAAAGCCTCTTTCAGTCTGTCTCCAAGCCCTCTCCAGTCTTCTCATATAAATATTTTATTTCTGAACATTCTACAGTCTATCCAAAGTGACCTTTTTGCTGATCTTTACACAAGATACTCCTCCTCCTCCTATACTTTGCAGAGGTTATCCTCCCATTCTTGGATGCATTGTCACCTCTTAAAATAGTAGTTTCTTCAAAGCTCAACTAACATTCTATCTCCTGCATAAGACCTTTCCTATCCCATTTCTTCCCCTCAACTCTGAGAGCCTCTCCTGAACAAATTTTCTTCTTTTTATAGCATTCCTGTATGTGTTTGTTGTCCTCCCTGACAAAATGTAAGCTCCCTAAGGGTGGAAAATTACGTGGTTTTTTTTTTAGTTTAATTCTTTTTTAAAAATTATTTTTTGTTTTCAACATTTACTTCCATAAGATTTTGAACTTTAAATTTTCTCACCTTCCCTCTTCCTCCTCCCCAAGACTGCGTGCAATCTGAATTAGGTTCTACATATACATTCATATTAAACATTTTCACATTAGTCATGTTGTAAAGAAGAATTAGAACTAATGGGAGGAACTATGAGAAAGAAGAAACAAAAGAAAATAACAAAAAGAAAGTAAATACTATGCTTCCATTTGCGTTCAGACTCCAGAGTTCTATCTCTGGTTGTGGATAGCATTTTCCATCATGGGTCTTTTTGGAGGAATTACTTGGTTTTTGTCTTAGCAGCATAGTGTTTGACTCTTAGTAGATACCTGAGAAAATGCTTTGTGATTGATTGACAACAAATTCTAAGCATAAAAAGATGATTCATCAAGTGATCATAATGAAATTACATTATTATTTCCCCTGAATACTAGGGAAGATCCATATTTAAATAATAAAGAAGGAATGGAGTTACCACAGCATCTTTTCTTGTTCCTTAATGCAATTTATTATTTGAAGACAGTCTTAAAAGAAAAGGCAAGTTTAAACAAAACAAAACTTGGGGCTGGTTTAGTTTTTCCCTCCCATTTTATGTGGTGTTTTTGAGTATTAAAACGTTTTTCTTTCTAGCAATCTTTAAAATTTATATTTAAAATATGCTGATTTTTTAATATGATTTCATTGATACTAGCTAATTTCAGAAGTTTGGTATTCTTATTGTTAAAAGCATTGAGCTGCCAAGTAATTGGAGCTGGAGCTTGGAAGTAGTAACATACTGTTTGCACTAAAGTTCAGTTGAAATCAGCTTGCCAAGCTGCATTGCAGTGGAAAAGTAGTTGATTCAAATGTGACATACTTTGTATTTAACTCTGTTACAGTGGTTAATGGTATATTACCAATATAGTCAGCATTCATACTTCATCTATAGAGAAAATAACACCACTGCTCGTGGTGTTATGACAGATACAAAACCTAGAGGCTCTGTCTCTAAGGACTTTGTGATTTAGTTGAGATAAAACATGTGTTTGAGAAGTAACAGTATAAGGCAGTATAGGACAATAATTAATTCGAATGGAATTCACATTCTAAAGGAGTTTAGCTGAGACCTGTTTGGTTGTAGTTATTAAAGTATTTTTCATGGAGAAATTGATACTTTGATTTGGAAAGTCAGATGGGTGAGAGAAGGGAGGAGGAGTGGTGTGTGGTAAGAAAGGAAGTAGAAGGTAAGCTTCTTGAAAGCAGGAACTGTTTTTCATTTTGTCTTTGTAGCATGTGAGTGAGAGAGAAGCAACAAGCATTTATTTGGCACCTATTATGTTCTAGGCACTGTGCTAATAATAAAAATTTTACGAATACCTCATTTAATCCTCACAACAATCCTGTGAGATAGATTCTCTTATTATCCTTACTCTCCATTTGAGGAGACTGAAGGCAGACAGGTTGAGTGACTTACCCAAGATCACATAGCTAGTATCTGAGGCCAAATTTGAACTTGGTTCTTCTTGGCTCCAGGCCCATACTCTGTCCACTGTGCCATGTAGCTTTCTTACTTAGCTCCTAGTAGGCACTACATATATTATTGTCAAATTGGATTGGGAAGAGTATGTAAATTTGAGGAAGAAAGGTATGTAAAATTTGGGAAAGAACCATAAAGGTTAGGATGTGGGTATGAATGTAGAATGTTGGGAGTTGGAAGGATAGTAAAACCATAAAATCTGGCTAGGCTAGGTTGAAAATTCATATAAGGGAAAGTATGGTTTGAGATGAACCTGCAAAAGTAGAATGGAACCATATTGTAGAGAGCCTCAAATGCTGGCAGTTTTATTTCTGTGGGGAAATAGAGATCCACTGATTGCTTCTTGTATGTTAGATGAAAAATGGGATGATTAATTCGCAAGAAGACTTGATGCAGAGTAATCTGTTAGCTGGCTATTATAATAGTTTAAGTTTCATTGTTGGTGTGAGTAAAAACCTGAACTGGGATTGTAGAAATGGGAAGGAAGAAGAAACACATATGTGAAGCATTGTAAAGGAATAATAAACTGGATTTGGTGACTGCTCACTTTTCCCTTGTCTCTCATAGCCAAAAAAATTTTCAAGTTTTAAAGCTGGGTGACTAAAGAATGGTTTGTAAAAATAGGGTAGTTTGGAAGGATAGTCACTTTTGCTTGGATACTGATGACTTCATAAAGTGGAAATAGGTAACAAGCAGTAGGAAGTGCCTGCTAGAGAAAGATTTGGAATTAATTTCTTCTCTATATATGAAGATTTACTTATAAGTGCATCTTATATGATAGCTAAAATTAATAATCTAGTTTCCTGAAATTGTTTAAGTGAATAACAAAGTAGGATGCCAGTCCACAGTCATTTATGGAATGTTTTCTACATATCAGAAACCATGGTTAAATCCTAGTGAAATGAAGAAAAGCAAAAACAGTCTTGAATTCCCCAAGGAGTTGACATTCTAATAGGGGAGATAACAGGTAAATAATATTTTTATGCAAAATATGTAGGTTGTAAATGGAAAGCAGTTTATAAGGGGGAAAGGACTGGCATGGCAGTTTAAGGGGGAAAGGACTGGCATGGAGGAGAGAGGGAACCAGGAAGAGATTCCTGTAGAATGTGGGCTTTGAGCTGAGCATTCAAGGAAGCCAGGGAAGCTAGGAGTTGGCAGTGAGGAAGGGAGAGCATTTTAGACATGGGAGACAGACAGTACAGTAAATACATGGAATCGAAAGACTGTCTTGTGAGGAACAGCAAATTGGATTTGAAACTAGGTCCTTTGGTACTATAGCTGACTGTGGAGCCAGGAATTACCTGAGTTTAAATACCAATTCTTGCACATAATTACTCTGGGACCATGGGCAAGTCATTTAACCCTTCAGCACACTAGGCAATTTTAAAAAATTAACATTTTTATTTCATTAACTATTTCCCAATTACATGCAAAAATTTATTGGTAATATTCATTTCTTAAAATGTTTAGTTCCAGATTTGCTCCCTCTTGCCCCCTCTACCCCAATATGACATTGATTATACATGTGAAGTCAATGCAAAACATTTCCATATTAATAACGTTATTAAAGAAAACACAAAAAACCAGAAAAACTTAAAAAAAGCATAATCTGCAGTTGGAGTCCCATCTGTTTTCTCTCTGGTGGTGGTTAGCGGTTTTCATCATGGGTCCTTTGGAATTGTCTTGGATTATTGTCTTGCTCAGAGTAGCTAAGTCATCATTAAGTCATTATGATACTGCTGTTACTGTGTACAATGTTCTCTTGGTTGTGCTTACTTACTTCACTTTTCATGAGTTCATGTAAGTCTTTCCAGGTTTTTTCTGAAACTGTTTTGCTTGTCATTTCTTACAGCACAGTAGTATTTCACCAGTTTTATACTACGACTTGTTTAGCCATTCCCAGTTGATGGGCATCCCTTCAGTTTCCAGTTCTTTAGGCAATTCTTTTAACCTTTTTTTAAAATTACTTTTTCACATCATGGACCCCAGTGGAAGTCTTGTCATGTCTTTGGATGCTTTCTCAAAATACTTTTAAATGCATAAAATAAAACACATAAAATTAGAGAGAACCAATTAACTTGAAATTTAGTTATCAGAATGGTTTTTTAAGTTGAACCGCAAACCATAAGTTAGAGAAGGTGCCAGATTGAATTTGTAGTGGGATTTTGCTCATTTGGGAGTTCACTATAATAATAAAATTCCAAGTTCAGTCCCTATCCCTGTCTTAACACTCCACATTCCTTCCACTGCACCACTACTGGATGATTTGTAACCTAAGAATTCATGATGTAGGTTTTGGTCTGGACCTGTGATTTTATTGGTGTAGGAAGTGTCTGATAATGAAATCCTGACCCTTGCATATCTGTCTTTTTGCAATATATCAGTTTAAATACTTGCTTTAGGGCATTACAGAGATTAGGAGATGTTCCCAGGACTCACTTTCCATTCTTTGGTCTGCTTCCTCTTGGTAGTTAGAAGGAGAGAAATATGGGAGTGGGGGAAACTGCTGGCTGGACAGCAGGGGAAAAAGGAGAAAAAATAAACTGGAATTTGGGGATCATATTTATGGTCCAGTGAGGCAGCTTGGCATCGTTGATGGAAGGTCTCTTTGGGAGTCACAAATAAGTAGAGTATTTGTGAAACACCTCTTTGTGCATTCTGCCTTATGTTGTGGAGATAATAAAGGAAAGTGAAAACATTTCTACCTTCAGGGATCTTCTATTAGAGAAGACAACATGTACTTATACAAACAAGTTTATATAAAATATGAGTTATGGAACAATGGTGTGATTTCCTTGATAGAGGGAATTCTTGTGGAGGAACTTTTTTTCACCCAGTGCAGCTTTTGAGTACCTTCTCTACAAATGGTTAGTAAAGTAGAGGTGTCAAACTTAGGGGCATGTGGTGAGTGCACCCCCAAGTTATTTACAGCAGATGGATTACAGCTAAATTATTAAACATTTTTCCATTTTAAACCTCATTTTCTCCTAAAGAGGAAAGTAAACAGGTGGGAATTCTTTATTTTATAATATTGTCATTTTGGTGTTGGGTAGAAGGTATTTTTTAATTAAAACACAATCAAAAAGGTACTTCGTAAGGCTAATAATCTTGATGTTACCCCTACCTTGTTGGTTCAGGCAGTAGAATTCCACCAGAAATGGAACTGACAAAAAGAAGAAAAAATACTGGTATGTCAAGCTTTAATAACATTTAATAACATTTCTCCAAGAAGAGCCTCAAACTTCTGTAGGGTTGAGTAGAAGCCTGTGTAATGGGTTGCTGTTCATTCATACTTTTTTATTACTATTTTGAAAACCACTGATCTTGTCATTTTTCATTATAGACTTTATTTTCAGTTCCATTTTAATTTTTACTATTCATTGAACAGTTCAGATTTATAATATTGTAGAACAAGACAATTTGTTGACTTGTGCTCGGTAAAATTAGAAGAAAAACAAGTTTTTCCTGTTCCTGTTTATCCAGTACAGTGTCTGATATTTATAAACTCTTTAAGACCAAGCTAGATAATAAGCATTTATTAAGCCCTGTGTGCCTGGAACTGATCTAATAAACCTTGGGGTTTATCTAAAAGAAAGAAGTCATTTCACATTCTAGTGGGAGAAGACCACTCATAAAAGGGAACTGAGGTAGGTAGGAGTGGTGGGGGAAGGGGAAGAATTTGCAGGGAGGAGGTGGATAAAGTACTTGCACAACCTGGAGCCTCTGAAATCCAGCCATCTGAGGAGAGAAGCATGGCCAACCTGAGGAGGGATCCCAAAGCAATTCACCAGTGGAAGGAGGATCCCTCTTCCCTTCTTGTTGTTTTCCCCATATTTTAGGTTGTAAAGGCATCTGAATGATAATGATAAATATCCTATTTAGAAGCACCTCTGAGACGGGGGTAAAAGAAAAAAGCTTAATTTAACTATTGTAGTAAGAATGTTGCTGTGTTTGTCCTTCATTTTCAGAGAGGGCCATGACATCTGGGAGATCATGACATGTCTTGCAGTTGACTTTGATTGGAGCTAGGGAGGGCTGTGCGAGGTCACCAGCCTTACTTTCTCCACCAGAGGTATCTGGGTTCAGTGGCCAGATATTTATTCATCAGGAGGACTGGAGATGGCCCAGGATGGAGTGGGAGAGCCTGGCCTTTTCATACTCAGTTAGAGTGAGGTAATTATTCAGGGAATAGGCCTCTTTCAAGGGATGGCCCCTTTAATTAGGGAAAAAGAAAAAAAGAATCTAGCTGGGAGGGGAAGACCCTTAGGGTTGTTCCAAAGAGAAACAGTTACCATTGACATTCACTCTAAGTCTGGAGGGCCCAAAATACAGCCATTAAGTGAAGATTGGACAGAGTAAGGCGTGTTTCTGTTTACCTTATTAGTTATTTTGTATTGCTTGTTTTTAAGATACCCGGCTTTTGGTCTTATTTGAAATTCCATTCTGTTTTCTGATCACTTCCTAAATTTTTGGATATCATGTTGAATTCTAACTTCATCTTTGTTGATTAGACATTTTGTCATTAATTGTTAAAGTTAATGTGCATCCTTTCTTTAGTCATTCAGGATTGGTTATTATTGAAAATAATATGAATGACTTAGGGCTCAAGACCATCCCCTCAAGGATGGAGCCAAATTCACACATTACTGGCTACCCACTGATAACTTTTAGAATGACCTAATAATCGATACAAATTAATTTATGGAGCCTTTCTCAGGGATTTCTGACTTCAGGTCCAGCGTTCTATCCACTACATCATCCCCTTGAGAGAAGGGACTGTTTTGCAGTTATCTTATAATTAATAATTAATATTTTTGCACATGGATTTTTCGAAATTATATATAGCTGCTATGATTAATAAAATAGAAGTTTTATGAAAGCATTAATATGGAGCTTAGCATAGTGTCTGGCGTAGAATCGGGAAGACCTGGGTTAAAATCCAACCGTAGATATTTACTAGCTGTGTGACTTTGGTTACGTCATTTAACCTGTGTTCGACTCAGTTGCCTTATCTGTAAAATCAGCACCTAATTCCCCAGTATTGTAAGGATCAAATGAGATAATAATTGTAAAGTTCTTCTTAGCACAGTGCCTGGAATATAGTAGGTACTATATAAATAATGGCTCTTATTTTTGGTGGTGGTGGTGGTGGTGGTGGTGGTGGTGGTGGTGGTGGTAGTAGTAGTAGGAAGAGGCACTTTATAAATGTTTATCCACTATTTTCTGTATTTTCTATAGTAAACACTAAGCAATAGATAAATGTAAATCATCTGGCAAGAGGTTTTTGTATTTTAAAGAGGTCTTTATATTCAAATATTGGTGGATCCAGTATATACCCCTCTCCCACCCCTCTTTTAAACAGATGAAGAAATTAAGGAACAGAGGTAATTTGTTAGAAGCTTATAAGCAGTAAGTAGTAGAGCTGGATTTTTGACTCTGGTCCTGACTTCAGAGCTTTCTTAACATTAAAAAACAAAAAGTTTGAGAAATCACTTTTGTAGATGTGCCTATGTGTTAGCGATTACTGGAATTCAGAGAAGAGTTTATGGAAAAAATAATAGTGTGTGATGTCAGTAGGATGACTGGGCTTGAACCCCTACTCTTGCTTAGTCTCATTCTTGGTTCTTGGGTAAACTATCTGCCTGGAGCTTATTTTTCGTCATCCTTAGTGATCAGCTGGTTTGGCTAGTTAAAACTCTTTTTAGCCTAGAATTCTGTAATCTGAATCATAAAACAGTTTAGAGACAGAATATAGCTTGAGAAAGGTAGAACTGGTATCTGTGACAGTGGGGTTTATTTGCTGAGCAGAATGATGGGTAGATGCTTCCATATAATGGGAAATATTTAGATAGTTCTGGTTGAGTCAGATTATAGACCCAATATTTAATGGTAAAAGTAGGAATTTAAGTAGTTTTTAATTTAATTTTAATTTAATTTTACCATTGAATGGTAAAAGTAGGAATTTAAGTAGTTTCCTTTTTTAACAAAGATTTCTTCAGAATTCTGGATTTGGAATTAGAGAGCTCTGGTTTCCCATTCTCTTCTGAGATAGTTGGAACAACTAGTTAAGGGTCCTCCTTTGGTTCTATATTCTGTAATCCTATATCACGTTTATTCAGCACTTATTATGTGCCAAGCATTATACCAAGTGCTAGGGATACAGAAAAAGGTGAAATAAACAAATAGAAACTAAACCAACAAAGTCCCTGCTCCCAAGTAGCTCTGAGAGACCAGATAGATGCAAATAACTATATACAAATAAGATATATACTGCATAAATTGGAGATAATCAAGAGCAGGAATGTACTAGAAGTAAGAAAGATTTCTTTTAAAAGATGGCCTTTGAGCTGAAACTTGAAGGAAACCAGGGAAAGCAGGAGTCGGAGATGAGATAGAAGAGAATTCTAGGTATGGAGGACAGTCAGTAAAAAAAGAAAGGAGTGTCCAGAGAGTTGGAGTGTTTGAGGAACAGTAAGGAGGCTAGTGTCATTGTATCTCAGAGTATTCTTTTGTTAGGAGGAAAGTGAAAGAAGACTGAAAAAAAGGTATGTTAGGTTTTGAAGAGCTCTAAACACCAAATAGAAAGTTTAATATTTGATCCTGGAGGTATAATAGATTTATAGTTTCTGAGAGTTAATCAAGTGTGGGTAAATGCCCCAGGAGATGTTTTTTTTGTTGCTTGACATCCCATCTGCAAAAGCTTTTCTGATATGAGATATAGGAATGTACTTCATCTAAGGTCAGCTATGATAGTTTGTAGTATGCCTCAACATATTTCCCCTTTATATAACTAAGCAAAATACTTATCTTTTTATTTTTAACTTTATATATTTTCTTATTCAGGAACTAACTTTAGAATCGGACATAGAATCTGAGTTCAAGGTCTTCCTTTGATCTATCCTGGCTTTATAAAGACCAAGAATTAGGCACTTAACCTCTTGGTGACCCCAGGTTGTTCTCTCAGACTATAGACCGTAAAATCTGTAGTTGCAAATCTGCTTTGATAGATGTATTTTATTCACCTAGATAGCCATGAAATCATGGGTTCAGACAAAAAAATTTTTTTTTACTTGTGTTTGGTTATGTCATTCCTCCGACCTACTGATTTAATTGTCCTGTTTTGTTATACTAATGAAAATGAGGTCATTTTGACCTGGTTTTTTTATTCGTTGTGAATCCTTCCTAGTTCCTTGCGCTTTCTTTCTTTTTTTAATGGACTCAGAAACCATGAGTTTAATAATCTCACTTTTAGATTGCTTACTTTATACTTTTAGGAATCTACCTTTTTCTTCTCGGAGTACTAGAAGAATTTTCTGCTTCATCTTCTAATATGTACCTTGTTCTCCTTTGATTGTTTACAGAATTCTGACTATATAGTTTTTGTTTCTACTCTCCAAATTCAGTACCCTGGAGCAGAGAACTTGTCTGTGTCTGGGAATTTGAATTTACTAGAAGTATTTAGTTCTTACCTCTCTTGGGCTTTGATTATTTTATAGTCAGACTTTACAATATGAACTCCAGTATATTTGACTTAGAATGTGATCTGTAAGACCTTAGCCCTGAAAAGTGCTTTGTATGCTTTTCTTTTTTAGCTAACTTCTTCATATTTTTTGATAAGCTTAAATATTTGTGAAAGAATTATATTAGTTGAATTTTGAGCTACTCTGAACTTTCTTCAGAGATTTTTTATTTTGTTGGTCTGAGAATTCCCTACACTGATGAAGACTTGTGCCCCTTTTATGACTTAATAGACTTATCATGAAGAATTGTGACCAAACATGACTGAACTTTGCCAGTCTGGTGATTAGCCTGTAGTTAGGAGGGGCAGTGGATAGAGCTCTGGTCCTGCAATAAGGAAGACCTGACTTCAGACAGGGCTTGAGACATTTATTACTTAACTCTTGTTTGCTTCTGTTTCCTCATCTGTAAAATGGAAACATAGCATGTATTACCTAGGGTTATTGTGAGGATGAGATAATGAGATAATATTTGTAAAGGGCTTAGCACAGTACCTGACTCGTAATAAGTTCTATGTAAATATTAGCAATTAGTATTAATGAACTTGTCCAGGCCACAAAACAAAAATGTGGTCCATTGTTAGGCTCATATTTGAAAGCCTTTCCAACTGGGTAGAATGAATTTGAGCTAGATTTTTGCCAGATTATATAAGTCATCCATAAAAGAACTACCTAACACAGCCTTTGAACATTTGAACATTCCATGTCACTAGTCTGTTACGTGTCTCACAGTACATGAACAACTCACTTCTTTTTCTGATCATACATTCTGGCCATTTTTGAAAATGTAATTTTTTGTAAAATACTGCAGCATTTCAGCCTATCATGTCTCCATTACCCTTTTACTCAACTGTGATTTTGTATAAACACATAGATTACTGATTTTCCATTTTTCATGGCTGTCACTGGAATAGTATTGCCATTAAAAAAGATAGATTTTTGTGTCATATAGCAGAGTAAGGTTGTTGTGGGGGGGGAGGAAGGGGGTACAGGAAGATTCACATTCAATCTAGCCTATTCTCATATTCAGTTTTTGACCTGGTACCTTATTCCTGTTCAAGGTCAGATGTCAGATGAAAGTTTACAGAGCTAATTTACATATATGTGTGTATATAAATACATATATATACACACACACATATTAGTAAAAGATTTTTTGTGTCATGGCTAGAGAAATTTGATATTATAGTTCAATTAGATGGTCTCAGAACTGGTGGGATGGCCAAATTCAAATAATATTTGTTAATAGTCTTGTGTCATTTTAGCAGGGGTCTTTATTAATTGTAGATAGAGATCAGTACTTCTGTATTGCCCTTGTTTTTTTTAAACAATGACTTGGATAAAATCTTAGACAACAGTAATTATCCAATTTGACACAGGGTTTGTAAGGATAAATAACTGTAAGGGAGGGGTCAAGATCCAAAAAAATCTTGAAAGGTTGGGATATTGGATCAAATCTAAGAAGGTGAAATTCAATAAGATAAATGTAAAATCTTTCAATTGGTTTCAAAAATCAACTTTGGATATTTAGCTAGGTGAGGAATATGGGAAATTCATTTGGGGGAGAGGTAGGTATTATGAGAATTGACGTGATGTTGAACAGAAAAAAGTTGCTACAGCTGTACTCTTGCAGGGTATTTGTTATCTGTGAGTGGAATTACAGTTGATTGTGGACATTGCCCTTGATGTAGGTAAAGAATAGTCAACTTTATCCTAGAATATGATGGGGAGCCCTCTAAAGTCTTTGTTCAAGTTGTTAGTGCTAAGCTTTTGAGAGAAGGGTTGTTATGGGGCTCAAATAACATGGTATATATGTAAGGTGCTTTATAAGCCTCAAGTGTTGTATGTCAGCTATTATCTGAAAACAATTTTAGTATGACTAATCAGGAGTATGGGTAGTCTGGTTTGGGAAAGGCAAAAAAAACCCTTAGTGATAGAGTTTTAAAGTACTTCAGCTATGAGTTTCAAGTCTGATTTTGTAGCATAGTTTAAAAAACAATGCATATTTTATAATTTTTCTAATTTTAGCACTACAATAACCATGTAAGAAAAGTACTATCGACTTTATTCTCCACATTTTTATAGATGTGGAAATTGCCCCTCTTGAGAGTTTTAAGCAACTTGCCACACAATTTGGAATTCCTGAAGGCAGGGTTGCCATCCTAATCCTAACTGAGTCTAGCACTATTTCCAGTATTTGTATTTCCAGTACACACACTGCAAAAGAGGAATAACAAAACTTGATGACTGGAATTAAAGATGACTCATATTTTGATCTTTTTCATTTTGGAAGAATAATGCCAATTGTCTGTAAGTTAGGAGAAGGAGCTACCTGGACAGAAACTATTTTGGTTCGGTAGTTTTTGAGTTACGAGTTTTGAGGTGATTTTGAAATTTAGAGAGTTGAAGATGTGGGGGGACTAGGTTCAGTGGAAAAGTCAGAAATGGAGAAATTTGCTTCAGTTGAACAGGTGATGGTTTAAGCTGTGACATTTGATAAATTTTCCAAGGGAATATAAACAAGAAAAAGCATGAGGATTGAATACTTGAGAATTCTCACAGGGCTGGGAAGGAAGAAGCAAGAGGAAAAATAGCTAATAAATGAAACAGGGACAATCAAAGCTATGAATAAGGAATATACACAGAGTTCTGAGGTCTAAAAGAAAAGATTTTTTTCATGGGATATGTTATTATTCATAGTGTTAAATGAACTAGGACATAGCCTTGTAAAAGGGTCTTTGGGAATAAAGTTTTCTTACAGGCAATAGAAGAGTCAGATTTGGAAGATATTAAAGAATGCATGAATAATGAGGAAGTAAATATAGACCAAATAGAAGAAATTGATATAGTTCAAAGGTGGAGAACCTGCAGCCTTGGAGACCCTCTAAGTCCTTGAGTAAAGCCCATTGACCGAATCCATAAAACTTCTAGGGTCTAGAAGGCCACATGTGGCCTCCAGGCTTCAAGTTCCCCACCCCTGGTATTTTTGTTAATGAAATTAAAGAAAAGGTGTAGGAGAGGATAGTCATTCTTCTTTGAGGAAAAAGCAGGATAACCCTCCTCAACTCAACCCAGTGGCACTCCGCACTCCCTTTGGAAGAAAGCTGGGAACCAATGGGAGAAATTCAATTCAGCAAACATTTTTATTAAGTATCTCCTCAGTTTAAAAAAAAAAAAAAAGCAAACAGTTTCTTCTAAGGGTTTACTCTCTGGATGAGTAGAGAGCCAAAAGATTACAACAGAGATAACATTGTAGACAGTGATAATGCTACAACTGTGACTATGATTATAGCTACTGGTGACTACAACTATTATAGGCTACTATGACTGCTGCTGCTATAACGATGACTAGAACTACCATGACTATTAGCTACTTTTTTTTGCCGTTTTCACACTTTATCATTTACTTCATTGCTCTTTATTTTAAAATTTATTTTTGACAATGTTTTGTTTTTTTTTTTTAAACATTTTGAGTTCTAAAATCTCCCTCTCTGTGGTACCCCCCACCCATTCCTTACTTCCACTTCATATTCATAAAGGATACTATTTAGGTCATACATGTAAGGTTTGATGGTTTTCCCTGCTTTCTTTAGTTTGTCTGAATTTTACAGTGAGAGGCTCATGATCTGAGCCACAGGCAGTTCTAGATGAATCATATGGAACTGCATCTCTGGCTGCAAAATATATAATCAATATGTCTCCAACATTGACCATCTGGTTATTCCATATTTAGAGTTGTTTTTTGAGTTGTTGAAAAAGAGTACTTACCGTGACCAGTGAGTTATCTCAACAAAACTGGTTTACGATGAGGCCGAAGAACTAGAGACCAAATTGCCAACCTTTTGCTGAATTATGGAAAAAGCAAGGGAATGCCAGAAAAAGTCTGCTTCTGTTTCAGTGACTACTCTACAGCTTTGACTGTGTGGATCACAGCGAAATGTAGAAAGTCCTCAAAGAGATGGGAGTACCAGATCATCTTATTTTCTCCTGAGAAGTCTGTATGTAGGTCAAGAAGCCTTTGGTTAGAGCCAAACACAAACAACTGATTTGTTTAAGACTGGGAAAGGAGTACAACAAGGCTGCATATTGTCGTTTATTTAATTCATATGTGGAGTATGTTATGCTGAATGCCAGACTGGACAAATCTAAAACTAGAATTAAGATTTCTGGGAGAATTATCACAATCTCACATATGCAGTTGATACCACCCTGATGGTAGAAGGTGAAGACTTTAAAGAAGTTTCTTGATGAGAGTGAAAGAGGAGAGTGTCAAAGCTGGCTTGAAGCTTAACATTAAAAAAAATTACCATCTTGGCAGCTGGTCCCATCACTTCCTGGCATATAGAGGGAAGAGAAATGGCAGCATTGTGAGATTGTATGTTCTTGGACTCAAAGATCACTGGAGATAGCAATTGCAGCCATGAAAGACTCTTGCTCCTTAAAAGAAAGCTATGGTAAATCTGGACAACATACTAAAAAGCAAAGATATTACCTTACCACAGGGGTCTGTATGTTCAAAGCTTTGATTTTTCCTGTAGCCACATATGGTTGTGAGAGTTGGACTATAAGGAAAGCTGAGTAATGCAAAAACACTTTCAAATTGTGGTGTTGGGGAAGACTATTGTCTCTTGGACAATAAGAAGATCAAATCAGTGAATATTTAATGAAATTTGAAATAGGCTATTCACTGGAAGATCAAATACTGAAACTGAAACACTTTGGCTACACAGTGAGAAGATGGGACTCATTGGAAAAGATTCTGATCTTGGGAAAGATTGAAATCAAAAGGAGAAGGAGATGGCACAGAATGCAAGCAGAACGCCCCTAGGATAAAATGCATGGCGAAAAATTCTTGTTGTCACAATTATATGATTATATAACATAATTATGTTTTGGTATTTGGGGTATTTATAACATATATAACATAGTAATATATAACATAATATATAATAAAATAACAGTGTAACATAATATAATTTTGTTATTCAGGATGTGCAAAATTTATTTTTTTATACACACATCTATACACATTATAAGCTGTTCTCTAGTAGATAAGGTGGTAAAAGTATTTGAACAATTTTCTTTTTTTTGAATGGTGAAAAAAATTTTACATCTTTATTTCAGTATTGTTCTAATATTGTTTCAATTTAATTTGCTTTGCAATCTTACATATTTTATTTTATACGTTTAAAACATATTGAGAAAGAGGTCTAGGATACACACACACACACACACATATACACACACACACACAGAATAAGAAAAACTCTGACTAGAGTAAAAAGCTTTTATCAAACTGGATAAATTTTTTATAGATTTGTACAAGGACATGAACAAGAACCACACTGCATAAGGATTATAGTCTGCTTCAGGGTAGACAATATATGTGATATTCAGAGAAATATTACACATAGACACAAATATTGATTCCTTTCCTCTGATCTTTTACTTTTCATATGTTGTGTTCTATTTTTGCATTTCATTATAGTCATTTCATCTTGTCTCTTAGAAATAGATATTAAGTTCCTTTAAGGCAGGAGCCAAATCACATTTTTCTGAATTTCTCTCATAGAGTTTTTCATAGTACTAACTCTCTATATAGCGGATAGTCCATAAATATTTGCTAATTGAGTTTTCTCTTTTTGTCAAAAAGAGTTATAAAAACATGTTAGGAGTTAAGACTAGCAATCTTGGGGAGACTGATTAGATTGTGTCAGATTCTTCATGATCCCACTTGTGGTTGTCTTAGCAAAGATACTGAAATGGTTTGCCATTTCCTTTTCCAGTTCATTTTACAGATGAGGAATCTGAGACAAATAGGGTGATGTGACTTGCCCAGGGTCACACAGCTACTAAGTGTCTGAGGCTGAATATGAACTCAGGTCCTCCTCATTCCATGACCAGCACTGTGCCACCTAGCTGCCCAAGACTAACAGTTATCAGAGATAAAAAAGATTTTTTTTCATTAATCTACTGTCCTTGCTACATGACTACTAATCCATCAGTGGGGTGGGGTATACATTTTCTTTTTTTTTTTAATTGAATTATTTTATTTGTTTTCAGTGTTTGACAATCACTTCCATATATTTTAGATTTTTTTCCGCTCCCTTCTCCTTATTCCCCCCTCCCTCCCCACTCCCTCTCTTGAGACAGCATGCAATCTTATGTAGGTTCTATATGTACATTCCTATTAAATATATGTTGTATAGAATAATTAAAATGAATGGGAGAAACCATAAAACAAAACAAAACATAATACAAAAGAAAATGGTCTGTATCTACCTGGGATCCAATTCTATAATTCTTTTTGGATGTGGAAGGCATTTTGCCTCAAGAGTCCATTGAAATGTTTTAAGTCCACGCATTTCAATGAAGTACTAAGTCTGCCAGAAAAATTCCTCACACACTGTGGTTGTTGTTGTGTACAGAGTTCTCCTGGTTCTGCTCCTTTCACTCGTCATCAGTTGATATAAGTCTTTCCAGGATTCTCTGAAGTCTTCCTGCTTATGATTTCTTATAGCACAATAGTATTCCATTACATTCATATACCACAACTGGCTCAGCTATTCTCCAATTTATGGGCATTTCCTTGATTTCTAGTTCTTGACCACCACAAAAAGAGCTGCTATAAATATTTTTGTACATGTGGGAACCCTTCCCATTTCCATGATCTCTTTGGGATAGAATGCCAGAAGTGATATTGCTGGATCAAAGGGTATGCACATTTTGTAGCCCTTTGGGCATAGTTCCAAATTACTCTCCAGAATGGTTGGATCAGCTCACAGCTCCACCAACAGTGAATTAGTGTTCCAGCTGTCCTACATCTTCTCCAACATTTATCATCCAATCTGATAGGTGTGATGTGGTACCTCAGAGTTGTTTTGATTTGTATCTCTCTAATCAATAGTGAGTTAGAGCATTTTTCCATATGATTATAGATAGCTTTAATTTCTTCCTCTGAAAGTTCTCTCATATCCTTTGACCATTTATCAGTTGGTAATGACTTGTATTCTTGTACATTTGACTCAGTTCTCTATGTATTTTAGAAATGAGGTCTCCATCACAGATACTAGTTGTGAAAATTCTTTCCCAGTTTTCTGCTTCCCTCCTAATCTTGGTTGCATTGGGTTTGTTTGTACAAAAACTTTTCGATTTAATGTAATCAAAATTATCCATTTTGTACTTCATAATTGAACAATTTTCAAAAAGAATTTTAAACTATTAACCATGTGAAAGAATGATCCAAATCGCTAATGATAAGGGAAATACAAATCAGATTATCTCTGAGGATCAAGCACTATATGCTGCCAACTGGTAAAGATGACATAATATGGAAATACTCAATTTTGGAGGGATTTGGGAAGATACATTCACACCAAGACATTGTTGATGGAGCTGTGAAATCAGTGCAATGATTTTGGAAGGCAATTTGGATGCAAATAAAAGTACTAAAATGTTCATACATCTTTTGACCTGGAGATTCCCTTACCAGGTTATTATACTGTAACAGAAGTAAGTAGATAGATCTCAGTTTATTGGGGAATGGATAAAATTTTGGGACATGAAATGAAAAGGGCCCCCCCCCCCCCCCCCCCCTTACAGATGAATCACCATGCACCAGGTTAGTCAAACATCGCTGCATTGTTGACCACTTAGTGCTCTCAAAGCTTGATGAAGAAGACCATTTGGTTCAGGACTCAGCCTCAGAACCTTAGGAATAGCAATACTGTAGTCCGTTAATTTCAGCCATAAACCTTGAAAGCAACTCCTGTGGCAGTGTAGTCTTGAAACAAATTCTACAATTTCATAACCACAATTAAACAAGTCCTAGAAATTAAAATCTGCCACCAAAGTCTTCCTTGGTGTTTATGATTCGTAAGATCATATCAACTTCTTAAGTTGAAGCACTTATGAATAGAAGTTATATTAAGGAGAAATTACCATCTCTTGCTACTGCATGCCATTGAATTTTTACCTCTGACTTGCAATTGAAACAGTACATAAATCTTGTCTCCCATATTAGCTTCTTGGGAGGAGACCTTTTCTATTCGTATCCCCAGCCCTTTGCATAGGGATTTGCACATTTCATAAATGCTTCATTCATGAATGTGATGGAATATTACTGTGCTGTAAGAAGTAACAGATGTGGTGAATATTGGAAAGTATGAAAAGATTTGCATGAAGAAATGCAGAGTGAGCTAAGAGCTAAGAAAACAATATACTTAATTACTACAATGTAAATGGAATGAAGTACTCACTAAAACAATTGAAAGTGAATATTATAAAATTGTGAAGAACAAGCATAGCTTTGTAAAAGAAAAATACAGAGGTGGGAGAACTAAAGCGTTGCTCATTACGTGTCTATTGAGACTTTTTTTATGCATTGATAAATTTGTGGATTTTTTTTCTTTTTTTGTCTTCAAAATATACTGTTATTTGGAATGACTTTCTGGGTGGAGGAAGAGGAAGAACAGGGAGGCTACCAGAAATTATAGTAATGTCAAAATACAAAAAAAGACATCAATAAAAAATAAGCGAAAATAACAAAAATAACTTGCGCAAGGGGTTATACAGTTAGTAAATAGCAGAGGCTTAGATTTAAACATAGGCTGAGATTTGAACCAATGTCTTGTGACTACAAATCCCACATTGACAACGTTATTGTGGATATTTTTTTTTTTTTGCTAATGGTTTAGCTTTTCATTGATAAAGTACACTGGGCTGAACAAATGCTGTTTTTCTAAAGGAGTCTATTGCTTTATCTAATGGGTGATATAAGAGAAATTGGTTATGAGGTAATTATTTCCTTACATTTTGAGTGGAAAAATAATTTAGTATTTCTTAGTGTTAAGTACTCATAAATATGTTTGCCCTCATATCTTTTCTGGCAGGGTTGTTGTGAGGATGAAATGAGATAATATTTGAAAATAATCAGCCCAATGCCTGGCACATAACAAGTACTATTTAAATGTTTGATTTTCTTCTTCATCATCTTCACCTATAGGTTTTTAACCTTAGGTGAATGGCATTGACCATTCTTGGGACTATTACATTTTTTCTTAACCTAAAGAAACTACTTGATCATGCTGTATTTATGACTAGCTTCAAGATTTTTGCTGTCTTTATCCCTTTGCCTAGATTCCGCAATTATACCAGTATTGTAATTGAACAATTTGTTAGGAAGGAGCTGCTTGGAAATTCCATACATATAGTAGTATATCATAAAGTCCAATTGGAAAATTCCTGAGATTCTCGCTTAATCTTTTTTAAGGCAAGTATAGTTCCTTATCACCAAAGTTACTGGGAATAGAAGATACTTATATTTATTTCTTGCTGTTGTGGGGAAGGGAGGACTATAACCAAGAACATGGCAAACGCTTTGAAAAAAAGTGTGGCTTGAAGGGACTTTTGGATGTCCCAAACAGTGATTTTCATAACTTTCATAAAAATAATACATGATTTATGAATTATTGAAGTAATTTTAAGTTTAATAAGTTTATTATGCCTTCTTGGTGTATCTCCAAAAATACTCTTTGTTTTTCTTATTGAAAATCCTGTTTCTCATTAAGCAAGGTGAAGTCAGGTAGAAACCTATAAACATATCAGTAGTACACTTCATCCTTTTTTCTCCCATTGGAGCTTTTCCCAGATGGTTGATGTTAAAACTATAAAACAAACCCAGCACTTTCAATACTGTAATGAGTAAAAAGTTGAATCTCTGTCAAAATAATTATTTTTATTTTTTGTTTGAAATATGGAAATCTGGAATATAATGATTGCTGAAGTCTATGTTTTGGCAGCTCAGGTAGTATCAGTAATCATTGTCTTTTTGTTCTTGTTGTTACATGATTTTTGTTTATGGAGCTTGTAAAACAATAATATGTTTTGGCTTTTATCCTAAAACTTCAAATAAAAGATACTACCACTTGTGAAAAATTTAGTTTCTTTAATAAAGGTGCGTGATCTTAGGTGATTCTTCCATGAGTGATAGGTCTCTGTATCAGGCTGGAGAAGCTAATGTCTGAATGGATGGGATGGTTGCTTTAGAACAATACTGCTGTTAGCAATGAAAAATGCCTTCCTTACAATTCTTGTGCAGTAGGCCATGCAGTGCAACACATTTTTGTAATAAAGGTGATGAATTTAATCGCAAACTGGCAGCCAAATGGAAATTGCAGACCTTGATACTGGGAGAAAATTGCCTATAAAGCAACTCTTGAGAGAAGCAGGCTTTAAATTTATCCACCCATTTCGACACTGAGGAGAACATAGGAATCACAGGGTATTTTGCTTGGCCTGCTTAAGTTCAGATGAATGACACTTCACTCTTATTTAAGAACTAGAGGTAGAGATAGTTGCTTTAAAAATGACCTTGTTATTTAAGTTCTACCCATAAAATCTTTAAAAATTCATTCTCATTTTATTGAATTTTCTAGAGTTACTTGTACCATTCCCTACATCAGATCCTAATATGCATAGAAATCTTCAATCTCTTATTTTTCATAGTGTGGGTTCATAGCCTCAATGCAATTTGGGTGAGGGACAAAACATTTAACAAGTGGAGGGTACCAATAATGCAGTAGATAGCTAATAAAATATTACTTTGATAGATTTTTGTGCTTTTGAAAAGGATATTAATGTTAACGTTTAATCATTGGTTGAGGAAAAAAGAAATGTTTCACAGCAAGAGTTAAACTTGTCTATTATGGAGGGAGATATTGATTTACTTTGACCTTTTAATGTATAATGTCTTGTGATAGCCTGTCATTTCTTAGAAATATAATGAAGTTCATTATCTCGATCCTGGATTTTGGCTATCATGAATGATAAGAGGCCTCTGTTTCATCATCTATAAAATCAGGAGATTGGACTATATGCCCTATAAGGCTACTTCTGTCTTCAAAGTGGGGTAACTTGATGTTGGGAAATCTTTCCATTAGCAGCTGAAGTGATCTGGTGTCAAATGAGATGAAACTTAGAGAATTTTTTAGGGACAACCAAAATCATCAGATCCTTTAGCATTAATTGGAAGAGCCAAGATTATCAACGCTTAGCCTTAATGGAAATTGTTTTAATACTTTGCCATTTAAAATTGAGCACAAATACCTTTCTCTAAAGGTCTTGTAAAACAAATTATAGGAATAATAACATTCGCTATTTGAATGTAAAGGTCTTGAGCACAATGTAAGAGGTTGGTACAATTACTATATCAAAATGACTACTTCTTGAGGGAGTTCTTTTGACATAAAAAGTTCTCTTTTGCTAGGTATTGAGTTATCTTGTTAATTGTGTTGCCCTGGCACATACAAAGTGGAGTGTTATGTTCTACTATGGTTGTCATTATCATCATCATTGTTGTATCCTTAGCACTTAAGAGTACCTGGCATGTAATAGGCACTGCACTTAATAAATGTTTGAGTTAGTGACTGACTGTAGCATTCTGTAAAATAGTTTGTTTTGCTATACCATAGAAATTTCATTAGATTCAACTGACAAAAGTTTAACACAAACAATAAGCAATCCTGTTCTTTTGGGCTACTACAGTCCTTATATTCTCTTTGAATGGCTAGTTAATTCACTTAGTAGGACAGCTGTTGAACAATTAATTTGGATATTTTGTATTCACCTTGAACTTCCACTGTTTTAACAACTCACAAGTTTCATATTACTTAGCCACAGAGTGCGTAGCTTTGTCTTTTTTTTATCTCTTTAGATCTAGCTGCAGGATCCTCCAACAGTGGTTTTGTTCTCTTAGGAGAATCTGTGTAGTTAGAGATCAGTTCTCACTGGGCTTAACCCTGACTGGAGCTTTGGAATCAGGAAATTATCCACAGGGTTGTTAATATCCCATTTCTCAGGACTACCTGAGAATGGTGATTGTCTTAAGCTCAGGGAAGATAGCAGAAGGCAAACAGCCTCTCAGCCTTGCTCAGACAAATGCCAATTACTATTGTCAAGTGCTTGTAGCCACCATTGCCATTGGCAGGCAGAAATGGGAAAAACATCCCACTCTCTTGGTGGGAAGTGCAAGAAATAAGGAGAGAAGCAGAATCAGTATATATAAACTATTACTGGTTTGCATATATATATATTTATATACAATAAACCATTGGAAATATTACAGTGTTATCTAAATAGTGGTGGTAGTAGTTGTAATTGAGCTTGTCCTTGTCCTCTTCTTAGAGACCAAAGATCTCTTTTTCTGATTTAATTACTAGACATCTTGGGTACACACTTCTAGTTTAGGGAAACAGAACAATTAGGACTTAGTCAGGCAAATGTGTCCCAGCTATAAAACAATCATTTTGCTTTTTCCTACCTGTAAATCAATTTCCAGTCATCAATTCGTCTGCAGAGAAGCTCTGACCCTTCCTTTTTTCTATCTTTCTTTTCTCTTTTCTTTCTCATTTCCTTTCCTTGTCCCTTTTTTGATTTCCGGTTTTTACTCTGTTTTTCCTTCCCTCTCCGACTTGGGAGTCAGGTTAACTTGAGTTCAAATTGTGCATCAGACATCTAGTTCTTGAATATCTTGATAGGTAGATTTTAATATAAGTAATTTCCTTTGTTTTTCTATTTCATCTTTCAAATTTAAAAACAGTATTTTGGGAAAAAAAAGTTCTGTAGGCTTCACCAGCCTGCCATGGTGGTCCATGAAACACAAAAAATTTCATAATAGACCCTGTTGTAGGAAAGAAGAGAACAGTTGTCAGTTGAAAACACAGACCTGCAAGACTGACTTTGAAAGTAATACCAAATTTCTTAATATGTTCTTAAAAAACAATCTATTCATAACATATTTAGTCCTTCGAAATGAAATCTATTTTTCTGTTCTACTTTGTACCTCAACATGTTGGTTGTACAATTACCTTACTTTATTTTATTACCTGTTATTTCTCTCCTTCCCCTTTCCCCTTCTGCACACTTCTGTAACCTCCTGCTTCCCCAAATCCCCTAGAACTAAAAAGCAAAACACTCTGGTATGCACAGTCAAGGAAAAACAAATCTTCATGTTTATTGGCCACATCCAAAAATGTGTCTCCTCATTTTGCATCTTGAATTAAATTTTCTTTCTGCAGGTGAGTAGTGTATTTTTAATTACCATTTCTTTGGAATTATCATTCATCTTTGCATTGATCACAGGTTTTACTTTCAGACTTTGTTTTTTGCAGTTTTGTTGCTATTTTATACGTTGTTCTTCTGGCTCTTTGCACAAGTTCATACAAATCTTCCTAGATTTCTCTGAAGCTGTGTTTTGTTACCATCAATCCTTGACTAATTGATGGGCACCCACTTCTACAAACAGTTTAAATAGTTTTGCACGTATATGTCCTTTTTCTCCTTCTTTGATTTGTTTTTGGGGGGGTGTTGCAGGCCCAACATATATTACATGATCTTTTTATATCTAGGTTTTGGAGTTAATTTTGCTGTATGGTATTAAATATTGATTGAAAGTTTTCTGCTTTCCAGTTTCCCCTTACAATTTTTGTTGAATAGTGAATCCTTGCCCTAAAAATTGAGGTTTTTCCCTTATCAGTTTCTTTACTCAGTGTCTTCTGAATTGGCAAAATGGAAGGAAATAAGCATTTACTTAAATTTACTGTGTAGACACTCTGCTTGTATTTTTACAGGTTGTTCCTCATTTGATTGTATTTCACTGATTCTTTTTTTTAAGCCACTCATTTTGACGATTCTTTCTAGAATAGTTTCTGTATCTGATACTGGTAGGCCCTCTTCTCAGTTTCCCTATTTTTCTCAAGTATCTTGACCTTTTCTTTCCTGCCGATGAATTTTGCTATTATTTTGTCTAGCTCTCTAAAGTAATCCTTTGGTAGTTAGATTGGTATGTCCTTGAATAAATAATACACTTAGGTGATGGTTTCAATCAGTATCTCCACTTATTTAAATCTGTATTTCTGTAAAGTGTTTTATAGTTGTATTCATAGTGGCTGTATGCATTGTGGTAGGTGAATTCCTACTTATGTGCATTCTACAGTTATTTTAATGGAACTTCTCTCTTTCTTCCGGCTGAATGATTTTGGTAATACAGGGGGGAAAAAACCAACCCCAAATTATGTGCTTGATTTTATAGCTTGATACTTTGTCAAAGTTACTGATTTTTTTTTTTTTTTTGGTTTAATTTTTTAGTTGACTGTATGGAGTTCTCAGTGTAGACCATCATATCTCCAAAAAGTGGTAATTGGTAGTGAGGAGTATTATTCCTTTACTCCTAATCTTATTGTTTATTTCCATTTGTGTGCATTACTGATCCCTGGTTTTAGAAAAATACTATCTCACTGATTTTATTTTATTGCTGTAACCTCTTTATGAATATTTTATTCCCAATTTTGTGTTAATGTTCATTAGATATGTTATTAGTCTAAAATTTTCCCCTTGTGCTTTGTCTCTGCCTGGTTTAGGTCTCAATACCATATTTGTATCTTAAAGGGAATTTGGTGTAAGATCCTTTACTTTTATAGTACACATGAGTTTTTATTTTTAACTATGTACTGAACTTTGTCTTTTTTATCTGACTTGCTTGAAATGCCATTGTTTTCCTAAGAATCTTGCAGGGTAAGTTACTTTTGGTTGTAGGCCTTTATATTTTGCATTTTTGATACTGTATTTCAAAGCTTTTGTGTCCTTAGTAGTAGTAACTGCCTGTATTTATGAGCAGTTTCTTGGTACTTGATCTCTTTACTCACTTTTTGCAATATTTTTTCTTTGACTTAGAAGCTCTGGATTTTGATTGACTATGCTATTTCATATTTCATGTGAGGATTTCTTTTGGAAAGTGACTGGATTCTTCCTTGTTTCCCCTTACCCTTTGATTTAATAGTTCTAGGTAGTTTTCACTTATGATTTCTTAAAATATGATGCCTATTAGAATGATGGTGGTGATTCTCAACTTCTTTCATCAGCCTGTTTTCCAGGTTAGTTATTTTTGGTAGTAGATACCTTACATTTTCTTCTTTTGTTTTTTTCCCTCTCAGTAGTTTGATTTTGTTCTAATGTTTCCTGATGTCTCCTAGTGCTGTTGAGTTCCTTTTACTCCATTCTAACTTATATGGGTAAGACTCTCTTCTTAACTGTTTGTTACCCTTCTAGTTCTTTCCTTTGGAGCTCGTATTTTTGCTTATAATTTTATGTTTTATCTAAAGAGATACTTATTTTGTTGTTAAAGAGATTAAAGAACTATAAGTAAAAATAAGAAATAAAGATTTGTTCCCTGTAATTTTGCAGTCCTTGTGGCTCAGCCAATCCTCCTCCCCTTCTGAAGCCTCACTTTACATTTTTATGGAATTTTTCTTCTGGGTCTCTCATAATATGCCTTCAAAATGCTCAGTGTCTTAGACTATTTACTTATCTCCAGCCTCAGCACTGGATGCAGGGCTTTGTATCAGAGCTACACTCTTACCTTTTTACACATTATTGGATGAATTGGTCATGTTCCTGTTTAGTACTGATATAATAACTAATAATGATAATAATAAGCAACTAGTGTTTATGTAGTCCCTACTAAGTGCCAGGCATAGTGCTAAGCACTTTGCAAAGACCACATCTGTTGCTAAAACAGCTGTAGAAAATAGGAGTTGTTAGTATCTACATTTTGTGGTTAAGGAAACTGAGGGTAATAGAGGTTAAGTGACTTTCCCAAGGTCACAAAATTATTAAGTGTCAGGATAGATTAGAACTAATTTCTAACTGCAGTCTCAGCATTCTTGTCTCACTGTTCTACCTGGCAGTTCTGTTGTTGTTCAGCCAACTCTTCATAAAAACCCTGTTTGGGGTGATCTTGACAAAGATACTGGTTTGCTATTTCCTTCTCCAGTTCATTTTACAGATGAGGAACCTAAGGTAAACAGGGTTAAGTTGACTTCCCCAGGGCCACACAGTTAGTAAGTCTTTGAGGTCCGATTTGAACTTAGATTTTCCTGACTCCAGGTCCCTAGCTGCCCTAGTGGATAGTAGTTATCTGAGCCTCAGCCACTGACTTCTGCCTGTCTGTTGTTTGAGTGCTTAGAGTGCTGACAGATTTCAGTCTCCCTCCGTCATCCATGTTCAGATTGCTATGCATTCATGCCTTTCCTGAGTTTCTTAGATTGATGGGGGTCTGGGCCCTAGTCAGAGCAGTCAGAATACTTGACATTTCTTCTATTTCCTGATCTCTAAGTACTTATTCTGGACTTCCTACCTTCTAAAACAAGAGTATTGGGAACTTACACTCTACGAATATCAAGACCCGAGTGCTGCTTGCCTCCAGTCCTCGGTGTGGGGTCGGTCCAAGTTGCTCTGAGCTTCATGCCTTGGAGATTGAGAATGCTTTGTAGCCTTCACTTATTTCTCTTTCATCTCTGGTTGAATCGATGGCTGTCCTGGTGGGGAGGGTTTCTATTTGCTTCTGGCTTTTTTCAGCTCTGGGGTTGGTAAAGGTGCTGTACTTTAGTTTCTCTTTGGTCATTATTTAGTATGGTGACATGCGCATGCTAGAAAGCTGGGTTTGAAGAATGACATTATAAATTGGTTAAATATAACTTGCAGACGCAAGAAGCAAGGATGGACCTTGGTTTTGTAGTGTGGAGACTTGAGGTCCTGTGTAGGTTCTCTGCCTACTTACCAAGGTAATAGCTGGAAGACCTTCAGTCATTCACTTCTGTGGCCTTAGATTTCAAATCAGTTATAAAATATGGTGAGTTTGGTCTCTTAAGTTCTTTTTAATAATAGCATGTTGTGATAATACTAGATTTTCTAAATCTAGTTTTGGATTTTATCAACTTGACAAACTTGTAAAGCACCTCTCTTTTTTTAACACAGGCATTAAAGTGAAAATTTAGTTTTAAAAAATCGAGATAATATGTTAGCCATGCTAAAGTAACACTTACAGGTGTTGTAATATAAAGGTATTTGAAGGTATTGTAATATAAAGCTTTTGTTCTTTTTCTTGAATGCCACTAAAAACTAGATTCTTATTTTTTGTAATCTAAGAGATACTATAACTCAGTTTATTTTCATTTCTACTTAGTTTCATACATGTTTTGTTATAAAGTGTCTTGAATATTGTATAGTGGATTATTTAATGCAGCTTTAAAAAAAAATTCTTAGCTTTTTGCATGTAGGTATTTTTTAGTACACCCATGATTCTTAATTTACATTTACACTTTTATTTAATGTTGACATTAAGATAAACCTGCCTTGCAAACATACATGGTTTAGATTTCTCTCAGTGGATTTAAATATGGACTGGGTTGGATGAGAATTGTTGAAAATTTCAGTAATTATTTTAGTTTTGGTGGTTTTTTTTACAGACTTTTAAGCATTAACATTAATCTTTTACAGAAGCTATATCTAACTCCACCTCTATTATCCCCATCGACTTATCTGTGTGAATGTGTAATAGTCATCTATCTTTTTTTTGTTTGTTCTTGAAACAATGCCTGGTACATAATAGTTTTCTAATAAATGCTTTTTGATTGGATTGGTATTAAAACGTTTGTCTTTTGTCTCCGAGAGAAACTGGGGCTCAGGAAAATAGCTGGTTTTCTCAAAAGCAGTAGAGGCTATACATAGAGTAAACATAAAGGGTTGTAAAAATTTATTATGGTTCAGCTGATGCAAAAAAAAACCAACCAAGAAATAAACATGATCTCAGCCAAAGTTAAAGCTGAGATAGATTTAATTAACAGGGATAATAAACTACATTATGATAAAAAGTACCATAGATAATGAAGTAATATCAATACAAAACTTATATGCCTGAAATGTTATATTACTTAAATTTTTGAAGGAAAAACTAAATGAATTACAGGTAGAAATAGGTAACGAAAGTATAATAGTAAGGGACTTCAACCTCTCCCCTCTTAGAACTAGTTCATTCTAACCAAAAAATAAATAAGAAGTCAAGGAGATGAATAAAATCTTAGTTTGAGCTAAATATAATAGATACCTGGAGAGAATTGAACAAGAATAGGAAGAAATGTACCCTTTTCTCTTCAGTATGTGGTACCTTTACAAAAATTGACCATGTGTTAGGGCAGAAAATCTTTGTTCTTTTGTTAAATGTAGAGAAGCAGAATTGTTTGTTATTTTCTTTTCAGATAACAATGTAATAAAAATTGTATTTAGTAGGGGACCTTGAAACATTTTAAGGAATGAGTGGACTACAGAACAAATCATAGGAACAAATTATTTTATTAAACAGAATGCAAATGTAGCAAAAACTATGGAATTCAGCAAAAGCAGTAATGAGAGGAAAATTTATATCCCTGAATGCTTACATCATAAAATAGAGCAGACCAATGAATTGGGCATGCAGTTTTAAAAAACTAGAAATAGAACAAATTAAGAATCCTCAGTTAAATACCAAATTGAAAATCATAAAAATTAAAGGTGTGATAAATAAAATAATATATAATAAATAAATAATAAATATTAAATAATAAATAATTAAATATTAAATAATATTTAATAAATAAATAAATTTAATAAATAAAATAATATTTAATAAATAAATAAATAGATATTAAATGATAGATAATAAATAAATAATAAATAATGTAATGTAAATAATACATAATAAATAAATAAATAAAAATAATAAAAATAAGAAAAATCATTGAGTTAATAAATAAAACTAAGCAATGGTTTTTAAGAAAAAATCAGTAAGAGTAGAAAGCCAAATCACTAGTATGAAAAATGAAAAGGGTGAATATACCACTATAGATAATGAAATCAAAACAATTACTAGGAGTTATTTTGCCCACTTATATACCAATAAATTTAAAATTTAAAGGAAATGGGGAAATATTTTAAAAAATAAACTATACATCAACAGAAGGGGAAATAAAGTATCTAAAAAACCTACTTTAGAAAAAGAAATTAAACAGGTTATAAATGAGCTTCCTAAGAAAAAAGCATCAGGACTAGATGGATTTACAAGTGAATTGTACTTTAACTAATTTAAAAATCAACTAATTCCAATATTAAATAATTTGGAATGATAGTTTTACCAAACTCTTGTTATGATAGAAATACGTTGTAGATACCTAAACCAGGGAAAGCAAAAACAGAAAGAAAATTATAAACAATTTTCACTAAGCATAATTGAATGTGGAAATAAAAATCCTAAATAAAATACTAACAAGGAGACTATAACAGTATGCCACAAAGATTATACATTGTGACCAAGTGGGATTCAAACCAGGACTGTAGGGATGCTTTAAAAGAAACTATTAACATAACGTAACTGATTATATTAGTAGCAAAATTAGCAAAAATCATAAAATTATCAGTAGATAAAGAGGAAACTTTTGATAAAAGTACAGTGCTCATTCCTTTTAAAAACACTTAAAAGTAAAAATATAAATGAATTTTTTTCTTCAAATGATAAGAAGCATCTGCACAAAACCATAAGCAAGCATTATTTATAATGAAGATAAGCTAGGAGCCTTCCCAAGTAACATCTGGAGTGGAGCAAGGATGTCCATTTTCGTTAATGTTATTTAATATTACATTAGAAATGCTAGCAATAGCAATAATAGAAGAAAAAGAAATTGAAGGAATCAGAATGGTCACTGAGGAAATAAAAGTATCTTTTTTTTTTTTTTTGGCGGAGGTTGTGATGATATACTTGGAAAATCCTAGAGATTCAACTAAAAAGCTAGTTGAAACAATTACAGTGAAGTAGCCGGCTATAAAATAAACCCACATAAGTCATCAGCATTTCTCTACATTACCAACAAAACTCTGCAACAGTTAGTAAGAAATAACCCATTTAAAATAATTGTAAATAGCATAAAGTACCTGGGAGTACTTTACAGACCCAGGAACTAAATCAACATAAGTATAAAATATCTTTTATACAAATAGTGTCATATTTAAGTAATTGGAGAAATATTAGCAGCTGTTCATGAATGGGCAGACCCATTATAATAAAAATGACAATTCTACCTAAATTAACCTACCTATTCAATTGCCAACCCAATTAGATGATCGAATTTTGTTTTATTGAGCTAAAAAAAAAATAACAATTTATTTGGAAGAACAAAAGGCCAAGAATATCAAAGGAATCAAACGAAAAAAAAAGGGAAGGAAGGAAGTTTAGTAGCACCGAATCTTAAACAGTTTTCTGAGGTTGTAATTATCAAAACTACCTCACACTGACTAAGAAATACAAAGGTGGATCAGTGGAATAAAGTAGACATATAATATACTGTGGTAAGTGATAAGAGTAATCTTGTGTTTGATTTAAGCTTATGGAATACAAATATATTATTGGGTTAAAAAATTGTTGGAAAACAGCTTAGCAGAAATTGCATATATATTTGCAAATAGCCCAACCAACTATTTATCAAGATCAGGTCAAAGTGGATACATGACCTGGAAATATAAAGGGAGATAGCATTAGTAAATTAGAACTTGGAACATACTACTTATCAGGCTTATGGGTAGGAGGAGAATTTATGAATGAACAAAAGGATAAAGAGCATTGTGAGATAAAGAAAAAATGTTCCAAAGTGTTCTACATCATTATTGATTAGAAAAATGCAAATTAAAACTTTTGAGATTTCATCTCACACCTATGTTGTAAGGCATATGAAAAAATTGGGGCACTGATACACTGTGGAAATGTGAACAGATCTAATCATTTTGGAGAGTGATCTGGAATTAAGCTCAGAGTGTTATAAAAGGGCATATACCCTTTGACCCAGCAATACCACCATTAGGTTTGTTTCCCAAGGTGATTGGGGAAAAATGAAAAGAACTTGTATGTTCTAAAATA
Organism: Bettongia penicillata ogilbyi; assembly: GCA_023548195.1. Classification (NCBI taxonomy): domain Eukaryota; kingdom Metazoa; phylum Chordata; class Mammalia; order Diprotodontia; family Potoroidae; genus Bettongia; species Bettongia penicillata. The sequence goes on from JAJHZJ010000314.1 coordinate 14,125,589, forward strand.
TTTATAGTAGCTCTCTTCATGGTGGCAAAGAACTGGAAATCAAGGGCATACCCATCAATTTGGGAGCGGCTAAACAAATTGTACTGTATGCTTGGAATGGAATACTCCTGTGTAGCAAGAAATGAGGAAGGGTTGTTTTTGGAGAAACTTGGAAAGACCTTCATGAAATAATGATGAGTGAAATGAGCAGAACCAAGAGAATATTTTATATGGTGAGAGCAATATTGTTCAAAGAGTAAATGTGAACTTAAGTTAGTCTGAGTATTATAAATACTCAAATCAACTACAAAAGACCTATGAGTGAAGATGCTATTCACCTCCAGAGAAAGAACTAATTATATCTATCTGTGTCAAATGTTAGTTTTCTCTACTGTGGGGTTAGAAGGAAGGGAAAGAGACAGTTTGGAACCTAAAATGTAATTTAAGAAAAGTAATTTAGCCTACTCTTCTGACTAATGCTGAGCAGATTATCCATTTTTAGTGTCTGTGTAAGATAAATTGTATAAAGACCCAGATATTTATATGTATGTCTACCCGATAGAGAAGTACTTCAACTTTTTCTTACAAGTACCTATGATAGTGTAGATAATATTCATCCTTCATCCCCTTTTTTCCTGTGGGTATGGTTAGGTAAAAATGAATCTATGGTCCAGGTCTCTGCAGTATTCCTGGTTTTGATGAAATCAACACAGTGTCAATTGCAAGTAGAAACATCTTTAAAAAAGGAGTTTTTAAGGTGGGGGTGTGTCATGGAACCAAAAGGGTTTAGTGATTAGGTTTTAGAGGGTCTCTGAGCCTAGATAGGGGAGAAAATTAGTTTTATTTTTACTAATCTCTAACTGAAACATATGAATATAAATAACAAATCCTTACTCTGAAAAGGGATATATGAATTTTACCAGACTACCAAAAAAGGTCTCAAGACACAGGGTGAAGAACTTTTGATCTGTACATTGGGAATCCTTATCTTGGACCATTCCCCATTATAATGTTTATTAGCATACCTCTTCTTGTTTTATACCTCAATTGGTATAAATCAGTAGTTTATCCCAGAAGTTTATCCCAGTCCTGTTTTTCAAGAACCCTCGTATAATTCTGACCTATGTTGGAGACTCTTTATTGGAACACAGAGCCTTTGATCTAAATCTAGTTTTTTAGTGTTTGTTTTTTTTTTAATACCACACGGTTTCATTTAAAAGATTCCTATCATTTACTTCCTCCAATAGTAAGTGCATTTGTTAACTGTTTATAGATGGTCTAAGAATTATGATGTATCAATGTCTGTACTCCTAGTTTGATGTTTTCACATGGAATTGAGGGCCTTAGTGTTATTTTAATGGGTTGAATGGGTTGCCTTTTAATCTCATTGTTTTACAAAATTGAAAAGAAAATCCCCTTAGTCTACTAATCTAGGCCCCCCTCTATTTGGCTGCAACCAATCAACCCTTGTGGTGGGAGTAATAGACTGATCCTTTCCTCCTTGAAAATTAGACTAATTTGAAAGTCTGAAAGGTGACAAAGTACTTCCCCCCCATTTGATTGATTGGTCCAAGAGATTAAGGCTCAAATCTGGACACATACTACAGTGTCCTTGTCAGCTAAGGAAATAAAAAGTCCCACGTGTGTGTAATTAGGACCTTTCAGAGGTGGCCTAAGTTGACGTAAGATCCCATGATGTGTTTCCAACTCTGCCTGCTCTGATCAGAGGTCATAAAGTAGGATAGGTAGAGGTGTGGCAGCTGCATCTAACCAAGCTCAGTGTTGAAGCTAAGTGTTGCCCTGTCCTTACTGAGTATCCTTTTAATGCTGTGCTAAGTAGACCTCTTTTGAGTGATTCCATTTCTTTCAACATGAAATAACCAAGTACCTTCCTGAACCAGGCCTACTCATCACAACATTACTTTCTTTTTGTATACTGTAGATTCTAGCCAGACTAGAGAGTTAGCTGTTTCTGTTTCCTTGGAACAGACTACATATCCCTATCTTTTGAAATCCTTTCTTTTCTGAGGCCCAGTTCATGTGATGACTTCTTTATGATGATTTCTAGGTAATTCCTTTCCTCATCAAATGTCTCATTCCTCTCTTTCTTTCCCTATGGTGAACTTATAGTTATTTTAGTAGATTTCTTACTCTATTATCCTGTTCAGATTCTTGAAGTTGTCAACTGTCTTTTTCATCTGTGTAGCACTTGCACCTTGCATGGTGCCTTGAATAGAGTATTGATGTTTAGTAAATGCTTGTTGAATTATGCTATGGAAATTTTGCTTAGGAAAATAAATAAAATTGATTGTGCTCTCATTTTGTACAAGATTGACATAGCCTCCTCTCAGAGACTAGTGCACAGACACACTAGACAAAGTTAAATTTTCTGTATGGTTGTGGTGTTCACACACGCACAATATAAATACAAGTATTTTGCTTTTTAGCACAATTAACTTGCCTTTGAATATGAGATGTGGAGAATTAACAGCTATATTATATACAAGTGGGATTTAATAAAGTAGAGCTGAATATTTCTTAGTTCTTAGGGGTTGTAACTAAGAGTGTACCTGCATGGAAATAAGTGCAGGAACTTGGTGGTTTTTTTTTTTTTTTAATTAAGAAAAATACAGTAAAAATAAGGATTATTTTATTTATGCCAAATTGATTTTTAATAATATTTTAGGGGATTTCTTTTCTATAGAAGGTTCTTTCCCCCCCATGTTTATTTCCCTTGGGTGTTGGGCACAGTGTATTATTTATTATTACACATTTTCTGAAGGCACTGTATGAATCAGGACTTGTGGTTTCATTGATATAGGAAATTGCTGTGCTGTCTTTTGCTCTTTTGCCTCTTATTCCAGTGTCTCTTTATCATTCTTGCCTTAACAAACTCCTACCCTGGTTTACTACTTACTGTCCATCTCCTTTGTTCATTCTTACGTTCCTGAGTGGAGCCAGAGGAAGTCATGCAACCATGCTGATGGGTCACTACAAATTTTTGTGGTATCTAGTCTCAACTAGACCCTCAGTGCATTGAGACAATTCTAATACTCCTTCCTAATCAGTTTTTCTGTCTTGCTTATCTCCATAGGCATTCCAAACCTTGCCTGTTTTCCTCAAGCCTCTCATGTCAGCTTTCCCCCATAATCTTTTAGCAGAGTGCCCTTGCATTCTACTTTTGAGAGGCCAATGGATCTTTCTCCCTTATATTCCCCCTTTCAGAATGATAAACTCGAAATGTACTTTGTACCCTACAAACCTTTTCCTATAGTTTCTGCCTTTAGGCCTAATAGGTTCTTAAATATAAAATGAGGGAAATTAGGAACTACAAAACAAAGAGTGCATTAGATACCTCCATGGTTATCAGTCACATAAATTGACCTTACATTCATTTATAAGGGGGTGTCTAGGTGGTATGGTGGATAGAGCACAGGCCTGGAGTCAGAAAGACTGTAGTTACACAGCAGAGGCGTAATTTTCATCATAAAGCAGACATAAAAATCAGGTAGATCATTATTTCAGTACCCCTTGTGGTGTTTTATATTTTTAAACCTTGGAACAGGGAAGATGGGTAGTGCAGTGAACCTGGAGTCAGTAAGATATCTTCATGAGTTCAATTCCAGCTTCAGATACTGACTAGCTTTTATCACCCTGGGCAAGTCACTTAATTTTATTTGCCTCACTTTTCTCATTTGTAAAATGAGTTGAAGGAAATGGCAAACCACTTCAGTATCTTTGCCAAGAAAAACTCCAAAGAGGGGTCACAAAAACTCAAACAACTGAAACAACTGAACAAGAGCAATATTTATTTATAGACTTAGTGAAATGACACTGAGTTTGTAAGTGCTTCTTATAAGAGGTCAGCATGATGTAATGGAGAGATCATTGACTTGGGACTTAAGAGAACTAGGTTCCTAAATCTTTCCCCTTCTACTTCACTAAATTTTCCTGAGGCTTAAGACAAGATGAACTCTTTTCTCTATTTGACTGTTTTTCTTGTTTCCCTTGTTACTCCCTTACTTTATCCTTATCCCTCAGTGCTGGCTACTATTTCTAGTCACATTGTATCTGAAGCTATGTTTCCAAGATATAATTCCTCATTGAGACCCAGTTTCCTAATTCTGATCCTATTCATTTTCCTTGAGGCTAGGAACAAATGAATCTCCTTTCTCTATTTGATGGTTATCCTTTTCTGACATTATTTTTCACTTGTTTCCCTATAACATATCATTTCCTTTACTTACCCTCGTCTTTAAATGCTTGCTTGTTACATTCCTTCTGGATTTCTGTAATGACCTGAACTTAGAATTTAAATTCTTAGAATTTATTGTTTTGTAGTGTAGATACGCATGCATGGTTACATGTATCGTCCTTTCATGACTGACTTTATGAACACATAAATTCATGTCTTAAAACTTACAGGCAAACTGGCCAGGTATGGAATTCTAGAGACTACAGTGATTCTGACCTTTAAAGTTCTAGTTTTTTTGCTTGTCCTGGACCTTAGCTAAGGGCACCTAACCATCACTTTGGCCTTGAAGGAGCCACAAGTTATTAGTTCTTCTACCTGTCCTGTGTGCTGACTTGATCTAGTCTAGGGCCCTCCCAGTGAATTTGCTAGCTATTTGTGGTTGGTAACCTGAGAGAGTGTGTGTGTGGGTTTTGGGGTTTTGAGGGAGAAGGAGTTGTCTCTTGATCTTCGACCTCAATACTTGGAAAGTGGAGGGATTCCCTGAATCACCAGTAAAATGCTTCTGACACCGAAATATCTGGTACTGCAGTTGCTTAATAAGTGCCTATTGATTGGTTGAGGAAATCCTAAGTATGAGCCACTAAGAAACAAGCAAGTATTTTTAAGGAAAAGCAACAAAACTGTCAGCATCAAGGATCCAAAAGCTATCCAGATTTTAAGTCAGTGCACAAAGCATCATAGTTTACAAGTTCCCAACCAGATTTTTTTAGCCAATTATCTTCTCAGTGTTATGTGGGGTTTTTTTGTTTTGGAATTTGGTAATTCAAGAAAGAAACAATCTAAAGGTTCAGCGTTAGGGAAGTGGCTGAATGAAATGTGGCAAAATAATATTTTGGTCCTGTTTAGCTTAGAGAAGGGGAAACTTGGCAGAGAGGATATAATGTCTTTGATATTTCAAGGTGTAATATTGGGAGAGGGAATAGATTTGTTATGTTTGCTCTTTGTGTAGCCCTTTAGCTACAGGTGTTTTTCAATCATGCCTGACTCTTCATGATCCTATTTGGGTTTTTATTTTCGTTTTTTTGTTTGTTTTGTTTTGTTTTGTTTTTTGGCCAAGATACTGGAATGGTCTGCCATTTCCTTTTCCAGGTCGTTTTACAGATGAGGAAACTGTGGTAAACAGCAAGTAACCATTAGAGGCCCAGATTTGATTATGGAAAATGAGTCTTAACTCCAGACCCAGCACTCTTATCTACTGCACCACCTAGCAGCCCTTTTTTCTAAATGTACTTTCCCTACATTGTTCACTGAGGCTTTTGTGGGCATGTACAGATAGGTACAGTATATTTTTAATTGTCAAGTACCTCAAAGTAGATGGCATTTAGTAGACCCAGGATAGCAATAGTCATTTACATAACATTTTCTGTGTTGCAAAATACGAAATATACTCAGATTTGAGCCTCATCACAACTCTTAAGAGGTGGGTCTTACAGCTGTTGTTTTCTTTTGTGAAGTAGTCCTTATTCTGTCTTCAAGAAGTTTATATTCTGTCAGGGGAGTTGGCAGGGAGGACAGCAGAATTTTTGGCGGGGGGTATATAAGGACATGTGTAATGTTGAATTTTAATTGAGTTGCTTGTGATTTCTGCCCTGATTATTCCTCCATGGGATTCAGATTGGATTGGATTGATTAGTTTATGAAGAGACTTGAGACAGAGGAGACAAAATAGGAAGACAGGAGAACTGTGATGAAGAACTGAATTAGAGTGGTGTCTGTGTAAGTGTCATATTTGAAGAATGTGGAGATTGAAATGACAAGCAAAATTGATTATTCTATGTGGACTAAGCAGAATGAGCACAGGGTTTGCAAAGATGGAGAAATAATAGATACCACCTTGATTGAAGATTATTAGCCGTATGTGTCTGTATCCAGATCAGAGTGGGGAAGCTTTGGCTATTCTCATTCATATGGTTTTTAGATCCTGATTACAGTGTTATTCTCAAAGCCCCAAGCAGTTCTCTCTCAGGTCCTACCAAGCTTTTGAGTAAAGATTTTTAATACAGGCTTTATTATGCAATGCATGCATACTGGGTGCATTTTTTGGAGATATCATCTTTCAAAGGTATTATATACTGTAAGAAGTAGAAGGATTATAACATATAATTATTGATTCACAGTCACTAGAATATAATGCTCTTCCAGGGGGCGCTTTATCTTTATTTTGTTATCCTTACATCATCTAATCTGATTACATGGTAGGTACTCAGTAAGTTTGGTGAATGATTGAAGTACCCCTCTTTCTCTAGGGCTATGCAGTTCTTTTGTTAATAAAACCATGTGAACTAGTGTAGATGTTATTATTCCTAAATTTTTATATGAGGAAACTAAGGTCCATTGAGGTGAAGTATTTTTTTTGCGCCATTGACACCAACAATTATGTTTTGGTCTTTCTTTGTACTCCAGATCTAGCTTTTTTACCCCTACTTCATGTTTTGCCTTGAGAATTGTAGACAAAAGGATTTGAAGCTAGGTGGTGCTTTGAGTAGAGTACTGAACAGTGAGTGAGAAAGACTTGAATTCAAATTCTGATTTGGACACTTCCTAACTGTGTAAAACCTCAGCCACTTAACCTCTCTATCTCAGTTTCCTTAATTGAAAAATGGATAGATTTTTGAAAATGAGCGCATTTGACAGCAGCAGCAGATGATTTTATGTGGAGTGTAGTTTAAGAATTTGAATTTGAATTGGATGGCCTTGAGTTCATCTTTCATGAGTGTGGAAAAGTGGGGGCAGAGCATGTGAATATTAAATATACAGAATACAGAAATAACAGTAAAATAAAAGGATAGACAATCAGAATTAAAGCCTCAGACAAGATTAGATATTAAGAATTTTTATTACTGTCTACATCATCTTGCAACTTTTTCAAACAAGATCTGGGAGGGAGTGTATGGTAAGGGTTACCTAGTGATATACACTGGTATAAATTTGCATAGCAGAGGGTTGAGAAGGTCTAGTACTTTATAATGTTAACATGCTCAAGCTAGATAGAGGAGGGAAGTGAAGCGAAAAGGAATGTGAATGGGAAACCTGGCATGAGAGAAGTCTGAGTGTGAAAAAGACTCATTTCAGTTAAGGGGAATACGAAAGTTGAAAGGAAAGGGGTTGTGGTTGTCTGAGGGCAAGTCAGAGTTCAGTTTTGTCTCCTGTGTATGCTCCTAACTGGACTTAATCCACCATGTGAAAGAAACCTTCACAGTAGAAGCAGTTCTTCCCACCCTGGAAGCTCCCTGGGTTTCTTATACTGAAAGTACCCTATCTCTGATTGGCGTCTCCCAATGTCTCCATTTTGAGGAGGATGCCCAGCCCAGCCTTGTCTTCATTCCTTTCTGAAGTTGAATGCTTTACCCAAAGGACTTTTTCTATCATACCCTGGGGGAGGGTTTTTTCCATTTCTTTCCCCATCCCTTACCTTCAGCTTTCCTTTGTGTGTAGTTCTATCCTGGGGGGATAGAGGTGGGATTGTGGGGGGAGGAGGGAGAGGCCCACCTCACTCTACCTTGTAGACTCCAGGATTAGTTAGGTCATCTGACCCTGAAGTCAGGAAGACCTGAGTTAAAAATCTGACCTATGACAATTAGTTGCTGGGCAAGTAACTTAACTCTTTCCTCCCTCCCCCTCCCCCCCCCCAACCCCTCCTCAAGAAAAAAGAAAAAAAAGGGTAAGTTCTTTGAGGACAGGAACTGTCTTCTGCCTGTCTCATAGTATGCGCTTAATAGATGCTTATTCAGTGGTTGACTTCAGTGTTGTTTTTTTAAGTATAACTCTTCCAAATCAATTCTTTTATGGCATAGTTGAAGGAAAGAAAATTGGAGGTAAAGAGTGAAGAAATGAGTGTGTTAATTAGATGGCTCTTGTATATTCACCTTTACATTAGTATTTTTGCATTTATCTTTGATGCTTTTGTGGGATATCCACAGCTACGTATACATGTATGTGTGCAGGTAAAAAATTCAGTTTTAGCAATTTTAGAACATATGCACCTAATTATATTTTAACTATTGTCTAAAACAGGGTCTCAAACTTTTTCCACTTGTAACTCCTTCAGGATCATATGGGGTTGTGACCCACAGTTTAATATATATAAGTATATAATATTTAAGTTCTATAATACCAATTTTAGTTTTGCAAAAAAAAGTTGTTAGCTTAACTAAACATTTTAAATTATTGAAAAATTTAAAATGTCATAAAATATGTAATAATGGTTATTGTTCTTAGTATTGTCATAATAATACTTATTATTATTATCATCACTCATTTCATGTTAATGTATACTTCGTTTTTAACCTTCTCTTGCATGATTTTAGATTCCATGATCTTTCCCTTGGAATTCTCATCCTCCAAGTAAAGTTGGCTTTATGAATTGTGAATTCCTTGCAAGAACAGGAGCTTATTGATATGTTATGTAATTTTATTCATTGAATAACCAGATTAATAAAGTAGTATTGTTTTTATAAGACCTGGAAACAGATCATTTAATTTAAGTTCTACCTTTGCTAGATGAGAAAACTAAGGCCTCATTTAGTGAAGTAGAAATGACTGGAACCCAGGTATTCTAAATTCTAAATCCTGTGTTATTTCTACACATACTGTCCTCCTGTATTCTGGGTTGTGCAGATAATCTTGTACAGAACTAATCTTGAAGGTATTTGCTAAATGGATTTCTTTGTGCTCACATATTACACACATTCATATCAGAATGATGAAATTTCATGAAACGGAACCAACTTAGCTATCACATGAGCTGATTTGTAGAAGTACTGAAAAAGCCTTGTAATGAGGTAGGCTCATTTATAATGCTATCCCCATTGCAATCTCAAGGGTATTATTGAAATAATATACTAATAGTTTTGCCCATAAACTTAGTATTGTTATTCCATTTAAAACATGTTCAGAGTATAGTGTTATTGAATAAAATAAAGCCTTACCCGCTCCCCACCATCTGATTGGCTTAATTTCTGATTTCACAAAAGGCTACTCTGTTGAATTTCGCTAGAATCAGGCATTGTTGATAATTTTTTATATTCTAACAACTCTGAAAGAATGAAGAAGACTGTTAGTGGAAGCAACCTTTGCTAAAGAGGTGATGTACTAGAGGTACAGAATGAGAGGAGCCTATCCAGACTTGCCCTATGTGTTGATTTGTTTTAGTTAATTGAATTTATTTATTAAAAGCAGAACATCTTTGGGTGTGGGGAGGGGAAGGGTGAATTAGTGGTTAAGTAAAGAAGGACAAAAGAATATAAGAAGGGCACTGCTAACAGGATGGTATTTTGTTGTTACCTTTTGAAATTTAATATTGAATATTAAAAAAAATAAATTGTATATAAGAAGTTGATATATATAAACATGCTGTATTGGTTGTGTTGACAAATGGTTAAATTTGTTAAAAAATTAATTGCATTTTTCTTTAACAGATATTTTGGTGACTGATAAATGTTTTTATTGTTTTATTTTTACTCTTAACAGAAATTAGCAGAGTACGAAAAGACATGTATAATGACACGTTAAATGGGAGTACAGAGAAAAGGAGTGCAGAGCTCCCCGATGCTGTGGGGCCTATCGTTCAGTTACAAGAGAAGCTCTACGTGCCTGTAAAAGAATACCCTGATGTAAGTAGCAACTTGTCTATTGCATCATCTTCTCAGTTTGATTTCCTTGTGGGGAGATTACACTATCAAGAAACTTAACACCACTATGCCACAATTATATTCAGTATTCCTATAAACTTTGGAGAATAGAAATGTGGATGGTTTGAAATGGTAGTTAATAAAAAGATTTTTTAATTTAGCTTTTTAATTTCATTTCTCTTTATTTTGGTTATACATGTGTCTGATGTTTTAGACATTTATGTCATACCAAATAAGGGAGCCACATTTTGGAGAAATGATTTACAACTAGGAATAGTTGGGAATAAATCTTTTCTTTTCCTCTTGCTCAGTTCTTAATTCTGTCTTGCCACCCATTTAGTCTCATAGATAGAAAGTTTTTTTAAAAAATTTATTTACTTGTTTTCAATTTTCAACAGTCACATAAGTTTAAAATTTTCTCCTCCTCCCTCCCCAAGATGGCATGGGCTCTACACATACATTCTTATTAAACACATGATGGAAATTCATTTCCTTACATTTAGACATTTTTTTTTTTTGGTCTAAAGAAATAGAGAGTTGGAATATTTGGTTTTTTTCTGTGTGTAAAGTCAGCAAAAAGAGTTGATTTTATTTATGAATACCTGAATATGGAATATATAAGTTCTTAACAGATCAGTACCAATTACATCACTGAACCAGAAAGTAAATCTTTTCCCAGTACAGATGATCTGAAATTGTTTTGTGAATATTTTAAAGTGTGAAGATGGTACATGACTTCTGGCAAGAAATTCACAGACTTCCTTTTCAGGATGACTCTGAATAGATACAAAATTTGTGGTTAAAAATTTGATCAATTTGCCTTAAGATAACCCTTAGAAGTATTAGCCAATTTAAGAATGGTACAACTTGGTCATTAAATGTATTTAATATCTGTGAAGGAGTATGAAAAAATATTTCATGTTTAGTTCATGTAAAAGGATATAAAACATTTAAAAAACATTTGTTTTTTGAAGTAATCCCTACAATGACAGAATAGCAGGCATTACTTCAAGGAAAACGTTTTAAGAGTTTCTGTGGAAATATGATCTTGTGAGTTTTACTGAAATTTTAATATTTTTAACATCTTAATTTAGCTATTATGGGCAGTTAGGTGGTACAGTGTGCTAGGCCTGGAGTCAGGAGGACCTAAATTCAAATTCAGCCTTAGATACTTTCTAACTGTGTGACTCTGGACAAGTCACTTAAACTCTGTTTGCCTTAATTTTCTTACTTGTAAAATAAATATGATAATAATACCTACTTCCAGTGTTGTTGTGAGGCTCAAATCAGATAATATTTGTTCAGAGCTTAATACAGTGCTTGTCACGTAGCACTACATAAAATCTAGCTGTTGTTATTTTTATTAGACATTTGTGATAACTTGGCCCAATTTAATTGTGCTCAAAATTTTAACCATTTATTCTTGAAAAATCACAGTAAAAGAGACACATACATACATACATACATACATACATACATACATACATACATAAAAGAGCTAAAATTAGGTCTGTATGGTAATGTAACTATGAAGGAGAGGTACTAGAATCATTCAGTATTTGAGGTAAGAATAAAAGTAATTTTTGAGAAATGCCAGTTGTAAATGTGGGAACTAAAAAATATGAGAAGCCCTATAAAATTTTTTTGAGCACTTTGCCACTTTCAACTTAAATTTAAGATTGTGAAACTTGATCATGTTACATTCAGTGTATAAAAAAATGTAAGTTGTCACAATTCTCCTTAATAAAAAAGAAGATCATTTTATGAATTATTATTTCTTAATGAGACAGACCAGAGTCAAAGATTGTTCTAAGGTTTCTCATCCATTACATTTTCAGCTGCCTAAAGTTTCCTTCACTCCTTCTACCCCTTTCAATACTGTTGATAAAGTTTTGGAAGATGACATTTGAGATTGTATCTTGCAGCTTTGAGATATTGAGATGTGAAATTAATGTAATGGAATCTAAATTAGAAAAGGTGCAGGAGGAGGTGGTAAAATTCTGTAAGTAAAATAAGAATGGGAAATGAGAAGAGATATTGATTGGTGAGGCAGTGTAGTTGTTGTACTAGTAGAAAAAGCATTGAATTTAGAGTCAGAGAATAATCTGGGTTTGAATCCCATTTACGTGATAGTGCACAAGGCACTTGACTTGTTTGGGACCCAGTTCCTCATCTTATGCATTGAATGGACTGGACAAGCTCTGAACAAGTCTTCCAATTCTAAATCAGTGATCCTGTGATAACATTGAAGAAAGTGGTTTCATCAGATTTGACAGGATTTCTAGAAGCTTGCCCATCATTGAAGAATGCAGAGATAGTCAAGGAGTTTATTCTTACTTGAGTTTTCATAGAGAAGAGAATGATAGCTTCAAAAGTTAGGCATTCTAATCATTTATTTGTTCTGTAAGAGTAGTTTTTCAAAGGTGAAAAGACACATATAGAAAGCTATGAACATTTTTTTTTTTTTTTTACATCGTGAGCCAGTAGAGGAGATTCTTGGGGAAACAGCAGTTGATACCATTCAAAAGGTAAAGCAGGTTCTAGAGTTCCTTGGGATTACAAACAAACGAGAGGGTGGTTGAGACCTGGCTGGGACTGAGAAGTGAAATCAAGGATTTTGTGCCAGTAGGAGGCATCAGTCATCTTAACCATTTGTCCTCTTTTCTAACCCCTACATTTTTTGGAACTATCCTATGAAAGCTATCCTGGTGTACTGGAGCTAGACCAGATTCTCCTCATTTTTGACAAGAGGGAAGATTAGGAAAAGAGTCACCACCTAGGGAGAAGTTTCTGGCATTATAAGTTGGAATTCAATTAATTTTCTGATGCTATTACTGTACTTTGATTTCACCAGCAATAAACTTTAAGTATGAGATAGCAAACCTTAAAGTGCTATCAGCACCATCATCATTGTTACATAGTGTTTTAGCCTTTTCTGGGAACATAAAAATTGTTTATATGAATTTTGAGCATCAACCAATTGATCAATGACCTTTTGGAAAATAGTTTCTAGTAACTTGATAACTATTGGGAATTTCAAATCATCAATTATTGTTACTGGCAAGTATATGCTATGTAACTAGAAAAGACATTTTTGATTGAAAATTTGGATTGAAAAGGGAAGGAAAGGAAAGGTAATAAGCATTTATAGAGTCTACTATGTTCCACTATGCTAAGCATTTTATAAATATTTTCTCATTATATCCTTACAACAACTTAGCAAGGTGTAGTTGCTTATTTGCCCCCATTTTACAGTTGAAGAAGCTGAGGCAAACAGGTTAAATGACTTGCCTAGGATTGCATGACTAGTAAATATCTCAGGCTGGATTAGAAAGAAGGTCCTTCTCACTTTAGTGCTATATCCACTGTGCCTGAGGCCTAGAGAGAATAAATGACTTATCCAGTCACTAAGTAATGTTGCAGAGCCATGGTCTGAATCTAGAGTTGTATGATTTCAAATCTGATTTCTGAAAAATCCATAACACCATTCTGTCACTTTTAATCTGTTATTGTAATAGTATAATTGAATTGGGGTTGTAAAATTTTGAACCACAATCCCATAAGTTCTGCATGATGGGATATAATTCATCATTATATGCAAATAATGAAAGCATATCAGGAAGTAATTATGAATTCCCTCAATAGGGAAAGAGGTGGGAATAAGCTTTTATATGGAGCCTACTATGTGCCACTATGCCATGTAATTTACAGATATTTCACTTAGTCCTCACAACAACATTGTGAGATGTGCTAGTATTATTATTATTGTTCTACAGTTGGGGAAACTGAGGCAGTCTGGTTAAGTGATTTGTAGTTAAGTGACGCCAGATTTGAATTAAAGTCTTGTCTTCTCCACATAGTATTTATTTTTCTTCTTCAGTAAGAAAGAATTTCTCTCTAATTGGAGTTATTAAAATAAAGGCTGAATGACCACTTGTTGGATATGATTTAGAAGGGATTCTTGATTATGTATCATTTATCTAGATTGCCATGGAAATTCCTTGGTCTCTGTGACAGAACTGAATCATAGCTCAGTCATCCACAAAATTGCATAGGTTGAGAACCCTTAGAAATCAAATTCAAAGCAGATTCATAACAAGTAGATTAATTTATAAAATGTAATATTCATGTGAGTCATATAGAACCTTTGATTTGGAAAGGAACTTAGAATTAGTAAGTTTTTTCAGTACAAGAATTTCTTTCTTGCATTTCTGGTTGGACTATTCAGCCTCTTCCAAGATGTTTCTCTCTTTAGAATCCATTCAACAAATAAAATTAAAAGTCAGCAATAAGTAGATGTTTTCTGGAGTTTAGATAAAAAACAGTTCTAAGATAAGGCATTGTCTTTCTGGAGGTTTTTTTTTTTTAAATAATAGTAGATGAAATGCTTTTTTTATTTAAATTTTGAAAAATTATGATATAAGCTCATCTTTTAAAAAAAATTCACTGAAAGAATCCTTGGATCAACTCCCATTCCTGAACAGGATTTGAAGATTGATACATACCTCAGCTTGGTCCCATGTAACCATTCTTGAAGGTTTTTATATTTTGAAAGTTTTTTTGTTCCCACATAATAATCTTAAGATTATTTCAGTTGGTTAATACAACAACTGCTAAAAAACTTATAATGTATCCATGTTATGTCAAGCAAATTGAGGGCAATGATTTTGTCTAAGATCTGGTACAGTGTATTTATTGAGTCCTCAAGGATCTTTTGAGGCTTATAATTATAGTATGTGGATCTGTGTTGAGATTTATGAAAGATAATTCTATTCTTGGATGGTTTTGATTTCTTCTACTAGGTTTCTTTATTTTTCATACATGTTAAATTTTCATAACCTATAGTGAAATTCTAGTTTTTACTGTTTCCTGTCGTAATCTAAATTAAGTTCATGTTCCTTAAAGATACGCCGTCTTTGTAGTTGATGATGGAAATGATGTAGAGTTGAATCACTATTACAGATTTGCTTCCGTAAAACAAATCAGTGGATTTATTTGGCTTAACCATTTGTTTATATGCTTGTGACATCTTGGTCAACTTCATATGGATATTGGCCATGGAAGGCTTACCTTTCACTTTAGATCTTTTATCTTAGCTCTTTATTAGGAACCAGTTGGAAGTAAAACAATTTTCATAATTTTTGGATACATTTAATGGTGTGTACCTATTGTATGCCTTTACTGCTTCTTGATGAAGTATCTCCTTTTTCCAGAATTTTTTCTGTATTAAATGTGTTCTTTTTGATAAATATTAATTTTTCTCTTTTTATTAGGATTATGAGCTGCTGTTTATAAATATTACACAACGTTTCCATTATTATAATCTTTTTATCTTTTCTTGATGGATTTCAGATAAAAATAGTCCATGGATGTGTTAGGGTCTTGCTGTTGTAGGGATGTTAGGATCTTGCTGTTTTATGTTTATTTTTCAAATGAAGTGTTTTTTTTCTGGTGGAATGAAAGCATATCAGGATGTAAGCTCATCCTTCTGAAAACTTTCTTAGTAAAACTTGAGGAGTAAATAGGATAATAAGATCATTACATGCCTCATTCAGTTCCCACAGGATTTTGTTCTCCGTTAGACTATGTATATTTTGAAAATTTTTGTTCCATATAACTTAGAGATTATGAACATTTGGTATAGTAGTATCTATTAAAAATACTGTTCTTAAGGTTTTGGATCAATTTTTAGTTAATAGTGATAATGTTCTTGTTCCACTACAACTTTTCATTGAGTTCTTAGATACTTTAAGGTATAATTATAGGTACTAGCTGTGTGACCTTGGGCAAGTCACTTCAACTCTGTCCCAGTTTTCTCATGTGTACAATGGAAATAATAACAATATGTCCCTCCCAGAAATCAGTTTGAATTTGATCTACACACACACACACACACACACACACACACACACACACACACACACACACACACACACACACAGCCTCGCAGACATCTCTCTGTGTTTGCATGTGTAAATAAATCAACAAGTATTTTATGAAATGCCTATTTAAGGGGCTGAGCACTGGGAATACATACAAACAGTGGAAGTGTTTTCTTGCAGCTTTCTTTACATTATGTGTCTTGGTAGGAGTTCAGTAGCTGCAAAATTTTTGCAGCCTTGAGTCACATTGCACAGTTTCTGCCAATTCCTTCCATAATCTTGTTGGTCAGGAAGTCTTAGCTGCATAATCTTAGCTGCATAAAGGTAACTTTTTGGGGGCAAGGCGGGTGTGTGTGTGCGCATGTGCATGTGTGTGTGCATGCATGTGCATGTGTGCGCGCGTTAGTGGTGTGTGTCAGTGAACTGGTTCTGAATTGCATCGTACACCTTTATTTTATTTTATTTTTTTTTGGACAAATCCTCATGACTCAGCCATTTGTCTCACACTTCTTTGGCAACATGGTATTAACTGTGTTCACATAGATACATGAAAAACCTAACCCTGTGCACCTGTAACTATTGTTCATTCACCATCTCATCTTCTATTTTAAGAATTTTAATTTTTAAAATCTTTATTCATTTTGGTAGGGAGCTAAAATCTTTATGTAATTGCATTGTGCTTCTTTAAAATTGTTTAGGTGTTTTTCAAACCTGTTTTTGGTTTGATCAATATTGCATAAGACTTACTTAATGTGTGTTTTTGTCATTTAACTTTGATTTTAGAATGTCATTCATTACCTTCAGTCATAGCCTAGTCCTTGATTGCCTTTATATTTGATGCATTAAAGAATTTGTACGTGTACCTTCATCTATTGGTTTACTGCAGCCTCTGGATTCATGCTTGAAGTCCTTTAATCACTCTTTTTTTGGCATACATTGCAGATTTTATACTCATCAAATTTATGTTTTCATGTCATATCAGTGAAGAAGATGTCAATGAGAGGAAAATGGTATTTGATATTTTTCAGTGGAAAAAAATTTTCGACCATATAGATCATGTAAATAGTAAGAAATTTATATTTGAATCCTTTGATTTAGAAACTGTACTTAGTTCGTTTTAGGAGAGATGATACTGGGATTTAACCATAGTCAGAGCCATGATGAATTTAAGATATCTTGTCATATTTGGTATCATTTGTTCTTTTTTTTTTTCTTTTTTTTTTTAAATTGTATTTTTCTTTTCTTAATGTTCTACAATCATTTCCTTAAAATTAAGATTTTATCCTCCCCACACCTTCCCCCCACCCCTCTCTCTCCACGACAGCATACAATTCTGTATAGATTCTACATATACTTTCCTGTTGAGTACGTTTTCACTATAGTCATGCTATGTAGCCACACAAAAATAAATGGAAGAAATCATATAACAAATCAAAACATAATACACTAAAACACACACACACAAACATGAACTGCTACATTCTGCAAATGACTTCCATGTTTCTTTCTCTGAGTGTGGAAGGCATTTTGCCTTAGAAAACCACCATTGGGGATTTTTTTTTTTTTTAGTAAGCTCTTCCATTATTACAAAGTTCCAAGTCTACCAGAAAAACTCTCACACACTGTGGTCATTGCTGTGCACAAAGTTCTCCTGGTTCTGCTCCTTTCACTCAGCTTATCGTATAAGTCCTGCCAGGCCTCCCTAAAGTCTTCTTGTTCATCATTTCTTATGGTACAATAGTACTCCATTACATTTTATGTCATAATTTATTCAGCCATTCCCCAATTGATGGGCATCCC
Organism: Bettongia penicillata ogilbyi; assembly: GCA_023548195.1. Lineage (NCBI taxonomy): Eukaryota > Metazoa > Chordata > Mammalia > Diprotodontia > Potoroidae > Bettongia > Bettongia penicillata. Next base: position 14,143,135 of record JAJHZJ010000314.1, read on the forward strand.
CTTGATTCCAGTTTTTGGCGACTACAAAGAGTGCTGCTATAAATATTTTTGTACATGTGGGACCCTTTCCCATTTTTATGATCTCTTGGGGATACAGTTCTAGTAGCGATATTGCTGGGTCAAAGGGTATGCACATTTTTGCAGCCCTTTGGGCATAGTTCTAAACTGCTCTCCAGTATGGTTGGATGATCTCACAGCTCCACCAGCAATGAATTAGTGTTCCAACTCTCCCACATCCTCTCCAGCATTTATCATTTTCTCGTTCTGTCATGTTTGCCAGTCTTACAGGTGTGATGTGGTACCTCAGAGTTGTTTTGATTTGCATCTCTCTAATCAGTAGTGATTTAGAACACTTTTTCATATGATTGTGATATCTTTAATTTCTTCCTCTGAAAATTGCCTGTTCATATCCTTTGACCATTTATCAATTGGGGAATCATTTGTTCTTAATATTATGTCGGTGATGTATTTTAAATAGAGAACAGTTTTCTATGTGTATATAAAATAACCAACATTCTTGCTGTACTCAATTCCGTTTTATGTAATTATAATACATGAATAAGACATGCATCAAAGACTTTGTGATAGTTCATAAAGGTAATGTTATAGTGTTTTTGGGTACTTTTTGAGTTGTTACATAACAGAATTATGTTATCCTGTATATACCTGAGATTTTTTGGTATAGTTCTTTTTGCTAAAAAGTAAAATATTTTTAAAATAAAATTGTCTTTTGTTTATTTTTGTTGTTTTTTGTTTCGGTGAGGCTGTTGGGGTTAACACAGCTAGTCCATGTCACGTGTCTAAGGCTGAAATTGAATTCAGGTCTCTCTGACTCCAAGACCAGTGCTCTTTCTACTGCGCCACTGAGCTGCCCCTGTTACCCAAATTTTGGCAATAAATTTGTGATGCCTTTTGAATGAAAGAGAATTTATTCATCTATGTGTAAGCTCATGAAGTTGTTCTTTCCATCATTGTCACTTAAGGGTAATGTGTTGCTTGGAAATTTATCACTTAGGGTCCAACTTACATTAGTTGGGGGAAATTTCCAGGATGAAGTAAGCTTAGTTACAAGTATTAGAGTATTAGGGGGAAGGGTGTTCACGATTCAGTTGTCTTCTCACCATAGAACTTAACTCAGAATCTGTAGTCTTCTTTGTGGGGTACATTCCTTTGCTTGGTGACTGGCCCCCCTTCTCCCCTTGATGAATTTCCTCCTCTCCCTTCCCCCCCCAGCCTCCTATACTTGGCATCCTTCATTCTTCTCATTGGCTCAGCATCTAACTCTCCAAACTTGAATATCATCCTCCCTTCCTCCACCTTATAGTCTTAATTAAGGTTTTAAGCTCCTTGAAGGAAAGGACTCTTTCTTTTTGCTTGTCTTCGTATTCTCGGCACTTAGCACAGTGTGTGGCATGTATAAATGTTTCATAAATAGTGGTGGTTGCTTGTTGCTGCTTCTCTTATTGCTGTTTGTTGAGCAAAGATGCAGAGGTAGTCAAGGGAGTGTCTTTAGATTTCATAGAATCACAGAATTGTAGGATTGGGAGGGACGTGAATGTTCATCTAGTCCAGCCTATACCTTAAAAAGAAACTCCATTTCAGTACACCTAACAAGTAGTATCCTAAGTAGTCTTGTTATATCAGCATCCTGTTTAATTATGTATTTGACATCTCTGATGATTTGAAATATATCTAATGTGGCAATGAGGCCAAGTTTCGGATCAGGCCCCTGAATGGATTTGGATCAGTTTATCATTAATTATATATCAAAACTGCAAATGTGCAGCTCTCGTTTTGAGAAAGACCCTTCTAAGTAGAAGAAAAATTTATTTATATTCTAGTTTATTGCAATTCTTTTTCCTTTTACAAAGCAGTAATTTTATTTGCAGTATAGACATTTGTAACCAATTTGCTTGTTAAATAGGGTTTTTCTTCCAATTAAAATTTTTTTTAATTCCAAAGTCTTTCCCTTTACCCTGATCCCCAACCATTAAGAAGGCAAGAATTATGCTACTGTTATGATTATGATGTCATACAAAACATTTCCACATTAGCAAGATTGGAGGGGAGGAGCAAGAAAGAGAAAAAAATGCTTTCATATACAATCATCTGTTTTTTTCTGGAGGTGGGATAGCATTTTTCATCATGAGTCCTTTGGAATTATGCGTAATTATATTAATCAGAGAAGCTAAGTCTTTCACAGTTTATCTTTATTAAATTTTTTGCTGGTACTGTGCACAATGTTCTCATTGTTCTCTTCCTTTTGTATCAGTTCATGTAAGTCTTCTCAGGTTTTTCTGAAATCATCCTCTTCATCATTTTTTATAGCACCGTAATATTCCACCATAATCACAGACCACAGCTTATTCAGCCATTCCCCAATTGATGAGCAGCTCCTCAGTGTCCAGATCTTTGCCGCTACCACACACACACACACACACACACACACACACACACACACACACACACACACACACACACCTGTTATAAATCTTTTTGTAGATTTAATTTTCCTTTTTCTTTGATCTCTTCCAAATACAAATCTTGTATTGACATTGCTGGGTCAAAAATTATGCAGCTGTTTTTTTTTGTTTTTTGGTTTTTTTTTAATAACCCTTTAGGTAGAGTTCCAAATTTTTCAACAGGTTTTTGTTTCCTCTTCAGAACTTCTCTGGGAAGCCTTCCAGGTGTTAACTTTTTCCACCTCATTGACTTGATTCTTACAGTTTTTTCCCCAAGGTCACACGTTGTATGTGATGACATTTTCATTTCATGGGTTCAGTTTGCCTCCTCTTTGTCAGAAATAGTTTCTGTAAGTGATCCATTGCCTGATTTTTCAAAGCACAACTAGATTAATTTCTTATTTTTAATATCTGTGATTTGCCCAACATTTGATATGTTTAAGCATGTGGTCATAGAAATCACTTGAAGAACCAGATTATGATTTTTAAAAAATAAAATAAAACTTCGAACACATTAATTTTAGTAATCCTTTGAACATTTAATCAGAGACACTTTTTGATACCTTTTTTATTTGGAAAAACCCATCATTTTCTGATTTGTTATTAGTACTTTATTTTAATACATTCATAATAGGAACTTTTTCTTTAGTGTAAACACATAACTTAATTCATATTTTGTGGGAGAAGCCTGTGATTTTTTATTTAAAATAAAATACAGCATTGACAAATAGCAGGAGTCGCATATTGTGACTATGTCTTTTAAGCCCTATCCTTTGAAATTAACATACCACTTTGCAGATTTATAATTGTCGAGCCAAAGAGAAGGTCTGCACTTAAATAGGGGGTTAATTAATATTTTTTCTCTCTTTTTTTGGCCTTTTAGAGTTGCTTTTAGCTTAGGCTGTTTGAAATGATTTTCTCTGAAAGTGTTGTGACATTGTTTTAATTGAATGAAGCTGCAGAACTGGCATGATAAATCAACACAGAATGAATTCTAATGCCATGCAAACGATATTAACTTGGAAATTGGTTGCAGTAGACAAAGCAGCTGCTGTGATTAATTTTTTTTTCATTCCCTGCTTAAACCATTTTTAAAAAGATGACCTTGACAGTTTCTATTGTGATAATATTAGGATCTTAGTGGTATGTATTTTTGTAAGAACTGATTCTTTATTGGTCCTTGAGCAGCTTGTACTACTTCTTTTTTTAATTTGTAAAATTACTTTTTGTGCCACATATTTTTTGTTTGTTTTTTTATGGTAGTTTCTTAGGATAATTCTGATTATATGACTTATATCATCTCATAGTTTTCTCTTTTTCCTCATCCAAAATGCTTTTTCTATAGGATCTTAATATTTTGACATAAAAAGGAGTATCATTAAGTTTTAGTGTGTGGTTTGGGGGCAAAGGTGTTTAGATCAAAGAGAAGTACATATGTATTCCTTTCTCTACAAAGCATTTATTTTACCACTTTTGCATTATGCCATGTGCTTATACGTTTGTTTTCTAGACAATCTATTGTAGCATATGCTTCCTCGTATCAAACTTGTTTACTATTTCCTAAAATTGATAAATGTCTTATCTCATCACAACAAAGAACATTACGTAAAATGATGTCTTTATAGGAGAACCTTTACCAAGCCTCAGCAGATATTATTTGAAGCTTTATTTATTGCAAAAAAAATTCAATATAAGCAATTCCCTGACTTAGAAAGCTGAATTCAGCTTAGCAATACAGCAGGCATTTATGAAATCCTATGTTGCCCTGTGGTTAAAATCATCACTCCTTCCTCCTGCCATCAGTTCTTATGGGTGGTGAAACAAGGAAACTTGAATGGAATCTACCTCGTTACTAAAAGATCGGTCATTTCTTTAGTCCTCATTTTGTAGCTTTGGAAACCCTTAATTGTATTGTTTTCATATTGCCTACCCTTGGTTTTTTAGCCATCACGTGTTTCTCTTACTTTCTCTGCTGACTTTCCATATTTTCTCATGTGATTTAATTAGTAAGATCTTATCAAAAATTGATAGAATCTACTCACTTTATTCTCTGTAAAGATTTTGGTGGGCCTATTGCCGTCATTTTCAATGTGGTCTTTTGTAGCTGCTTAAGAGTAGTGCAATACCATATGAAAATGTGTTCAGTGAAATGATTCTTATCACAATGCCGACCCTGCTAGATCTTTTATTTTGACTTTTTGGGCTATTGATGATTTTGGAGAGGAGATCAAAGAGAAATTGGTGCTTTACATATAATCTGAATCAACTGCATAGAGTAACAATTAAGCCTGTGGAAATTAATGAGATTATTAAGTGAGATTATATGGAGAGAGAAACAAGGAATTGGGACAGGACTTTTGGAATCATCCACAGGTAAGACTCAATAGTGATATGGAAGAGGTAGCAAAGGAAACTGAGGAAGCAAGTAGGAGAGAGTAGTATCACGAAAACTTGTAGTGGATATGAATCTACTCATTAGACCAAACAACAATCTTTTATTAAATGCCTACAAAAAATGAAATAGTCCTCACTTTCAAGGAGCTTACATTCTATTGGAAGACGAAAAATATTTGCAGAATAAATATAAATGCAAAATAGTGAAATATAAACTAGCTGGGAACAGGGGAAGATACTAGTTATATAAGATCAGGAAACACTTTGTGTATAAGGTGGTAATTGAGCAGTATCTTAAAGGAATAAGGAGGTTCTTTTAGACAGTGGTGAAGGATGTAGGCCATTCCTGGAAGGCCAGTGCAAAGACAAGGGGAAAGAGATGAAATGATCCTGGAAAGAAAGAAGTTCAATCTTATTCAAGGACTTTTTTCTCTTTTATCCTAAAGGCAAATTGGGAACCACTGGAATTGATAAAATAGGGAAGTAATATGGTCAAATTTACACTGAAGAAAAACCATGGGCTCTAGAGGTAGGAAAGCCCACCAGGAAGTTTTCAAAAACTGGAAAGAAAGAAGAGGATAAGGAAACTATGGTGGTGATAGTTGCATGAGGAGAGAGAAAGCGTGGAAAATGTTACGTGCATAGAAATGGCAAGATTGCTTGGTAACTAATTAGATTTTGGGAGGTGAGGAAAAGTGAGGAGTAAAATGTAACCCCAAGTTTGCAAACCTGAGAAGCTGGAAGGATACTGGCTCTTTCAACAAAAATAGAAACATTCAGGCTGAGGGGTGGATTTAAGGGGCAAATGAGGTTTTGTTTTTTTTTAAAGATGTATTGAGTTTATGTTCATATTACTTCTGGAATTCTTTATTGGTAAAAATTTGTGTTTCAAAATTGCTGACAGTGTTGTTACTCATATATTCATTGTTTTGGTTCTGGTCTCTTCAATCTTAACCAGTTCCTACAAGTTTTTCAAGGTTTTACGGAAACTGTTCTTTTCATCAGAGGTGTCAACCATAGGAAACAGAATAAAATGTATTTGAGAAACATTTAACAATAAATAAAATACAATAGAACATAGATAATGTTGTGGTTTTCTAAGTCAGTGTGCAGCCTGCAGGAATCCTTATGTACTCCTATTTGCATTTGAGTTTGATATCTTTTTACTTCATTTCTTATGTGCAATAATATTATTCCATTTTATTCATATATTTATTCCATTTTCTTCATATACTATTGGGGACTCATTTTGTTTCTAGTTCTTTCCTACAACAAAGACCTGCTCTTAATATTCTTGTATTATTAGTCTTTTGCCCCCCTTCTTTGAACTCTTTGAGGTATTATAATGGTAATTCCAGTTCAAAGGATGTGCCCTTAAGTGACCTGAGGACAAAATTTCAAATTGCTTTCTAGAATAGTTAAACCAGTTCACATCTATGTGTACCTGGCTACCTGCAGTGCTTCCAATTGTAATTTTCCTTTTTTTGGTAATGTTTATAATCTTTAATGTGAATTTTAAACTTAGAGTTGTGTTAATTGTTTAATTCTCAATGATTTGGAGCATAGCCTGATAGACTGATTTTTTTTTTTTCCCCTTTAGAAAGCTGCCTATTCATATCATTATATCATATTATCTTTTGTGGAATATAAAATAATTTTCCTTAAGCACTGGTCACAATGCTTCTTGTCGCTACTAGTATTAAATATAAACCTCTCTTTAGCTTTTAAAACTATAAAACATGACTCCAGCATACCTTTTTAGCCTCATTAGAAATTAGTTCTCTTCCTGTAATCTGATCTAACCAGACTTTGTATGTTCCTCACATAACATTTCTATCTCCTCCCTTGGTGCCTTTGCACTCACTGTTGTTTTTCTTTTCTTTTTTTTCTAATTAAATTTATGTATTTTCCGTTTTCAACATTCATTTATACAAAATTTTGAATTTCAAATTTTCTCCCCATCTTCCCCCTTTACCTTCCCCAGGACAGCATGTATTCTGATTACCCTTTCCTTCAGTCTGCCCTCCCTTCTATCAATATCCTCCCACTCCCATTCCTTTTTCTTCTCTTCTGTTTTCCTGTAGGGCAAGAAAGATTTCTAGACCTTATTGCCTTACATATCTTATTTCCTAGTTGCATGTAAAAACAATTTCTAACTTGCATTTTAAAGTTTTGAGTTCCACATTCTCTCCCTTCCCCCCTTTCCACCCACCCTCATTGAGAAGGCAAGCAATTTGATATAGGTTATACATGTGTAGCGATGCAGAACAATTCCATAACACTCATGTAACTATATTTCCCTCTATCCTGTCCTATCTTTCATTTATTCTGTTCTTTCCTTTGACCTGGCCCCCTACAAAAGTGTTTGCTTCCAATTACCCCTTCCCCCAATCTACTGTGCCTTCTATTAGCTCTCCTTCCCCTCTGCTTTCATGTAGTGTAATTAAGTGTGTATGTTATTCCCTCCTGAAGCCAAATCTGATGAAAGTGAGGCCCACCTTACCCTTCTTCCCCTCCATTGTAAAAGTTCTTTTTTGCCTCTTTTATGTGCAATGATTTACTACTACATTCTACCTCTCCCTTTCTCTTTCTTGCAGTACGTTTCTCTCAACACAAAAATATCTTTTTTAGATATCATCCCTTCATATTCAGCTCACCCTGTGTCCTCTGTCTCTCTTTATGTCTAGATATTTATGTATATACACGTGTATGTATGTATAGGTATACACGTGTGTGGGTGTGTATGTATGTATATTCTCCTTCCACTACCCTAATATTGAGAAAAGTGTGAGTTACAACTATTCCTACATTTTTCCATGTCGGAATGAACAGTTCAACTTTCAAAGTCCCTTATGGTTTCTCTTTCCTGCTTACCTTTTCATGCTTCACTTGATTCTTATAAATTGAAAGCTAGTTTTTTTTATTCACCTCTGGTCTTTTCAACAAAAATGCTTGGGAGTCCTCTATTTCATTGAAATGCAATTTTTTCACCTGAAGTAGTATACTCAATTTTTCTGGGTAGGTGATTCTTGGTTTTAGTCCTACCTACTTTAAACTTTGGAATATCATATTCCAAGTTCTCTGATCCCTTAGAGGAGAAGCTCCTAAATCTTGTGTTATCCTGATTGTGTTTCCACAATACTTGAATTGTTTTTCTGGCTGCTTGTAATAGTTTCTCCTTGATCTGGGAACTCTGAAATTTGGCTACAATATTCTTAGGAATTTTCCTTTTGGGATCTCTTTCAGGAGGTGATCAGTGGATTTTTTCCAGTTTCATTTTACCCTCTGGTTCTAGACTATCAGGACGGTTTTCCTTGATAATTTCTTGAAAGGTGATATCTAGGCTGTTTTTCATAATGACTGTGAGATAGTTCAATAATTTTAAAAATATTTCTTCTGGATGCATTTTCCAGGTCAGTTGTTTTTCCGGTGAGATCTTTCCCCTTGTCTTTTGTTTTTTTTATTCATTTGGTTTTGTTTTATAATTTTTTGATTTCTCAAAACCATTAGCTTCCATTTGCTCCATTTTAATTCTTAAGGAATTATTTTCTTCAGTGAGCTTTTGGACCTCTTTTTGGCACATTCTCCTTTTGTAAAAGCAAGCAGCCTGACGTTCACAGGAGGGCCTGCTATCACAAGTTCTTTGATCTGTTTTCTTCTTGAAAGCAACTTTCAAGGGGTCATTTTAATCAAGCACATGCATCATTCACATATTTTAGGGGAAGAAGTCAACATCCTGAACTTCAGAGAAAATACCGAGAAATCAAAATCAATAGACATAGCTTCCAACTATCTGACATAAGCAATACATATGTTACAGATTAACAGACCGATCCAGCTGTCTGAACATACATAGAGAAAAGCACAACATCTGAGTTTTCAAAGCCAGGGGCCTCCTTAGCTGTTTCTGAGTATTATTTGGCCAAACAAACATTTCCAGTGAGTAAACCACCAAAGTAAAACCTCACCTCAGTGTACTTATACATTTTTCAGAGTTAGGGGGCATCACACCCCTTGAGGACCAGCGACCTCCTTAGGAAAGTAGCAAAGGCATGGGCCTTCCTGTAAATCTTACCTAATCAAACTCCCCTTAATGGGCAGGCCCATTAATGGGTGGGGAAGATCTTCTCATTAAGAAGCAAAATTATATTAACAATAAGCAAAAATGCATTATCAGTACAGCTTTCTAAGGCATTCTTCTCCTCATTGGCTTTTTGGACCTCTTGTCATTTGGGTTAGTCTAATTTTAAAGGTGTTATTTTCCTCTGCATTTTTTGCATCTCCTTTAGCAAGCTTTAACTTCTTCTTCTTTTTTTTTTTAAGTAAATCACTCTCATTTCTCTTCCTAGTTTTGCCTCTACTTTTCTTAATGATTTTCAAAATCTTTTTTGAGCTCTTCCATAGCCTGAGACCAAGTCATATTTTTCTTGGAGGCTTTGGATGCAGGAGATTTGAGTTTGTTGTCTTCTGGTTATATTTTGATCTTCCTTGTCACCAGTGATGTAAGAAAATACCTCTTCACTGAGAAAGTAAGAATCTATAGTCTGTTTTTTCTCCCATTTGCTCATTTTCCCAGCCAGTTACTTGACTTTTGAACTCTTTGTTAAGTGGAGAGCTCCAGAAGCAGCCTCTACTTTGGCATTGCCTGCTGCTACACAAGGGTTGGGGCCAGGCTAAGCTCCTATCTCAGCCAGGTGAGAGCCAGAGAAAATTGGCCTTCCTCCTGACCTTCAAAAACTGACTTTGGCATTTGTGGATTGAGAAGTCTGGAAACTGCCCTAGCTGCCAGCAATTCAGTCCCCTCAGGGCTGCTCTGCCCAGTCTGTGTGGATGCAGGCACACTGTAATGATTGAGTAGAGAAATGACTGGGTCAAATCTGTGTTCAGTTAGTGAGAATAAATGGATTGCCTTGCTACAGGGAACTCCCCATTTGTTGCTTAATTTGGTAACATAATTTTGGGTATCAAGGTTGTGCAGTGAATAGAATACCTTGTCTGGAGTCAGGAAGATTCATCTTCCTGAGTTCATATGTGACCTCGGACACTTAATTAGATGTGTGACCTAGGTAAGTCATATAATCCTCAGTTTCCTCATCTGTAAAATGAATTGGAGAAGGAAATGGCAAACTATTCCAGCATCCTTGCCAACAAAACCCCAAACAGGGTTACAAAGAAGCAGACACAACTGAAGACTGAACAAACTTAATAGATTTATGGTATACTGAGTCAGCACAATTTGTGTAGCTTCCTTTGATTTAGTTCATCAGGGTCAAAATAGGAATGAGGAGGCTGATTTGAAAGTATATAGGGCCTTGAATTTTTCAGTGGATGGACCTGGATGAAGATCCACCAAAGGAGACTGAGAAGGAATTGTCAAACGGGAAAATCAGAAGAGAACATTATATCAGGAAAACCTAGAGAGTACAGAGTATTTAGGAAAAGAGTGGTTGACAGTGTCTGAGACTGTAGAGGTTAAAAAAACATTAGTACTGAGAAAACAGGCAATTAGACTGGGCAATTAAGATATCATTGGTAATTTTGGAGAGCGCAGTTTCTGTTGAATGATGAGGTGAAGCCAGTCTATGGAGTAGTTTAGTGAGAGGAGAGGAAGTGGAGATGAGTGACAGGGAAGAATCTAATAGGTAGTTTAGTCAGAGTGGAGAAATTTCCTGGAAAAGATGAGATGGAATGAGTGATCCAGGTTGAATCTAGTAGAGGGATTTGTCTTTGCAAAGAGAATGAGCACTCCTTTGTTTGAAAAAGGGGTATAGGAGGAGCTAGTGGGGGAAGATTTCCAAGTAACTGGGAGATGAGGGTAGAAGAGAAAGCTCTTTGGAAATGACTTTAGTGTTGCGGGTTTTTTTTGTTTGTTTGATTTTGGTTCTTTTGAAGTATGAGATGACCTTAGAGGATGGGGGGTAGAAGATGCTATGAAAAAGTATGGAATAGTGAATGAATTTTTCTTTTTATTAAAACTGACTTGTAAATATGCATGTCAGACAAAACAAATAATTTTCTCATAATATGTTCAAAATATGTTTACTCCTTTGCATCTTAAGTCTTTTCACTTCCCCTGTTGGGAGGTAGTATCATAATTTGTCATCAGGCATCAGTCCTCCAAAATTGTGTTTGTCAATGCATTAAACAGAGTTGAATTTTTCTAAGTTGCTTTTCTTTGGTATTATTGTTGTTTTATAAATTGTTCTTCTGGTTCTGCTTACTTCACTTTGTATTGCTTCATGCAGGCTGTCCCAGGTTTCTCTGAAACCTCCTTTCAGTTCTTATGGAACAATACTATTCCTTTCCATTTACATGTAACTTATTCATTCATTTCTCCCTCAACAATTGTCATTTTGTTTCTTTTTTTTTTTTTAAATCTTCACCAATCTGATAGATGTGAAATAGAATCTGACTTGCTTGAATTTGCATTTACTCAATTATTAATGATTGGGAGCTTTAGAAATATGTTTGCTCTTAATTTGGATTTCTTTGAGAATTGCTTGTTCATATCCTTTGAATATTCTTTTATTGGAAAATAGCTTTTTAAAAATATATGTTAGTCCATTTCACATATAGCTTACATATAAGACTTTCCTCTGAGAAACTTTCTCCTAATTTTTACCATGATAACGATTTATCTTCTATTTTTAACTGAATTGATTTTATTTGTTCAACGTTAAATTTTTTTTGTATTCAAAATTATCTATTTTTTATTATGTAATACTTCTTAGTCCTTGTTTGTTTATGAATTCTCAGTCCACAATTGCAAAATATTTTCTTCCTTGTTCCTCTACTCAGTCACATTTTTAAGTACTTTAAGTACTTCTGTGCTGGACACTGTGCATTGTGCTCAGTATACCACAAAAAAGAAAAGATAGTCCCTTATCTCAAGTAGTTATTGATCTTGATGAGGGAGAAAACATTCAAAACAATTGTGTGCGAACATGATATATGTTTGTATGTATTTCATGATTCCTCAGCTTACTTACTGAGGATAAAATAAAAATGATCAACAGAGGAAAGGGGGCTGATATTAAGGATGGTTCTTTTGAAACAGATTTTTAGCTGGCACTTGAAGGAAACCAGGAGACACAGTTGATGAGGGAGGGATTTCCAGACATTAGGGGAAAATATAGAGTTGGGTGTGTTTTTAGAAAAAGCAAGGCAGCCAGGGGCATTGACCTGAAGAACACCTGCGTGTGAAATTTAAGAAGACCAGAACATTGGGGATAGCAGGATTTTGAACCACCAGATGATTTTATGTTTGATCCTTAATGTCATAGGGGACCACTAGCGTTTAATGATTAGAGAATGACATTGTCAGTCTGTGCTGTACAGGAAGGCCACTTGGTTATCTGAGTTAAAGTCTCACTGCAGTGACTAGAGAATTGTCTGTCAGTGAAACCAGTCAGGAGACTTTACAGTAATCTGGTCTTCAGGTCAGGAAGGCCTGCTTTATGGTGTTGGCAGTGTCAGTAAAAAAGGGAGTATATGTAAGAGATGTTACAAATGTTAAAAAAAAAATATGTGACAACAGATTTTTGGATATAAGTGTTGTGAGAGAGTCAAATATGAAACTTAGGTTGTGAGACTGAGTAAACATCAAGGATAGTAGGATGCCTGACAATAATTGGGGACTTAGGGCTTGAGAAGAAAGATGAGTTCAGTTTGAGATAGGTTGACTTGAAGATGTTCATGGTACTACATCCAGTTTGAGATGTCCAATAAGCAGTTAGAGATGCATGACTGGAGATCAGCAAAGAAGTTAGGGCTAAATGCGTAGATTTGAGAACCATAAGCCTAGAGATGATAACTGATTCCATGGGGGCTAATGAGCTAGTGAAGAGGATGTAATACAGAACCCTAGGGGATTTTCACCGTTAGTAGACATGATGTAGATCACCCACAACCCCTTCAGACTTCTTAATTCATGGACTGCAACCCCATATAGGTCCTAGATAATTGTGAGAAGAATGAAACAGAGTGGAAATAATTTGACAGATGGGAAGAGAACCAGAGGAGAGCACTGACAGGAAGAGAGCTTTAAAGAGAGGAAGAGAGTGCTCCATAAAATCAGAAGCTTCAGAGGGGTCAAAGAGGGTTAACTCATTAGATTTAGCAGTTAAGAGATCTTCAGTGACTTTGAAGAGAGCATTTGAATGATGAGGGCAAAATAGACTGAAAAGAGTTTCATCCAGTTAGAGAAGAGGAAGTAGAGATAATAAGATGACCTTTTCAAGGAATTTAGACTGAAAAGGAAGCAGAAGATAGAAGATAGTAGCCAGTGGAGATGGGTGGACCACCTGTAGGATTTTTTTTGAGAATGAGGCCTTTCTGTAGGTAGTAGGGAAGCAGCCAGTAGAACAGGAACAATTGAAGATAAATGAATGAGTAGGGATGATGAAGGGGACAGTCTACTGGAGAAAAAAGGATGTAATGGGGCCCTTTTGCCTGTAGAGAGATTAGCCTTGGCAAGGAGAAGGCCTCTTAATGTGAAACTGGTGAGGGAGTAGATAATGGAAGTGAGGAACAGAGAAAAAGAAGGTGCTCTCAGTAAATGGCCTTAATTAAGAGGCATGATTCTCAGCTGGCAGTGGGTGGGTGGGGAAGGATTGAGGAGGGATGAAAAAGTTTGGAAAAGCAATTTTGGTGAGTTGGGTTCACTTAGGGAGTAAGATTGCTTTACTGCAATGTGGGCTTAGTTGAGAATATGTAACATAAATTAGTATTGGATCTGGTCAGCGGGGGTTGGGTTTTTTTTGTTTTATTGGTTGGTTTTTTGGTAGCTTTTGGCAGCATATGAGAAGAAGCAAAGATAGCAAATGGTCAGAATTATCTCAAGCCGATTCTTGGTGTAGTGCAAGATGTTTAGTAGGATAAATGGCAAGCTACTTAAGAGAGTTGAAGAGATTCGCAACAAGGTCTTTCTAAGAAAGGAAGGGGAGAGTAGCCAGTGCTGGCTTGGGAAGGAACTCTTAAGGGGTTGAAAAGGGAATATGGTATTAAGAGTAAGGTTTGGAGTGTTACAGCAAAGGGAGAGGTGGAATGACAACACATTGTGATCAGGAATTTCAGCGTTCATGAAGATGGAAGTGGTGCATTTGTTATTTGTACGTGTTGGCAGGGTCAGGGATATTGATCATGTCTGTTGCTGGGGTGGATTGGAGTAGGTAATGGAAAATAAATTGAAGAACTATGAGATTATGCTGTTAGAGGACATTTGAAATATATGTGTTGAAGGTCCCCCAGTATGAGGACAGAAGTTGGGAAGGAGAGACTTTTATTATTTTTGATGACCATTTTTAAAAATCTGTTAGGTTTTCATCTGAAATAGTATAAGATTATGGTTTCTTTTTAGCAGATCTGGACAGTTTTCATTTATAATTTCTCGAAATGTACCCAGGCATTTTGGGCATCATGATTTTTCATTAGTATGTTACCTTCTCTGCCCTGTTTTCAACACTTGCTTATTTCTTATGGAATCATGGATATTTGTTTTCTGCTGTTGGATCCATTTGTGTTTGAAGGAGTTTAATTTTTGAGTAAATTTAATACCTTTCATTCTAAGGTATTAATTCTGCTCACAATTATTTCCCTCCTAGCTGCCATTTCATTTATCCTTCTGTTTTGTATTTATGTTGTATTCCAAAAGTCTTAGTTTTAAAGTTGTTGCTTAAAAGACTTTTAAGGATACCCTGTGTCATTTCATTTCTTCCAGTTCCTCCTGTATGGCATAGACATTTTTTCTGAGGCTCTCCTTGTTTGACTTGTTATTATATGACTTTTGGTGTTTACTACTGGGACTTAAGTGATTCCATAAGATTTCTAGATTGTTTAAGTCCCAGTGGCAAAACTTTTTCTTCTATCTACTCATAATCTAATCCTTGGTTTCTTGACTTTGAATTTGACTTGTCATATTTTGAAGTAGACAGGGTCTTTTTCGTCCTGGTTCTGGTGGCTAAGAGTAAGCTTCACATGCAGGAATTGTTAAGTTTGGACTTAGTCTCCTATTGACTTGATTTATGTTTTCAGCCTTGGCTCCATCTCCTTAGAGCTTATAGTTGTTTTCATTTTCTTTAGCATTGCTTCTTGTGTTGTATTTTTAGAGCTTTACTTTGGAGTATTTGGAATGGGGATTCGAACTCAGGTCTTAACACACCACCATCTTTCCCACCATCCCCCCATTCTGTGCTATGTGAAATATATCTTTTAGAAATTAGCATCTAAGTAGCTTGTTACATTAGCAGGTTATTTTCTTTAAAAAATACTGTTGGCTCTTTTGAAAGTAAACATAAAGTAAATGATTATGGAAGAAAGGAGAAGAGAGCTTACAATTAATGACCTCACCTTTTTTTCTACAAAATATGAGACTACATTCTCTGCTTGGGGGAGGGGGTGGTGGTGGAGAGGTGGTAATGATGAGAGGTTTGAGGAAGAATGGAAAGGTTTTGAAGGATAGGTTAGTGAGTTGATAATGAAGGTATAATAAAATTGCATAGCAGCAGTGAAGGCCCAGTTGTAGTGAAGCTAGTTAGACGAGTTGTGTGATTTTTCTTCATTTTCATTCAACACTCCGTTACATTCATATATTGATTTGTTTAGCCATTCTGCAGTTGATGGGTAGGCATCGTACTAGTATGTACTTTTTTGTCACCACAAAAAGATTTATTATAAATATTTTTGTTCCTATTGGTTCTTCTTTGATCTTCTTGGAGTATATACTGAGTAGTAGTATCATTGGATCAAAGAATATATGTATTTAGTTAGTAACTTGGGGCATAGTTCCAAGTTGTTTTTCAATAAGATTGAGCTATTTTGTTAAAAAATGTCTTCTTATTCAGAGCAAACTGCCAATTCATGATGTCAACCCTGAGTTGAATTTTCTTCACTTCTTAAATGGATCTATTTGTATACTTTTTTCCATTAGTATAGATTATAAGTGTTGAACACAATAATTTATGCAATGTTCTTTTTGTTTTCGTGACAAGTTTTTCATGCACAATGTACCCGGTGCACTGGGGGCCATTCCTGAGTCTTTTAATATTTTGTAACTAACATGTTAACTCTTAGACTCTGTTGCTTCCTCTGTATGATCTGCTTGCCTCCATATTTGTTCATATATTTGAAAACATCTTATTGTACTACATGAATTGTAAACCATTGTTGATAATAAAATGTGGCCTATTTATACCCAATCAAGTGCCTTCTCATTAATACTTCTGTTGCTTGCCCTTTTTCTCTGATTATGATATTCATTGATTTTGCAGCATCACCAGGATAATATTGGTGGTATTGAAAAACTGAATTTTTAGTCAGAGATACAATTCTTTGCTCTATTACTTCTTTCTTGTGTAACCATGGACAAGACATAGCACATCTTAATGCCTTAGGTCCATTACCTTTAATAAAGTTTGATTAGAAGATTCTTAAAGGCCATTTCCAACTCTAAGTTAGGTAATTCTCATACTGGCTTTTGATTTGCTTTACAGCCTGGAATCATTTATAGTGTGGTACAGTTTCCTAAATGCATTGTATTTTGATTTCCTCTTCCATCCTGGACCCCCTTCATTGCTCATGTACAAGTGCCTGTCTTTTAAAATGAACTCAGTGGATTGTTTTTATAAAATCTTTTATTGATACTTTTTTTTTCTACATTACTCTTATTTTTTTTATGTTCTCAACAAATAAGCAATTCAATCTGTAAAGGGCAGAAAGGAGGGATTGCATATGAAATGACTTTAGTTACATATATTTGGTTTTTTTTTTTGTAAAGTATAATTTAATTCCCTAGTAAACCAAACTGCTCTGTTTGTTCTGTTTTGGATTTCTCTCTTAAAAAGATTTCTTTGATGT
The DNA here is from genome assembly GCA_023548195.1 of Bettongia penicillata ogilbyi. Taxonomy (NCBI): domain Eukaryota; kingdom Metazoa; phylum Chordata; class Mammalia; order Diprotodontia; family Potoroidae; genus Bettongia; species Bettongia penicillata. Next base: position 14,159,844 of record JAJHZJ010000314.1, read on the forward strand.
TCTTTTGTAATTTTTTTTTTGCATCATTTTTGCTATCTAAAACTTCCCCTCATCTCCCACTAGAATAGTTCACTTTTAATAAAATATAGTTAAATAGTATCACATTGGTCATGTCTTAAACTATATGTATCATTCTGGTCTTTTGACTCTGCCAAAAGATAGGAAGCATATTACCTCATCAAGCTTCTTGAAGTCATGATTGAATACTGCATTGGTCAGAATATTTTTCCTCTACATTATTGAATTGATTTTACAAATTATTATGGTTATGTTTTCTTTACATCAGTTCTTCCAAGTCTTTTCCCAGGTTTCTTTGAATTTATCATAACCTTTTAAAAAAAATCCTTTACCACAATTAGTTCAGCTAATTGATGAGCACCCATTTTGTTTTCTGTTTCTAATTCTTTGCTGCAACAGTAACTGTGACTATGTATATATGTTTTATGGTTATGCACATAAATGTATGGGGGCATGTAGGTGGTGCAGTGGCCAGAGTACCAGGCCTGGAGTCAGAAAGACTTATCTTCTTGACTTCAAATCTGGCCTTCAATGCTTACACACGTAGACCCTGGGCAAGTCACTTTGCCCTGTTTGCCTCAGTTTTCTCTTCTGTAAATTGAGCTGGAGAAGGAAATGGTAAACCACTCAAATATCTTTGCCAACCCCAAATGAGGTCTCAAAGAGGTGGACACAACGGAAAAGACGGTACAACAACAAAATACACTTACACCTAAGCACATACACACAAATAGATCTTTTTTTTTTCCTTGTGCGTATAAATTCCCCCTTTCTCCCCTGACACCCCCCCCCCCCCCCCTTTTTTTTTTGGCCTTGACTTCTTTGGCTCATATATGTAGTAATGGGGTCTCTGGGACCATGGGTTTGCAATTTAGTTCCAAGTTGCTTTCCAAAATGATTGGGTCAGTTCACAAATTCAGCAGAGTGGCCTTAATATGACTTTTAACAACTGGCATTTTCTTTAATCTTCTTGACCAATCTGATAGATATGAGGTAGACCCTCAGAATTGTTTTAATTTTGTTTTTTTCTTATTAGTGATTTAGATCTTGATAATTTTGCATTTCTTCTTTTGGAAATAATTTGTTCATTACATTTGGCGTTTTATCTATTGAGGAATGTTTTTTTCTACATCTGTATCGATTTTCAGTACATTTTGAATATCACACTTGTATCAAAGAAATTTGTTGTTTCCCTTTTAACTCTAAATGCATGGATTTAATGAGGTAAAACCATACATTTTATGTAATCAAAAATTGCCATTTTATCCTTTATGATTATATCTGTCTCTTCTGTTGTTAAAAACTCTTGCCCCATCTATACTAATGTCATTTTGCAAAGATTTGTCTCTGTGGAGCTTCCTATGGTGTTGTGCCACCCAGTAAGTAAGTAGAAGGGAAGCATATACTATTAGTAGTCTGTGTAGTCACAGTTAATCATTGCTCATTGTGTAAGTTATTCCCCTGTTTATTTCACTCTTTATAAGTTCATGCATATCTTCCCAAGATTCCCTGAAGGATTCATGGTGGCTAATTAACGGAGAGTAATATTCTGTTATATTCTTATTTTATTTTCAGGTAGTCCACACAATTTAGTGCCATCTCCTTTGTTTCTAGGTCTTTGATACTTAGAAAAGGTACACGTGTGTGTCTGTGTGTATGTGTCTGTAACCTTTATGTTTTATGGGTTGCCTTTCCAAATCTATATTCTGTAAAATAGATATTCTTTATAGAATTTACGATCTGTGAGCGATTATTTACATTTTTTTTCTGTTTCTTCTTTGCCTTAATAATAAATACTTGTTAACTGATGTGTTTGCTTTGTTTCCAAGGTAAACAACTAGACCAGTGTGGGTTTTGGATAGGAGGCTCTATCATCTTTCTTATCAGTAGGCAATCCTACGGTTTCCTTTATGGCTGTGGCAAATACTTTAGGGGGAAGCATTTTGATGCTTGTAATCAGAAAATTGTTGAACCAAGTGATTCCTCTAGTTGTATAGCAGTTATGTAAATTTTAAAGTGTATGTGTGTGTATATATGTTTATGTATATATACACACTTGTAGCTATAGATATAGATATAAATATATTGGAAGTCCAGAACACTTGAGTTCCAAATTTGTCTCTGATTTTTAGTGACTTTGTGACAAAGGATAAATCACTTAACTTCCTTTCTTAAAAGAAAACACTTAATGCTATCTTCCTCACCAGATTATTCTGAGGTTCAAATGAGAGAAGCCCTCCAAAGCATTTTGCAAGATTTAAAGAGCTATTGTAAATGGCATTTATTACTAATTATTGTCTTTTTTGCTGTCAGTCAAAGCTTTCTGTTCTGTAGATCTCTCATTTGTGTTATTTTTTTAAGATGTCTGCTATAAAGGAGAATATTTGAAAGAAAACTTGCCTGATCCCTTCTAATATTTTCATCAAGAATATCAGGAAATGTTAAATAATATAAAAAAGTAGGCGTTTGAGTTGGTCACATTTTAATAATAATTTTATGATCTATTCTTTCAGAATCTTTTACTCTTTGATATACTTTGACATTGATTTCAGTGCTCTTAAAATTATGCTCCTTATGGTTATTTTCATATATATATTTGATCAGGTTATTTATACTTTCTAACTTTATTGTCTTTAGTTCTGTTGATACTTTTTCCTGTAATACCTTGTATATTGAGATAATAGCATTGAATTTTAGTAGTTTCATTACTGCTAATGGGAAAATAGATCACCTTTGGTAATGCTTATCTGTTACTTTTTACATACTACTTGTTCTGGTTATTTTTTGAAATTGTCAGAATGATTTGGCTTAACTAAGATCTCATGCTTTAATGTTTGTTTTCTTTACTCTTTTTTGAGGTTATGATATTCAAAATTAGTGAATATACCTTTCTTAAGCCCCTGCTATCTGCAGCACAAACTGTATGGTGCACTGTGCTAAGTGATAGAGTTACAGAGAAAGATAAAAGGCAGTCCTTGCCTTCAAGGAGTTCACAATCTAATGAGAATAGTCTTAATTTGCTTTCTTTCATCCCTTTTTGTCCTTGAATGCGTGCTCAAAACTATGACATCTTTCTGCTTGGAGAGGAAAGTCCAGCGTTGATTAGTTGAGAAGGTTTTTTAGAGGATTTTTGCCTCCTTGAGATTATTAAGTGTTTTAGAATCTTAAATAATAAGCTTAAAACAAGTCAACTCAGTGTCTATAGTTTCAGTTGTGATCATATTCTTTCATAATTTAATATTTATTTTGGTCATTGCTCTGTTGATGATCTTTCTTTACATAAAAAGATTATTTTGAAATGATTTCCCCAATTGGTAAGTTGTTTGTTAAAGCACATTGACTTGTTTGAAGTTATATTGAATGTGGCTGTCCTACCAACCTAGCTACATTCATCCTTAGGTCAATTCACCCTTTATTTTGTCATTAGGTAAATGCTTTGGCTGTGACATTACATGAAATAGATAAACATTCAAAATGGATCTTATCATTCTATGGCTTCTTTCCCATTCTACAGTTATAGGTGGTATAAAAAACAGTTGATTATACTAAAGATCACAGTTTTAAACCACCTACAAAATTAACTGTTGCTCTTAATGTAGCCTTCATTGTCCTACCAATACATTTTTATAGGTGCAGTTGAATATTTTAGCAATCTCACTTGAAATTAATTCAGAAGAAATAAGAAAAGTTGCCGCTAACTGGATGATACTTACAGTTGATTTGGTGAGGAGAGTAGTTTGGGAGATGTTACAGTTGTGGTGTTGGGAGAGGCAGCGTCTTGTAGAGATAAGAGCTCTGTACTTGGAATCAGAGGGACCTGAGTTTGGAACTATCTGTAAACACTAAGTGTATTGTGTGGCCATAGGTAGATTACTTAACCTCCGAGCTTCAACTTGCTTTGTATACCTTACAGGGTTGTTTTTAATAATAAATGATATGTAAGTACTTTTACATATCTAAAAGTGTTAGAGGGATTGGGAAAGGGGGAGGGAAGAGATAGGATATACAGAGAAGTCAAAAGCTGTGATTTCCTTGTTATAGGGAACTACTCATGAGAAAGCAAATGTTTTCTACCATTGCTGTTTCATGCTGGTTCTGCATCTTATAATCTTAGAAATCTTCCTTAAAGCACTGAGAAGTTTCCTGACTTGCCTCAAGTTACATACATACAGTGTGTCAGATATTGGACTTGGAACTCATCTTCCAGGTTACAGAGATTTGGAATTCATTAAGCTTGCATTCTCACCCATTATTATTTAAAGGACGTCACCCATTATTATTTTTTATTGACTTTATATTGTGTCCATGGTCAAGGGAAAAATCTCATTTTACATTTACAGTGAACATAAACAGACTTCCATAAAACTAGCCTCTATGCTTGTAGCTTATAGAACAATGTATTATAGGCAGTGGGGAAAAAACAGAAATTGCATGAAGATTCTCTCCATTAAGTGAATATATGCCTTAATACAATGAATTAATTCATAGTACTCCAAAAATAATGATATTTATAGTGCTTCATAATTTGCTGAGTTCTTTACCTGTTTTATATTATTTCAGAATAGCCTTCGATAATATTTAGGACACATTGTTATCTCCATTGCCATATGAGATAATTGAGGCTTATAGAGGTTAAGTTTCTTTCTAAAGGTCACTTTGATCCTTTGGATCTTCCGTGTTGTCATTTTGAGTATTTCTTCTAATGGTGGAGATTGAAAACCAAGCCCCAGGTCTTTTCATTTGTTCTTGTTTTGTACGTGTCCCCTCCACAGGGAGAGAATGCATATCATATATCATACCATGTTATATTCTTTTTAGTTACATTAAACATTACTTAATATTAAACACAATGAACTGCTATGTTCTTTATACCTTTCAGTCTTGTGACTATAAAGATGTTCTGTTGTTGAATATCATTTGGAAAAACCTACTTGTTTCTTATTTTAATTAATGAAAACCCTACTGCATGCTGATTTTTTTCTCAATTTTTGTTAAGATGGGAATGTGATCACTATGTTTCAGTAGATATTGCCATCTTTTTTATCACTTTTTGTTAATAATATGTAAGGTTATCTCTTTTGATGATCCTCTTTTTCCTATACTGTCCTCAGAACTGTACTGCTTCCAACATTGGCCTACTTTTTTTTTTAGTCCATCTGCTTTTCACATTAGGGACTGTTCTGTGGTAACTCTAACGTTATTGATGAACTTGCTCATGTGGGTCACACAGACTATAAATATCTGTGCCATAACTTGAACCCATACTTTCTAATTCCAAATTTAGTTAATTGCACATCTCCTCTTTTATTGTTCCTAAAGAGAAATAAGGTTACATAGAATTTTTTTAATATCGAAATAGAATAAATTACAACTATTAACTTTTTTTTATCTGTTAACCATTTTCCCCCTCAAATTTCATTACCATTGTTTTTCAGTTTAATAGCTTACCCTTTTAAATTTTTTATCCTTTTTAACAAGTCTCTTACGTTGGGGTGTTTTCAATTCATTAGTGTTTTTATGGGCCTTCTATCTACAGGATACTTGTTATAAAAGCACCCAACAAAAAAATTGTACATAAGTTCAAAAAGCTAATAATCTACTTTGGATATATAGACTACTACATATGCACTGATAAGTGCAAGATAATTTAATTTGAGGCTCCATTAAGCACCAATACTCTAGAAGATCAGGAAAGGCAGACTGTATAGATGGTGGTTAACGAGTTGAGCCTTGAAGGAAATTAGGATTCTAAAAGGCAAGGACAAAGAAGGGAATGCATTCTAAACATGTTGGGATAGCCTTTGCAAAGGCATGGAGGCAATACATAGCATGACAAATTTGAGGAGTAGTGAAGAGGCTAGTTTGGCTGGAATGTAGACTGTGGATAGGAATAATGTCTTAAATAATAATCTACAAAGGAAGATGAAGCCTGACTGAAGGCATTTAAATAGCAGGAGTTTATCTTTCTTAAGGTAATAGTGAGCCATTCATTCATTGCCCATTCTTGATCACAGGTGTTGCATAGTCTGAACAGCATTTTAGAAAATTACTTTGATAGTGCTATTGGAGAAAATGGATAGAAGAGATAATACTCTATAAGCAGTAAATAAAATTATGTTGTTGCTATACTTTTTTGGGGAATGGAGGCTGTCTGGGTTGTGACTTGCCCAGTTAGTAAGTGTCTGAGGCTTTATTTGAGCTCAGCTGCTCCAAACTTCAGAGCTGGTGCTCTATGTGCTATGCTACCTAGCTGCCTTTGTTGCTGTACTTGGAAAGAAAATGATGATTGGGGTAGTGGCCATGTAAGAAGAGTAAATGAAGCTGATATGAAAGACTCACAGATACAGAAAATGGACAAAGGTTGTATTGATTGGATATGTTTTGGGGAGGGGAGGATGGAATTAATAGAATGAAGAGTAAATGATACCTCCTACAAACCTGAGTGATGAGAAGGATGGTTGGTATCCTCAGTAGAAATAAGTATGGAGAGACATGTTCAAGGAGGAACACTTTAAGTTCAATTTGGGGTATTTTAATTTTGAAATGGCTGAAGGATAGTCATAGAGGTGCTTCAGTGGTAGATGATGAGGGCCTAGAGTTCAAGAGAAAGATTAGGACAAGCTACATGGAGTGAGAAGTCTTTTGCATGAAGAAGGTAATCAGTGTGACAGGTGTGTGTGTCTTTTAGTGTGATCACCAGCCATGATAAATGAGATTGAAGTGAGTAATTTTTGAGAACGTGAGAGACGTAGGATTGTTTGTAGGCAGTGGATAGGAAACCTTTTCATAGGTTTCAAATTACAATGGGGGGGGGCGTTAAAAGTGGGTACAATATGCCAAAGCAAATGGGGGATTGGGATCAAAGCCTCATGTAGAGGATGACCTCTTCTTCTGGAGTTGCTGTGAAATGAGGAGGGCAGAAGAAGTTCTCTGTGAATGGCTGAATTTTTAAAGTGGGAGTCTAATGTTCTCAGCTGAGAGAGGGAAGAATGAATGCCTTGGTTTAAAATAGCTGCTCTGATGTGTAAGGAAAGCACATGTAATAGGGAAGTGCAAAAAAAAAAATTTTTAATTGCTTTGTCTAAAGTGAAGGCCCAGTTGTAATAATACAATAAATTTGTAGTGAAACAAATCAAATCCCACACTCACTTTTGTGTGTGTGTGTGTGTGTGTGTGTGTGTAATATATACATACATGCGTACATGTACTGTGCACCAGCAGTCAACATGGTCCTTATTTCTTTTGTAGAAGTTTATGCTTTAAAAATTAGTTTTGAAATGACCTTATAACCTTATAATTCTTACTGCTTGATACTTATTCCCATTTTCTTCCTGTATAATTTTACATTGCCGTTTCTTCTTTTGGGAACATAATTCCAGCATCACTTTCCTAGTTCTGTGTGTGCTTAAGAGTAATCCTCTATGATGCCTTCTTCGACTATTACCTACCCAGTAACCTCTCAGTACTCACTGTTGCCCTGTGAAGTGCTGTAAAGTACTTACCTATAGTCTGCATTAAGTGCCCCAGTTAGAATGTCAGCTCCTTCCGGACAGGGAATATATCCTATGTGTGTTTTCTGTTGCCCCATGGTTGATTATTAGAACATGATACCGGTACTACAAGGATCTGTGCCCTTCAATACTAAGTGTTAACCTTTGCATCATTACTTACTAAATGTTCTTCTGTGGAAAAAAGAATTAGAGAAATACAGTAGAATCTTTGTTATCTTAGTCATGAATTGAAGGGATTTTTCAAGGTCAAAAACGATTTCCTTGTTCAATTTTCTGACAGGCTAAAAGGAAGAATTATAAGAATTTCAAGATAAAGTTATTTTGCATTGTTGCTAATCATTCCTTTATAGTAAAATCCTAACTAGTTTTGTGAGTAAGATACAAAGACAAAAGGGTAACTGAATAATTTCTGTATTGCAGTTTAATTTTGTTGGAAGAATCCTTGGGCCCAGAGGACTAACAGCTAAACAGCTGGAGGCAGAAACAGGATGCAAAATAATGGTCCGAGGAAAAGGGTCAATGAGGGATAAAAAAAAGGTAAGTCTTTGAAAAGGGATGTAAATGAGGATCATGTACACAACGCACGCACGCACTCCTACCTTTTTTACTTTTGACCTTTTCAGAATGATAGTTGATTACACGTTGCTTTTATAAGGTGTTTAAAAATTAGTCAATAAAAGGTAAACTATTTTGAAGTGATAATCATTTTATCAATATGATCATATTCTTATGATCATAAGAACCTTCCAGATTAAACATTTATTTTTTCTATTAGCCAAAGACAACATAATTTTCACTGTCATCCTATTTACTTAACTTTGGTATTTAAGTTAGCAATTGCCAACCTGGAGAATTAGTCAGGATGTTATGTTGTATGTCTAAAAAATGTAGAGTTGAGAGTCTGAGACACTCCTTTTCTGTTGCCAAGGCTGGCATGAGAAAATCTATGTAGTTTTGGATAGCTTATCAAAGCACTTGTGTATACAGTCCCATGGATATACAATAAAATAAAACAAATAGTTACCCAGATGCAAGTCCTTCTATTTGTCTTTGTCACTTAGTACTTGATATTGAGAATACTAAAGGATTTACCTTTAGGGTGATTGGGAAGATAGTGATTTCAAGGCCTTACAGTACTATTTTAAAAGTGAGTTATTCTTTACTTTTCAATCTCATTGAATGTTTCCTTTTATCTCCATGTTTATTTTTACTGCATTTTGATCAGTGTTATCTAGGAAGCAAGGGCAAGTAATTGAAAATAAAAAGTGTTATGATCTTCCAAGAACAGTGATATAAGAACAAAAACTCAGAATTAGCTAAGTATAAGAAGGAAATTAAGCAAAATAGCATTTATTTTTAAGATTGTATTAGGGTCGAGTGGATTGTTAATGGGAAGTTAGAGGATGGGAACTAATTGATATAGAAGGAAAGCAGCATGGTTCACCTCAGTTCTTGCCTTGCTTCTGTTTTCCTTGCTAAGGGAAATAATCTTTGGACTGAGAAGGTGAAAACAAATTTGGCTAATATAGGGAGTTAATACCTAAGGTATTAAGGTAAAGAGATGAGATAATAAGTATTCATGATGAGTTCAAGTCACCTGATCCAGGTGAACTATGTACTAAAAATATTGATAGATGTGATTACCAAGCTACCAGTATTAGGAATTAGAGAAGGGCAAATTCAATGTTCTAACATTCGAAAAGGAAAAGAATCAGGTCTGCAACTCTAAGACAATGAATCTCTGCAACTCTAGGCTAAGAAATCTGACTTTGATTCTTGGCAAAATTCCAGAAAATATTATTTAGCTGATTAAACAAATGATTTGGAGTTTGAATGGATCTTAGATATCATCTGTTTCAGCCAATTCATTTTATAGGTGAGGAAACCTGAGGGTAGATAGGTTGTTAAATGCTTAAGGTCATATCAAAAGTAAATGGCATAGTTTGATTTTGAATCTAGTTCACTAAACTCCAAAGCCTGTGCTTTTTTTGGTACACCATGCTGTTTTCCTGAATGTGGTCATGTCTCTCCTCAAAATGCCTTTAGAAGTTTTACAGTGAAGTACTTTACATTCTTTAAGACTCAGCTTAAAGTGGGGGTTAGGACTGTTCTAAGTAGCCTTCTTTAACATCCTCAAACTAGTGGTGCTCCTTTCTAAAAGTTTTTCATTATACATATAGTTTTATTTTAAAAGAAATGCAGCGTTGTTCTTAAGAATACTTTACAGCCCCTTCATGTCATAGTAAACAGGTTCATGAAATACCGTGGCCACAGAAAAAGGTTATGTCACCTTGAAGCCAACTTTGTAGATAGAAGATTCTCTAAATCTGGTTAAGCTGGTTCTTCTATAACATCCCATAGCTAGATAGTTATTTGAATTCTTCCTACCTTTATACTTCTCTGGAATAGCTTTTAAGAACTTAATGTTACCTCTACATCATAATGATAGAATGGAGCAGAAGTAGCGGGGGGTGGGGGTGTGTGTTTGTGTGCTGTGTGTGTGCCTACAAGTGCGCACCTCCCTATATTATCTCTTCTAACTTTTTTGCTTTTAAACTACAGGAAAATAATATTAAGTTGTACTTCTTAGATTCCTTATTGAAAGATCATTCTAATGATGAAAACAAAGTTCTTGAACGTTTACACATAGTAAAAGTATACAGTATATGTATGATGAAAGATGTTATTTTTTCAAAAATTGAAGACTGACAAATTATTGTCGTGTGATATGTTTTAAGACACTTTTTCTATTTTGGTACCCTTTTTTTGTACACTTTTAAGTATTCTCTTTTGGAATGAGTGTGGTCTTTGTTGTAGACTTCAGTGTTGGACTTCAGAAAAATCTTTGTTATTTTGTTAATGACATTTAATACACAGTGCAAAAGTTTAATATTAAGTTACTTAAAGAATCCGTGATTTCTTCCGTGTCATGCTCCCTATGACACACTTTGCAATATTTTTATTGCAAATTATTACGGTGAAGAAATATTACTTATTTGTGATTATCTTAGGTGAAGATTCTTTCTGAACTTAGCCGTGTTAATCTCTGGATTCTTAATCAAAACCTTTCCAGTTTGTTATTACTAGGTAAGGATCATTACTGTGCAGTGAGACATTGTGATAGAACTTTAGTGGAAGCCATTCATGTAATAACACTGTAGATTACATTTTAATTTGTGTCAAAATATTGCCTCTTTTTACATAGCTATTTGCACTTGTCTGCCCCTTAGACTGTAAGTTCCTTTGGTATCCTAGCACTTAATTGGGAAGGTACTGGAGTCAGGAAGACCTGAGTTCAAATCCAGCCTTAGACACAAGGTAAACGATCCTGGGCAAATCATTTAACTCTTGCCTCAGTTTCCTCATCTGTAAAACGACCAAACTCCTTTAGCATCTCTGCCAAGAACACCCCAAATGGAGTCAAGAAGAACTGAACACTGCTGAAAGGCCCAAACAACAACTTAACACTTAACACTGTACCTGGCACTCAATAGTCACTTAAATGCTGGTTAATCTACTGTGTCTTTAGACTTTTGGATCTTTTCTAATTTTTATTTTATTTTTGACCTAAGTTCCAAGCTTGAACATTTCAAAACAAAACAACAAAATGAATCTGTATGCATGTTTGTGACAGAATAATGCCTTCTACAATTTAAAACTTAGTCATCACAATTCTTAGCCAAGTCACCTTGGTTCATACTTTAGTAAATATAGTTGCAAATTTTGTTGTGCATTATAAACAATGTTATAAATAGAGCAAAAGATATAGGATTCTGCCTTTAGTTGTTTGGATACCATTCTGGAAAAGAAACTTTAAAAGATAGATAGATGTGAAGGAGAAAAAGTGCTTTTTTAAAGTGAGGCCAGATAATTGAAGCATGGCTCAAGAGTGACAAAGGAAATATAGTTGTAAATTTGCCTAAATCTTAAGGCAACCAGAAAATTAGTCTAATTTATTGACAAAGTATCTTGATTAATATTAATAATAGTTATTAAAATCATGTCAGTTCAGTTATGTGAGGAAGAGATTATGAAAAATAATTTTGACCAATACCCGGCTATATTATTTTTTTAAGTACATTGAAAACTTGAGAAATGTATAAATCTTAAATATACCGAGTCCTTGGGAAGAAAGAAACTATAATTCCTGCGTGTTTGTTCACCTTTGTGCTTATTTTTAGAGTTCACCTACTAAAGCATCACTAATAGCCTTTATATTGTTATTATTGCACTCTAATTCTATGTTGTGTACGCTTTAATTATTAAAAACTGTTAAATTCAAAATGAAAATGTGAATATCTAATCCAGAGGCTTTTAACCTGGGGGTCTATGAACTTGTTTTTTGAAAAAATGTTTTGAAAACTTATTAAAACAAGGGCGAGTTTCTTTTGTAGTAGGATGTATTTTATTTCGTCTGCTTTAAAAACATTCTCAGGAGTCCATAATATACTTTATTGGACTGCTGTGCATGACAAAAAAAAGTTTAACAACCTAGCAGATAAATTCAGTTTAGCAAGTATTTAAAGTTGAGATCATTTTATGGAAGTAGTGGTATAATAAGATATTAAAACTAATAAATTTATTTTTTTACACTTGTGATTTTATTTATAAAGAAACACTTCCTAAAGGAAGTCCTTTCTTCTCCTCAATTTATCTATATCCCAGTCTTTACAATACCATGTCAAGGCCAACCTCTGAGGCATTTTCCATCCCGTATAGATTCTAATTCTTTTTGAATTCATAGCATTCTGTTACATTTGCTAGGAAATCAGCATGTTCTCCTTTTTATTAATATTTATCTTTTTAAGTGTACATGCTGTCTCCTTAATTAGATTAAAAGTTCGTTAAGCTTTGAATTATACTTTTTGTGTCCCTTATAGTGCCTTGCACCATAGCAGGCATTGTAAATATTTGTCCCTTAAATAAATTTTTTTGCACAGCAGTTCTCAAACATGTTAGCTTCTGGATACCTTTATATTCTTAAAAATCATTGAGCACCCCTCAGGAATAAAGTCCCAAGACTGGCCTCTTATTCACTGCCCTCCCAAATCCTGTCCCTTACTAATTTCTCCTTTAGTACAGAGATTTTGAGTTAAAAGTTTTAACAGTTGTCTACCTATTAAAAGTTTTTTGTTATGCCTGTCTTGACCTTTAAGACAAAGTAGGACATGCATAATTTAGGTTTTGATATTGAGCCTGAGTATTCAATAATTGGCTATTTCTTAACTCCCTCAGATAAATTATAGATATTAATTCAGTTTAATGCATTAAATAGGAAGATACAGGTCTGTTCAAATCATGATGAATTGTCTGTAAATGTAGGAGACATAACTGCTGAAAGAGATCAGGAAAATATTGTTAACAATTAACTATGGCAGGTCGTTGTGACTCACGCACACTATTTTTAAGATCATAATATTGGTCACTCTTTAAATTAACTGTGACTTGTTCTCTCAATGCTTTTCTTTTTCTTAGATACTTTTTTCACTACCCTAGTATAATTTACTAGGGAAAGTGTTTTCCTTAGTTTGGACTAACTTGTAGCAAAGTCCTTTCTGTATTTCTTATTACTATACCTTTTTGAATGAAATTCAGAATGAATCTATTTTTAATTCAACTTTTTGAAATATTATTGTTTATTGAAATTTCAGGGCACTTCTAAATTTATTGACAATTATGTAAGACTATGTTCAAAGATAAGAACAATGAGAAATACCCTCTTTTGCTTATGACTATCACATAAATATAGGGTACATCTGGAAACACTGGGTTTAGATACTTTCTGAAGAATTGGAATACGATTAAAACTTGTACTTAAATTCTCAAATACTTTAAAAGATATATTTGTCTAAAATTTGAAATGTTTCACATAAAAAATGTACTTTTATGTCATCTTTAATTGTACTTTTCCTTTCTAGGACTATTCTAAGCTTTCTAGGGCTAACTTCTATGTTATTTATAGAAGTTCTCTTGTAAATTGTTGAACTAAGCAAAATCACTCTGCTGGTGGGTGTGGGATTTAAATATATCGTTATAATCTTGAAGGAAAGTTTTGGTTCAGGAATTTGCAGTGTTCTTGTGAAACAATTTAAAAATGCAGGTGAATTTTACTTAAAACTACTATGCACAATCCAAATTAGAACCTAGATTGAGGACAGTGTTTTTTACATTTTGCTATTTCCAAAGCCTTTTCCTTTTGAATAGGATTTACTGAAGCTATCAATGCAATAAAATCACAGGTCCAGTCCCTGCCTCTTATTTTTTGTTACCATGTGTTTTTGTTGTGAATATATTCCTTGCACTCCCCCAAGCAGGAACCCGTCCACTTTAATGAAAGGGAATTAAATTACAGGAAAATGAACAATTCAGAAAAACTAACCAGCAAATTAGTGTTGTCTTACTACATAAGTAATATTTCATATTCTTAGCTCTCTTTCTAGGCATGTGATAAAGGCAAGGGAATCATTTTCTCCTCTCTTCTTCAGTCATTATCATATTATTATACCACATTATGCAATATGAATTTTAAGAGCAGAAAGGCGAATGTTTTCCTTTTATTATTGAGATGGTCATAACATGCTTTTCGTCATTTTGCTTCCTTTACTCCCTATCAGTTTTATGCCTTCCAAATCTTTTTTTAATTCACAATGTGGTAAAGCAGAAAGATTGCTAGCTTCCATGTCAAAGGACTCAGATTTAAATCCTACTGTCATGTATTACAGGAATATAGTGTGAATATAGCCAAGGCATTTAACCTCCCTGGATCTCAGTTTACTCATCCATAAAACAGGTTGGGTTAGATGGCTTCTAAGGTGCCTTCTAACTCTGATCCTATGTCTTCCTATGTATCATTTAGGATAATACAATAAATATTCCATTGCAAAACATGTGTCACAATTTGTTTAATAATTCACTTCAGTGGGAAGTCTTTATTAAAGATTCAATGTTAATTCATTCCAATTTTATTAATTTTGAGAATTCTTGATTATACAAAAGAGATGGGGTAAAAAATCCACATTACTTTTAAGGGGGGGCATGGGATTGGAAATAACTATGGATGTTTTCCCTCTAGTCGGAAAGTCAACAATCTAAGTGCATCAGTGTGAATTACAGAATTGGATTATATGCTTAACTAACAAGGCCAGATGTTCCATGAATTTGAGAAATAGCATAGATGGCACTTAGGAAAATGTATAATTCTTTAAACTATCCCAAGTTGTTTCTCATTACTAAAAGCTACCCTTTAAACGAAGGTGTTATTCTGGTGTCTGGAGAAAATGAGGAAGAAGGCCCTTCACCAAGTTGAGTGGAAAATAAAGGAGAACATGAACAGAAGTTGCTCAGGAAAGACTTACTCTTCATCATCAAAGGAAACATAAAAATCAAGTAGATCACATGTGTATTTGAGTATTCCTTGTCATATTATGTAGTTTTAAACCTAGTACAGCTAGGGGGTGCAGTGCTGGACTCATTTTCCTGAGTTCAGATCTCAGCCTTGGTCACATACTAATTGTGTCACCCTTTGCAAGTCACTTAACCCTATTTGCCACACTTTCCTCCTCTGTAAAATAAGCTGGTGAAGGGAATGGCCAAGAAAACCCCGAATGGAGTGACAAAGAGTCAGACATTACTAAACAACCACAAAAAAACCACCCACCTTGCAACTCCCCCATCTCCATTGTTGTTAAAGCAATGGGAAGGTGTACTGTGATCTGTAAGCCTGTGTACAATCAATGAGGTAAGGGATATTTTAAAGATAAATATGTACCGCTTAGCAGGTTGGACCAGTCAGACTGGTCTAAGACTCAAGTACTGCACTTAAAAGGACTTAGAAGTAGTCCTCCAAACAAAGTTCTGTAGTTTTTCTGTGTTGGCTTAATAAAAGAATATGGACAAAAACTTCATACGGTGAGAAATTGTGCAGTGAAGGAATACTTACACCATTGATTTTTGTTTTTCAGTCATTTCCAACACTTAGTGACCCCATTTGGCATTTTCTTGGCAAAAAGATACTCAAATGGTTCCTCATTTCCTTCTCCAGCTGATTTTATAGATACAAAACAGATGCAAAAGGGGCTAATTGACTTGCTGAGGGTCACAAGTGTCTGAGGTCAGATTTGAACTGAGGAAGACTTAAGTGCTCTATCTACTATGCCACCTAGCTGTCCACATCACTGATTACCATGCTTTACCATATTTAACATTGACAGATTCCATTTGTAATTTATTGAAGCTTCAAATAACATTTTTTTTCCTGTGCTATTTGCAACCTTTAAAAAGAATTACTGTTTAGTCCACAGGGGTTACATATTTATATATACTGCAAATGTAGAACATATAAGAGTAGATCTCTATAAAGGAAAAATGTTATTAGTGGTGATATTAGAAATTTAGTAAAAATCTGAGAATGTAGAAATTTGCTGCTACTTTTTAGAAAGTAAATATATTAAAATAATGGCTTTGAAAAGGAGAATGCAATCAATAAGTTATTGGAAAACCTTTGTTTCATCCTTGAATTAATTTATTCAAGGTAACTTGTAAAACTTAAACTAATTTACTCTGTCATAGATCTAATACTAGGATTGGTTAATTATCCATCTATGTCTAATGAAATGAGCTGTGATTTTTCTTGAAAAGGGAGAATCCATTTTTATCACTAGTTTCTATTAATGAGCCTTTTTAAGTTATCTTGATTAGGTTTTAGTCTGTTTAGTTAAGGAATATTGAGGCACCTTGTAGTTGTTATTGACTATAACAGATTTTGTTTTTATAAGTTTTAATCTTCTCATCTGACAGAAATCAATGGTTGAATGTTACTTATTTTATTTTTGTATAATTACACTGTCAGCTGATTTTTTTTTCTAAATTCTTTATTAAGGAATTTTCATTGGAAAAGATCTTCTTAGTCATCAAGGATGACAAAAATCAAGCATTTTCATAAAGTCCTCATGCCATTTGATTTTCAACAATTTCAATGAGTAGTCATGTTATTTTTCCCATTTTTGTCCAGAGCACTGAAAAATATTGCTTTTAAAGCAGTATTCTTGTTGATCTTTCATGGTGATAACATATTTCATACTTTTATTTCTATGTATAATGTAGGAAATTGTCTTTATTACTTTCCATATATATGCAAAACTTTGAATGTGTTTGTCTATATATTTCATTTGAAAATTACTTTTCATCTATTAAATATCTTTTGTTTTTCCAAATAAAAGATGAAATTTATGATTAAGTATTTTTTTATGTATTTAGATTTTACCATATAATATACTCAGCAGTACAGAGAAACACTGATATAGTCATACTACTTAAAAAGCAACTTATACCTAGGATTTGCTGTTTGAAGTTTTCCTTGGCAGCCAGTTGTGTTCATGTGCTGTTCCATTTCTTATCACCTGACATATGACATGTCATTTTAAAGTAATGCAGTCATATTAGTCAATGACATTAAAATTGTTGTATCGAGTTATGGTTGTGGCTTATGTATTCCAAGTCTCTCTCCTTAAATCGACTTAAGAGTACCTAATTTACAAACATGTAAATCAGACCTGCACAACTTGGTGTAGTAGGTAGAGGCCAAAATTGAAACAGGCTAAACTTCTTTGGCCATACATAGGTTAGAATAGAGACAGACTGACATGATTGGTTGCCACAGGTCACGTGAAAAACAGTAGAGTGTGGAGTGGCAACCCTACATTTTTTGCAGGCTACCTGAAATCCTTTGGCATGCTGCTTGCCTATGTTATCCCTGTACTGTTCAGGCCTGATGAAATCCATGTTTTCTTCCTAGTTATTCTTACTGATGCTCAGGGTCACAACCAAGCACTTGTCACATGAAATAAATTGTGTTTTTTCTGCTTCTACATTTACCCATACATTTCATATATGTCTTTTCTCTGTACTTATATACCCACAACCCTAGTTCAGGCCCTCTTAAAGTATTTACAAACGAGAAAACTGAGGTTTAGTGATTTGCCCAGAGTCACACAGTTTGAGGCTGGATTTGAACCCAGGAAACTTGAGTACTCTGTACTCCAGGCCTGGCAACCTCTCCATTTTGCCACCTAGTTGCCTAAGATGCTATCTGAGAACAGATTTGAATTCACTTCTTCCTGATTCCTAGACTGTGTTCTTTCTGTCACCAGATTACTTGGAACTATCAAAAAATTCAGCATGAAAACCCACTGAGATTGTTTTTTAAGCATAGAAATGACATTAAAGAAAAAATGAACATCACTCTGTAGACCGTGACACCTTCCCATCTGTCTTGTGGCTAAAACCTTCTACATGCCTTGTCTTCCCCATTAATTAGAATGTGAGCTCGTTGAAAGTGAGGACTGTACGGCTTTTCTGGTTTCATCCCTAGTGCTTCAGATAACATTCCCTCTAAATTTCCTGTGATTTGTTAATCATGACTCTTGAGTCTAAGCGTTTTAGTTAGGATCATAAGATCTTAGATTTAGAGCTGTAGATCTACTCATGTTCCGGATAACGAAGCTAATTTTCAAGAGTTGAAAGTACTTGCCTCAAGGTCACCAAGGCATTAAGTGGCAGTGGCAGAATTAGGTCCCAACTCCTGCTGACTTCATACCCAGCTGTCTTGTATTGCACTAGTTAACTAGTAGTTTGCTTAACCATAGTAACATTAAACAAGTCAGTTTGCTTTGCAGTAACAAGTTTAAAGAAAAGTTTGAACAGACTTTGAACCTAAGAGGCCAAATTGTGTGATTAGTAGCAAATTGAAATGGCCTTAATTTCCTACTAATGGCTAGGATTTAAGGGAATGTTATTTTCTTTTGCAAATATCTCTACAAAGAATAGCATTCATTGACTTTAGCCTGATTCCTGATAATGAAATCTGGCTCAGGATAAATATTTTTGTAGGTAAGAATAAACTGTCTTCTGGGGGAAAAATTCTGATTGTGATTATAGCAGAAAACATTAATTCAGAAACTAAATGGCTCTCCCCTGTGAAAGTTAGCCTTATTAAATATTCATTATTAATTTTCTGTATTATGCTGGTATATTTGAACAGTATCTTTTTATTTCACATAAAAGAATTTGGGACATGTTTCTTTCAGTTTGCCAAGAAGGCAATGTAACACTTGACCAGAAACAAATAATATCAAAATTCTCCTGCTACTCTTGTCCCTTATATTTCTCATAAGACTCATATACTTCTAAGAGTTTTTCAGGGTTGTGTGTTTTTAAAAAATGAAGGCATGTTTTATCTGAAGCCGTTTTCTAGACAATAGCTGTTTAATGAACTGCTTACGTATATGGTAGAAGAGAATGGGCCTGATTGCTCACAATCTGAAGTTTGAAAATGCTTTTTTCCGATCTCATTCATTTGCATATCTAATTGCTATGTAATCAAAACTAAGTGAACTGTAGCTACTTGAAACTATAAAATGAAAGGCAATCATCTTTACAGGGGGAAAAACCCACTTACATGCACACTAGCCTCAATATTAGCATTATATTCTGCTTGTTTTTAATTACAGGTGTCTGACTGAGCAGCAAATTTATGCTTGTGTATTAAAGAAGTGAATGTGACCCTGAAACATCAGCTTTGCTTTGTTGTACCAGAGCACAGGGATTGAAAGAAGTTAGTTGAGTTGTGTATTTTGGTGATAAGGAATTGTGCCAGGATGGCTGTTAATAATTACCTTCTTTTTTTGATATGGAAAATAGTGGTTCCATACTTTTCTTCTTACCAGTGACAGTGCTCAATTAAAACTTGCATTAAACAGTGATAATATTCTTGTTTATCTGCTCAGGAAAATGTGAGGTGAAGAGAACACAGGTGTCTCCTCTCTTGTTGGGTTGTGTCCTCCCATTCCTCCCTCCCCTTGCAAGCAAGCATCCTTGTTTTCAGTCAATCCTGTGAGAGTAAAAAATTGTTTACCATAGGGTATATGTTTTATGCTTTAGTAGCTGTTAAATATTTTTTAAAATTATTTTTATTGTTATTGCTGTTTCAGAAAATTGCTCTTATATAAAAAGAGAGGAGTGGGAGAGAAAAAATTCTTTAGAGTAGTTTTTGGAAGCTCTTTAGGGACTATCACCTAGAGAATCTATAGGCCCACTCAAAAGGTTCACTTAGCTTTTCTGATATCACATGGAGTTTATGAATGACTAAAAATGCTAACAGGTTTTTGAGTCAGTTTTAGAGCCAAAGAGCTATCTGATATTTCATAATTTTTTTATGTATAAAATTTTGTGTATATACCATTATTTATTTTTGATTTCTGAATACCTAACCCATAATGATTGACTCAAATGTAGAATGAGTGAACAAAATGCTCAGAGACTTTCAGAGTTTAAAATTGTTACTTTAAAGAATTCCCAAGTTTAATGCATTCATTGACATATAAATTACTTTAAGTGAGAAAATATGTAAAGTATTTTATAAGCCTTATAGTTGACAAAGTAAATAGAACACTGAATTTGGAGTCTGGAAGATACAGGACTCCTATAACTCTTAATAAATCACTTAACCACCTCAGTTTCCCCATCTGTAAAAGGCAGAGAAAATAACAGCACCAACTTCAGAGTAGTTTTGAAGAACAAATGAGTTAATCTGTAAAATGCTAAATAAATGATAAGCATTATGATTTATGAAAATTTCAGGTATTTTGACAACCATCTTCCACTCAATAAAAATAACTCAGCATTTTAAGATATTTCATTTGTAATTTGGATATATTGACGGCTGTTGTCTTATTCAGGTAAATATTTTTTGATGTAAAGTCAAATCTCAACAAAATTAGCTTTTTAGCCTCTCTTCTAGTCCTGCCATGCATGCTGTGGTGTATAACATGTTTGCAGTTTTAAAAATCAATTTTTACCCATAGAATTAAGAGTAATCTAGCTTAAAATTTGCTTTGAAAAATCCAGAAATCTCAGAATGAGAAACATGTGTAGATGTGGCGGAGTATGTGTATAATGTCATAAACCTAGATGCATATGAATGAAAGCAAATTTAGTTAATTTTAGAGGGAGGAGGAAAATTAGAAAGCTCAAACTCAATTATCTACATGAGGAAAGTTAGAAATAGTGACTTATTTATGGTCCTATAACTGATAACGTGTAAAACCTAGGATGGAGTTCCATGACTTTACACTCCAAGTCAAATGCTCCTTTCATCAATTACCTACCTACCTTCCTGTCAGTAGGTGAGGACGTAAGCGATTGTTTCTGATTTAGCTAAACTTTTAATAGGCAATATCCCTTATTTATAAGTACTTAACATTGTATTTTTTCAAATGAAAATCTTTTTTTCCCTTCAGTATGAACATTAGGGGTCAAGATAGTAAATGTTTAAGTGGTCAGTACATTTTGTAAAACATAATTAAGCTATATTTCTTCAGTCTCTCCTAAATTAAAGACCCTATTAGTATGAACTACATAGATAAATGTGAGTATGGAAATTGAGACTAGTTTTGGCAGTCAGTGGGGAGAAGATGACTCATTAAAAATTAATAAAACTTAAAAATGTCTTTCCAGTTTTCATAATTTTAACTGTGGCAGGGGAAGGGGGAATTTTTGCTCCCCCCCCCACCCCCAAGTCTGCCAGGTTTGTCACTTTAATCAGGGATTAAAATCTATTTATATCTGTCGGACTCTTAAATTCTCTAAGAGCAGGTGGTAGAGGGATGGATTTACAAGCAGGTCAGATACCCATCCCACAAGAACAAGTGGTGTCCAGAGAGAGAATCTGAAAACTTTTCCACTTTCTTTTGTGGGAAGTGCTAAAAATGGAAATTTTTATTCTAGCAGTGGTTAGAATTTTTTTGCAGGACTGATAGTGAATTGGGTAGGAAGTGTCTTACAGAAATCCAAGTCGATTATCATATTACCTAAATCATTCATGTTTTAAGAGTTGTTTTACACCCTACCTCCATTAATTCTCCTTATAACTTCAGTTGGCTTTTGTTGATTTCTAATTTAAAAAGAAAAATAGATTCTTTTGAATAATTCATTATTAGGGGCCATCAGATCTTTCGTTTTATCTCAGCCTACAAATATTGTTGTGTAATCTTTCTAGTAAAAACTTTTTTGAGGGGGAGTGGTTATGTATGCCTTAGAAGTGTTTTTATATGCAACAGTAGGAGCTAGTCATAATTGATTTTGATACAGTGCTTGAATTATTTTGATAGTCAAAATATGCCCAATGATAATATTTTTTTTAAAAGAGGACTTTACTGACTTAATTATTTGGTGTTTTAAATGATAAATGTGATTTGCTCCCCTTCATTTTTTACATTTTATGGCATTTATTTATTTTAGTGTCATTGACATCAAAGTTACTTTAATAGTTACTTTTTAATTTAATTTAATACATACATGTCATAACTTTACAGTTATTTCCCCTAAATTCTTTTGTTCATTCATACTGCTTCCTTTTTTTCTCTTGTGTGGTCATAATGTAAATTAATAGTGACCAGAGGATCATAGAATGAGAGATGGAAGGAAATGTAAGGGCCATCTATCTAACCAATTTGCTATAGGGGAAGAAACCTGGGCAAAGAGAAGTTAACTAACCTGACCAGGATCACACTATTCAAAATAAATCCAAAGTACAGTCCCATATTCACTGTAATACTGTTCCTTTTCCCTCAGTTCTGGTAAAGAGAATTCACATCATCTTTAGATATTAATAATAATGGAGATCATTCAAGATATTTTGAACTTCTGCCATGAAGAGTTGAGTATTAGTGAGGGTATGTGCCTGTATGAAAATATAAGAGCTTACCTATGTTGGAAATTGCTGTCTTTTTTACTTTTTTCCATATCCCTTTTCTTCTTTTTCCTTAAATTATGATCTTTTATGGATGCTCTTTTTCAAATCTGTTACTTCCAACCAATCTACTTACTTCCTCCCTTTAAGTAAAAGCCCTCTCTTAAAACAGTATATGTGTATAAAAGCCTCATCTCATTCCACATGTGTGTGCGTGCAAATCAAGATAAGAGTAGTGTTTAACAATAAATATGTGATTCTCTTTCTAATTCTATCAATTCTTTAACTAGAAGTGGATAATATGTATCATCATTCTTTATAAATCTTCATAATCCAGTGATTTTAGTCAAGATCCTGAGGTCTTTTCATAGTTTTATTTTTTTTTCTTCCTCACATTATTTTGATTATTACATAAGTTCTTATCCTGGTCATTCCACTCTTTATCACATCACACAAAATTTATATCCTATTCCTCTTGTTTCTTCTATTACATTTTATATTATCTCTTGAAAGTCTTGTCAGATTTCTTCATATTCTACATACTTAGGAGTCTCATGGCATTATAGTAGTGCATTATTGCATGTTCCACAAGCACATCCCTGTTTCTGTACATTGATTGTTTTTCATTTTTCTTTTTTTTAAAAAATTGCATATACTGCTGCAGAAGGATGACCTGCAACAGTCTCTTCTTCTCAGTTAAGACATTTCAACGTTAGTAGTTCTTCATTAAAACATCCTAATACAAGTATCAGAATGTAATTTACTTTTGTTATAATAATATATCACATCAGCCTAAAATGTTTTTTGACTTACAGCGATTTTTTTGTAAGTTACAGTTTTCCTTTCTTTTACATTTTCTTATTGTTTGTTTAAGAGAAACTACTTAAAATGTCTTAATGATAAAATCAATTATAATATATATATATAATATCCTTATGAAATTAATTTATAATAATGAACTAGAGCTTCATGAACTAGGTTTCTTTTCTCCTCCCTCCCCAGTTATTTAAGAAAAATAGATTCCAGGAGAATATAATGTCAAGGATTAATTTAAATTTCTTTTTCTTTTCTTTTTTTTTTTTTTTTAGGGTATAGCCTTGTACTACCTTCACTACCTACCTCCAGCAATTTTTCAGTGGTCACCTGGTTTAGGGCAAAAATTCTATCCTTTAAAATGAGATTTAAAAAACATATATAACCAGGTATATGGTAACATTTTAAGTAATGAGTGGAATAAAGGTGTTAATGATTAATTTAGGTTTAAGTAGAAAATTCTGTTAAGCAAAACAGTCCAGTCCCAGAATAGTTAATGTAATCAAGGTAACATTTCACCGTGGCTTAGTGACTAAACTGTTCATGCCACAAGGGTGGATGAATTAAGCCAACAAATTAGTCTTGTAACTTTACCAAAGTGAAAGCAGTATAATTTATTACAGTATGTAGTTTCTTGTAAGTGATCAATTGGTGGTCTAAATTAAAATAAGGAGAACATTTTGTATAATATGTTATGATCTTATTTTATCTAACATAGTATTTAGGAATTTTCTGTATGATATATTTTACAGTTTGAATAGTTTCTCTCACATAATAGATCAGTTTCCACATGGTTTATCATTAGCTTCATCTTTTAAATACCATAGCAAGCAATGAGTTGGCTTGCTTATAAATTACAGAAACTCCAGTTCCAGAATCAGAAGATCACAGCAGCCATCAATTTCCACTTGAAATAATTGAAAAAAAATTCCTTCTACAGCATTCAGAAAACATAGTTGACCAACTTTTGCCTCAAGACCTCTAACTAACAGGAAACTGTTAATTTCTGAGACTATGCATTTCCACTCTTGGACCTTGGGCAAGTTTTATCAGAAAGGTTTTAAACATTATCCAGAACTACTTTAAGGTAATCTAGAAGAGCCAACATGTTTTAGTAAAAAGAGTTTTGAATTTAGAGACAGAAGACTTGGGATTCAAATCCTGATTCTTGTTCATTTTTAATGTGATCTTGGGCAAATCACTTCCTCACTTTTTCCTCATCTATAAAGTGAGATTGTACCAGATAATATCTAAGATCCCTCCTAGCTCTATTAATTAGTAGTTCCTCTAATGGAGTTAAAAATAACCCAGGCTTTGTCATTTATGGGTTCTTTTATTGTGACCCAATTACATCCAAATGTTATGTAATATTGTAAATAAAATATTAAATGATGTGACTTATGATTATTTGTCTAATTTGTCACTTGTGAAAATATAGCAGAAGATATTTTCTTTCTAATTCATTGCACATTTGGAGATAAAATAAAACAAGAGCTTATGGTTTAATAGAATGATATAACAGACATAAGTAATTAAAATGTAAGGTGATATTTAAGTTCATAACAGATGTACATACAAAATTGTGTATGAGGTTCAAGGGGAAAGTTAGGGATAATTAATTTTTTTTTTTTCAGATTTATAAATCAAGGCTCAGGAGTTGTGACTTGTTTCAAGGTCACACAGGATCATAGATATCAAGTTGGAAGGGACCTTAGAGGCCCTGGAACTTGAAGAGATTTTGACTTAACTCAAGTCACACAAGTAGGAATTAGGAACCAAATTCAAGCCCAGGTCCTTTGATTACAAATCCATTGATAAGTATAATACTACTAAGCTAGAACTCAAATTAATTTCCTCTAATATTATGTTAGGTTTTTTTCTCCACTTCACTCTGAAGCATCACTTGATAGCTGTATGGTTATAGATTCTTAAAAATAGAGATGTGACAGTGTGTAGAGCTAGGGACTATGCCTCTGACTTGAGTGGAATAGGGTACCTCTCCATACACACAGACATGCAGAGGTTCACCTGTCTTGGTCTTTTTATTCTTAGCATTTGACTAGGGCACTGGGAGATTAAAGTGCCTCTTTCAGGGTCACATGACCCAGGATCATCTGCCTTTGAAGTGAATTCTCTCTCCATTACAGTTTGCTGTTATAGTGACAGAGAATAGAATTGAAATTTATTTTTAAAAATTTAGGGAGGGAATCAAGTGTTTAATTTTTATTTGTACTGTGCTTTATCTTTCATCATCAATGTTAACAGCCCATAATACAGAGCTTTGTTACGCATATAACACATAAGGTTTCTACAGCTTTGTGAATTTGTGTTGTGAACGTAGCATCATGGAGAGAGTGCGGGACTTGAAATCAGAAATACTTATGATCAAGTTCTTTATCTTACAGTTTAATAGTCAATAAATGTTTATTATGTGGTCACTATGTGCTAAACACTGGGTTTACAAAAGAGGCAAAAAAAAATCTTAGTCGTTTTCCTCAAGGAGCTAACACAGTCTAATGACATTTCAGGATACTTAGCTACCTGGTCCTGGGTGAGTCACTTAACCTCTATAGTCTTCATTTTGCAAAAAAGAGGGAATTCAATTAGATGTCCTCTTAAGTCCCTTAATGCTTTATCAAGTTTACCAGGTCTATCCCTTGATAAAAATCTGATTTGTTGATAAGCACCATTTTTCATCATGTATATCTTACAGGATATTATAATATCATTCAGTCACTAAGCATTTATTAAGTACTTAACTATGCCAGGGATGGTGCTAAATCCCAAGGATCTAAAAAAAGGAAAAGTAATTTCAGTGCCCTCAAAGAGCTTACAGCCTAATTTATAGACATTATAAAATGGTAGATAAATATCAGAGGGATGGTACTAGGATTGTCAGAAAGTTTAAAGTGATATCAGGAAACGTCTGTGCAGAGTTTGGGATTGGAATTGAGTCTTAAAGGAAGCCAGAAGGTAGAAGTGAATTGAGGAGGGGAGAAGACCACTGATGGAGGACAGCCATGTAATCAGAAGATGGATCAAGGAACAGCAACTTGGACAATGTATATAGATCGTAAAGTGTAAAAAGACTAGAAAGGTAGGAATGTTCAAACAGAACATTTTTATATTTGGTCTTTGAGGTAATGAGGAGCCACTAAATATTTTTGGGCGTCAAATCTGTGCTTTAGAAAAATAATTTTGGTAGCTCAGTGGAAGATGGCTTGGAGTAGGAAGATATTTGAAACAGAGCAGACCAAAGAGCATTGTAAAAGTACTGGTTGTGAGAGGTGATAAAACATGCCTTAGAAGTGTTTTGTATAAAGGGTATAAGACTATGAGCTTGGTACAGTGTTAGGAAATAAACCTCCATAGTAGTTTTTTGGGTTTTTTTGTTTTGTTTTACCTTAAAGTTTCAAAACCCTCTTATTAGAGTTCCAAAACCTTTTTCCTATAAGTCAGTTCAAAAAATCTGTTTTTATTTTGCACAGACAGAAATATATAGTTAAATTATAGTTTCAAAATGAGCCATGAATGAATGAATTACGATGTTTTCTTTCCCATTTTATGATGATCAGATATTTGCCAAATTGTGAGAATTACTTACTGAACCAGGAATCGTTATCTTCTTTATTTCTAAACCTTTTCTTGACCAGTTAATATGGTCCTGCCATTCATTGTAAACATTACTGCATCCTTGAAGCTTGGGACTGAGATTGTGTTGTCCCTAATGATGTTAGCTTTTTAGAATTAAGTTTCTCTTGTTCCTGGTGCAATAATAGATCCCAACCTCTATAAACAGGTCACTCTCTTTCTCTCTTTTTTCTTTTCTCTCCCTCCTTCAGCACCCACCCCTTCTCCTAGAGGGGGAATTTCCTCGTGTGCGGGTTTCCTGCACTAAAGAAATCTGCCCCCTGTCTCTCATCCATTTTCTTTTCCCTTGTGTGCAGAAGCGCTTAGTAGGTTTATCGATACGTAATGTAGACTTTTTTAGAGCTGAATTGGACTTTAAGAGATCATTTAAATCATTTGATTTTACAGATGACAAAACTTGGATTCAAACTTTCCCACAATCTAACTTGCAGAATTGGGGGCTCAAACCCAACTATTTTGACCTGGTCCTACAGTACTCTTTCCATTACATCAAAAATCACTATAGAATAAACAAAGGTCATAATCCCCTCCTCTCTACCAGGGTTTCTTAGAAAGCACCCCTGACACATGAAACATCTTAAAGTATTAAAATATATGCAAAAGAAAATATCTTGAACAATAATACAAAACAGGTTATCCTAGGTGAATGAGTTATGCAGTTGCAAAGATAGTTTAATTTTTTCTCATTAAAGGTTGTTTCTGAAAGACTTGCTACTTTATAAATGAGAATTTTATGCTCTAAAAATGAGAGGTCATCTTTATGCCATTATGTTTTAGTATTTAGGAAAAAATGTCATTTTCCTCTGTCAGAATTTAGAATTGATGAAGCAAGAAGTATTACATACATATGTGACAAAAGGGCATTATGAAATTTATTGAATAGAAATGTGACATGCTCATTTCTGTATTTTGGAAAATTATTCAAAATGAGAAAGTTTAGTTAAAACTGATAAATAATTACAACATTTTTATATCTAATTCTAATGGTAGTTTTCCTTTCAAACGAAAATTCAGTCAGAAGTAGTTTAATGTAAGAATCCTCCTATGAAAATTTCAAACATAATTTTTGAGTTCCTTAAATGTTAAAAGATTTTGGCTAAATTCTGTCATAAGTTAGAGTTATTTTATATAAATAGTAATGCTGTGGGGGAAGTGGGACAATTTTTATTGTAATTATGAACATTCAGTATCTTGAAATTGTTTCTAAGAAGACCATCTAATTTGAAAAGATTCATATATTTGATAATTTTTTTGTCTTAATGTACATTATGGAAAATAAAAACAAAGTCAGTACTTTGTCATAGAATTCCTTTGTTATTCAGCAGTCAGAAATGAAAACATTAGGTTTTTGTTTGTTTTCTGCATACCATCTGGATGTTTAAGTAAAGGTTTCATTAGGAAAGGAATCTTCAATCCTATTATGCTTTAACACTGGAAAACAGTTTCTGCATATATTTAATGCATTAGAGTTTAGGTGAGATTTATTTTTTTTCTAGAGTAGAAACTCCCTCTATGAATGCAAATTGACCATTCATTTCTAAACTACATAACTATTACAACCAAATAATTTATTTTACTAAGTTGCCTGGGTCCTTCAGAGGTTAATTGACTAGCCCAGAGTTTATTTAAGTCATCAGTAGGACTAAATCTGTCTATGCCATTCCTGATTTATATGAATCTCTTCTATCTCCTTGTCATATTATCTCATTGCAAAATAATTTTCAGTTATAAAAATTCTCTATGCATCAAGAAATTATAGCAGTCTGGGAGCTTGTGTGTGTGTGTGTGTGTGTGTGTGTGTGTGTGTGTGTTTGAAAGGAAGGAGGTAAAAAAAAGTATGAGAAGTTTTCTATTACTGTGTAGTTTTCCTTGGACAACTTGGTAACTCAACCTAGCCTTTATGAAGGAAAACTTGAAGATTTTAGAAAATTTCCCTGTCAAGCATGATGCCTTATACGTCGACATTTAACAAATGTTTGTGAATTGACTGAGATTATATCAGTTACACTTGCATCAAGCATGTACTTAAAATTAATTTTAAAATGAGAACTAAACCTTTTGTAAACATTCTATCAAGTGCTATCAGTATTGCTTGATGTATTACATATTAATACTACATATTGCTATGTTAACATTAATTCATTCGAATATATTACTTTTATTTGATGCACATGTGTTGGTACATAAAAGAAGATAATTGAGATAAAATTTGTAAAGCACTTAGCAAACTGCCCAGCACATACACATAATCTCTCTCTGTCCTCTCTCAATTTATAAGAATTGTTTAAGGTGTAAGTGACAGAAACCAGAAGAAACCAGAACAAAAAAAGAAAAATACCCCCATGTATATATATATATATTTTTTTAATTTTGTTTTTAACGTAATCAGTAACAACAATAATGATAGCTAGCATTTTGTATAATATGTACTGTGTGCAGGCACTATGCCAAACCCTTTACAAATACTTTGATCTTCGCAACAAACCTGGGAGACATGCTATTGTTCTCCCCATTTTAGAGATGAGACAGACAGGTTAAGTTATTTGCCTAGGTTCACACAGTTGGTAAATATCGGAGTCTGGATTTCAGTCCTCCTGACTCCAGACCCAGGGCTCTATCCACTGTGCCCCTAATTGTTTTCTTTGTTTCTAGTTTTTGCAATTCATTTGTCCATGGAACTGTAATAATCAATTACAGTAATCAAAAAAAGAGTACTAAGGACCCAATCTGATGATCTTCCTTTACTTCCTTCTTGGGAATCTTTAGTGAACTTTGCTATTGCTTCTTAGGATTAAATAAAGACTACTCGGTTTGGTGTTGATGGCCCTTTTCTTTGGCCCCAATCTGTCTTTCTGGACTTTTTATATGGCTTCATTTTGTGCAGTATCAAAACTGTCCTACTTGTTTTCCCTTAATTTGGCAGAGACAGACTCACATTGATGGCTTTTAACTGCTAGTCATCTCAACCTCTGAGAATCTGTAAGTTTACTTGAGAGTTTTTTCATTTGTTACCTTCTTGAGTAAGCTTTATATAATTACCTCAGTTATTAATATTTTTGCTCTCCAATAAAAAGTAATCTCCCTATGAGGAAAGCTTTTTTTTGTTTGTCTTTGTTACTTCAGGGAAGCCCTTATTGCTGGTTGCATTTAATTTGATTTTTGTTTTTTTATTTTTATTTTATTTTTTATTTTAATTGAATTTGATTAGACTATAGGCAGAACTATATTACAGCAAGTCTTATAATCAGTATGAAGATTACAAAGGATATCTTCTTTCTGGTGCCTGTACCATATTTGTTATGAAGTCAATGCATATGTGTGTGTGTGTGTGTGTGTGTGTGTGTGTGTGTGTCCTATCTTAACAATAGATAGGAAATTATTATTCTTTTATTTTCCTTTTTTGTAAATGTTTAAAATTTTAATCTTAAATATAAAATGAGAAAGGGAAAAAAATGGCATGTAGACCATAAGAGAGAATTCAACATAAAACAATAGCCTTCTCTTTCAAGAAAACTTATATAATAAATACTGAACATTGTTTTCAAAGCCACCCAGTTTTTCTTTGCTTTTCTTGTTGGTTCTTTTGGTTTTTTTGCTATGCACTTTTTACTTCACTTTTTTTTACTCTCCCTCTTCCCTACCCAACCTGAAGAAGGCTACAATTAAGCATGAATATATGTACATAGATATCTTTAAACATCTACAATTTATATATACTTAAGTACTGTCATACACATATGTGTAAGACCATACTGTGCTTATTTCCTCCCATTATCTGTTTCTCTGAAGATGGATAGCATCTTCCTTCATTAGTCCAATCTTTCCATGTTTTTCTAAATCAATCAACTCATCATTTCCTATACCACAGCAATATTTCAATCCAATCACATTGTATCTGAGAGATTGTTTATGAAAGTTTTTTCCCTCAGTTTTTTGCATTCCTTCTATTCTTGGCTACATGGTTTTTATTCATACAAGAAAATTCTAATTTAAAATAATTGAAACTTTTTACCCTCAAGCAGTGCTTTCACCTTATAATTTAAGGTTTGATACTGCTGAATTTACATCCTTTACAGTGTTTCCCCCCTGCCATTTTCTTTCAAGTGCCTGACCTTTTGTTCTTTCAAATGAATTTTGTTACTTTTTCTAACTCAGTAAAATTATTTTTCTAGTAACTTAGTTGAGATGGCACTGAATAGATGGATTAGTTAGGTAGAATTGTCATTAAAAATTATATTGGCTTTACCTACCTGTGAAAAATAAATATTTCTTCAGTTATTTAGACCTGAATTTTTTGTATAAAAAGTATTTTATATTCATATAGTTCCTAGGTCTTTTTGACAGGTATTGTGTCTAGGTATTTTAAATGGTCTAAAACAATATTGCTGACAGTGCAGTTTTTCTATTTTTCACTTTTTATGAACTCCACTTTAATTTTATCTGAGATCATGAAACTGTCCCTGCTGTTTTTTTACATACCAAATTTGACTCCTGTTCTTTATTTTATCTTTGTGTGCATCACTCATTTTTATAATGTTTCCTTAAAAGCAATATAATGTTGAATTCAAAATTTTAATCTGTTAATCATTTCCATTTTATGGGTAAGTTCATCCCAGTCAAATTTTAAGGTATAATTATCTCTTCTGTCTTCTCCTCTTTCCTGCTTTTCCTCACTGCTCTTCTCGTACTATTTACCCTATCCCTCCTCACACCTCTGCTCTACTTCTACCTTGCCATACTGTTGCTTAACCTACCCAGCCCTTGTCTTCTCCCCCATCCTATCACCTTGCCTTCTTATTTCTTTCTTAATTTAGAAGACTTTTAATACCGTTTTCTGTCCTTCTCTCTCCTTCTGTCTCTGTCTCTGTCTCTCTCTCTCTCTCTCTCCCTCTCCTTCCCTCCCTCCCTCCATACATACTAGCTAGCTATACAGTTTCCCACTTTAGCCCTGAAAGTGATCATTTTCCATGTCATAGGATCACAAATGTAGAGCTAAGAGACCATAGAAATGCATCTAAGCCAGTTTCCTAATTTTACAGATAAGGATACTGAGGTCCATTGACACTTGCACAATGATAAAAGCTAACTGTCCTTTTGACTATGCTTTCTGTAATGCCTGTTCCATAGGCAACGGATTTGCTTCCATCTTAAATCTTTTGTTTTTTCTTTCCATTTTCTGACCCTCACTGAGACCTGTCTCTTCCTAATAACACAGCTTGCTCTGCCTGCCCTTTGCAGTGCTAGCACAGATGATAACCTTCACTCATTCCCCCCAGCCTACTGATCGTTGGCAGGGAGTTTGATTAGTCCTCGTTTAGTGAAGCCATTTCCAGGTTCTCCCTCTATCAACCACCATCACTCAGTAATCTCATCTCTTTTAAGTATCATTCACTCTGTATGTCATTGCTATTGTCCACTTAACTCTAGGACTTTCTGCTCTCTTCTCTGGGGAGTTCAATACCTTGCTTAATCTTTTCCTCCTCAACTCCTGCCCCTAAACTAGTAGATTTCTGCACACATATTGGCACTATTTTATGCAACTACCCTCACAATTCCTCAACTTTTCATCTGCCATCATCATCATCCCTCCTCCCTTGATCCCTCGGAAAAGCTCATAACCTACCCCTGCTGCTTCCTTCCTAGTTTTACACTTTAAATTCCTCCCATACTTTCATGTAACACTAAACCTGTTGACACTGGATCTATCTCCTGATTTCAGACATTTTCACTTACTGTCCTCCATGCATGGGATGCTCCTCCATCTCATCTCTACCTAGCTTCCTTCAAGTTCTAGATAAAATCTTGTCTTCTACAGGAAACCTTTTCTCATCTCCTTTAATGCTAATACATTAACACATTCCCTATTATCTCCAATATATCTTGTACATAGCTTGTTTGTATGTGGATATCTGCATGTGGTCTCTTCATTAAATTGTGAGGTCTTTGAGAGTAGTAACTTATCTTTAGTTTTTCTTTCCATCACATTTAGCAGAGGACTTGGAATATAGTAGGTACTTAATGAATGTTTATTAATTTACAGAGTGAATTGTTTATTAAGTCACCCAAGTTAAAAAGCTAGTAATTGATTAAGTTCATTAATAAATTGATTAATAGTAAACTGATAATTTGATTCCAGTTCCTCTCATTTAAAGTCATGTATTTTTCCAGTCAATTCCCCAACAAACATTTATTAAATGAGTATTACGTGCCAGGTGTTATCCTAAAAGTTGGAGATACAAAGAAGGGCAAAAGTAGTCCCTATCCTCAACCAGCTCATAATACAATGGAAGAGACAAGCACAAAAATAACTAGATCCGTACTAGATATATTCATAGTAGATGGAAGGTAATCTCAAAAGGAAAGGCATTAACATTTGGCATTGGGGGAGTGTCTAGGAAAGATCTTTTGCAGAGTATGAGTTAAATATTGAAAGAAACCCAGGAAAATAAATGGTAAGGTTAAGGAGGGGAGAATATTCCTGGTATGGGGCATAGCCAGTGCAAATATGTAAAAATCCAGTTGATTTTAATTAAAGCTAAGGAATTTGGTGGTAATAAACTGATCTAAGTGTATAGGATATTTTATTTGCAGTTATGAGTCATTTAATTATCCTGTTATTTAGCCAAATAAGAAACCAGTAGGGATTAACGCATATTCTGAAATTGTGAACGTAGATTCATAGTTCAGGCAAGTCTATTCAGTTTGAAACTGCATTTCTATCTTTGTCCAGCAGTGAATAAATCATAATACTTTTCCACTTAAATATATCAACAACTGTTCATTTTATGGCATGTTTTAAGTGTATTATCAATATTTTCATATGAGCATAATGTTTTAATTATGCCGGTTATCTATTTATTTTATGTATGTATGTATGTTTGCATGTTATACTTGATAGCCTGATAAAATGTTGAAAATTCTTCCTGAATTCTAGGTTCCTCTTGAGAATGCTTAAAATAAATTTCTGGTGAAGAAACTATAAGCTTTTTTTCTTTGTCTCTCTTAATTTTGAATGATTACTATTATTTTTGACAGATATAGTTGAATTCTTAGGTCATGACAGTATTGTGTAAAAGTTAAATTAGTAAAATGGAGAAGCAATCGTTTATTTAAAGCAAGCATTAGTCTTTGTAACATTTCTGGGAAATGTGGAGAGAATACTTATAGAAAGTAGCACAGGTAGAGTTTTAACCACAGATGGGTTATTTTTTAGCTACTTTGTGTATAGTTGTTAGTAATAGTTTAGCGATTTTTTTTTTAACAATTCATAGAGCAATTTCAGCAACATTGTAAAAATTGGATTCGCAATTATATTAGCCCTCTAAATTTTTTTCCACTTCTAGTTAGGAATCACAGAAAAAGAGAAGCTATTCTAATACTTATTTTATCATACTCTAACCAGTGACTAAACTTTCATGCATAGAAGTTATCGTCAGTATGTCGAATTGTTGTTGTAATAAAATCTTCTGAACGTGAGGGCCCTTTTAGAGAGGAATTTTTGAAGTGTTACTTACATCATCTTTTTCACCTACATTAATTTGTAAATCAAGTATAAATTAAGCAGCTACAAGTTGTGTTTAGCACATAAAGACCTCACAAATGAAAGCAGAAATATTTATATCATTTATTGATTTTAATAAAAACATTTAATAAAAGACTATTAAAGAATGACTAAAATTAGAAGCTAAATAACTCAATTCTCAGGAATTTGGGGTTCAGAGAACAAATTAAAGAATAGATCATTTCATCAAAGAAAATAGTAACAGTAAAACTGCATGCCAAAATCTGTGAAATATTGCCAAAACAATCCTTAGAAGAAAATGCATATCTGCAACAAAGTTAAAAAGTTAGACCTACAATTAAAAAACAAGAAAGAAAACTAACAAATTTATAAAACCTAAACACCAAATTCTCTAAGTTTGAAACATTATCAAAATTGAAAGAAAAAAAGACAAATAGAGATTGGAGCTGGGTTTTTTCTTAACCAAAACTAAAACAATAGGTAAACCATTAACTAATATTTTAAAAACAAGGAAAAATGGTAGGTTATAGTAACATTGTGGTTTGTTCTAATACAAATTAAAATGTGATCATTTCTGAAGAGAAGCAAAGCACGATAGAAATAAGAGGTTCATGTATTTAGGAAGACTGAGTGCAGCCAGTATTTTGCCTCTTTTTTCTTTTTGACATTACCTATGATTGATTTGATGCAGAGAGGTCCAGGGAAAGAACTTTCTCAGCTAACGCAGGTCTTTCCCTCCCTGTGAGAGTTGCATGGGGAACTGAGAGATTAAGTGATTATGCTCATCATCACAGAATTATTTGTGTAGGAGGCCGTATTGGATCTGTTACTCTTGGTCTTAGCTCTCTACCACTATGCCAAACTTACTCCCTTTTTAATCTGTTAACTGTGAGTTCATAGTATCCAAATAATTGATTACTTCAGTGAATGAATAAAAAAAAAGCATTTATTAAGCACTTAATATGTACAGAATACAGTTGTGCTCAGTGCTGGAGATACAAATAGAAAAGCAAGACTGACTCTGAAGGAGCTGCGATTCTAAAATGTAAGAAAACGCATACAGGATGTTATAGTCTTAAATCAGATGGAAAGGTCTAGTGTGCCTTAGGGTGGGGTGGAAATGCATCTTCCTCAATGTCTTTTCCTTTGATAAAACCATATCCATTTCTGATGAGGAGGCATTGACAGTATCAGGAACTTGGGTGAGAAATTTCTCTTCTGGGTCTTAGTCTTTGCTGAGGAGAGAAGGAGGAATAGTACTTGCAGAGGCAAATAAGCAGCTTCCATCTCTGTAAAGGTATTTCCCTGGGTAATGACAATGAGCTGGAGCTCTTGGGAAGTATATAATTTCTGGAACTTGTAGGCTTACCTGTGAATCATTGGCATTTTGTCAGTGATTGGTATTGGTGAGTTTTGGGGATTTGTCTGCTTCTTCACAAGGGTTGCCTTGTGAAGGGATGACTACAGAATACTATTGATCACCCTCTTCCTCTTGATAATTTTTTTTCTAAGTTTTTGAGGCAGTATTCTTTCGTGGTTCTCCTACATATCTAACCCCTACCTCTCAGTAGCTTTTCATCTAAGTCATGCCTAACAACTGACCTGGATCCTCTTCCTTCTCCTTCTGTGCTATTTTATTTGGTGATCTCGTCTCCCATGTATTCAATCATCATCTCTATGCTGATGATTCTCAGATCTCTTTATCCATAATTCTAATCTCTCCACTGACCTCAAGTCTCCCATCTTCAAGAGTTTATTAGGCATTTTGAACTGGGTGTTCTGTAAAACTAAACATATCTCCCTTTACCCACTCCCAGTCTTGCAGGCTCACAACTTAGATGCCATCCTTGATTCTTCACTCTCACATATCCAATCTCTGGCCAAGGCCTGCTAATTTCACCTTTGCAACATTTCTCAAATGTGACCTCTTCCTTCCTGATGCTGCCACTACTGTTTTGAACCCTCATTTTTTCATGCTTAGGCTATTGATATAGTGACTATTATTAGTCTCTTCCCACTCCATTCCATTGTTTATTTAACCACCAAAGTGATTGATCAGATCCAACTGTGCCATCCATTATTCAAAAAACCCCAGCAACTCTGTAATCTCCAAGTTTAAGTATAAAACCTTCTGTTTGTCGTTCAAAGTTCATTACAACCTAAGAACAATCTCCCTTCCTTCCCCAACCTTTTTACATTATACCCTTGATACTCATGGTCCATACAGTGACACTGACATTGTTTTTTTTTTTACAAAGAAGGAACTCAGTCTCTTAGTTTCCAGGCATTGTTATTGGATATCCTTCGTGCCTAGAATGTTCTCTCTCTCCTTCGTCTCTGCCTCCTGACTTCCTTCAATCCTAGTTAAAATTACACAGTTAAAAAAAAGTGAGCATACCTTTTTCCCCTTTAATTCTATTGCCTTTTCTCCGAAGATTATTTCCTATTTATCCTATTTAGAGTTTGTGCACAATTGTTTGTATGTTGTCTTCATTGTTATTGTGAGCTCCTATAGGGCAGGAACTGTCTTTTCCCTTTCTTTGTATCCCTAGTACTCAATCCAGTGTTTGACATGTAATGGAAATTAAAAAATGCTTATTTACTGACAATTATCTAAGGAGAGTTGCTGTTCCTGAGGCTTTGGGGCACACAGGCCCTATGGTTTCCTCCTTTGTTTTGATAGGAAGTGGCAGGTGTTGTTAATCTGCATGTGCTCCTCTTCTCCTTCCCCCTTTCACTACACAACACACACCTCCAGCTTCCATCAGGACTCCTTGTTACTCTAAGCAGTTTGAGCTGCTTATTCCTGTGGTGGTACCTGATGTTACTTGTAAAGATGACATGACCCTTTTCTGCAAGGGTTGCTTCCCTGGGTAATTGCTATCAGGGCCAGCCTGGAAGACTTAACTGTGGTTTGAACCCTTTAGGAGAGAATTTTGAACCAAAACATAATTTAAAGTGATCATTTCAATTCATTGTTCCTGGCCAATGAAAGAAATGGTCCTCCAAGATTATTCTAAAGCTCATTAGTGAGAATTGGAGGTGGCTGGTATGCATAGTGCTAAATAATAATGTACCAATATAAGTGGTAAAGGATTGACTAGATATAACTATGGAAGGAAGATGTTCCATATATGGCCCACTTAACTGAGCTGAATATTAGTCTAAGTAGTAGGTTTTCTTTGGGAGGGAAAAGCAATGTCTACAATTTTCCCAGTATGTGTAAAAATGTACATCAAATAATTTTTATATCCATTATGCCTCACAGTATTTTATCTGTTGAGTCACCACAGTTGAGATGTTTAGAGAAGAGTATCAAATGAATCAAAAGATGAAAAATAACTTATGTTAAAGACATTACATTTTACTGAGAGAAGAAAAGGCAAAGGGGATAACCTAATTGCTTTCTTAAATAGAGAGGTCTAAGTATATGGTAAACACTGGAGTGAGCTACCAAGATAGGTAGATAGGTAAACGGATGCTCTATTTATTAATAGCTTTAAGATGAAATTATCTGTTTAACCTAGATTCTGTTTAATAGAATTTTTTTCTATTTAATTCCTTGTGGCCTTCTCTTCAAGACAGGCCTATCTGTGTATTAGTTTGTATTAATTAGTTGTTAGTAGAATTTTTTAGAAAGTGAAATACTTAATGGACATTGCTCTGGTAAAATATCTAAGGTGGGTTGACATGATCATGGGTATTGATGGTGATAGTTATAACCTGACACTAGTGTTTTCTGGTGCCTTTTTGAAAGAATTATTATATGTGATAAGTAGTATCAATGTGATACAATCCTGATTTATATATTCAGGCAGTCAACAAACATTCATTGTTTACTATGTGCCAGGCATTGCTGCCAAAAGCAATATTTTGAAGGCTATTTTAAATGTCCTGTGATTTTTAAATATTAATAAGTTGTCTGGTTGTCATGTTTTAAAAACTTAGCCTGGTAATTTGATCCTTCAGTTGGAACAGTTGAACTGTGAGATGATGTTGTGTGGGGGAAGTGGTCATATTCCTTAAATCTTTTTGCTCAGTCCTTCTCATTGTAACTTCATCAAAAAGCTGCTACTAGTCATCTTGTTCTGTTTCAGCTTTAAGTTATCTTAAAATAGGAATTCCTAGTCATTCTTTTGAAAGAATGGCAGTCTCTGTTCCACAGTATCAGAATGTTCCCCCACACTGAAAGCATTAGACAGAAGCTAGCTTGTGTGAGATTTATGTTAGTGGTAGATGATTGAATTATTGGATCCTCAAGTTCTCGTAGTTTTTAAGTTTCTGCAATTTCAGTTTAAGGAGTGGGACTAGAGGATCAGAGGGCTGTAGTGTATTGCTTGAGGCTATATATGTTTTTCTTTATAACAAACATTAAATTTCAGATACTCTCTGGGAACAGTTGTCATGAGAGTATTCCTTGGATTAAATCACCCTAGTAGCAGTTGTACCTAGGTCAAAAAGATAGATAGCAAAATGGTGGTATATACCACTCTGTACTGACGTTTCACAGTATACGCATACCCTACCCAGGTTGACTTTGTAGCTAATGAGGCTCAAATCCCTGTGTTGAGAATATGGAATAGTTGCTTTCTCATCTCATCAGTATGACTCTTCATATGTGCACTCAATATACTCATCTATTATATCCTTTAAAAGCTTTGGATAGAAGAAAAATAGGGTATCATTTGTCTTTCAGGGGTTTTTTTGGTAGGTAAGAGATTTTCTTCTTCTCTTTGTCAGTATGCCAAGGACCCATGGTTTTGTCACTCTGGAGCTTCAATCTTTGCCCATTACAATGGATTGTAATTTACAGTCTTTGAAAGTTTTCTCTGCTCAAGTTACATGACTTGACCAGGATCATACAACTAATAAATGTTAAAGGTAGGATTTGGATCAAGGTCTCCCTAACTCCAGAGGCTATCATTCTGTCTAGAAAAACTCACTGGCCTTGTAACAACATATTATTACTACATTTTGCAATATATAAAATTACTATTTTCACTTATCCTCCTGTGATTATCTATCTAGGCAAGTTTTCGAGCAGCAGAGTAGATTTTTTCCAGGATGATAGACCTTGACATAATTTATTCTCACTGTTTTAACTCTTCAAGCCATGATTTCTGTCAGTGGTACAACAAAACAGGATTTTTGCAGAAGGTGGAATAATGTGTTTATGGTATTATTGGATAGAATTGATATCAGCTAAGTCACAGATCTGTGTAAGTATTATTATTATTATTATTATTTTTTTTTTTTTAGGAGGAACAAAACAGAGGCAAACCAAATTGGGAGCACCTAAATGAAGATTTACACGTACTAATCACTGTGGAAGATGCTCAGAATAGAGCAGAGATCAAACTGAAGAGAGCTGTTGAAGAAGTAAAAAAATTATTGGTACCTGCAGTAAGTAATAGTTTTTAGATATTTCTTGTAGAATCTTTCCATTTGATTCCTGAGCTGTCAATTTCTAGTCCACTTAATGTTGGTAAAATGGAATGGCATTTTGATATTCCTCCAATGTGAATAATTCTCTTTTGTGCAATACTATTTATAGAGAAATGTTGATTTCTTTGTTAGGGAAGGTAAAGGGGATTTATGTTTCATTAAGGGTATTTTATTTATCAGATCACATAAGCATTGGGTACACCTTATACCTAAAAAGGTTGGTTTAATTAACTATGACTGTCTTAAAATTGCCTAACCTTTCACTCTTCTTCTCTAAGGGATACCTGAATTTTATTCATTGGGGAGGGCAGAAGTGGACATAACAGATAACAGCTTTTTAGATAACTGTATTAAATGATTTCAGACTGCTTAGTAATAGATGAAGACTGTACCAACATTTTATTCAAAAATATTAAATGTACTTTTAGTACAACATTTAATATAATTTAGTATTAAATATTGTACTTTACTGTAAATGGGTAACTGCAGAACTACAATTGAACATATTTGAAAATTGTCTTCTCACTTTCAGCTTGAGTATTGAAGTCAGTATAAATTGTATGGAAAACTTAATTACTGAGGCAATTTTTGTCAGTTATTATCTTGGAGTATCTTACGTAAGGCCTTTAAATATAACGTCTTACCATTTGTCCAAGTGAATAAACATCTTTGCTTTAAAAGAAGGTTAAGGAATAATAATCTTGATATACATCTGAGTCTTTATACTGTTCAATAGATAAATAGCTGTCAGTTCTTATATTTATTAAAGAATAAAGAATTTTTCTTCACCTGGATTAATTAGCCTGATGACTAATTCGTTCATTGATTTTTTTTTTGTTTGTTTGTTTAGTGGTTATTTATTTATTTTTGAGCTTTGGGTTTTGTGCCCTCTACTCAGAATGGCAGAGCAGAGATGAGGTGTGCATACCAGGACCGTTATTGCATGATGATAACTTTTTTTCCAATGATGGTCTTTCTGAGGCATGGTTCATAAGTCTGAGAAGTCCAAGAATAGCATATCCAAGTAGGAAATATGTAATGGGGGTTGGGGGACATGAAATCCCAGGCTGTCACTTAAGGAGGTGGTTTGCACTGGCCTATCCTCATTTTCTTCTTGGTTTTGCTACTTTGTGACTTCTCTCACTTTTCCCCGTGATTCCACATTGGGCCCTTGCCCTCTCTTTTCCCCTTCTCCTTGCTTTTCAGCTTGTTTTCTATGTTATATTCCCTGATAGAATATAAACTCCTTGAAGACAGGGATTTTTTTTTTTTTTGTATATTTGTGTCATCATCAGTTAGCACAGGGTAAATATTAGATGTTTATTGACTATTTGGGCACTTGTTTGCATGGCAGTATGAGAGGCATTTTGGAGACTTAAGATTATAGTTTTGACTTTTAGTGTAGCTTATGTCAGAATAATGTTAATGCCAACCAATGTAGCTATTAAGTTGCTACAATTTGTTGATTGAAAAAATGATTGCACATAGCTGTCATAAATTCAGTAAATTACAAATGAATTTGTATTTATTAAATGACAATTATATCTATATAAATCATATTTGAAAAATATTCTCCTGTCCTTTGTGTGAAAAATATCTTGGGTGTGAGATATTTATTCAGACTACTAAATAGAGCTTTGCTTATGTAACTGTCAGTACATAAATTTGCAGGTCCTTATGTTAATTCCAAAGCCCACAGATTAGCAACTACTTGGTTAGATCAGGTTGTTCATTTGTGTCCAACTCTTCATGACCCCATTTGGGATTTTCTTGGCCACATACTGAACTGATTTGCTATTTCCTTCTCCAACTCATTTTTTACATATGAGGAATTGAGGTATACAGTGTTAAGTGACTTTCCCAGGGTCACATAGTTAGTGTCTGGGGCTGGATTTGAATTCAAGTCTTCCTAACTCCAAGCCCAGTGCTCTTAATCTATTGTGGCACCTCACTGCCCATAGAGCAGATTATTATAATCAAAAATCCCTTTCATTTGTAATCTTAGAATAATATTATGATTCCTACTCATTAGTATACTATAATCTTTTTAATCACACAGGCCAGTAAAACAAACTTGAAACCTTTGACTCATCTCTCTTCTTTCTATTTTTCCTTTATCTGGTCAGTTTCCAAGTTTTTCTTTGAAATATCCTCAAAAATAGCCATTCCTTTCTCTCCATTCCCAGTCTCACTAATCTGATGGTAATCCTAGATATTTATAGCAGTTTTTGAGTTTTCAGAAAGACTATGTATTTTAACTTATGCATGAAATACCTTCTTTGTGTAGGTAACATTGTTTGATGCTGTAGGGAAATTCAGAGTTTAGACAAAGATATTCTGTCTTCATTGAGTTTACAGTCTAGTTTGGAAATACGGTATAAATACGTACAAATAACATGTGTAATGTATGGCATCTGTTCAGGAATGATAAAATCCTTGTGCTGTATGAAGTCAACAACAACTTCCAGATGAAGGTGTTTTAAACAAGATACAGGTTATATGATATGATAAATTGCTGATCTTGGAGTCAGGAAGACTGATTGTCATGGTCACTAGCTGTTTGAGGTACTGATTAGGAGCATAAGTAAGTTAACATGGAGAGTTTACCCAAAAGGCAATGAATAGTTTCATGTAGGTATACGAAGAGCCTGTAACATCTTACCAGCCAAGAATCAGCATAAAGAACATTCTGAGAGAGATGCGTAATCAGCATAGTAGGTTGTCTAAAGCAGTGGATGACCCCAGGTGCTTCAGGCAATGTGAAAAAAAGGAAGGTCCCTGAGCATGTTAGATGGGCTTTCTTTGCAGAATATGTGCATGGAAATGGATTATTGTGAATGGTATATGATCCATATTGTTGGGAGCCATTAAGTTTGACAAAGAACTTTATATGTATTAGCTGATTAGATCCTCAGAGCCATTCTGTGAGTCAAGTGCTGTCATTTCCATCCCTTTCTTACAGATGAGTAAACTGAGGCTCACAGAGATTAAATGATTTGTGTGTGA
Organism: Bettongia penicillata ogilbyi; assembly: GCA_023548195.1. Classification (NCBI taxonomy): domain Eukaryota; kingdom Metazoa; phylum Chordata; class Mammalia; order Diprotodontia; family Potoroidae; genus Bettongia; species Bettongia penicillata. The sequence continues at coordinate 14,202,556 of JAJHZJ010000314.1, forward strand.
TTGCTTAGCTCATCAGTGTCAGGGCAGAATTGGAACCCAGGTGGACTATTATCCTTAGTGGACATGAAGCTCATTCATGTTATATGAGTGTTGATGTTGTAGTGAAGTCTGTTTGGAATGTTGTAGTGATATTAGTGTAGCCTGATAATGTCAGCTACTGTACACGTATATGGAGTCTGCTTGTACTTAAATAAACATTTATTAACATCAGATAGTTTTCTATTTTTATTCATTTCTTCACTGATCTCCTCAACACACCCCATGCTGCTGGAATAGGGCAGTGACTTCAGGGAACTTAAAGCTAGGGAAAGGAGATGGATATTATTTTATCCATAAAGTCAGAGGTGTTGCCACCACCATCATGGGGAAGTCTTCCAACTGCCTTTTCCTTCCCAATTCCAAATGTATACGTTAGGCTGAGATTTCTTTTCCTTAGCAGGGCAGCTTTTGAAAAGTTTTTGAGGGACAGGGCAGTGTGAGTAGTATCATCAATTTAAAACTGAAGGGATTTTAGAGTTCATCTAGTTCAAACCTTTGTTTATTAAATAAAAATAATTGGGGGATGGGGAGGAAAGCAATACCAGATTCTAATCAGTGCCTTTTCTCTCACAATTATTAGAAGTTTATTGAGACCCTCCCTTATTTAATACTACTGTGACATTCTTTTATAAGAGTGCTGCCAAATTTGCTGCCGGGATGTGAACTAATTTCCAATACTTTTACTAAAAGGAAATTTATATAGGGAAAAGTAGTACTTTTTTTCCCTGAGCAATCATTTGGGCCATCCCCAGACCCACTTTTCCAGCCTCTTTTAACTTATTCATTATTGATTGAATCTATTAATAATAGCTACCATTTATATAACATGTTAAGGTTTGCGTAGCACTTTACATATATTGCATGTTTGATCCTGACAACTATCCTACAGTGTAAGTACTATTATTCTCTTTTTGGAGATGAGGAAACAGGTCTGAGAGAGTGTTAGGGTCATACAATATTTACATCAAGTTTGGTTTTAAATTACATTAGGGTTGGTTCAGGCTACATACAGTTTAAATGGAAGGTGATGTTTGCCTTCTCAGAGGACCTTGACATCTTGAAGGTGAAGCCATGACTTGCAAATGAAATGAATTTAAGTGAGGGAGGGTTGTGCAAAGTCACCACACTCACTTTTTCCTCCAGAGCTATCTAGGTCCAGTGGCCAGATACAGATTCAGGATAACTGAGGATGGACCTAGATTCAGTGGGAGATCTTGGCCTTTTTAAGCTAGCATCTTTAACAGGTCTCAGTTTGACTGAGATGATGCCCAATTAGTGATTAAAGCTAGGTAAGAAATAAGGTAGAGAATGACCTCTTTACCTAATTAGGAAAAAAAAATGGAAGGGGAAGACCCTCAGGATTTCTAGTCAAAACAGAAACAATTGCAGCACCAAAAGTGTCAATGCCCTAGGCAGCACTCTGGGACTTAACGTTAGCAAAGAAGTTGCCAAATCTGTCTTTGGAGACAGTTTCCTCACAAGCTGAGTTCCAATGACCAAAATAAACAAGTACTGCCTCTGCAGTAGGTATGTATCTTGTTTTCTAGATTCTGCTGTCCTCATCAATTCATATAAGTTTTCCCATGTTTTTTGAATATTTCATTATAGCCATGTAATTAATCCAGCCATTCTCAATCTTTGGGCATCTGCTTTTTTTTCTTGTTTTTATTACCACAGAGATTGCCATTAAAAATATTTTAGTGTGGAGAGGAACCATCTCTCAACTCTGTGGAGTTAATGACTAGCAGTGGGTCTATGGAATAAAAGAATTTAAGTATTTCTACTATTTTTTAAACATAATTCCTGCTAGTTTTCTGAAATGACCTGAACAGTTCACAGTTTCGCTCGTTACTATACCAATATGCCCACATTTCCAGATTCCCTCCAACATTGACACTACATACTTTTCAAAAATTTATACCAATTTTCTAGGTGTGAGATGAAATCCCAGTTACTTTGATTTGTCTTAGTGATTTGGAGCAGTCTTTCACATGACTCATAAATTAGTTATGTGGCTAATCATAGTTAATTCATATCCACTTAAACATTGGGGAATTACTTGTTTTACATATTTGTATTAATTCCCTGTGTATATCTTAGATAGTAGAACTTCATCCAGAATATTTGTTACAATGACTCCCTGTACCTTATCTACATTTCCCTTTCTCATTCTTTCTGCATATGTTTATGTAAAAACTTTCAAATTTATTCATAATAAAAATTATTATTCTGTCTTTTTTGATTCTCTATATCCCTTGCTTGGTTAAGACCTCTCCATGTTGCAAAGACCAAATAAAGTACCAGATTGTCTTTGTTTCATGTTGCAATTTTTAAAAAGTACTATGGAGATACTTTGGTTTTGCATCACTGAAATTTTCCCATGTATCCCTCCAATATTTTCTTCCAGAGAGCCATCTCACATAATTTTTTTTAAAAATGCATTAAAGAAAAATGAGTAAAAATGATCAAGATAATGAAAAAATTTTGAAACAATAAGTTAATGTTCCATCATTTCTCGGTTCTGAGGAGGAGGAGAGAACTTGAAATATTTTCTCATATCTTTTACCCATGGCTGTCCTTGTTTTTGCAACATTTATTTTTGTTTTGTGACATTGAGTCTTGCTATTTACATTATTGCTATTATAATGCATACATTTTCTTCTGAATTTACTTGCTTCATTTTGCATTAGCTCATGTGATTCTTTCCATCCTTTTCTGTTTTCATATTTGTCATTTCTTACACAGTAACCTTCCTTTACTACTTGTAATGTACTACTTTTTTTTAAACCATTGCCCAAATCTATGAAGAATCTGTACTTTGTTTCCAGTTCCACAAAAAAAAAATGCTGCTATAAATATTTTAATGTTTATGGGGCCTTTCTTTTTATTAATTACCACTTTAATGGTATACACCTAGTAGTGGAATCTTTTTGTCAGAGTATAGGTGTTTAATCATGCTGTTTGCATGATTTGGAATTATTTTCTAAATATTTAATCTTAATTCACAGTTCCTCCAGTAGTGTATTGGTGTGTCTGCCATCTTTCTACAATATCTTGATCGACTCTTCTCATCTTTTATGTTGCCATTATGCTGGTAAAACCCATCAGCATTGTTTTCATTTATATTTCTCTTAATATTACTTATCTGGAGATTGTTAATATTTTGGGTTTTTTTTTTTTCTAGAGTTGTTTATTTTTATTCTTTGCCTAGCATTTGTGACCTTTAATATTAGTTTGGTGTATCTATTTTGAGATTATTTTGGAATATGGTATAACAGGTCCATCTAAATCTTATTTCTGCCAAACTGCTTCTTAGTCTTCCTAACAGTTCTTTTTGAGCCCTGAATTTTCCCACAGGGTATTTTCCTGCATGTAGAATGTAATCTCATTTGGAGCAGGAGTTATTTAATTATTTATTCTTGGCTTATCTCCATGATGTCTAGAAACATAATAGAAACTTAATAATTAACTTGTTGATTGATTAATTGGGTTTAAAGAAGACTGAAAGTTGTTTCTGGTTCTTCCTTAATCTGTTAGAAAAAAATAAACAGCACTTTGGATTTTCAATGGGATTATCAGTTAATGGGGGGGAGGGGTGTGTGTGTGTTATACTTCCATTAGATTCAGTTTTATATTTCAACCTTTTCTTTCTTCCCTCAAGTGGGAGAATAGATTTTAGAGAGCATCCAAGTATATATAGTAAAGTGTAATAGGAGTTTTCATCTTTTAAAAATTACTTTTTTGACTATATGCATTCAGTATAACTCAGAGTAAGGTCCTTTAAAAAGGATTTGGCTGTAGTGACTGGGAAATGAACTAACCATGTTTCTGTTTCCTTTCTTAGTTATTGGTTGAGAGGAATGAGATAGGCCCGATATGTATGCAAAGGTGTTTAGAATGAGAATGGACCTGAGCAGTTACTTTTTATTAAACAAAATAAAATAGAGAAAAGTTAAATGATGGCTCCAGCTCCAATATTTTTTTCTACTTCCCTATATGCTATTATATAAGGGACACATTGGCCAGAAATCCCTCTTTACTCCAAAACGGTATTGTTTTATCAGTTTGTTTCTTACAACAAAAAGCATTGTCTTATATCAACTCTTCACTGAAATTAATGAGATGTGGGGGCCCTTGCTTAAAAAACACATGCACAGAAAAGAAAGAAGAGAAAACTTAGACATAGAGGTGTGTACGAATTTTCCTGTCCCAAAAGGTTAATATCAGAGTGGCTTCTGCCCAGTTTCCTTAAATCATACCTAGCACAAATGGATCAGACAAATTATACTGTCTGCACATTACTCTTTATTATGCTGTCAGGGGCAGCAGAGAAGAGATAAAAAGGAAACAAATTTTGAAACAAACCAAATCTATTTCTATGCTTGAATTCACATTATTCTGAGGTGCAGTTACATGTAGCTGCTATGCTAATTATATATATATATAAAGACCAAAGTAAGGATGTGAGCAGGAAAACAACATTATACAATCTCAGAAATAAATGCTGTCCTATCAATCAGGCAGGATACCAGAAAGCCACTATTAATACTATGAAGAAAAAGCCCCAAAATATTCTTTTTTTCCTTTGGCTAGTCACTTGGGTCTTTTTGTACTCTTAGCACCTAACTTTCAGGGTTGTGAGGATCAAATGACATAAAAATTGTAAAGTATTTTGCACAGTACCTGGCAATTATATACATTTTAGCTATTATTTGGTGAATCACAGTATGACAAGCTTTTTGTGTTAGTTTAGTGATGAAAAATAATATCTTAGTTCTTTATTATTAAAGTATTTAAAAAACTATTTAGTCAATTAAGTGCTGAAGTATGTGCAGTAAAATCAAATCTGTTGAATTTTCCAGTATTTGTACAGGGCTGTAGAATTTAATATTAAACACAAACGTGCCCGTGCACACACACACTTTCAGTGACTTTTGTTAGGTGGTTTTCTTATTTGTATTTGGATCTACTTAATCGTAGTATAAGTCTTTTAAAAAGTTATTTGACTCATTTTATATACTTCAGAATGAGTTGAATAAAAGATATTTAAGTAGAATACTATTTTAACTAGCTTGGTAATACCAAAACAGCTATTCTTTTTAGAGTACTGTGCTTATGATTAGGGCAGATTATGAATTAGAGGGTAATTTTGTTTTTATAAAGCATTTTTTTATCTGCTATTTGGGACTTAATTTTGTTTTTATAAAACATTATACATATGCAAAACAATTGAGATAGGAAGGGCTATACAAAGAATATGTTTAAATCAGCCTCCAAAACAGTGAAAACTGATAGTATAGGCTACATACAATTTTTAATTTTATATACAATATAGTTTTAACTGCATCTGAATACAGCCATCTTAATAAAATCTGCTATAATTTTGTTTTATAAAGTAAATTTGTACTTATGTTTTCATATCATCTGTATTTCCCATTATATCTCTTTCCCTATCCTAGGCAGAAATATCTTGTAATCAAGAAGATAAAAGAAGAAAAATTCAACAAAACTAACCATTATATCGAAACAGTCAAGCCAAAGGGCAAATGGATTCTTCTTATATACCCCTTTTTTCAGGACCAGTTTATTATAATTTCACAGTATTTGGTATTTTCTTGAACTAGAAGCCTATAAATGTGTCTCTTACTCTGGAAGTATATGGTAGACACCAGTCCCTTGCTATTGAATATTATATATTCCTTTTTTCTTAATAAATAATCTCATTCCTAGTCTGGGTATCTCCCAGATCCACATAGTAACTAGCCATACTCATTTCCTGATCTAATGGAGAATATTCTCTCATCATTGTCTTGGCTTTTCTTCATATTTGCAGAGGACATAGAAAAATCACCTCCTGGCCTTGTCACCTTAGCCCTTCTATACTTTTAATAATCTTAAAACTGCCTTTCTAGTCTTCTCTTGCTCTTTACTCTCCTCTATACACTGTTACTCAACTAACTACTCTTTTTAGAGACAGTACTCCATCTTTTAACTCCTTATCTCTTACTGTACCAGAAATGTGCTTCCTCTTCGCTTCCACTTCTTGCATTCTTCAAGATTTAACTCATATCCAACTTGTAAAAAATTCCCTATCCTCTTTGTACTAGTAGTACCTTCCTGCAGGATATAGTTTATATATATTTATCCAGATGTTGTATCTCTCAACAAAATGTGAGTTCTTTGAGATCACAGACTATAAGTTGTTTTGTTTTACATTTCCAGTGTTTAACACATAGTAGATACTTAGATTTTTATTAAAAGACCTATAAATTTACATACCAATATCACCTAGGAGCCAAATCCTTTCTCTCTTCCGACAGACTTCTCCATCTCTCCAAATCCCTAGTTTCATCTAGCGTCTGTCTCTGTATTTTAACTTTACCATAGCTTTGGTGTCCTTCCAAATTCTCACATCTGGGGTAGACATCCATTACCTCTAAGGAGATGTTACTCTCAGGAGAAAATTACTCAATTCTGCTATGTTCTCTAGTGTTTTCTTCAGTTCTAAGCATCATGACTTAAGAGGGACATCCCCAAACTGGAAATCGTTGAGAGGAGGAGAACCTTGAGTCTGTGATGTAAAGATTATTCGAAAGAATTGTTCATATCTGGTCTATAAAAAAGATTCAGATGGGTCATGACTATCATATTCAGGTGTTTGAAGAATTGTCATATGGAAGAGAGATTGGGTGGGGTGGTTGTTGTTGTGGTTGTATTTTGGCCAGGAGTGAGGGCTCAGAAGGAATGGGTGGAAGTTGCAAATGATCAAATTTAGCAAATTCTACCTAATATTTAAAGAACAATGTGTCTCAATATAGTTCCTTCATGGCAGAAATACAATTTTGATAACTAAAGTAGGAAGAGCAAAAAAGAGAAAGAAAACTAGAGAACAATTCACTAATGGATATCGATTCAAAAAAATTTTAATGTAGTAAACTAGCATGGAAACGACAGCAATATATCACTAAGATCGTACACAATGACCAATTGGGATTTATGCTGGGAATGCAGGCCTGGTTTAATATTAGGAAAACTAAAACTGACCATGTCAGTAACAAAAATTATATATAATTATATGTGTAATCATCAGTATATACAGAAAAAAAGCTTTTGACAAAATACAACTCATTTCTGTTAAAAATATTAGAAACCATAGGAATAAGTGGCACATTTCTTAAACTAAGTAGTATCTACCTAAAACCAGGCCTTATCTATAACAATGATAAATTAGAAACCTTACTATTAATACCAGGTTGAAGCAAGGATGTTTATTTTCACCAGTGTTACTCAGTATTGTGCTAGAAATGGTAACTGTAGCAATAAGATAAGAAAAAGAATTTGAAGGAATAAGAATAGGCATCAAGGGAACAAAATTATCAAAACTCTGCAGACAATATAATATACTTACAGAACCCTAGAGAATCAACTAAAAGCTAATTGCAACAATTAACAACTTTAGCAAAGCTGCAGGATATAAGCCACACGGATCTATGTAATATCAACAAAACCGTACAGGAAGAAATAGAGAAATTCCATTTAAAGTAACTACAGATAGTAGACGATTCTTGGGAATCTACCTGTCAAGATATATTTAAGAACTATATGAACACAATTACAAAACACTTTAAGCACAAAGACATCTAAACAATTGAAGAAATATTAATTGCTTGTGGGTAGGCTGAGTCATAAAAAAAATGACAACTCTACCAAAATTAATGTACTTATTCAGTGCTATACCAATCCAGCTTCCAAAGAATTATTTGGTAGAGCTAGAAAAAAAAAAAACATAATTCCCAAAAATAAGAGCCATTCTCAAATTGATGAATGGGCTGTTTTCAAATGAAGAAATCAAAGTTATCTATAATCATATGAAAAAATTCTCTAAATTACTACTGATTAGGGAAATGCAGATTAAAAAGACTGTGAAGTACCATGTCACACCTATCAGATTGGCTAATAGGACAAAAAAGACAAATGATGGATGTGGGAAAGTTGGGGCACTAATGCACTGTTGGTGGAGTTGTAAACTGATCTAACCATTCTGGGGAGCTAGGAAGGAGTTAGTTAGAATTGTGCCCAAGACTTATAAACCTGTGCATGCCCTGTTACCCAGCAATACCACTACTAGTTCTGTATCCCAGAGTGGTCAAAGAAAAGGGAAAAGACGCTAAATGCACAAAAATACGAAAAATACTCTTTTTTGTGGTGGCAAAGAATTAGACGTTGAGAGGATGCCCATCAATTGGAGAATGCCTGAAAGTTGTGGTATGTGATTGTGATAGACTACTGCTATTTTGTAAGAAGCAATGAAGGGAAACCTGGGAAGACTTTTATGAACTAATGCAAAGTGAAGACAGCCAGAGCCAGGAGAACATTGTACAGTAATAGTAATACTATATCAATGATCGTTTGTGATAGGCTTGGCTACTCTGATCAGTGCAGTGATCCATGACAATTCCAAAGGATTCATGGTGAAAAATGCTGTTTGCCTCCAGAGGAGATCCAATGGAATTCTGCGTATTAATTAAAGCATATTAGTTTTCACTTTATGTTTCTTGTTTCTTTTTCAGAGAGGGAAGGGGAGGACTTATTCTTTATCAAGGAGGTGATATGGTTAGAGCTCTCTGTTTTAGGGAGTATCTATTTGGTGAGCGTATGGAAGGTGGTTTGGAATGAGGGCATGTTGATGGGTAGGAGATCAATTTAAGGGGTTAATGTTATAGGGCAGATTAGATCTTGTACGTATATGAGTTAGAATGATGTCTAGATGAATGGAGAGAAAGAAATAAGCAATATTGTCAATGTAGAATGAATGAGATTTGGAGACTGGATTATATTTTAAGGAAGAATAAGGAGTTGAGGGTGATTTTAAGGTAACATACCTGAGTGACCACAGAGATGCCAGTACCATCCACAGAAAAGAGAAATTATGATTTCAGGATTTGTGGTGAAAGATTATTAATTCTGTTTTGGATATGTTTCACTTGGATTCTAGGGAGATGTCTAGTCAGAGGAGTCCAGTACTCAGTAATACAGAGTGGGTTCAAGAGAACGATATATCTGGATATATAGAGCTGTGAGACACCAGCATCAAGTACAACTCCAGTAGAGCTGAAGAGTCTAGAGCAGGGGTAGGGAATTTGTGGCCTCAGGGCCACATGTGGCCCTTTTATTAAGGGGATTTTGCAGAAAGATTGTGAATGAGTGGCCAGTCAGGTAGAAGTAAAACCAAGAGAAAACAAGGTCATGAAAACTTAGGGAGGAGAGACTATCGAGGAGAAGGCTGTCAGCAATATGAGATGCCTGAAGATGCCAATATGAGAGTCCTGAAGGAAGAGGACTGGTGGGGGGGAAAGGGCCAGCAACCATGTCACATGATCTTAGTTACCATGGAGAAAGTAATTTCAGTTCTCTTAAGGTCACACAACTGGTGTACCAAAGCAGGACTTGAACTTATTTCTTCATGATTGGGTCTTTCTATCCATCAGGAAATAGCTGCTTCTGACTTATTTACATTAAATGTAATAAATATAACAATAATAATAATAATTAGCATTTATATAATGATGTAAGATTTGCCGAGCTCTTATTCATATTATCTCACTTGATCCTCACATCACTCCTATCAGTTATTATTATACCCATTTTACTGATGAGGAAACAGGATGAGAGAGGTTAAATGACTTGCCCAAGGTTATACAACTAGAAAAGTCTGAGGCAGGATTTAAACTCAGGTCCTTGTAAGTCCATGGTCAATTTTCTATCCACTATGCCGATTAAATCCTTACAGATGTGTAAAATAAAAGTTATTTTTAGTATCAGTATAAAATGAGTTGCCTATTATTGAGTCATTAGATCAGATCATTGAGAATTTATCAAGTCAGGTGCTTTGCCTAGATGCTTGGGATATTTAGGTAAAAACAAACCCGTCCCTTTAGTAAGCTTCCATTCTATGCTTAAGGAAAATTTAGTTCTAAGTAAATACCCATCAAAAGCTTTATTTTTCTCTCACCTTTTTGTATGTACACATGTTAATCTGTTTGTGGATATGTCATAAGGACCTATCTAGTCTAGCAGATTTGTTTTTTCTACTTTGGAAATCATTTTGTGTGTCTTTACTGAAAAGGCAGTGTACAATTTAAAGTCTGAATTTCAAGGAAGTGAAATTCTATATTTAAACTTCATTTCCTTACATGTTCTACCTAAAGTGGGAGATGAACTTCAAGTACTGTCTTCTACATGAAGCCTTTCCTGCTCTCCCAGTTACCATTTTCTTCCCAGACTTCCTCATTTAGTTACTTTGTGTGTATTTACTTTCTATTTATTTTATATGTATATATTGCACATATGTATGATACATTTTATATGAATGTATGTATACATACTTGTCTCAATAGAAACTTCTTGCAAACAGGACTGTGTTTTTTATTCTTTGTGTATTGTATCCCCAGAACATCCCACAGTGCCTCCCACAAAGTGAGTACTTAACAAATGATCCAACTAATTGATTTACTTCTAAGATTATCAAAGTTAGGGAGGAGGATGGAAACCCCACCCACTGGCCATTTAGATAATTGGTAAAGATGAGGTTATAATAATATATTTTTTTTTTAAGGGTGATAGTGTGCTGTGAACATGCCACTGGGTTCTTGAATGCTTTGGCTGTCAGATTATACCAGGCTCCTAACTTATTGAACTACTCAGATTCTACTAACTCAGTAAAATCACTGGCAAACCAAACTTCATGACTCAGAGGACCATTCTGGCTAATTGTGGAGGGGCTTCTCACAAATAAGGATGGTCACTAATAATGATTAAATTTGTGTGTGTGTGTGTTAGATTAAGTTGTTACTTTAGTACATTAAGATTTCTAAAGTGTTTCCCTTTACAACACTCCAATTACACAATTATTTTTAGAAAGAAAACCACTGGGAGATGCCATGGTAGAACTGTGAATTAAACGAAAGTTTTCCCTTTAAAGTACATTGTAAACCTATTCACCAGGTAGACTTGTTTTCTTATTTTAACAATAGCCTATCTATAATCCAATAATCTTCCACCTTTAAATATATGTATAAGCATTAATATTAAATACACCCCCTTAGGGAAACACTTGGTTGCTCTTTTTCTTCATATTTTTTTTTAAGTGTTGCTATGGATTCTTAATGTTTCTTTCTGGCTGAAAATCTTTTTCACAAGTATTACTTTGGGTGGATAGAAATATTGGTGCATTTCCCCATAATCATTTTGTAGAATTTCATCACAAAAAGATATTTTGCTATTTTAATAATAGTCATGTAGGTTTATTTTTTGCCCTTGCAGTGAGGTGATATTTTTAAAAAATTGAGCTTGCATTTCTGAAGATTTCACATGAAGTATAATCATGTCTTTATTTGAAGTTTTATGACAAACAGCAATTGAGTTAACACCATAGGGGCCTTAACTAAGAAATCTGATGTGATGAATTAGTTTGTCATTGACCAGTTAGGACTTTTCTTTAGTTGAGAGCTATTTAATTTTTATTTTCGTCACTATTTTACCGTTTATTTCTTCTTAATCTCTTCAGAGTGAACCATGGCTTGAAATGGTAAGCTTTCTTTCAAAACAATGATTAAATTATAGATATTCAAGATGCATAATACTTTATTTTTTCAGTATAGGTTTTTGCACCACTGTATATTTCAGATCACAGATTTGCACATTACAGCCTGGTGTCCAATCTATTGGTTCAGCAGACAGTATTAAGTACCCAGGGTCACTTTATGTTACATAACTTCTTCCCCTTCGTGCAAAGTCCTTGGATAGATTACCTGAACTCATTACTAGTATACCTTCCTTAACTGCTTCCTCATTCACTTACAGTATGACCTGACAACTTCATTGAAAGTGTTTTCTCCCAAGTTGCCAGTGATTCTTAACTACTTGTCTTGTTTCATTCCTCTTGGTTTGTGGATGCTAGGTTCTTGTTCTCCTTGTCTAATTATGCCTTCTCTAGTCTCTTTTGTCTGTGTTCATTCTTTTCATGTGTACTTAGTGCAAACATTACTAAGACTGTTATGTGTACCCTTTTCTTGTCTGTCATCACTCTCTCGTTATTTCTTTAGGTATTATGATTCAAGTATCTATGAATATCACTCCCACATACGTTATCTTGAGGCCTACTATTTTTTCTTGTTAAATTTTTTTTTCTTTTAAATAGTATTTTATTTTTTTCCAATTACATGTAAAGGCAATTTTAATACTCATTTTTACATAAAAGTTTTGAGTTCCATATTTTCTCCCTCCTTTCCCCTCTCCCTAAGACAGTAAGCAATTTTATATCAGGTATGGTGTACAATCATGTAAAACGTATTTCCTGATTTGTCCTGTTTTGGCATAAGAAACAGAACAAAGGGGAGAAAAACCACAAAAAAAAAAATAAAGTAAAAATAATATGCTTCAATCTTCATTCAGACTTCATCAGCTCTTTGTCTGGATGTGGGTAGCATTTTCCATCATGAGTCTTTTGGATTTGTCTTGGATCATTGTATTGCTGAGAAGAGCTAAGTTAGTCATACTTGATCATCAAACAATGTTGTTGTTATTGTGTACAGTGTTCTCCCGGTTCAGCTCACTTTATTTTGTATCAGTGCATGCTTCTTCAGGTTTTTCTGAAATCTCTCTCTGTTCATCATTTCTTGTAGCACAATATTCCATTACGTTCATATACTACCACTTGGTTAGCCATTCCCCAATTGGTGGGTATCCTCTCAGTTTGCAATTCTTTGCCACCACAAATAGATCTACTATAAATATTTTAGTATATGTAGGTCCTCTTCTCTTTTTTATGATTTTATGATTTCTTTGGGATATAGACCTACTGATATTGCTGGATCAAAGGGCATGTACTATTTGATTGTCTTTTCGGGCATAGTTTTAATTTGCTCTCCAGAATGATTGTATTGGTTCACAACTCCACCAACAATGCATTATTTTTTTCCCCATATCATCTCTAGCATTCATCATTTGTCTTTTTTGTCATTTTAGCCAATCTGATGGGTACAAGGTGACACCTCAGAGCATTTTTTCATATGGCCATAGATGCTTTGATTTCTTCATCTGAAAACTGCCTGTTAATCTCCTTTGACTTTTTATCAATTGGGGAATGACTTGTATTTTTATAAATTTTACTTTGTTCTCTGTATATTTGTTAATTGAGGCCTTTATAAGATATTTGCTGTATAAAAATTATTTCCTAGCTTTCTGCTTTCCTTCTAATCTTGATTGCTTTGGTTGTGTTTGTGTAGAAGTTTTTAAATTTAATATAATCAAAATTATACATTTTACATCTCATAATGAGGCCTAATATTTCTCCTGAACTCTAGTCTTTTATTATCATTTGTCTGCTGAATATTTCCATTTGGATGTCTCCTAGAGCTCTGAAATTCATTATATTTCCTCCAAAACCCATCCCTCTTCACTCAGGTTCTCACTTTTGAATCATCCCTAACTCCTATATCCTATTAGTTGCTTGACTCACATGATAAACATTCCAGCCAAGAATCTTATGACCTTTCATCTGGACCCTGAGTGCATAAGTAATTTCACACAGGGAAAGATTTTTGCAGATAAGAGAGGGACATGTAAATGATATAAAAATAAAAGTCATCCGCAAAAATCTTTCCCTGTGTGTAATTACACACTCAGGGTCCAGGCCCTTGCAAAGTCTTTTACACATTTTAAAAGACTTAGTGAACCTGTGCAGCCCATGTATCTACAAAGAAAGAAGGAGAAGAAGTCTTTGGAGCCAAATTTGGCCTTTATTATGTCTTTATAATACTATTTGTATTGATGTAGTCACTGGGTATATTATTTTCCTGGCTATGCTCACTTTAATTTGAATCGTTACATTTAAATCTATGTTTCTCTGCGTTCTTCATGTTCACTATTCTTCTAATATGCTATTATTGCATTACATGCATGCACAATAATTGTTTTAGCCAGTCAGAGAATGACTGTGGACATATACATTGTTTTCCATTCTTCTCATCTATAAATATTTTCATGTATATGGAGAGCCCACATCCCCATTTTTTAGATGATAGTCACTGAGCTCCTTAGCTTATATACCTAGCAACAAGCAATTCTGACTCAAAGGATGTGCACATTTTAGCCACTTTATTTTCATTTTTCCAAATTGCTTTTCAGAATGGTGGTCCCAATTAATAACTCTACTCAAAAAGTGTATTAATGTACCTGTATTTTTATAGCCCTTCAACATTGGCTTTTCATACTTTGCCAGTTTGCTGGATGTGAAGTCCTGATTTACATTTCTCGCATTTGTAATGATCCAGGGAGAATCATTTACTTATATCTTTGATGACTCCTATCGGAAAATGAATTATGGTTTTATATATTTCTGTAATTTGTTTTGGATATCATACCATCATTAGAGAGTTGAGTATTCCGTCCCAGTCACCCACTTCCTTTATCCTAAATGCATTTTTTGTGTTAGACAGTTTTTCAATTGTATACACTTCAAATGATCTTTTTTTCTTTATTAATTTCCTCTGACCCTTGTTTGTGGTTCAAAATTTGTCCTGTGAAAGAAGTATGATCTGTCCCTCCTCTACCACCGCCCTTTCTTTCTCTCTGTCTCCTCCTACCTCCTTATAATATCAATATATCAGATCATATGTACATTTTTATTTAATTTTGAAATATAGTATAAGATGTTGGACAAAGCCTAAATCTTCCCAGGCTGGTCCAGTTTTCCCAGCAATTTTTACCAAATAGGGCGTTCTTTTTGGGATAATCTGTTACCAGGTTTATCAAATAACTTAATTATTGAGGTCAGATATTTCTGATTCTCTTGTCCAACCTGTTTCATTGATCTAGTATTCTGTTTCATTGATCTAATATTCTATCTCTTAATAAGTCTCGTGGTTTTGATGATTATTGATCTCTAAAATACAAGGTATTCCTAAAGTCTCAGTTTAAACTTTGCTTAAACTTTAACATCTCTGGCTTCCTTCTTTGTAAACTGAAGGATTCTCTTAGCATTGCTAAGCCTTCTTCAGACTCTAAACTTCTTTGAGTTGGGCTCATACATCTATCTATGTACACACATTTAGTTCTGTTTTTGTCTTGGTTTATTTTCCATGACTTAAGACTGTTGAAACCAGCAAAAAAAGACCAAAAGGGAAGTGGATTTTCCTTTGCCTTTATTTGTTCACAGATTGAAAAAACATAGGGCTAGATGGAATAAAGCAGCAAGAAAGTAAATTGATGATATCTGGAAGTAGGCAGAAAGTTGAAATGTTATCAGAGGTTTAAATAAAATCCAGGTCACAAAGAACATAAATGTAAAATAAAATATTTAAAGATATAAATAAAAATTAAAAGCCCAAATTTAAAAGGAAATTAGTTTTTAATAGAAGGCTTTAGGGAAATGAACCTAAATTTAGTCAAGTCAAAATTTGATCAACCTTCGAAGTAGGCTTTGTGGTATATAAGAGTGAATATTTTTCAAATCTCTGTAGATATAGGTAAAACCTAACAAGACACAACAAAACAAAACACAACACGAGAAGAATCTGGTAACAGCTGCGCCTAACATTTAGGTTTGTAGGTAATGTGTTACAAAGCATAGAATGAATGGTATGTATCTACCTTGGTGCAATTGGAAAAGAGAATGAAGAAAAATGTGAAAAATTTTCTTCATTCAAAATTACCTATTAATAGCTTTATATAAGAAAATGATAAAATTATTGCTTTACTAGTCAGATCATTATATCTTTACAAACTAATTTTGTAGCAACAATTCCTTGCATTGATCTTTGGATTAATTGAAGTTGGAAACAGTAAGCTTTATTAAGTATAAAAAGAGTAAAATTAAATATTTCAATGAAAAATCATTTTCATAAATTAAAAATTCCTTTCTTATAAGGAAGTTTAATGTTCTTAATAATAACTTTGATGTTATAGCTTACAGTTAAAACTGTAAAACAGCTTTATGGCCTTTTTTCTAACTTGTTTACTTGGTGTCATGTGTACATTAGACCCCACCCCTCCCACCCCACCCCAATTATCAAAGAGGTCTTTAAATACTAAACAGAGGAATTTGTATATTTCATCTTTGAGGCAACATGAAACTCAGTTTCATGAGTTAGAGGTATAATGTTAGTTAAGCTAAAATTTATGAATATTTGCGTGGAAGATGGACTGGGAAGGGAGAGAAACTGGAGGAAAAGCTATTAGGAGCTTAATGTAGTCTAAGCAAGATGTTATGAGAGCCTGGTCTAGGGTGATGGTTATGTGAAAGGAAAGAATGTAGCAAGACCTCATAACTGAGATGAAATATTTAAATCGAGGGGGAAAGAATCAAGGATAAATCTAGGGTTGGAAGCCTGGTTAACTAGAAGGGTGTTGGTTCCTTCTTGAGCAATATAAAATTTTTGTGAAGAGGAATATTTTTTGGAGGAAAGATGAGCTTTGTTTTAGATGTGTTGATTTTATTTTTCTCTAGGATATCCACATGATTGATGATGTACATCGTGCAGTTGGCAATGTGGAGCTAGAGCTTTAATTAGAGATATTTCATGATTCTGGGCATAGAAAATGATATGCAGTAGAGAATATGAATAGCATTTTTTTCCCTTTTGACAATCTTTTATAAGTTCACAGGTCCAACATGATATATTAAATCCTCTGCATTAGAAGGAATTGTCTCTAAATATCCTGAATTACAGTGCTTTCACTTTGGAAATGCAGATGAAATGAAGAACATGTTGGTATCTATCCTGTTTTCTTTTTAATTCTCTTTTGGATTAATTGGGGCACTCCACTCCATAGTTTGCTAGTAGGGAGAACCTCTAAACTACATTTTCATGTATTGTTGTAGAAATTTAATTGATATAAAATAGAAATAACCAGGTCTTTCACCTAAATTAAATTTTTTGCTACTTTCTGTTCTGTTGTTAGAAAAGTGTTATTACTGTCTCCTCATAGTTGCCTCAACCTAGGAAAAGTAATCAACCAAATATGTATTGATTTTATTGAGTGTAGCCTACATTCAGTTGCTAGAAATTGAGAGCATTACAATGCATCTGACCAGCGTAGATTTAAAGTGTTTAATTTCATTGAAATTTAAAGAATTTGACAGAACCTATATCATTAGTTCACATTAGAAAAATGATCCATTGTCCTTTAGCCTTGTTTGATGTGCTTGTCAGTTAACCTCTCCTTACACTCTGTCTGAAACACAAGTCTGAACGTGACACCTCACCCTCCCACCACCACCACCCTGACATCTATTCAGTAAATTCCATCAGCATTTATGTTCATCACATATGTTCCTCGAGAATTTATAAGCTTTTATAATCTGCCCTCCCCCATATTCCCACCCCTACCAGTTTTTCAGTCTTCATATAACTTACCCTAACCCAGGTATATTCTACCATCTGGCAACACCAGCATCCTTGTTCCACCAGCAAGACAGTTCATCTCCCAACTCTGGGCTTCTTCATTGATTGTCCCCCGTGCCTAAAATGCCCTTCTTCCTCATCTCTTTCTTGAGACTTCTTTCAAGTCCCACCTTGTCTATACTTTGCGGTCTAGATTGTGATCTCCTTGAGAACAAGGACTGTCTGTTGTGTTTCTTTGTATCCCAGCACTTATCATCTTGTCTAGCATATATAGTAGGAGCACTCTGACTGACCAGTAATAGAGCTCTTAGTGCTATAACTTATTCCTTAACACAGTTAAAGCGACATAAAAATTTTGTTCATCCTCTTTAAATTTTGTGAAAGTAGGTAATCCATATATTTCAAGAGTCTTTAAAAATGAGGTTCTTCCCCTGCTGTCAAGAGACTTGGTTTTTTGAGGGTGTGTTTTTATTATTTTGATAACTATTTCAGTAGAATTGATTTTCTTTGTAATCCTATGTGTTTTACTTTATGCATTTATAAACATTCTGAGAAAGATTTCCCTGTGGGTTCTGCCTGCGGAAAACATTCATAATGCAAGAAGAGGTCAAGAACTACCTCTGCCTCAAATAACAAGGCAAAGTCAAGCCCAGTTCCCAACAGGAGAGAAAGAGGAGCAAAAGCTCTGAAAGGCTTTGTTGTTGTGTTCATCCTTCATTTTTGAAGAAGACCATGCTGTCAGAGAAGTGATTACTTTGTTTTCGGTGAGGAATGGCTGTGCAAGGTCATCAGCCTCACTTTCTCCTCCTGAGCCATTCTGAAAGGTTTTACATGTGTCCTGAATGAACTGGTTTAAAAGATCTTTTTTAAAATACTTTTTAATACTTTTTTTCCCCAGGTAGTCTTTAAGCACCTTTATCTGAGGCAAGGTTTGACAGGACTCATAATAAACATTATGCATACAGAGTTAAAGCCAAAATATTATGTTAATCTTTGGTGAAATAAAAAACATTTATAACTAATTTACAAAGATAAAAATTCAATTTAAGTCTAATGTAATAAATTCAAATAATTTTGTATAAATTCTGTTTCCTAAAACAAAATATAGTTTTCTGTACAGTTGTGAAGGAAACAAATCTTAATATTCTATAGGATAGCCTGGATCAACTCATTCACATTAACAGTACAGGAAGCTTTCTCTACAGTAAAGTCTATACCTCCACAAGGAAGGACCAGCTTCTCTGAAACCCATAATTTATGAGTTTATTCAAACCTGCCAAATTGCTTTAAGTAAACGCCTCTTACATTTGAAAATTCCCATGGCAACTCATTTAGTTTGGCTGGCAGGCAGACCCAAATTCAATCCTTTTATCCTCCAGCTAAACCATTACAATGATAATTCTGCCCTGACACTCTGAAGAGATTGCTAATTACTGTACTTTTGGTCCCTAGACAGATTTCCCATTCAGATTAAAATGGTTGTGCATGGCAGAAAACTGTAGCAACATATTTCTATACATGAGAGGGATGCAGTCTCACATTATTGCTCTATCACTGTACCCTCTCAGTTCATCAGACTTTTTCTTATAACTTCACCCAGTCCAAAGAAAGCATTTTAAAATAAGGCTGAGAATATAGAAGGTTATGAGAACTTTAAGCTGAAGATCAAATTCTGTGGTTAAAAAGCCCAGTGCCATCAATAATTCCAAACCCTTATGCCTATTCACTCATTTCTCTTTAAAGCTAATTCAGTATTTTTTTTAAAGCATCTGCTTTATGAATAGCCTACTATGTGTTGGACATTTATTCAAGTAACTACATTTCATGCTAACAAAAATTTACTACATAATTAATTGTAAATCAGATCAGAGTAGTACTATCCATTAATGGTGCCTTATCTCTTGGAGTTCATAAGAAGATCAAAGATTTAGAAGCTGGCTGTCCAAACCCCCTCACTCTACAAATGAAGAAACAGATTTACAGGGGTGACATTATTTATTCATGTTACCACAGATATAGTGCAAGAACTAGAATTCAACCCAGGTCTTGACTCCAGATTAAATTTCTTTTCACTGTACCATGTTGCTTCTTTATGAAACTTGATTTTTTATCTTATACATTCCTTCCCACAACATTCTCTTTCTTTTAAATTCTTTTTGTCTTTTTAAGTGTTTTAATTTGGAAAAATTTGCCAATTTAGTCTTGTCCCTTGAAGAGGAAAAAGTACTACATAAAGATAATCACAGACAGTTGTAATTGGGGACACTGGTTGTGATGGGGAAACAGAAATCAGGACAGTCTTGACTTTACTCAAAGAACAGAACCCCAGGCCCTACCTCTTAACTCTTTAAATGTCTGTGCATCCTCTACCCCCAACTAGGTGAAGAAATTTTTAGTTATGCCTTTGAGAACTGGTTGGAGTTCTCTGCCTCCATATTAGCAGAGTTGACAGAGAAGGGAAAGAAGTGAACTAGATACAGTCCATTTCAGTCCTAATATCCTGTGATTCTTTTTTGAAGGCAAGCTTGGTAACAGGTGGCTAGTGGTAACAGGTGGCTAGCGTTTCATTTTATCACTTTACTCACAAGATTTTCTTTTTCCCACATTCATAGATCCTTGGCTTTGCTATATTGTGTTGCCCTTCAAATAATATGGGATAATGTAATGTTTATGGGATTTAAGATCTTCCCCACCCATAATAGGCCTCATATAGAGCCTAGTAAGGGAACCTTGCTTAAGGGGAGGCTTGCTTGTAGGAAGGCCTTCACACCTTTTGTTAGTTAGGCACTGAAGCCAAGTGGGTTGTGAAGCCTTCTTGTTCTCTCTCTATATATTCTGAAATTAGCATTTTGCTTCAGGACTCACTTATTGGAAGAGTTTTCCTGTGATTTGGCCAGGCAAGACTCTGGGTAGCCCTTAAGAAGCTGCCTTTCTCCCCCACTCCTCAACTCCCACCCCCGTTCATCTTTGATGTATGTATGTATGGTATATGTGTGTATTGCTTATGGTCAGACAGTTAGATGTCCTGTCTGGTGGTCTTTATGCTATTTTCTCGGTTTGTACTTTGTTTGTATTATCTCTGAAGTTCAGAGTGCTGACTTTTTCCCCTGAACTAAGTGAATGATACATGTGTTTGATTAAAGTAAGATGACCCCTTTAAAGTTGCTTTCCATTAAGAAAAGTGGGTGCGAGAACCTGTATTAGCAGGTCATCCTGGGTATGCTAGGGTGCTTGCCTTTACAGATGATTTCTGAATGATATGTTTTTAAGTAATGCTCAATTATAAATACAAAATACCTTCTTGGATGTTGCATACATATAAGACTAGTACCTTCATGTCACTTTTGCTCATAAAATCAAAAGGAGTAAGCTTGACTTTTTTTTTTTGGTTGTATATAGAAAGAAATTTGTAAATTGAGATCCAAGCTTAATATTTTTTCACTGAGTACTCATCATTGTTACGATTCTGAATTTTCATAATCACATTTAAATTTCTCTCATACTTAGGGATTATTTGAAAAGTATGCATTTCTTAGTGTGCCAGATTTAATAATATACCCTACCTTAGGGAAAAAGACCAAACTGTTATATTGAGTAATATGTTAACCTTAGATTTATAGAAACTATACCTCAGTTTCCACAACTTAGGTGATAATATTTATTTAACTGTTTTCATAGTATATTCCTCAAAACACACTGTTCTTCCAGGCTCCTCCCTTGATAACCTTGATATTATTCTCACTTGTTTATTCTCAGCTTGCAAAATCCTTCTTCTCAATCTATTGTACTAGCTAAGTGTTTGCCTTTGTTCTATTTTTTCTGTATGTAGTCATAAATGTACTTGTCTTCCCCATCAGATGAACTTTTTGTGACTGCTGTTATTACTATTCATTGTACCTGTACTCCCAACTCTAATTGGTCAACAACCATTTATTAAGCATGAGCTGTGTACTACACACCGTGTGCTAACTCCATAATACATCAAGAAGCACTCTACTAAGCACCGAGATACAAAAGAGGCCAGTCAGTCCCTGCCCTTAAGAAGCTCGCATTGTAAAGGAGGAGATCATAAGCAAGTAACAAGGTACAAAGAATAAATTGGAAATAATTCCCAGAGTGAGGTACTGAAATTTAAGGAGGAATCGGAAAAGCTTCTTGCAGAAAGTGGTATTTAAACTGATAATTGACAGAGGCCAGGAGGCAAAAATGAGGAAGAAGATGATTGTAGGCTTAGGGAACAGCTAGTGAAAAATGCCTAGAGTCAGGAGATGGAATATCTTATTCTTGAGTCAACCAAGAGGACATTATCTCTGGATCATAAAGAATGTGAGTGTAAGGTATAATAAGAAGATTGTAAAGGTAGTAGGGGACCAGGTCATGAAGAGTTGTGAATGCCAAGCAGAGGACTGTATATTTTATACAGGAGGTAATTTGGAGTTACTGCAGTTTATTGTATGGCAGATAACATTGTCAGACCTGTACTTTAGGAAGATCAGTATAACGGTTGAGTGGAAGATGGGTTTGAGTAGGAAAAACCTTGAGGTGGATAAACAAATCAGCAGACAAGTTGCAGTAGTTTTCACTGTGAGGATATGAGGGCCTGCACCAAGGGGATCGAAGTATCAGAGGACAGAAAGGGGCTGTTTGAAAGATATTACAAAGGTGAAGTCAGAAGCTCTGGGAACAGATTGGATATGAGGAGTTAGAGATAGCGAGGAGTCATGCCTAATAATGATGTGGAAATTGTGAGCCCTGGGGTTTGGAGGATTGTGGTGCCCTCAGCAGTAAAAGGGAAATTTGGAATGGGACAGGGCTTTTTGAGAGTGGTGGGGGAGTGGAGAAGAGGGTGGTGGATAATGAGTTTTGGATATGATGGCTATAAGGTGTCTTATTCAGGAAGGTGAGAAACAAGGTGATGACTGAATATGAGACTAGCTGTCAGCGGATAGAACATTGGCCCTGGAGTCAGGAAGACATGAATTCAAATCCAGGCTCAGAATCTTACTAGTTGTATGACCCTCTGCATATCACTTAACTTCTTTTTGCCTTAATCCATTGGAGAAGGAAATGGCAAACCATTCCAGTATCTTTGCCAAAAAAAAAAAAAAAATCAAAAACACATAACACATAATCGAGTTAAGCCACAACTGAATGACTGAACAACACCAACACGTAGATATAGAATCATCAGCATAGAGATGATAATTGCCAAGTGAAACAGTATGAAAGAGAAGAGAACCTAGGATAGAGCCCCAGAAGAGTCCCACTCCTAATTGGGAGCTAGGCAGAGATCCAGCAAGAAAACCTGAGACGTGCAGGAAGCTGGGACAAAGAGAAAGCAGTGTCAAAGAAACTGGAGGAGAATAAGATGATGATAAAGAGGAGAACATAATAAATAATAAGTACTTACTGACAGATTGGATGGAAAAACTGAGGGTCATGGGAATTAAGTGACTATAACAAGATCACAGCTCGCAAGGGACAGAGCTACAATTCAAACTTCTAACTCCAGATCCAGTGGTAGTGAATAAACCATTTCCAGAAAATATTTAACGAGCTTTTTTGATATTATATAAGGGAGCCAGGGACAGCCAAGATTAGCAAGCTAGATAAAGATCCAACAAAGGAGACTGAGAGCATTTAGTCTTGTGGGGAGAGAACCAGGAGAGAGCAGGGACTTGGAAATCTAGAGAGAAGAAGGCTAATAACAAAAGAAGGCAATGGAAAGTGTCAAAGGTTACAAAGAGACTAAGAGGGATGAAGATTAAGAAATGGTCATTAGATTTGCCAGTGAAGAGATCTTTAATAACTTTGGAGAGAGCGGTTTTGACTGAATGATGAGGTTGGAAGCTAAACTATAGAAAGTTAAAATTAGAGGAAAGGAAGTAATGGCATCCCTCTGAAGAAGATTAGCTACAGAAGGCAGGAGAAATATGAAATGATAGTGCAAATGGACAGATGAAGTGAGGATTTTTCAAGGATGGGATGGACATTGATAGGTTTGTAGGAAATAGGGAAGCAGCCACTAGACAAATAAAGATTGAAGATAAATGAGGAAGTGTGAGGATTATTGTGGGAATTAGTTGGAGAAAATGGGAGGGAATGGGATGACAAATACATGTACATACACACCTTGGCAAGGAGAGGGTGCCACCTCTTGATGTGAGGTAGGGGTAAATAAGACTATTGCAAAAAAGATTAGGATGTGATATGAAATGAAGGGAACAGAGAGACCTCTCCAAAAATGGCCTCGATTTTTTTGTTTTGATACAAGATTCTTAGATGATAAGGGAAAGCCTTGGGAGTCATAAAGAGGAATGAAAAGGCTTGGAGGAGCCTCTGTAGTAAGATAGTAAGTTATTTAGTGACATATAAGAGGATGTTCTTAAGGCAGTGAGGGCTTATTTGAGATTGTTATGAAAATTTGTGATTTTATTTTTGTTAACTTTTTTTTCCTTTAGTTTCATTGAGCTTGTTTATAAGAGCAAAGGCAGCAGGTATTGGGAGTATTCCAAGACTGGCGCTTTGCTGAGCAAGATCAGTGATACCATAAATGTGTAAGCTCCTACAGAGAAAAATGAATAGGGTCAAATGGTTTCATCAAGCATTCAAGTTGAAGAAAGGAGGGGGTGATGGCCTGGGAGATACCCAAAAGGCCAAAGGGTTGAAAGATAAAATTGTGGGTGCAGAACAGGTTTGGAATTGCAAGACAAAGGGATAGGTGACATGATGAAAGATTGTGCAGTCAAGGGAATTTTAGAGTTCATGAGCATAGAAGATCTCTTTCTTCTGTATCAGTGAGGTACAAAATGAATATAATATAAGTTTGCACATTCAAATTATTGTCATTGTCCTGTTTTGTTTCTACAATTTTAGATGGCATGAATACTTACAAAATTTAAATTATTTGATACAACTTGTCAAAAAAATTAACATTTTTGTAAATAGCATCTTCAGGATTTAAGTTATTTTGAGCAGTTTAGGCAATTTGTCAAATATGGTCAGTGTTCGTTAATTTGGCTGAATTATTTTTTCTTTCAATTTTTTTATCTTTTTTTATAAGGGAAGTCTGATAGAAGTGGTACATGGAGGTGTGGAAGACAAGGATGTGTTCATAGGAATGCAAGGCATCAATTAAATGCAATTTAGGCTGTTAATGAACTGCCTCTTTATTGGGAATTTGTAAAATGTTAACCATAGGCATTAAATTCAGGGTGATATACACATTCCACAGAGAGAGGGGTACATAAGCTTTTGTGTTTGGAGTGTTGTTTTCTCCTCTGCCTTTTGATGCTTTGTACTGTTATACCAAGTGGCGCCAATGAGTTGTAAACTGCTTAAGATAACTGTTGACTGTAATGCCATGTTATTTTCATGTATGTTATTTAATTCAAGAAAAATGAATTTGAATGATTTCACAATGTTCTTAGGTTTATTCAATCATTTTCATACATCCCTTTAATTTGTTTGCATGCGCTACTGATGGTTGGTGAGTAGAATTATGATCCTTATGTGATAGATTGTTATTAATCTCCTTGCTTTACATTGCCATATTTAGTAATTAAATTGAAAAATATATCAAGTCAAACAAGTCTCTCCAAATTTAAGTACATTGCATTTTGTCACAAAAAACTTTTGTTTCCTTGCTAATACTGCAATATCCAAACTTTTAAAATTAGAATTTTTTCTCACAATAAGTTTATTCACAGAATTAATAATTATTTCTAATCATGAATATAGTTCAGTAATAATGTAAAGAAACTTTCATTAAATTTTAACCTCACTGCTTTGTAACGGCAGTGAAGAGACTGATTTGATTTCTCTAAGTTTGTGCCTTCATAATGCAAGCTTGTCCCAATTCTTGAACTGCAAATACTTTAAAAATGGACATAGGGAAAGTCTCTCCAGACCAGACTATTAAGTACAAAAACACTAATTACCAGAAAGCATGCCACCAGATAATTAGGCAGTAATTCTTTGAGCTGCAAGGGTATAGAATATCTACACTCATGAAATCAGAGATCTTTTCAAAATAATGTAAGAAGAAATGTAAAGGAAAATGAGTGTGGTTCAAGCAGTTTCATTACATTGCTCATAAAATATATTTCATGTAAATACAGTGTTGAAGTATTTTTTTAGGTATTGTTGAGCTGTCTTAACGTGTCAAAAATCGAAGTTCATAGTCATTGCCACATGAAAAGATTTACACATCTAGAATAGGATTTGCTAATGTATCAGTAAATTATACAGTTATTTGAAACAGTTTCAGAATTGCACTTTTTAAAATTGCTAAAGCAGTTTATTTTTCAGTAATCCCTGTTATCTAGAGTACTACATATTTAAAGGTTAAAGTCTACAAAGGTCACAGTTCCAAAACCAGGTAGAATTGTTAGCAACGTTTTGAATTTGATATGAGATAGTATAGTGGGGGAAAAAAAGCTCCTAAATGGAAGTCTGAAGACCAGGGTTTTAGTATTAGCTTTTCCATTTACTGTGTAGTCATTGTCAAATTAAGTTGAGTTCAAGTTTTGAAAATGACAGTCAAATCAGATCACTGTTTCATTTGTCTCTTAAGTTTTTTATATCCTTCCCTCTAAGATATCTTGAAACTTGATCTCTCAGTGCCATCAAAATGGTGTCATCCATCTCCAGCTGAGACCTCTTCTGTGCAGTCTTGGTCTGGTCTGTTTTGCCTCCTGTTGGTTTCCGTAGTATCATTTCTACTTAGTAATGCAGTTTCACTGAGAACTATGGTATTAGAGTCCACATTTCATTTATAAGTACAGTCTAAGTATGATCTGTTTTAATTGGATCTCTTGCTAATAAACTTGTAAAAAGTTTGTTTTTTTTCTTTCCCTCTTGCTGTTTTGTAAGATATTATTTATCATCTTCTACCATACACCTCCATAAGATTTACAGATGAATTTATGATAAAGGTATAAGAATAGTTATGTCCTGTATCCTATTTACAACTATTCCTTCAATGTCTAGCATAGTATTTACATATTACTATGGTAATGTTTTTAGAATGAATAAATGAATAACATCTGAAATTTTCTATAGAGCAATACTATATTTAAATACAGGTAAAAATAATTTAGCCAATACCAATATGTTAAACACGTATGATTATCATTCAGTAAACTATATCGTTGAAGCGGTCAGGTTATTCTGTTGTAAATTTTAAACAAATAAGAATTAGTATAGATTTTCCATAATAGACAAGCAAAGTTGATTGCTGTGTTAATTTAGCAAATATTAAACACCTATGTGCAGATTACTGTTCTTCAGATTGGGGTGATTAAAGTTTTTAGGAGACTGTTCTGCTGGAACTCGTCTGGCTGTAGACACAATTAACTGCAGTAAAAGATAATAGATCACATTAGAAATTAGAAATGTTTTTCTTGTGAGAAGATAATTATTGATTCTAGGGATCCATGAAAAAATAGATGCATTTCAATTTATTTTGTTAAATATCTGTGTTAAACTGTGTTTTTCATTGTAAGTAAATATATTCTGAGGGATATCTTGCCTTTGGAATATACTGTAACATAGTAATTAGGGATAAAGGAAACTTTTTAAAAAAAATATTGTATGAAAAACTATTCCTAAGAAAAATATTCACTCTCAAGAGTAAAACTCCTACCTAGCTCAACTAAAACTTCGTTATACATCCAGCTGTGATAACTAAACCTTAGTGTTTTTCCTCTTTTATGGAAAAACTTTAATGTCTTTACTTGTTGCATTTGAGGTATCAAGCTGTCAGTTCTTTTTTCTCAACCTTTTCCATTACTACCAGAAATAATCACCTAGCTTCTATAATTAAGGAAAACAAATTGCTTCTTTTGTTTTCTTGTCATTCTGTTTTCATTGCTTTTTCAGTTGAGCTCCATGTCTTATCTTCCTATCCTTGCTCATCAGTGCCTTTTCTACTATTGACTTTGCAGATTAAAGCAGCTTGCTTGGGACTCAGTTATCTACAAAGTGGTCCCCTTCTCCCCATAGATAGATAGCCTCTTATAACCAAAACTCTTTCTGAATTTTTCATTTTGCCTCTTTTGTTAATTTACTGTCTCATTTATTTAGACATTTAGGTCTTGGTGCATAGATTAACTTTTATTTTTGTATAGATTCATTGTTTATTGAAAGTATGAGAAGTGATAGTAGAGAAGTCATTTCCAAACTTTTAGTCAAGCACTGATCTATTTAATTTCTGAGATATCTTTTTAATTTTTAATGTCTGTTTCTACATTATCTGTTAGCCTGAAGTTCTTTGAATTAACCATGTTTTCATATTTTTTCTTTTTTCCTAATTCCTTAATTCAGATTAGTTTTCTAGTTTTCTCTTTTCACAGTCTGTGATCTATGCAGTTTGTTTTCATCTGTTGCTTCAGCTTTCCCTATTTATAGGAAGCCCTAAGGGTTACTGTTACTCTATAAAACACTGATGTAATTATATCACTAGTGCAATGAGTTGGCAACAGAAGTTAAAACTCTTGTGAAAATCTGTCTTCTTTGATATCACTTTGAAAGCCATTATGGCATAATGCATAGAGGCCCAGAAAGACAGATAGTAGTGGGTGCATCACAGTGGACAAGTCAATAACTTTTTAATGCATTAGGTAACTGTAAAATTGTAAACTCTAGCAATATTTTCCTCATGTGCTGTGGCAAAAGTAGTTTGCACACCAGAAATTTCCTACACATATGCAAACACTGGTTAAAAATAAAACAAAACATGTTTTGTTGTAAATTTTTGTTGTAACAAAGAAAAAGCTCTTAAAAATTTTTTTAGAAAGAGTTGTAACCAATAAAGTACTGTAGACCTAACAAAAGTACTTGCTCCTAAAGCAAAAATACTCACAATTTAAAAAAAAAAATGCTGTTTTGTGCATCTTATTGATAAAAGTAGAATAAATTAATTTAAAGCTTAACTAAACTGGTCCTTTGTTGTTAGCCGTTGTGACCATTAAGATAATATGGAAATAGCATTCCTGGTCTGTTTCAACTCAGCGTATAAACATTAAAAACAACATTTTTCTTCTCATTATTTTGTTTTACACAGTGTATTAAGTGAAAAAAACAGAAGCCTAAATTGTTACTAGTAGATGTGGTATCATTATTTAGTGGAGGAATATGTCAAATATAGTCATGGGAAATGTAAAAAAGATTGTCTAAGTTAGGTTTGTGGTTTTTTTTCTCCTTTGTGTATTTTGAACATTTTGACCCATGAATTTGTCAAAGTATGTCATTTAAAACGAGGGCTTGTTTCAAAGAAGATAAGCAGACTCTGTTGCCTGTAAGTACTAATGATGCTAATTCATCTTTGCCTGTACATTGATACTTAAAAGAAAATTGAGAAATAACTAAACTCTCTGTGATCTACTCCATGCCATGGCTATGTAATGGTATTTAATGGCTATGTAATGGTATTTAACTCTTAACCGATTTTTAAAAAATATTTGTGAGTTTTGTTCATTTTCACCTTTGTTTTGTTTTTAGAGACTGAGTCTCCCTGTCTCACTCAGGCTGGAGTACAGGCCTATTCCCATCACTTACTGGCATGTAGACTTTGATAATGTTTGACCTGAGCTGTGCTAATTTGCTCAACCTTATAGAGCCTGGTTATCTCTTGCTCCTGGGGACTCCCCATATTAGTGCAGAGGCACTGAATTCACTTTGCCATGTGACATCTCTGAACTCTCAAGCTCAAGAAATTCACCAGCTTCATCCTCTTTCTGTATTAGGGATTATAGCTGTGTACCACAATTCCTTCCTTAAGTGTACAGAAATTTACAGCTTTGAAAAGTCAAATGATCACACAAAACATTAATTACTATAATAGGTTTGAGACAAATTTGAGTTCAGTAGAATTAAATATTTAAACATGAAATGCACAGCCTTAATCATCATCATGTAGCACTTGAATGTTTGCAAATCACTGCATATTACCTCTTTCAAACCCCACAAACAACTATGTGAGGTAGGTGTTATTATCTACATTTTGTAGATTTTCTTAACCCCAAGGATTATGTTCTTATAATAAGCCCCTAAGGCAGGAGCTGAATTTGGATCTTCCTGACTCAGGGATGTTTTGTGGTAGCTCTTGATGTTGTATTTTTATTTAATTTCCGTAATGTTACTTTATTTTTTTCTTATCCTTTCCCAAGTTCTGGAATATTTAATTGAAGAAAAGTACTGTGTCTTATATTTCTGCCCCAGAATGTTTTTATATGGTATTTGCATGTAGTAACCACTCAGCATTTGTTGATCGATGGATCTCAAAATCTCTTAATTGAAAGGCATCTCTGATGCCACTGCAATACATGTACCTAAAAATAATCCTATTTATTAACCCACAACTGATTAAATAGCTTTAGCTTGAAGACCTTTAGGAAAGGGAAATGCTCCTTTTCCCTAGGGAAGCCTATTCCACTTTTGGATACTTATTTTGGGAAGGGTAGGGTTTTTTTGTTGGTGAGTTTGGGGTGGGGGTGGGGGGCGCAGTATGTACATTGAGCTTAAATTTGCTTCTTTACTTTTCCATCCACTGTTCCTAATTCTTCCATCCCAGGCCAAGCAAAACAAGTCTAATCCATGTTCCACATGGCCATCTTTCAAATTCTTGGACTAACATTTTTCTTCTTTGTCTTCTCATCTTAATGTACATCCTATAGAGTTCTTGTTATAAACTCTTATCTCTACTGGTTCGTAAAATGGAATGCTTGGAAATGAAACATAGTGTTCTAGGTTTGTCAGAATACCATGAAACAATCAATTCTGGATTCTGTGGCTTTTAAGCCCGAGGTTTCATTAGCTTATCATGGTTGCCGTATAACACTGCTGACAGATATTCAGTTTACAAACTGCTAAGATTTCCATTTTTAAGACATTCTGCTAGTCACACTGCCAGAGCTTATCTAGCTAGTCTTGAGGAAAATAAAATGTTGCATATCTGAGATTTGAACCAAATAAAACTCGTTTCAAAACCAGTGTTCTTTTCATTATACCATTATTCTTCCCAATATTTTGTGAATGGCAATGTAAAATGTTTGTTGTCTTCAGTGTCATCATATCAGACTTGGCACTCTTTAGAGTATGTCAGAATCTGTTGAATTCAGACTCTGACAATCCTATATATTGATGATCCCTCCTCTTTTTGTGTCATCTAAAAATGTGATAAGCATACCATCAGTACATTTTCTTTTTTTTCTTCTTCTTTTCTGTATTCTGTCATTACCCACTAACTTGTCCTCTCTTTTAACCAATGATTGTGTTTGTCTTGAAACCATCAAACTCTGGCCATGTCTACTGATACATTGTTCTGCACCTCTAGTCCATCACTTTCTTTCTGTTGAAGTTTTACAAAGTCATTCTTGGTCACTGCACTAATCGGGAGTTCAGTGATCTTCCAAAGTTATTAGAATTTAATATTATGATCATAATGCAAGTTGTTCTTGTGCTCATTTTACTGTGCATAAATTCATGCATCTTAAAAAATTTCTCTGATTTCCTCACATTTATCATTTGTTATACTGCAGTGATTATTATAGTTATATTCATATACCATCATTTATTTGGCATCTTTCCACATTGATGGTCACCCACTTTGTTTCTTTGTTTCAGCAAAAAGTAGAGGTTATTTGTGCATATGTGTTTGTGTGTGTGTGTGTGTGTGTACACATGTATACATTTATATTCCCTTTGTCTTTTATCCTTTCTTCATAACATTACAGGCAGCGTTAAAGATCATACACTTTACAGTGACTTTTTGTATACTATCTATACTTTTACCCAAGTTAGTGAAATCAACACAGAGATGTAGCCAGATCTTTTCGGAGAAGTGAATGGGAATGTTTAAAGGCATATAATAAAGATAAAAATGAATAATTACAAAACCAGAATGCTGTCAACAAGAGAGTCTCTATTGGGGGAGAGTTGGAAAAAATTTATTTCACCAAAGGGCTATACAGTTGGTATAGTTTAAATCCCTAAGTTATGAAGTTTACGTTTGACATGACAAACAGGGATCCAATTAAATATTCTTTACAAAGTGAAATAACAAAATTATAATTAAGGAAAATGGTGTTATATTTATAGAGCACAAAGAAGATTATAGCAATGGAGACTGGATATGAAATAGTGAAATAAGATGGTAGATTTGAAAAGTGGAAGAGACAGGAAGAATCTAATCTAAGGACTAACAATCTATAAATGAATTTATAGCATTCAGCTGTGTCTGTTATATGAATGGCAAGGATGAGAAAAGTGATTTTTGTTTTCAAGCTGAATTTCTGAAGCTGAAAGAATTTTTGCTGTTCATTTAATTAAATCCATGAAAATTAAGCATTAAAGAAAAAAACCCTTTTAGGGTTAGGTAGTGCTGTCAGACCAATGAGATTGCCTCCAAACAACAGCAGAAGAGAACTTTTCATTGTTACATTAGACCTTGATCACGGTACCTTGGCATTTGTTACAAAATGATAATTTGCAAGATATATTTATATGTATATCTAGTAGTCATTGGCATGTTGTCAGTGGTATTAAATATTCTAATCTAAAAATTGAAGGGAATTATGAACTCAGCAGTCTCTAACACTAGATAGTCTGTATATCTTTTCATCACATTACTCTTTCCACATTTTTTCTTTTTTCTACTTACTATCCTTGTGAGACACCTTGTGAGAAAGTGAGAATCCATGAATATTGGGTGACACTTTTATGTTTGAAATCTTGTAAGGCAGTGTTGTCAAAGTAAAGTAGAAACTGAAGCGATCAAACTGTACATAAGAATCCTTATAGGTCACATATCAACTTAGAAAATTGTGTATTGATATTATCTATATTTTATTGTTTTTTACTTTTTGTTAACATTTTGTAATTACATTTTAATATTATTTGGGCCCATTCTCAAGTGTTTGCAGGCTATATGCAGACCATGAGTTTAATGTCCTCTGTTGTAAGGCTCTTTGAAAAATGCAGAGGACTCCAGGGGACAATCTTCATTCTAAGGAGCTCATGGTCCAGTCTAATAAATAAAGCATCAACCTACAAAAAGTGAAGGAATGAAGTACAAAATTATAAGAGAAGATACACAGCAGTACATGACGGATGGCTAAAAGAGTTTTGTTAAATTCAAAAGGGGGAAGAATTCTGTGAGAAGAGTGGAGACCCGTTTTTAAAACATACCTTTTTTACCACACGGAATATCCATATTTATGTAGCACCTTAAAGTTTGTAAAGTATTTGATATACTCTGTCTCACATAAGCTTCATAGTAACCCAGGGAGAGTGATACTAAAGTACTCTTAGTACCATTTTTGTAGGCCAGGAAAAGAGACCTCACAGAGGTTAGTAACTTGCCTATGGCCACCCATTAGTTTTCCCTGAGATGGCACAATCCCTAACATTATATTCATTTTCAAATATACATCTCCCTTCCTCCCCTATCCAGTGAAACATTCCTTAAGGCATTTTAAAAGAGAGAAAAATGTTGTTCAGCAGAACAAACCAACATAGCAAACATTTCTACAATTAAGGAAGATAAGGGTACATTTTGTCAGCTTCTTTCCTGAACCAAACTGTTGATTGTAATCCCACAGCATTCAGTTTTCTTATTTGTATAAACTACATCATTGTAAGCATTTTATACATGGTTTTCCAGGTTATACTTACATCTGAGTGCATAGAAATCTTTCCATGCTTCTCTGAATTCTTCACTTTAGTAATTTTTCATAGCACAATAATGCTCTATTATTCATATGCCAAAATTTATTTAGGTATTCTCCAAATGGTGGGCATTCAACTTTTTCTCCCCAAGTACTTTGCTAACACAACAAGCTCTAGTATATGAGAAGTTTTGTTCTATCTTTGACCTCCTTATGGTATGACTTGGCCCTGGATTCACTGGTTCAAAGAAGTAGACATTTTTTTCACTTTTTAACACTAATCAGTCTAGAGACTTTCTGAAGACATTTTAGCTAGGGAATTGATTGGTTCCAGTACCACATCAAGAACACAGGCATTTTGGGAGGATAATGTAGACAAGTAGGTTTACTGGTGGGGATTTGGGGCAGATTTGGGAGAAAATCTCCACATTACATTGACTCTATCTAAAAATGTGTGCCTGTCTGTTAAGCTGTCAGTGGCATGCTTGTGGCATCATCAGTACTCTACTCGCTTGGTTCAGTACATTTTTCTTCCCATCATTTAATACAAATCTTCACCAAATTCTTTGAAACAATCCATTTTGTCGTCCTTCTTGTGATGCAGATAACGTTTCGTTGCATGTATTTAGCCATTCCTAGAAGATGTGCATTCTCTTAATTTCTAATTGTTTTTCTATTTTATCATTTATTTATTTATTTTTGGGTTGCTACATTCATTTCCACAAAATTTTGAATTCCAGTTTTTATCCCCATCTCTCCCCTTCCCCCACCCCATAACACCTTGCATTCTGATTACCTCTTCCCTCAATGTACCCTCCCTTCTGTCACGCCCCACCCTTCCCTTCCTCTTTTCTCTTTTATTGTAGGACAAGATAGATTTCTATACCCCATTACCTGTGTTTCTTACTTCCTAGTTATATGCAATAACAGTTCTCAACATTCATTTCTAATACTTTGAATTCTAACTTCTCTCCCTTCCTCCCTCCCCCCAACCCCAACCCCACTGAGAAGGCAAACAATTCAATACAGGCTATATATATGTGTCATTTTGCAAAAGACTTCGTATAAGACTTAACTGTATTTCCCTCCATCCTACCCTGTCACCCGCTTTGTTCTGTTCTCTCATTTGACCTTGTCCCTTCCCAAAAATGTTTACTTCTGGTTACTCCCTTCCCCCGTTTGCCCTCCCTTCTATCATCCCCTTCATCCCACTTGTCCCCTTCTCCCCTGCTTTCTTGTAGTGTAAGATAGATTTTCATACCAAATTTAGTGAGTATGTTATTCCCTCCTTAAGCCATATGTGAAGAGAATAAGCTTCACTTTTCCCTCTCACCTCCTCCCTTTTCTCTTCCATTGAAAAAGATTTTTCTTATCTCTTTTATGATTTTTTGCCCTATTTGATTTTATGATAATTTGCCCCATTCCATTTCTCCCTTTCTCCTCCCAATAATATTCCTCTCTCACCCCCTAATTTTATTTTTTTATAGATATCATCCCTTCTAATTCAACTCAACCTGTGCTCTCTTTGTGTTTGTGTGTGTGTGTGTGTGTGTGTGTGTGTGTGTGTAATCCCTCCACCTATCCAAGTACTGACAAAAGTCTCAAGAGTTCCAAATCTTTCCACATAGGAATGTAAACAGTTCAGCTTTACAAAATCCTTTATGATTTCTCTTTCGTGTTTACCTTTTCATGCTTCTCTTGATTCTTGTGTTTGAAAGCCAAATTTTCTCTTCAGTTCTGGTCTTTTCATGAAGAATCCTTGAAAGTCCTTTATATCATTCAATGACCACCTTTTCCCCTTGAAGTATTATACTCAGTTTTGCTGGGTAGGTGATTCTTGGTTTTAATCCCAGTTCCTTTGACTTCAGGAATATCATATTCCAAGCCCTTTGGTCCCTTAATGTAGAAGCTGGTAGATCCTGTGTTATTCTGATTGTATTTCCACAATACTTGAATTGTTTCTTTCTAGCTGCTTGCAATATTTTCTCCTTGACCTGGGAACTCTGAAAGTTGGCCATAATATTCCTAGGAGTTTCTTTTTTCGTATCTCTTTCAGGAGGTGTTTGGTGGATCCTTTCAATATTTATTTTGCCTTCAGGTTCTAGAATATCGGGGCATTTTTCCTTGATAATTTCAAGAAAGATAATGTCTAGGCTCCTTTTTTGATCATGGCTTTCAGGTAGCCCCATAATGTTTAAATTGTCTCTCCTGGATCTATTTTCCAGATCAGTTGCTTTTCCAATGAGATATTCCACACTATCTTCTATTTTTTCATTCTTTTGGTTTTGTTTTGTAACTTATTGGTTTATCATATAGTCGTTAGCTTCCCTCAGCTCCACTCTCATTTTTAAAGAACATTTTCTTCAGTGAGCTTTTCATCCTCCTTTTCCATTTGGCTGATTCTGCTTTTTAAAGCCCTCTTCTCCTCATTGGCTTTTTGGACCTTTTTTCCAGTTGAGTTAGCGTATTCTTAAAGGTGTTAACTTTCTTCAGCATTTTTTTGGGTCTACTTTAGCAAGCTGTTGATTCACTTTTCAAGCTCTTCCATGGCCTGAGCCCTTTGCATATTCATTTTGGAGATACTGAATGCAGAAGCCTTGACTTCCTCTGACAGTATGCATTATTCTTCCTCATCTGAAAGGATGGAAGGAAATACCTGTTCACCAAGATAGTAACCTTCTATGGTCTTATTTTTTTTTCCTCTTTTTTGGGCATTTTCCTAGCCAGTTACTTGACTTCTGAAACCTTTGTCAAGAGGAGAGTTCTAGTGCCCCTCCTCAGACCATGCCCATGAGATTCAGATCAGTTGCTCAGTTCCCCCCTTAGTTTCTAATTGTTACCAAAATTGTTACCAAAAAGTAATATATCTTTCACCAGAGACTTTTTAGGCTTTTTTTTAATTTTAGTTGTCATAGTTTCAGCAATTCATATATTATCCATATTTCAATTTTATGATGTTTGTATGGTTGTTAAAATAATTTTCTTGTGTGCTAAGAGATCTTGAAAAAATAGACATTTATTTTGACAATCTGTGAAATGAAGTTGTTGTATGTACTAAGTAATTAATATTTTTGTTTTTAGTTCCTATGAGCCTACATTGATTTTTAACCTTCAAAATATTAAAACTCTATTGTTACAAAAAAAAAAAATTATGGTCTACCACCATTAACTGTCTCATAATTATTGTTTATTAAATTCTGAAATATTTGCATGCCTCACTTAAATACTACAGTATGTTATAGGAGATGTACTTTCAAGGGAAATATATAATGAAAGTTTCTAAATTGAATTATATTTTTTTCATGAATTTGAAAAACTTAGTATTTAGGTCAAGTGGGCTGGCTACACAGAAGCAAGTCTAATAAACATACTAATCCAGCAAAAACCTGACATTCCTAATGGATCCAACAATGATTAAGAAAGTCATTGAAAAAATGCAGTAAATTACTTTTTCCTCCATAGAACTTCACAAAACATCTAGGAAGACACTCACTGGGAATTTTTCAAATTAAATATGGACCTTACAGGGCTCTGTCTAGAGGCATCAGGCATCCCTAGAGAAAGCCCCAGAGTGGTCAGAAATTTCCAAGATTGCTGGAAAACCCACAGCAAGGGACTTGAAAGCCCACCATAAGCAACAGCAATTAATACAAATGCGTTGCTCAGACCCAGACATACCTAGACTCCCAAGTCCCTAGCACTGACTTTTAGTTTCATGAGGACGCCTATAGGTATCCACTTCTAATCTCAAAGATCCACTTGGGAAGAAGGAGGACTAACCCCAGGAGGTATTGTTTAGCACAGGAACTAGAGTGACCAAGTCTAAGGAAATGTACAACCAACCCCTCCTCTTCCGGTGTCGCTAAAACAGAGTAAGAGGCAGAATCTGACCCTGGCACAATGAGGAATTGAAGCTGTACAGATGAATAAAACAAAGCATGATCTAAACAGTTTGAAGAATTATTATGAATTTAGATATTATCACATATCAAGCAAAGAAGGAGTTCATGAGCTCACCTCCCTTCTAGAATTATTTTCTATTTGTATACATATTGATGTATATTAAAATTTAATCCTGATTTATCTATCATTATTCATTCTGATCTTCCTATTAGACAGAATTAGTAAGTGTTCCATGCGTTCCTTTGGGAATGATCACATTGCTAAATTTTTAGTATTGCCTTTAGATAGCATAGACCTCCTTTTTGCGTGTGTATACTTGGTCTAGTCACCTTGTTATTTTTTTTTAAATGCCATTTCTACTCCTGAATTCAACACCTATATGAGATTTGGGCTTATTAACCACTTATTTGTCATTTCTAGAAAAAATAGATCACTTTAAGACTACTTACTGAATATTTCCATTTTTATTTTGTTTTGTGCTTCTACCAGTTTCATACTCCATACTGAGAACTATTACTGAGTTGAAAGATTGAGTTGTTTTCATTTTGGGTTTAGTCAAAAGTAAACATATAGTATTGTGATTATTGGTCCTTGCATATATTCAGTGAATACATAGTTCGTTCATTCCTTCTATATTTAATCATCTGCAACCAGTTTTACTCTGTATTCCTACCACCCCAATCTCATGAATTGGTAGAGGAATATATATATATATATATATATATATATATATATATATATAACCCATAATTTCTTAGTAGAAAACTTGATTGCTCTCTCTT
The DNA here is from genome assembly GCA_023548195.1 of Bettongia penicillata ogilbyi. Taxonomy (NCBI): domain Eukaryota; kingdom Metazoa; phylum Chordata; class Mammalia; order Diprotodontia; family Potoroidae; genus Bettongia; species Bettongia penicillata. The sequence continues at coordinate 14,240,353 of JAJHZJ010000314.1, forward strand.
ATTTTTAAATGGCATTAGTTGTACAGTTTAAACGGCATTAGTTGTACATTAGATATATGTTTATATCATCATCTTTACCACTAATCACTGTGGGCCCAGCAAAACAAATTTTAATATAAAAGGGGCAGTAAGGTGGCATAGTGGATAGAGTACCAGGCTTGGAAGTGTCCTCTTCTTGAGTTCAACTCGGGCTCAGAGATTTACTGGTAGTATTACACTGGACAAGTCAACTTAACCTGTGTCTCAGTTTCCTCATCTGTAAAATGAGCTGGAGAAGGAGATGGCAAATCACTGCAATATCTTTGCCAAGAAAACTCCAGAAAGCGTCACAAAGAGTTGGTCATGACTGAAAAATGACTAAACAACAGAATTGTGAGAATTGTGAGAAAATGTTTTCTATAGAGTTCATTTAATACTGGTGTTAGAATAAGATTGGAATTTCCTATAAGTCATTTAATCATAGCCAAAAGAAATGAATTTAAGATAGGAAAAATGATTTATGTTATGGGTGCTGAATGCAGGGGTACCTTAGTCTTAGTACATTAGATTAACCTAAGATATTTTCCATTTAAGTGCAACTTTTTTTGAACATAAACTACATAAAAGCAAGTTCTAATTAGACCTATTATTGAGAATGTTCATACATTATGAGGGAACATTGTCCTCAAAGTATTTCTCATCCTTTTTCTTTTATATCTACTTGTGCATTCAGATTCTGCCAATAACAGTTCTGAAATTGGTTCCTAATTTTCTTATGATTAAACTGATAGGGAAATCCCTTGCATATTATTTTGCCTTTTGTATTTATTCAGTTGTCTTATAAGTTTTTGTATGAAGAATTAGGTTTCCAAAGCAACTTAATTCCAAAGATAATTTAAAATGTCTTACTAATCTGCATCGTATAGTGTGCATAAGATGTATGTGAAGCTGTATGTAAGAATATATAAGATAAAACAGTCCAGGCTTTTACTAAACATTGCAAAATCTGTCTTTAAGAGACCTTATTGATATTTATTTAAAGCCACCTGCTATCTTGCAAATGAGTGGGCTTTTATTGTCAGCGTGATGCAGGTAGGGTCTCTTCAGAAATTACTTTGGTATTTCTGTTGCAACATCAACAAAGTACCTACAGGAATGCCCGGAGAGAGCTGGGCTAGAATGCATTAGGCTTCATTGTTTCATTGTTAATTCTGATGAAGAGAGGACAGGTCAAATAAAATAAGAGGGCTAAAGTCTATTTGACTGTATTATGATTTTTAAAATAAAACATATTATTTGTCAGATTGCTCAAAATGTTCTCTTTCAAGATTTGAAAGAACTGACACGTTAGTGTAAATTGAGTTGCACATTGTCAAATAATACTAATGATGGACACCATTGAAAAAGACAGTTTCTTAGGGCTAAAAGTAATTATTTTGTATGATAAACGTTGCCATCTGGGAAATAAAAGTCTTAATGTTTAAGAGAAATTTAATTTTGGAGGTGGGGTACCATACAAAAAGGGCAGGAGAATGCAAAATAAAAATTTCACATTTCAGTGTCTGAGATACTTATAACCTTAAATTCACATTAATTAACATTTTAAAAATATACTTAATTGCAATTTCTAAATCATTAACTTGTTTTGATGTTTAGTGTTTCTAATAATAAGATTCTGTACAGAGTCTATATAAGATTTATATTTATTCCTTAGAGAACTTATTGTTGCATTAAAGAAAAAACCTTTTTTAAATTCTCACAACCATGTCCTTCCTTCAAGTCTTTCACCTTTCAGTCCAAAATTGTATTAGTATATATATAATGAAATGAAATATATATATAATGAAACATTTTGTTAGCAGTAAGAAAGAGTAGATAGAATGTCATGTTTGAGGAGCGGCCAGCAAGCCAGTATTGCTGGATGAGAGGGAGAGTGTATTTTGAAAAGGCTAGATGGGGCCAATTTATAACGAGCCTTGTATCTCAAATGGAACATTGGGGTTATATTTATCCTATAGGTAATAGAGGTCCCCTGGAGCTCCATGAACAATGAATGTGAAATGGTCTGACTTATGCTTTAGAAATATCACTGCCAGCTAAGTGGAGTTTTGAAGCAGAGAGAGATTTGAGGCATGGAGATCAGTTTGAATGCTATTGTGATAGTCTGGGAAAGAGGTGATAGGACCCTGAACTAGGGTTTTGGCTATGAGAGACCTTTTTGAAGGTAGAAACAACAAAATTTGGCAAAAGATTAATAAGAGTAAAAGTGAGGAGTGTAGGATGATACCAAGGTTGCAATTCTTAGAGGTAATGCAGTTCAGAAGTGAGGAGTATTGAGGGTTGTTATAGTGTAATGAGTTCACTTAAAGACACACACACACACACACACAGTCTTGAGGAATCAGTGAGACCTCTAATTCTAGATATCTTTGAGGCGGATAGTGATGTATGGCTGTAGCTAAAAAGAGGGTGTGTGTATGTGTGTGTGTGTCTGTATCCCAAATCTTCTGAATGGAGATAGTAATTATCCTCCTGGGAGCCAGTGAGATGATTTAGAGAGAATGGAGGGTCTGGACATGGAACTTTGGAGGATACATATGATTAGTAGATCCGAACTAAATGAAGATCAGTAAAAGAGTATCAGACAAATCACAAGAGAATGGAAGAAAATAGTGTCACTAAAACCTACAGAATTTTGAAAGAGTATCCAGTGTGATTAGCAGAATCAGATGTTGCAGAGAGAGCCAGGACAATCAAATTTGAGAAAATGCCATTAGATGTGGCAATTAAAAGATCAATACTACCTTTGGAGAAAGTTTCAACTGAACTGACATCATTTGAAGCCAGATTTCAGAAGGCTAAAAGAGAGTGAGAATAAACCAAGGTACTCAGTATACATGGCTTTCAATGGGGCAGCTATGGGGTTCTGTGGATAAGAATCTAGGTCCCGGAGTGAGGAAGATCTCTAGCCTCAGACACTTACTAGCCAGGTGGCCCTCAACAAGTCACTTAACACCTGTTAGCTCAGTTTCCTCAAATGTAAAATGGGGGTAATAGTAGCACCTACTTCCCAGGGTTATTGTGAGAGTATCAAATGAGATGATAATTGTAAAGTACTTAGCACAACACCTGGCACCTAATAAGTGCTACCATAAATATTTGCTGTTATGTCAAGAAGAGAGTTCATGAAGGGCAAGAGAGATACAGGATGGTAGTTAACAGCCATGGTAGGATCTAATTATGTGGGTTTTTTTTTTTGTTTTCAAGAATAGGGAGATGTGAGTATATATAGAGAGGTGCCAAAAGAAAGGGAGAGAAAGAGAAAAGATGATAGTGGGGGCAATCTTCTTGATAAGTTGGTGATAAAATTGTTACATGTAGAGGGATTGATTTTAATAATAAGAGCAATCCAACTCTTTATCTGAATGGAGGAGATAGTGGGAGAAAGCAGGTGAATGATATGAGGAAAATCAGAGGAGGCTTGCAGCAAATAGCCTCATTTTTTTTTTCCATTGAAGTATGAAGTGAAATCTTTAGGTAAGAAGATGGTGGGGAAGGGGACCTTTGACAAGGACCCCAAGGACTGTTTGAAACAGTCTTTTAACATTTGCTGATTTAGGGAGAAATCAAATATTTGACTTTTGAAACAGTGAGGATCTAGTTGAGATTAGATAAAAATAAATTTTTAGTGATCCCTTACACTTGATTCCCTTGATGAATGTCTTGATTCCTTCTTGGTCCGTTTAGCCACACATGAATAGAAGGCAATTGGTTAGAAGTAATCCAGGGTGGGAGGTTAGCATGACTTGTTTAACAACAGGGTAAAGAAAGGGTGGAGGAGGATGGTTGTCAAGTTGGAGTGATTCACCAATGGGTTGAGATTGGAAAGACTTAAAAGTATAGGGAGTGCAGAAGTTATGACCTGGAAAAGAACTAAAGGATAGAAGGAATTGAGGCGGGCTACTATGAGGATGAAGATCAGTGTTAGACATCAAAAGACACAGGAAAAGAGAGAAATAACAAAAAAGATTATGATCATAGAACATGGAACTGAAGTTGATACCAGGATAAAAGATATGAACATATATATGAGAAGCTGAGTTAGAGTGGGGCTGTCATGTAAATTTAGTGGATTGAGAGATTTAGTTTATTTTTACAGTGGTTTCATTATAATGAAGCATAAAGCTTCAAGGTAATAACATTTCATTTAACTTATTAAAGCATTTTTTAAAAGTAGTGAGGTGGTTTTTTTTTTTTACTGTTTCTACAACACAGCTTTTAAGTTGCACCTTAATGGAGACTAATCCCATGTTAACTTGAGGCATGACCATATCAAGTTAAGTGAAAGGTGCTTTTTTTATCTAATAAAGATTCTGTGATAAGATTGTTCCATGAATTCTTGAGAATAGACAACAGAGTACTGTTTTAGGAAAAAAGACCCAGTTGATTTTTTAAATAACAGTAAAGCATTCCAACAGATAAATAGGAAACCAGCCTAGGTATCATGAATCCTATAGAACATTTGTTAGAATTAGTTGGTAAAACATACACTGAACATTATGTTTATGGCAGTCTTTTCTCACTTTTTGTCTCTTCTTCTAGCCTACCAGATAAAAGTAGTGGATAATTTTAATATGACATACACCGGATTTTATTTTCCAATAGTATTCATGCAAAAGAAAGGTCTGGTATATATAATCGCTCTGGTTCTCTTCCATCCCTTACCTGAATTAAGAAGAACAAATAATGTTTTTTAATATGTTTTTATATTATGTTGCTTCAAATTATACTCTAGTGAGTATACATAGTGAGTCCTCAGTGTTAGGGGATAGATAGATTATACTCCCAAGTATTTCTATTTGGTGCCTTACTGCATCCCATCTTTAAGGAGAAGTAGAGAACAGTCTTCACAACAGATGAGAGAGGAAACATTCACCTTGACTTTACTTCTTGAGTTTTACTTGTTCAATTAGGTCCCTGAACCTGGACTGATTAACCATTATGGCATATAATTTTAAGATTGGCTTGAAATTTTGGAGGCTCAAAAAGTATAATCTTTCATTATGTAATTAGGATTTTTCCTAAACTTTCATGTCATTGAGTCTATAAATACTCAAGAATTAGTAAGTAAAATTTGGAGGCAAGAAGGACTTGTTCAGATCTTGCCTAAAGCATTACCTAGCTTTGTGACCCTGGGCAATTTATTTAGCAACTATGTTTGCTTCAATTTTCTCATTTGCAAAAATGAAGATAATAATAGCACTTCCTTCCCAGGATTGTTGTGAGATCACATGAAATAATATAAGTAGCGTTTTGCAAAGCTTTAAAGTGCTAAATAAATGAATGCTACTCATTATTATTATATGAGTATTATTCAGTAAATATTCTACTATGTGTAAAATGGGTATTTTAGGAAATATAAAGATTATTGACATAATTTCTGACCTAAGAATAATGTAGGGGGGGGTGGAGGAAGGGAGAGGGGAAATAGAATTTAATATACCTTGTGGTACAAGAAAGGTTAAAAACACCACAGCCACAGAAATTTTGTGACCGTAACCAAGTCATGTCACCTCTGGCCCCTTGTGCTCATCCATAAAGTGTGAGTGGTTTGCATCCATGATCTAAAGTTCCTTCTAGGTCTAAGTCTATATGTAAGTCTCATTATGACTTGCTGCTGAGGGGAACAGGGAATAATATGCAAAGAGGACATTGACATATGTTTTTGGGTGCCTCAAGTAGTCTAACTTGATTGGTCTATAATAAGAGTATAAAGGGGTAGAAAGTCTAGAAAGCTAAGTTGGGTTGAGGGTGTGAAGGATTTTGACTTCCTGATTTTATTTGGAAGGTAGTATGGATTCCTCTAGTGTTTTAAAGCAGAGTAGTAAGAGAAACAGGTTTCTGTTTTAGAAAAATTATTCTGGTAGTGTGCTATGGGAAATACATTAGAAGGGAGAGAGACTTGATCTGGAACATCCGTTACAAAAGCTATTTTAGTAGTTCCCAGAAGAGGTAATGAACTAAGGTGGTGGCAGGGCAGATGCAAGAGGAATGTAGCAACAGGAAAGAAAAGAATGATGATGCATTTAACAAATGATTGAAGGTGGGGAGGAGTATTTCAGTGAAACCAAAAGTTAAATATTTCTCCTTTATTTGGGTAAACTTGAAGCCTTTGATAAGCAAATTGAATTGTAACCCTATATGTGTGTGTGTTTGTGAATATTGATTTCTGATATTTATAGACATTCAGCTGGGCCTTTTTATTAAGCAAATGAAAGCAAAAATGTTTATCACAATGTTTTAATTTCTTTCTGTAGGTTGGAATTGATCATTCTTTTTCTGAGTCTCTTGATAATATTTGCCTTTTTACATATAGAGTAAAAAAGGATGCCAAAGAAAATAACACTGTATGTGAGTTTAATGTTGTCATTTATCTCATCAAAGTAAATCTTTAAAAAGAACATTAAGAAATTGAACATTGCTGTAGTGTAGAGGATCTACTTCTTGTGTATTAGTGCGCATTTGTTTTAAACCCCTGGTGTCCAGTAGAACACAGCATATCTTTATTGACGGTCAATGTTTATCTGTCAAAAGTGTATTCACAAATTATTCTGATGAACTAAATGCTCTATTTTGAAATAATAAATACTCTTTTATTTCTCACCTATGTAGGCAGAAGGAGAAGACAGCCTTAAGAAGATGCAGCTGATGGAACTTGCAATTCTGAATGGCACCTACAGAGATGCCAACATTAAATCACGTAAGGATTAGACTAGCCCAGTATAATAGCTGTTTCTGCTGTTTTTGTCAACAAACCTTTCTCCTTTTAGCAGGAGTACATATGAACATATGATCTATTGAAACAATTGTGCACATGGTATAGAGTCAACACTATTTTTAATCCTTTCACAAATTAAGGACATTCTATTTGCATTATCATGCCAACATGTCTTCAGTTATGGTGTTTTCAAATATATTTTTGTTGCTTTCCTCGTAAGTTCAAGCTCTAAACTTGAATTCCTACTTCATAAATACCAATTTGACTTTAATTTATAACCATGCATATAAATGCATACACATATGCACACATACATGTATATACACACTTAGTGTATTTCCAACTTCATAGATAATAAATTTTGTCTAAATGAAGCTATCTGTAAATTAAATTCTTTCCTGTCATCTTGCTTGCATGTTTTCTGTTCAGTCTTTTTTTTGGCTATTTCATGTAAGAGCTCACCGAGATGAGTGGTGTGATACCTTTTCATTCACATTTTCCTTTTTATGTCTTTGAGCATGTTATAAGGATTTTTAATTTTCATTTGAAAATGATCATCAAATTTCATAGTGATGGTATGTGATATATAGGCTAAGTAGTTACACAAATAGGAGTTTTATGGTTTCATATGACAAAACAAAAGAGCTTAAAAAAACTATTAAATGAGTATAATGTAGTCTGAAAGTAATTGTGGTTTCCAAAAAAATTTACTTGAATTTACCTCTGAAAGGGTTAGAATAATATTAATAGAAGTACGACAAGGATATATTTTAGATTACTTCTCCTAAGAAGTAATCAGCTATTGCAGCTGCTAGAAATTCCATCTACTAAGAGCTTGGCTTACTTCAACCTGAAGAAAGCCAGTCTTTCTCCAAGTTGAATCCTAGGCTGATAATTACAAATACTTACACATAACTGTATTTCTGTACGTTCTTAATTACAAGGTATTTTTCACATCATAGATATGTAATAGTGTTTCCTTTTGCCCTCCTGCATGCATCTTAGTCTCATGAAATCTTTAAAAACATAGGTAAATTAAAAATATGTGAACTAAAAAGAAGCTTTTGTGCTCCATAACCTGTTAGTCTAGCTTACTTTTTTTGATGGCTTTTTTATTTTTGCATGTTTACTCTTAATCTCACTGGGAAAGGGTAAGCTATTTGTGCATTTGATTGGTGTGCTTTGGCACTTTGTGTGATCAGCGCATGTACTAATGATTTCCTTTTATTTTTCTTCCTTCCTGCTTTTTTCCTTTCTTTTCCCCATTCCCCTTCATTCTTTCCATATTTTGTACTGCTGTCTCTATACTTCCTTCTAAATTTCTTTGCTTACTGTAGCAGCCCTTGCCTTTTCTCTTGCAGCAACAGCCCAGGCTCCAAGGATTATTACTGGGCCTGCGCCTGTTCTCCCACCAGCTGCCCTGCGTACTCCTACGCCAGCTGGCCCTACCATAATGCCTTTGATCAGACAAATACAGACCGCTGTCATGCCAAACGGAACTCCTCATCCAACTGCTGCAATAGTTCCTCCAGGACCTGAGGCTGGTTTAATTTACACACCCTACGAGTACCCTTACACACTGGCACCAGCTACATCAATCCTTGAGTATCCTATTGAACCTAGTGGTGTATTAGGTAAGTTTCTCTCCTGAATTGATTAGCTTAGTTCTCGATCATTTTACAAAAGATTATATACCATTTTTTCTCAACATGTAACTTTGAAAAAATTAATAACAGGTCAAATGAAAGAATCCATTAAAAGATCATTTACTGTGTTTTCAGCTCTATCCAATTTAAATTCTACTTTTTGGATAATTATAGTATAATTTTTCAAAATTGCTCCATAGATATTTGATTTAAACTGATCACATCATACGCGTTTTGAAGAAATTTTAGAATTGCTATTTTTTTTCCCTAAAGTTTCTTATATTACATATCATTTCCTTTGGAAATTTTTATATAGTTTTGTAAACCATTTATAAAATGAAAATCTTTTGTAATATATTTTATTATCTTAAATTTATTTTTTAACATTTTAAAGAAGAATGATCGGATAATTATCAGAAATTCTGTTCTTCTAAAAGATCCATAGATTTCTCTCTTTTTTTTTTGTATGAAGTCCTTGCCTGAAAAGTAAATGCTACTTTTAATTGCTGTGGTACCATATAGAACTGAGTAAAAGCTATGTCCGTAACCCCTGAGTGACACTTCTAAACAATAATAAAAATTGTATTTATTACACTTGGTTAAAAACTGCAAGACATGAAACAAAAAGTGATGCGCTCAGAGACATTACTGATACCTTTTTTTTATAGAGTGGATTGAAATGCCAGTCATGCCTGATATTTCAGCCCATTGACTTGCTGGATGAAGGACTAGAATACAGCAGCCGTTATAGCACGACCAGTCAATGTGGAACAAACTCTTTGAATGCAACCCTTTTGTTTTACCAAACAATCTGAATAATATTTCATGGTGGTTTTTTTTTTCCCTTTTCCTTCTTGAATTGTACATGACCATGGTGCTGCATGCCTGCTGTTGATTTATAGGAGATTGATCTTAAAAATTTTTTTTCAGCATTAGTATTGATAACAAAATTCTGAAAGTCTCTAATGATCACTGAAAACTCAGATTCAGTCATTAGCTTGTTAAGACAAATTTATTGCTAAATATGTGAAGACAAGATGCTCTGTATGTTATCTGTGTGTACGTGCACAAATGTGCCTTTTATTTTAGAAATTTTTTTTATTGTATGTATGTTTTCAATTCATTACTAAATTATTGTATAAAATAACTCACAGCTCAGAATCACACCACAGCACTGTTCATAAGAGGCTTATTTCTACTGCACATTTCTTGAAGCATTTTTAAAAGTAACCTGTAACATTTAACCCTTTTAAAGTTTTCTTTTATTAATATCTTGTCCTATAATCCCGTGCATGTTCTTTTTCTACCCAGAACTCCTCTCTGCTGGCACCCACAGCATCTGTTAATTAAAAAAAAAAAATCTTTGCTCATGTGGGCTTTCCTGCAGAAGTGTAGCTCTTAGCCACCCACTTTGTCCTAGCAATTAAGAAAGATAGACATGATTAGTTCGTGTAGAATCTACTTTCATGTAACTAGGTCATCTAAAGTAAAGAAATTGTAACAAAACATTTTACTGCTTAGAAATAGCAAAGAACAGTGTAGTAAATACTGAATTTAGAGCACATTGCACAGTGTTCTTTTGGAAAGGTTATTTGGGGGCAGGGATAGGAGTTTGGGGTTGGTTGTTTTCGTTGTTGTTTTCATTGTAAGCAAAACTTAAGCCAGTTGTTTACTTTGTTAAAGGTGTTCTCACCTGATTGGCATACATCCAGTAAATAAGAGTAAGGATTCAATAAAAATATTAAATGAAAACTTAAATATAAGTTAATTTGAAATTACTTGTTTTCGATCATACTTTGCCATCTAAGCAGTAAAACTTATTGAGAGAAACAGTAAACTTAAAAATATTGCTCAGTTTTAACCCATATGCACACAGATAACATGCATGTATATCAATTTTCACATTAAAATACTTTAAAAATAAGCAATGCCCTTCAAAACAGATGCAGACATGTGTGTTGGTGGTAGTGAGGAGATTGGTAGTAGCATCACATCAGATCTTCATTGATGACTAATTTTTAATTCCCTTCCTTTTATCTTTAGGTATGGCTTTCCCAACGAAAGGCTAAGAAATTCAAGAACGGTCTTAACTGAACCCTCATCAGATCTGAATTTAACAAATGCTTAGTTTCAGCAGCCTTGGAGGAAAAAAAAAGCTTAGCCTAGCAGTCAGTGACTTACTTGCACTTTTTGCACATAGATATAAAATAAAATCATGCTAATTAATTTGGTTTAGTCTGTACTATGAAAAAGTAGCTGTAATTTATAAAGGAGTGTATAGTAGTAAACTGACTGCTAAGTGTTCTATACTGTTTGCTTTACTAATCACCTAATTCATTGCAGTTCATACTTATTGACTCAGAAGTTTAAAACCACAATCTGTAGGCTTTAAGAATTGCTTTTAAACTTTTCTAAGTGGTAGTAACTGGAAGTGGTCTTAAGGTTAGCAAATAATTGTCAGTATTAAATATGGCATTATTTAATTAGTCCTGCTCCAAGAAAGGCACTTCAGTGAATATGTGACTAGTAAAGCTTAAATATGCTTGGGTCTAATAGATTTCATGAAATACTGTAATTTGGGAATCATAAGTGAATGGATAAAACAGGTTAAGGCCAGAATGTTTGAAATGAATGCAATATTAGTATACACAGATATATTCTACATATTATGATTAAGTTTTAAAAACTACTGTGCCTTAACTTGTTTCTTTCTTTCCTAAAATGAATTTTTGTAGTAAATGAACATCCATTTTGATAAACCTGCTGTTAATGTTTGGTTTTGGGTTGTGGGGGTTTTTTTGGTTGTTGTTTTGTAGTTTTGTTTTTGTTTCTTTCTTGGTTTTGTTTTGTTTTTTTTTTTGTGATGTTTTGTGTTTTACCTTTTTTTTTTTTTTTTAATGAATGTCTTCTAACTTTGTCTTGGTAATTGCAATTTAACTAGGTGCGGTGGCTACTAAAGTTCGAAGGCACGATATGCGTGTCCATCCTTACCAAAGGATTGTGACCGCAGACCGAGGTTAGTTTAGTTATGCAGTTCTTGTGTATAAGAAATGGGTTGGGTATACATGAAATTTGCAACACCATGCCAGAGAAGTGTAATTATAGGTGGTTTTTTTCTGTGCACTTCTGCTTTCCCCACAAATCTAAATACATTTGTAATTTTAAAGACATTTTTATAGTTGTTTTGGCTCCTCCCATCTTTAAACATACTGAATCATGTAGGACTGTCTGATGTGAAATGGTTTTATAATATCCAGCAATACATAAATGAATCATCCTTAGTTGTTAACATTTTGATACACACACACACACACACACACACACACTCCAATTTTTTTTTTAAATCCACATTTCATTGAGTCACATATCTGTGTGGTGTTGCAAAATGGATGGATGGGTGCTTTAATGATGGAGAGGTAAAGGATCTTGATTCCTTCCAAGTACTTCTGGAGAAAACTGAAGATTTAGTTTTCATTTCCTTTTTTAATAAAAATATTCGAGCCACTGCATAACCATGAGGAAGTAGTCTTTAAGTACCTAACTGAAGTCAGCAAAATAAGGACTGTGAAGATTACTACGTAAGGTAGTTGGATTTATATGAATCAGTAAAAGCAGTTTTCTTTTACTTTTTCATTCTCTTGCTAAAATGGATCCTTTTACATCTATCATTTGCTGCTAAAATACATTATCTGAAGGTAAAATAACTTTTGAAGTTCTGCAGTGAAAATAGATCTAGTTATTTGGATATCCCTGTTGACTAAACTTTGGAGAATAAGTCTTCATTTTTCTCCTTTTCACCATTATAATTTGCCACCTAGAGGTACCCTTGAACCCTTGCATGAATTGTAAAGTTGATTGAGAAGTGTTGTTTTCGGTTTATTGACATTGGATTACTTTTCTAAAGTTTTCTCTGCAAAATAAGATCCCCAAGCGAAATAACAAAATATTTACTTCAGGCTTCTCTGATGGGGCACATTTGCTGCCTTACAATTCAGTTGGTCAGAAGTCTTTCTTATCAGTGACAAACAGGGACAAGGGCCTACACTTCAACTTTGTTTTCTGTGAACTTATGAAGACCTACCTGCCTTACATGGTCACCATCCATTCTGTGATGTATTCCACTAACTTGGACAGAGCCATTGTCCATACCAGAATAGTATGATTTTCCAAAGATAAATGGTAATAATATTTATTTAACCTCTTATACTTAAAAGGGCCTTGTATACAAGTTACACATAATCATTTCATAAGAGAAATGCAGCAGGATCTCAGTAATGAACTGACCATCCAAGAATATAACTAGAGGCCATTTTCTGTGAAGTGTGTAATAATTTCAAAAACCACGCACACATTTCTACTTACATCACAACAAGGCCTTCTTGGTAAAACAGTATGACCTTTATTTTTCTCTTCAACGAAAATAGATAGTTTGGCTATTTTGGAGCTTTATTCTTATTGTTAGGAAACATTTCATGTAGGATATAAAATGTTTTTAAAATAATTTTTCAACTGTAAGAACACTATTTCTATGTATGCTTCAGTTTTTTTTCCTTGTACTTGTGTTTTAAAACAGTACTGGCATACATGATATTCCTGAACCTTGAAGTGGTTAATGGACAGATTAAAGGAAAATTACAATGTTATTTGGGAATTGTCAACACATTCCATGTATAGCTGTTTTGTAATTATGTATGTGTTGATTAGTTTTGTTACTGATTTAATTCAAAATGCAATGTCAGCAAACCGAAATACTAATATTTAATAGCAATACTTGTACACCACTGTTGTGTCACTATAAACATGTTAGTCATTGGGTCTAAGGATTATATCTAAAATAACTCAAATTATTTTGTGATACTACTGTACACTGGGTATTTTGGGGTTTTTTTTGGGGGGGGGTTCTTTTGTTTTTAATTCAATGTATAGGTTTAGAGGTAGTATAAGCATTACATAAAATGCAAAGAAACTCAACCCCTGGACACGTCAAACTGTGTTATCCTTTATAAGTATGCCTTTTTGAATTGGTGGAGGTTTGACTAGTACAATTTTACTAAGAATAAGACCCAACTATAAATAAAACAAACCTGAATTTGATTCCTGTAACAAGCTGACTGACTTTTAATTGTAATGAATTGTAAATGGTTTTGCACACTTGATAAACCTGTGTGTACTGTAGAAGGCCAGGGACTTGGCAGAGGATGTATCCCAGGTGTACTGGTATCATGAATTGGTAGCTTGTTTTGGTTATATACTCCAAAAAAAAATAATGCCAAGAACTTTTCTGATGTTTTTACAGAAAATCTTCACTTAATTTATATAAAATAATACCATATAATCAAAATTATAATCTGTATCAAGAAATGCTTTAAAATTCTGTATTTCTAGAATCTCTGTAAAGTGGTAAAATTGTGCCACATTAAATATTTATTTTTTGTTATTGTTCTTGGAACAGCCGTTTTTAATTTAAACAATCCCAATTAACAGAATTCTGAAGAATTTCAGGGAAGATGTGGTCACAGTGAAGTTAGTGTAACAATTTTAATGTTTATAAATTGTATCCTAAATGGTAGACCATAGAAACCATTTTAATTATATGAAGGTAAATCAGCCCATTATTTAGGTCATTTAAACTCTTGTTATCTGTGAACATTATACCTACTGGATTTCATTTTATGAAATGGCACAGATCTGACTTTGCACTGAAGATATTTCTTTCTCACTTTCATCTCCTCTGCCTAAGTCATAATGGCAACAGTACAAAATACTCTATCAAACCTCAGAATTTGTTAGATTTTAATTAAGCTGTTGAATAAGTCTTAAAAAAAAAAAATCATACTACTGTTAAAGTGGACCAAGTTTGTTGAAGCAGAATGTGATAGAGGATGATTAAGGAAGGAAGAGCTCAAGGACATTGGGAATGATAACTTTTCCACTTGAGAATTTTTTATGTTTTACTGTAATTTTGTTTTTGTTTTGTTATTTTGCAAAAGAAAATAGTATTTACAGGTGGCTTCTTTTAAAATATAAAAATATAAAGCAGGAATGTATATGAAATGTCAGATTCTATTGTATTTGCAGAGTATTAGCTTTGAAATTGAATAAAGAGAGCTGTTTGTAGTTTTAAAATGCCATATTAGTATCAATTAGAAATTTCCTCTATTTTTTGATGTATCTAGAGCTTTTTAAGTATAGAATTTAAAATGGCAGGACTTTACAGTGTTTACATGCAAGTGCATTTTATAAGTGTTCTATATGTGTAAAATAGTATTTTCAACTGGAAAGTACTGGCTTGAGCACAAGGCTTGGCCTTTTCCTGGTTCCCATGATGATGCCTACCCTGCTAGACTACAGTTTAGTACTGCTTTGTATCATGAGGCCAAGAATTTCCATGTTGTTTGTAAATAGAATAATTGAAAAGCAATAAAAATTTTATTGAACAAAAGAAACCTTGTTTGGCCCAGAGTTTATGTTTAAAATGTTTATGGAAATTTTAAATTCTTTAAATTCATTTCTTTTAACCACCAGTTATTAATAATCACACCCATCATTAATAGTCGCTTTAATGCTTGCACTTGGGAAAGTACTAATGCTTAATAGCAGTCAGACACCGATAACTGCACTGACTGTTTCAAAACCCTTTTACCAAGTTCCGAAACCTATTCATTGTTTTTGTTTTTCAGTTTCCTTCATTGACTGCTACTAACCATTAGTTGTTAGTTGTATTTATTTCTATTTTCTCTTGTTAACCAGTTTTGTGGGAGTGGGCTCTCCTTCACATGTTCAAATCATGATATAAGATGGTCATGATTTTATTGCATTCTGTAGATGGTGTCAATCAGTTTGTCAGAATTAAACATGCTTGTTTTTTTTTTTAATTAGTCGTGATTAGTTTTTCATGTTGTCATTAAGCCGTCACTAGCTGAAACTAATCTCTTCTCTATCTTTTCTTTCTTTTTTTGTTTTGTTTTTTGTTTCTAACCACCCAGCCGCCACCGGCAACTAACCTATGACCTTCTGACCTCTGAACTCTTCACCCAATGATGACCTGACCATGCCTGCCTGCTGATCAGTTAACTGGTAATCGCCTTTGCTTGCCTGTCATCAGTGCAGCGAGCTGAGGCACTTGTCCGTTCGTCTTACCATCTAACCAAACAAAAGACAAAGAAATTGTTGTCCTCCAACTCCGCTTTTTTCCCCCCTGTTTGGGTGAAAGTGGTTCTAGAACCTGCACTGAATAGTAGTAAAGCAATAAGGTCCAATCCATCCCTCAGCACTGATCATCCTTTAGCGTTCCGCCCTAAACGAACGGTAAGAAGGCCTCTCTTAAGAAATGGAGACAGGTGGCCCTTAACTACCCGATGACAGAGGCAGTTACTGTGAGAGACTTCTAGGAATCCCTTTCTTCTCATAGGGAAGTCAAAGCGCGCTCTCTCTCTCTCTCTTTCTCTCTCCCTCTCTCTCTGAATGTACTGTGCGATGATGCATCATGCATGAACCTTTGGTCAGGGATGTCATTGGTGAAGGGATTTCAAAAAGTATTCAAAATTTGACCTGCTGTTTAGTCACTACAGTGCCCTCAAAGGGCAGAAGTTGCAGCCTTTTTTTATATTGCCTGCCAAATTTGATGTAGTCAAAGAAAGTGTGCCATGAAAGAAAAATTAACAAGGAATTTTGAAAACTAATGCAAAGAACAAAACTGCAACACTGTTTTTTAAAAAAGAAAAAAAAATCTGAGTTAAAATTACCGAGCCTGTATTTTACACCTCCTTAAAAGATTATATGAGAACAAGGTACATGCATTATGTGTCACATTACTGGGCAAACTGTTCAAATATTTTTTTTAAATCTCCCTGTATAGAAAAATCATTAAGGATGTAAAAGCCATGCTTGCCTATTTGCTGTATACATGTAATGAAATTGTAGATAAAGTGTAGTGCATTGAAACAAATGAACAAAAAAAGTAGATACTTTTACTATACAAGGGTGCTGGTGCAGAAAAAAATATATATTTTTGGAAATGTAGCATTTTATACTTTCAAGTGTTATAAAAAAAAGAAAAAAAGAACAAAGAAACCCTTTATTTCATTAAATGATTTTTTCTGGTGGTTGTCAAGAAACAAAAGACCAAAAGAGCCTTTTTGTCTTTCTTTTTTATTTTTTAAGTATTGGAATAAGTCTAAAGAAAAGAAAGTGCCTTATTTTCCTTCATGGTCATTTAGTCAAGTGTCTCGTAAAATCAGCTCCTCCCTCTGATAACAAGCGAATGCATGCCGCTCCGCCCAGTGTGTGAGTAGGTGGGGGGGGGGGGGCGGGGGAAGACACATGAGTTGATGGTTTGGATTAGAAGATATATGCTATGTTACCTTGATGCAATTTGCCAAATCTGATACTGTGAAAAAAAAATTTGATAACTTTTCTATCTTATGCCAGACTGCTCATTCATTTTTAAAACATTTTCATTCTTTTAAAATCATAAGTACTTTTGTTTCATGCACTTGCTCAACTCAAACCCAAAGGATCTGAGACAAAAACTGTGTTATTCTCTTTCTCACTATCAGATTTAAAAAAGTAAATAGAGTGCTGTTTTGTTTTAAGGGGATGAGTTACATTCTTTTTGACTGAAATAGTAGTGACCTATAGAAGACTTCGCTAATTTCACAAAATAAAGCTTTGTGAATTTTACCAATTTTTAGCCCAGAAGTTACTTAAAACTTATACAAAATTTTATAGAACTTCTACCTGCCATGTCAGATAATTTCTATGATAACTATTTCATTAGTTCTAACTTCCTTTGCTTTTGACTTTTAAAAGAATGTTAGAAATTAGCATTAATTTGCATATAAAGGCTCAACTATGTATCCGTTTAAGCTTCCATAATACATGTGAAGTTCAAACAGTTGGCCTTGAGTAATAGTTGAAGCAATTTGTGCACAAAGCTGATTTCTAAATACTTGCATGATTATTCATTTTTTTTTAACAACTCAGTACCAGACATGGCAAATTATCAAGTGACATTGTGTTCCCCAACTTATCAACTCATTCCCTGTTACATACCTTCACAGCTTTGAAGTCAAAGGTCAGCAGTAAAGCTCAGTAAGCACCTGCATGGTGACCTCATCCTTCATCTTGTCTCACTTGGAAATGGTTTTCAGTTTATTTACTATGCAATAGACATTCATCCCTTTATATATTCACCTAGCTTTTGTTTAATGTGCCACTGCTTTGTCTTCCTGTTACATATGCAATATTTTGATTTCTTTACAATATATGCTGTGCCATTTTGATTTTTATTTTGGTTGGTTGAATAAACTCGCGACACTCAAAACATCTGAGGAGAGATTTGCTAAAATTATACCAGTATTTGTTCCAGTTTCATCTCAACTATGATAAACCTGGACATTTTAGATGTTTATCAAAGGTCTTTTATTGGGAAGAAAGTAAGTGTATGAAATACATGTGTGACATTTATGAGTAATGTTTGCTCTAAACAAACTTTTGAAAACTTAGTTGACAAAATTTTGGATCAACTAAAAAGAAGCATGACTTTTGAAATCTCTGAATGCCTTGGTTCTCAGTATTATCATTCTTTATTGAATTTATTTCTTATTAAAATATGTAGTTTTAAGACTTTTTTTCTGACAGTATTATGTAATTTTTTTTTTAGAGTGGGTAGATGGGAGTGTCGCTTGTATGCTACCGTACAGCTGACATGTATTTTGTCTATTCTTTATTATCTTAGTAGTTTCATGCTATGTATGTATCATAACCAACCTATTGCCTATGAGAAACATGTAAGATAATGTATTTACAGCCATTGTTACAAGTTTATAATGTATTTTTCTATCTTGTTTTATATGTATGTTATATAACATTCAAAAAAGAATTTTTTTCCTGATTGAGAAAAGGATACAAAATGCAAAACCCACAATTTTGATAACTGAAAATTGCCAATTGTTTTGCAGTACTTTATTATATTGAGAGTGTTGTCTTTCTTGGGCTTTTAGTTAGCTACTGAATGAATACATTAGACACATTCGGGTTTTAGTTGGGATTTTACATAGCTTGCATTTTAATTCTTTGGTTCTTTGCTGTTTCTATTAACCCATAGCATTATTTTAATAAATGTTATAATACCAACCTACTAACTCTGGACTATGTCTGTTTATTAACCTATACATGTTTAATTAAAATCAATAAATGAATAAAGACGGAAGAATGTAAAGTCTTGAGTTACTGGACTAACCCTGAAGAACGTGACCACAGATAACACAGCGTGACTTGTTTTTTTTTATGTTGTTTGTCAGCTGACAATTCTGCACACTACTGTTAAGTTGGCTTTGGTTATTCTGGCCTTTTCCCTTGGGGGTAGATGCCAGTAGAGATGGGAACAAAGGAGTATCTACTGGAGGCATTCTTCTTGTAGAATCTTGCCACTTGCCTTTCAGCATCTGCATTACTAATTCCACACTTTCTTATTTTTCCTCCTCCAAAATAATCACTGTCCGCTCACAGCAAAAGAGCAAAGAAGCTCATTGTGATGATATATACCAAGAGAAACCAGTTTGATTCTTTGTTGAACCATTTCCTCTAGCTTTTCTGTAAGGAGCAGGTAATTGTTAAGGTCTACACTAAAAAGCAAAGAATCTGGTTATTTCTTTGAATTTTCCTAATACTTGTAAAAAAGTTGATTTGATAGTTTTCCTTTGTAAAGTTTATGCATTAGCTCAGGGGACTACAACCTAGGTAAAGCCAAAGATTAGCTTGATTGTTTCTCATGAGGTGATTGACAAATATATAAAAACAGCAAACAATCTTTTAGATACCACCATTGGTGTTACCTCATACTTTCTTTCCCTTCCACCTTGCCCCCCCCAACACCTCTTTCGATAATTTTTAAAACATGAAGTGGGGGGAGAACTAGCACTTGTAAGTTGCATTTGGTGAATTGACCATGTACAGATTTTAGGAATTGTAAGAATTATAGCTACTTTAACATTTATCCAACTTGCAGTCTCCTTAGATTTATGCACATAAAATTATCAGTTACATTCAATGAGACCACCTGTTTAACCATAGAGTTTTTTATGTGCATCATTTTATTTCACAGATTTTGGTTGCTTTCCTTTTCTGTGAAAACATTGTATCTTTTTAGATGATAAAATTCTACAGGAGAATAATTGCATTTGTAAAAGCAGATTTATTTCTGCAGATTGTAATCAATTAACCTTCCAAGTTCTAAACAGGATTTTTTTTTTTTTTGCCTGGGGGAGGTTGGGGCAAGTATTTAGGGAGTAGTAAGTAGCCTAGATTGATGGACTAGATAGGCTGTGTCTCTATGGTTAAAACAGCCTATTGGATCAGTCATCATCTGAGTTCTTTAATAAAACAGATTTAAGTGGTTATATTTTATATTATAAAAGATGCATTCATTAATTCATTGGTGTTTTTCCTTTTTTAACTGGTTGTAATAGCAATTATACAAACACGGTCCTACTTTGCTGCTGCTTATAAAAGATCTTAATGTCCTTTTCATCCCTTAAACATTGTTTCTGGAAGTTTAGTTGTAGAACTTGATTTACAAGTTTACTCTCTGTGGTAGTACCTTGTCACTTACTTTGAAGGGTTTCCATGAACTTAATATATGCATACTCTGGATCCCCCTAATGCAGTCTCATCTCACCTTCAGCTAATGGTACTTAAGTTCTAACTACTGTGATTGAGCTGGTTTATAGGTACAGCAGCAATGATTCCCTATGGCTGAGTTTTGCTGTTCTTGTTGGCATGAGATTGTCATATTGCCAAAGTGACTTCCAGGGTGAAACTCTGGCAGCATTTGTTGTAAACCTTTTTGTGGGGGAAGCTCTAATGGATGCTTTAAAAAAAGATTGAAATATTTTCTGAATCTTATTTTTAAAAACTCAGTTTACAATAGTGGTAAAATGTCGTAGTATACAAAACTGACAATTTGAGATAAAATGAATGGTAATAAAAATGTTAGTTATCAGTTTGACAAGTGAGCTGGAACCTCAGAACTTTCAGCTAAGAAGCTTATTTAATATGCTTAATTAGAATTGAATTTATGTTTTTTCTTATGATAGACAAATGTCAGGAAATATGTAAAGTGACTATATTCATATAAACTGCAGTGTAGCAACTTGACTTCTAGTAGTTTTAAAGACATATAATTTAAACTACCTGTGCATGAAACCAAAATTTGTGTACATACTATTTATAGTCAGTATTTAAATAGTTTGTTAGTATTTTAGTAGAACAATGTATACTTAGTGTTTCACATTAAAGACAGTAAGCTTTCAGTAACCTGCCCTATAAACTTTTTGGATTGTTTGGTAGAGTGTTTTATCAAATGTCTTTCTCAGCATATATATAGCCAACTTTGAGGGATCACATATAATTCTCTCTTTAACAAAACTTTTATTTTGAAATGGAAATTTTCTTAACTGGATATAATTAATTCTGTATAACACCATGGAACAATTTTTAAAACATTCCTATGGTGCACACATTTAAACTTTTTAACTAGCATGCTTCTGTTTGATATCAAAAAGGCCTGTTATCGAGATAGTATTATTGTTCACAAAACTGTATACATACTTGGTACTCAATGCTGAATCAAACTGGTTAACCTAAGCACAGTGCTCTCTTTTCTGTTTCTACTGCACTAATTGCCAGTGAAAGTTTTCACTAAAAAGCGGTGGGTGGTAAGTGCAGCAGTGTTCTCAGTATTGATTCCTCATTGCTGACTGTTTTTCTATGGAAAAAAATCAACTCCCAGGGCAAAAGTTAACTTACACATAAAAAGTGCTACAATTAATTATTTCATATTACCAAATATATTTTATGATCTGTGTCATAGCAACTTATGTGAAACATTTAGAGTTTTGTTTATGGAAAATGTATATGGTGGTGGGAAATGAATGTTCCCAATACACATGTGAATGGAGAGTAATATATGATGTGGCTGTACCTAATAATGATGTGCAATAAACCAACTGGAACAGGTGCATGTGCTTTATCCTCAAAAGCTGGTTGCAGCTAAAATGCTGCAGTTAGTTTTATTTACTGAAAAAATAATTTTTAATGTATCTGAATGTCAGAATAAAGATTGCACATTTTAACTATTAATTTGCAGTAATGCTTTTAGCAATATTTGAAAGAGAACTTAGTTCCAAGATCCTAGAACTCAGTATTAACAGAAAGAATTACTGTAATCTTTGCTGTGATTTCAGTGACTAGAAAAGGAAATGAGTAAATAAACACTACAAATGGCTTAAGTTGAATTTGTTCACCCACAGGAGTATGATTGTTTTGAATCCTTTGTTAAAGAAATCTAGATGTAGCTTTTCCAGCAAAGAAGAAGCAGATTGTACCTTGGTCTCTTAAGTAGTATAAATGGTGAGCTTAATAGCACCATCGTCAAGCTCAAGCCTTAAAGACAATAACATGAAGAAGGGGAGAAAAGGGGATACTATTTAGTGATTTTACAGGGTGGAGAGAGGAGAGGCAAGAGTTCTGCTTTGCCGTGTAAGTTTCCAAACAGGCTTTCTTTTAGTATTTAATTTCCATTTTAATTTCCCAAACAGTTTTCTTTGTTCTTTTTTTAGGTACTGTCTCCCTCCCATTATTTACTACTCACGTAACATTTGATCCATGTTTTCTTTTACTCAATATCATGGCCATTATTCTTCATGACAGATGTGATTGTAGGAGAGCTCTAACCCTATTTACTATTGATAGCAGATAATGTGAAGCCAGACTTAATATTTGGATTACCACGGAAAAACATCACAATTTTTTAAAAATTTAATAAAATGAAATAATGTGTCATCCTAACTGATAGGAATTATGCTTTAAAAGTTTGTCTAACTGGTAGGAATTATACTTTAAAAGTTTGGCTGAATTTTTCTTCCTAAAATACATTTTTGTAATTAATTTTTTGTGATCTGGCAAGCAAGCTAGTTGAAAAACTACAGATTAAACTATTTCAAATTTTAATACCTGGACACTTAAAAATTATTTAAAAGGTTGGCCCAAAATTTAAAAATGAAATATTAATAGTAATGGAGTTTCCTTCAAACATGTTTCTGAAAATATCATCTCAATTAAAATTAAACCTATTTGAGCTAAAATTACTACTTTTATAAAGTGATACAACATATCTAGCTGTATATATACATCCTTAGAAAAAACCTTAACTTTTATTTCATAAATTTAGGGACTGGATATTTTAAAATAAAACTAATGAAAGTTACTCTCTCATATGGATTCCTTAGTTGGTGGTTAAAAAAATTGAGTGAGGATAATAATGTATCTGTCCGAATAAACAACTATAAAAATAATTTAAATTGCTAAGTTGCAAAATTTTAATTCTGTTAACGTAATGTTTTAGTGCATACAAAAGAAGCTTTATCTTGTTGATGCATCCTGTTAGAAACAACTCATTTTTCGTTGGAGTAAAATTCAAAACTCAATTTTTCCTATCGTTCTTGGTGATCAGACACATCATTTTTTATGGTATGTCTCTTAATAACTTTTGCACAGGCTTTTTCTAATGTCTGAAATGCCCTTAATGTCTTAAGAATTTTTTCTTCCTGATTCACATTCCCTTCACCTACTAACCCCCTCCAAAATTACAATGTATTTGTTTCATATGTACTTTATATGTACCTGTTGTCTTTCTCTGATAGAATGTGTGCTCCTTGAGGTCAGAGACTTCTATTTTCTCTGTCTCTAGTACCCAGGAGGATACCTGGCACATGTTAGGTGAATGATAAATACTTGTCAATTGGTATACTTGAAT
This sequence comes from Bettongia penicillata ogilbyi, assembly GCA_023548195.1. Taxonomy (NCBI): domain Eukaryota; kingdom Metazoa; phylum Chordata; class Mammalia; order Diprotodontia; family Potoroidae; genus Bettongia; species Bettongia penicillata. Next base: position 14,263,574 of record JAJHZJ010000314.1, read on the forward strand.
GTCACTTCCTATCTCCCTTTCACATTTCTCAAGGCATTTTATCTGGATCTCTCTTTGATTCATCATCCCCATTCTTAACAGTTTCAAACGTTTTGGTAGGAGAGCCTTTATCACATATTTTTATATCTCCATTACCTAGCACTCTGCTTTGTCCATAGTAGAAGACATTTCAATATATGTTTATTTGGACAAAATGGTGTTTTTGTGAGCTGAAAGACTAAGTGAAGGCCAGAGAGCATATTAAGCATAGATTATAAACCATGTAAAGGATCAGGATAAGGAGTGGAATTAAGTTTTTAACTGCTTACTATGTTTCTAATGCTATGGTAGGCATGGTAGAAGAAAGGAAATTTGAAAATGAAAGTTATTTTAGGACAACAGGAACCCTTAGTAATAACTGATCCAAGCTATTTATTTTACCAGTGAGAAAATCGATTGCCAGAGAGGAGAGATGATTTGTCCAAGTTAAAGTTAAGGCTTCAGATCCAGAACTCATTCTTCTATTTCTATTGCACCACAATTTTTGGTCCCTTTCATCAAGAAGTTGACCACCTTATTGAACATAATACCCATAAGTGAAATAGTACAGAATTATTAATGTATCATTCAGCCGTATAAGAAGGCAATTGGAAAGCAATGTAGATCTATTGAAGTGAGAAACAGAACTAGACTTTGAAGAAAGGATAAAATTTGAGTAAGTGGATGCAAGTTGAAAGAGGGAAAGCATTTTTTTACTGATCATTGAAGAACCCTCAGAGTGCTAAAAACACAGAGACCAGTGAAATAAGCAAAATACTTCTCTTGGCCAGGGAGAGCCAAACGTTGAAGGGAAAGCGAAACAGATTTTCCTGAGAAGACTGGATGACCTTTGAAGCCTTTCTAACATCTTCACTGCTTAATACACCATCATGGGACGTACAGTAGGTAATCAAATGTTTAATGAATCATAAGAAACACTTAGAGGCAATGGCAAAAGAAAGTAGTTATTCAGTATTAGTTGACATAGACTACCCATGTATGTCCATGATACTTTTAAATAGGAGCCCAAAGCATGAGTAAGTAGCCATTGAACCAAAATTAGGAAGTACAAAAACCATTAAAGGGAAACTCCCGTTGCATATAAATTCCTACACTTCAAAACTGTAAATTTCCTATTAAGACTCCTTAACCTGTGCTGTAGGGAGAGGAGAGGGAAATGAGAAATAGGTGTAATACAAATTAGGCTAAGTTAAAACACTTGGATTTCACACTAGCTTATATTTCTGAGTGCTTTGCATGGCTAATCCTTATATTAATCGTGTGTTCTTATGGGAACATAAGAGTGCTGTGTTTAAAGTGGTACATGCTGTGAGATGGAGCCATATACCAACTTTCTGAGAATTTGAAAATGAATTCAACATTGTGACCTGTTTTGGCTTATTTCCACCCAACAAGCATTGTCTGCTATCGCATTCTAGGAATACGCAGACCTTGCTCTTGATTCAGTATAATTTTTAACAAAGTTGAATTCAAACTTAGACTGTGGAGGTCTCTGAGCATTAGGATCAGTTGCTCTTAACTTCCATTAACAATGGAGAACCCCTGACGCCTTTGGAGAAACAGCTTATAAAAACCATTGTTAAGGCAGTTACTTGGGCAGCACTGAAAGATGTCTTGAAGAGAGGTATAAGAAATGCAAGGCCAGTTAAGAGTGTATGCCATCACTTTTAATGTTTCTTATAGATCCTGAAAAATGTATCATTCTGGTTCACTTTTTTTGTGATTATCAAGTTTTAAACCCAAATGATTAGAAAGACGGTAATATTGTCATTAATAAGAAAGTTTTTTGAATATGGATAGGTTTGGAGTGAAATACTGTAAAAATTGAAGCATCAGTGTTTTATAGTCATGTATTTCCAGCAGTATTTGATCTGTCCAACTGCTTTTCCTAACGTCAATTATGTCCTTTCCATTTTCTCACATGGTATAGTGAGTACTGAGATATTAAGTCCAGATGTAGGAATTCCACTTCCTCTATAATGCAAAATGATCCTCATAGAAAGCTTGTAGAAATCTTTCTTATTTACATTTGTTGCTCTCCCAGTCTCATCTATAAATGCTTTCAACAGGATCTGGCTACTTAATTTAAGTTTTTTTGTCCATCCGTATTAAATCATCCTATTTTTCCTTTCATGACTTTTTACTATTTTGTGAAACAATACCACAACTTTTTTTTTTTAACCAGTCTCCTTTATATTTTGTAAATAAGCCTGTAATCTAGCTGTGACTGTCTTGCTTTTGGTTTCTTTGTGATATTCACATTGGTTAATTTGTCAAAAGGAAAAAAAAATTCTCCGAAGTGTCAGTGTCTTTAATCTGTATAATAGGCTTTAGTCAAGAGCTTTTATTTAAATAGTCTGTTTTTTAGAATTTGTTATTACATAGTGTCTTTCCATATTTACCATTTATTCTGCATATCTACAGTTATTTCTAAAATGATACCATCATTAAGAAGTCATTTTTGTTTTATGAGTCTCAGTAATTAAAGAATTCACGTGGGTGCCAACATGCTTGTTATGAACCAATATACTTAAATAAGTGATTCCTCAGACAGCATATTCATTCATAGCTGTTCCAGGTTGATAGAGCCTTCAGGACTTATGCTCTAGCGGTATGACCTCGAGAAATCCAGAGTTATGGCTAAATCCAGGGAGACTTTGGAGCACAACTTAGGCACTAAGTTTGGTGCCTAAAATTGCAAATCTAACAAAAACAATTTCAAATATTCCTATGTTTTTGTTTGTTTTTTTTTTTTATCAATAAGTACATCAGTACTTAATTAGGAAATAGTTTATCTCTAGGATCCTTATTCTTTCTAATGACTTCAGTGGATCCTATTGAAAATGCTTTCAAGAAATAGTCATTTATAACCCTTTTTGTTGTTTAAACTTCAAGTTTTCAGTTCATAATCGGTGTCTGTGTGGTTGAGTCCTCAAAAATGCTCCTCCATAAAATCCATGGGGAATTCATGTTAGTTTGTATTTAAAGATAAAACTATTTGTGAAAGGTCACAAATTGAGGACCCTAGAGGTAATTACTCTCTATCCATCAAATAGTAAAAACCAGCAGGAGTCTATGAGCTTTCTCTTCACAATTACACCATAAATTCATTCTCCCCAAAAGCATTCTAAATACTTACTATTTGGATAAATGTCATCTGCCTGATCCCCTGCCTAGTCTGTAAGTATCACAAGCTCTAGATACCTTTTTAGTTTGGGTTTAGTCATATTAATAAAGTTTTTTAATACTTTTCTATGTATGATCTCCACATGCAAGGTGTGAAATATGTGAAATTACTTTCTTACATCATTTACAAGAATAGAAAATAAGCTCTATGACACAATCTTTTAATGGAGGGAATGGGTGATTACCAAAGGATGGCAAAGCATTAACATAATTTAAAATTGTAAAGTATATGAAGTATTAGCTACATTATTTTCTTTGAAAAATAACATTTTAAAATACATTAATCCCTGGAATTCCCAATGATGAATAAAAGGTGAGACTCTTGAGCAAGTGGTTATTAATCAGGAATCTATAAGACATTTCTAGGTATCCATGTACTTGGAACTTTAAACATTTTAATTGAAAAGTTAAAAATGGATTCAGCAGCCACTTCATTCACAAAATTCAAACACCCCCTTTTTTCATCCTGCCTTGGAAGTTCTGTTCTTACTTTACAAGCTGTAAAGCTGTATGGTGGGGGAGGCGGCATGGTACATGTTCATTGGAGTTCACATAGATCCAAAAAGCCATACTGGGCTAAGTCACTTACCTCATTCTCCACCGCCAGTTCCTCATTTTTGTTGACTTCCTTCTGTAATCCTATACATTTTATTTTAGGCATTTAAAAGTATTTTTCTTGAGGGATAGCATTTCCCTGTGTAACTTCTTTAAAGATTTTTTTTCCCTTGGGCTTGAGCTAACTTCATGACATTCTATTTGTGTTTCTTATAGTTCTCTGGCTCTGAAAGAAGATTCCATTAGCTATAGGCCTTAGTGGAGTACCATCTGAGATTTAGAATTACCTTGGTTCAGAAGCTTCATTTTTTTACTTTATCATTTTCCTGGCATCCAATCTCTAGGATGAAATGCCATGATCTGTGACTTTGGTTACTCAGATAAAACCTGCTTCCTTACCTTATCCCCTTTCCATGTCTTCTGACACTGTCCTATTTTGGCATTTGTTTTCCCCCTTTTATCACCAATGCACTCCAGACCACAAGAGTATATTTTTCAGAGTATGTTCAAAAGGAGAAACAAGTAGCAAGTGCATAGAAATCCCAAGAATAAGGTCACAGATAATGAAGAGTATGAGTAAATGAAAAATATGGTTACCAAAATTGCCAACATATTGTTTAACTGAGGTTCCCCAGGCCTCAATAACTATAGTATAGCTCTGGAGGCCATCTGCCAGCAAGCTTCAGGTTTTTTATGCTCTGTAGCAAAACGTAGCACTTAGGCCCTCATGAACATCTTAAAGACATCATTGAGTGCTTTAGACTTTTTTGTTTTTCAAACCCCTTGCCTAGAGAAGTGCTGGTAAGTTTTGGACACTGTGTCCATTATCCTAACAGATTGCCCATCTTCCTTCTCAGGAAAAATTTAGTTCTTCATCTAAAGGGGAAAAAAATTGATTCAACAACCTATTCCCAAAGTTCAAACCCCTCACCCTCTCTTTTTTACATCCCACCTTAGTAATTCTTTTAGAACTAAAGCTGTATTTTAGGAAGCATGGCATTTGTTTACTGGAGACAGGTCATGGATTCAAAAACCACCATTGGCGCTGCTACCTACCTGATCATGGGCCAAGTCGCAACCTCTTTCTGCCTAAATTTCCTCATGTGGAAAATGAGGGAGCTAGTTAGATCCCTTGTAGGTCCTATATAAATATTAAATTGGAGAAGCCTGAAACATGCAGCTAGCCATCTGTTAAGGTTGTCTTTTCCTATTGAATCTTTACCTCCTTCTCTAACTAGCTTAGACTAACCCTGTCTGTGTGATCCATGTGATTACTATAATTATCTCATGACTGAGATTTAAATAGAACCTGCAATCAGATTATAAACACTTTTTTAAAATTTCTTTTTTCTCTTTCAAAGCTAATAACATGTTAGATCATAAGGTCATAATGAGGATTAGACCCAACAGATCTGTTACCTTTTTTTTTTTCTAATTTAATTCTAGAATCCTGTTCACTCAGAGCTTGTCCTTAGTTTTAGATCTAAGTTTTGCTGCCTGATGTTTTATTATTATTAGCAAATACAGTACTAGTCACTTATTATGCCTATCTTCTCCAAAGTCAAGCAACATCTGAGCCCAGCTATTAGGTGATTGTGATTGAAAAAACAAAATATATCTGGTCTCTTGTATGTGCCCTGGGGTCTGTATAAAGAAACAGGTACTTAATACTGACACTGCTGCTGCCAAAATGGGGACTGTCTACCAGGCCTACAGAATTTGCTGCAAGTACAGCCAGCACTAACCTCACAAAAAGGCAGTACAAGAAGGGTAAGAATTCCCTGTACACTTCGGCAAAATAACACGAGGACCAGAAGCAGAGTACCTACTGTGATCAAAGCCAATTTTAGGTGGCTAGGAGTAGAGGGGAGAAAAAGACTTCCAACAAAGAAGATTATATAGAGGCTTGAACATACTGAGCACAGCAGCAGTTAATAGGATGCTATCCATTAGAAGATGTAAGTGTCATGAGCTGGAAAGAGGCAAGACGAGAAAGGGTGAGGTGATCCAATTCTAACCATCTTTTTTCTAATTTTCATAATAAAAATTAAGATGTTGAAGCTTTTATATACATACATATTATATATATTTTGGGAGAGAAAAATAGCATGATTAAACCACACAATACTATGTGCAGTTTTTTCCATGAAGGAAAAGCTAAGATCATGTTTGAAGATGTGACTATCTATCTATCTATCTATCTATCTATCTATCTATCTATCTATCTATATATATATATATATAATTGTTAAGATACTGAATCAAATTAAAATGTAAGCCATACAGATGTATTCTAGTAAATTTTAGCTCAAATTTTTCATCATTCAGAAAGTCCAACTGGGGATTTCTGCTAGGGCTTAGCTAGTACTTGCCAAGACTATTGTTAAAATCAGTTACTGATTATGGGTTCAGACAAACTCAGGGTAAGAAATAGGGCTGCAAAGTAAAAAAAGATAGGGACAAATTATAGTCTTAATTCATAGGGCTTAACCAGAGTGGCATACTTCACTGTAGACTTCAACACCTTTTCTGGGTTGCTGTACTTGAAAATATTATCTTAATGAAGTGGCTACTTCCCATAAGTAATTGGATCAAATAATCCTCTGTGGAGAACTACTTAATGGTGACTGAAATCACTGGTAGAGGATCAATAAAGAGGATGGCTTGTTAATTGAGAAAACTGCTAATCATGTTAACTATTTTACAAGGGGTGGTGGGAATAAAAGCTGATTTTTTCAAAAAGGTAACATAATCAAAAAATACTTGTTTAGAGGCCGATGACCCTCATAATATTTACGTAGCAGTTATTGTGGTTTTATACCAATAGTAGTCTGAACTCAGGGCAGAAAAATGTTTTAAACAGTAGCACTTTACTGTCTAACAAAATGCTTCTCTCACAGAAGATGCTCAATAAATTTTGGAATTTAAAAAAATTTAAATAGGTAGCAGAAGGGGAGATAGAACGTATGTAGTTTAACTCCCTTATTTTGTAGATATCTTATATGGATGTTTCCATATATACATTTTTGTGTATGTATGTATGTGTATGAGTTAAAGTCACAGTTCCAGTTCAAATTCCCAATCTCTATCTCACCCAAATAGTAGTCTTAAGATGACTTGGGATTTATAGCTAGGTCCTCTAACTAAATCTATTCTTTCTTGTGTACCTTATTGCCTCTAACTCCTATCCTATTTTTGCTCAGGTCAGAGATTTAATGTAGGGAGGAAACATTTGGGAGAATTGAGGAAAATTTTGTAGGATAGCAGTCATATCTAACTATTGGAACAAATTTTGTTTCCTTTTAGAAGCAGGATATAGGAAAATATAAAAGAATTAGAGGGTAGACTCTAAAAGATAAGAAGGTAGTTGGCGAGACAATGCAAAGACAAGTTTTCACAGAAGAATTTAAAATAGAGGGGTAGGTCAGATTGGTGAAATAGGTTGAAGCAAGGCTAAATTGGAGATGAATATAATGGTGGATTTTTGAGATTAAGGAATTGGAGTTGGCTTGTCAAGTTATGAATAAATGATAATATTCTGCAAAATCACCAGTGATCTCTAATGGTCTTTCCTAAAATTTCATTCTTACTGGCTTCTTTTACCCATTTGACGTTGCTGACCATCCTCTCTTCCTAAGAATTCTTTTCTCTGGGTTTTTGTGCTGTTGTGCCTTTTTGGCTCCTTCCTTTTCATCTGGCTGCTCAGGTTGCTTGTTGGTGGTGGTATCTATGTCATGACTCTTACTTCTGGATGGACCCTCCAGGCTAGCTTAGGTCTTTTTTCAATTAATCAATAAATGAATGAAAATGCCTTTGTTAAACATGCATTACATGCCAGATGCAGTGCTGGGAGTTCAAAGACAAAAAGGAAGGTAGGGACCTTCCCACTAGAAGTTTTCATTCTGACAGGGGAAGATACATATACAGGGCAGTGGTGGCCAGGGATGATGAAATGGAGTCATAGGGCAATTGATTTCCATTTCCCTTTAAAAAATGTTAAATTATCAAGCATTATTCTTTTCTCCCTTCTACCTTCCTCTGTCCAGTTTAAAAAAAACAGAAATAGAGAAGCCCTGTATCATATAAACATAGTTAAGCAAAACAAATTTCCTCATTAATCATGTAAAAAAAAGGTATTTCTTATTCTGAATATTAGTCTTATCATTTTTCCATCATGACATGCATCATTTTTTTTCAGTCCATAGGAATCATGGTTGACTTTTTTTTGGTTGATTGGAGTTCTTAAATCTTTCTAAATTGTTTGTTTTTACAACACTAATATTAAAGTATAAATCATATATGGTTCTGATTATTTTCATTTATATCCATCCTTCTGTGACTTTAAAACCATCTTTTCCTTCATTTCACAATAGTATTCCACTTCATTCATATACCACAATTTGTTGACAGGACCCCCCTCTGAATAGTTTTGTGCATAAAGAACCTTATCCTCTTTCTTAGATCTTTTTGAAGCATAGGCCTAGTAGTCTCCAGTATCTTTGCCAAAAACGAAACAAAAAAAACCCAGACTGGATCATGAAGAGTTGGACACAACTAAGTTATCAACAAAAATAACTTTTTCTCTTTTTGAAGTATGGGCCCAGTAGTGATAACATGTTTTCCAAGGTAGTGTTTATATTAAAGCCAGGAGAACAACGGGGCATGTGTACACCAGGCATGAAGATGGCCAAAGTGCATCGTCTTGGATATAGGAATGCTTGGGTATAGTGAACTCTTACTAGTCTGGAACACTGGACTTCCAGGAAGAAGCTGGGGTGCCAAGTGAGGGGTGGAGGGTGGAGTGTGTCCATGTGGTGTGAAGATGGTCATGGTACCACCTTCTCTTTTACTTAATGATCTCATCAGTTTCCACAAGTTTATCATTTTTACACATCCAGCCCTAGTCTCCTAGTCCCATATCACCAATTTCAACCCTGGTTGTTTTGTGTTTCTGAAACTCACCATATTCAAAACTATTCTAGAATACTCTGAGAGGTATGTTTCCCAGAAAAAGAGGTAATAAGTTTCACCCTCCTACTCAGATCACACCTGAAATACTGTGTTCAGCTCTGGAGACAGCATTTAAGGATCTATTGGAGTGACTGATAGATTAGATAGAACTTTCATTAACTATTTAACAGGTGCCATCTATACTGGGATTCAAACATAGGCTTACAAAGAATGCAGAAGACAAAACATAATAGTGGGATAGAAATAGTGGGATAGATGGGAACTATCCTGGTGGAATGATTTGGAACTGGTGGCTAGGAAATGAGTTGGAGGCTTGAGTCTGGGAAAGATAAAATAAAAGCTGATCTTTTCAAGCCCAAGATGGTTCCCTGAATGGATTCCAAATGTCTGTTGGGGAGGAGATAAGGTTGAAGGCCAGAGTAGAACCACCATGATTTGGAGCTTGTGGCTGGTTCTTCTCTGACCTTCATCCTTATCCCTTCCCCACTGGAAACTTGTGAGGCCTTTTGCCTATCTCCTCTACTCTAGGCCTCCCAGTCTAACCCAGACTATACAATCGGATACGTAAATACTGCCTTATATTATTATCTGCTTGACTTGTCTACGTATGTTTTATGGTTTATAAATTTCCTGAGGGCAGAGAACATGTCTGCTACCTATTCTATATCCCCCAAAACGCTGTGCTAACAAAGTTGAGGCTGTAGTAAGTACTTAACCAATGCATACAAAATGACTTTGTAATGTTGTAATATCCTATCTCCCATGAGGATGATAATATTCTAGGGCTTTGAAATATCCTATGTTACTGAATATTATCCTGCACCAGACTGGGGAAATCTACCAGTTTAGTTCTACAAACATTAAGTTCTGGCTATGTGACAGGCACTATCCTAGGCACAGGAAACTCGAAGATTATATATAGCATATACATGCATGCGTGTATATATGTATATATATACACACACACATATGTATATACACACCCGTGTGTGTGTGTGTGCCCTGGGGAGGGGAGAGTCAGAGAAGGATAGATGTAACATATACAAATGAGTATAATACAAGGTATGAAGTGATGAGAACAAAGGAGAGGCCTATGCCAAGCATGGTAAGTTGGGGCTCCACCAAAGTTTCACAGATACGGTGGTATTTGAGTTGAAACTGGATTCTAAAGGCAAAGGTGAAGGAGGAATGTGTTTCAATAAACTTCAGCAAATTAGAACAATCCAATTCCTGGCTCTTGAATTCTCAAGGGGGAGAAAGGTGGTAGGTTGAGAGTAGAGCACGATCGTACTATAACTGAATATCCACAGAAAGTGCCTGATTTTCACACTTCTTGAGTCTGAGATATATTACTTTCTACTTTCTAATCTATACTACCATGAAACTAATATGAAAATATCTATATAATTGTCCTCTCTGTACCCTCCGAGGGAGGGTGAGCAAACATGGTAGTTACTTAGTTAAAGATGGAAGCTTCACTCAAGTCATATTGACTGGAAAATTAATGGAATTTTAGTGAAGCACCTATGGGGCATCCTCAGTGGGTTTCACTGACAAGTCACTGTAAAATGTGGATGGATAATAATAGCACCTACTCTCTGGAGTTGTTGCGAAGATAAGGTGAGATATTATATTACTTTAGTTTCAAGATGTTTTGTAGGTCTTCATATAGTGAGTTAAAACAGCTCACAGGACTCCACAGGTATGTTTACTTCCAATAATCAACCCAATGACAAATTAGAATGTGTTATTTAATGAAGTAACAGCAGGAAGAATAGTAATAAAAATCCCCCCACACCCCAATTAACAAAGGGGTATGCTTTCCCATAAATGCACATACTATTAGTGGAAAGAGTGAACACATAGGAACTCATTGAAAGACACAGAAACATGATGGAAATATACACGGGGAAGGACCTCTAGTGTCTCCAGTACTGCAGGGTCACTCATGTTCTGGAGGTATCATTGAACTGTTTCCCTTGGGCTTGCTCCCTGCTGGTCTCATGTGGCACATAGCATCTTCTTCATGCAAGTGCTGGGTTCCCGTGAGTGCTACTGTTGGCTACTCCCTTAGTCGCAAAGTCTGCTGGTTTCTTTTACCGATAATAGAGCTTTCCTGTGCTCTGTGGTTTTTCAGCATTTTTGTCAGTGGCTTGGATAAAAAGGCATAGATGTCAACCTTAACAAATGTGATGATGACATAAAACTGGAAGAATGACACTTTGGTTGTCAGAGTTTGGATTAAAAAAAAACCTACAGAATATTGAATCAACTCTAAAAAAATGAAATGTACTTCAGTATTCTAAGAATCAAGGATGTAATCAGTATCAATAACCCCTCTACAGATCACCCTCTTCTACAATTGCTAAATGTCCTTTGAGCATTGCAATGGCCAACAAATTCATCACCCTTGAGCTAACCTAGTGATGAGTCTTGCTGGACTTAGCTTGATTAGTTCTCAGACAACAGACCCCCCGCTGATTATCGCTGGACCAGTACAACATGCCTTTCTAGCTTGATAGGAACTTTCAGAGCTTTGCTTTGATGGCAAAGTTTTGAGGACTCAAGGTAATTTCTCTATTATTAGGAGGTATTAGAAGGGCTTTAATGGATGAAAATAAAATTAAAAGTCTTACACTTTGGTTCAAGTACAAGACAGAATAGGTACGACCAGGTATCAACTTGTTTGATTAATCTGAGAGGGGGTGGGGAGCTTATCAGATTTGATATGTCAACAATATAGTAAAGTAGCCAAAAAAAGCAAATGTGATTCTAGATTGTTACAGAAACATGGCATCCATGACTAGGAAGCCCTATTGTAAGTTGTCCTAGACAATATAGCCATATTTGGGTGCCACATTCTATATCATGTCAGTGATAAACCTGGAAGATATCCAAGTGATGGCAGCAGTGAAGGAGAGAGGGAATAAGCAGTTATATCATAAGCAGCTACTACACCAAAGGGGCAGCTAGAGGACTCAATGGGTAGAGCACTGGGATTGGGATCAAGAATACTAGCTTCAAATCCATCTTCAAACACTCACTAGCTTCTGACCCTGAGCAAGTCATTTAACCCATTTGCCACTGGAGAAGGAAATAGCAAACCACTCTAGTATCTTTGCCAAGCAAACCTATGAATAGTATGGTCTGTAGAGTCGCAAAAAATCGTACTACTATAATGACTGAACAGCAATGAATTATGTACCAGGCATTGTGCTAAGTGCTTTCCACAAACATCATCTCATTTGATTTTCACAACGCTGCAAAGTAGGTGCTATCGTTATCCCCATTTTATAGTTGAAGAAACTGAGGCAGACAGAGTGAAGTGACTTGCTGGGGGTCATACAGCCAGAGTGTCTAAGGTCAGATTTGAAGTCAGGTCTTCCTGATTCCAGACCCAATACTGTACCTACTGCGCCACCAGATGTTTCTGGGGCCACAACATCAGATTATATGCGGATCAATTGAGAGAAGATTTAGAAACTCCACACACAGTGGAGGTCTTCAAGAAAAGTCTGAAAATACATTTTTTAGGGCATGCTATAGAATTCAAAAGTTGTATTAAAGACCACCTTAACAACCTAACCTCCCAGTTGTTGAATTTCCTCTACTCCAATGACTTTTTTTCTTCCAGCTTGCTTCAGCCCCATACCTGATATGGCCTTAACATTAATATTAGCTAAATGCTTTAAGATTTGCAAAGCATTGTACAAATAGTCCCCTCCCAAAACCTTAATCCTACTGCACTCTGAAACTGGGACTCCATTGGGGCTCTGCCTGCGGGCTCCTCTGGACCCTCCTAGCTGGAGAGTCATTATCAATAGTAACTGTTGCTGTTTCCCACCCAGCCTGATGTCTTTCTATTCTTTATCTCATTAAAGGGGCCATGCCTGGGCTACTTCTCAAACAGGCCTATTCAATAAATGGGCGTTACCTCATCAAAGTCTAGTGGCAAAACAAAAGAGGAGACTACTGAGTTTTTGATGTCTGACCAAGTTCTAAGCCATCCACGTTATCTGCTTCAGCTGCCTTCATGGCTGTTGAAACAAATTGTTCTCATCCATCCATTCCGCTGAATCCCTGAGGCCTGTCAATTACACTCGGTCTGGGTTAGCCTATGTGCCAAAATGGCTTTACTGGGGTGCAGTCACTGCATGTACTAGCTTATTGGAGCCACCGGTGAGTGTTGGGTAAAGGTGGACACCAAAGGTGGATGAGCAAGCCAGAAAAGGGCTCAACAGTCCTTCCTGAACATCCTATCTACCCTCTAACATTTGCTGCTTTAATGTCTCACTCTCCTTGACAGTCTTACTAACTGAATCTCCCAGTACTCCTAATTTTTGAATACTCATCCTGGGATAACCCCCTTTTGGTGTTCCATTATTTCAGTTGTGTCTGACTCTTTGTGACTGTATTTGGGGTTTTCTTGACAAAAATATTGGAGTGGTTTGCCATTTTCTTCTCCAACTCACTTTACAAGTGAGGAAACTGAAGCAAACAGGGTTAAATTACTTGCCCATGATCACAGCTAGTAAATGTCTGAGGCCAGATTTGAACCCAAGAAGATGAGTCTTCCTAATTCCAGGCTTGGCATTCTATCCACTGCACCACCTAGCGGCTCTGGGGTAACCCTTACTATTTGTTATTTCCAGATCTACTGCTGCTGTTAGCAAAAAAAAAAAAAAGAAAAAGAAAAAATGACTTATTAAGCTTATTTCATCATCTACAATTATCTCATCTTCTATAAATTTATGCAATATAACTCTACTTGAGCCCCATACAGTAGTTAAATTAGCTTTCTACTTCACTCAGAAGATTGAAACCAGCCTCCCCAAATGTCAACTATCACCCTTCCTATAGAAGATATGGTAGTACAGTGGAAAGAATACTACCTTGGGAGGTAGAGGACCTGTATTCAAATCCCAATGTGGGGTAAGTCCCTTCACTTCCCTGGGCTTAATTTATAATTTGAGGTAGTTGGACCTCATGACCTTTGAGGTCCTTTCCAGCACCAGCCAAAGCATTCTCTGATGTATGCTTCCTTGGTCTCTTCTCTTATTTTTCTCCAAACGTCCTAATCATTCCTTATTCTTTCTATTTTACTTCTAGTCACAAAAGAGATCCAAATTATTCACAGGACTACTTCTCTATTTATAATCTGGACCACAATTCTATTGCCTCCTCTAGGACTGTTTACTTTCTCCTTTAACACTGGCTGCTCCCATTGGCAGACAAACATGCTTGGACTTCCCCCATCTTTAAAAATAAAATAAAAATAAAAAATCTGTCTGTGGGAAAAGGGTTAGGGGAGGGAAAGAAATAGCATTTCTATTGAATATACAGCCAGGCACTATGCTAAGCACTTTTTTTTTTTTTTAACAGATATTGTCTGTCCCCTTTGGCCCTTCTAGCTCACCCAGCTGCAATCATATCTTTTTCCTCTCTCCCACTAAACTTCTTTTAAAACAAAAAACATGTTTAGATAGAAATGTCTTTGCCTGCTCAAGCCCATGCTATTATGTTTCCATCCCCACTACACTAGGATAACTATTTTCTCTAAATTCAATGTGTGCAAAATCCAGTGGTAGATTTACAATCCTAATCTTTAACCTCTATGAATCTTGACCACTTTACTCCTCCTTATTGGATATGTTATCTACCCCTAGCTTCAGAGAAATACATTCTCCTTATTCTATTTCCCTCGTCACTTTGTCTCCACAGTTTTCCCATTATTCTCCAGACCTCTTAATGTGAATGTGTAGTAGCAAGCACCCTGACACATCCAGAATGGACTGCTAGCACAGGTTCTTAGATCTGCTTTTCCAATAGGAAAGCAATTTTTGAGGGGTTAACAATCTTCTTTAATCACATATACCAGCAGAGAAATAAAGACTGACAGGGCTTTTGTCTAACCATAAGGAATACTTTTGTCACAGATCAACAGACAGATCCAGCTGTCTGATCATTACATACATACAGTTACCAGAGAGAAGCATCAACACATTTGAGTTTTCAAAACTGGGGGCTCCTTAATGGCTACCCAAAGTCTCATCTGGTACATGAACCTTCTTCCAAACAGTAAGCCCCAAAGCAAAATCTTACTTCAGAGTATATATATAGACACTTCAGAGCTAGAGGGTATCACAACCTTTGTGACCCAGTGCCTCATTAGAAATTAAGCAAAGGTGTGGGCCTTCCTAAAAGACAAACCTCCCCTAATCAAACTTCCCTTCATGAACTCCACAGTGAGGCCTACCTATGGACAGGGGAAATTTTAAACTCATTGCAGAATGCTCCCCAAGATTCTCTGAATAGCCAGCAGAGTTTAGGACTCCATCCTCCAAGGCCCAGTTCCCATTTCACTTAAGGCTTAACCACACACTGTTCTAGCTACTGAAACTCTCTGAGAAACTCACTGATGTGACATAGTCATAATTCATCATCCTCAGGGCTTCTGTACCCTGCACAGTTAGACTAGGTCTTCCTCATTCACCTTTAGAAAACTCCATTTGCTACTGGTCCAAGTTCTTGACCCATTGCATCACTGGCAATATGGCAACTGCCATGGCAGCAGACCCTTCATCTGAAGACCTTGTGCAAAACTGAATTGTGCTCAACAAGACCCATTGTACATTTAGACCATCATTCTGCATTCTATCCAATGGGGTGGAGGGTTGGTGGGGGGAACGAGAAAGGTCATATCCTTGACTGAAAAATTGCCATTTGTCCATACCTGCTGATGCTGTGATTGGCTGTATCAACAAACCATTTTGACCTATTCTAGGAGTTGAAGTGTTCCATTCACTCAAACTCCACTCCAGATTTGTATGACAAGTTAGTACCAGAAGTGGAACGTCTGACACATTGGCCCAGATGGCATTTTGGAGGAAGAAATCCCTAGGGGGAAGAAAGGAACCTGGAGCTCCATGGAATTGGGAAAAGTTCCTTGAAGAGACAAGGAATCAAATCCAGTTGAGTTGTAAAAATGTTCACTGATTGTAGGACTTAGTCCCCTGGACCTCAACAAGTCTGAAACCTTGGTTAAGGGAACACTGAAAAAGGAAAATTACCCAACAAGAATGATGGGCACCATTCCATGGGTCTTTTTAACAGCAAGATAACTCTTCCATTAAGCCAAGCAGCAAAGTAAAAAGACCCCTATATCCTCTCTGCCTATGATAATGGAAATTAAGGCTAAAGATTAGAAGGATCAAACTGAAGTGAGAGTGAGTTATATCATGGAGAGGCCAGCTAGCCTTTGGAAGAGTGGCTCCTCTGACTGATAGAGAGCCAAGAACAGGCAAGTGTTGATGGGCACTGGAAAGACTGACCATGGACCCCTTGTTAAGTAACACCATAGTCATTGTGATACTTGATGGCAATACTAAGGTTATACACCTATGAGAATGACTAAAAGGTACCATTATTGTCATCTACTCCACCTTAGATAACTTTCTTGAGAAAGTCCCTGAAGAAGGGATCAGCCCACTGATGGCAATATTTGTGCTCTGGTGACTGTGTCATCCCTGATGATAATACTATTCACTGGTGGATACTTTTACATCCCTTATGCTCCTGCTGTACGCAGGAGGTGTTATTCACCAGTGTACGATTAGCCTGGTTACATTCCTCTTTGGGGTTCAGAAGGAACAAAACAGCCGATGCTACTTGTAGGAGGTCCTGCCAGTAGACAGAGGAGCTAGGATGAGAAACAGAGGAAAGGTCAAGAAGATCTGGCATGGGACTCAGACCTCAGGACACAGATACTACAAAAAACCAGTCCAAACAGAACCAGGAAAAGGAAGGGAATAAGTATGTGTTGCCTATTATATGCCAAGACTCTGCCAAGTGCTTTTTATAAATATAGTATTTGATCCTCACAACTCTGTAAGGTAAGGGCTATTATCCACATTTTACAGCTAAGGAAACTGAGGCAAGAGGTTAAGGGATTTGCCCAGGATCACACAGCTAATAAATATTATTTGATTATAATTTGAATTCAGGTCTCCCTTACTTCAGACCCCACTTTACCACCTCTAGTAAACAGAGGGACCAGAAATTAGTACTTCCTTCCAAGACTCCATCTTATAAGGCAATACTCCTTTGGCTGTTGGATTATAGAATGAATGGAAGGAAATGGATGGTGTCCCAAATCCAACATTGTAACCGAAATATAAGGATTCAGAGGGAATTCTCTTCAGCACCCTACGCCATCAAGATTTGAGAATGAGAACTGGCTCACAAAGAGATTCAGGCAATTAGGCCAGACAGGTCTCCTAAACCAGAAGATCAAGTCCAGGAGGCCCCTGGGAGGGGGCTCTAGGCATGGTCCCTTAGATCAAGTCACAAATACCTCAGCAGTTCCTCTGATGAGGAAGAAGGTGAGGCAGAGGAGCCAGCCCTGCCATGTACAGATTCCATTGAAGGGAATTCCATGTAAACAAACACACCCCCTGTCCTACCTTCAGAGAAGAATGAGAACATTGACACCAAAGTCCCTTCCCTCTGCTCTTACCCCATTTCAGTTTAGCAAGCTAGATTAGGGATGGAACCTGGCCCCAAGTGTGTACTTGCAGGGGACTGAAGGCTTTATTGCCCCAGTGCCTGGTTCACATATGGCATAGCCTGTATCAAAAATATTCCAATTCACTGGAGTGCAACAGTAGTCAGGGAACAGATAAGGTTATCTACATTAGCCATAGCATAGGGCAATCTGACCTAGGGATTGAATTCCAGAAAATTCTGGTACTCCACTAGTATGGTCACACCAATGGCAATCTATTGACTGGATGACTGAGTCATCACCCTTCTAGGGTGCCTTACTATGGAGAAGCATCACCTCTAAGCTCACTAATCACATGCTTCATATAACTTACATCTCTGTCGCCAAGAAATGGCCTTTCCCAAAAAAGTTATCCTGGAATGAACAAGCTGACCAGGCCTGTACAAACCAAATGGAATGAGAAAACTATGCAGCAAAGAGTCCATGAGGCCTGTACATTATCCATGACAAATGGATCCAAACCTGCAAAGACTGAAACATGTCAGCCTTGATATCACATTAAAAAAAAAACACAACAAAACAGACCTCTTCGTGGAAAAATCTCAGGGGAGGTATGACCAGCATGCTCCAGGCAAATTGACTATATAGGACCACTGCTACAGAAGCCTCAGGTATGTCATGATGGCTGTGGACACCTATACTACCTATAGGATAGCATGCCAACAGCCTACTGTGAGGCAAAACATATCATCAAAGTCCTAGAAAGATATGACTGCTTCTGATTAGGAGACCCTGACTATATATCCGGTAGTGATGTCTTGGATTTCATACAAGCAATGCTTCAAAAATAGACAAGACATTAGAATCTCATTTGAACATTCTCTGCCCCATAGCTTCCACAAGCAGTAGGGAAATGATCAAGAAGGCAAGCCCTAAAGACCCTAAACAAAGGCCAAGTTGGCAGATTTCCCCACAGCAGTTTTCACCTTCAATGTATCGATTCCAAGAAAGAAATAGTTGTGCCTCACTCGACTCTGGGCAAACCTGCTATTGGGCCAGAGAAGGTGCACGGAGAAGACAGAAAGTCAAAACTGAAACTTGTAGTCCATCCAGTGGGCAGTCCTTCCCGGTCACATAAATCCACATTCAGATGCTCCTTTTTTTTCTTCCCAAAACACAGGAAACTGGAAAGTTATATCAGGAAGCACCCCAACATACATGGTTTGGGTGGGGACCTGCTATCGCAGGTTCTTAGATCTGCACTTATAAAAGGAAAGGCTACTTTTGAGAGTCAAATAATCACTTTAATCACTCAACATACAGACACCCACAGACAGGCTTTCAATTGCCTGACCATTACATAAATACATAGGTAGTTAACAGAGAGGGAAGCACCAACATCTGGGTTTTCAAAGTCAGGGGGCTGCTTAGCAACTTCCAAGAGTCTCACCTGGCACACAAATCCTCTTCCAAAACTAAGCCCCAAAGCAAAACCTCCCCTCAGAGTATATATACTCTTTTCAGAGCCAGAGGGCACAGCCGCCTGTGACCTAGTGCTTCATTAGCAGTTAGCATCAGGTGTGGGCTTTCATAGGAAACAAGCCTCCTTTAATCAAGCCTCCCTCAATAGCCCCACCTGAGGCCTATCAATGGTCTGGGAAGATTTTTTAACTCCCATTACACAGGTGAACCTTGTTTATGAAGGGTCCCACTAACACTGGGGTTGCAAACGCCAGACAAGATGCCCTGAACCTTCCAGCTCATGTTATAGTCTTTCTTACTGAACAGGCTTCCATAATATTTTTTTCCCCAAGCACCCAGTCTGCAGCCAGGGCAACTCATAGGACACATGAAGCAAATTAGACCATTAGAACCTTTTCTTATTCTTCTATCCTCAGAGTAATATGTTGTACAATTTCAGGAAATGATATATGAGTTCCCACAGACAGGCAAAACCCTGTGGACAATGAAATAAGAGGACGTGTTCAGATTAGTGGAATGGGAACGACTTGACCCCCCCAACATCAGGGACAGAAGGAAGAATAGAAGGAAAAGTCATGAATACTGTCTGAGTCTTTCTCTGCTTCTGTCTCTCAACAGGTAACATAGGATCTGACTACTGATGGGAACCTTCTGAGATGTGTTACCTTTCTCCTGTTCTTCTGCTGGTTTTCTCTTGGCAGCTGCACCTTCCCATTATCATATACAGGATCAGGGCTTATGATACATCCAGGGACAACTTTGGCCTGTATTTTCCAGGAGACTCTACCACAAAACCAGAATACTCTTGTGAGAGTGAGCCAGCAGTTACTTCAGTAGGATTTAGGCTGCAAGTTATGATTCTACGATGTCAGCCTCCTTCACCTGATGGTTGGGAAGCAAACCAGTTCCTCTAGGGTGGAGAAAGGAGTTTTGGATATAGTCAGTAGATATGGGTGGGTCTGTGTGTTCCCCCAAAGTCATACAAAATAATGTGACACAAGCAATAGGATATGTAGGGGAAATGGGGTTAGGGGCAGTGTTCAAAAATGTTACCTAATTAAAAATATAAAATAAAAATAAATTTTTAAGAATGACAAATTTTAAAAAGATAGGATCCTATTAAAAGCAGTAGCGGTTTTGCACTTTTGAATGGTTGAAATATACAAACGTTGCAGTAAATAGTGGCTATGTTCTCAGTCTCAGCCTGCTGCTTGCCCTGCACCTGGGCTGCTTGAGTGAGTTGAGCAGGCCCCAACCCTGGGTCTTGGGGCAGTAGGTCATGGCTAAGTGTGGGGGTGGAGTGAGGAGGTGAGGTGAAGGTGAGAGTGGGAGTGGGAATGTGGGTGGGACAAACCATCCCTTCTTCACTCACAGCCCGTACCACCCCAGAAAATATACAATAGGTAAGGCACTTTACTTTGACAAAGATAAAAAGTTTGCTTGCGGAAATGGGTGTCAGAAGGGTTGCTATTTCTTGCAGAAGAAATTGGGCAGAAGCAAACTTCAATTTCATGTTATGCTTAAAATGTTCCCTAATATATCAGTTACATTGGAAAAAATTTGTATTTCCAAAACATTCATTATAGCAGAACTGACTGTAATTGAATGCAATGAATGAAAATTCTTACGAATTTTGTTGTACCAATGACATCTCTGAAATCTTATGCAATGACCTAAGTTGGTGTGGCTCCCTCCCCTCATTCATACTTCCTCCTCTGCTTTGTTTGGGAAAATTAGAGGCCAGAGTTAACAATGCTATCTTTGTGGCTATGAAACCAAATTCTGTGACTGTTCAGCCTCAAACTTGAGTGGGGAGGACATGACTGACGGAATGGGAATGTCCTTCCCCAGACACTAGTTTTAATCCGTATTCTTTATTCTGGCAAGTACCTAATGGAATGCTGTATTTCTGTGAATGTATTACTTTCTGCCCACTGGTCCCTTATATGAAGGGCCCCTTGAATCCTAAATACATAGGCCTACACAGGGTCCATAAGTACCACCTTCCAGGGAAGGGCATTTGAGACACTAGGTTTCATATATTTATCAGGGTCTTTGGAATAAGGGTATATGAAATGGAAGGCACCATCCAAATGGTCTCCCACATTCACAAACTTCAGGTTCCTATTGTCTCTTCCCTGTGCCTAAATGCTCTCATGTAAGCTGCTGCTCTCCTCTCTGCTACATCTCTCTCTTCTTTCTCTTACCTGCTCTAGGTCAGGCCTCATTACCACTCACCTGGCCTATTCCTTAATGATTTTCCCATCTCTATTTTGTCTTGTTTGTCCTTTTGACTAGTCTTTGATGCCATTTCTTTGATCCAAAATCTCCCATGACTTGGGTTTAAATCCTAGACATGTGACCCTGGACAAGTCACTTAATCTCTCTGAGGCTCAGTATCATCATCTATAAAATAAGGAGGTTCAACTAGATGGTTTCTGATATTCCTTCTAGCTCTTGATTCAGAAATGCATAAGGGCAGGGACTGAATTCTAAAATTTGCATCTCTCCCAAAGTCTGGCTTTGTACACATTGGCACCATGTGTACATAATGCTCTGTACACAGGAAGCATGTAATAAATGTTCTTACAGAATATCTTCTGGATTCTGAATTGGCTTCTTTCTTTTATACAGCTACTTAGGGTATGACCGGTTTCTCGTATAATGGTTTCAAGAAGGTACACAGGTGAAATGGGTGTTCAAGTTTTGATTGATTCAGTTAAAAAAAAAATGTTTTCACCTAGATGAGGCACTAGGGACAAATGGGGTTTCAATCTCACCCTTACAACTCAATGAATTTTGACTTACTAACTTTTTGTAAATTTCTCAATAGCAGAGAAAAATTAAACCATGTAAATCTACACCATTAACCCTGGGTAATGCTTGAGCCATGAATAAGCAGGCCTACAAAGTGGAAGAAAACTTGAGAAAAGAGCAGAAGATGTTCCCGTTGAGGTTATTAGCTTTAGGCAATGCTAATTGGCACAGTGGTTAGAGTGCCAGGCCTAGCATTAGGAAGACTCAGCTTCCTGAGTTCAAATCTGGCCTAGAAGAGGTACTAGCTGTGTAACTATGAGCAGTCACTTAGCCCTTTTTGGCTCTGTTTCCTCATCTGTAAAAAGAGCTGGAGAAGGAAATGGCAAACCACTTCAGTATCTTTGCCAGGAAGAATTTGATTTCTTCAAATCAGGTCATGAAGTCCCATACGAGTGAACACTAACAATTTTACTCCCCAGTCCCGTTGTCTTCTCCTAGTCAGTTAAAAGAACTCAAGAGAAGCATTGAAATAAGAAAGTCCCTCCCCTAAGATTGGCTAAGGGAGGAGTAGAGAAAGAGTAGTCCCATTCATATTCCAGATGTGAGAACTAGCTAGAGGGAGTATCTGGTTGGCTGTATACTAAACACCCTGTTACAATGGTAAATAGCACATTCATTTTTCTGTGTAAAATCCCTAATGTTTCATGTCTGCAAAAAGCCAGCCTAATTTGTCTATTCTTAAACCTCCTAACCTATATGTTGCCTTCAGCGGAAGAAGGCATGTTCTCTGGAGCAAGTATTTGCATTTTATTAATGAATCATAATTAATATATTTATGAGTAAAAGAGGGAGAATGTTTTTATTCACAAGTGTCCTTTTGAGAAATAGGTTTATGCCCCTGTGTTTCTTTGACAAACATATTGATAAGAAAACTTGTATGATAAAGGCCCTGACTGTTCTATTTTTTCATTCAGGGCCTCTGTCTGTCATGCCATTTTCCATGTGTGGTCTGCTCTTGTTCTAGAATATTTTGTGAACATTTGGACTGACTAATTATTTGATCCCTACCTATGACTGAAGTCCTTTGGAAGAAACAACTTTGTTCTTAGTGGGAGATTTCCACTCTAGATTTTAATGAACCTGGATTGACTTCACAAGGCTTCCCCCCCACACCTCCCCGCCCCCTTCTTTTTCTTTTCTTTTTCATGACCTGATTCAGATTCACTGTTTAATTGTGTAGGATTTCAGTCCCTTTGAAGTCAGCATCACTTGATCCTCTTTCTGCAGAGCGTGATTCTCTGTGGGCTAAATGGTAGTATAGAATAGTAATAGGTTGAGTTTTCCACCTGCTAGATTAAATGTTTTGTAGGCTGTAATGACTGCCATCCAGCAGAGGCATTCATAGTCCATCCTTTGATTCTGAAAATGTTGCTTATCTGAGACTATATCACGAAAATTTCTTTTTAGCTAATGGAGATTTCTTTGAAAGACTGAATTTGCTTGTTTAAACTTCTGTGAAATGTCTACTTTTTAAAACATGCTCTAGACTATTTTAATAGAATCAAAGACTTGAAAATCCTGCTTATTTAGTAGGTAAAGGTCTTTAGTTCATTCACTATTATAAATACAAATGCTTCACTAAAAAATGAAGAAAAAAAAGAAAATGAAAAAAAAAATAAAGATCTGTTCATCACACATTAGGAACGGAGGCAGTTTACTCTAGTAAAGTGTTTTACACTTAGAGTCAGGAAGACCATGATTAGAATCTGATACTGTATAGGTAAGCACCCCAACATACATAAGAAGACTTGCTGTCACATGTTCTTAGATATGCATTCATGTAGCAACTTTCAAGGCATTAATTACTTTAATCAAGCACATGTATCATTCCTTTAACCAAGCAAATATATCTATATACCTAATTCAGGGGAGTTAGCACTGTGAACTTCAAAGAAAATACAGAGAAATCAAAGATCAACAGACATGGCTTCCTGTGCCTGAATTCAACAGATAGGTCCAACTGTCTGATTGTAGAGGGAAACACTAACATCTGGGTTTTCAAAGCTGGTGGGAGGAGCCTCCTTTAACAGCTTCCCAGAGTCCTCATCTAGCCAAACACTTCCAGTCAGTAAGCCTCAAAGTAAAACCACAATTCAGGTTATTTATACCTTTTTTAGAGCCGAGAGCATCACAACCCTTGAGAACCAGTGCCTCATTAACAAAAGGCTTCAGCCTTCCCACAAATCTTCCCTAGTCAAACTCCCCTTAATGGGCAGGCCCATTAATGGGTGGGGAAGATCTTTAATCACATTAAAATAATTAACAATATAAATACATATACTGTTTCCAGTTAAAGAAACTCTTTTTTTCTGTACTTTGCTCCTAGTAAAGACTCTTGATTGATAAAAGCAAGATTCAATCAGAGGCACTTGATTATACTAAAAAACCGCAAAAGATCCTATTTTGCTTGCAATCACAGACACTTGTTGGCTAGACTAGTTCCTTCTCTGAGCCTCAGTTTTCTCATTTGTAAAATGGAAATAATAACAGCTCCTAACTCATAGAGTTGTTGTGAGGACCAAATAAGATAATACATGTAAAGCATTTTGCAAACCTTTAAGAGCTACATAAATATAAAAAAATAACAAAAAAGTAGAAGTAGCACTAGACTGGAAGTAAGAAGACCTGAGTTTTAATCCTATATCTGGCACTAAACTAAAAAATGAGGGATAATTCCTAATATAAGTGATCAAAATAAACATCTTTTGACTCAATAATCCTATTACTTGGATTATACCCTTTGAACGTTTTCATTAAGAAAAATGAAGAATGTTATCCATTTTGAGATAACTGAATCACAACATTTTCTAACTGGGAGGAACATAAGGGGCTATTTTGCCTAACTCTCAACTAAAAAAAAAAATCCCCAGTACAACCAACTGGCAAGTTCTTTCCCTAAAGATTTACAATGAGATAACTCTATTTACTTTTGAAGAACTTTCCTTGTTAGGTATTTTTTCCTGAGATCAAAATTACTCCTTAGAATATTCCATTCATTTTTACTATGATTCTGTCCTGTGAAGTCACAAAGAGCAAATCTAATTCATCTTCCACTTTTCAGCTCCCCACATATTTGAAGACAGCTATCACATCCTCCTTCAGTCTTCTTAGGTAACTAGGTGACAAAGGGTACAGTACTGGGCCTGTAGTTTAGAAGACCTGAGTTCAAATTCAGATTCAAATACTTACTGGTTGTGTGACCATGGGCAAGTCACTCAGTTTCCTCAATTGTAAAATGGGGATAATATTATAAAATGGGAATATTAATGCTATTATTAGCACCTATCTCCCAGGATAGGGATCCAATGGGGATCCAATGAGGATCCACTGAGATAGTATTTGTAAGGTGTTTAGCACAGTGCTTGGCACATGGTAGGTGTATATAAATGATATCATCATTCTCATCCTCATCATCGTTATCATTATCATTATCATCTTCTCCAGGATAAACATCTCTAATTCTTTCAACTGATTGTCATATAACAAAGACTTGAGTTCACCATCCTAGTCACTCTTTCCTAAACATTCTCTAACCCTACAATCTTTCTCCTGTTCATTATAATCTTTTAAAAATATTTTTTATTAAATAAATTTTTATTTAATTTTTTGTTTGACTTGATTGTTTGATTAGGGAAGATTTGTGGAAAGGCCCAATATCTAATTATATAAAAAAAATTTTTTTGAGCATCCCCATAATTTCTCCAGGTATCTCTTTCCCACCTCTTAGAGAATCATTGCATAAAACAAATGGTATTTTAAAGACAAAAAGAAAAAGGAACAAAAAAACCCCAGATACATTGAAAAAAGTCTGAAAATATGGGCACTGTACAATACTTGTGGACTTCCACCTCTACAAAGGAGTGGGGTGGAGGTATCTTCTCACATCTCTTCTTCTGAACCATATTTGCTCTTTATAATTTTGCAGTATTCACCTTTGGTTTGATTTTATAATTGTTCTTTCCATTTACATTATTTTAGTCATATATATTATTTTCTTGACTATTTTACTCTGCATCAGTTTATATAGTTCTTTCCATGTTTCTCTGTATTCATCATATTCTTTATTTCTTGCAGAATAGTAATATTCCATTACATTCATGCACCATAATTTGTTTACCTATTCCCCAATTGACGGGCATCTACTTTGTTTCTGATTCTTTGTTTTCACAAAAAGTGCTGCTGTAAATAATTTTGGCATACACGAGGACTTCCTTTTTATCAGTGGCCTCTTTAGGACACAGACCTAGCAGAAGAGTATCTTGGTCAAAATGAATGGACATTTTATTTTTTATTTTTTATTTTTTTTATATTTTATTTTTTTTTTAATGTTTTACAATCATTTCCTTAAAGTTAAGATTTTATTCCCCCCCACCCTGAATGGACATTTTAATCCATTTTGGGGGTTTGTTTCCAAATTGCTTTCCAAAATGGTTGTACTGATTCACAGCTTCCCCAACAATGCACTAGTATGAATGTCTTCTCACAATCCTTTCAACATCAACTATTCCCCTTTTTTGTCAAATTTGTTGCTTTGCAGCATGAAGGCTAATCCAGAGGATTGTTCTGATGTGCATTTCTCTTATTTTCCCCGTTGGACTGCTCTCTTTTTATCCGGTGCATTAATTTTGTTTGTGAAGAAGCTTGTAAGTTTCATGTAATCGAAACTTTACAAAATGTTACATTCTATAATTGCCTCTTCCCGTTTGTTTGGTTAAGAAATAATTTCCCTCCCAAAGCTGTAGAGGTATATATTTGCTCCTCTTCAATTTTTCTAATAGCAACCTTGACCTCTGTCTTTTGACTTCTACTGTTCTTGGTTAAGGACATTAAGAATGTGTTATACTGAATTAAAATCTGCCTCCCTGTATCTTCCAAATGTTGATTTTAGTTCTACACTAAAATGTGAAATATGTCTATTTTGTCTTCTACATGTCCACTTCTCAGATATTTGAAGGTTACTATCATACTCTGCTCTCCTAGGCTAAAATGTTAAACAAATAACTTATTTTTATTTTACAGAATAATTAAGATTCATATTAGAATGTTAACCATGGTACAAAAAAATTAAAGATAAATTTTAAAAAGACAAAATTATGAGGTCAGATTGGTGGGATCTAAATTCTATTTCAACTTTAAAATACTATCACTATTCTAAAATTAGGCAACAATTGAATACTGAAGTTCACATTACCACATTTAAAAAAAAATGTAAAGTGATTGGCAGGATTGGGCTCTTACTAGGAGTCTTGGGATTATCATAATAAAAAATAAGTCAATTCAATTTGAGTAATTTTTGACTGAGAAATCTTTTAAATACATGTTCTCACTCTTGCTTCCAACTGGAATATAAATAAGCCCCACGATCATTTTTATTTACTTCTATAAAAAGTATAAGAAGCACTTCTATAGGGCACAGAGAGAATTAACTAAAAAAAATTTCGTTGCCAGACCGTCAAGGAAATTAGATTCTAACACAATGGAAACCACTCATAGATGTACCATATGATTTTATTGAAACCTAGACTTTTGATCTTGAAGAATTATCATTAACAAGAATTTATTAAGCCCCTACTGTATCAAGGTACCATGCTAGGATCTGAAGATTTAAAAAAAAAAACAAAATGAAGCATTACTTGCTCTTGAAGAGCTTATATTCTACTTGGGGAGATAAGGGTCAGCCTACAGAAAATAGAGGGGTTTTTTGGTCCCAGAAGGCAAAGTAAGGAATGATGAAGTAATAAGGGACATCGTAGAGTTGTAAATAGGGAGCTGAACTTGAATACAGGAAGATGTAAGTTCAAATCCCACCTCAGGTGCTTCCCAGCTATATAACCATGGGCAACTTACTTAACTCTCTGGCATGGGTGTGCTGGAGTCACCCATGTGCCCAACAACTGGCTCCCATGAGAGCCAATTGTTAAATTTTCAGTGTGAGTGTTTATACCTAGGAAATCAGCAAATGTTACCAGTCAAGGTTTGGCTTATTGTTTTGTTGATTGTGATGAATATGGGAACTCCCTCTACCTAAGCAGGAGGAAGCCTGTTGGTAATTTAGAGTTCTTGCATCACGGAGTCCTTTGGCAATTCAATAAAGCCCATAGATCTCTCCTTAGAATAACGTTTGAAATGAATAAGATAAGATACATGTGGTTATAAAGAAAACCAATAATATGAAACAGTTATCAAAATAAAGATTTTAGGTAAAGAACCCAGCCCATCTTAGAGAGTTGCCTGTTACCCTCAGAGGTTGGGAGCTTGGCCCTGGTGTCAGAGGTGAGATCTGAACCCACGCCTTCCTGACTCCAAGCCAGGAGTCCAGCCTCCTACTCCAGCACTCTTGAACCACTTTCTCAATTGAGAAATTGTTTGTAAAGCCCTTTACAAACCTCACATCCTATACCTAGCATACTCTTAAGCAAGAGTTTTCAAATGTTTTGAAGTTAGGGAACTCTGATTTTTAAAGAAACTCTGGAAGATTTATCCATTCACTTAATAGACATTTATTAAATGTGTGCTGTGCATGATTCATCGTACTTGACACTGTGGGAATGCAAAAGTAAGCAGCAAAATTTTAATGAAGTATACAACATGAATGTCAATAAAGCAAAATATGTAGGTTTGTAGCCAATTGTCTGCATTCTGGGGGAGTCTGAAGTAATAATGATGATAACAATAGCCACAATAACTAATGAATATTAAACCTAGGGGATTGAGGTTTTAGAGTTTATAGTAAAATTTCTTTCCTTATTTTTAATGATGTCCTTATTCAGGCCACAATAAAACATACATAATTCATTTATATATAACTTTTGTATAATTCATATGTAAAATATATATAATTCATAATCAGCTACAACATGTTTATTGCCTTGCTTAGTCCTTGATGACACTGGGAGGTAAAGGTATCTTTACAGGGATAATCTATCATCAACTTGAATTCTATTAAATTTCTACAATGTGCCTGGCACTGTGCTAGGTATTGGGAATAAAAAGACAGGAATGAGATATTCCCTGTTGGAAACTTCTAGGTGAGAAATTGCTCTCTACTCATGCAGGCTGGCACCTTTTCTGCAAATATGAGTCTTAAACAGTCTTAGAAAGTGGCCCAGAGCATTGAGAGGTTAAATGACTGAGTCAATATCACACAGTCATTAAGTGGGTGAGAGAGGCAGAATTTGAATCCAGGTCTTCCTGGGGGAGTTCTCTATCCACTAGGTCACAATGCATTTGGAGTGGGGGGCGGGGATCAGGAAAATGATCTTGACACTGGAATGAGACACAAAGGAGATGCAAGGTTCTTAGAGGTAGTGATAAGAAGAACATGGAAGTCAGTGCAACATCACCAAAATGGGCAAAGGAGTGCCATGCGTGAATTGCATGGATAAGGAAACTGGCCTTACTCTTTCTTGTACCAACATTCTCAGTGCATAGTCCTGAGTAGGAATTTAATAAAATGCCTTTGGTTGATTGATTCACCCTGTACATACGCCTTTATCTCCAAATGTCATCATGAGCTATGCAAGAAAGCAAGCATATTGTAGCTTATCCAGGCAGAAAATGGATCAAACGTACAAGGAGGATGGTCCTGCAAAGATGACTGAAGAGTGGGCAGGAAGATAGTGAGATAGATAAATAGGATAGACAAAAAGAAAGATAAATAAGACAGATAATGTCACAAAATCTCAGAGAAAAGAGCGCATGATGAGGAGAGCACGAGCAATCAAGGCTATGAAAGGCCAAGAAGGACATGGACTGAGGAAAGACAACCTGATACCGGGTAGCTTTGGAGAGAGCAGTTTCAGTTGCATGATGTAATGAGATTGCAATGGACTGAAAACTGAGTGAAAAGAGACATAGAAGCAACATATCTAGACAGCTTTCAAAAAATCTCTTTTATTGTGAATTTAACACTTCTGTGAACACAGACCCTTCAACATGTAAAGAACAATGACGATTGTATAAGAAACTTGTTCGTTTCTGTTACAAATAGTTTGTTTCTTAAATATTTGTGTATACATAGATTTGTATGTATATGTAATTTAGAAAAAATATGTTTTTGGAATCTGGCTAAAAAACTGAGTAGATTTAGGAGAATAACTTCCAGGGCTGGTAGTATCTAATGCGTTGTACTCTGTAGAGAAAGATCCAATAAATAGATAAGGAGAGAATGAAGATTGGAGAGTGAGAGAGGATGATTGTGGGGGCAACTTGCTGGAGAAGACAGGAAGAAATTGGATTGAAGGAATATGTAGAGGGTTTGGTTTTGATAAGGGGCGGGGTGAGGAAGGGAAGGGGAATAAGTATTTATATGTGCTTACTTACAGGTCAGCTAAGTGACATAGTGGATAGAATGCTGGGACTGAATTCGGAAGATTCATCTTCCCGAGTTCAAATCTGGTCTCAGACACTTAATCAGGGAGGAGAGAACAGATTGCCTTGCTGCAATGAATAAGTATGATAGCTATTATTAATATGGGAGCAGAAAACAGATTAGCCTACTGTGGGGAGATCGCAGTTGAGATTAGATCATATTTGTCATGGACTCAGTTTGGTTTGGGGACTTTCTTCAGCAGCATGTGAGCAGGAACAGAAGAGATGGACGGTGGAACTAATCCAGGTTTGAGCAGTGTTGGGGGAAGGGAACAAGAGATTTAAGAGCAGTATATAGAGTTGAGGTGAACTGGTTTACTAAGGTCAGGACTGAGGAAAGAGGAAAGTGCAGACATTGCAGGAGAGGTGGCCTGAGGGCTGGAGGATTGGAGACCATGACAAAGTTTAGAAGGAGTAAAGAATAGGGAAATAAAAGATTTTAATGTGGAGAGAAGACAAAGGCAAATGGAAAAATTCAGCAATTCCAAAAAACACCTAGTACTTAACTCCACTTGCAAAATGCCTCAGGATACTTTGGCAAGGCTCAGGGGAACATAATCTCTAAGAAACCTTGCCTT
This sequence comes from Bettongia penicillata ogilbyi, assembly GCA_023548195.1. NCBI lineage: Eukaryota > Metazoa > Chordata > Mammalia > Diprotodontia > Potoroidae > Bettongia > Bettongia penicillata. Next base: position 14,294,075 of record JAJHZJ010000314.1, read on the forward strand.
AAAAAATTTATGTGCCATACTGATTATTGCTTATTTTCTTCCTAGGAATGTGTTTCTGTGAGCTTTTTGAGAGCAGGGATTTGTTTTTGTCAGTATCTGGCACACAGTTGATGCTTAATAATTGCTTTTTGACTTATTTCACTTTTTGCTAGGCTTAAATACACTTTATAATTTTTAATTGCATAAATTCTCCAAGGCACACAGTGAATGAAGATCTTCTTTTGTTCCAAAAAGGAGAATACTACAACTTTGTCCTTTTAAAATTTCTTCTTTCTCTTTTTGTAAAGGATGATCCACGTGAGGGATATCTGCTGTATGAATCTTTCATTATAGCTTCCTTTGAAGCAGATATATTGTGTCGAGGGAAGTGGACTTTAATTCAGGAAAATCTGAGGTCAAATCCTGCCCCACTCACTTACTAGGAGGATGACCCTGTTTGAGTCACCTAACCTCTCTCTACATCTCAATGTCTCCAACTATAAAATGATGGGATCAGATCTTATGGCATTCTATGTTCCACAGATCCATTTTGTGTTTTCTGTTAGTGTGAACCAAAGGAACAAGTCCAGTTTCTAAATCCTCTTATAGTAATTTTCCAAGAGGATAATTATTCAGTTAGTTTCTGATAAATGAAACACAGTGTAGACAGAAATTAATAATGGTACATGCTTTTATAAAGTGATGTTATCTTATATAAAGTCACTTTTTAAAGTTTATTTTGATGGAAAGAGCACTGGACTGGACAAGAGACCTGAATGATCATTTTGTCTCAGTCCCCAGCTAACTGGATGATCTTGGCCAAGTCACTTGAGTTCTGTAGATGTCAGCCTCCTCAACTGTAAAAAATGGAGTTGGATCAGATGATCCCTAAGAGTCCCTTTCATTTTATACATCTAATGATTCTCAGCCACATCACCTAGACACCAGTATGGCTTGCTCACCTTACTTGATGCTAGGGTCATGGGGGACTGACCAAATAAGCCGTGTCCTTATGAACATGTGTAGCAAAGAGCTCTCCTTATTCTTACCAGGCTATGTTCAATGAGGGAATGAGCACAAACCTCTCAGCGCCTTAGTGCTTGACTGGCTGCCTGAAAGAAAAACCTAACATGGATTCTAGCTCCTTGCACTCTGGTGACCCTGCCCTCTTGGTCTTTGGAGGGTCAACCCCAATCACCTTCATCTAAAAGTAGGAGACATACCAGACAGAAAAGCAGCAGCAAGTCCATGTGTTCATCCCCCATGTTGCAACGGTATTACTGTGGGGAGAGTCTGAGTTCTTTTTCCCCATGGAGGGTTCTCAGCAGTTCTTGTCTCTCCTCTGGGAGACAGCCAGGAAAGAATGAGGACGCAGCTTCATTTTGGCCAATTACTGGTTTTTAAATGCACCCCAAGTCTAACTTAATTTCTTCATCTGTAAAATGAGCTGGAGAAGGAAATGGCAAACCATTCCAGTATCTTTGCCAAGAAAACTCCAAATGTGGTCATGAAAGTCAGACATGATTGAAATGACTGAACAACAGGAAGTCTAACTTCATAGCTAATAAAAGAGGCTGGGATCAGTTACAGAATGTTTGCTGTTGTTCCAAAATCCACGTGGAGATTTCATCAGCTGAGCATGCTGTCCATGCTCGTAGGGACTGGGCTCATCAGCCATCCCCAATTACATTAGCATGAATATTCATTTAATCATAGCTTCTGTTAGTGAAGTTCTTAGGCCTGACCTATGTAGACAGATCATTACAATGTCTTTTTTTTGCTTACAACAGAACATGTTAAAAGAACATTATCATTTTATTTTGGTCTGTACTTATGATGTCATCATTATAGGGAACTCCAGCTGAGGGAACTCCTCCTACCAATGCAGATTTATATTAATTCTGCAATTTATAGTCCAGAGCAGGGGTGGGGAAACTGTAGCCTCATGGCCACATGTGGCCCTCTAGTTCCTCAAGTGCAGCCCTTTGACTGAATCCGAGCTTCACAGAACAAATTCCCTTAATAAAAAGATTCGTTATGTAAAACCTGGACTCAATCGAAAGACTGCATCCAAGGCCCTGGAAGGCCACATGTGGTCTTGAGGTTGCAGATTCTCCATCCCTAGTCTAGAGGTTAAGTAACTTGGCTGAGGCTACAACTCTAGTACATGACAGACATGGGAAATGAACCTAGGTCTTTCTGACTCGAAAGCTGGCCCTCCATCCATAACACCACACTGTCTCTCAAATATCAAAATATTAAAGCGATGTGATGTGGCAGAAAATGACAAGCCACTTCATTTTCTCCTTAATTTTTTCAATATATCCTTCAAAGGAGCAAGGCTTACCAGACCTTCCAAAAGAAAATTCCATTATCTCTTTATCAGTTCACGAAAACACTCTCATTGCAAATTACTTCCTCAGGAAATCACTGCCCCTGCTTTTATTAATTATTATTATTATTATTTTATACCCACACTGCTTTGCAGCCTGGAGGGAACCATGTCTGGAGAAATACACTGTGATTTTAGGAAAGTTTGGTAGGTCAATTGCCCTGTTTCACTGAGGGAGGATGGAAGAAACAAATCCATCTGTACCACTGTTTTTAACTGTGTCTACTTAGTTGGGATTTTCTTTCTTCAAATTGTTTCATCATTTTCTACTGAGACGAGCTCAGTTGCAGGCATCAGTTTTGAAGGAAATCTCAGTTGGACTTAGAGGTGGTCAAGGACAAGATGTTATACTGTGCTAACCATCCAAAACCATTATGTTGTCCAGGTTTTTGTACTGTATGCTTCCATTTTTTCCAAGAATCTTACTCATCAGACTTTGGCAACAAATAGAATTATGGCAGGATGGAATGGTTGGTTGAGTGCTGGACTTGGAGTTAGGAAAATCTAGGTTTGAATCCAACTCAAACACTTGCTGGATGTTAACCCTGGACAAGTTGTTACTTTATCTACGGCTCAGTTTCCTCATCTGTGAAAAGGATATAATAATAGTATTCACTTGACAGGGTTATTTAACCCTAGTTAGACTTAAATAATATGCCACTTTAAAGTACTATATAAAACACTGCTAGAAATAATGCAATAAGTTTTTTAAAAATGTTATATAGTAGATTTTATGAGGTATTCTATGTACTGAGAAACTCAAGGAAGAACCCAAGATGTTCAGCTGCCACAAATCCCTCTAGATTGGTGAATCCAAAGTAAAGGGGATAATAAAGTAACCTGCTCACTCAATCAGACAAATAAAAAAAGAGAAGCAAGAATGGATAGGCAAAATCACCTAATCAGACAATTTACAGGTATAAGTAATGGCAAAAAAGTTAAAACAAATACATAAATGCTTTAAAACAAATGACAAGAGCCTACAATCAGGCAAGCAAGTTAGAGAAGTAAGGACCTTGATATAATTGGCTCTGTAGACACATAATGAAGGATTAGGAAGGGTCCAGGCTACAAGTCAAGTAAGTAAGCATTTATCAAGTGTCTACTACATGAGAATACAAAACATTAAAAATCAGAGATACAAAGAAAGGCAAAAATAGCCCCTTCCCTCAAAGAACTCAGGTTCCACAGGGAGAGAGAACATTCAAACAACTTTGTACAAATAAGATAATAGAGGGTAAATTACAGATAATCTCAGAAGAGCAGCAAGATGGTGCAGTGGATAGAGCACGGGCCCTGGAGTCAGGGAGATCTGAGTTCAAATTCAGATTCAGACACTTGCTAGCTGTGTAACCCAGGACAAGTTACTTAACCCCTATTTGCTTAGTTCTTCTGTAAAATGGGGACACACTGGAGAAGGAATTAGCAAACTACTCGGATACCTTTACTACAAAAACTGCATGGATGAAATTCCATGGGGTCACATAACAACAAATAACAGAGAGAAGGCATTGGGGGATTGAGAAAAGTTTCTTGAAGAGGGTGATGTTTTAGCTGAGCTACAAACTGTATAGGAAGGCTAGGCTAGGCAAACAGAAAGGGATATAGTATTGTGTAAGACAGATAACACTAGCATGCACTGAAGGGACGCAAGCACAGGTTCACTCGATCTGGTCAGACAGGAAGCACACTAAGACAGCTTTGGAGGGGTTAACCATCTTACTTTATTCTATTCTAGTCTTCTTGAAAGAGGGTTGCTGATAATGCAAGCACCAACTCCTACAGCATTCCCTAATCACCCTTCTTGACAGAGTCAACAAGAAGATGGGGCAACTACTCCTAACATCTCAATGGGGTCATTCAAGGCAGGCACAACTTGTGCACTCCCCTGAATCCCCTCAAGCCTTGGTTGGGGCCGGTTGAGGCAAATACAGATTCTCCCAAGTCTTGATGGGGGCTGATCAAGGCATACACAGCATTCTAGCTTGTGCATTCAACCCTAAGGGTTCCCAACTCACTGACCACTTGCTTTATAGGGCAACAGACAAAGAAGTTATATTGCTAGCAGTAGCCTCACAAGTTTACATTATTTCACTATTATATCCACAGTTGCAGTGGATATTTACAATTTAAGTGCAAATGTTTATGTTATTTACCATTACATAACGCTGTACAAGCATTCACAAGTTGTTTACAAGTCATGAGCCTGGGAAATAGAGATTGTTATGGCCGTGGATCCTGAGAACTAAACTATAAGGAAGCAGAACAAAAATCCACCTTACATACATTAAAACCCACCTTACTTACACATTGTATGACAAATAACATTAACAGCTACAGGGTAAAAATTTTACCAATAAAAATTAACAGAATATTTCTCTATGAGGTGAAAGTTGATACTTTAAGTAATTAAAATGTGTCTCCTAAATTATAGTCTGCCTAATCAGGGCAATGAGACCATGCTAGAAATATTAAATAAGAGTGGAGAAACTAAAAAATTAGGCCATTTAGCTAAAATTAGGTTAAATTAGAATGTAAAACAATCTATCCTTGTTTAAGCCTTTATGATTATTCATTCACATTTACTTTTCTATGTTACCCTTGACTCCTATGTTTGCTTTCCAAAGTTTCTGCACAGAAACTATATTTCATTAAAGGTCCATCTCCCGCTTGTAACATCATTATTGACTTTGCCAGGTAAGATATTGTTGGCTCTTAGCCCCTATCCTTTACCTCCTGGAATATTACATTCCAAGTTCTCCACTGCTTTATTGAGATCTTCAACTATCCACACATAAATGAATAGGTTTTGACTGTATGAGATATGGCATTCACATAATGCCTATTCTGATGGTTCATCATGTGTGAAAGTAACCCAGTATTCCCAAAGTAGGGAGCTACCTCTGGTAATATCTATGTTACTGAATTTTTTTCAATTTTGATCTTAGCAACTGACTGTGCCTCTCCTAAGCACAAAGAGGCTTTCATCTCCATTAGATTGACCATGCCAATCCATGAAGCAAGAACACAAAATGTCTCTGAGTTCTGTGTAACTTCTATAATGACAGTGAAAAAGTGATAGAAAAATGGGGCAGAGGCTCTTAAGAATTACAATTATTAGATTGTATTTTATCCTAAACTAACTGTTAGTACTCTAAATGTGAGATCCTTATCCAAATATCAACAGGCTGACATGTTCCTGGAGGAAGGGGACAGCATGAATAATGACATTGCCACTAAAAATGAAGTCAGAAGATAAAAGGAAATTGCTTCTAAATTTAAGGCTGGATCTCCTTGGAGAGAGAAATAAAGATGCTGACACAGTTGTTGTTATCATACTCCAAAAATATCATTTCATAAGTAACTGTCATCTCATTTTGTAGTCCTAATGTGCACAAGTAAAAAGATTATCATGAAGATGATTGCAGTTCATATATTGTCTATTTCATTGGATAAAGAGGTAGAAAAATCCTTCCGAGAACTCAATATTCAAATCAATATATATCTTTATACATAAAATTCAATTTATATATAATCCAATATAGCTTTATTCTAGTGACTTTGGTACAAAGATGAAGACAGAGGGAGATGATGGAGACAAGGATAGAAAAATAAGATTCTAGATTATATAAAAGCATCATGCCTAAATATCATGAATATCTCTTCAAGAGGAGACCTAGTAGGCATTTGATATCATGAGCATTGAACAATGTCATAAAAAGTGAAATAGACTATATTTTAACCAATAGGAAATGACTTATCGCTAATGGGAATTATTTATGTATCATCTATGTGTAGTCATACCATTGATTTGTTAGTATAAAGATCAAAATCAATACTAACTTGAAAGAAAGAAAAAAGGAGGAGAAAATTCAACATGCAGCTTAAATTGCTCAAAAGCAAGTTATTCAAGCAAACTAATGACAGGAGAAAATGGGAAATAAAAGAGGGAAAAGTCATCGACACAGACTATTACCATTTCCTTTGGAAATTTAGCCATTGTAAAGCAATCAACACAAAGATTAGGTGAAAAGGTCATAACCATCTCAGCCAGGAAACACCTGTAAAGCCATAGCTACCAAGGACTTAACTGGTTTAAAATTAAATTCAATTATAAAACTTTATGGAGGAAGATAGCAACAGATCATAAATAGTAGTGCCTCATAAAGCAACATGAAATGCTGGAGGGAAAATGAATTTATTGTAGTCTCTATATAAGATCAAATTAAATCAAAATATTCCAAGGGAATTTAAAAATGAAACTGGAATAAAAAACAGTTGAAATATAGGACAGATATATCAGCATTTCTATAACACATTATTTTCTTTATCAATATTTGGGCTTTAACTTCATTATCACTGATGTGCTTCAGGAGGAAGTGGAAATGATACTAAGGAAAATGAGGATGGAAAGAGGAATTCTCAAAATCAAGAAAATCTGTACTGGAAGAGATGAAATTTTGAAGATGGTGAATAATTGATTTTCTAGATATCTGAAATAGGGGATGAAATCTAATGCATGGAAAAATCACCAATATTATTACTACCTAAAAAAGGTGATCCACAGGGTATCAATAACTACTGAAATATGCCTACTTTCTCATCTCCATAAATGTCAAGGGACCTACAGGAAAGGTTTCAGAATTTGGCTGGTTCATTATGAAAAGTTTATGGGAAGACTTGGATAAGAGTTGTACTGGATCAGAAAGCAAGGATGATTTGATCTACACCCCTGGAAGGATCCCATATGCGTACAATCATGTATCTTGTGTCTGTTGAAATTTCAAAGTATAGGATGTAGAGGTAAAGTTTTTGGCATTTTTATAATTCTCAAAAGAGGGACTATCTTGAACCCAGTGATTTGGACTGGAACTTATAAAGAAGATGTGCTTCAGAGAAACATGTTGCTATGTTGATCATGGCTAAATTCAACATTCTACAGAAGAAGGAAAACCCCTTCTCCAAGCCCCAAACCATCATATGATTACTTTTAGAAAAGGGAACTCTGACCACGTGTCCATTAATTAAGGGGGGAAATAACAGGAGAGAACAGAAAAGTAAGTAATAACCCATTGTTGAAATCCAGAGACTATTTTAAGGTATCTCATGGGAAATCCATGCAAACTTAAGAACAGATGCTAAAGCATAAATTCTGCATGACTAATGCATTGTAGGAAAAAGGGAATTTAAAGAAAAATGAAAAGATTGCCCAATTTGGAGAAATAGCCCAGTCCTCAAAGCATCAGGTAAAAACTAAAAATTAGGTCAATAAAAATCTAAGGAGCATCTTTCAAAGAATTCCAAAAGCAAATTCAAATCTTTCATGAGGTAGAGACCAGTGAGATGATCGGTCTACCAGAATCACAATTACAAAATTTTCCATCTAGGGCAAGTACCACCTACCAGGACTTGGGCTATGCAACACAAAGCACCCCCTTGGTTGAGAGTAGAAGACAGTGACTCCAGGTTTCCGACAGGAAGACACTGGTGAGGAACTTACCAAGGGGAGAGAGAGAGAGAGAGCAAAACACACTTGAGAAGGGGGCAGAGAGGAACTTCTATCTGCTAGTTTCCTATTTTAATCAGTCAAAAAGCATTTATTAAGCACTTACTATGTATCAGCCATAAGGTACTCTGCTCTAAGCATTAGGGATAAAAAGAAAGGCAAAAACTGTCCCTGTCCTTAAAGAACTCACATTCTAATGAGGATATATATATATATGTGTGTATGTGTGTGTGTGTGCGTGTGTATGTGTATATATATATATATATATGTGTGTGTGTGTGTATATATGTATATATATTCACACACACATATACACACACATATATAACATTTATACATATACAATACATATATACATATATGTATACACACATATATGAAAAGTAACGAGGGGATCAGGCAATAACCACAAGAGGGAACAGGAAATGCTTTAACTAATATTTGTGCTAACTACACGGTAAGTTTTGTTGTCTCTGTATTTCTGAAGGACTCAAGTGCAACCTGTGCTCTCTAAATTAGCAACAGATAACTTCAGTGCCATGGGGTAAAACTCTGGTCTTCCTGTCACAGTTATGGTTCTGAATGCAACCTTTTGCAGGTTCCAGACAACTGATTGACATGGGACTTTTCCTTAGAGACTTTGCTATGTCATTATCCTAGAAGATTCTTTGATAAATGGATGAGACTTTTCTTAAAGTCTGAGATGAATAATAATAATGTCTAATGCTTCTTCTTCCAGTTGCTTTATTTTTGTAAATTAAAAACAATGTACTCAAAGGATTTCAGTAGAAAACCAAAATCCACAAACCCCAGAAACCATTATAAATTACTTGAAAGTGGTAATGTAATAATTATTCCATAAATTTGGAAACTGGGCTTAATTAGCACAATTGAAAATCTCTCCAAAAGCATTGCATCAGGGGAGAAAGAACTATGATCCACCAAGCAATCAGTAAAATGTCTCTGAGGAAAAATCTTACGTCTTGTGTAAAAGAAGCAAATGGCAATTTACATATCTATTTTAAATGATCAAATGTACTAAGTAAATGTCCATAAAATCAAGAAATTTAATTTTGCTGATTGGTCCTTATCGTCATTAGAGTGAACTGCACTGAGATCAGCATAATCTGAATGGTTAATTTTCAATTCTGTGCTATTGAAGAGAAAGGAAGAAGACCATAATCTCAGCGTAAGGAGGATAGTCCTAATGTCATCTGCCAAATGGTCACTGGGCATCCTAAAGAAAAAAAGCTGAAAAATAAATGGGCAAATATGGGAATACTGAATATCAAGATTACCAAATAAGTCCAAAGGAAATTGTCTAAATTGTCATCAGCAAAGTTTCAATGCAGTGTGGTATAATAATAGCCATAATGATGATGGTGATGATGCCATTTATAGAATGCTTTGTGATTTGCAAAAGACTTTGCATATTTACTTAGATCTTCATAAAAACCCTGGGATGTAGATACTATTATTATCTCCATTTTACAGATGAAGAAATTGAGACAGATTGAAAATAAATGATTTGCCCAGGGTCCAACAGCTGTCAGTTATCTGAGGCCATATTTGAACTCAGATGGTTCCATGGCTTCATGACTCTATCTACTGTGCCACCTAGCTAGTACATTGTCTCAGAAGATCTGGGTTCATATGCTTCATCTTCTACTTACCATCGGTCCACACTTAGCTCATGGGGGTATAAAACTCACCCTGAATTCTGAAAAGTGCTATCTAGGGAGTATAGACTCAGATAGATTTTAAACTGACAAGGGTTTGAGTTCGTACTGTCCTGGTACTACCCCTTCTAAGTTTGGAGAGATTTATAAATAGGTTTACCACAGCTTGATGATTTTTTTTTGCCATAGTAATTCTGAGAGATCATTTACTAAGCTACAGAGGCTTTCTGCTGTTCTGTGCCAATGAATACATTCAATGAAAAATTTACAGATTCTTAAAGTATCAACTCCATGGGTTGTTGTGGAGATCAAAAGAGGTTGTATAGCTATATAATGTACATAAAGCACTTGGTAAATCTTCGAGTGCTCCATAAATGTTAGTCAGTGAGCCTAGGGGGATGTCTACTACAAGCAGGTGAAGATATATCTAGTGGAATGGGTGGATGGGAACAATTTGTTCCACTAGTCATGAAGGCAGCTAAAAGCAGGTGTTGTGGAGGACTTAGAGCTTGATCAGACATTGAAGATGTAAAGGTCACACACTGCATTCCGGGCCATCGTCAATGGTTCTGTCTTTTGTCCTGCCACTAGACTTCAATGAGTCTGGAAGAGAGTGAGGCCAGTGACTTTGTGCAACTCTGTCTCACTTAAATCCATTTCATGCACAAGTCAAGCTATCATCCATGACAACATTGTTCCTCTTCCAAAAAATGAAGGATGAATAGCAGCAACAAATGATGATGATGATGATGGTGATGGTAATGTGATGATAACTGATGATGGTGATGAATGATCCTTATCCTTATCCTGGCTCTGGAGTCAGAGGGACTGGATTGAAAACCCATCTCTTCCTGCACATTGTGACCTTGGCAAATCCCTCTACATCCCTGGGTCTTAGCTTTCTCATTTGTAGGATGAGGGAATTGGACTGGACTAATTTCTGAAATCCCTTCCAGTTCTAGACCTACGATCCTCTTTATGCTCATCCAGCCTATCCGAGATATAGTCTTGGCTGTCCTGGTCTTTCTCTACAATGATTCCAGAAATTTCTTCACTTTGGATACTAACTCTACCCCTGGATTTTATACACTGAAGTGCTCTCCACCTTCATCCTTGTTGCATCTCCCTCTGATGGGGTGGTTCCTCCCCAAATCTCCATTTAAGAAGGAGGCCCAGACCAGCTACATCTTCATGCTTCTCCAGGCTTCACACCTGACTCTTCTGTATTTTGTCTACCATGTTATAGTCAGAAGCTTCATTTTTCCACTTCACCCTCTCCCCCCCTTTCCGTTCCCTTTTATCTGTTGGGATATAAACTCCTTGAGGGCAGGGAATGTTTCTTTCTGCCTTTATTTGTGTTCCCAGAGTTTAGCACAGTGCCTAGCACAAGTCAGCACCTAATCAATGTTTGTTTACTTGAGCCTTCTTTCTCTGCCTGGGATTTTTGTTGGTTTGGGTTCTGTTCAGAAGGAGTGGAATGTGAAAGAGAATTTCTGTTTCTTGTTTGTTGAAATCATACAAAAATTTCTATTAAAATTATATTTATCACTGTAAGGGGAAAAACCTGATTACTGTTGCAACAATGACTATATTCAACTGATTTGATTGCTTGGACAAATGATCAATAAAGTCAAACCACTAATCAATTCAATTAAAAAAATATACACACAACAATCAAATAGATTTCTTGACTAAACTGAATGTTTTTTTTTTTCTGGACTGAACTGACCAGTTATTTGACTGACAATCTGTCAAAACTAACTGTGGGGGTCAAAAGAGCCCAACAGTCAGACAAGTTGTTTCTACAGAGAGCCTTAGTCTTTGGGAAAGAAGATATCCCTTGTTTACAGTATAGAAGTATTTAGTTAATAATAATAGTGATGACAGTCCAATATCAAAGTTTGGTTAGGGTAAGGTATCACTAGCAGGCCACTGATCAACATTGCAAAGGACACTAACAAATAAATAGCTTGGAGAAATAGATGTTATTGTAATTAAATTAAAAGATAAATCATGTTGAACTTTTTTAAAAAAAAATTAGCACTGTGAAATTATACCATGGTTCATGTATTGTCTCTGGCAAAAGTGATCACCACATTTTAAAGTTTAAGAAACATACATTACACACACAGAAAAGATTAAAAAAAGATCATGAGAATAAGAAAAATTATATATAGATACTACTGTGTTAAAGTCAAAATATGCATATTGGGGATTGTGTTATATAGTTGGTAACTATTGGAAGCATATAGACACATATAATCACTTAAAATCTCTTTTTAGCAGTTTAATTTTGAGGTTTTTTTCCACTCTCTTTATACTCTGGTTATATATTTGATTACCTGTAGTTGCCAAGGCAAATGAAAATGCCATTTTTATTTGAAAATGAATTTTAAGTTCTACTGTCTAGCTTATGGCTATATAGACACAACCTTTATTCTTTCCTGCTTTCTCCTTCCTCCCATCCCCCATTTACTAGTAATTTGCCTCATTTATTTATTTCATAAATTTATACAGCATAATGTCATTGTAATATCCATTTCTAATAAAGTATTTTCATCAGTAAGTCACTATGAATAAAAATAGACTAGGTTTATAAAGAAATTTCTATGAGAAAGCAAGAGATCTAAAATAAATACGTTGGAAAAACTCCTTTTGAGAAAAGTTGAATGTGTACATCCATCCATGCCTCTGGGCATGATGAAGTACTTCATAAGAAAACAGCTCAAAATTAGATTTGATTTTTTTCATATCTCTAGTTCCCTAGCCAGTAACCTGAAAGCAAACTGGGAATTTTCATTTTCAAAACATCTTAAAGAGGCGTTCTCTCTAGAGCAGACAGACACCTGGTCCTCAGTCTTACTGGTTTATTCCAAAACTTACTTTCATTGAGAAGGAGTCTCCATTTTCATTTCTAAGATACTTGTCTCTTGCATAAGCACTGAGATTCTATTTAAGAAAAAGGAAATCTCTTTACAATGTTCTTAGGAGAGAGGAACATTTTAAACAAAAATAAGGTGAAAGAGACAGATACCTTTTGGAAACAAAACAAACTGTCAAGGGACTGGATATCTCAATACCGTGCTCTGGCTTATTGAAATGGAAAGTTTCCAGAATCTAGAATCAAGACAACCTTCTCAGTGAATGACTGAACCAGGTCATATATTTTCTCTTTGATTAGTTCATAAAGGGTGAACGAAAGGAGCGTTAGCATTTGGGGTCATGGTACCTGGGTTTAAATATCTCTAGACCTTCCTAAGTATGTTATCTTGGGCAAATTACTTAATCATTCTGGATCTCAGTAATCTGTAAAATGCTGATGGGCTCTAAGGTCCCTTAATCACCCTCAAACATTTACAATTGGAGAGCGTTATAAAAGGGGCAGAGGTAATGTTTAGGTCTTCCTTAATGCTAGGGTCTTCCCCCTAGCTTCCATCACCAGCTTAATGTTGCTTGTACATAGTTGTCTGAATGCTATCTCTACCATTAGACTGTGAACTTCTTGAGGGCAGGGACTGTTGTTTTGCCTTGCATTGTGCCAGCATTTAGCACAGTGCCTGGTACAAGGCAGATGATTAATAAATGTTTGTTGACTTCGTTGAAGTGGGAAAGGCTAGTTCTATGGACTTACAGCACAATGATGGTGGTGATGATGACGATGATGATAACTAGCATTCATATAACCCATTAAAGTTTGCGAAGGGCTTCATATATATTATTTCATTTAATCTTTATAACAATCTTGTGAGGTAGAATCTAATGGTAGCAAGTATTTAATGGATACAGTTCACTGTGGTCTGCCTAAACATCTCCATGAGTAGTAGAGATCATTGAAGTATCTTCCCTCTTGCTTGGACATATTTAGCCAACTATTTTATTCCATTATATTACTGACACTTGTAGAGATGCCCCTAAATTTCTGCTTCATTCTTTTCTCTTTCCACTGAGTGAGGTCAAGGGGGATGTTTGTTAAGGTTATTGTAAGGTTGGAGGGGGTCCACTCATATCATCCTTGCAGCTTACACTATATTCACTCTGGGGGAAAAATTAAAACCACCTCCAAGTGCAGAATAGGTATAATAGGTGAAGGTAGGGGACAAGAGGGTGTCATTCTGCCATGTGTTCAGATATTCCAGACTAGTTCAGCACTTAAACTTGTGACTTGACAAGTTATAGCCATTGTAATGGAAAATCCTTTCCACACTTAAAAACCCAAACAAAGCTATGCTGTCCCATTCTCCTCAAACTTACTCCTCCATCTTCAATTGCCCAATGCCTCTCCCACCCCACCCCTTCTTTCTTAAATATTCGCTTATCCTATTTTGGTGGGAAAAAAAAAAATCAAGCCTTTCTCTTCGCTATTTCACATCTACACACTCCTCTACATCTTTACCCAGCATCTCTTCCGTTATTCCTTTAACTGAGGAAGAGATGGCCAAACCAGCAACTTTACCTATGCCTTTGCCATTAGACTATGTCACCTGGATAGAAATGGAAAGGAAATTTGAGTGTGGAAAATAAAGTATAATCCTTCATCCCAGGCATATTTTAATAGTGATGAAGGACTTCAAATATCCAGATGTCTACAGCAGCTATTTGTCTCCCGAAAGCAAAGCAGCTAATAACTTCTTAACTTGGTTTAATGATTATTTCATTTTTCTAAAGGTGGAGGTACCACCAAGGGGGAAATTCTACTCAAGATTGGTTGTCATTAACAATTGCTTCATTGAAAAAGATGAGATGCTTGGTAGGAGAGAAGTAGAATATACTACAGAGAATGAGAGGAAATGCCAGACACAGTTTGACATCCAGCCTAGATTTTTGGAAAACAGATTTCAAAGGGTTCAGAGGAAGGATAAGTAAAATCCTGTGGACTAAAACTCTACCAGCAAAGTCAGTTAAAGAGGAATAGAGGGATGAAAGGACAAAGGAGAAGAGAATTTCATTCTCATGAATGAAATTCTGAAAATGGGAAACCAGGCAGCAGAAGGGGTAACAGCGAGTTGTTTGAATATACTGAATATTTAAACCAATTTAATATTCTTGAAAGAAAAAGCTAGAAAAGCCAAAGAAGCTTAATTCAATAGCATGGCGCAATGCTGTATGAGTAGGATTTGAAGTTTTAACATCTTCAGAATAAACTTACATTGGCAAGGAAAACTAGGAAGAGAAATAGGGAATTTCTTTGACATAGGAGACCTCCAGCTGGGAAATTTCCATTAATGTAGGTTGGCCCCTTCTCTGCACCTTATTCCCTTAGAGAGCTGTTTGGAACTCAGAGAGGTTGAATGACTTGCTCCCAACCACCCAGTCAGTCAGTATGTGTCAGAAGTGAACTCTCTACCTACCACACTCTTCCGAGGAAAGTTAAGAAAATCCAAGTGTAACAGTTTTGCTCTAGCTCCCTCTCCCAGAACCCCTTGGGGTTCCTGAGGGGGAACTCTGAAAGTTTACGGGGGTCTCTACTGCTATTGGCTCAAGCTCCCACTAGTTGGACATCCCTAGGTTCCACTTAACCACTTTACCCCAGATGGCTTTTATAAACAGATCCAGCAAAAACAAATAGATACACATTTCCCCCAATACTTTGAGGGTATATTATCCCTTCCTCTCTGAAGGAGTAGACTCAAAATTTAGCAGTTTCTATATAACACTGGTCCCACCAGGTTCATGTCTTTAGGTAATATTGCTGTGAAATGAGTCCTTTCTGTTTTTGTTGGCATGGGTCCAGAAGCTCACTGCAAGAGATTACTTTAGATGGTTGCTTTTTGATCCTTGAGGTATCAATCCTGGGTTGACTGCAACACAAAACTTGAACTCTGATTCTCAGATTCCTGTGGCTTGCTCTCCTGAAAATGTGAAACTCCCAAGGTAGGTGATTCTACTCCCAGTTAACTGGATGTTGGAGGCAAGGAATTTGCTACATTCTGCCAAGACTGAAACTAAAGCAAATGAGTCAAAGAGGGAATACAGCTGAAGAGGACAGGTCTTTTTGGATTACTGTATAGCCAAAGCACCTCATCTTCTACTTATGGTCAGTCAACTGGAACTAGTTCTAGAATGTCTACATATGCTCCACAGTTTTTTCAAGCACTTTCACAATTTCCTCATATTATCAAGTCTTCCTCAGAAGCAAGTTACTTGTGTCCACTACAGAGAGAGAGGGATACCTTTAAAGACATTGCACTCCTTACCTAAATACAACAAAACCTCATTTAAAAAGCTATCTTGGGGGTGGGGAGAGAGGAGGAAGGAAAATCTAAGAAATTCAGGGTCGATGGTTGATGATAACTAACAGAAAAGACAAAGCTACTTATTTTTTTTTCTGTTTCTCTGCCATGAAGAATGACATTTGGACCCTAAAGAACAGAGTAGAAATTGCTAATGAAGAACTGATGGGAGATAAGTAAGGTGTAGGGTTTAGCTGCACTTGATTTATTTAAGTGATCTAAGCCAGATGATCTACATCCAATGGGTACTGAAACAACTAAGGAACAAGTATGACGGTTGCACTATTGTCAGTGATATCTTAATGATTGTAGAGATGGTAGTACCACCAGACTGAGGCAGGGCAGACATCTCAAAGAAGTGACTTGGAGTTAGATTTCTGTCAAAATTCTGGACATATTAAAGAGATAGTGGACATTTAGAAAACAAAGCAGTGGTCCCCAAGAACAAGCTGTGGCTTGATCAAGAAGAAGTCAATATACCCAACCTTAGAGTATTTTTGGACAGCTTTACCAGACAGGTAGATTCAGAGGAATGATGGAGGTACAGTTCGCCATGATTTTAGCAAAACATTTGACACTGTCTTTCATACAACTCCGGGAGCAGATGGAGCCATGTGGCTTAGATAGCAAGAGGGTTAGGTAGATTTGGAATTCATTGAGTGACTAGACAGAAGAAGTATCTGTTAATGATTTAATGTCATCTTTGAAGAAGGATTCTAGTTTAGTGCCTCTGGGAACCTGTGCTTAGCTAAAAAAAGATCTTGACAAGTTTGAATATTGAACTGAATCATATAAGATGGTATTTAATAGAATAAATGTAAAGCCTTGCATTTGACTTCAAGAGATTTAAGTCAGAAGTACAAGATGAAGGGGTCATGGTGAGACAAGTTTATCTGAAAAAATTCTGGGAATTTTAGGCAGCAGTGTTTCTGGTAAATGTTTGACACCTGACTTTCAAAACTACACACACATACACACACACATACTCACAATACACACATGTATACACACACACACTTATATACACATACATACACATATACATATATTGTGTGTGCACACATGCATATATTACACTTTAAAGTTTAATTGCATTATTAACATTTTCTTCATCTTACAATTATATAATCAATGGAACAATAAATCAAGCCCTAATTTGAAGAGTTTGCTGATTTCTGAGGTATAAATACTCATTTCAAAAATGTAATAATTGTCTCTTGCATGCCAATTTAAGCTTCCAACATACTCCTGATTTTAGGGGACTGAAAGCTCGTTATGAGTGAACAGTTTGATGTGGCAGCCAAAAAGCAAAGAAAACCTAAAAACAAAACAAAACAAAACAATGACCTAATGTGATCTTAGAATTAAAAGACAGAATGGCTTCCAAGAATAGGGCGATTGTTCCTCTGTTCTCTGATCCATCCAGACCACATCTAGACTATTGTATTTAATTCCAGGCACCACATTTTAGCAAGGACATTGATAAAATGGAGAGTGTCCAAAGGAAAACAATCAGAATGGTCAAGGGCTTTCATTCCAAGCCTTGTGAGGATTGGATTGAAGCAACTGGGCGTATTTAGCAGGAAGAGAGACCACTCAGGGTGGGTTTGGTGACTGTCTTCAAATACTTAAAAGTTAATTCTGTGGAAGAGAGCTGAGATTTGATCCATTTGACTCCAGAGGGCAGACAGAAATAGAAGTGATCTAGAGAAATGAAGAAGGAAATTTAAAATTTTCCAGTTATAGGTTAGAATAATGATTGCTGAGGTCACTTCCAACTCTATCATTTTACATCAACAATTTCCCATTAGGAAGAGAAAAAGCATTTATAAAATACCTACTATGTGCTAGGCACTGTGCTTAACGCTTTTTAAAAATAGCATCTCATTTGAGTCTCACAACAACATTATGAGGTAGGTACTATTATTATTCCCCAGAGGCAGCTAGGTGGTGCAGTGGATAGAGCACCAGTGCAGGAAACAGGAGGACTTGAGTTCAAATCTCACCTCAGACACTTGACACTCACTAGATGTGTGACCTTGGGCAAGTCACTTAACCTCAATTGCCTCATCCTGGGTAATCTCCAGTCATCCTGATTAGTATCTGGTGGCTGGATTCAGATGGCTCTGGAAGAGAAGTGAGGCTGGTGACCTGCACAGCCTTCTCTTGCTCAAAACAAAGTCAAGTGCAAGTCATGTCATCATTTCTCTGATGGCATGGTCTTCTTCGGCAATGAAGGATGAACACACACATTATTATCCCCATTTTACAGTTGAGAAAACTAGGCAAATAGTGGTTAGCTAGGTTCTGAAGCCAGATTTGAACTTGAGTTTTCCTGTTTCCAGGCCCATAGCTCTACACACTGTTCTACCACTGACTGCGTAACTCCTGTTCTGCTCTCTATTAGTTTAGTGGTTGTATTGGTGTCATCCCATTTTGTATCTCATGGCTTGGATGTCCATTCTACTGACTTCTTTTCTAAGACCAGTGTGTTTTGTCAAAAAGTCACTAATTAGAGCACATACTGTATAAAGATTTTCATCATAATAGAAGAACTAAATCAAAGCAGATTGATATCAACATTCAGCCTATACTCCTTTTAATTACTTGCACCAACTCCTCAGTTGTCAGGGGGAGCAAAAACAGTAGAAGTTCAACTTGCTTTAGGTCCCAACTGAAAGAAGGCATGGCTCTTACTTGGACTTTTGACCCCATTGTGCCCATGTGGATCAAATTGTGTTAAAGTAATTTTTTTGTTTAGGAACCATGATTTCATCTATATAGGGAATTTCTAGGGAGGAAACTCCCTCTACTATGTAGAACAGGATTCTTCACCTGGGAACTGGGAACTTTAAAAAAATTGTTTAATGTTTTTAATAACTTCATTTAAAGACAATTGGTATCCTTTGTAATCCCATGCATTTTGTTCTTACGCATTTAAAACATTATTCTGAAAGGGGGTCCATATGCTTCACCAGAATGACAAAGATGTCCATGTTGCACAAAACAGTAAACAACTCTTGATGTAGAAGAATTCTACATTGTTAGGCAGCTTTAATTATTAGCAAGTTTTTTTCCCCCAAGAGTAAGCTGAAATCAGTATTTCTTTAACTTCCACAAATTGATCCTGTCCATCACCACTCAAGGTAGCCATTTCTTTAGAGAATAATGCTGCTGATTGCAGTAGGAACTTTTTAATTGCAACAAATTTAGAAGAAGGTTTAAGATTATTGGCTATAAAAATAAGCACATTGGTCACAAGAAACTGAGTGCAGCAAATGATTTGAACTCCTTTTCAGTGCCTCTCTCCTAGGACTCTTGACTCTTTCTTTTATTCTGGTAAGGAAATCTTCAGTCTGACCCTTCAACTGACTTTCCACACAATCCTTCACCTCTGCTTGGTTCCTGGTAGTAGCTTCTGATCCCAGCTTAGTTAGTCTGTGTTTTCTGGCTTTTGTCTTCTCTGCTCAGCTACCCATATCATCGGAAATGGACCCTGGCTTTACATAACTTATTGAATACTTCTGATTTCTCCCCAAGGAAGAACCTTCTGGCTGCAACTTTTCCTCCCTTGCTAAATCTTATTAGATTTCAACCTGTATCATGAACAATTCTTAATCTGAGACTATGGTAGGTATTGTCCCCAAGAAGCTAGTAGAAAAAGTACTATACTAGTTTTATTCCCTAGAAAAGACCCCCAGGAGCAAGGGGCCACCAGAAGAGGGGAACCAGTCAAGGTGAGAAGAAATGTAGCAGGTTAAAGCTTCTGTTGGTCAGCAGTAGTATCGGGCCATGAATCACTCCATGCAGCTTAGACAAGGTAGGGAAACCCAACTTGAAAAAAAAACAACTTGTTGATTGACTTTTGGATATATAGTTATCCCTATAGTTATCACAATTTTCTGCATTACAGTTTTGATATATTGTAGGTTGGCATAAGAAATTAAATGGGAATTTTTGGAAGTTTTGCAGAAGCTCTAGACAACACACAAAGGCTGGCTGATGACACAGAAAAAGTTTAGAAACTCAGAAATGCATAAAATACATGTATCATATTGTATAATATAACCAGTGACCAAACCGCAATTTTTATAATAAGGTGCTGCAAACACCTCATAAAAGAAAAAAAGAAAACATTCAGACTTCTTCTCTGGTACAAAGGGAGGGCCAAAACATTTTACATGGATTTTCCATATTGTGGGGGTGCTGCTGTCTTAATGCCCACGATGTGGAAGGGATAACTGTGTAAATAGAGTAGTTGAACAGGCCTATGGAGGACTTGGCCACTAGGACTTTGGATTATCAGGTTGTTGTCTCGTGAATATTAGACAGGAAGTAAAGATATCATGTTAATGACCAAGGGACATTTTAATACTGAGGCAGCTGTTTTAAGACATATAAATGGTATGAATGGGTCAAAGGAAATGTCGCAGAGACTGAGACATGTATAAATCCTTTCTTTATGGAAAAAAGAACCAATTAAATAATACATCAAACCCACAAACGTTCCATGCCACCATCTACTAGCTTGTGAAGAAGATCCATATGGTGCTGAAAAAGAGGATTACATTAGCATTAATGATGATTTTAATGGTGTCTAAGTAATTCACTATTAATTAGAAATGTTGAAAAGGAGAAAGAAGAAATAGAAAGGACGTCAACCTTTTTCTACTGACATATGTATGATGAGTTTGGAGAATTATTATAAAGAGTGTAAGATAGAATTGTAAGACTTAGATCTAATAGAAAATGTCCCCTCCTTTTACAGATGAGGAAACTGTAACCCAAGGAGATTTACCTAATGCCATAATAGCTAATAAATAGCAGAGGTAGTATATGAATTCAATTTCTCTGATAACAAATGCAGTACTCCAGGGCTAGCTTCAGAGACGGGCTTCTGTTTAGCTTGTGTTCACAATTATTAAGTAGTATCAGGCTGGACAAACCCATCAGGATTATTTTAAAGAGTAAGGGTACAAAAAAACTACAAATATGTTGAGTGATTGTAATGTTGTAGATGTGGTTATCATTTTCAAGGAAACACAAAAATAGTAATAAGATATCAGGAAAGTAAGAGCTCTTAGAGCTCTTTTAATCTGGTCCTTTCATAATAACAATAAGTAGTATTTACATGGCCCTTTAAAGTATGCAAAGCACTTAACATGTGTTACCTAACTTGATTCTCACAACTCTGTGTTAGGTGCTATTATTATCATCCCTATTTTATACATGAGCATCTATGTGGTACAATGAATAGAGAACCAAACCTGGAGTCAGGAAGACCTGAATTCAAATCCAGTTTCAGATCCTTACTAGCTGTGTGATGCTGGGTAAGTCACTTCACCCTGTTTGCCTCAGTTTCCTCACCTGTAAAATGAACTGGAGAAGAAAATGCCAAACCACTTCATTATCCTTGCAAAAAAACCCCAAATGGGGTCACAAAGAGTTGGACACAACTGAAATAACTGAACAATAATAAATTTTGTAAATGAGAGAACTGAGGTCAGTGATTTGTCCAGGGTCACTTAGAGGTATGACTTGAACACAGGTCTTCCTGACTTCAGATCAACACAGTGGGCCATCTGGCTTCCTCTCATTTTATAGGTAAGGTGGGGTGACTTGCCCCAAATCCAACGACAATTACTTGTAGAATTAGTACGAGGGTTCAGGTCTCCAGATTCCAATTTCTAGGTTCTAGGCTTTGTGAGTTCTCTTATTTAACTGATCTGAGAGCTGCTGTTAGTAGGTTCTAGGGTCAGTCACCAGCTGATTTTCTCCTTTGTCCAGTTCTTAGCACAGGAGTTAGTGCTACACCTGGACCAGAAAAAGCTCAACTGTTCAGCCCTTCTTACATATGGGACCATGTTTTCCTTTGCTTGAAGGGAAAAATGTAACTGAGCTGGCATTTGGAGTTAGCACCTGAAGAATATGAGTGAGACTCATGAATTACTCAGTTCCAAATAAGCATGGTAGCAAGAAGTAACATTGAGGAGTTGCAAGACTTTAGGCAAAGAAAGAACAAGGGAAAGGGGTTTATTTTATGAAGTTAAATATGCATACCTAACACACATTCAGATTGATTCCAAGCTTAATTAGAATTCAAATTTCTCGTGTTGTTTTTAGAAAGAATATTTCATACAGGGGAGAGATTAAGAGTGTTGATGTTAAGCAAAGAGGATATTTAATGTCTTAAAAAAACCATGCACAACCCCAATAAACAGATTGCAAACAACATTACAGTCTTGCCCCTGAGAGCCCAGATGTGTTTTCTTAGAATGTTCCTCCCCTTGTTCCTCCAATGTGGGTGTGGATGGGAAAAGGGGGTCTAATTAAACAGGAAAGTAAATGAAAATTAACCCTACTTTTTCTGATAGTGGTTCACCTCAATGGTCCTAGTTTTCACAACTGGCAGAGGAATGATAGGCAGGGATGTGTATGCTGGAGCCAACTCAGCCTGGCTCATAAGCATTTATTAAATTTTTAGTGTGGGTATTTGCACCTTAGAAATGTGCAAATGCTACAATCCAGGGCTTGTTTTATTGAATGTCTAGACTTAAGAAAGCATAGAGGATTGTTAATGATGCAAAATAAACTTTAAAGTGTGCCCTTTTAATATTTTTTTTCCTGGGGAGCCAGTTGTTAAATATTTGCCATCATATCATTCACAGGGGTTGGGGCAATTGGGTAGTGCAGTGGATAGAGTGCTTAGCCTGGAGTCAGGAAATCTCATCTTTGTGAGTTCAGATCTACCCTCAGATACTTACTTGGTGTGGAACTCTGGGCAAATCACTTAAACCTGTTTGCCTGTTTCCTTATCTGTAAAATGAGCTGGAGAATGAGTGGCAAATCACTCCAATATTTCTTCCAAGAAAACCCCAAATAGGGTCAGACATGACTGAACAACAGCCTGTCTTTGTGGTAGAAGAAATAAGCCACTTTCACAAATAGCTCAGTAGAACCAAGACCAGATTATACTATGGTCTAGTTTGGTACCTCTTTTAAAATGTCATTTTACTTGATAGATTCCCGTAGAATTATATTTCCCTTTCTCCTCATTTCTTCCTTCCAAATCCACTTGTTTACAATATTTAGAAATGGCTATGTGCCATTTTAGCCTTATTGGCAGTATTATTAATGCTAACCTGAAAGTGAGCCTTAGATGGCCATGCCACCAGCAACATCTTTCACATTTGTGTTATTTGTAAATAGCTTGTGGCATTTAGCTGTGACCTTGCCAGTTTATATAGTCAGTATGTGTGTGATGCCTCTCATCATTATCACTGCTGGTAAGAGTGAACTCTTGCATTATACTCTGTACCATAGGGCAATTTATCTTCTAGTTGTCCACAGCCTGGTTTCTTGTTATATTCTTTATAATACGAAAGCATCTCTGGCTTTCTTTTTCCGCAAGATTGAATATTATTGCTCCTTTGTAGGAAGAGCAGTTCAGGGGAGACCCACCAATCAATCTGTAAATAAGCTGATACAAGGTGCCAGAACTGTGTTAATACAATACCGAAGTTATGCCCTCAAGAAGCTTACATTATAATAGGGAAAATACTACATCCATGACAGTGGTGTCCAGGAAAGGGAGTTATGGTCTTGGCTGACACAGGAATTTTGAGTGTCTTCATAGAGCAATACGTCCTTAAACTGTTTGTGATGGTAATATTGATCTGATAATTGTTTTCAAAGAAAGAGTAAGAGGTAGAAAGGGGAAGGGATTGGAGGGGGTGTGTTCAACAGGAGCGGGGTTGGCAAGAGGCTTATGCTAGGTAGACCCTGAAATCTTGATACCTGACTGGATGGTTTCTGAATTGTACTCTGGGACCAGCTGAATAGATAAAGTGGGCTAAGGTGAGTTTTCACTCACATATCCACAAATCAGGGATGTTTGGCTCCAGGAAGGAGTCTCAAGGCTGATTGGATAAGCTTTTCCAGAGTGGGGGAGCATGATCTCTGCAGGTCCCACCAATTCTTTATCACCTGGGTGATCAGCTACTGGGTCCCTCTGCCTTCGGGAAGAGTAATACACTGCCTAAAATGACTTGTGCTAACATACCCTTCAAACTGAAGCTTTGAAATGTTCATATCTTTATTGTATTTGACTGTGGTTCTATTAACTGTTTTTGGCATATTTTTTTTCTTTCTTTCCCTTCCTCTTGAATGAGTAAGCCCAGAAGTTAGTATCTTTCAGGACTTAGAAAAAAAAAATCCAGCCCTGAGTTAGAGTCCAAGTGAGCATCTGTTGAGAATTTTCAGATCTGTGCACTAAGATGATTTGTTCAGCTTATTGCCATACCAACTTCAGCCATTTGTTGAAAAAGCAAAGAAATAGATCAATCCACTACATACACTCCTCTCAGCAAATTAATATTATCTCTGTGCCTTTAAAAAAATATGGCTTGCTTGAGAATGCATTAGAGCTAAATTATCATTTATGTTTGTCACTGGGGTTGCAAATGCATAATGAGATTCTCGAGTTAATGTTTTGTACAAAGCACTTAGAAAAGCCAGGACGAAATTGGTTTGGAATTCTGATGTGGTGTTTTAATTAAAGATAGTTTCTGATTAAGAGGGGATGAGGGGAGAGAGGTGGTAGGAAAAAGAACTTATAAGAACACCTTTACTCTTTGTCCAGTCCATTGGCATGACTTTGCCCCAAATTGTCCAGCTGTTAAATGGGTGAGACAAGATTTGAACTCAGGATTTGCTGACTCCAGGCCAAGTGTTCTATCAGCTATGTAACCTAATTGCCACAGTGCTTAATAAATGCTTGTTGACTGAATTAAATTTAATTCATATACCAAATGAACAATGCCACAGAGTTCTACTTTATTTTGTAAATGCTTGCAGCCCCACTCTTTTCAATCTTTCAGCAAACTTAGTTCCCTCTTTTCTCATGATGCAGTTATGTACTATTTTAATATTGTAAAGGACTTGGGGAGGAAAGAGAGAAGAGAGAGTTAAAGGGGGGGAGAGGTAGAGAAAGAGAGAGACAGAGTGACAGAATCAGAGAGACAGAGAGAGAGAAGAAAGAGGAGAGAGGAAAGGAGGAAAATCTGGTGCTCCCAACTCCAGCATTACTTAAAGCAAAAATATTAATGCAATGTGTGTTTATTTTCTGAAAAGAGATGATACAAAATTTCAGTGTCTAAGCAGGAAACATCAACTAATAGCATGATATAAGCTCTCATTTAATTAATGTTATTGCTACGAAGCCAAATTTAAGCTTGTAAAGTTAATTGAGTAAAACACTGAGAAATAGTCATCTGGTCTCAGGGTCAGAGAGACTAGGTAATTCAGCAGCCTACTAATATACCTCTCTGAGGAAATGATGATTTATGAGGAAGTGCCTTTGCTATTAAAAATGTAAAGTTATTTGTGCGTATGGTATACGTGTGTGTACTCGAAGGGACGCTCTAAGACAACCTAGGACCACACTGTTTGGTAATACCCCTCATAGTCTACTTTGGATATTGCAGAATTCTAGCATTACTGTCAGATCTCCTGACAATGCAGACCCTAGGCTGCCCCTTTGTCTGTGTTTTAGCCACTTTGCTGTTAATTAGCACTGCTAGCTATTTTGGCAAAAGGTTCTGTGGAGACTGAAATTGTAGGTGGAAAATTGGTTTTCTATTTTATTTTACAGGATCTTTTCCCTTCCTACTATTCAGTCATGAGAAATGAATGGCCCAAGGAGAAGCACAGGGCCTGGGTAATCTGCAAACTACATAATCAATCACTGAATAATTGACACTAGACTGTTTCAAGCAAGCTAAGCTTTAGAAGAATAACTCCTTTAAAAAAATGTTTCTTGAATTTACTTACCGGCCAAAGACAACTAAATATATTCCCCCCCGCCCTTTTTTTAAAGAAGTTTGATATGGGTTCCATTGATAGGTACAAATGATCTACTTGTGGAATTCCTCTCTTCTCTTCCAGCAATCAAAGAGAATAAAATATGTTTGAAAAAAAGAGAAGAGTTTCAGGATGAAAACAGGGAATAAAAGAGATCTAAAAAAGCAGAAAGGAATCTTGATGCGTGCCAGGAGTTTAGAGGATGGAAGAAAAAGGAGAAAGGGACAAAGGAGCCCTGAACAGGGAGCTATGTAATAGGTATGAAGCTTTCCCCATAGATGGGGGTAGCAGGGTTCTGTGATGGTGAAGCAGCTGCTTGTCCTCCAAAGAATGATGATGGGAATCCACAGGTGCTGTCGGGAGAGAGAGGACACAGTCATGTTCAGGGGAAGAAGAGATAAATAGTATTGTTTGGGAACTTCTTGCTGAGGGGTACTGAGACGGCTATTCATCAAACTCCTAGCCACAATAGAGAGGTCTTCTGTCTTCCCAGGACGTATAGAGGAACAACGGGTGATTGCTGAATCACTCTCCAGAATTGGGAAGGGGAAATGTGCTAGTTTGGGAAAGGGAAGCTTCACATTCATCCCTGGTAAAATTCTACAGAGTATGATTAAAGAGATGGTTATGGAGCAGATAAAAAGGAAGCAGAGGTCATGGCATGGCATTATCAGTGACAAGTCATACCCAACTAACCTGATTTTCTTTGAACAATGCTCCTAGACAGGTAGACCAGGGGGACTGATACAGATGTAGTTTACCCTAGACTTCAACAAAGCGTTTGACAAAAATCTCTCGTTCTATTTCGTGTGTGTGTGTGTGTGTGTGTGTGTGTGTGTGTGTGTGTGTGTAATATATAGAGATGGGATCTGAAGCACATTTGGAACTGAATGACTGTGTCCAAAGAAGAGTCATTTAGAGTTTGATGTCAGCTCGGCAATAAGTCTATAGTGGAGTGATCAAGAGATCTCTTCTTTGTCCTGTGCTAATTAAAAAAAAAATTATAAGTAATTTGGAAAAAGGCATAGGAGAAAGGGGATAAGCATTTAGGTGGCGCCTGCTATGTGCCAGGTACTGTTCTAAGTGCTTTACAAGTTTATCTCATTTGATAGTCACAACAACCCTACAAAGTAGGCACTGCTATTATCCCCTTTTTATAGGTGAGGAAACTGAAGCAAACAGGTTAAATGACTTGCCCAGGGTCCCACAGTCTTTAGTAAGTATCTAAGGCTGAATTTGAGCTTGTCTTCCTGACTGTGTTCTATCCATGGTGCCACCTACCTGCCCCTAAATTCAATGTATGTATACTAAATATAGTCAGGAGGAGCGTGCGCACACACACACACACACACACACACACACACACACACCCCTAAATGGCCTTTGGCTTAGAATATACCCATGGAGCATGTGCAAAGAAGGACTCCTTCCAGAATCACATGTGCTGTCCTTCAACTAGTCCACTCCCAGTGACCCATTTGCTCTGGCCCTTTCAGCCGGGCCCTATGGTGAAAGATATGTACAACCAGTAGTTTCTGGTTGTGTTCCATGTGCATGGGGGAGCATAATCAGATCCATGTCAGAGAGGATTGACCACTGAGTATGAACTACCTACTCAGCATACCTTAAAAGGAATGATTCACCTTTTAATGTTATTTCTTCCTTTCTCTTTAGGGAGTATATGACATTAAATTTTCTTTGGGATTTCCTATGTGGGGAGGCATGAGAGGAAGTGTACCCTGCACCACCCCATCAGAAGTGAGGCCTGATCACATATGACCACTAGAGAGGATAAACTTGAGTAAAAATCTTAGGCCCTAGAAGTCCCTTCTGTGTTTCTTTACCTGAACATAGGTGATTAAATACTGATTCTGAGGTAGACTTTTTGGTCTTAGAGAAAATCTTTTGAACTTCAGAGGTTGAGAATTCCAGAGTCATTAAGTTGATGCCAATTGCTATTAGGGAGATAACCTGATAGCTACCATGGTACTTTTTGGAGGCAAAAATGCTACCCATCAATAGGAGGATAAGTACAGCTCAAGGCCTAGAGACTCAACCTCCTGTCTATGGTTTTCTTCTCCTCATAGAAGGCTGTAGCTGCAGAAACTCTTCTTGTTGACAGTGAGCTCTGGGTGAGGTAGCCAGGAGCCAGCTTTTAGGAATTTGTGATATTGCCACCAATGTCTGGAATATGCATCCATTTCAGTATTACTGTGTGGTAACTGGCGCTCAAGCAAAGAAACACAAAGGAAAATGGACAGCTAGTAGTCTGAGATACTGACTTGGGCTCACCTGGAGGAGACTCTGCTTGAATGACCACATATCCACTTTTCTAGGTAGGTAACAATACCCATCCCTCCCCCATCATGGCTCATTCCTAGAGAAAATGTTACATGGTACATATTCTGGAGAAAGAAAAGGAGATAGAGGAGAGAGAGGAGAGAAAAAAAGATGGACCGAGTAAGAACTGTTTTTCTTTTTAAATTGTTATAACACTCCCATTGTTGTGAGGTAGGGGGACCAGCAATGGTTTGTTGTATCTTCTTAGAACACCAAGCTCTTCAATGCTGAGTAGTCAGAAGATACATGGCCCACTGGAAGAGGAAAGAGCACTGGATATGCAGTATATCTGTGCTAAATCCCTACTTCTGCCACTTACTACCTAAGTGAACTTGAATGTCACATCAACTTTCAGGGCCTTAGTTTCCTCATCTATAAAATAAGAGGTTTGGACCAGATGACCCATGAGACCACTTCTAGCTCTAAACAGATGAGTCTAAGAACCTCTAAGTCATCCAGTATTCAGTGGATCAGGGATGCTCTTCTGATTCTCGTTACCTCTACCCTACCCTTTATGTTACATTCACATCCTTTGTATGAGTTTTCTCAGATTTTTCCTCTGAGCAGTTCTTATCCTGGGTGAGAGCTGAAAGTCCAGGAAGGCTGAGGAAGAGAGAAGAAATTAGCAAAAGGGGAATCAAGCTAGAGGTCTGACATAGATTTCCCAGTTTTGTCCAGAGCCCTTCCTGTTGATTAGTCCGAGCTTACTAGGCTGACTTGCCCTTTTGAGTGTGTGTTGGCAGGGAGGAGGGGAGAGCAGGTGATGATGGAGGGGACAGAAAGAGACAGGCAGGGAGGAAGGGTGAGAGAGAAGAAACTGCCAAATGTCAGGGCTTTTTGTACTTTGGGAATGGTGGCCAATACTACTTGGCCCATGGTCTTTCCAATATTATTTTTCATATGCATTTACATTTGCATTATCAGATGGTGAACTATCTGCTGTGAAATTCCAATCATTGGTAACTTCACTCTGGAACCCTATCAAATTGCACATTTATATGTGTTTATTTAAATTATGTTTTATCATTTCCTCTTATTTGTATTAGTTAAAAAGAAAAGGCCAAATATGTTATCTTTTTTCAGATATAATCTCTTCGAAGATTACTTAACTTCATAAGTTAATAATAGTCAGTCATCCAGAAAACTAGTTTGCATTTCACTGGGGGGAAAGACTTTTAAAATTAAATATATTCAATAGATGAATTATTCTTCCATCTGATATTTGAATTAGGGAGGAAGCAGCTATTCTGTGCTCAGACCCAGAGCTATTTATTCCATTAGGGGCTTTTATTTTAACAAGCTTAATCATCTTTATATTTTTCTCCTTGGTTTCATCTCCATTCACTCTTTACTGCTTTGTTCACAAAATGCTTTAAATACAATTAAGCTACTGGTGGATGGCAAGTAGAAATTTTCCCTGCGTTTATTCTAATACCAGGTAAAGGACCTGTAGCGAGATTCTCAGTTGTTCTGATGTGTATTTGTTATTATTTTTCAAAGCACATCATAGATAGAAAGAAGAGATAAAGGGCCAAAGAGCACAATTTATGAAAGTAGCTGAAGGAGCTATTTGTGTGAGACGTGCAAGTCGGGGACCACACCAAGTGTTTCTGTGCTCTTTGGCCATGGAATATGTTTCCATCTATAATAGCCATGAAGAAACTCGGGAAAGGAGGTAGTTAGGACAAATCTTGAGGTCCAGTCTTTTCTGAAATATCATCCTAGACAATGCCTGAACCAGCTATCGTTCATGTTGATTGTTTATCAATATGAAATACTGCACATTTCCCATAGGACTGCTTCTATGCTGATACATTTGTTTAATTTTTTCGACCTCCATTTGAACCATAATTGATGGGAAAGGCTGCACACTTTCCCCCAAGGGGCATATTGCTTTCTTCTTTGCAAGTGTAACTTCCATTAACATTAATGAGAATTAGCCAGGCACAAGAAGAGGAGAGAGGATAGCCCTAAGTGATCAGATTCCCAAAGGACGGATCACTCTGAACTGCTTTCCAGATCTAGACAGAAGGGAGGAAAGTTCAAATATGATTTCCTTTCTCTTCTCTTCAACTTGAGATCAGTGATGGTGGAAGTAAAAGGAAGCCTGTGGGGATAGCTCACAGTATTCCTGAGATCCTAGGGGCTTCAGCAAGGTGGAGGGAAAAGTAGGTCATTCACCCAGACATTAAAGAGATTGTACTTGTCTGGGGCAGCACAGGTAGAAGTCTGACTGAGCCACATTTTGACAAACTTCCAAAATACGTTCTATTTGCTCATGTTTCAGGGCCACGGGATGTACAAGATAAGTTCATTCTGAGTGATGCCCACTAATGACCTCCTGGGAAGTCAGAACCTGGTTGATGTCATTTGCCCTGACTGGACATTTGTCTGATTAATACACCCATGGACAAGACAGTGCCTGTGCATTGCTCTTTGTGCCATGCAAATATCAGTGACATTTCTGCTCTGCCAAGGGACCTAGTCACAGGGCAGCTCTATTTCTGAACATCCAGAGGGCAGAGGGAGACCTGAGACTGTAGGAGGTAGGGAGAAGAGAGGCTGCTGAGAAAATGTCCTGTTCTGATTGGCCAGGGAAGAGGCAATGGTTGGTCATATACAGAGGGTTTTTGGATGTGTAATCACCATCATAGATGCCAAATTCAGCCCCTATTCCTGTCTGCTGTAGGTCATTTACCTCCTTGTTCTTGAAATCAACCAGTGCCAATTTAATTCCCCTTCATAGCATTGCAGGATCACAGATTTGGAATTGGCAAGGATTTCAGAGACCACTGATTGAAATTCCCTCATTTAACAAAGGAGGAAACTGAGTCCCAGAGAGGTCATACATCTCGTCTAAGGTCATAGAGGTAGCAAGTAGCAGAGAAGACCTCCAAATACAAGTCTTATCTCCAAGTGCAGGAAAAAGAAAAGCAACTACTTTTGCTTCCTGGCCTTTGCCCTTTTGGATGAAACACAGGTAGGTTTCCTTGCAATTAAGCCAACTTAGGTTATCCATGTGGACACTGGCAATCACCTTCTTAGCGACCACCATCTTCTGAAAAAGAGCAAGGTTGCCAGCAGATACATAGCAGCAATCCCAATGACCATAGACCTAATTTCTTATGTTTAATAGATCAACCAATCAATGGATAAGCATCTGTTAAGTCACATGACAAACACTGTACTACGTGCTGGACTTAACAAAGACAAAAATCAAACATTCCCATTCCCCAAAAAGCTTCCATTCTGTGGGAGGGAAACTACACATACACAGGTTTATGTATACACATATATGTATTATGTATGCATGCCTGTACACATATCACACGCTTATATGTATACTTATATATTGAAGAATAAACACACAAAATAGATTCAAATTACTTTTTGATGGAAGGCACTACCATCTGGGGCAAAATAGAATGGAGGGTCTCAGGAAAGGCTTCATGTGGAAGGTTCCACTGGAGCTGAGCATTCTGAAGGAAGTCAGGCGTGAGTTAAGGAGGGAATGAATTCCAGAAATGGGGAACTGCCAGTACATAGGGATACAGATTAGAGATAGAACATCAAGTGTGAGTGAAAGAAACCATTACCACTGGGCGTCTTTCCCAGCTGTAGTTCATCCTCCATTATTAAAAAATCTCCAGGAAGGAGATAGTCATGTCAAGATGACAATAATTCACATTTACACAAGGTTTTATATTTATGAGCAGTATGGTGTGTAGCAAGCACAGAGAGCTGGCCTTAAGGCCCAGAAGATTTGATTTCATGTCCTGCCTCTGATACATCCTGGCTGTGAGATGTTGGACCAATTACTTAACCTCTCAATGTCCTGGCCAACTCTGACTCCAAGTTACAGGGAAGGCGACAACCTTCATTGGTAAAGGAAATTCTCTATCTCTTAAGGAAATTTCTTGTCTAGTCTTTAGATGGTCCATTTTTAAGGTTTACAAAATACTTTCCTGATAGCAACCCCTTGATAGAAGATGGTAGAAATATTATTTATCTTCATTTTAGAGATGAAGAAAATGAGTGACTTCTTTAGGGCAGCACAACTAGTAAATGACGGTGCTAGAACTGGAACCCAAATCCTTAGACTGCAAAGCCAACTTGCTTTTGACTACATTTTGGCAGGAAGGTAGTATGAGCAAAGACCACGGTCACCTTTGTGACCTTGGGCAAGTCACTTCAGTATCTGCCAAAATTCCACCTGTGGTCATGAAGAGTCAGATATGACCGAAAAATGAGTAAACAACAACAGCTTCCTTATCTGTAAAATGAGGGGGTGAGCGGACCTAGGTGGCCTCTGAGGTCCCTTCGAACTCTGAGTCTGTGATTCTAAGATAAGCAAACACCCGTTCAGAAGCCTCATTGCCTTCTCCGCTCCTGCTGTTGGTTATCTGCTATCATAGTGGTACTGGAGATGAACATTGTTCTTTGGGGAATTATCTGATTGCTCCAATGTCGTCTGTAAGGGCCACATCATAGCAAGTCATTCTTCTGTCTTGGATGACTCCTTACCCTGCATCTGAGGGTCTTCAACAGTTGTTCCTAGAGGTGGGAAGAAAAAGGACTGCTTTAAAAAACATAAAAGGCATTTCTCTGGGCTATATACCAGCTCTTTGGAAACGTGAAGCTGTAAGTGCTTCTAGTGAATTCTGAGGGACTCAAAAGGTCAACTCAATGAAGACTCAAGCGCACTTATCACCCTTATCAGCAGTAGGAACACAGACTTAGAGCTGTAAGAAGTCTTTGTTCAAAATTATCATTTTACAAATGAAGAAACTGAGGCACAAGGAGGTTAAATGATTTGCTCAAAATCTAGCAGGTGGGAAGAGTCAGAGGTGAGATTTGAACCCTGATTTTCTGGTTCCAGATCTTCTGTTCTTTCTATTATATCAAACCATTGCCTTTATTCTGGGTAAGGGATTTATTATGCACACAAGAGTCATTGGAAGGATTTGGTATAATAGAAAGAACACAAGATCTACAGCCAGAAAACCAGGTTCAAATTTCACCTCTGACTCTTGGGCTGGTAGCCATTCTCCATTTTGCCCAATGGATCACTGGTCTCTTTGATATAGAAGTTCTTGGCAGTGACACATTATATTATATTATATATTGTATTATATTACATATATTGTATTATATTATAATATATTATATATCATATGGTTATATTATAATATTATATTATACTGCATGATATATGACATGATATTATAATAACCCATCCTTTTTATTCCGTGAGATTTGGGTTATATTTTTCTATGAGATTATTACTAAACATGAGTAAACTAGTTTGAGATCTTCCAATGAAAAACTTTGTGTGTGAATAATAAGTCCCTGACCCTGAAAGTAGATCTCAAAGGTGACTGACTATAGGAATGTCCTTTCTCCCCTCACCAGCTTCTCTCAAGTACAGGTTAGAGAAGGGGACTTCTCCCTTGTCAGTGATTTTCCTTTGTAAGTGATTTTCACAAATGGCAGCTTGAAGGTTTCCTGTGACTTGGAAATGGTTGTTGGAGGAAAGCTTAGTGGGCCCTCTTTTCTAGCTGGCAGACTTTTGTTCCAATGCCTCATCTACTCCAAACTCAAGCTACTACTTAAGGTGAGAATCAGAATAAATAAGAAAATGGTTGGGTATGGGAAGAGGTCAACTCAATCCCCTGTCCTCACCCATCACCTCCTCTTTCTGGCAGCAAGAGAGGGACCAATAAGTGATCTCTTTGGGGCTTAGTCTTTGCAAGGTATTTTGCACTTCCCCAGAATCTTTCTCCTTGATCATACCAAGCATGCTCAGGCATTGAGGGATAACGATGGACTTGCAGCTGTGCTTTATGTCCTCACAATAAACAGTAGAATCCTCCTGACATAAATTTCTGGAATGGGCAGCAGTGCTCTTTTTAACAAGGAGGACTTCAGAGCTGCCCTTTAAGGAGATGAAAGAAGCAAGTCAAACTTTAGATGCATTGTGTTCACCCTAAAAATAAGTACCTGAGCTGCCTTATTCACTCCAAGATCAAAGTTTTTCAAGACAACAAATTGTTGGTTGTTCATGAGGGGTGCTTATACTTCTCTTGGCCCCACCTACTTCTAAGTTTCCTCTTTTTCAGTCTCAATAACTTGGATTTTACAAGAAAATTGACTGAGAGGGTTGACTAGCTTTGTTTCCCCATCCACCCCGCCTCCCGCTCCCAACCATAAGACACCTGGAAGGGAATTCAAACTTTAAAGAGCGAATTGTCTGAATGGGCCCTTTATAAAACCCAATGTTCTGGAGCTTGTCAGAGTCCCAAGTGCATCCTTCATCAATTTTAAATGTTTTCAGTGTTTACTATAGGTTATGTGTTTCTTGTTAAATATTTTTTGCCAAATTCTGCATTTTCTCTTCAGACAGATGACAGTGTCTCATGGAAGATGAAAATGAAAAAAAAACAAAACCAAAAAATCAACCAAAGCCTTAACTGAT
The DNA here is from genome assembly GCA_023548195.1 of Bettongia penicillata ogilbyi. Taxonomy (NCBI): domain Eukaryota; kingdom Metazoa; phylum Chordata; class Mammalia; order Diprotodontia; family Potoroidae; genus Bettongia; species Bettongia penicillata. Next base: position 14,328,537 of record JAJHZJ010000314.1, read on the forward strand.
ACAGCTCAGGTTCCTTTCAGGGCCCATCTCAGAATTGGAAGAGTCTCTTTGAGGAGACTGTGTTCATCTTCTCTGTCTTGCAAAAGGTGTTTGTTAGCATAATTGAAAATAGTTCAACGTGAGGAAAGAAAGATCCAACCAATGAGTTATTTTGGTAGTATGCTTACCTACAAGATAATCAGTTGATGGACTGTATGATTTACTTCTTTGCTGCTTGTTTTGGATGTGGGTAGCTATGTGATAACAATATCAAAAAATGTTGGGAGCTGAGAGTCATCTGTTCTAACCCTCTTCTTTTACAGAAGAGGAAACTGAGGCCCTCTTCGGTTACTTATTTGATCAAAGTGTATAGATATTCCTGTCTTTATGTTCCACTCTTTCTCCATTATACCAAACAGCCTTATGCATGCTAGTGACATTTGGTAGAACATTTATAATTTCAATAGTATTTTTGAAATAGATTTACTTTATTGACCATGTGACTCAAACAGGGAAGTTAATATATTCATTAGATTTAATTGCTCATGCCCTACAAATGTGTCTCACAATATAAGTTCTGATATCTTTGGCAGTATCTATCTTCTCCCAAAGTGTATAACTCCTCCAGCATGACTTATATTCATCCCAAATGGTCTCTCTACCTTTATTCTTTCCCCAATCTAATGTATTCTGCAAAAGCTACTATATATCTTTTACTAGATAGATCTTATCAGATCATGTCCCTTCTTTTCCCAAAGACTTCAAGTGGCTCCCCAATGTTTATGTAATAAATCACTAGCTCCTTCATTCCCACTACTCAAGCCTGGCATTAAAACAACTCACTAATCTGTTTCTTACATATATTTCTTATCTTATCTCCCACAACTCTCAAACTGACTGTCTTTGTATTTATTCACTTGCACACATGTTTTTTCTCTCCAACAAAATATAAGCTTCTTGAGGGCAGGGCTGATTACATTTTTGTCTTTGTCTCAGTGCCTTGCACATCGTAGGACCATAAAAGTTTTGTTAAATTGTACATAATTTATATCTTTAAAATTTTTTGTTTGATGTTCTTAAAAAAAAAGTACTGTTATTCCCCAGGACCATGCCCCACAAATGAACCCTTTCTTGTAATTGAGAAAAACTGTCAAATCGTTTATATCTGACAACATACATCATTTCACACCTTTATCTATCACTTCTCTGCTATGAGGCATCTCCTATAGATTTTCTAGGATTCTGATGTGTGAATTATATCTACATGAAGTCTAGACCATCAGCTGCTCTAGTTCAAAAAAAATCAATCTGCTTAGTTTTTTTTTTAACTAACTGCTACATCAAATTGTTTGGCATTGTATCAGTGAAACAAATGACTTTTTCACTCATGTTTTCACTTCTGAGACCATCTTTTTGGCATCACATCCCTGCACATAGTCAGTCTGTGTTCTCATGGGATTACTGGATCAAGTGAGAACAGAACAGCCTGGCTCTAAATGACCACTTTGCCCTGGGGATACAGGACTGTTCTAATAAATGATATAGGGCCTGTACAGCCCAATGAAAGGGTAAAAACAGCTTCCAAACTAAACAGAAGGAAAATCCAAAGTTTAGGTGAGCCCTATTTATGAACAACTGGAAATTCCAAGTGTGACCCAACAGCTAACTTAAGTTAGTTAGAGCCAGAGCCTGGTTCTCCAAGTTCCCAGTCTTGACATCTTTTCATACTAGTTCACCACCAAAAACTTAGCTGAGGTCAGGAGAATGTTGAGTATATTAAGCCATGCGGATAAGTATTATTTTTGTACAAGGGACAAAATGGGGTACAGGGGAAGAAAGAGAAGCTATGGAGTATAGTCTTTCTCCAGCTATCTAATCAAAGTATGGAAAAGGGATTAATTTTTTACTTATGAAGAGTTTTTAGATTCCAGTATTCCTTCCTTACTCCCACATAACAGAAGAATCAGATGAAATGACAGTAAAAATTATAACAAACCTAGGCAGTACTTGACTTATACCATGTAGAAGAGAGTTGTACAGAGTAATCAAATATATGCAACATGCAGAAAGAAACACAGTATATTGACTTAAAACGGTACTAGCATAACACTATAATGCAATAGATGCCAAAAAAAGTCTCACTTTTCTAATCTGTAAAATGGGTATAACCATAGTAACCCAGGGTTGTTGTAAAAATCAAATGAGATAATAGATGACAAATGCTTTGCAAAGCTTAGAGTATTAAATAAATAAATAAATGCTAGCTATTATTATACTTGATATATAACCCATCCATCTGTATCAGAGGTGAAATCTAGCCCATGGCCTGATTTCATACAGCCAGAAATCATTCTTAACTCACTGGTGATACAAAGACAAACCACAGACTCTGGCAATTGTTTGCTGATCTATATCTGTGTATCCATCTATTTATCCATAATTGAGGAAACTAAGATGGCAGAGTGAAGGAGTTCTAGATATGGAGTCAGGAAGACCTGACTTTGAATCCTACCTTAGACACTCACTATGATCCTGGGCAAGTTACTCTTTTCATCCGCAGTTTCCCCAGAGGTAAAGTAGAGACAATAATAGAATCTACCTCCCAGATGAGAAGGACCAAGTGAGGTAATGTTATTTTTTTTTAAATATAAATTTATTTATTTAACTTTTTACATTCATTTTCACAAAATTTTGGGTTCCAAATTTTCTCCCCATTTATCCCCTCCCCCATCCCAATACACCGAGCATTCTAATTTCCCCTATCTCCAATCTGCCCTCTCTTCTGTCATCCCTCCCTTCTCTTGTCCCCATCTTCTCTTTTGTCCTGTAGGGCCAGATGACTTTCTATTCCCCATTAACTGTATTTCTTATTTCCTAGTAGCAAGAACAATACTCAATAGGTGTTCCTAAAACTTTGAGTTCCAAATTCTCCCCATCCCTCCCTCCCCACGCATACCCTTTGGGAAGGCAGGCAATTCAATATAGGCCATATCTGTGTAGTTTTGCAAATGACTTCAATAACAGTCATGTTGTGTAAGACTAACTGTATTTCCCTCCATCCTATCCTGCCCCTCATTGTTTCTAGTCTGTCTTTTGATTCTGTCCCTCCCCAAGTGTTGACTTCAAATTGCTCTCTTCTCCCATTGCCCTCCCTTCCATCCTCCCCCCCCACCCTGCTTATCTCCTTCTCCCCCACTTTCCTGAATTGTAAGATAGGTTTTCATACCAAAATGAGTGTGCATTTTACTCCTTCCTTTAGTCGAATGTGATAAGGGTAAACTTCATGTTTTTTTCTCAGCTCTCCTCTTTTTCCCTCCACTAAAAAGTCTCCTGCTTGCCTCTTGAATGAGATATAATTTACCCCATTCCATTTTACCCTCTCTCCTCCCACTACATTTCTCTCTCACCATTTACCTTAATTTCTTTTAAGATATGGTCCCATCCTATTCAATTCACTCTGTGCTCTCTGTCTCTGTGTGTGCATGCATGTGTATATGTGTGTGTGCGCACGCATGTACATGTGTGCATGTGCATTTGTGTGTGTGTACATCTGTATGTGGTCCCACCAACTACTCAGATACTGAAACGTTTTAAGAGTTACAAATATTGTCTTTCCATGTAGGAATGTAAACAGTTCACCTTTGGTAAGTCCCTTATGACTTCTCTTTGCTGTTTACTTTTTCATGCTTCTTCTCATTCTTGTTTGAAAGTCAAATTTTCTTTTCAGCGTTGGTCTTTTCATCAAGAATGCTTGAAAGTCCTCTATTTCATTGAAAGACCATATTTTCCCCTGAAGTATTATACTCAGTTTTGCTGGGTAGGTGATTCTTGGTTTGAGTCCTAGTTCCTTTGACTTCTGGAATATCCTATTCCACGCCCTTTGATCCCTTAATGTAGAAGCTGCTAGATCTTGTGTTATCCTGATTGTATTTCCACAATACTGGAATTGTTTCTTTCCAGCTGCTTGCAATATTTTCTCCTTGACCTGGGAATTCTGGAATTTGGCCACAATGTTCCTAAGAGTTTCTCTTTTTGGATCTTTTTCAAGTGGTGATCGATAGATTTCTTCAATACTTATTTTGCCCTCTCGTTCTAGAATCTCAGGGCAGTTTTCCTTGATAATTTCATGGAAGATGATGTCTAGGCTCTTTTTTTGATCATGGCTTTCAGGTAGCCCCATAATTTTTAAATTGTCTCTCCTGGATCTATTTTCCAGGTCAGTTGTTTTTCCAATGAGATATTTCACATTCTTTTCCATTTTTTCATTCTTTTGGTTTTGTTTTATGATTTCTTGGTTTCTCAGAAAGTCATTAGACTCCATCTGTTCCATTCTAATCTTGAGAGAACTATTTTCTTCATTGAGCTTTTGAACCTCTTTTTCCATTTGGCTAATTGTGCTTTTGAAAGCATTCTTCTCCTCATTGGCTTTTTGAAGCTCTTTTGCCAATTGAGTGAGCCTATTTTTCAAGGTGTTATTTTCTTCAGCATTTTTTTGGGTCTCCTTTACCAAGGTATTGACCCATTTTTCATGCTTTTCTTGCATCTCTCTCATTTCTCTTCCCAGTTTTTCCTCCACCTGTCTAACTTGATTTTCAAAATCCTTTTTGAGCTCTTCCATGGCCTGTGCCCACTAGACATCCACCTCAGATGTCTGGGATAGAGAAGCCCCGACCTCCACGTCTTTCCCTGATGGCAAGCATTGTACTTCTTCATCAGAAATGATAGGAGGAAGGAACATCTCTTCCCCAAGAAAGTAGCTCTCTATGGTCTTATTTTGCTTCCTTTTTCTGGGCATTTTCCCAACCAGTTACTTGACTTCTGAGATTCCTCTCCACCCCTGCCTAGATCTGCCCAGCTAGTGCTTGGGGTCTGAGATTCAAATGCTGCTTCCCAGCCTCAGGGCTTTCCACAGCGGAGCAGCTGCTATTCAATGTGAGCTTAAGTTCTGGTGCTTGGGTGGGGGCAGGGCCGCCTCCCAGGCTCAGTTCCCTCAGGGGCTTTATGCAGAGACCTTCAGTAATGGAGCTCCTTCCTGCTCGGGGAGTTCCGGGCTGCCCCCGCTGCCTCTGCTGCTGCCTCCCGAGTAGCCTGAGTCACGGAGACACCCCGCTCCCCTCTCGGCCAGCCTAGACGGCTCTCTCACTGACCTGTAGTGCCTGTGGGCAGAGGGACCTTCACTGCCACTGGAGGTTCTGTCCCTGAAGCCTGCTCCGATCTGCTCCTTTGGGGCCTCATGGTTGTGGCAGCTCAGGGGTGGGCTCCACTGTCCGGAGTGCGATGGACCCCTATGGACCCCAGGGCTCTCTGGAACGGAAATCTCTCCCACTGCGTTGGTGCATGGCTTGCAATACTACAGAATTTGTGGGGAGTTCTTTTTACAGGAAATTTATGGGCTGTGGATTCGGAGCTAGCATATGTGAGTCTTTCTACTCCGCCATCTTGGTTCCTCCGAGGTAATGTTTATAAGGCACTTTGCAAACCTCAAAGCTCGATATATTTGTTAGCTATCCTTATACCAACATATATCAATTTATGAACTATTGTACCTGCAGAATTGCTATTGTTCACAAAGCACACACTATGACTGTAGTCTGTCCTTAAATTTTACTGGATTATTTGAGTAACTGCTTCTCCCTTAGAGGAGACTTGAAGGTAGGCAGGAGGCAGAGATGAGGAGGGATCGCACTTTAGGAATGGGACGGGGGGGGCAGCCAGTGGAAATCTTAAGATCTAAAAAGCTTTTGAGATCTTTTTATTGAAAGACACAAAAGAGAACACTCAAATAACAGGTCATAACAGTGAGTGAACATAACAGCTTTTCAGCAGGGGTCATGTTTTTCTGTGCATAGTTATTCACTGTACTTGATACCAAAATAACAGGCAAAAGGAAATTGCCTCATTTTAACTTGGCAAAAAGTTTTTAATATAAATCCATTTCCCTTGCTTTATGGGGGTCTGTCAACTTAATGGATGGTATCATACTTTAATTTTCATTTTGCGTTTGGATATTTTACTTGTGATTTTGTATATAGGAAGAATGGTCAATTTGGTTCAGCCATAGAGTCAGAGAGATCATTTAGGAGGTCATGACCATAATTCCGGAGAGAGGCAATGAAGGTCTTCAATAAGGTGAGGGTTAGGCTATTGTCTTTGTGGGTGAAAATTAAAAGAAAGAAAGCTGTTATTCTCCCAATCAATAACTTTTCTTTATGCCTTTTAAAAACCATTTGAATAATTTGCTATTCTCCCTTACTACAAAAGAAAAATTGGCCCATCAGAATAACTATCTCTAATGGGTAATGATTTTCACACCTTTGGTCAGTTATCTTCCTACCAGGAGGGAGGAAGCATCTCTCCTTTAATAGTTTCTTAAAGATAATATGCAGAGCATATTTCTCGATGACCCACAGTTATTATGAGCATCTGCCATTATATAGTGAGGGGTATATCAAGATAGGCATTGGAGGGCTCAGTTTTTCTTTCTAGAAGAGTGTCCTGCCATAATAATGATAATGAGTCCAACAAGAGGAATGATGATTTATTATTATGAAGCAGTTTGGTATAAGACTTGAAGACCTTGGACTCAGGAAGAGCTGGGTTCACATTCCTCTCTGATTCACAGTAACTGAGTGATGCTGGGTGGTGCTCTTAACTTCTCAGGGTCCTAGGAAAATCTCTCAGACTATAAATATCTGCAAGAAGTACCAATCTGCATTGGTGGAGAAAGTTTCCTCACTTGGGAGTCTCTTATATCAAAGAAATGGAGGCCTAGACCAAACCTTTCTCACTCTCTGCCAAAAAACCCTAAACAAACCAAAACAAAAGACTCTAACTCAAAACAACATTCAGCAAAAATTCAGTTGGAATTTTGATCATTTTCTCTAAATGTCTTTATTCTGGAAACACCATGTAGCATCTCTTTGCTCAGGTGAAAGAATAGCAGCAGGAAATGTCAAAGAAAGAGGAGAAGGACCCAAGAGGCAGACAGTGCTTATCTCTCTTATGTTTCTAACCATGTTCTCTTAGCAATGAACTTCATTGGTTCAGTATGTTCACAGTGAGAGCAACAGTTTCCCCAAGCCCCAGTGAAAATTGCTGTGTGCTTGCGTCAGATGTTGGAGATCTCTAGACTAAAAGGAATTGTAGGTACCGATGGAAAGATATACTTTCCAAAGGAAGGGATGGGAAGGGTTCAGGGATATTCTATGTACAGGTGTCCTACTCTACTTACACTATGCACAACTGACTAGGAGTATGATATTTAAAAATATTTCCTCTAGGACAAGAGAGAAAACAAATAATTGCTAGTGTTTACAATTGCTTGTGAAGCCAAATACAGTTTTATAGTCAGAAGTACATGATACATCATAGTTGATAAACTATGTTTTTATTTTTTTTTTGTTGATTCCAACATATATTAACTGTATGGTCCTAGGGAAGTCATTTGACTTCTTTGTGTATTTATATGCTCATGTGTAAAATGGGAATAATCCACAATCTATCTCACAGGATTGTGAGGAAAATGTTTTGTAAATCAATCACAAACGCCTACTATATTCCAGGTATTCTTGGAGGTGATGGGGCCACAGACACAAAAATGAAATGATCCCTATCATCAGAGTGCTTATATTCTATTGAGTAAAATAATATGTACATATATAAGTACAGATCAAGGGAGACATTAGCAGCTGAAGTGACACACTAGTAGCCCCAGGAAGTGGCATTTGAGTTGAACTCATTTTAAGAGGCAGAGGTAAGGAAAAGTTGCATTCCAGGCATAGAGGACAGAGAAGAGGGCAACCTAGCAACATATGGGTGGGAGGTGGAATGTCATGTGTGAAAAACAGGAAGCAGCCCAGTTTTCCAGAACCAAAAAATGCTTTGAAGAGGATTAATACAGATGTTTCTAAAAAAATTAAAACTAGACTTAGAGTTGCAGAACACCCTGTCTAATAAGGTTGGAAAGAGATAGGCTAGAACCAGATTGTGAGCAAAGGCCTTTGGAGTTCATCTTAGAAGTTTAAGAACTTGACTTTTTTGAGCAGGGAGTGATATGACCAGGTTTTTGCTTTAGAAATATCACTTCAGCTGCTATTTGGAGGATGGATGGGAGAAAAAATAGTCCAACACCCTTGTTTTCCAGATGAAAACCTCAGACCTAAGGAAGTTTTGTGGATTGCCCAAGGATGCCCCAAAACAAAATTGAATAGAAGAATCTCAATTCTCAGGCCAACGCTTTTTCCAGTTGGATCTGCATTTGTGATCTCATCAGTGTAGTGAATTCCTTTTATGGAAATCTCTCCATATATGATGATGTACAACAAATTAATACATAACTTATCAGATATAGAGAGTTGCTTGAGGCATTGACTAATTAAGTGACTTGTCCAAGGTCACCTGATGGTTGTATGTGTCAAAGGCAAGGCTTTCATACTATAAAAAAACCAAAAGCCCCCCAAACTTCCTTATATAAAGAGCAGGTCTTTCTTACTATAAGGCCACCTCTTTATCTATTATTACATGAAGTTTCTTAGTCTTTCCAATATATGAAGTAATTCAGTTGTAAAAGTGCGTTGCACTAGTGCATTCACATCCTTTCTTTTAGAACATCTGGCCCTAGATATCTTCTTCAACCCCAAAGTGACCCTGGTCATGCACATCTTTTGTGGAAATCTCTTCCAGCCTAGCATTTTCACTTTGCATTTACATTTGAATGTTTCTCTAATTCTCTTTCTTGTTCCAAATGTCCATGTGGATTTTACAGGTTTGAAGACAAATTCTCCACATCCACAAATTTCAGAGTCCCATATTGCATCTTTTGCCTGTATATCTGCAGGAGGGAGATGTAGGTTGATTAAAAAAGAAAAAGCAAGAAAATTGCTTTTAAAGTCTGAGGCATTATTATGCGGAAGAGAATTTCGGGTAGAGTTATGCTGGAATTTTTCCAATAAATTAATTTTACAGACTTTTAAGGGATAGCTTTTAGATTAATGGAAATATTACTTGAATTAAAATCTGGCCCATTAAGTCATCAATTACATTGTTGTTGCAACATCATGTGCTTAATGTTAATGACACACACAAATAAAAGGAAAATGGCAGAAGAAAGCTATTCGCTTTACTGTTTTTGGTGAGCTGAGCCAAACACTTAATAAAATTTACCCTTGGAAGTCAGATCAGAGGTTGAGTTGTCAGAGAGGAAGACGAACAATGGGGGAAACCGGATCCACAATGTCAGTAGTCACTGTTGTGTTCAACAAGGAAAATCCTTAGTAAAGGAGAGACAAATCATCCCTGACCTCTGAAGAGGGTAGGGTACCCTCTTCCTATTGATTTCCATTCTTTCTCATTCACTCTTTTCCTCTCAGATCTACTAATTCACTCAGAGATCTGTTCTGACTTTATTCCTTCTCTCCTCATTCCTTTCTCTGCTTTCATCTGGTGTTCTCTCCATTCATTCTCAAGACATCCTTTTGGTGTTTCATTAGTAGTCAGTCAGTCAATAAACATATTAAGTACCTCGTATGCTGGGCGTTGTGCTAAGACCTAGAACTACAAACAAAGGCAAAGTTAGTGCCTGTTCTCAAGGAGCTCATAATCTAAACCACATGCAAACAGCTATGTGGAGACTGTAAGAAAAACTTGGGATAATCAATAAAGGGAAGGCACTAGCGTTAAGGGAGGTTAGGAAAGGCTTCTCAGAGGTTTTTAGCTAGGACTTGAAGGAAGCCAAAAAGCAGAGAAGAGGAGAAAGAGGATTCAAGGCAATGAAAATGCCTTACAAGGGTCTTATATGAGGAATAATAAGAAATCCAGTTTCATTGGATTGAAAAGTATGTTATGGGGAGTATGGTAAAAGAAGATTGGAAAGGTAGAAAGAGACTGACCAGGTTATGAAGGACTTTAAGTCACAAATAGATGCTTTTATATATTATCTCTAAGGTGATGAGGAGGGACTAGAGTTTATTGAATAGGAGTGTGACATGTGATGTGACCTGTGATTTAGGAAGATTACTTTGGTAACTGAGTGGAAGATGAACTAGAATGGGGAGAGACTTGTGGCAAGGCAACCTTTCTCTTTCCTCCTACTCCCTTCTGACCCTCCCCCCATGATCTCCTTGCTTCTTCTGATTCTTTGTTTAATATGAGCTGCATTTCTATCACAATTACATATAGATAGATGGATAGATAGATAGATAGTTAGACAGATGGACACATATATAGTATAGATGTATGTATGTATATGCATAAAATATTTCTATCATATTCTATCCCCTTTCACACAGATCAGACAACACAGAATGCTACCTAATAAAAAATAATATCTCCAAACTTCAAAGATCTGTAGTTTCTTCCACGTGGACACTTTCTTCACAAATATATTCTTCAAGAGGTGCTGTGACCAAAAACATTTATCACCCAGTGGTCAATGTGGTGACAAGCTTCTTTAAACTTAGCTGAACTGGTCCTTGGCCAACGGGCGTACAGTCCTTCATTCAGAGCCTTTCCAGCTTGGCAGGACATGTCTGAGCTAGCATTTTGCTATCATGGGCTTCAAGAACCAATAGATACTTCCATGCTGTGGTGAGATGTCAGAGTAGGAGGAGAGAGAAAAGTATATATATAGACATATGCAGACAATGATTTATAATTTGTAAACTGCTCTGCATCATGCCACGTCCATAAGGATAGCATGGGACCCCATTATACTTCTGGCTAGGTGCATGGTGGGTCATCTGTCCTAAATGTGCCTCTGAAGCAAGCCAGCTGAGACCACATGGAAACAGGTGTACTCAGGAGCAGCTGTCCACACGCTGGACTCCATAGTTCAGTGGGCACCACTGAACTTTAAGGGACCAAGGGCTATGGACATTCAATCATCCTTTTTTTAGGCCAAACAGGACAGAAACAGGTGCTTCACTCACATTATCTGATGGCTTTTCAGAGAGAGGAAACAGAAGAGGGGGTTGTTTGGGAAAAGGAAAAGGAAAAGGAAAAATGCCGGGTTATACTTGAATTTTCCCTTGCTACGTTTTGATTGAGCCTGTAAAAGAACAGTTTCTTCTCTTGTCTCTAGGATGACCAGATGCTGTCATTATTTCCCTGCTCCCTCAACTCTAAGCTGACCTTCTTGCTGTCATTGTGTGGCTAAGTGGAATTCTCTTAATTTCTGGAACAGATTCAACAAAATCATTTGCTTCTTCTCGTCCAGTCTATTTAAGTGAGTTCCCCGGGGAGAATCAAATTTGTGGAATATAGTTTCTTTCAAATTTATCTTTATTTTTTTCAATTTACAAAAATTGATTTTAAAAATCCTTCTCCCCTCCCCTTGCCAATGGAAACAAATTAAAACAAAACCAAGCCCTTGTAACAATTATGCATAGTCAAGAAATCAGATTCCTGCATTGGCCATGTCCAGAAAAGAAATGTCACTTTCATGAAATGACACAGCATGAGGTAAGTAGAACCAGGAAAACAATTTATATAATTAGAACAATATTGTAAAGACAAGCAACTTTGGAAGACTTGGAGTTTTTGGTCAACACGGTGACTAACCACAAATCCCAGAGGACTCAGATAAAACAAACTGCTTGCCTCCTTTAGATTGAAGCATATTTCTTTTGGAAGTGGCCAATGTAAGAATGTATTTTGCTTATTTATATATGTTTATAATAGGGATTTTATCTTTCTTGGTTTCTAAGTTAATAGAGAGTTCAGGGCAGGGAAAGTGGGATGGAGAGAATCTTCATTTGAAAATAAACTTTAATTTCAAATAAAAATTCATTCTGTTTCAGGGATAAAGTTAAGAAAATGACTTGGCCCTCTTTGCCTGAGCACTCAATGTTTCCCCTGTATCCTCCAGTTTTTAGTCCTTCCTTCAGAGAATTATTTGATGATTCTTGGCGATTAGCGTCTTCAACATTGCATTAAGTTGCAAACTTTCTCTAAGTCCAGAGGAGAAATAATGTTTATAGAAGTGGTTATTTTTCCAACCAAAGTTCTTATTTTGAACTATATGGACAAAACATCTAGTCCACTGAATGTATTTTTCTCTTTCCATTTGCTTGATTCAGTTCATTTAGAAACCACTAGTTTTTTTTGGTAGTCAGTTATCTCTCTTTTGTCCACAATGGTCTACTGGTTATATCTTCATGCTCCATACCTTTGGAAGAATGTAAGCTCCTTGAGGGTTAAGGTTGTGTTTTGTTCTGACTGTGTATCCCCAATGCCTAGTACAGGCATAGTAATCTAGCTACCATTTAATAAATGTTTATTGATTGAATTAGGAACAGCTACAGGAAATATATGGCAGTGAGCTTTATCTAAAAACCAGTCACCCTTAGGTCAGTTGAATTGTGAGTTTTTTGTGTAGTTATGAGCACCAGATTTTAAGATAAGCATTGACAACCTGAAGTATAGCCTAGGGGAGGGCCATCAGGATGGAGAAGGGACTTGAGCCCATGTTGTATAAGGGATCAGTTGAAGGAGCTAGTGCTTTTTATCCTAGACAAGAGAATGCTTGTGTGTGTGTGTGTGTGTGTGTGTGTGTGTGTGTGTGTGTATGCCTGCAGGTGGGTGGCTGTATGTTAGGTGGATTTTAGTGTAAATAAGGTAGATTTTAGTGTGTGTAAAGTAGATTTTTGTTATTTCTTAGAGTTTAGTTTCCCAGGATCCATAGCTATAACAATCTCTTTTCTCCAGGTATTAGATAGGAGTTCCCACAATTATGGTTCAAAACATCTCCACCATGCTTGCAGAACATTATATAATGATAAATAATAGAAACATCCACTATGGCTGTGCAGGAGATGCAGGGATGAGGTGATGTAAACTTGTGAGGCCACTGCTGGTAATATGCCTTCTTTGTTTCTCTGTAAAGCAGGTGGGCACTGGTTAGTGAATGGGGAACCTTAGGGTTGAATGCACAAATGCTGTGTGTACCTTGGGGAGAATCTGCGTTTGCTTCAACCAGCCCCCATTGAACTTTGAGAGGATTTAGGGGAAGCACAAGCTGTGCCTGTCTTGACTTACCCCATTGAGACACAGAGGTAGTTGCCCTCCTTCAGACTGGCCCCTGTGAAAAGGGTCCTCAGGGAGTGCTGTAAGAGTTTGTCCTCCTGTTATCAGCGATCCTCTTCTGAGAAAACTAGACTAAAGTGAATTTATTAACCCTTTTTTTCAAAGCTGTCTTAGCGTCTTTCCTGTCCGACCAGATCAAGAGTGCTCCTATGTATTGGATTTTTCTGTCTTATGGTGGGTATCTGAGATCTGTCTTTAATCACAGGAGAGGGATTAGACATAGTCTGTGCAGCTCCAAAGGTCCATGGGTGGAAGTTATAGAAAAGTACATTTTAGCTTATTGTCAAGTACTTCGTTTCTTTCTTTTCTTTCTTTGAGGCAATCGGGAGTTAAGTGACTTGGTCAGGGTTACACAGCTAGTAACTGTCTGAGGCAGGATTTGAGCTCATGTCCTCCTGATTCCTAGGCTAGTGTTCTATCCACTGTACCACCTAATGACCCCTAAGAACTTCCTAACAATTGGTGTTTTGGTGCTGTCCAACCAGGAGCATAGAAATGGACTGTCTTGGAGGTTCTATCACTAGAATTGGACTATCAGAGAACGGATGGCCTCCTGTCAGAAATGGATTCATAGCTCAGGCAGGGGCTTGGATTAGATGGTGTCTAGTTGGGAGCCCTGGGGTCAGTGGTTCTATGAGTTGAACTTAATAAACAGTCAAAATGACCATGGCACTGGTGGCGCATGAGGCTTATAAAAATATGCTATTTAGCATATATAGCCTTTCATATCTTGAATGTATGACTTTACACAAGATTTCTCCCAAGCCCTTCTCACATTTACCTCTGAAAAACCATGACTTCCTTGAAGATTTAAGTGACTTGGTACTCCATTCACAAAGCTTTTCTTCATTACCCTAAAGTTTAATGCTTTTTCTCTCTCCCTTAACAATCTTGCCATTACCTCCCTTCAAGGATCTGTACACTTATCTGTGTTCGTTTTCTAGCCCCTCAACAGAATGTTGAGGATAAAGTCTATTTTTTGTTTCAGCTTTGTAAACCTAATACAGGTATGATAGCTAGTCTAGCTACTGCTTAATAAATGTGTGTTGACTGAATTGATTACAGACAGTTAACTGGAAATAGATGGACCCTTTAAAAAATTTACATGCCCTGGGTTGATAAAAAGATGTTATTTTCCTTAGTAAAATAATTTGGTTACTAGGAGCTTACCTTAGGTATTGGTGAGTTATGTGACTCTGAGAAAGTCCCTCAGTCTCTTTGAGCTTCAGTTTCTTCATCTGTAAAATGGGGATAATAGCTCCTAACTCATGGGCTGTTGTTATCGAGGATCAAATGAAATGATGTATTTGAATGCTTTGTAAAAATGGGAAAATGGGAACTCTTATGATTTTTGTCTCTATCCTGGGGGGGGAAGGAAGGCAGTAGGTGAAGGTTGTCTCTGGGAAGTGTGACAATGGACAGTATGAGCTAATCTCAGCAAACAAAGGGAGAAGGACAAAAAGCCCTTTCAGGAAGAAAATAAAAAGACCTGAAACTATGATAGGAATAACTTGGTTTAGCTTCGTTCTTAGAATTGGAAGCAGGCTGGAGTGGAATTATATTTTCCTACTTCACGGGCAGGGAATTTGCCTTTGAAGAGAGAAAAGGACATCATTTTACTTTATTAGACTGGAGCTACATTCTAGGCCAAACCCAAGGTCAAGCTATCCATCTGTTCTCCCCATCTATATGAATTAAGTGGCTTCTGCAGGAATATGAAACAGAGCAAATGCATCATTGTTAGGGGGTACTTTGAGGGAGGCATCAGGAGTAGGCTGCGGAGTCACTTGTAATGAGGCATGGTTCCCAGTCATTTCTCTGCAATTGCTATTTAGGCTCAATTACAGCAGTGGCTTCTCATTATCCTTTAGTTACCAAGTTATTACTACCTTGCGGTTGAACAATTATGTATTTTTCACCTGCTTGCACTGGATGCATTTGTCTTGGTCTTCCCTGACTCTGCCCTTAAGATGCTCGAATCCAGAGAGGTTAACGGAAGACTTGGCTGCTGGACTTAACATCCTCATGGTTCCATTTATTATCCTCTAGATATGTGCAAAGGCTGTTACCTAAATGATTGAAAGGCTGGTTTGTACCCAACAGTTTGAGTCTCTCTTAGTCTCTCTCTCTCTCTCTCTCTCTCTCTCTGTCTCTCTCTCTTTTTCTGTCTGTCTCTCTCTCTCTTTTTCTCTCTGTCTGTCTCTCTCACTCTGTCTCTCTCTTTTAATCCATAAATATTTCCTACAGTGTTTGTGTTTGCCAGATTCTACCTTCTACTCTTCCCTTGCCCCAATCTTAGAAAAAAATCCTAATTTTCACTTTTTGCTTCCCCTTATCTTGTTTCTCAGGTTGCTGCTGCAGAAGAATTTTTCTTCAGTCTCATTCCTCTCTTTTTGGGGAGTCATTTATTAACCATCAATCAAGCTTCCTCTGTCAGATTCATATGAAATGGAGGAGAAAAACGGAGCCCTCTTTTGACTGGGAATTCCAGTGTGAAGTGGAATGACCAGTTTCCTAGAGGTGGAAAGGAGCATGACCTACCCAACAGAATTTCAAGGCAAACAGTAACAGATAAAAGAATCTAAACATCAATGTAGAATTTTTACCCAGTTCATCTGGATAGTTCAGGCAAAGAGAGATCTCGTATATAGGCATCTGGACAATAACCTCAGTTCTCTTCTTGATACGCATGAATGAAAGAAAAAGTATTTGTTAAATTCTTACTACATACAAAACACATGACAAATGGAAAAAACATGACAACCTCTGCTCTTAAGACATTCACATTGTAAAAGGGAGAGACAATGTATATGTAGGAGGTTGCAGCTTCAAGTCAAATGAAGGATCTAGTGGTTTCTAGGGTACAGTAGCAAGAAGATGGTAACTTATCTTCTTTAGTTGTCCTTCCCATATCTGTTTCTGATGTTGAGTTATTAGACAGTGCCAAAGATTTTGGTGGCCAGGACTATCTTTTCTGGGTCTATAGCACCTATAGAAGGGGTGACCAGGTTGGATTTCTACAAGGAAATCTATCCTGGATTATGGGTTTAGGGGACCAGGTTGGAAGCAAGGCTGGTGGTCTAGGGACAGTATGGCATGTGAATATACAGCCGAATTAACATCATTAATTGCATCTTCTCTCTTTAGAAGTGATTAATGGTGACTTTTTTCCTTGCAGAAAGCAACTGCTCTTGGCTCCTTACTGAAGACATAACTCAGAAAAATGTTTCAATTAAGGGCTGAGGCAGAGTGGGATGCTGGCAGCCTCTCCAGCTAGTCCTTCAGTGGGGTGGAAATAAGGAAAATGTCATGCTCTCCTCAAGTATCCACAGTTACAGAAGTATTCATTTACCAAATACCACGCTACTTACATTTTACACAGAGATTGTCCTGCCAGCGCAGCGAGTACACACGCTATTAAAAGGTCCAATCTTTCCAGGTAATGTAGAGAAAAATGTAATTTTGCAACACTTGATAGAGCAAGAGGATCAAAACTGAGACTGAGGGAGAATGTTGTTTTCTATTTAACATGCATGAATGGTACATGCAAGGAGTGTCTTTAGCTACTTGATTTTAAGAATTAAAAATCAGAGAAACTAAAAATGCTGAGAGAATTAAATCCCTATTGTTAGTATCGTGGAAAAAAAATATAAAAGGAATTGAAACAACCGAGACAAAATTTAGTTATTTTTATAAGGCACCCTTCACATTTATTTAATTTGAAGAATTACATTTGATTGGAAACTTCCAAGCAGATTCTGCATAAATCTATAAAAACTTTGCAAGTTTAAAAATATCAATTTGGTATTTTTGAAAAATATATTTTAGAAATTAATACCACTAATAAGCCTTCAATAAGATCGCTTATAACACAATACTATTTTCAAAGCCTTTTCATATGACTTGTTCAAATATCGGAACCCTGTGTGGACACATGGACATGGCTAGTTTTTAGTAGTCCCATTTTGTAGATGAGAAAACTTAATCTCATAGAGGTTGAGCAGCTTATTTCAGGTCACATAGGTAGTAAATGTTGAAATGATACTAGACCTTGGATCTTTGACTCCTAGACTAGTGTGCTTACCATACTGCCTTTGAGAATTGGATTCTTCCTGTTAAAAGCAATTGAATCCAATGTTTTCATTTAAAAATTGTTTGGGAGCACATAGCTACCTATTTATTGGGGTATATGGGTAGTACTAATCAGAGCAGGCACTTAAAGTCAAGTTCTTTCATTCCAGATCTTGTATTCATTTCACTCTATCCCATTGCCTAAGATCCCTCCCCTTCTATCCTCCCACCCCCAATGGGGAGAGATACTTAGAAAATAGATGAACACCACTTATTAGAAACTGGCTAAACTAATTATGAACATATGCTGTAACCCTTCCAGAATTTGGAAACCCCATGACTTTGATAGGTGATGTCTTCTAAAAAGCTTTGAGTAGAATCATATCTTTGTATTCATAGTTGTGTATGAAATGGAATGACCATTTCAAGGTCCTAGGAATATTACAAGATCTTATCTAAAAAAATTAAAATATCAATTTGGATTCTCTTACCAGTGGGAGAATTCCATATAGATCAAGTGCAGGCACACACATATACTCCTGATTATGTATATTTATGACCACTCCAAGTTATTATTAATTAAAAGCACTACTGGGACAGTGTAGATGATATGAATGAAAGGCAAAGGATGTTTTATAGTGATGCTGAAAGTTTATTTTTTAAAATGTAGTGTCCTGTAAGCACCTTGTACTGCTAAAGAAATAATAAATAATGGCTTAGTTGCCAAGATTGCAAATTATGACCTACTCCATATGGTACTGTAGTCTTGACAAATAATGTTTGCTCAGACAACAGTGGTTTAGTGGTGTCATGAATTATTTAACTTCTTCAACATGGAAAATAATTCAAATCTAATTTCATTTTTTAAAAAATGTGATGGGTGACATTTAACTACTTTCTTTGGATTGTCGGACAGAGTGATGTAGTAGAAAGAGCAGTGGGTCTGTAGTCAGGACTTCAGTTCAAGTATTACTTTGTTACTTATTAACTATGTGAATGTAGGGTGGTCAGTTTGGTGCCCTGGGTCTCATTTTCCTCATTTGTAATCCGGGGTGTCCTTGATCAACTGAGTAGAGTTTATTATCAACAAATTGTACATAAAACATTTGTAGTTTCATGTGCAATCATCTTTTTTTCGGTTTTACTGTGTTATAGAAATGCTTGTTTTATTCCATAAAATAAAAATATAAAAAATTCGTGATAGGTTAAAAAAAAATTCACTCTGAGCTGGGAAATTTACAAACACTACTTATCTTATCTTGACTATTGTTTTGTTGATTGTCCAGACTTAAGAAATAATTGAGAAAGTGTTAAGAATGCAGATGAAACATGAAAGTGTTCAATGCAGTTTTTGGTAGTTAAATGTTGATCAGGACGCCCCCCCCCCCCCCCCCCCCCGTCTGTAAAATAAGGCTGTTGAACTAAATGATATCGAAGGTTCTTTGTAGATCCCAGTGCTATGGTTCCTAGCATACTGGCAATGGAGGAGGCACACAACAGATATTCACTGATAAATTGATTTATTAATTCTCAATAACTCTTTAATAATCAAAGAAGCCCAAGAAGAAAGTGACCATCAAAACTAAAAATAAGAAAATTAAAAATTCCTGGAATATGGTACATTTCTTCATTATGTTCAGCATCTAGATATTTGGAAACAGTCAATGAAACATTTATTGAGTATTTAGGATTTATTCATTGACATGCTGGGAGCTATAGGGAATATTAGAAAAATATTGTATATAGACCCTGCCCTTAGGGAACTTACAATCTAGTTCAAGAGATAGAACTAATATGTAGAACATATATTAAGAAAAAATAATTGATTACAATAATAATAATAAGTGGTGCAATGAATGGAATGCTGAGCTGAAGACTCATCTTTCTGGGTTCAAATCTGGCCTCAGACACTAGCTATGTGACCCTGGGCAAATCACTTTACTCTGTTTGCCTCAGTTTCCTTATCTGTAAAGTGAGTTGGAGAAGGAAATGGCAAACCAGTCCAGTATCTGTGCCAAGAAAACCCCAAATGGGGTCACAAAGAGTTAGACACAACTGAAACAACTCAACAATCACAAGAAATTGACAGTTCCTAAGCTGAGTCCACACATGGAACTACAATGAAGAATTAAAGCAACATTTAAGATATGAGCCAGTGTCCAATTTTGACTTAAAATATCAAGGTCATTGGGAATAAAGACTTGGACTATCTGAAGAGCTAATGCCCTTCCCCTCCCCTCCTTTCTCCTTTTCTTTTGTCCTTGTAGACACTGCTTAAGGTAGCCAAATTTGAATTAAAATGTGTTAGAAGGAAAACAGCATTAAAATAAATCTTCACTATGTTCTGAATGGGTTACATATAAGGGCCTATGAAGATTTATTACTAGAATTTCAGAGCATTATTGAAATTAGACTTAATTATCTGTGTAATTTGCTGGAACTAGCATTTTAGCATTTTTGATCAAGTATGTGCCATTAATTTTAAAATAGAGATGTACCAAGCTGCTTCCAAAAAAAAAAAAAGCAAAAACCCAAAAAACAAAAACCCTTTCTTCAATCCCATAGTTTATAAATTTCTTATTTGAAAAATTACTGTCCATTATGAAAAAAATAAGCTTGTAGATGTTTTGATGTTTCATTTGCAGAATCGTGATCATCTGGGTTAAGGATAACTTGTTTTTTTGTTCATTTGTTTGTTTTTTAAATTATCAGAGTACAAGAGAAATAGTTTTATTCTGCTTATTTTAAACTTTAGGTCAGGACATTCTTATGTTCTTTTAGGTGTCATAGACTCCTCAGAATAATATTTTTAAATGCATAAAATAAAATTTATAGGATTATAGAGGAAACCAAAGACTAGTGAAAATAAAGATGTAATATTTTTTTCTACCCAAGTTCATGCATACTTTGAAATCTATCCATGCACCCTTTGGGCCAAAGGCTAAGAACCTCTGCTTCAAATGGGTACATAGTCATTGAACCTTAGAATGTTTGTGCTGGAAGAGAATTCCGAAGTCTTCTAGCTTATGAGGAAACTGAAGGGGAGCAGTCCATAAAATCATGCAGTTAAGCTTCTAAGATTTGAAAAGATGCAAACACTTTGTAAGTGAGGAAATTGAAACCAAGAGAAATGACTCATTCAAGGCCAACCAGTAAATGGTAAGGCCATGTCTTGAAGTATAGGGTTGGATCTCAACCCAGAGCAATGACTAGTTCTGGAGCTCTTTAATACCTTTTTTCAAAAAAGGAGATCCATATGTCCATGAACTTGGATAGAAAAAAATATTATATCCTTATTTTCACTAATCTTTGGTTTCCTTTGTAATCCGAGAAATTTTATTCTGAGGAGGGATTTATAACACCCAAAGAACATAAGAATCTCTGACCTAAAGTTTAAAATAAGCAGAATAAACTTATTTCTCTTGTGCTCCATCAATTTTTAAAGCAACAACAAGAAGACAAGCTAACATTAACTTAGCTAATTGCTGCAAGGGCCATGCTTTTTCCCTTCGAGAAAGACAATTTTCCCAAATTACGGTTGTGGATTCAAAGCACAAATTAAAGCTGAGATCTGGCCAGCTGACTTATCTAGGTCACCAAATGGAATAATCCAGAGTCGAAAGTATTTTTTGCACTTAAAAAAGTAAATTTGGCTTATTGTTTTCATTGGTAAAAAATTATAAATCTACACACACACACACACAAAGATTTGCGGCCATGAGTTATTCCATGATTAATTTAAATTTTTTTTATCCCCTTATAGATCTATATGAGCAAATAAAATGGATTCGTGAGGGAACAAAGGTAGTTTGTGTGGGTGGACTTTTCGTCATGGACAAAATGGTTTATTCAGCTATGTACACTAGGTCTTGGACCAAGAAGGAACAAAACCCTCACCATTTGTCCCAGTATTGCCACAGCATCGTTCTCTGCCCCCATGTCTGGTACACTTCCCAGCCTTTATTCTAGCCTTTACTGCCTTGTGTGGCTGATGCTTGCACTATAACCTTCCTCTGTTTGCCCTTCATTGTTAGAATGACATTTTCCTTGATCCTGACATACTCCTTCTTTTCCTCCTGTCTCCAACTTAACTGATACTTCTAACCTCTCTATCCCAGCCTTCACCACCAGACAAATCCTATCACTGCTCACTTTTGTATTGCTTCTGCTGGCAGAGTCAGTCATTCAGCTGTCAATTCAAGTCAATGAACACTTGTTAAGCATCTACTGTGTACTTCAGGCACTACGCTAAGTGCTAGGGATACAAAGAAAGGCAAAAACCCAACAATGACAGCAAAAACAAACAGACAAATAAATAATAACCAGTCCCTGCCCTCAAGGAACTCATAATCTAATGAGGGAGGCACCATGCAAACCCCTACGTACAAACAAGAAATTTACAAGATAAACTGGAAGTAGCCTCAAAAGGAAGGCACTAAGAATAAGGACTAGAAAAGACTTCCAGTTGAAAGGAGAATTTAGGGGCCTTGGGGAAAGCCAAGATGCAGAGATGAGGAGGGAGAGCATTCCAGGCATGGAGCACAGTCAGTTGGGAAACAGAGTGTCTGTGTTTTCAAATAGTTGCAAGGAAGCCAGTATCACTATATCACAGAGTAGGTGAAAAGGGAATATAGTGTAAGAAGACTGCAAAGGTGGAAAGAGATCAAATTATAAAAGGCTTTGAATGCCAGAGGATTTTATGTTTGGTCCAGGAGGGAGTGGAGAATCACTGGATTTATCGAATAGGGGAGTGACTGAACGTTACAAATATCACTTTGATAAAACATTAGAAAATGGAACAAACGTTTATTAAGCGCTTATTACATACCAGAGTATGCTAAGTTCTGGAGTTTACAAAGAAAGTTAAAAGAAAACACCAAAACCACAACACAGACCCTGCCCTTTAACCCCTCACATTCAAATGGGGGAGGAAATGTGCAAATAACCATGTACAACCCCTCTGGCAGGCTCTTCTGGCCTAATGTAGGAGGTAAAACTTGAGCTGAGTCCTGGAAGAGATCAGGAAGGCCAGGAAGGGGAGGTTGGGTGGGTCAGCCTTCTAGGGATAGAGGAGTACCAGTGAGAAAGCTCCGAGTCAGGAGATGGAGCTGGCTACTGGAGCAGTCCCTCCAGTGCTTCCATTTCCATAACCAAAGGAACAACAGTGCAGAAATAGATGAATGCTACAACATGCCTGGCCAGCAACCTTCCAAATCCGAAGACTCCTTTTTAGTTTGGAGGCTGGTTAGTGTAACGGATAGAGCCTAGCATGGGGTGTCAGGAAATTCAAGTCTAAGTTCCTATTCTGCTATGCCACATTGGATAAATCACTTAATCTCTCTGACTCTCAGTTTCCTTAACCATTAGGTGGAGGGATCATGCTAGATCATACCAAAGTTCACTTTCAGCTCTGATATTCCTGGGTAATAGTTCTGATAGCAAGAATTGTTTCATTACATTAAATTGTACAAAAATTGGAATAGCTTACTTTGGGAATTCATAGATTTACAAATTCAGAGCTGTAATGTGTCTTGGAGAACTTCTAGGCCAAGCCCTTTATGCTTTATAAATGAAGAAACTGAGGCCTAGGGAAGTTAAATGTTTTACCCAGGGTCACACAGGTAACCAGTAAGAGACAGGTCTTCTGTTTTTATATTCAATGTTCTTTCTGCTACATGACATTGCTTTTCACATGACTGAATTTTCCATCATTGGAGGCTGATTGAACACATAAGCTGTTGTTTGTCCTTTGTTTTCCAAGAGGACCATGACATCAGGAAGATGATGCCATGACTTGCAAGTGAATTGGATTTAAGGGAAGGAGGGCTGTGCAAGGACATCAGCTTCACTTTCTCCTCTGGATGACTGGGATTGAACCCCTGACCACATATGAGGGCTGATATAGAGGAGTTATACACTTTGCAATGGGTGGCTAGGTGGTGCAGTGGATAGAGTTTCAGACCTGGAGGCAAGAGGGCTCATCATTCCTGATTGCAAATCTGGCCTCAAAAACTTATTAGCTGTCACTAGGAAGGTCACTTAACCCTTTTTTCCTCAGTTTCCCCATCTGCAAAATGAACTGGAGAAGCAAATGGCAAAACATTCCAGTATCTTTGCCAAGAAAACCCCAAATGGGGTCACAAAGAGTGAGACATGACCAGAATGACTGAACAACACCATTTCAAGATATGAAAGCAGCTTTGTGTGGTGGAGAGTCCCCTGGACTTAGATTCAAAAGACAAGGGCCATTGAATCACAGCTCTGCCTCTTACTTTGCGAGGCACTTAACAAGTCTGTAAGCTCTACGAGCTCTCGAATGTCTCTCTGCAAAAGGTACTAGCTGCTTTTCAAGGCTGTTGTGAGGAAAGTGATTGGGAAACCTTAAAGAGTTATCTCAGTGTTCAGCTTTGCTTCACAGAATCCCTGACTTACTTTGAAGGTGTCTCAAAGGTCTGCAGGTTTTTCCTGAGTCCCAGTCATTGAAATTAAGTTGTATGTACTTTATTTAGATTTTCTTACTTGTGCTCATGGCACATTACAATAGAATGGGAGTCCCATTAAGAAAGTGATGGTTTAATTTTTAAAATGTTTCCCCAGCACCTAGCACAGGGCATAATCTATTTTTTTTTTGACCTGTGAAGAAACTCTTTCTATCAATGCAGATCTTTAACTGATCTACAACTTAAAAAATTATGTAAGTAGTGATCTTCAAATGTTTTTGATCATGCATCCTGTTAATTTAAAACAACATTAGTGTCCAGTCCCAGTATGTATATATTTGCTTATTTATAAAATATGTACATACACTACTACACGAATAAATATGCACATCATAAAATTGCATGAAAGTAAAAATTTTAAAAGACTAAGATGAAGATGGAACAACAGTTTGTCCTACAGTCACAAAGGAGTCAGTAGAACTTACTGAGTTGAGAAGTGATGTGGTCACATCTGTACTTCAAGAAAATCATTTTGGCCACTTTGTGTGGAGGATAGATTGGAATGAGGAGAGATTTGAGGAAGGGAGGTCATTTCAATAATCCAGGCAAGAGCAGAGTGCTATCTGTATGAACGGAGGGAAGGGAACAGATGGGAGAGATGGGGAAGTATAACTACAAAATTTGCTGGTTGGATCTGTTGGACAATGGAAAGTATGGAGTCAGAGATGATGTTGAGCTTGTGAGAGCCTGGATGACTAGAAGGTGCCCTTTACAGTAATATGGAAATATTCAAGAGGGATGAGTTTGGAGAAAAGATAGTTTGGGTACTTGGCACCCCTGAGAAGTCTACATAAGTTTAGAAGGAGAGGGGGAATAGGGATTTACATAGCAGAGGGAAGAGCCAAAGTGGAGAAAAATTAATTGGAGAATGAAGTCAAGAGAGGTCATGTTGGGTACATACCCTTTTGTTATTGCAGGGAGGATGGGATGGGACTTATCTTCTCAAAGGTGATTATCCAACCCCTTGAGTTTATAGCTCCCCTTGGGACTGCCCCTTCCATTTTGTAGTCCACTGGTTTAGGGCACAGAGTTGAAATTACAGACTCAGTCACACATTCTAGGCTTATTGATCTAGAGATGGAAGGGACCTCAGAAGCCAACACTCAAAAGTACAAATGAGGAACCCGAGAGGTTCAATGATTTGCCCAGGGTCACATAGCAAGAAGCAGAGACAAGATTTGAACTCAGGTCTTCCAAACTCCAAACCTAGCACTTATCTGTTACACAACACTGCATAACTTTAACCCTGGCCTTCCTAACTCTACCCACTACCCTTTGCTGCCTCTCACAATGACTTGCATATCATAGATGCTTAATAAATGTTTGTTATATTAAACTGAATTATTATTGCTACTATTATTTTTGTTACTTTTATTATTTGGGCAAGAGATAGACTAGATGAACTCTCAGTGCCCATTCAACTCTCAGGTTTCTTGGGGGGGAGGGGCTTAAGAAATAAGGGACTGGAGAAGTGTTTTTTCCTTTGTTTTTAGTTTTTGTTTTTTATGAAGTTCATTCTTTTAAGGATCCAGAATAGAAACATATGCCCGTGACTGAGAAAGCATGCCACTGATCCCAAATGGCTTTTCCCTTTGCTCCAGTTTGCTTAATTCGCTCCAAATTAGAAAGCAGCCCTTTAGTCAAATGGAATAGGGCCATACATTCCTCAGCACTCTCATGCACCTGCTCTTGTATAATTCAGTCTGGGTTTAGAGGAAGCTGTTTTTCCAGAGCTCCATTTATCTCATGACAGATTTGGAGAAGATTGCAGACACATGCATCATTCGACCTGACTAATCTTTGGATCTATGATGCCTGACATGGGAAGGCAGCTCTGAGGAGTGGGCAAAGCACTGGTTTGGGAGTCAAGAGGCCTCATTTCCAATTTGATCTCTGCTCTTGACTTCCTGTCAAAGATTCCACATCTTTGAGTGCCTCATCTGGAAAATGAGGGATTGAACTAGAAGGCAACTGACATTTATGTAACGATAATAATAATAGACATTTCCATAACTCTTTAACGTTTACATGAATGATCTCATTTGAGCCTTGCAACAGTCCAGTGGGTTTGGTGCAACCACTACCAACAGCTAACCTTTCTACAGTACTTTAAAGTTTGTAAAACACTGTTTCATTTGATCCTCCCAATTGTGTGAGATGGGTGCTGTTTTTATCCCCATTTTAAAATAAAAACATTAAGGTTCAAGAAAGAGATGGTGCTGGATACCATGAAGAATCTTCCCAGGCATTGGCTGAGCAATAAACAAACACATAGATTAAAAAAAAAAAGGTTTAAATTGCTTAAATGACTTGTTTAGGGTCACACAGCTAGCAAAGTGTTTGAGGTATGAGTCAGTCAATAATCATTTATGAAGCAGCTCTTAGACACCAGGCACTGTGCAGCTTGAGGATACAAAGAAAGGCAAAAGACAGTCCCTGATCTCCAGGAATTCACAGATGATATATTAACAGCTAGGTATAAATAAGATACAGACAGGATGAATCAGAGCGAATCGATAGAGGGAAGGCACTAGTATTAAGTGGGATCAGGAAAGATTTCTGGTAGAAGGTGGGATTTTGGCTGGTGCTTGAAGGAAGCCAGGAGGCAGAGACAAGATTCCGGGCATGGGGAAAAGCCTGTGAAAATGCCCAGCACCTAGATAGGATGACATCTAGAGATGTGGTGCCTTATGTGAGAAGCAGTAAGGACGTCAATGTCTTTGGCTTGAAGCAAATGTGAGAGAGGAATTGAGTTTAAGAAGCCTGCAAAGCCACATCCCGACTTCAAGCCTACACTCTGTCTATCAAGCTATGTGTGTAGACGCTATTAACGTGTGAATACAAACCTTAAAGATTTGCAAAATACTTTGTTCTCATTATCTTATTTGATTGACACCTTGGGAAAGAGGTGATACCTAGCCCCATTTTAACACACCTCTTTCTTTACTGAGGCTCAGAGAAACTGAACAACTTTCTGGGGGGGGGGGGGGTGAGGTCACATTCCTAGTGAATTTCTGAGACAAGAAGGGAACTCAGGCCTTTCTGACTCCAAGTTCCACACTCGATTCACTATGCCATCAAAACATCCAGAGACTTTCTAGGGTTCCTTCCATCTTTCCAACTTTGATCCTATTTAAGGTGGCAGAGTGGATCGGGCACTGATCCAGGAGTCTAGAGGACATGAATTCAAATGTGGCCTCAGACACTTACTAGCTGTGAGACCCCAGGCAAGTCACTTAACCCTGTTTGCCTCAGTTTCCTAATCTGTAAAATGAGTAGAGAAGGAAATGGCAGACCACTGCAATGTGCCAAGAAAACCCACAAAAAGTCAGACACAACTGAAAATGACTCCAACACAAAAAACCTTTGTTTATAAATTTAGCCTTTCTGACCAGATCCTGAAATTCTACTGAGGCTTGCTTGTTCCATTTCATTTCTTCCCTTCCTTCCTGCCTGTAGATTGAGGATCTGCTTCTTTATTAGAAGTACTGAGGGAAAGGAAAACTTTCTGTCTTCTATAGTTTTAGAATAGCAGTTCTCCAAGTGTGGTTCAGAGACTCCCTAAGAGTCTCTCAGACACTTTCAGTGGGTCCATGAGAACAGACCTATCTTTGTAATAATACTAAAATGTTTTTATTTGTAATACAGTAAATGCTGATAGATTTAAAACTCACATAAAAGATCTTGAAAGCAGGGATCTTCAATAATTTTTAAGAGTATAAAGGAGTTCTGTGACCAAAAGTTCGAGATCAGCTACTCTAGAAATATAGTGAATAGTTAATAAACATTTGGTGAATACCTACCATGTGTCAGACATAGAGCCAAGTGCTAGCAAAAAAGATACAAATAAGAAAAAGACGGGCCCTGCCTTCAAGGAGTTTATAATCTAATGGGGAGAGATAACAGACAAAAGGAAGCTGAAAAGGGGGGGGGGGAAGGGGGGCCTTGGAGGGGAGAAGGAAGACTGCCAGAGGGTACATGGGAGCTAATGATCATGGAATTAAAGCCAAGCAGAGGAAGCGGATGGACAACGAAGCTGGAAGGGGAGAATGGTTATATCTTCATATCAATAGGCTATGGTCATCATTTATTGAAAGGCAGTGAGAAATGGTAGGTTTTGAACTACCTGACCATGTCATTCCTCTACTCAGAAACCCTCAGTGATTCCCTTGCCTCTAGGATAAAATAAAAATGATTAGTTCCACATTTAATATCCTCCAGAATCTGTCCTAGACCTACTTGTCCAGACATACTTTAGGTTTAAATGCTCTCCATCCTAGTGAAATTGGCCTGTTCACTGCTTCTGCATATGACTTTCCTTCTTCTATCTCTGTGTTTTTGCAACGGTTGTCTTCCCCCAATCCTCATCAGGTGTATATCACTGCCTTTCTCTCCTTTGGAGAATCCCTAGTTTCCTTCAAAGCACAGTACATGTATCATCTCTAATATGAGGCCTTTTCTGATCCTGTCTGCCATCCAATTTTTAGGACTCTCCCTTTTGAAATGACTTTATATTTACTTATCTGAATATGCTCCCTGCTCCCCAACCCCAAGTGGAATGTAAATTTCTTAAAGACAGGAACTACTTATTTAATTTTGTCTCTGTACTCTTAATGCTTAGCATGGTGGCATAGTAGGATCTTTATAATAAAATGCTCACTGAATTGAATTGAAGCAGCATGGTACGAATATTGGACTTAGGAACTGCAAGACCTGGATTTAAATCCCGCCTTATGAGCTGTCTTACCTTGATCAAGTCATTTAACTTGTCTTAGACACTCTTTCTTCATATTTAAAATGAGTGGGTAGGATCTGATGACCTCTAAGTTCCCTTCCAGAGTTCCGTATAAGATCCTATAAATTTTAGCACCTAAGAGATACTTATGAAGGACAACAAAGTGTTGTGAAAACAGCTCACGATTTGGACTCAGAAAACAGGATTCGATTATGGCTGTGTCCTGTATACTGACACGGATTGCTGTGTTTTGTCTTCGCATTTCTAGCACCTAGCTTTGCCTGGAGTAAATGCTTAATTAATGTTGCTGTCCGGTCATCTCAGTCATGTCTGACCCTTCATGACCCCATTTGGGGTTTTCTCATCAAATATATTGGAGTGGTTTGCCATTCTCTTCTCCAGCTCATTACTGATGAAGAAACTGAGGGAGACAGG
The DNA here is from genome assembly GCA_023548195.1 of Bettongia penicillata ogilbyi. Lineage (NCBI taxonomy): Eukaryota > Metazoa > Chordata > Mammalia > Diprotodontia > Potoroidae > Bettongia > Bettongia penicillata. The sequence continues at coordinate 14,357,337 of JAJHZJ010000314.1, forward strand.
GTTAAGTGACTTGCCCAAGGTCACAGAGCTAGTAAGTGTCTGAGACTGGATTTGAACTCATAACGATGAGTCTTCTGACGTCGGACCTGGCACTCTCCGCTGTGCCGCCCAGCTGTCCAAGTGCCTAATAAATGCTTGTTAATTGACTATTGATCGATTAATGACCTTAGGTCAGTTGAATCAATTTAGGCAAGTTATCTTTTCTCTTTGGTCCTTCATTTTCCTTATCTATAGAATTAAGAAGTTAAACCCGTTGTTCAGTTGTGTCTGACTCTTCATGACCCCATTTAGGGTTTTCTTGGCAAAAATGCTGGAGAGATTTACTATTTCCTTCTCCAGCTCTTTTTACAGATGAGGAAACTGAGGCAAACAGGGTTCAGTGACTTCTCCAGAATCACACAGCTAGTGTCTGAAGCCGTATTTGAACTCAGGAAGAGGATTCTTCCTGACTCCAGGACTGGCTCTATATCTATTGTGCCATCTAGTTTCCCAGGGTGTTGAATTAGATAATCTCAAAGTTCCTTACAACTTTAATACCCTACACCCTATACTTTAATTGCATGACAACTCTTTGCTTAGAAAAAGTATCCTATGTTTTAAAAATACAGACTTCAAGTGATAGTGAAAGCACGATTTAGTCACGAATCATCCCTCCCAGACTAGCCTTCCTGTTAGGCCTTACTACCCTGAGTGATGCAGAGAAAGCTGTTGCTTAATAATACTCTCAGATTCTGAACAAGCTCCCCCAGCAACTACACATTTCTCAGGCATTCCTGTGCAGCTTCACTGAGACTCTCCAAAGGCTCCTAGGCTGCAGTTTTATTTGTATTTTTGCTTTTCTCTGAAGTGGGCTTATTTCACCCCCCAATGAACTTCTGTTCCATTTCCACAGCCTATACTCAGAGCACGGAGGAGATTCAATGAGAGAATTAACTCCTGCCGTGAAACCATCAGCCTGTGTGGGTGATCAAGTCTAAATACTTTAAGGAGCGACACCCACAGTGTTGGGCGTGTTTAGATTCAGGCTTTCACCTTGCTTGCCATTCGAGCCTCTCACGGATCACATGTTGGCTGGCCGATGATGAATAATGAGATTATTACTCATGCTCTGGAAGCATGACATTTGCAAATTGCATCATCATTCCGTTCTTAAGAAAATGCTGCATTATCCTCCCCTGACGTAGTTTATTTCCATGAAGGAGAGCAGTTATCTATATGGGTTCACCTCACAGCTCTCACAACTGATGGAGTATTATCGACTCACATAAATAATTTAGGCACGGGGGCCATTAAGCTATAAATCACAGGGACAAGTTATGGTTTCTGATTCTCCTAGCATCTGGAAGTGCCTGTTGTGTTTAGGAAGACAGTAACCTGAAAGGTACCATAACCCTCTGTCCCTAAAGTTGGAGTCTTTTTTTTGGTGAGTCTCCTCTGCTGGACAGTGACTCACAGAACCCACAGGAGTGGGGGAGACCTCCTTGGTGGTTCTTTGCTTTTCCACAGTCCTCAAGCTTTACACCCTTCACCAAGGCAAGGAATATGGAACTGCACCACCACACGCATGCAACTTTCAAGCTTGTGACTTCTTTTCCATATAATATAAATCTATATTCCTAGTGTCTGGCAGAAGGCCTAGTACATGGTAGGATTTTGATAGAAGCTTGTTGGTTGATTAGGCTGCATTAAGAAAGGCATAGTGTCTTGGAGGAGAAATATTGTGTTTGGTCCTAGGTATCACATTTTAGGAGGGACATTGATAAACTCTCAAGTATCCAGAAAGCAACCAGATCTGAATAAGAAAGATCAAAGGTCACATGATAGCCATCTCTTAGTATTTTTAAGAACGGTCATGTGGAAGAGTGATGAGACTGGTTCTGCTAGGTTTCTAAAGATGAAACCGAAAGTAATACATGAGAATTGGGAAGAGATTAAAAAAATTTTGTATAAAAGAAACATTTCCTAAGGATTTGAACTCTCCCCAAGTGGGATGGGCTGCCTTGGGAAGTAGTGAGTTTTCCTTTACTGTAGGCTTTCCACTTGGAAAGGCTTGATAACCAATGATTGGGTATGTGATAGAGGGTTTTCTTGTTCATTGACCCCTTGGATTAAATAACCTCTAGAACCTGTTCCTACTCTGAGATCCTATGTTTCTGGTGCTGTTTTTACTTCTAATCTGTTAGGTTTGAAACTAATATTTTATCTTGTAGTTTTACAGGAGCTTAATTTGCTTTTCACATTTCCTCCCACTTCGGAGCCAGGTGGAGCATGCACATGCATCAGTGAGTGAGCTCACTGATCCCCTTCCGTTGGCATTTGAAATGATGTCTCAGGTACTCTCAACATTAATGCCTTATTTTTTGCCTTATAATCAGTAGCTTTATTGTTGTGTCATTTTTGTTTTCCTGAGCACTATCTCTAGCCTCGTTTTCCATCCTACATTCTTTAGTCTACAAATAAGCAAATTGAGACAAGGATGATGCTTAGGGCTGGCTGGCCCTAAGTCATTTCAGTTTGCAGTATCTTACTGATCCTAGGGAGATTCCTAATAATGTTAGTTCAATCAAAACTCTTGATTATCAGGACAAATTATCTGTATTATAAACGACTCATTTCTTCATTCATAAGCTCCACTCAACAGAGTAAAGAGAAAATAGAAAAAGTGAAATTCTAAACATCCTATTTACTGGTGCAGTTGATACAGTTGCAGAGATGCATAGTTAAATACTCATTTAAAATTTCTGTTGAAATGAGAGGCAGTATGGCTTAGTCAACAGAGTGATGGTTTTTGGTCTTCCCTTGAACATAGGGATTCTTAACTATTTGCATGTGTGTGTGTGTGTGTGTGTGAGAGAGATGGATACCTTTGGAAATCTGGTGAAGTCAATGAACCCATTTTCAGAATAATGCTTTTAATTGCATAAAATAAATTATGCAATGGGATTACAAAGGAAAATAATTATATTGAAATATATCTACATACATGTATGCATATGCCTATACACATAAATATGGGTGTATACATGCATGCATGTATGTACACACATACTTGTATATACACATACATATTTATATATCCACATACATCTTTCCCACTTCCCCACCTTCCCACAAGTCCTCAGGTCCCCAAAACCTGAATTTTTAACACAGAGGCTTTATGACAAAAGGCAACATTTCCTTCTCAATACCCAAGGCAACCCTTTAAGACTTTTAAATTGTAAATGAGTTGTCATCTGCATTAGTGGAGGAAGTTTCTACTACTGGGAATTCTTCAATAAGATGAAATTACAAGCCTAGATCCTATTCCAAAAAGTGATGCTCACTTTTTAAATTATTTTGTTGAATACAGTCTCCATCCCCGTTCTATATTTGCATGTTGAAATCCTGTTTAAGGTTCAATAGATAAGCAAAGGATGGAAACACCCTTCCTTAAGGAAGGAAACAAGCACTTACTAAGTGCCTACTATATACCAGTCACTTTACAATGTTTGATCTTCCCAATAATTCCAGGAAGTAGACACTATTATTACTCCCTTTTTTATGGTTGAGAAAATTGAGGCAGATATAGGTTAAAGTGAATTGCCCAGGGTCACACAGTTAGGAAGTGTCTGAAGTTACATTAGAACTCTGATCTTCCTGACTCAAAGCTTGGCATTCTATCCATTGCACCATCTAGCTGCCTAGATGTAAAATTATACATGGAAGGAAGTCTGCATTATATGGCTTGTACCATGTAAAGAGTGCTGAATTTGAAAGTACAGGGCTCAAGTTAAAAAAAAACACAGTTCTTCTGTGTGACCTTGGATAAGTCACTAAATTTCTCAAGGACTCAGTTTCCTCATCTATTAAATGAGATGGTTAGAGTAGATGATGTCTAAGGTTTTTTTTTTTCCAGGTCCAGACCTATAATCATGTAGATAAGAATTCTGAAAAGTAAATTGGCCTCTGAAGTGGGACCAAGTGAAAAGGAGGGAAACTCAAGGAAGAGACAATGGGGTCTGCCTTTGAGGACTTGAGAACCTTATTCAATTTTATGGGTGTCTCCTTAGGGATAAAGAAAGGTAAATTAGTTTTGGACTATATACCAAGTCATGAATGTAGTTGAGCATAAATAAATGAATATATACTAATTGAATATATATACTAAAAGCTTATAGTAGAGTGTCCAAGTTACTTGTTGTATTCCTTTGTGCCATGAACTGTAGGAACAGGGCTACAACTGACACCATGTGTTGCTTTGTTTTCTTGCAGCGAAACCAGTGAAAATGGAACTCAATACCCATTACCAATTTTTGCATGGTGCTCTAGGGAAAATATTGCAGCCCTGAAATCATGGATCTATTCATCAATTTTTTATGATAACATCGCTGCCAGTCAAGTAATAACCCCCCCGAGATTCTTGGTGTCTGAATGTGTATGTGGGAGATGGCATTTGAATACTTTGAAGGTGGCAATGTTCGTTCCTCAACAATTATTGCGCAGTGGGGAAGGATATGATTGACAGCACAGAAGTCCCAGTGTTATGGAAAGAGATGTCAATTGATCAACCAATAGATGGCTATCATTCCCTTTGTGGATTTGGTGGATCCCATGGCTGCCTCTGCTAGCATAGGCAAGGCTGACATATTGTCTACTGTACAGTGAGTTATTACTCTTAATTACATGACAGTGCTGGAAAGCTCAGAGAGCATTACAGGGAAACACACAATTTCAAGAATTACAGGCTGTCATCTGTACAAACCTATAATGATTTAATGTCCACCCCTCACCCAGCCACAGTCCTCATCTCATTTGTTCTCAGTATCTAACTCTCCATGCCTCTTGCTTCATAATGTAAGATGTTTGGTTTGCAACTAGAAAATACAACAAGAAGATTGTCTTAACATTTAAAAAAATATAAGCACTAGGTTGCACATGGCTTTCCAAAGAGAGGGACCATTTTTCTTCATCTTTTGTTTTATAAATTTCCCCCCTTTCATATCAATCTTTGACTAGTTTATTAACAAACCCTTACGATATAATCTCCAGTTACATAAAATTCCAAGATAATAGAATTCAAAGGGATTTCATGGGTTATCTAGTTCAACCTGTACTGGAAGCACCTTTGACAAATGTTCACTCAACCTTTTTTTTTTTTTTAAACAGTCCTTCACTGACAGGAAACTCATTTACCCTCTGAGGTAGTGTAGTTGAATATGGAAATCTGTAATTTTTAAGATGTTTATAATACAGGCACACACATATACATACACATATACATATTCCTATATATTGAGCAAAAATCTGTCTCTTTGCAACTTTTATCCATTGGTCTTACTTTTATTCTTTGGGATCAAGTAGAATAACTTAAATTCCTCTTCTATATGATAGTCCTCTGAATATTTTAGAACTGAAATCACATTCTTCTGCAGTCTCCTTAAATATTTTCTTCTTGTATTGAATCCAAAATAGACTTGTTATCTTCCTCTCCCTGCCTCCCCCCACTCCTCTTCACTAAACTTATCCATCTTCCACACTTCCTTGTTTCTACTGAGAATATCATCAACCTCCTTATCATACAGATAGGTAATCTTGAGGTTATAACTGAACTCTTTCTTTTTCTCCCCATCCAAGTATCACCAATTTTACTTCCATAGCATTTCTTCCATCTCTCTTTTTTCCATTTACACTGTCACTAAGTGGTCTTTTTGTACCCAGTCTCTTCCCTCTCAAACCCATCTTCTATACAGTTGTAAAAAGTATCTTCCAGAGATCATAGGTCTTGATTGTTCCATATTCTTGATCAAAAATCCTTTTTAAACCTCTATATGTTTCCTATGGGATAAAATACAAACTCCTTAGCCAGACATTTAAGGATCTTCATAATCTGGGTACTACTTATTTTATCAGTTTCATTTCATACCACTTTCATATCACTTTCATTCCACTTCTTGAACTCAGTGTTACGAAAGACACTGGAAGATCAGTGGCTTACCAAACCTCATCTGAGCCTTTGCACAGGTCAGTCCCTCTCTTGGAACATACTTCCTTTTCATCTCTGCACCTTGGTCTTTAGTTTAAATGCTACTTCCTTTACAAAGCCTCCCTTGATCTCTACACTTGCTTTTCCCTTCCCATTCTATTTATTACTATTGTAGCAGGAATTGAATTGGCCTATGGAAGTCATTTTTAAACTTTAATATATTTTAAATTAACAAGCACTTATATTCTTTTCCTATCATCTTCCCTCTCACTCTACCACATTAAAAAATCAAAACTCTTGTAACAAATATGCAGAATTAAGCAAAGCAAATTTCCACAATAGTCCATTACAAAAAGGTACATCTCGTTCTGTATCTTGTGCCTATAAGCTCTCTGCCAGGAAATGAGTGATGTGCTTTATATTTGGTGTCCTGAAGTTACAATTTGTCACTGATCAGAGTTCTCAAGTCTTTCAAAGCTGTTTTTCTTTATAATATTGTTATTATTGTATAAATCATTTTTCTGCTTCTGCACACTTCTTTTTGGATCAGTTCATAGAGATCTTTCCAAATATCTTTGAAACTGTCGATTTTGTCATTTCTCATTTTACTGTAATATACTATGACATTAAAGTGCCATAATTTGTTTAGCATTTCCCTAATAATTAGGTATCTATAGAGGTCACATGTGTAAATATTGTGTCCCCTAGAAAAATGGACATTCCTTAAGTCCAGAGACTTTTTTGTTTTTGTGTTTTGTATCCCTAGTGTCTAGCATAGACCCTCACAGAGCCTAGGTATTTGATAAAAGTTTGTTGAATAGAATTGAATCTTCATATGGCAGGGTACCATACTCCACTTTTGAGGGTATTGGTTACTGTCTTTTGAACCTGCTCCAACTTGTCAATGTCATTCCTAAAATATATGCACATTCTCAGAATTGGGCACCATACTCAAGATATAGTCTGATATAGTCAGAGTATACTAGGATTATTGCCTCCTTCATTTAGAATGCTCTGCTTATTCTTAACACATTTAGTTAGTCAATTGTGTTCATCCTTTGTTGTCAAAGAAGACCATGCCATTAGAGAAATGATGATATGACTTGCACTTGACTTTGTTTTGAGTGAGGGAGGGCTGTGCAGGTCACCAGCCTCACTTCTCCTCCAGAGTCATCTGAATCCAGTGACCTGATGTTCCTCAGGATGACTGGAGATGACCCAGGATGCACTAGGAGACCTTGGGCCCTTTAGGCCAAGGTCTTTGCAGGTACTCACCTAGGGTGAGGCAATGCCCATTCATTGAATAGGCCTGTTAAAGAAGTAGCCAGGGCATGGCCCCTTTAATGAAGTTAAGAAAAAGAAAGACATTAGGCTGGGTGGGAAACGCAATAGTTACTATGGATAATCACTCTAAAACTAGGAGAGTCTAGAAGAGCCCTTAGGCAGGGGCCCATTGGAGTCCCAGTTTCAGAGTGCAGTAGGTTTAAGGTTTTGGGACAGGAAAAGACAGGAAGGAAAGGGAAGAGAAGGGTAGGGAAGGGAGAGAAGGGGAGGGGAGGGAAGGGAAGGGGCCAGTAAAACTCAAGTCAACTAGGCATCTCTTGGTCATCCAAATTTACCTTCCTTTGGAGAGCAGAAGGAAGGGGAGGGGGAGGCAGACAGGAGAGGAGGAGTAGCTGGGTTCCCATTCAGCTACACCCTAAGTGAGTACCTGTAAAGACTTTAGCTTAAAGGGCCTAAGGTCTCCCAGTGCATCCTGGGTCATCTCCAGTCATCTTGAGGAATATCAGGTCACTGGATTCAGATGTCTCTGGAGGAGAAGTGAGGCTGGTGACCTGCATATCCCTCCCTCACTCAAAACAAAGTTAAGTGCAAGTCATGTCATCATTTCTCTAGGCATGGTTTTCAGCAACAAAGGATGAACAGTTAGTCAACAAACATTTATAAAGTGCCTACTATATGCCAGGCACTAAGCTAAGTGCTGGATATATAAATAGGGAGGAAAAAGACACTCCCTGTCTTCAATGAGTTTACAGTCTAATGGGGTGGGGAGATGACAATATACAAAAGGAAGCTGAAAGAGGGTAGGGGGAGGTAGCTAGAATGTAAGAGGTATGGAGGAGAAGTCCAAAACAGTGCAGTCAGATGGGAATTGAAGAGATGGCTGTCCTGGAGGCCCTCATTAAATGGTCCTCGAGTCAGCAAGACTTATCTTCCTGAGTTTGAATCTGGCCTCAGACACTTAATACCTGTGTGATCCTGGGCAAGTCACTTAATTGTGTTTACTTCTATAAAATGAGTTTCAGAAGGAAATGATAAAGCACTCCAGTGTCTCTGCCAAGAAAACCCCAAATGGGGTCACAGAGAATCAGACACAACTAAACAAGACAGGACTTTATCTCCATAATATTTATTGTATTGGATATGACTCATCTTTCCATTCTGTCAAGGTCTTTTTTTTTTAATCTTAGCTTTGCTATGCTCTTAGCTTTGTGTCATTCACAAATTTGATAAGTATGAAGTAGACTGAACAGCACTGTGTCCAAAACAGAAGTCTGTTACATTCTATTAGAGACCTTCCCTAAGTTGGCATTGTGTGTTTATCCTTTGTTGCCAAAGAAGACCATACTATCAGAGAAATAATGACATGACTTGCACTTGACTTTGTTTTGAGTGAGGGAGAGCTGTGCAGGTCACCAGCCTCACTTCTCTTCCAGAGCCATCTGAATCCAGTGACCAGATATTCATCAGGATGACTGGAGATGACCCAGGATGAGGCAATTCGTGTTAAGTGACTTGCCCAAGGTCACACAGCTAGTGAATGTCAAGTGTCTGAGGTGATATTTGAACTCAGGTCCTCCTGACTCCTGCACCGGTGCTCTAGCCACTGTCCCACCTAGCTGCCCCTATTCAGGAAGTCAAGTAACTAATCCATCAATCAATGTCACCTAGGTCTGGTCACTTAACCACTTTTGAACCCACCTAATGATACTATCATCTCCCATCTTGTCCACAAGGATACTGTGTAAAGACTGTTGAATGTCTTGCAGAATATAGGAATACTAAATCAGCAGTATTCTCTTTTCTTTCAGTCTGGTAACTTTTCCAAAAAAAGAAAAATGTTCAAGGCTGTTCTGGCTTGATCTTAACAAACCCTAGAAATTTACAAAACCAATTGATGTTCTGACTTAATGTAGACATTCGCTCTTCTCTGTCTTTTGGAGAATCAGGACAAGATTGATTTACCTTTATTCCTGTGGCTTTTTCCTATTCTTCGTGATTCCTCAAATACTCTTCACTGCTGGCCAGTGATCACATCCTCTAGTTCTTTCATTTCAGTATCCTGGGATATAATTTGTCTGGGCTAGGTGTTTTGAATTATTTGAGGGCAGCTAGTTGCTGGTAAACTCTTACCATCTTGGGGATGATCTTGTTTACCTTTTTCTATTGCCTTCCCATTTTGAATGTTGAGCTTGATTAGGACTAGTAAGATAGGATTAGAGATGTTATACCTTTTCTAAATGATCTGGTATCATTATACCATCCACCAGAGTTGTGATCCGCTCTCTTATTCCTCTCTCTCTTTCTTTCTGTCTCTCTCTGTTTCTCTCTGTTTCTCTCTCTCTCTCTCTCTCTCTCTCTCTCTCTCTCTCTCTATATATATATATATACATATATATATATATATATATATACATACATACATACACATACACACACATGTACAGTATTGTACAGTGTTTTTAAAGTATATATAAGCATATGTATTTATATGTATAATATATAGAGTATTTTAAAAGTCTCTTTTTGTTGTACTTTTTGTTTATTCCCAAGTTTCAGCTTTTTCTAGGTACTATTAAAAAAGAAATGTATTTATTAACTTGTTAATCATTCACCCATTCATCTATGTATGTATCTATTCATGCATTTATAATCTGTCTCTTCCAATTCCACCCTTCCTACCTCCTTGAGCAACAACATCACGCACATGCATAACAGAGCGAAACAAATGCCCAGGTTGGTATCGGCACCATTTGGATAGGACGATGCCATTATTTTATATTTATCTTCAGTTACATACCCTTCCCTCTGTCTTTTCAATATGTCCTTTTAAAGACCTTACTTTATCAAAGGGGTCCCAATGCAGCAACATAATAGTGTTTCTTTTATGCCCAGAACAATTTAATGTTATTTCTTTAACAGTCTTGGAAATTAATGAAATGTGGAGGTGAACTGGGACCCTTGTTACACTTTCCTCAACATTTTGTGTTTCTAACATTTCACTTAACTTTTTTTGATGTGAATGCTGAGTTCCTTTCCAGTGTTCTCTCTAATCTTTTACATTTGTAAGCACATTACATGAGCTTGAACAGTGAAAGCTGAGTATTTGTGTACAGTTTAGTCTTGTAGCCAGAAGTGAGTGTTTGTAGGGGGAGTTCAGAATGACTGTCTTTCTCCTTTATCATTCTGACTAGGGGTGTGCTGGAGGCTGGCTCCAACTGGCTTCTGAAAGTAATTATTAAATGTTCTGGGTGAGCATTTACTTCTCAGAGATCACCGTTGGTAACACGCAGGGCTTGATCTATTGTTTTGATGATTTCTAGACTTAAGAACGTGATGGAGAAAATGTTAATGAACATTAAACTTAAAAGTATATCATGCTACATTCCCCGCCCTCTCTCCCCAAGAATTGCTAAATATTTGCCAGCATACCAGTGATCCTAACCAGAGTTGAGGGAACTGTTCCAATAACACGATTATGTTCTATTTGTCTTCCTGCTGGAGGCACTCAATAGGAGTATATTAAATGCAGGCTAATGTCTCTGCTTAAGAAGATGAAAGGGTTTTACCAATCAATCCACAAGTATTTCTTAAGTACCTAATGTATGTAGGTTCTGCCCTTAAGTATAATTTTTTACACTCTTCAAGGTGGCCAGTGGATAGAGCTCTGGACCTGTAATCAGGAAGATTGGAGTTCAAATCCCATCTTAGATACTTACAAAGGCAAGCCACTTAATCCTCTATCTGCCTCAGTTTCTTCATCTGTAAAATTAGAATAATAATAGCACCAAGGTTGTTGTAAAATAAAATGAGATAACTTATGTAAAAGGTCTTTGTAAATGCCATTCTTCTTCTTCTTATTATTATATTAAGAGCTTCTAGACAGAATAAAAACAATCCAAGAAGGAAGACAGAAAAAAAATTCCCAGAAGTCATAATTAGGATCAAAAGTTAACTGAATGAAAAAAAAAGACAGAAGTTTGAGAAAGAGAAGAAACTAAGCTACTAGAACTCCAGAAGAGTCATGAAATTCTTATCCTAGATGGCGGATCTGGACCTTCTAAATAAGAAGCTGATCAATACATTCTGTTCATTTTCAGAACTGTCCTTAATGATAGTATAATTATAGAGTTACATAGGACATACTGAAGTTTTAGTTCCAGTGTGCCTTGTCTCCTTTTCTCATTACTCCTTTCTTTCTCTGCTTGTTTATGGTTACCTGAAGTTCCTTTGGTGGAGAGGTAGACTTTTTCCTTTTGTGTCTAGACATAAAGAGCTTAAAATGAAAATTCCTGGCAAGGTCAGACATTAACTCATGCTAATAAAACTTTAACAACCCAATCTGACCATCTAGCAAAAATACTATCAGGAAAGTCCTTCCTCTCTTCCATTCCCAAATCCTTGGCTGCTTCGTGCTTCCTTTATTCCTTTACTAATCCCTAATTTGAGATTACCCACACTGCCCTCCTCATCTGCTTTCTCTCCTCCTTCTCCAAAGCAATCAAATGGTGGTGCTATCTGGATCCATTACAAATCTGTGGTCATTATCCTCAGCTAGGACCTCACTGCTGCATGGCAGTCCTTTCATTCACTTCTACCATGCCTTGTAGCAGCTGTTCTAATTTCCCAGTTTTGTTGGACATGGGGCAGAAAGTGGGGAGAGAATTAATGAGTTTCTAGGCCTGTGAGATTGAAGGCCCACCACCAAAAGAAAGGAGAAAGGCTACAGAAATAGGAGACTGGGGACATGGAAGAAAAACATTTATCACCTACATAGTTTTGCCCAGAGATCATCCTATTTGCCTTCTACCTTGTGTGAACAAACAGAATATCTGTACAGAGTTTTTTGTTTGTCTTTCCTCCTTCCAGGATTCAGCAGTTTAGTAAGAGGCTGGGTCTTTTTCTGTACCTCTAAATCTTCCCCAGCTCTCACCCTCTTGCCCACTGAAGTCTATTGTGTAGATATCTGGCTGACTCGTGCTCTAATGGTAAATGAGCTAGAACAGATTTGGTCCGACTGGCAGGGATTCAAAGAACATATGCTTTCCCCAGACCTTTGACTCCACTGATGAGAGACTGACTGCTTAAATCCAAGTGGGATCCAGGTAAACAAGAGAGGAAAAAGAGAAGTAAAGGCAAATGAAACCACTGTGAAGCAAATGTCAAGCACAGATCAAAGAGGCACGGTGGGTGATGCTGGCAAGGGTGATGTTGCTTTCCTTCTTACCACTCATTCAGAATTTTTTACTATCTTTTAGGGAACAAATTAAATTTGGTCAGAGGAGAAAAGAGTAAATTATGGATTTTCCGAATGAGAGAAAGCAAAGCAAATGTAACCTCACCTGTAAAGGGATCCGTTTCTCAGTTTGGAAGGTCATGCAGGAATGAGGCAGCACTGTATGAGCAGAGAATCTTGCAACTGGATTCTGTAAGATGGACTAAAGCTCTGGCGAGGCCACTTACTGGTTGTGGGACCCTGGTGATCACTTAACCTCTGGGCCTCAAGTTCCCCTCTTTTAAAGACCTCAGTACTTAGAGATAGCTGATGTTACAATGGATAGATGTCTGGGTATATAGTCAGGAAGACTCGAGTTCAAATGTGGCCTCAGACACTGACTAACTGTATGACCCTGGACAAGTCATTTAGCCTGTTTGTTTCAGTTCCCTCAACTATAAAATGGGGATAAAAATAGCACCAGCTTTGTTAGGTTCTTGTGAGAATCAAATGAGATGATATTTGTAAAGTTCCTAGCATAGGACATGGCACATAGTAGGTGCTTAACAAAAGTTTAGTCTGTTCCCCTTTCCTCCTTCTTACCTTCTCAATACTTTCCCCAACTTTCATTCTATCATACCACTGTCTCTTGGATTTTTTCTATTTGTCTGACTGCTTTGGTTTTCTCCACTGTTTCATCTTCCCTCTCCTGTCTTCTACATGCAATCGTCTTCTCTATATACTCTTATTTATATACTCTTTCTTGGTAATTTCATCTACTTTGATGAGTTAATGATCGTTTTCAAGTAGATGATTCCCAGATCCATTGCTGTTATTCTTGTTCAGTTGTTTTTCAGTTGTGTCCAACTCTCTAGCTCCAATTTTTCCCCTATGGTCAAGAGTTAGCACTCTCTCTTTAAAACACTTATTGATACATTTCATCCGGGCACTATTTCTAATATACTTCTCCATTTATATTGACATCCATGCTTCTCCAGGGTCCTCAAAACTGTTTGCCTGGATTATTTAATATAATACCTTCTTATCTTACCTTAGCTCCAGTCTTTCGTTGTTAAACAACAGTTTATACCATTGCCAATGTAATCTTCCTAATGTACCACTGTTACCATGTCACATCCTATTCAAAAATGGCCAGTGAAATATATAATCTATATCTGATTGCTTTCTGTCTCAGGGAGGGGGTTAGGGAAAGAGAGAATTTAGAACTCAAAACTTTAAATAAAAATGTTAAAGAAAAAAATTTCTAAATTTAAAAAAGTGGCCAGTGCATCTTTTTTTTTTTTTAACCTAAAGGACAAAGTACAATCTCCCTGATTCAGCATCTAAGCCCTTGTGCAACTTGATTCCAACATACCTTTGCAGTCTGACTTCATTTTACTCACCTTCACGAATGCTAATTCATTCAAGCTAAGCATTGTTCTTATCATCCTTGTGTATGTTAATTCACACTGGGAATCATGCTCTCCATATCTTCTTCTATTGAAATAACTTTTCCCTGACCCAGTTCAGGTGCTATTTCTGGGAAGCCTTCTTTGGTTCCCTAAAATGAAAGTGATCTCTCCCCTCCTCAAATTTCTCATAGCACTTTGAGGGGACTGGTCCTTAGAGCATTTTACTGTCTGCTTTGTATCATTCTTATTTATGTGATAGGATCATACAATCATAAAATTTAGAGCTGGAAAGGACCTTAGGGAACATCTAGTCCAAGATGGCAGCTAGGTGGTACAGTTGATAGAGCTCTGGGACTGGAATTAGGAAGATGAGTTCAAATCTGGCCTCAGACAGATCTCTGACTTTGGGCAAGTCACTTAACCTTGTTTGCCTCAGTTTCCTCATCTGTAAAATGAGCTGGTGAAGGAAATGGCAAACTACTCCAGGATCTCTGTCAAGTAAACACCAAAAAGGAATCATAAACATGACTGAAAGGATTAAAACATAACATTCTGTGTCTCAGATTTTATAAATGTCTTTTATATTTTCTCCTATTTTTTCATTCTTTTGAATTTGTTAGATTCTTGATATCTCACAGAGTCATTAGTTTCTATTTGCCCAATTCTAACTTTTAAGGAATTGTTTTCCTCCATTAGTATTTGTAGTTTCTTTTCTATTTGACCAATTGTACTTTTTAGAGAACTGTTTTCTTGAGTGGATTTTTGTATCTCCTTTTCCATTTGGCCAATTATGCTTTTTAAGGAGTTGTTTTCTTTTTTTCAAATTGTTAAATCTTTTTTTCGTAATTCTCTTGCATCACTCTCATTTCTTTTCTTCAACTTCTCTTATACAATTTTTAAGCTCCTTTTTGAACTCTTCCAAGAGTTCTTTCTGGGTTTGAGGCCACTGCCCTTTTTCCTTTGGTGATTTGCCCATAGCTGTTTTGACACTCTTGCCCTCTTCTGAGTTTACCTCTTGATTTTCCCTGTCACCAATAACTTTCTGTGGTCAGATTCTTTTTTTTGTTGTTTTTTGCTCATCTTTTTTTTTTGTCTTTTTCCTTTCATTGAAATTTGAGCTCTTTTCCCCAGGGTAGAAGGGGACTTTCTCAGGTTTCTTGTACCAGGGGCTGCAGGTCCTGGCTATTTACCTGGTGCTGCACTGACCTTTCCCTGAGGCTCAGAGGGGACCCTTATATCTGGTGCTGCACTAAATGGTGGGGTGAGGAGTGACTGGGGTTGCTGGAGACTGCAGGTATCTGGCAGCTTCACTGGTGCTGAGCTGGGCTCCTAGTGCTGGTGTCTTGGTGTGTGCTGAGGCTAGTGGGTTATTTCTGCACTTCTGCAGAGATACACTGAAGCATGTGAGTTCTCAGTTCTGAGCTCAGAATTCAGAGTCTGCCTGTTCCCTGGTTATGTTGAGGCATCTAGGGGTCTGGTGGTGCTGTTTGCCTGCTGCACCACACTGGGGCTCAGGATCTATCATTCATTTGCTGAGGTGGGGTTTGTTGCTAACTTGCTGGGACACTTCCTGTCCTGGACTGTGCTCCCCTTTTGTGTTTGTCTTTCATTTTTGAAGAAGACTATGACATCAGAAAAATGATGACATGACTTGCATTTGACTTTATTTTGAGTGAGTGATGGAGGACTGTATACAGTTGCCAACCTCACTTTCTCCTCCTGAGCCACCTGGATCTGGTGACCAGATATTCATCAGGATGACTGGAGATGGCCCAGGATTCCACTCTCCTTTTACTTGAATGAGAAAGACCTTTCCTGACAATCTTCCAAATTTCTTGGGCTCCAAGATTGTTGAACCCTGTCTTTTTGCTGATTCTGCTGTTCTAGGATTTGTTTTGGGTGCTATTTTATGATTGTTTGGAGGATGGGAGAGTTATGGCAATTTATTGCTTACTCTGCCATTTTGGCTTCCAGAAGTCCCTTGGCCCCTTTATTTTGAAGGAATGGATAATTGTTGAAAAAAATTATTAACCCCCCCACCCAGAATTTAGCCAGTCAGTTTGTTGACACAGTGATTAGCTACAAGGGAAGGTCATAGCTCTTGCCAATTCTAATTTTAAATCCAAGTATGTGTTATGGAAAATTGATAAAATTTATACTCTGTTTGCCTGAATAACTGCACAAGCATCCACACACTCACACACACAGACACACACACAGATACACATGCCCAACTGTAGGTTCCTGGCAAGAGGCAATTGAACAATCCTTTCCTAGACACCTTAAGCATAGGATCCTAGACTCAGAGCTAAAAGAATTCTCAGAAGTCATCTAGTTCAGCCTGTCCATTCTATATATAAGGAAATGAAGGCCTGAATAAGTGCACATAGAGAGCATGCAGAAGATTTGGGATTCAAACCCAGGTTTGTTGTTTTAAAAAAATCTAACAGGCTAGCACTCTTTGGGGAATAACTAAGCAAATCACAGCAAATGAATGTAATCAATTATTACTGTACCCTAAGAACTGATGAATCTGAAGTTTACAGAGAAGTATGGGAAGACATAAGAACTGACACAAAATGAAGTAAGAGAACAAATAGCATAGTGACAACAACAAAGGACAACAAAAATAAAAGGAAACCAAATGCTAAGTAATTCAAACGATCAAGTTTGGTTCCAAAGGAGAGAAGAGAAAATGTACGCTTCTTCTTTTTTGCATGGGTGAGGTACTAAATGTGAGAAAAATTGCATCTACTGTGAGATTCAGTTGATGTGTTAGTTTGCTGAACTGCCTTTTCTCTCCTCTCCTTTCTTCTTCTCTCCCCTCTCTCCATGATAAGAGATAGCTTACTGGGTAAGTGAAGAGGAAGACTATATTTTGAAATAAAGTTTTTATAAAAATGAAATACATTAGTATAATTTTTAATAGAAAAAAATTAAATAACTTCCATAGATCCTTTGCATTTTCTCCATTTGCTTAACCTTGAGACCTCCTATTCAAATTATACTACATTTCCTCTGCTGGATATTTGTTGATATTAATCACTCCTCTTTTCTTTCACATACCACCCCCTCTCCCCCACCCCAATAATGGATCTCAAATGAGCAATTATAAACTGCCACATATTTATATATTTAGGATACATATATGGTTAAAAAGAGAAATCCATATGAAAATTCCCAGAAACAAATTCCACAGCAATTTCAGGGACTGATTATATTTAAGTTGAAATGTGTCATCTGTTTTCACATTTTTCTCTGAGATCAAAATCCATTAGTTCCTGTTCTGGAGCTGTCAAGTGCCCTGTTTCATTTGTGAAAACCAAGTCATTTTGGATATGTGGATAGCTCCCTTTCCAGTACTCCCATGAGCCTAGAAAAACACAAGACTTTTCATTTTATTTTCCCCTTAGCTTCAGTTGAAATCTTATTCCAGGTTAGTCCTGTACCTCTCTACTGAACAGAACGCTCTGGGCAAGTATGGAGAGAGGGTGGGGAATGGAGAAGGGAATCAGAGACCTGCATCCCATTTTTCTCTGTTCTTTGCTGTTGGGTATGGGCTGGATAAGAAATTAGAGAGGGATTTTGCTCTGTTGGCTTCTTTAGGCCTAATGACTACCTTGTTCATGTAAGCCAGGAAAATGCAAGGAGCCCCACTCTCTTTAACTACTTACATAATGGGAAAAAAGTGGAAGAGTCATAGAAAACCATGACAGATATGTGCTGCGTGAATGTGTTTTATTGAGAAATTTGGTTGGAATTTGACTCTCACACTTATTAATTTCTCTGAGCTTTGGTTTCCTCACTGGTAAAATGGATATGATAATGCTACTTTCTTTTCCTATCTCGCAGGAATGTTAGAGGAAACCTTAAGGTGCTATCTAAGTGCGGGCTATTATTATTAATAATAAAAGCAATAATATGGTGGGCACATGGTATAATCTTATGTTACTGGTGAGATTTGCTTCGAGAAAGTTTTGTGTAGTAACTCAGCAGCCTCTGGGTTCATGTGTTTGTAGTATAATTTGTAGCCATTCATTAAGTGTTTGATTAAATGTCAGAGTCATGAGGGTTAAGTATTAGGAAATAGTTTTCATAATGGAAAAACTGGCAAGATTTCTTTATAATCAGCAAAGCAGAGGTGGGGGTTGAGCACTGCCACCATTGCAAGTAGTTTTGAATTTACGACCTGTGCTAAATTATGTTGGCTGCTAGCTAGTCAGATACGGGAAGTGATAAAAATAAGTCACAGGAGATGTAATAGTTTGTCTTTTTTTCATTTGACAACCACAGGAAGTGGCCATTAGCTGAGCCATAGAAGGAGAAAGCTTCTGATTGCTGAGCTACATGCTCTGTTTCCTTAATAATTAGAAAAGCCCAACAAAGATAGGTGAGATTTTGGAGAGCTAATGGTTTGCCCTTCCATGATGGCACGAGACATTGGCAGGTTATTTTAATGAAGTCCTATCAATTTCCATTCCAAACTGGGAAAACCATGGTCACCCAAGGCCAGGGTCTTTGTGAAAAGGCTTTGGGGAAGGAGAAATGGGCAACTGGAAGATATCATGCAGATTACCTGTGAAGCATTTTCCATGTGCTTTCCTAGAATAGACACTCTGATAATTCAGCGCAGGATGAACATATAAACAGGAAAAGATGCCAATACTTCTTTCCAGTCTCTTTCTTCAAGCCTCAGTTCAGGTATTACTTCCTTGGGAAAGCATTCTCTGATCCCCAAAGCTGGGAGTTCTCCCTTTCCTCAAATTACAGGTGGGGACTGTCTTGGTATTTCTAGCAACCAGCAAAGTCACTGGTACATAAGGAGTCCCTTAATGAATGTTTGCTGATTTGAAAATGGAGCAGAGAGAAGATGGTAGTGGAGTAACAGCACACACTTTCTAGAGTGCTGCCCACCAAGCCCAGCCAAATACCTATAAAAAATGGCTCTAAACAATTTCTGGAGCTGCAGAACCCACAGAATGATGGAGTGAGGCAAATCTCCAGCCCAAGATAGCCTGGAAGGTCATTGGAAAGTGTCTATTGCACCATGCAGGGAGCAGGGTGTGGTCTAGCATGGGCTGTGGCACAGACAGGACCTGAGCAGGCCTTGGGGGGACTGAATCTCTCATACCTGTGGTATTTTCCAGACTTCAGGACCCCAAAACACTGACGACAAATTGGAAGGTCAGTGGAAACAGCCTATTGGACCCGTGCAGGAGAGTGGAGTGGTCTGGTCCCAGCCCCAGGGTGGTGAAGGAGGAAGGGGGTACAGGAACCCACAGCAGCAGCAGGGGCAGCTACATTCAGTTTCTGGAGCTCTAGGCCCACAGATTGCGGGGTAATCGAGCAGCTGATAGTACACACCCCACCCCCACTGGAAGAGAGATCTACCTTGACAAAGAGCTCAAAAGTCAAGTAAATGGCTGGGGAAATGAGCGAAAACCAAAAAAAAGAATCAGACTATAGAATCTTACTTTGGTGACAAGGAAGACCAAAGCATGCAAACAGAAGAAAACCAAGTCAAACTCCTCCATCCAAAGCCTCCAAGAAAACTATGAATTGGTCTCAGGCCATGGAAGAGTTCAAAAAGGATTTTGAAAATCAAGTAAGAGAAGTGGAGCAAAAATTGGGAAGAAAAATGAGAGTGATGCAAGAAGATTATGAAAAATGAGTTGACTGCTTGCTAAAGGAGACCCAAAAAAATAACATTGTAAAAAATACACTAACCCAAATGACAAAAGAGATCCAAAAAACGAATTAGGAGAAGAATGCCCTAAAAAGCAGAAATGGCCAAACGGAAAAGGAGGGCCAACAAAGGGCCAAGGCCTTTTCTCACTGAAGAAAATAATTCCTTAAAGATTAGAATGGAGCAGATAGATGCTAATGACTTTATGAAAACTGAAGAAATTATAAAACAAAACCAAAAGAAAGAAAAAAATAGCTAATAATGTGAAATATCTCATTGGAAAACCAACTGACCTGGAAAATAGATCCAAGAGAGAAAATTTAAAAATTACCATGAAAGCCATGATCAAAAAAAAGAGCTTAGACATCATCTTTCAAGAAATTATCAAGGAAAGTTGCCCTGATATTCTAGAACTAGAGGGTAAAATAAATATTGAAAGAATCCACTAATCGCCTCCTGAAAGAGATCACCAAAGGAAAACTCCTAGGAGTATTGTAGCCAAATTCCAGAGCTCCCAGGTCAAGGAGAAAATATTGTAAGCAGCCAGAAAGAAACAATTCAAGTATTGTGGAAATTCAACCAGGATAACACAAGATCTGTCAGCTTCTTCATTAAGGGATCACAGGGCTTGGAATATGATATTCCAGAAGTCAAAGGAACTAGGATTAAAACCAAGAATCACCTACCCAGCAAAACTGAATATAATACTTCCAGGGAAAAAAATGGTCATTCAATGAAATAGAGGACTTTCAAGCATTCTTGATGAAAAGACCAGAACTGAATAGAAAATTAGATTTTCAAACACAAGAATCAAGAGAAGCATGGAAAGGTAAAGAGGAAGGAGAAATCATAAGGTACTTACTAAAGTTGAATTGTTTACATTTCCACATGGAAAGATAATATATGTAACTCTTGAGACTTTTCTCAGTACTAGGGTAGTTGGAGGGATTATATACATATAGACAGAGGGCACAGGTTAGTTGAATAGGAAGGGATTATATTATATCTGAAAAAATAAAATTAAGGGGTGAGAGAGGAATGTATTGGGAGGGGAAAGGGAGAAACAGAATGGGGCAAATTATCTCTCACATAAAAGAGGCAAGAAAAAGCTTTTTCAATGGAAGGGAAGAGAGGGGAGGTGAGAGGGAAAAAGTGAATCTTACTCTCATCACATTTGGCTTAAGGAGGTAATAGCATGCACACTCAATTTGCTATGAAACTCTATCTTACTCTACAGGAAAGTAGGGGAGAATGGGATAAGAGGGGTGGGGGGATGATAGAAGGGAGGGCAAATGAGAGGAAGGGGTAATTAGAAGTAAATGCTTTTGAGGAGGGATAGGGTCAAAAGAGAGGATAGAATAGAGGGCAGGATAAGATGGAGGGAAATATAGTTAGTCTTCCACAACATGACTTTTACAGAAGTCTTTTGCATAACTACACATGTATAACATATATCAATATGTTTGCCTTCTCAGTGGGGATGGGTGGGGAAGGGAGAGAAGTTGGAACTCAAAGTTTTAAAAACGAATGTTAAAAATTGTTTTTACATGCAATTGGGAAATAAGATATACAGGCAATGGGGTATAGAAATCTATCTTGTTCTCCAAGAAAATAGAGGGGATTGGGATAAGAGAAGGGAGGGGTGTAATAGAAGGGAAGGAAGATTGGGGGAAGGGGTAATCAGAATGCACACTGTCTTGGGATGGATGGAGGGGAGAGTTGGGGAGAAAATTTGGAACTCAAAATTTTATGGAAATGCATATTGAAAACTAAAAATAAATAAATAAATTTGAATTTAAAAAAAGAGAAAATGGAGCAGAGAATTGAGACAGATCTCTGTGATTGGAGCAAGAAGGGAGGAAGACTTTCTTCTCTCAACCTATCTATACTTTGTGAAGTCTGTCTTTGTGAGGAAGAAGCCTTCTTGAATCCTCTTGGTCCTCTCAGGCTATCGACAGAGACACATTAGGGACCTTCTTCTTAACTACTAAGTGTTTTCCTTTTAGAAGGAAATGATTTTTCCCAACTTAAATGGTGTTAGGCTGTGGCCTGTGCTTTTGGCTGGGAGATCTTCAGTGAAAGCAGATGGTCACAATGGTATTAAAAACTAAAGACGGCAGTAAAGCTTTTAATTGAAAACAATTGGACCCTGCTGGATGGTAATTACCTTGGCTGCTTGCAAAGAATATCTCAGAGCTCACACTATGAAAAAGGGCTGGAAATGAGTTACTGAGATCTGCTTGATCTGCATCAAATAAGCAAGAAACTCCCTAAACTCCTTTCTCTGGGGGTTTCTACAGGAAAAGAACCTTTTTGCCTTGATAGAATTGCCAAGAGAAATCCAGGAGGGAAAGAGCTAAAAAAAAATCAAAGCTTAGGGTCATGAAATGACGAAGTTTGTTTGAATCGAATGAAAATTTGCATGTCCTCTCTGAGAAAAAAAATACCAAGATGTTCTGTTCTTTTTTCTTTCTTTCTTTTTGGTTCCTTTCTTTTTCCATTTAATGATGACATTAATGGAAACATGGCTCATTTAGATGATTTTCTATAATATTTTTGCTCTTTGGACTGTTAGACCTGACAATTTGAGCCATTAAGGCCCCTCTGAGGCAGTGTGTGGTTAATAATCCCTTTACCTTAAAATTTTCCACCCCTAAAAGCTACCTGAAGCCCACAAAGCATTTGACTGCAGTCACTAAATATTCAGGGGCCAAGGTATAATAATACTCTGAAGGATCAAACACCAGGAATGAGACATATGGGCTACTGCTGGTTAGGGACACTTCTTTGGAATTGCGTAGGGCTGGGAAAAGACCTCCAGAGGTCATCTAGGATAGTGATTTCTAAATTCTTTTGATTTTGTATTCTTGCTCATATGTCATTTTTTGAGTGGGTACCTCCAATACATACAATTATTGGTAAATTAATTTAATATAATTTCCCAATATACTAAATATCATTTATTACATATTTACAAATTAGTTTACTATAAATTTTTATATACAATTTACTAAAATTATGTACAATATGCAACTTTCATTAAAAAAAAAGAATTTATTTTCCTGTTTAGAATTTATTTTATTTTCAATTTGTGGAATAAAACAAGCATTTCATAACATAACATAATAAAAAAGATAAAAAACACATAAAATAGATTTTCAAAAAGAATAAGATGAAGGCAGAAAGTTTGGTCCTAGAATCTATACAGAGCTGCTGGAGTTTTGAGAAAGGGAGTAAGATGATCAGATCTGTCCTTTATGAAACATCACTTTGGAAATTGCACAGAGAATGGATTGGAGAGGGAGAGACAGGGAGGTCAATAAGAAGGTTCTTGCAATATCCACCAAAAAGTGATGAGATACTGAACCAGAGAGTGGAGAGAAGAGGATAGTTATGGGAGTTGTGGAAGTAAAAAAACAAGATTTGGCAAGTAATGGGATATGTGGAGTGAGGGAGAGTGCAAAATTGGAGATGGCATTGGGTTTATGAACCTGGGTGATTAGAAGGATGGTAGTGCCCTCAAGGGTCATAGGGGAATTTGGAAGAGGAGTTGGTTTTGAGGGAGAACTAATGTGATGAGATTATAATCTGTTACAACTCATCTATGGCTGCTCATCAGAGCAAGCACAATTTGTTCTCTCCCACCTAAAGCTAAAAGGGGGAAGATAGTACTCCAGAGTACACAGCCCAGTCTGTCATCTGAGGGGTATTTATTTGGTGTAGCCATAAGCTGATTTTGAGGGGAAAGGAGAACAGGGATATGTATGCTTGGGGAGGGATTTTTCCAATAATGTTTGCTAGCTGCTGCTTTGGGTACCAAGAAGAGGTTAATTTATACTTCCTCTGAGCAGTCAGTACTTAGCGGGGCTGTTGTTAGCTTACACACTGGAGGGAAGGGGTAGAATGGGGGAGTATTGGGGCATAAGGATAGGAATAGTTATATTAGAGAGAAGACTCATGATCATGTTGATTCAACATCATGTTGAGAAGGCAACCCACCTTTCTGCCCTCTAGATGGTTGCTCATGGGATCAGAACATGGTTACCATTTAGAAGACAGTTGATCTAATCCTTTCTATGCCATCTGGATCAGTTAAACACTCTGCCTTCAAGAGTACCTCTTCTGTGCAAGAGATTGACAGGGTTAGATCTTATGGGGGATAACAAAGAAAGTTTATGACCTTAAGCAGCACCCTGTTGGTAAATATGACATTCTGACAGATGCTGGAATAACCCATCCCAAACAAATAGTAACTACTTTCTCAATGGCTGGCACTGATTGATGAGCAGGAGCTCAAATGCTAAAAGGAGACAAGACAAATAATTGAAACTCATGCATACATTGGTTCCAGTTCAACAGAATGTCAAGGCTCAGGCTGACCATTTACCAATGTCCTTGGGCTGATTCTGTCTCTATTTGAGGTTCTGAGGCATGTACAAACAATAAATTAGAATTTTTTTTTTCATCTGGCTAGGCAGCTGTGATGACCTTGAAAGAGGACTGGATGGATACTGGTTTTGTTATTTTCTAGCTATGGGATCTAGGACAAGTCACTTTAGTGTCTCTGAGCTTCAATTTTCTTGCCTGTAAAATGGATTTGAAAAACAATGTGGTATTGTGAGAATAATCAGCCTCCAAGTCAGGAGGACCTAGTTTCAAGCCCCCTCTCTGACCTATATTGGCTGTTTGACTTGGAGCAAATTTTTAAACTTCATAGTATCCCAGGCAAGTTTCTGAGATTGTAAGTCACAGAAAAGATGTCAATTTGATTTGACAGAGGCAGGTTCTCAGAGGCAACTACATAGACCAGTGAAATCATGGGTTTATTAAAAAATGGGGATGATAATAAATGTACTACCTGCCCAAGAGGTTTTATGAGGATCAAATGGAACAATATATTTTAAAGTGCTTCGTAAACCATAAAACATGACTGCAGGTCATAGCCTTAGATCTGGAAAGGACCTTAGAGAGAGGTCATCTAGTTCAACCTCCTTATGTTTCAGATGAAGTAATTGAGAGGTTATGTAACTTGCCCAAGGTCGCAAAGCAGGTACCTGGAAGAGCCAGGATTCAAAACAAGGTCTTCTGACTCCATACCCAGAGCTTTTTCTTTCCACTGCTCACAAATGATGTATGAGAACTCTTGGTTGGGAATGGTCGCTGGCAGGAGAACTAAGAAATTCAGAGAAATATTATACTTTTCTTCTACTGTTCCAGTAGCTGATCGGTAGTTTAGGAATCAGCTATTCAATTAAGACATTCCAACCATCAATCATAGATCTAGAGTGGTAAGGAATCTCAAAGCCAATCTAATTCAATCTCTCTCTTTCTTCCCATTTTGAGGGAGGTGGAAACTGAGGCTGGGACTCCAGTCATATTCATCTCTGATATTAATTTTGATTTGCATCTATGTTTTTTCTCTAAATGTATGTTATGGTTTGTGTATTAATTTAATACTTTAATTCTTATTTAGTAGGGAACCATGGAGGGGAGAGATAAGGGCAGTGTGTGCCAGGCAAACCAACTAAAAACTACCATCTCAAATCACCATCACTACCTCGATCACCATCTTGACTTAGACAAGAACCCAGGATCCTGATCCTAAGGGTTTTGGGAATAGCAGTGCCTGCCAAACTGCTGGACCTCTTCCAGTCCAGCCCCCATAGCCATCATTGAAATGGTCTACCTTCCTCATAATCACCTGCATCAACTGTAACCAACTGCCACCAACAGGGAGATAAGCACAAGAGTTCTGGGCATGGTACCACCAGTCCTGCTTCTAGACCAGCCCCTACAGCCATCATGCAAGGAAGCAACTCCTGTGGAGAAGGGTCCATCCATCTATACCAATGGTCACCCCCACAGCAGGCAAGGCAGCCTAGCTGAAGCAGTAGGGCACCCTGGGGAAAAGATAGGAAGTAACATGCACTGAGCAAGTCAAACCACCACCATCTTGACCGCTACCTCCCCTTAAATCCCGATGGAGATAGCCTAGATCCAAGAGCTTTGGGAAGAGCCATACTTCTATCCTGGTGCCCCCAGATGTCATCTTGGGAAGTGATTCCTATGAAGATGCAGCCTGGCTATAGTTCTTCATGGTGCTGGTGCTTCACAGCTATGAAGACCCAGAAAAGAAAGTACTTGCCATTAAAGTCTTTGACATTGTCAAATAGTTCAACATTAGAAACTGGTATCTTATAAATGGAAATGCCATTAAGAAAGAAGCATTAACACCTGCTTTGCTACTGTACACCAGAGACATTGACATAAATATATGCATATGAATGGTAAAATCATTTATTAAGAACTTAATATATATAAGTCAAACCACCACCTTGACCACCATTTCCCCTTTCCATCTGGCTTGCAGATGGAAGTCAGGCCTTTCCATCTGACTTATAGAAAAACCTTTGCATTTGTATTGTCTCTCCCATTGGAGTGTGAGTTCTTTGGAAGCAGGACCTATCTCACTTTTCTGTTTGTGTTCCCAGCACTTAGCAGTGTTTGCCCAGATTCAGTGCTTAAGAAATGCTTTCTTCATTCATTTGTACATCTGTATAAATATCCATGTTTATCTACATTCATTCACTCATTCCTATGATCAGCAAACATCTATTGAGCACATGCTGTTTTCAGTGTCCTGCTTTAGGTTCTATGAAAGCTCCTTATGGAAATTCACACTAAAGAGTCTCTCTTGGGCTCTTGGCTCCAAGAGGACAAGAACACGATCTATGTTGTTGTCTTTGTGAAATGTAGACTTGGCTTTTAGAAAGTGCTCTGGGTAATTAGGTGTTGAATACAAGTTTTTATGTTGTTAATAATGGTTTTAAAAAAAGGCATAATGCCTCTTTTATGAAATTTTCGGTTGAGCAAAAGACTATTGATTGTAGAGACTGTTCTTCACACAATTGCAAAATTCGTTTTACAGTCAGGAGTGTTAAAAAGACAGTTCTTTATTGTGGCAAAGCTACTCTGGGCCAAACCTACCTTAAAATCACTCCAGCAAGCAGCTAGGCAAACCTCAAATGATCACAAAACGCTGCAGGAAATGAATAACAACGATTCTTGGCATGGAAAACAAAGAGCATTTAGACTTTTCCTTTAGAAGCCTGTGGACATATTTGCTTACCTGTTAAGAGTACAGGGTTAGAGTCAGAAGAGAGTTGGGACAGAAGGACCCTCTTGCTTTCAAGGGCTTTCAGAATCACTAACTGCAGAAACTTTAGGGAAAGAGAGGAAAGGAATCATAGCTGTGTGAAGGACCTTAGAACACATCTAAGCTAGCCCTGTTTTATAGAAAGAGAAAGGTAGGCCTAGAGAGGTTACCCAAGACCACACAGTGAGTCCAGCGGCAGATGCAGAGGCCTAACCCCAGGCTTTCTGAGTCCAGTGTTCACATTCCCTTGAACATTAATTGTCAGTGTTTTATCTCCCCAGAGGGATGAACTTTTCTTAGTTTTATGAGAGTGGAAGTATTGACAAAGAAGAATAACACAGAATCTGAGAATTTCAGACAAAGGAGGCATCTCAGAGAACAGTCAGGCCAATTCATCGCTAGCACAGTAATTCCCCTCCATAATATCTCTCTCTTGGAGACCTCCACAGAGGGCAAGCTCCCTAAGTTCCATGACAAGCCATTTCACTTTTGGATAGTTCTAACGGTTGATGAGATGGTTAGCTCTATCAAGCTGAAGATTCTGTAAATGGGAATAGGTTAGCAACAACATGGAGACATGAGCTTGGTATGACCTGATACCCAGCTGGTACCAAGGAAAGACCTTGGCCTTTGAACTGAGGCTTAGGATAATGGGATCCTGGGTTTAGAGCTCAAAGGGACTTTAAAGGGCATAGAGTCTTACCTCTTCAATATAAAATAAGAAAAACTGAGGTCCATAGAAGTTAAATGAATTGTGCCCAAGGTCACACAGGTAGTAGGCATCTGAACCCAGGTTCTCAGTCTCCAGAGTCAACTTACTCTGTCCCATACCATGCTGCCTCCCATCCATAGAGCACTTCCGTTTTGGTGACAAATGTCAGAACGTAAGCCTATAAATAGCTTATCATGACTGGACCTTACATGAAGAATATAATGAGAAAGCAGCAAGTTGCCTTAACCAACTCATTATTTTTAGTGCGGAGTTAAAATAACTACTTGCCTTCAATATTATGTTATATAATTGCATGGTGTAATTGCTACTTGCAGTTCCATAGTAACTGTTCCATAGCACACTATTTTAAAGGTATTTTTAAGGTGTAATCCTTATTGATTTGGCATATACAAAGCAATAAACAGCTGTGTGATTGATTAGATACTGGAGTAAAGCTGAAAAATTTAATCTCTGGAGAGGTTTATTTGCATTACCGCATGTATTCATTGCCTCTGTGTTACACACTGCAATATTAAAAAGAGAGCTGCTTTTTTTAAAAGTATACTTTCCTGATATTAAAATCCTAAGTACTGAGTTATCTATTTCCTAGTATTTCTATTGTGTATTTGACGTCTGTGGTAGAATGCATAAGGCTATGTACAAAGAATTCATTGCTGTTTTTTCCTGGGACCCATGTGATCTTGTTCATTTTTCAGCTTTCTACTTTGAAAGTGTCCTAAGAAGCTTCTGACTAGATTTTCCAGGTTCTTATGACTTCTTATGCCCAGAGCCATAGCTGGCAATTCTAGTGCTTGGGGAAAGCATGGTTTGGAGAGGTGAACTCAGAGGAAGCTCTTGGATCTGGTAATGCAAAACCTCATGAGAGGAAAAATAAAATTCTGTGTGTATGTGCACATATGCAAAAAGGTCCCAGAACATCCTACTTCTGGGGAGACTGCCTCCTGAAGGGAGACAACTTGTATTGGGACGAGGAGCACAGAGTTCAATCCTTCTTCATCATGTGCAGTTGTGTCAAGTGAGAGTCTAATCTAGCCTGTAATGTGGAAGGGTAACCTAGGTCTTCCAGGCTTCCCATCTCCAGGAAGTGGGGCAGAGAGGTAGGAGATGGGATGTGCTGCAGAGGCTTTCTTCTTTAGTAGGGAGTGCAGTGGATAGAATGCCTGGCTTGGAATCAGGAAGACTCATTTTTATGAGTTCAAATCTGGCCTCAGATGTTTACTAGCTGTGTGTGTGATTCTAAGCAAATCACTTAACCTTGGTTGCTTCAGTTTCCTTATCTGCAAAATGAGCTGGAGAAGGAAATGGCAAATTGCTCCAGTATCTTTGCCAAGAAAACCCCAAATGGGATCACAAAGAGTCGCACATCACTGAAAGACGGCTGAATAACAGCAAAAACAAGAATTCTTGGTAGAGGCAGTGCCATCAGACCTTGGGAGAGGGAAGCAATTGCTCTGGGGCTGTTGAGGACAGTGGTTGCAGAGTAAGTCAGGGGCTGTGAGCCATCATATTATGGGTGTAGGGAGCAATGGCGAAGACTGGCAGAAGACCACTCAACATAAGAGTACCCTTGGATTGGAGGAAGAAGCATACTCCTGGAGGTCAGGGACCCTGAGGAAAGCCTTATTCACCTCACCCTTAGTTATAGCTCAATTTTCATATTCAAAAAATGCAGTGCTTTTGTTTGTTGCTTTCAAGAATGACATAGTCCAGGGTGCAGAAATATTTGCACCTTTTCCTGAAGTTGGGCACCCTTGATTGTGTTTCAAGCAAATAGTTTAACTTTTCAAAAAGTACCTTTTTTAAGTGTATATCCACTGAAGAAATGAATGAATACGAAAACATTAAGCATTTACCTTCTGCCAGGTATTGTGTTAGGTACCAGGGTTACCAACACAGATGTGAGATACTCCCCATCTTTAAGGGAGTCTAAATAGGGGGCAACAATATTTATAAGTGAGTGATGGCCAGGGAAGAGAATCTATGAGGACCCACAAGGATGGTGAGAGGGGCAATAGGACAGATGATTGACATGTCCTTTCCAGAAGCAGTAGTTTTGTTGAACTGATTATAGTTCTCTGAACAAGAAGAGGAGCAGAGGGGAAGGGGCAAGGGAAGAGGGTAACATAGAAGTCATCAGAGTGGAAAATTACTGGAGTAGAGAAGTAGTGTGGTGGTTTTGGAGGCCATTGGATATAGTGGCCTCTCAAAAATAAGAACAACTTTTGGATATTTGTTTCTTTTATATATTCCCTCCTCACCCCTTTTCCACTTCCATTATACTAGTTAGTGACCCATAGTGCAAGGAGCCTGGGCTTATTGATTTAGACATGGAAGGGACCCCCCAAACTGACCAGTTGAACCCCCTCATTTTATAGATGATAACAGTGTGGGGTACAGGGAAGTAGTCCATGGTCACATGGTTGGTGAGCATTAGAACCGGCATTTGAATCCATGACTCCAGAGCCAGGACTGTTGGTATGGTATGAATCTGAGCCTGAGCCTCCTAGTAGAGGCCTCTGAAGTGAATTTTTTGAATATGGGAATTGAGGGACTGGTGAGGTTGGAGATGGTATGAACTGGGTGTCTAAAGTCCTTGCTTTTTGGTCTCAGCTCTGCAACTAATGTGAGCATGAGACAGTTACTTCACCTAGGATTATAGGATCATAGAATTAGAGCTGGGAGGGACCTTAGAGGTCAAGCCCAACACTCTCATTTTACAGATGATGAGAGTGATGCCGAGAGGAGAAATGATGTACCTCTGATCACACAGCTAATAAGTGCCAGAGCAGGGATCTGAACCCAGGTCAGCCTGACTCCAAATCCAACACTCAATGGACTAAATCATGTTATCTTTGGACCTTAGTTTCCTTATCTTTTGAAATGAAAGAATTATATTAAATGACCCTTAAAGATCCCTTGAAGTTTGAAATCTAAGTTCTTATATCAGTGTGCTTATCCTTTGAAAGTGCATGAACACCCTGAGAACATGAATACAGCAATTATCATTTAGTGAACCATTTTCCTTGCTGTGCCAATGTGTCCAGTACTTCCTGATAGTGAAATTATATGGCACTTTAAGGTTTTCAAAGTGCTTTGCAAATATTAATTCATTTGATTCTCACAACAACCCTGGGATGTAGGTACAATTGTTATTCTTGCTTTATTGCTGGGGAAACTGAGGCAAAAATAGTTTGGTTTTTTTTTTATTTGGTCAGAGTCATGAAGATAGTAAGCCTCTGAGGTTGAGTCTAAACTCAAGTCTTCCTGATTCCAAGTCTAGCATTATATAAGTGTTACCTAATTGCTTCCTCCCTATCCTCAGGATTTTTGCTGAAGAAAGTAGAAATAATGGGAATAATGGTGGGGACCTCAGGAAGAATGGCTATTTTACTGCAGGAAGTATGAGGAGATGATGGTGTGTCTCTTTGTCTCTTGGCAAGTTCCAAGGTGTAAAATCCTGATTTAGCCTATCACAGCAAAAGGCAATTTATCCAAGAACAATGGGGACCAGAAAGTAGCCATTACTCCTTGGTGAAGAGAATGCCTTCTCAGTAGAAGAATGCGGCCTGCTTCATATAAAACATTTGAGATAACTTTTCAGCTCCAATGTCAGACAAAGCTACAGTTTTCCAGAATGAGTCTGGTTAAGATAGGGAATTGAAGATGTGTACATTTATTGCCTTGAGCAGAGTCCAATTTAATTTAGCAAGCATTTATTTTTAGACAGCATTGTCATTAATTTTCATTGATGTCTTTTATTTTTATATTACCTTCATTTCTGATTATTCATCCCCTACCTGGAAAACTCTCATTTGTAACCAATAATTGAAAAGAGGAAAAGGAAACCAGTCCAGTAAAGACAATTGAAGCATCCATCAGTATAATCTGACAATATTTTGCCATGTTCTACACCAAAGATGTCAAATACCCCCCACAGGGAACAACCACTCTTCAGTGCCAAAGGCCCAAATTAAAATGTAGTTGGGAAATATTTAACAACATAACTAAAAATATACTAAAACATAATGTTAATATGTAGTTTTCTAAATCAGTGTGTGGTCTTCAGGGATCCCTATATAAGGCTTAGTGGTCCCTATTTCTGTTTGAAATTGAACCACTCTTCTATACCCTCAATTATACAAAATTATGTTTTCTTATCTCTTATGCATGACTGAATTGGATTATTGTAATTACGCAACATGACGTGTTTTTTGGTTTTATTTTTAAGTTATTGTAAACATTGTGTATCATGTTTTCCTAACTGGTTACTCTGCATCAGTTATTATGTCTTCCTGTATTTCTTTGAACTCTCTATGTTCATTTTTCACTATAACACATTAGTATTCCATGCCATTCAGATCCTATGATTTGTTCAGTCATTCCCCAATCAATTGGCATGTACTTTGTTTCCAGTTTTTTTTTCCTCCAGCAAACATTTATTAAGTGTCCATTTGGTGTTGTAGCTCAGAAAGCTGGCCTTCTTGTAGTTAGGAAGACCTATGTTCAAATCTTATCTCTGACACCTACTGACCATATGACCCTGGGCAAGTTACTTCTCAGCTACCCTCATTAAATCCTCTATAAGTAGTTGGTTGCCTATCTGCATTGGTAGAGGGAATTTCCCTGCAAGGAATTCCCTCCCTAGACTCAGGATAGCACAGGTACATATTTTTTAAAAATATAAAAGGAAAGGTGCTAGGAGTTGGGCTACAAAGATTTTACATATATACATGTTTATGTATATACATGTATATATATACACATATATGTATGTTTATATACATGCATATATATAATATATAATAAAATATAAGTAAAATATTACATTCTACTATGGGGACACAAAAGTGAACTGCTAACTGTGTTGTTCATTATGTCTCATTCTTCATCACATTATGAGGTTTTCTTAGCAAAGATACTGGACTAGTTTGCCATTTGCTTAAGACAAACAGGGTTAAGTGACTTGTGACTTGTCCAGGGTCACACAGCTAGTAAGTCTCTGAGATCATATTTGAACTCAGGTCTTCCTGACCCCAGCCCCAGTGCTCTATGCACTGAGCCACCTAGTTGTCAGCTGTGGACAGGTGTTAATTCAGGTAGGAAGAAAATTTAAACAACTAGGGAGACTGGAGAAGACTACTTGCAAGAAGTAACACATGAGCTGATCCTTGAAGAAAAGTAAATATTGTAAGATATGGGAGATAAGAATGCTCTTTCAAAAATGACAGTTTCCTAAAATTGAATTTATGACAACAAACTTTAATTCATCTGACTATAGTTGGAATGATGATATAAAAATAAATTAAGCTTTCAAATATTCAACTATGGATGAAAAAATTAACATGAATATACCTGGCCTGTAATATGTTCTATTATCACTTTACAACAGTGATTTTTAGAGTTAAAGTATACAGTTATTTAATCTTGCCAGTGCAATGAATATTTGTAGCAATCCCTGAGCAGTTCTGAAAAATCTGAAAATTGAAAGGTAGAGGGGTTTACCTCACTACCACTATTTTTCTGATTGGTCATGGCCTGCAATTGAGTAGCATCTCAGACGCAAGGCTTTTTTTGGGTGCAGGTGGTGGTGGTGTTGGTAGTAGTGGGTATTAATGAATGGGGAGAGTAGAAAACAGAGAGAGGGAGGACAGAAAAAAAGGGTTCAGAGAAGAGAGGAAGTAAGACTTCCACAGAGGGAGGATCTAAGTTCTATACGACCTATAGAATTAAGCAAGGGACTCAAGGTCTAAGCATTGTTGGAGATGACAGTGAGTTGTTTCACAATAGTGAACGTGTTGTTAAATGTCATGAGGCAAGGCAAGATGTGTTTATTAATTCCTTACTATGTGTCAGGCTGTAAGTGCTAACTGCCGGGTACACACACACACACACACACACACACACACACACACACACACACACACACAAAAGGAGAGATGGTGCTTTTCCTTAGGGGCTTAGAGTGGACTGGTAGAGATGGTGGTAAAGGTACTCAGACCAGACCTCAGTCTAGCAGAAGGATGTTCCACAGTGAGACAGAGGCAGGGGAGGATAGTTGTTCCAGGGTGACTTTGCCCCTGAGGCTTGAAGTGCAGAGTCAGAAACACAGCTGGGAGGGCAGAGAATATCGTGAACTTACAAAGTACCTTGTACTCCCTGGAGAAAGGCCTTATGTGACTATAATCTAAGGTAGTTTTAAGATCAGATATTTTTGACTGGAAGGGACTTTAGGACTCATCTTTGTATTCAAACTCCAGACCTTTTTTCCTGATGGCATGTTTTTTATGTAACCTGTGAGCTAAGAATTTTTTTATGTTTTTAAACACAATAAAACATTATTTAAAAATGTAAAAAACATTCTTACCTCATGGGTCAAACAGAAACAGGCAGCATCTGGCCCACAGACTGTAGTTTGCAGACCCCTGATCTATTCCAACTTCTTAATTTTACAGTGTTAAGAAAGAAACATAATAAAGGAAAAATGGAATGGCATTTGAGTTTGTGTTTGGATTAGTTTATCATGATACTGTCACACAATTCCAAATGGAACAGATATAGTCCTTTCTTTCATGTGTTGTTGTGATTGACCCAACTGACCATTGGTCTAATTGGCCAAGAGATACTACTGTGTGTAATGACTGTGTATCTGGGGTCAGGCAGCATAGGAAATCTTTTGAACTGAAGTCTAGAACATATGGAACATTTCTAGAAGGTGAGACAACTTTTTCCCTTTCTCTTGTTCTGTTTTTCCCTCAGATAACTTAGAATTACAAATGTCATTTGATCTACTACTAATTATCCAAGAGGGAATCCAAGAACTTAAAGATGTCAGTAGCTTCTAAAAGTTCAAAAGTATTATCTGGCCACAGGCCAACCACATGCCACAGAGCAGTAAGACAGTCCCTGCCTCACTGTGACTTATCCCAGAGAATAAGGAGCTCTAAATGGACAATGTATCATCAAAATCAAGTTAAGCCAATCAGCCTTTTCAAGGGGGTCATTCCTAGACTTCTTTTAAGCTGTAGCTATTGTTTAGCAGGATATCATATTTCCTCAATGTTCAGTTTAGCAGCCAGCATCAAAATAATGCAAGATTTATCTCTTTTTCTTACCACGACACCCACCCTACTCCAAAACTTCTTCTATGGCTTTACTGTCATGATCCTATGATATTTCCTTGAAGACCTTTCTTTAAGGGAGGCTTTCAGTTTGTGGGATGTTTTTGTCCCATAAGTTCCCATAAATCTTGTCTTTGCATTTGTTAACTTTGGTAGACTATGAGATTAGAATATAAATTCGTTGAGGGCAAGGACTATTGTTCATTTTGTCTATGTATTTCCATGCCTAGCATAGTGCCTAGCACATAAGTGGGATTGAATAAATATCAGCTGAATTGAAATGGATGGAGACACTGCCTTTGATGCTTGTTATTTGGATGCCCTTGGGCAGATCAAACCACTCTGAGCATCAGTGTCTTCATCTCTAAGATGAGAGATGAATTAATTCCTTAACTAATTAATTAAATTTGGGTTGTTTTGGCTTCTAAGTGACAGAGAATTTGTGGTTTTGCACTAGAGGAACTGTTAGGGTCCTTCCAGCCCCAGAGCCATGATACTTCAGTCCTAGGATGGAAAATTCAGAATAAATTCAATTTATATGCAATTAGAACGTAAGTGGCATTCTCTCCTTGAGCTCATATAAATCAAGCGAGTAAATGAAATGATTCTTCCATCTTCCCAGTGAACACTTTTGGGGATAGCTGAACCTAAACTTGTGGTTCTTGGGGTAGCTTTTGTTGACTTCGTTTCAGACAAGAGAACTCACAGGTTGCTAAAGTATTAGCAGCTTCTCTGGAAGTGGTTGATTGAACAGACCTTTTTTTATATAAGATTTGATTCAGAGAAAGCAGTTTATGCAGGGAAGATGGACATAACATATAGATCGAATGGTCATTATTCTCTTAGCTAAAAACATAGCCAGTAGAAATGGTTCAGCTGAGCAGTGGTTTTAGCCACTAGCCTTGGGGCTCTAAGCAGTCATGTTCCATGCCAGGAATCAGCTTGAACACCTACATGTCTGGTAATGCTGTAGAAATGCTGTAAGACCTTTTACCAATGATCATCAACGGGATGCTAGAGGGGAGATGACTGGTGGGAAACCAAAAGAGCAGTGAGACCCACCTGGGAAGCAGCAGTTAGGGGGAAATGATTAGAATTTTCAGCTCTTAAGTAGTGCGCTGTTCTCCGCTGAGGTTGACTAAGCAATTGTGTGTGTTTGTCCTTCATTGCCAAAGAAGACCACGCCATCAGAGAAATCATGACATGACTTGCGCTTGACTTTGTT
Source organism: Bettongia penicillata ogilbyi (assembly GCA_023548195.1). NCBI lineage: Eukaryota > Metazoa > Chordata > Mammalia > Diprotodontia > Potoroidae > Bettongia > Bettongia penicillata. The sequence continues at coordinate 14,393,125 of JAJHZJ010000314.1, forward strand.
TGGAGGGAGGGCTGTGCAGGTCACCAGCCTCACTTCTCCTCCAGAGCCATCTGAAAATCCAGTGACCAGATATTCATCAGGATGACCGGGGATGAGGCAATCAGGGTTAAGTAACTTGCCCAAGGTCACACAGCTAGTGAGTGTCAAGGGTCTGAGGTGACATTTGAACTCAGGTCCTCCTGACTCTTGCACTGGTGCTCTATCCACTGTACCACCTAGCTGTCCCGACTAAGCAATTGGTCCTTAAAGAAAGGGTAGGCATTCTGCAGATAGCACATTGCATTGTAGGCAGAAGTGAGTATGGAAGGGGGAAGACTGCATTATTTATGAACATTTACAGTACTGAATTCTTTCATTCCATGTCTTCTCTACTACAAAAATCATGAAAAAGAGCAATTTCAGAGTGTGTGTGCTGGAAAATAGACTAGATTGGCTGGAGAGCTCAATATTGTAGAGGGGAATAATTTAAAGCTAGGGAGATGTGTTTGCAACAGAACGTGGAAGACCTGAATGACAAGCAAAACAGATGGAACTTAACTTAATAGACAAGAGGTGGCTACTGAAGTTTTTTTAGGAGAAGATTGAGATGACAAGATCTATGCACGAAGAAAAATATTGGTAGTGGCATTCAAGATGGATTAAAGGGGAAAAAAGGATTTAGAACTGGAAGGGATATTAGGGTCCATCTCACCCACATCCCTGATTTTAGAGATGAGGAAACCAGGGCTCAGGGAGACTGAATGACTTACCCAAAGATATATAGGCAGTTAAGTGATAGAGACAGGATTTGAACTCAGGTCCTCTGCCTCCTGAGTCAATCTTTTTTTACTGTTCTATGTTGTCTTAAAAAAATTGTAGATGTTTTATTTTTACATTACAAATACAGATTAGTCCCACTTCATGTGTGACACAGTAAAACATGAATAATATAGTGATTTCATGTGAAAGTTCATGTAACAATTCATATTTGTAGCATCTCCTACCTCTTTATGTCTAGAAAAATTAACAAAAGTTTACTTTCTTCCAATCTGTGCCCAAATTCTAAAAAAAGAAAAGGAAAATATTTCTTAAAACAAATATGCATAATCCAGAAAAAAATCCCTCAATGGCTGTATACATGCACATGTATGTGTGCATGTATATACAGGTGCATATATATATATATATATGTACACATACATAAATCTATCATCTTTTTTGTAATGGATAGCATATTTGATCATTCCTGTAGGATCATAAATAGCCACTGTATTGATTTTGGTTCTTAGAGCTTTCCAAGTTGTTTTTATAATGTTATTGTTACAGTGTAAATTGTTCTGCTGATTCAACTTATTTCATTCTTCATTAGTTTTATAAAAGTCCTCGAAGCTATTCATTTCTATAATATTGATGTTATAGTATAAATTGTTCTTCTGGTTCTGTTCCCTTTAACACCAGTTTATAAAAGTCTTTACATGTCTTTTTGAAATAGTTTATTTTCTCATTTCTTACAGCACAATAGCATACATTCATCTTGCACAACTTATGCAGCCAAATGAACCTGATGCTCATTTGATGAGCATCCCTTTAGTTTCCAGTTTGGGTTTGTTTTTTGGGTTTTTTTTGTCAATGCAAAAAGAGCTACTATTAAGAGTCATCTAAAAATTAATTCACACAATAACTTCAGTAAAACATGCAGGTTATAAAATAAATCCACACAAATCATCTGCTTTTCTATATGCTACCATTAAGACCCATCAGGAAAATATAGAAAGGGAAATTGCACTTAAAATTACTGCAGAATATCAAATACTTGAGAGTTTACCTTCTAAGATACACACAAGAACTATATAAACACAACTACCCACAGCTATTTACAGAAATAGACAGACTTAAAGAAATTGACAACTGTGACAAGCTCATGGGTAGGATGAACCAATATAATAAAATGACAATATTGCCTAAATTAATTCACTTATTAAATGTCATGCCAGTCAACAAATCTCCAAATTCATATGAAGGAAATAAAGTCAAGAATCTCAAGAGAAATAATGAAAAGAAATGGGAATAAAAGGGACCTAGCAGTGCCAGATCTCAAACTATACTACAAAGAAGTAATCGTTAAAACAATTTAATACTAAAAAATTGAAAGATCAAACAGTTAAACAGGTTAAGTAGACTGAAGCAAATGTAACTAATACACCAACTAGTATCCAATACACACAAAGAACCCCCCCCCTCCTGCTCCCTCCGCATGCCCCCAGCTACTAGGCTATGGACTTGCTATTTGACATAAACTGGTAGGAGAAGCAGACAGCAGTATGGAAGTGTGGAAATTCGATTTAGACCAATACCTCATGCCTCATACAAAGATAAGCTCCAAATGGATACTGACCTAGATAGAGAAAGTCACATCATAACAAATTGGAAAACCATGGATCTATCTGGTCCAGGTGAGGGGCAAGGAGTGATTGTGTTCAGGTGGTTGGCCAGAAGAGAATGGAGAGGAGTAGATGAGAGAGCTTCTGTGGAGGTAGAAGCAATAAGATGGCCTGATTATGAGAAATGAAATGAGGAGCTTCAAAAGGAACTCCAAGGTTTCTGCCTGTTCGGTGAGTTTAATGTCTAATCTGGCAACTTTTTAGTGCTTGAGTTTTCATTTGGTGGCTGATTGAATTATAATGCTATGGTTTTGTTCTCTGAGAGACCTGAGTGTTGAGATCTTCAGCCTATAGGTTTCACTAAAGGTGGTTACTGAGTGACGCTGACAATGAAAAGCTGGAGTAGAGGAGCAGGGAAGAGATTTCTTCTGAGTTAGGGAGTGCCCAGCTTTGTTAGCAATTCCTTAACATTGGCATACAGAAAGTGAAGGGAATATATGTGAGAAGTAGGAGATGCTAAATTATTCATGAAAGCTTTGCAATCTCAAATCCTTTAATTCTATCACATCTCAAGTACAAAAAGTAATGTCAATGTTGTCTGGTTATAGATTCTGTAAAATAAAATCCTTCAGCAAAGCCAGTCTGGTGAAACTTCCTTCCTTCCTTCCTTCCTTCCTTCCTTCCTTCCTTCCTTCCTTCCTTCCCTCCTTCCCTCCTTCCCTCCTTCCCTCCTTCCCTCCTTCCCTCCTTCCTTCCCTCCTTCCTTCCCTCCTTCCTTTTCTTGCTTTAATTAAAACTATCACTGGAAAGAGCTAACAATATCAATGTAACCTTGTGAAAACACTCATAGTTACATGTTTTTAATCTCCAAGCTGAATTAAACGTGAGGGGTAGTGCCTAGGGTTTATAGGTAAAGACAAAGACTCAATGGGGGAACTCATTTCCTCTCCAAGTCAGACCATATTCAGTACTTAACTTAGAAGACTTCAGTGTTTGAAGTGTACTCATTCACAAAAATGTGTCTTACGCAATTCTTCCTCTGTACTTTTCTATGGCCTGGAATTTCCATTCAACTTCTCTCTTGCCACTCATACTATATCCATACTTAAAGGACCTAATCAAATTTCATTTCCTTTATGAAAGCTTCCCTGACCATCCCACCTGGAAGTAAACCCTCTTACCTGCTGAATTCTTAAATCACTTACTATTTTTAACACACAGTTGGCATTTGTCATATACTGCCATGCTTATGGTTAGTCATATTTTGCATGCTTTTTTCTCATCTCTCAAACTGGAATGTGGGATACTCTTGAACTCTGAAGCCAAGTTTTATAGTTATTTAAGAAGTCCTGACATTTTCTACTCTCTCTAACCAGATTCTGACATGTATTGGGAAATTCTCAATACTTCCTAGGCTCTGTGATGTTTTGGGTTATGAACAATTTAAACTGCAGTCAGAGTCCTCAACAATGTTATCACTATTTGGGACCATATTAAAGGCACATGAATCCAAAAAAGAGGAAAGATATTTACTTAAGACAGAATTGTAAGATAATGACAAAGAATTGAATCTGGTAGTAAACCTTATCTTCACCCATGCACAAAATAGATGCCTGAGGCAAGTAGGTGCCATGGTGGATAGGTCATTGGATTTGGAATTGAGAAGAATTGGCTTTTAAACTTGCCTCAGGGCAGTCACTTGACCTCTCAGCCTCAGCTTCCTCATCTGTAAAATGGAGATAGCAATAGCACTTATTTCACAGTGTTTTAAGGACAAAATGAGAATATTTGGCCAATGGTTTGTAGATCTGAAGGCACTATATGAATATTAGCTATTGTTATTTCCACAGTGTCTCTGAAAAAGTCATAGTTAAATTCCCTAGTAATCCTGCATAACGGGAGATAAATACAATCACTTAAGGTTAGTGGTGTGCTGGGACCTGCTCTATATAGGTTCATCAGAGCTGATGGCTAAATTTTCAGTGTGAGCATTTATATCTTGGAAATCAGCAAATGCTACAAATCAAGGACTGACTTATCTTTGTTTTATATTGTCTTGTTAATTGTTTAGACTTTAAAAAGTGTGAGTACGACAGCTAGGTGGCACAGTAGATAGAGTGACAGGCCTGGAGTCAGAAAGACTGATCTCAGACACTAGTTATGTGACGCTGGGACAAGTCATTTAACCCTGTTTGCCTCACTTTCCTCATCTGTGAAATGGACTGGCAAAGGAAATGGTAAAACCTGTGTCTTTGCCAAGAAAACCCCAACTGGGATCTCAAAGGGCCAGAAATGACTGAAAACAGCTAAACAGCAACAACAAAATGAAAGGAAAGTGTTAATAATACAGATTAAGCTTAAAAATGTGTCATGTATTCAGTTTTACAGAGACCTGATCTTTTTTTTTGCTTTCGCATTTTTGATCAGCATGGCCCTGGTTAAAGCTCCGAGGTACTGGTGGTAAAACTTAGACAGTTGTCTGCTTTTTCCCGTCTTAGGAAGGCAGGTTGATGCAAATACTGATGCCCCTCAGCTGACAAACATTGAAACCTGTTGTGGTTCAGGGATCATAAGGCTACTGCTAGGCTAGGCAGTATCCTCCATGATCCTCTAGTCTCATGCCAGTTAGAGCTCAGATCTGATCTTCTCCATTCTTTCGACACAGCTATTCTCCAAGTTTGCTTCTACTCTCTAACTACTGCTTCACGTGGCTTTGTCTTCTCTTCTTCCAAGTCTATTGTCTTCCAAGTCTTCCGCATATTTTCCCTATAGCTGCTCTTTTCTTCTCCCCAGACTGCTCCTATCTGTTGTTCCCCATGGCTGCTCTCCTGTATTCCCAGTAACTGCTCTCCCATGGTTGCTCCACTCCATCCCCTCCAGCTGCTCTCCTCTGCTCTCCCTGGTTACTCCCTTCTGTTCCCTGTGACTGGTTTTTCTTCAGAATTCTTTCCTCTCTTCTGCAACTACCTACTTTACAGTCTGCCTGCCGGAAATAATATCTAATTCAAATTAAGGACCTGACATAATCCTAAATTTGTATTCCAGCAGAATATAACCCAGGAGTTTCTCCAGTGAATAGAAGCTTCCCCTGTGTAGTTACTATGAGCCGTGTTGTAGATCATCCAATAAAGGAGAGGCAAAGTTCACTCATATTTCACTTTTAACTCATTGTGCTTTGTAGAGTTTTGTTTATGGTTAGTACCCAGTAAACAGACTGGTGGGACCACAGATAATAGAGTTGGAAGGTGCCTTGAGGATTATCTAATCAAGTAAATGAGATAATATATTTAAAGCATTTTGCAAACCTTTAAGTGCTATTTATAAGTAAACATACAGTAAACATACATGCCAGGTATGTTTAGGCACATTCTGTCTCAAAAAAGAGTGTTTCTGAATTTTAACTTAATTGCATGATTCATTCCTTCAGTTTTAAAGTATGAATTGTTGTATTGTTGCATGTGTATTATGCTTAAAGTGAGTTCAGTTGTAGTTTAATTTGATGAATAAAATAATCTGTTCTGACTTTATATTCAATAACTGTTTGCCTTTAAAGCTAAGTTAGTTAATAAAATTCCCTGGGTACATCCTAATGAGATATTCTGTGCATGCCTATTATGTAACATAAATGTGAGCTATTATTTTTATTACCAGTCCAACCTCCTCATTTTACAGATGAGGAAACCAAGACTCAGAAGGGTTGAGTGACTTGCCAAGGTCATACAGTTAGTAAATATAGCAAAGCCACAACACAAACCTAGGGCTCCTAACTCCCAGAGCCAATCTTCATCTACTGTGGACGTGAATGGGGCCTCCTGACTTCCATTCCCAGTTCAGCCCTGTGCTTTCTGGGATCTTAGGCGAGCTACTCAATTTTTCTATTTCTAATTTGAAAGGGGAGTATAAATGCATTTGTAATAGAGAACAGCACAAGACAGAGGTAAGCATGAGGCAGTAAAGAGTGCTGCATCTGGAGTCAGAGGGCCTGGGTTCAAATCCCGTTGTTGTTCTCTGAACCTCAGTTGTCTTATCTGTTACAAGGAGAGGGTTGGAGAAGAGAGACTCTAGCATCTTGGCACCCTCTAGATTCTACTGTCTCTCTGGTTCCTTTTGAAATCAGAGGTGATAAAATTTACTTCTCACTGTAGTGTTAGCTGAAATCAAACACTTTGAAATCTTTGGAGACAATAGGAAGGTAAATAGAATTATAGGGGATAGGCTTCTCCTTTCATTGGGTATAGGGACCTCCTGAGTGAGGAAACTCCGTCTACTCACGCAGATTATCTGTTTTCTTCAACTACAGTCCTGGAGAGTTGCCGATAGCACTGAAAAGTTAAAGTGATTTGTTCAGGGTCATTTAACCTGTGTGTATCAGAACTCAGTCAGTCAATAAACATTTAATCTTTGCTTACTGTGTGCCAGGTACTGAACTGAGCACTGGAGATACAAAGAAAGGAAAAATACAGTCCTAGTGTAATAACAACATGCAAACAACTCTGTATAAACAAGAGAAAGACGGGATAAATTGGAGCTAATCAATTAAAAGGGGCAGGTAGGTAGTACAGTGGCTAGAGCATCAGGCCTAAAGTCAGGAAGACTCTACCTTAGTTCAAATCCACTAGCTGTGTGACCCTGGGCAGGTCACTTAGTACTGTTTGCCTCAGTTTCCTCGCCTGTAAAACGGGCTGGGGAAGAAAATGGCAAGCCACTCTAGTATCTTTGCCAAGAAAACTCAAATGAGGTCATGAAGAATTGGACATAATTGAAAAAAACGACTTCAACAACGACAATGATCAATCAACTAAGGGAAGGCATGAGCATCAAAGGGACTCAGGAAAGGCTTGGAGTACAAAGTGGTCTTTTAGTTGGGACTTGTAGGATGCAGGATTTGTACCTAGTTCTTCTTTGCTTTGAGGCTTTCTTGCTATCCAGGTTACCATGGTGTCTTTCTGGGCATAGGGTCATGGCTGTGGATAAACGCTTGGGCATTGGGGTAGGTGTAAGGAATTGCTCGTGTTGATATTAATAATTAACTTCGTGATGGCTTTCATTCTTGCCTGGCATTATAATCCAGTGAGAACTTTTCCTACTACACATTTTGCTGAAATCCTTCACTCCTCACCCAGCTTTAAAAAAAAAAAAGTGTTTTGTGTGTGCCTTTTGCCTGAGCATAAGCGCACATTAATATACTAAAGTGGGCAGCCTCTGTTCCTTTTCACAGAGACCAGCCACGAGGTAGTGCATTTGTGAGGGCGAATGAGTCAGGAGACAAAATGTTTTTTCTCTGCTGGGGATATTTGAATATAAAACGCAGATCTACTCTGTTCTACTTCAGTAGCTCTTAGAGGAGCCATTCTCCAGGATCTCCAGTCCCCAAATTAATTGAAATAACTTCAAGGGACTCTTTTAATTTCAATTCCCTCCCTTCCTAATCTTTTCTTTCCCCCTTTTGGAAAAAAAAAATTGCAAGTGCCCTTCTGGAAATGACTAAAATGTAATTGGAGATAAATTAATGTTCAGTCAGGGTTAGTAGTTCTTTTCTCTGAAACCATAGGCATCAATTCCAGGCTAGGAGATAGAAGCTGGGAGTTCAAACAAATGGGAGTTTCTCCGGGTTGAGATTTGAATTGACACCGGGTTTGGAAAGGAACGCTTCTATTTCTTTGACCTTCTTGATTTCACTATTGAATGACTTTGATCATTTTCCAGGACCCAGTCACTTTAGCTGAGCATCTCTTGGCTTAGGATATGAAAAGGATGTATGCGTACGTGGGTGGGAGCTATTCTAATCTCTGGGCACTGGGTAGATTGGCTGTCTATACACAGTGATAGTCATATAAATATCACTGGACACAATTAAAAAGATCTACTCTTCTCAGGCATGCCAGTCTCTGTTGCAAGCTATGTCTGGCTCAAATCTTTGTTGCAAATTAATAGGTTAAGTCCTGAGTACTGGAATAAAAGGAAGTATGGAGTGGTTTTAAATGTGGGCTGTGCTTTGAACATGCAGGGAGAAGGAGGTCAGGAAACCCTTCTGCTTAATGGTTTTCAATGAGTCTGTGCAGATGGCAGCATAAATACCCATCTAGGGGCCCTGGGGGAGGGTAAAGTCAGGGTGGAATTACGTTCATCTTTAAGATGAATCCTGAACACATTCTCATAAAGGGGAAAAAATATTGTTTTATCTTTGTCACCGTGTGTGTGTGTGTGTGTGTGTGTGTGTATGTGTATGTAGTGCATGCATAAGAGCATGGGCATATATATGTGTGAATTGTAAGTCAACAAGCATTTATTAAATGCCTACTATATGCCACGTACTTTACTAAGAAAACAAAGAAAAGCATAAAAGCCTCCCTCCTCTCAAGCTCACAATCCAGTGGAGGAGACAACATGCAAACAATGTACACAAACAAGATAAATGCGGGATACATTGGAGATAATTTTAGATGGTGACACTAAGATTAAAATTGGGGCTGGAGCTGAGGCTTGAAGGAGCCAGGGAAGCCTGGAGATGAGGAGGAGCGAATTCCAGGCATGGAGGACAGTCAGTGAAAATGCTATAAATGGGAGATGACGTTTTGGATTCTGGGAACAGTAAGGAGGGCAGTGTCCCTGAATCATGAAGTATGTGGACTCTGGAAAGGTCAGAAGGGGCTGGGTTTTGTATGTCTTTAACAGCCAAACAGAGGATTTCTTATTTGATCTTAGTGGCAAGAGGGAGCCACCGGAGATTATGGAATTGAGAAGGAGGGGGTGACACAGTCAATGACCATTTATTAAGCCCTTCTGTGTGCCTGGTACTGAACTAAGCACCTAAGTCAGGCTTGTGGTTTCTAAAGATCACTTTGACAGCTGAATGGAGGATGGACTGAAATAGGGAGACACAGGATGCCCTCAGGGAGGACAATTGGAAGCCCACTTACTACAAAAGCCTGGCTATGAGGTAATAATAATAGCTGGCATTTATGTAGCACCAACTATTTGCCAGGCAGTATGCTAAATACTTTATAAATATTGTGCTCCTCACAATAAGCCTGGAAGGTAGATGCCATTATCATTCCTATTTTACAGTTGAGGAAACTGAGGCAAAGAGAAATTAAGTGACTTGACCAAGGTCACATAGTATGTAGGTTCAAATGCAAACTCAGGTCTTCCTAACTCTAGACCCCAGTACTTTATTTACTGTGCTATCTCAGGTGTTAAGGGCTTTCAACCAGGTTGGTACCAGTGTTAGAGGAGAGAAAGGAAGTATATGAGAGATCTTATTGAGACAGTTAAGCATACTGATTTTTTTTGCTATTTTTTTTTTTTGCCTTACTGCTTTTTCCTCTTCTTGGAAATATACCTTCACATGTACATGTTGTTTCTCTTGATGGATGATAAGCTTCTTGCGGGAAGTTTCATTTTTATCTTTGTGTTTGTAACATTTAGCACAGAGCCTGGTATAACTGGTGACTAATATATGTTTGTTGACTGAATGATTGTATCATAGTGCGAAGATCTTGCACCCCCCAGACACACTTTAATGCCTGTGTCTTAGATTTCAAAGATTTCATACAGTATTTTGACTGATATCAATCATCTCCTGGAGACCAGAAAAAGCTGAAAGTGAGGAACCTTTCTGGATTTAGCTAGGTTGGACTTTGGATGAGCAGTCACCAGGCTGATATCCAAAGCAGACAATTTGCCTTCCTAAGATCTAGGGCCACCTGTGCTCCATCAGTGGCATTATAGTACTTTAGCACTGTTGGAGGTAAGGATGAGTATACATTTTTAAAAGATATATAATTGCTCATATCTTTTCCTTTTGTAATAATAACAAAAATAATATGTATATAACACTGTAATGTGATGTGTTACTTTATCTGCTATATCATGCTGCTGATTCAAAGTACAAAGCACTTTACACATATTTCATTTAATCCTCTCAACAGCCCTGTGAAAGAAGTGGTATTGGTATCCCCATTTTATAGATGAGGAAACTGAGGCTGGGAAAAGTTTACTCTGATTTTCATAACTAGTAAGTATCTAAGTCAGGATTTGAATTGGAAGGTCTAACACTCTTTTATCCTACAGCTGTAATCCTCTCTTCACCTCCTTCTAGAGATCCATTGTTATAATAAAGAATTTTTTAAAGGCAGAAAGTTCAACCAAACTCTCCAACATATCCAAGAAGTCTGTTATTGTATGTATTGTGCTATATTCTTAGTTTTCTTCCCCCCTTACCTCTGCAAAGAAGGGTGTGGGATAATGTCTTTTCATGTCTTATAATTAGGATAATATTAAGGTTTAAATTATTCTGTATTCTCAAAATGATGAGTTAATGCCTTATAGGGATGGAAGACTTCCAGTTTGCAAAGCACTGTATGACATTATCTCATTTGAGCTTTACAAAAACCCTGGGAGGTAGGTACACCAGCCATGAATAACCCCATTTTATAGATACTAAAGGCAACTCAGAGAGATTAAGGGATTTGCTCAAGGTCACCTGAGTGAGTGTTAGGGTCAGCAGAGCCCTGTAGGACACAATCATCTGGCCTTCATAGACTGGATTGTCTCCTCAGGGACTGGGAGAGTGGAGCACTTACCTGTGGTTCAGAAGCCAGGGAGATGAAATATCTGGTGCCTTTCAATTTTAATTAATCATTATCGTTAATTAGGTGCTAAGTACAATTGCTTCTATTTGTTGAAGGAATGTAAGTGCTGTCAGTGTCCCCTCTATATTTCAGTATGCTGGGGCAAAGTGTCAGATGGCCCCAAGGAAGTTATGGCCTTGGCCAAGACTAATAGTTCTGTTCTGATCACAAGTCACTAATGTTACCTTCAGATTTTTTAGTAGTAAATCTACAGTGTGTAAAGTATGAAGCAGATTTCAAAGATCTGACTTGTTCCTCTAGAAGGGAAAGAACGAAAAGCAATGTACTTGTCTAGTTAAATGAGTAGCTAAAGACAATTCTCTAAAAAGGTCACTTGATATGCTGGAGTGGAGATGGGCTTTGATTGATGCTGAATTTACTGACTTAAATACATACATACATACATACATATATATATACACACACACACACCAAAAAACAACAGAAAATTATATGTGTATAGTCAAAAAGATAGGATAGATTACTAGGTAGTGAACTTGGTAAGTTGGAGCACCATTGTTCTTGGCAGAGACATTACAAGGCTTTTTGGTTCTGGCATGCTCCTTGATCTGGGTGTGCAGGTTTAGAATTGAATGGTTATAGAACTTAGATCAAGAAAACTTAAGAAATCATAAGTCTAGTCTTTTATCCTGTTATCATCAGCTGATGATACCTCTAGTTCTTCCTAGGGCTTCCGTTAGTCTCATGGCATAGGGTTATAAATTTAGAGTTGGAAAAGATATTGGAGTCCATTAAGTCCAAACCCCTCATTTTATAGAAGAGGAAACTGAGGCACAGAATGGCAGAATGATTTGTCCAGGGTAACACAGCCAGTTTCTAAGGCAGAATTTGAGCCTAGGTCTTCATGTTTCTAAGCCTAGTACTTTATCTGCTATATCATGCTGCTGACTCAAACTCCTTATTTTACAAATGAGGAAACAGATAAGCTCTAAAAGAGGTTAAGTAACTTATCCAATGCATAGAACCATAGAACTGGAGTCTGAAGCCAGGTCTTCTGACTCTTTTTCTTTTTGGAGGGAGGAAGGCAAGGCAATTGGGGTTAAGTGGCTTGCCTAAGGTCACACAGCTATAGAATGTGTCAAGTGTCTGAGGTCACATTTGAACTCAGATCTTTCTGACTCCACAGCTGGTGGTCTATTCATTGTGCCATCTAGCTGTCCCAATGTCTTCTGACTCTCAAAGAAGTACTCCTTTGACTATATCTGCCTTTTAAAGTGGAATCCAGGGAGCCCCACTTTCTTCAAAACTACCTTGAGAAATCTACTTTATTCCATACAACACTGAGAAACTAGAGGACCCTACAGGAAGGTAAGTTTTCAAATTACCTATAGAAGTAGCATCACAGGAATTTTGGAGAAATGTGGAAATAATGGAAACTGTTTCTTGATGAATAATACTGAACATATTTCTCTTTGCCCAAGTCCTTTTGAGGAGTTACCTGGAATTGTCAGTTCAGTTTTCCCCATGCCAGACCTCATTATATCTTAATTAAATACTAGATTATATGTAGTTTATTTGCCTAATTTTGAAAAATGTGAGATTTTTTGCCAAACTTTATTTTTCAGTGTTCTGTGTAGTTCAAGACTTCTTCAACTTTCCCCACTCACAACCCCTTTTTGCTTTTCCACAGTGATGGTGTTGTGTGACCTGAGGGCATACACAGTACAAAGTGCGCATGCTTTGTGTTCAGAACAAAGGATGCAGTGAAGTTGCACAATGCAACACAGGCAAGTGCTGCTAGAAACACCTCAGGTTCATTATGTATTTGATTTTAAAATAATTCTTGGTCATCCCATGTTGAGAAACCTTTTACTGTTGCCAAATTTTTCTTGGTCTCATATGAGGTCATGGCCCACAGTTTAAGAAGCTATGGATAGTCTGCCCCTCCAGCTTCTCATCTACTCCTACCTTTGAGTGACCCTATAGCTCTAGAATAGGCTGGATTCTAGAGTTGACGCCAAGGAGTACTCTGGTGACTAATATGTGGTTAACTGACTTTACTTTAGGCTCTTGGGTGTGGGGTGAATTGAGCTTTTTACCTAATATTATTGCCTATATTAGGTAGAAAGGGGAGAAGTAATTTTGGCACCCTCTTTCACTGCTGTAGATTTCATCTTTCCCACAACTTAGAGGACAATCTCTATAAATCATCATGGAAACAATAGCCAACCAGTGGCTGACCAAGTGTTGAGCCTGTCTTGATTTAGCCAGGCTGGTTGTCATGTGAAAGATAAATAATCTGTGAATAGTTTTATACTCAAAGCCTTCCCATCTTGGCAGTACCATCCAGGATTTCTGATGGCATTAACTTTGAGAAATGGTGTTTCAAATCACTGTCATAAATTTATCCCTGTGATATCCAATGATATTTTATGGTATTGTGAACATTCTTCATTATAAACCCATTCGTCATTATAAACCCTTCATTATAAACCGCTTTGGAAAAAGAATTTCGGTGGAGTATAGTAGACCTTTGTAAATATTTAGGGGACATCATACTGGACAAACCTGGTAGCCTAAGGTCCTTTTCTCACAGTCATGCTCCTCAGGAAATTTGCTGAGTATTTTCATTATTGGTATCTCACTGCAAGCAGTTACTTAGGGTTGCTGAAGTCATGAATTTCATTTGTTTATCTCCAATATGAAGCAAACTTTTCAAATGATGTACTGAAAACTTGTATCATGGAAAAGAAGAAGGAGCGGGATTGAAATTTTGTTTAAGGCCTACACACTGTGAAAATTATATTTGAATTTCCCTTGGTACCACTTAAAAGATTTGCAGAAAAGTAAGCTTGCACAATGAATATGTAGCATGGCTTCCTGAGGTGAGGATTTATAACTAGGGTTCTGGAAGGCAGGGGTAAACTGACTTAATCCAATTTTCTGCAAATAGGGTCACCAAACACACCTTAAAACCATACCAAAGAAGAGAGACGAGAATATCCCCCTCCCCCACCCATATATGCTCCCTTGTAGAGGCAGGAGGTCCACAGGTGTGAAATATTATATAAATTTTCAGATTATTTTTTCCTATTCCCTGATTGATTTTGCTAACTGTTAATTCTCATTATTTCTCTTTTTAAAATTAAAAATAGTTTTTGTTCTATGAGATAGTTCTCTGGGAGAGAGACAGGAAATTTTAGGTGATGTTCAAACAAAGGAAATCAACAAAAAGTATTTTTAAAAATTTCAGTAAAAATATTTCACCTTTGTATGAGACACTTAGCTATGCCTTTCAGGGAGAAAACATTAACTACATTAGTAGTTCATTAATATCCCAGGTTGGGTTGGGTTACCACAGCCAAAGAATTCATCACAAAGTCATCAACCTACTGTCTAAGGGGTAAGAAAAATGTCATAAAGGATGTCATCACAGAGATGGGTGGGCAAAATATGGTCCCGAGTGACCAGAAAATAAGGTGGGCCAGTCTTATGGTGAGGTAGAAATCAATGAACAGACCACATAATTTACTGGTATTCACCAAACGCCAAAAGAACTGGAGGAAGACCCCCAGTGGGCAAGACCCTTGGTGGAACATTTATGGGAGGAGACAGAAGTTGCGCAGAATGTGAGAACATGGATGGGTTGCAACTGGCACTGCTACAGGAAAGGGCCTCATCTATGAGTTTACACATCCATCAACATATACCAAAATGTCCTAAGCTTTCTATGTTCTAATATATGTACGAAGAATCACATTTTCTCCCCCTTTTTGCCATTCTTACAGTCTCTTGCAAATTGCTTGTAGAAATTCCTCCCACGTGCACTTATCCCTTTTACCTTGTGGGGGTTAGGGGCGCGGCTCCCCCTTGATCTGGAAAATCCTATTAAAATGTTTTGACACTCCCTTTGTGCCTGAGGAGAAGTCTGAATTATTATGGCATTAAATGATAAAAATATGTTGATATTATGCAATACTATACATATATTTTGTGCATTTCTGAGTTTCTAAACCTTTTCTGTGTCATCTCCTGGCCTTCACGTGTCATCTGTGGCTTCAGTAAAAGTCCCCCCAAATTCCTATTTAATTTCTTATGCTGAACTATAATATATCAAAACCACAACGGGGAAAGCCATAATGTGGAAGGAATAACTGTAATAATGGATGCTTTTCTCTGACTCTCACCATTATTTTGTAAAGCTGCTTTAAATGCTATAATTTAAATTTTTATCAAATTGTATCACTGTGGAGCAAGAAATACTATCATTGTATGTTATACCTATTGGTTACAAGGGGAGGCTTCGGAGGGAGTGGGAGTTTGGGGAAGGAGTTGATGAGCCATAATAGTGATACAAAAAAGAAGAAATAATTGAGCATCAATGAAACAAAAAATACATTGAATGGGGTAGAAAGAAGCTCCAAAGAGACACAGACAAACATGGCAATTTTGTTAATATAATGTTCCATTTAATACAGACTTTTTAAAGTTGAATGTTAGAGAAAAACAGTTTCAGTGAATTAATAAATATCTATTTAATTTCCTGCTATTTACAGACAGTGCTAAGCACTGGGGATACAAGGAAGGAACTATCTTTGCCCTTAAGGAACTTACATTTTATGTGGGGTTAGAAGCTCTCTATTGTTTCCTATATAATCTATTGGGATAGTTTGTACATTTATATATATATAAAATACACATATATACACGTGTGTGTTTATTGATGTTTGTAGAATTTATAATAACAGAGAAAATTTTAATATATAAAAGAAAAAAGCAGATAAGCAATGTAGAGATGGAAATAAGATAAAATATAGTGGTAGCGGTAGCAATTCATTCTTCTTATTTGGTGTAGAATGAACTGGAGAGTTCTACTAAAATTTTCAATAATGGGGTAAAGAAAAGAAAACTTGTGAACCAGCTCAGGATTCTTTTTCAGGGTGATATTTTTAGTGAGTTTAAGGCATTATAGGAGTATCTATGAGCAATGTGCCTCACTGCCTTCTCAGATACCAATGCATGCCTCAGATGTTCATGGAATGAGTAGCTGTTTGCTTTTAGTTTCTAAAGAAAGAAGAAAAACCATGAGGGTGATAAGAAGAAGACTTCCATTGGTGGAAAAAAACCAAGCCATAATGTACCAACTCTTAAAGTCTGTGCTTTGGAAAGCCTGTCCTTGTTCCCATCATCCTCTCCAGTGCTCCAAATTCAAAAACTGGAGAT
Organism: Bettongia penicillata ogilbyi; assembly: GCA_023548195.1. Lineage (NCBI taxonomy): Eukaryota > Metazoa > Chordata > Mammalia > Diprotodontia > Potoroidae > Bettongia > Bettongia penicillata. The sequence continues at coordinate 14,409,302 of JAJHZJ010000314.1, forward strand.
AAGAGTGTAAACCTGAAGCCAGAGAGAATGTTTTACTGACAGCACTCTAAATTATCTCCAACAGACTTGCTACAAATTCAATTTAGTTTTAACAAGAAAGTTATCATATGTTAATTAAACATCAATTGATTGCTAAAAACATGCCCATTGAGGATTAGCTATGTAACAGATATGGGCTTATGTCATAACTGCTAAATCTAGTACTTAACAAGTAATAACTGCCTGTCTTGTTAGAAAGAAATTAAATGTCTATATAATTATGAAACTTTGTGTTACTGTTTTCATTCATTGGATTCATTGGTGTAAGATGGCAAATAAGTCTTATTTGAAGTATCATTTTCAGAACAGTTTCCTACTTGCCACCATCTTGCTGAGTTTCTCATTCATACAGAGGAGGGTATAAAGGAAGCCTCCTGAGATCTTGTCTCTGAGCCTTGACAATGCCAACCTAGAAACTAAAAGGTCACATGTACCACAGACTTGACCCCTGGACCCAAGCCATGAAATGGTAATTCAAGATTAAATTGTAATAGAAACATGTCTCCCTTAATATTAGTCAACCACTCCTAAAGTCTGATCCTCCTCATAAATACCTGCTATTGTAGCACAAAATTTCAAGGACAGTTAAGCACAAATCCCAGGATCAAATAGCCAACTAATATTGCTTCACCGCTTACCATGTGCCCCTGTAGAGCCAGGACTGACTAAGCTCCCTCCAAATTCATACCGTCTAATCTGAGATGGGTTCTCCCCACTGCGTGGCAATTTTTTTATTCACTGCTTGTTGAGTCTAGTTTTACTTTGATGCCATATTATGGTTTGGAGATAACCCTGTCAACAGCCATGCCAACTGAGTGCAAACTTAGACATTACTAAGTTTAAAATGTTTGATATGGAAATGGATAATATATGTTATCTGAAGGGTAGCCTCACTAAAAGTTGAGCAAGGTTCCTCACCAGAAGCTGGCCACTAGCTGATCTTTGTTCTTGGCAATAGTACATCATGAAAACTGGCTACTAAGAGGTTGCAACCTTCTTTGGAGTGGAGGGAGTTGCCATCTTAAAAGGATACATTAAGAATCCTGAAAGAATGAAAGTCCTGTAGTTCTAAAGGACCTTGCAGCTAGGTGGTGCGATGCATAGAACACCAGGCCTGGAGTCAGGAAGATAGGAGTTCACGTCTTGCCTCAGATACTTAACTAGCTGTGTGACCCTGGCAAGTCACTTAAACTCTGTGCCTCAATTTCCTTGTCTATAAAATGGGGGAGATAATCACACCTGTCTCCCAAAGCTTTTTATAAGGAATAGATGAGGTAACATACATAAAGTGCTTTGGAATTTATAAAGTACTATGCAAATGCTAGCTACTATTATTGCTGCTGCTGTGACTAAAATAAGAAGTTAACTATATTGCTATTTCTAATAATGTTCCCAAACTGCTTGGCTTTCTTCAAGCCACCATCCTCAAACAACCCCCATTGTGCACAGGTAACTTCACCTCCTGCTTTACTGAGCTCAAGGTCAACCAACTTGAGTACCCTCAACTTCCTCACTCTTCTCTAGAACATTTCTCAGTCTTCTTCCCTCATGTCTGTAGAATTAACATTCTTCCTGTTTCATAAGCTTAAGCTACAGTTCTATGGGATCATAAATTTAGAACTCAAAGAAATTTCAGGTGCTGTAGGATCTGCCCTCCTCATTTTACAGATAAGGTAGCTGGAGCCCAAATAGGTTGAAAGGCTTGCTGAAGGTTGTATTGTTGTTCTATGTTTGTCCTTTGTTTTTGAAGAGGACCATGACATTAGGGAAATGATGACATGATTTGCAGTTGACTTTGATTTGAGTGAGGGAGGGCTGGACAAAGTCACCAGCCTCACTTTTCCTCCAAAGCCATCTGGGTCCAGTGGCCAGATATTCATCAGGACAACTGGAGTTGGCCCAGGATGCAATGAGAAACCCTGGCCCTTTTTAGGCTAAGGCCTTTTCAGGTTCTCATTTTGAGTGAGGTAATGCCCATTCAGTGAGTGGGCACTCTCTTTAAGAAATGATTAAAGGGATGGCCCCTTTCATTAGAAAGAAAGAAGAAAAAAAAATCAACCTGGGAGGGGAAGGCCCTCAGGATTGCTGCTCCAAAAAGAAACAGTTACTATTGATATTCACTGCAAGCCTGGAGGACCCCAACTACAGCCATTAAGTGCAGGGACCTATTGTGGAAGGAAGGAAGGAAGGAAAGAAGGAAGATAGATAGATAGATCTAGCCAGTAAACCCAAACTTAACTGGGCAGCTTCTGACCATCAAAATTTGCTTTCCTTTGGAGAGGAGAAGGAGAGGGACAGGATGAGCTGAGTTACCCAACTGACTAAGTGACCAAGGTGGAATTTGAACCTGGGTCTTCTAACTATAATATGTACCTCCACTCTTTATTCTATCTTTTCTCTCCTTTTTGACCTTCTTCCCTCTCTTCCAGGATTCTTCAATTCTACTTTCTTATTGTCCCTTCCCAAGTAACGTACAAACGTGTTCACATATTATCTTTCCAATGATTGTGATGAATAACACCATCAACATTTATATAGCATCTTAAAGTTTGCAAAGAAAACATTTCCCTTGCTCCTGCAGCCTCATTGGGTTGTTGTCTTCTCCATTTACTTCCTCCAGTCTTCACTACTGATTCCTTTGCCCTTGAAATATGACATCCATCACCAGCATGATACTGAAAATGCCCTTTTTAGAGTCCCATAACAATCTGTGAGTTTCCTTTCCCCAAGATTAGAAAAGAAATCTGTCCTCTCACCATTAGGTTCTCACTTTTAGCACAATTATGACAAGTGTTAAGAACAGTTTTTCAAGTCTTGCATATGTAAACCTAAAAGATATCACCAACATATGAACTCAGATCACTGGATTCAGAATCTAGAGTGCTAATCACACTATAGAACCAACTGGGAACTTGGTAGAGAGTCATCATCAGAGCCAGGAGGTTTGGGGTTCTGGTGCCCCTCTGACACATACTGGCTAGACAAATCACTTGCCTCTCAGTGCTCTGGGCAACTCCCAAAGACTATATAAGTTGCAAGGAAGGTGCAGACTTGTACTGGTAGAGATAATTTCCTCATCTGCAAATTCTCTATACAAATAAAATCATAAGTCCAGTCCCTATCCCAATCTTCACTTAAGTAGAGACTCTTCATCACCAACACTGTTTACCACTCATACTGTTAGATTTAATTCTCACCTTGCTATGCCAGAAGAAAATGCCTCTGTTGAGACATATCTAATGTACTACGCAGACAAACTTGGAGTTATACTATATAGGATATTCACGGAATGTTCTTGGGACATAGAGCTGGAAGATAGCTTAGATATCGTCTAATCCAACCTCTGCATTTTGCAGATAAGGAAAATGAGATCCAAAGCGTTTTAAAAAGTGAATCCAAAGGGTTATATTGAAGAAGAGGAAAGAATTAAAGGGAGTGAGTTTCTGAAGGAAGGAACAGGGTGATAGAATCAAGAGCACAGGTGTAGAGATTAACCTTGAAAAAAGGAGAGACACTTCCTGAGATAGAATCAAAGGAAAGAGTGGGTAAAGATATATAGGAACATTTAAGTGGAAAGGAAGGAAGTTGGGGGGCCTTGTGTTGGATGGCCTTATCTCATTAAAGAAGTTGGGGTCATTTACTAAGAAGTCAGCAATAGCTCTGAGGAGAGGAGATGAAAGAAGGTTTAAAACAGCCTCTTTTGGGAACATACTGTAGAGTTGTCATCTTGTTTGCAACTTGATTTTGTCAATGTGACTTTTCCCTCTTGTCACAATCACAAAATCAAATAGGTTACCCAAATACTAAGTGGCAGATCCAAAACTCACAGTCATTTCCTTTTGATCACAAATCCCTTATATGCCTCATCACTGAAAGTTTCCTGGGTAATATTAGTGGACTTCAGTCTCTCTCCCTATCTACTGCTGCAAACTGTCAATAGACAACATTAAGGTAGTCAGTCAGTAAACATTTATTAAGCACCTACTGTATGCCAGGAAGTGACAACATAGAGAAAGATAAAAGAAAGTCCATGCTTTTGAGAAGCTCATAGTCTAATAGAGAAGACCACGTACAAATAACTACATAACAACAAGCTATATACAGGATAAATTGGAAATAATCAACAGAAAGAAGGCATTAGAATTAAAAAGGATTGAGATACATTAGAAAATTAAGGTCATATAAGAAAGAAAGATATCAAGAAAAACAATTGAAAGCAAAAACAGCAGTCTTTCCTGCTTTCCCACTGGGCTCCTGCTTCCATATACCAGGGCTATCATTGGCTGCTGTGGATTCTTCTTTCTTAAAGGGATATGCCTGGGGACTAATCAACACATTTTCAGCTCTTCTGCAAGTCAGACTCACAGTTAGTTACCCTTAGTTGGAATACATAAAGGACTCTCAAGCTGTCTAGACCCTTTTTTCCATTCACATCTTATCTCTAACCAATGAGCCATCCCGCAACCCTCTCTGCTGCTTGGTTCAGGGTGACTGAATTCCTCATGCCCTCCGCAGCTAATGCCAGTACCATGGAAGTGATCTTGAAGTTTTAGTAAACCTCAAGGAGGCACCTAGCTCTCCTGAAGGGAAGTTATTGATCTTTGCCCTGGTTACCAGAGCAAAGAGCTCTGCCCCCTTATACAAGTCTAATTTTGACCAAAGAGAATAAACGTGCCAGGGCATGGGTACCAAAATGCATATACCCTTTAAATGCAAGGTATCTCATGGGCCAATCACAAGATCCATCTCATATAAAGAAATCATCCAGTGTCACAACTGAAATAAAGAAGTTGGATATCTGTGACAAATAACAAGGACTGCACCCAATCTAAAAGAAGGGTCAACAAAATTTATGCTCCATGTCATCAGGCATTGCACAGAAGCCACACAAAGTACCAGCAAACTAAAGTTTCCCTATGACTCCCCTGAAATTTCACTCTTTAAGTGGCTGCTGTGTCTTCTCATTCTCCTAATTTCTGGCTTCTTCTCTTCTCACCTTCTGTCTTCAGCCACAGCTTCTGTCCCAAATCAGACCTCCTCATAAGTAGTGACCAATCTCTAACTCATATAGAACCACTCTACCAAACTATAGAGATCTTGTTCTGATCTTTGTCAACTTATTTCCACACGTTCCAGAGCTTCATGTTTTGTCTCCTTTCTTTCTCTCCAAGCACTCATGATAAACACTTGCTAACAAGGGAGAACCTGATTAGTTACCTTTGATTAATTCAAGTTACCTGGTCCAGATGAACTATATCCTTGTATAACACTGACCTACTTGGACCTGTAGGGTAGCCTTGCAGGTAAGTTGTCCAACATGGTACTTGTATATCCCTACTCTCTCTCTGGAGTGAGTCACTCACCCCAATTTGCACTAATAATGGCTAATCTGGGGAGGATTTCTGAGCTATGAGCATGACTATGAGGCAATATCTCACTTTCAGGGTCCTAAAGATTACCCTTCTATGGAGGGAGATACACCATTGCCATTGTAACTCCTGAGCCCCCTTAAGTGAGCTCCTTATTTACAATAAGCAATTAAAATGACACCATTGACTCTTCAACATGAAACTTTTATTAAACTTAAAGACAAATGTTAGAATAATCACTTACCATTTACCAATAATCATTTACCAATTAGAACACAAAAGAAGAAATAATCAAAACATAGCATTCCAACCAAAAATCTGAGTCACACTCCCCCACCCATGCCCACAGTATCTGAAAAGGAGAATAGACACATACTTCAGAACCATAGCAGCGATATACATGAGTAGGGAAGGTACCCCAGGGTACCTTAAGACTCAGATTATTGCCCTGAATTTTGGTTGTCTTTTTAGGAAGCCATCCGACATGTGTGTCACCTGCTCATCTTCTGAGCCTCTTTACTCTTCTGGACAAATTCACCTTTCTTCTACTCTTGGGTAACTGAAGCAGTATTAAAGTAGCAGCGATAGGTTCTACCAGGGAAATAGTAGCTCTAAATCCCTGGTCAGTAGCTTTTCAGGCATGCTCATTTGGCTAGGTTCTGAACCAGCGTTAGACTATTTCACCAACAAAGAGTTCCCTGATTGAAACAGCTACATACATATCTCCTTAGATATTCTCTCTGGAATTCTAAGGAATTTCTTCCTCTCAAGCCAGAGAGACAGCGTACTCAAGTAGTGAGTTCTTCCCTTTTCTTGGGCTGTCTATGTCATTAGAAGGTGACGGTGACAAACTGACGTTTTTTCAATAGATAGATTCTTTCTCCTATAAGCTTCTAGCATTCAGGTTTGCTCTAATAAGAGCAGTACTTTCTGAACCTGTGTGACTTCAATGAGTTATCCTAGCTTACTCGGCTCTATTCTACATAGTTTAAGCACCAGGGATCATTTCCACCATTAATTTCTCTCTTTAGGTGGCTGCTGTGCCTTATCATTTTCCTGATTTATGGCTTCTTAACTTCTCACCTTCTATCTTCAGCCATAGCTCTTACATCTTAAATCAGATCTCCTTGTGAGTAGCGACCAACCCCTAACTCAGGTTGAAAAGAAACCCAAATCCACCATTTAACATGATATAACACAAATAAACATTATACAATTTCATCCCAGTCTTCAAGTACTTTCTTTTTAGTTTCTCAGCTATATTTTTCAAAATCCTGAAAAAAAGTTTTATGCCAATGTACTGATGAACAACCATGCCTTGCAGACATCTTTATTTTCAATCAGTTCTTGTGCCTTTGAAAGGCTTTCAAATATAACCTCTAAGTACATTTAAGGTCTTTTAAGGCCCTCAGAACTATCTTGAACTGCTTTTCTCATACAATGTCCTTTTCTGCCCTTTTCAGCAACTAAAATGCAAAGAGGGTAAGCACCTTATATTTTGGTATTAAAAAAGATGGCAAGTGTGGTTGCTGAACCACCGTCAGTAATTATATGAATGACAATAAAGAAAAGAAGAAATGTCACAAAAATGGAGAAAGGCAAGTACTTTTCTGGTATTTAAAAATGAGAAAAGAAAAGGAATCTGAAAACCATAGGTCAGTGATTTGGACTTGGATTCTTGGGGAAATGCTATAATAAATCATTAAAGAGATGGTTAATAAATGGTTAGAAAGGGAATCTGTGATTACTAAGAGCTGGTATTCATCAAGAAAAGGTCATGCCAGACTAACATTTCCTTTTTTGATAATGTTACTAAACTTGTAGATCAGGGGAATGCTGTAAACATAGCTTACCTGGATTTTATCAAAGCATCTGGGAAGTTTTCACTTACTATTCTCGTGGAAAAGATTAAGAAATATGGATACTGCACTTGTTGAATGAATGGACCTAAAAAGCTAATGGTTCAATGTTAACCTGACTTGCAGGTCTCCAGAAGAATACCCCAAGAATCTGTGGCTGGTCTGGTACTGTTGAACATTTATAGCAACGATTTAATTAAAGGCATAGATGACATCCTTATCAAATGTGAAGACAACACAGTGCAGGGAGGGATTACCAATGGAGTCAGGAGCTCAGAAGACTTTGACAGGCTAGAGTAGTGGGCTGAATCTAATACCATTATCCCTACCACATCAAAGGGGGTTAGTGGTGCAATGGCTCCTCTTTCCCCATATGGAAAATTCATGTGAGACTTTTTAGTTCTCTTTTTATACCAGAGAAGAAGTCTACTCAGGCTTTGTGGATTTGCTTCTCTTTTTATTGACATTATATAATATTATACAGGTATTTTATACATTTCTGAGTTCCTAAACTTTTTCTGTGTCATCTGTGGGCCTTTGCATGTCATCCTTGACTTCTGCAAAACTTCAAAATCTTCATTTAATTTCTTATACCAATCCATGATGGGAAAAGTCATGGTATGGAAGGGATAACTGTAATTTGAAATTCAATAGGGATAAATGTAAAGTTAAAAAACAATTCAACTCCACAGGTGCAAAATGGAGGAGTAATTATTGATAGCACTTTGCCTAGAAAAAGATCTGCGGACTTTAGTGGACTGCATACTCAATATAAGATATAAGTGTGGTATAGAAGCCAAAAAAAAAAAAAAAAAAAGAATGAATCTGGTCTTGGGCTGCATTAAGAGAATAAGCCAGCCATAGTACGTTGGTACTAGGTACTAGTAGAACTAGTACTTGGTACTAGGCAGATCCCACCTGTGGTACTGTGTTCAGTTCTGAGTGCCACAATTTAAGAGGTATGCTGGGGAGCACTCCAATAGTGGCAACCAGAGTAATGAAGTCCATGTCATAAGAGCATTGCATAAGAGCAATAAACTTATTAGGCACTAGTAAACAAAACATGGTGGTATGGGAGGATCTTAATGCTTCCTGGTTAAAGGTTTATATTGCAAAATAAATTGCATAAGATATTATTTGGCAACACAAGGATAAACGGGCGTGGTGATTCAAACTGGCACTTCTTAAGCATTTAATAAAAGTACTACTAAAAAAAGATATTGTTCCATAATTTCTGTATTGTATTCCTCAAACCATGTCAATCTGAAACAAAGACTCTAGTTCTGAGAACTCAAATAATCTCTGAATGACCTTTTCCCTTCTCTTTCCTGAACTGAAAGATAAAACTATGTGAACCTCTATAATTCATGGTCAACATCAATTATCAGTTAAAGCAGATATAGTTTTAGATGATGGGAGAATAGTTGATAACTGAATAGGTTAGGTGAATCTGGCTGTGTTTAAGGCTGGTCAATGTCTCCAGCTATGTGTCAAGCGTTTGGGATTTGGCACCGGCTACACTGTTTTCTTCTCACCATTTTGTTGATCATATTGCAAGAAGAGGAACTTGGACAAAATGGTTTATTAGAACAATTGGTGGTCCATGTTTTTCCATGAATATTTTCCTTTGTGTTTTTCCTAGAGTAAGAGGACCGTAAGGTATCTTGGGATCACATCTAGAATTGGAAGGAACCTCAGGAGTCATCTAGTCCAGCTCCCTCATTTTAGAGATGAGGAAACAGAACCCCATGGACAATGAATGACTTGCTCAGGGTCACACAGGTCCTTGAATAGAAAATGACTGCAGTTCAGTAAAAAAAAAAATCTTTTATAGATCATTTCAGGGCATTAAACTTGATCAAAAACCTTATTCTCTACCTCCTGTCAACATTGACATGTTCAGACAAGCTATTCCCCATCCTACCCTTCAATTATCTGAACTATGAGATCTGCCTACAGTACCTGAGGCAAGATGAGCAGTCATGTAGATAGAGCAGGTGATGTGAATAGCTACGTTTCCTAAGAATCTAGTGGGCAAAGGAGAGAGGCCAAACACTGAGTTGTAATGAAAATCTGTTATATAGATAATTCAGAGTGATAGAAAACCCTCCGCAGGGGTACATTATCATAGAAATGAAAAATATCTTCTATCTCCTACCCAAAATCAATGCTGAGTACATTGTAGTTCAAAACAGGTTCTCCAAACCAAGGCAATCTTGGGTAGTCACAAAATGGCAATGTCTATAAATTGCAATGAGAGTGTCTACCCCTTCCCACGGAGCCCTAGGAGAGACACTTTGGAAAAAGGGATAGTTTAGAATGGGGGTGAAAAAAGGCGAATGAGTTTAGAGAAAAGAAAGGATATCATGTTAGTCTTTCATAGTGGATCTCTAATTTTTTACTTTGGGACTGAACAAGGAAAACTCTCAGTATGTTGAAATTTCTTTAGGAAGTAGAGTCTGTCTAATTTGGTAGTAAAATGAAATGAGTTTTGACATTAAGGGAATTCTTTTGACCTTTTTCTCTCTTGTCCCCTCCTCTCCTCTCCACTTCTCCTCTCCTCTTCCAGAATGCAGGAATTGAAGGTATTCATCTTCATAAAGTTATTATTCAGTCTCCCTTTTATAATTGCAGAGGATAGTACCCCTATTATTGGAATATAGAATACTATAACTAGGAATTCTAGTTTTGCTCCTTAATTTGCTGTGTGATTTTCTTAAATGTGCCATGAGAAGAATGAAATAATACCATCACAAAACAAGACTTTTAGTAATTAAAAATGTTCAAAAAACAAGTTCAGCTTAAATGTAATTTATTGAGTACTATTACTTTGAAATTTATTTTATATGCTATGCTGCTTCATAGATACACAATATAGGCTATTAGAATCATTTTATCTCACTAATCAAATATAATCCCAATTATCATTTTGAAAGGAAGGGATTCCCCATGAGAAATGTATAATATGAATGTACCAACTTGACTATTTTTAAATGATCAGTTGCACACAGGGAAAAGAATGCACAGGTTTCTTCTTACAGCCATCCTTGAACAGGATTTATATCCTTTATATTCATCATATTTTATAAACTTCTGGACATTATAGTCAAAGATTGTGCTCCTAGCATAAGGAAGAGAGTTCATAGATAGACTCCCAAAATAAAAGGCCTGAAAAGTACCATAGAGACCATCTACCTTTCCACCCTTTCACAAACTCCTAGAAAAACGACCATCGACACTCAGTGCTTCTTCTTCCTGTCTTCTCATCCTTTTCAGCGCTTTGCAGTCTGGCTTCTTGATCATCACTCAGATAAAACCATTCTCTCCAAAGTTACCAGAGTTTCAGATGTCCAAAAGGTAGTTAGCAGGACCACATATATTTGGAGAGACAGTACGGTATAGTCATTAGAGAACTGACCTTCTAACCCAAAAGGCCTGGGTTCAAGGATCACATTTTGTGCCTCTTGGCAAGTTATTTACTTTCTGAGTGCTATAGGCAATTAACCAAGACCCTAAATTGCAGAGGAGGGACTGATGTGCATTGGTAGACACGCATTCCTCATCTGTGTGTTTCCTATCCTAGCTGTACATACTTATAGATGATGACTCAAAATTGTGCTAAAACTTTTGGGGCACGATGTAAACTTATTTATTTAGCTATTGTTTACCCCCAATAAAATGTAAAGTAGGGACTCTGTCTTTGTGTCAGGCAGTTAATATAAGTGTTAGGTGTGTGACTTTTGGACACAATAAATATACATATATGTGTTGATTGAACTCTTCTATTATTAGCCCAGCATTTGACTTCTGCCAAGCTTTGGATGCACTGTTGAGTTGCCCTTTATTTCACTGATACTCTTACCAGGAGGATAAATGCAGGTGTCTGATTATTTATATCTTGGAGGCAAGTTTAAGGTTTGTGGATATTGAGGATGACCAGAAGGCAGAAGAGTCACCAGAGAGGATTCTTTATGGTGCCTGGTACATGGTGAGCAGGGGCAGGTAGGTGGTGCAGTGGATAGAGCACCAGTGCAGGAGTCAGGAGGACTTGAGTTCAAATCTCACCTCAGACTCTTGACACTCACTAGCTGTGTGACCTTGGGCAAGTCATTTAACCCCACTTGCCTCATCCTGGATCATTTCCCGTCATCCTGATGAAGTCACTAGATTCAGATGGCTCTTGAGGAGAAGTGAGGCTGGTGACCTGCACAGCCCTCCCTCATTCAAAACAAAGTCAAATGCAAGTCATGTCATTATTTCTCTGATGGCACGGCCTTCTTCTGCGATGAAGGATGAACACACGCACACACAAACACACACACAGTGAGTACTTAATAAATTGCCTGTTTATGTATTTATCTATCAAGATTGTCTTCCACTCACTCTTTTTGCCAATTTTGGAGGACAAGTTCTAACTATTGAAGCATCGCATGGACCCCACATTCTCTTTTATGACAACCACCAATCATGAACCACCAACAACAACCCTTTATAGCACATCTATTATGTTACAGGTACTGTACTGACCACTGTAAAAGCAAGAACCCCGATATACACAACAGAGCCTGCTATCACAGTTTCTTTGGTCTGCTTTTCTGAAAGAAAAGCAACTTTTGAGGGGTCAACAATCACTTTAATCAAGCCCATGTATCATTTACTTAGTTCAGGGGAAAAAGTCAGCACCCTGAACCTCAGGAAAAATACAAAGAAATCAAAATCAACAGTTAGGGCTTCCAACTTTCTGATATAAGCAATACACACATCACAGATCAACAGATAGATCCAACTCTCTGACCATTACATAGATATGTAGTTACTAGAGAGAAGCATCAACATCCCGGTTTTCAAAGCCAGCGGCTCTTTAGCTGTTGCCCAGAGTCTTGTCTGGCCAAACAAACACTTCCAAAGAGTAAGCCCCAAAGTAAAACCTCACCCTCAGAGTATTTATACATTTTTAGAGCCAGAGGACATTAACCCTTGAGAACCAGTGGCTCATTAACAAAAGTGTGGGCCTTCCTACAAATCTTCCCTAATTTAGAATGAGCTTTTTGATAGTGATTAATATCCTGACAGCTGACTCCTGTTTTCTGTTCTCTTTTCCCTATGTTGTTCTTCCTTCCTGAAATTGCATACTCCGAAATGTCAGAGGATTCCACTTTGTGTCTGGCTTGAGGTGGTGAGGATTAGGAAGACCTAACAATGTACCTGGAATAGAGAAGGGGAAAGAAATTTTCTTCTCCAGGATCTGCCCCTTCCCGCCTTTACCCAGCCCTATCTCCCCAATCAGGACATTATATGAACTAAGCAAAGTTGCTTTCTGGCCCCCTGACATACCCCAAAAGGCATAATTGGGGAAATTTGGATTGATCCTAGCAAATACTTCAGCTCCCCATCTTGATTCCTTAGCCCTCCTCAGGAGTGGCTAGGTTGCACAGTGGATAGAGCGCTGCCCCTGAAGTTAGGAAGACCTGCATTCAAATCCAGCTTTGGAATCTTAATAGCTGTGTGACCCAGGTCAAGTGTTGCATAACCTCTATCTGTGTAAGTATTTTCAACTATGAAATGGGGAATAATAACAAGGCTATTGTGGAGATCCAGAGGGATAATATTTGTAAAGCTCTTAGCACAGTGTCTGGCATGTGAGAGGCACCATGTAAGTACTAATTCTCCATCCCTTCCACCCCCTTTCCTCTTAGGTTTCTGTTACCTAGGGAAGAATGCTTGTGTTGAGAGATACTTCTGTAAACATTAGTTTTCTTCTTCCTGTGCTGGGTACCTAGTACAAGATTTTATAGGCTAGTCAACTTATTCTTTTGACAGGTGAGATAGTGAAACTCTATGTATGTTTCTTATATTTCCAGGGATAGGGTTTAGTCAACAAGCATTTATTAAGTACTTACTATGTGCCAGGGATTGGGTGGAGTTCTTTGGATAGAAGAAAAAGGAGAAAAAACAACCAAGAAAAAATGTGGCTGCATCAAGGACCTTATATTCTGATAGAGAGACAATACTCAAGTCATGGTGGATAAAAGGCAGATGCAGTGCAAACGGGTGTTTAATCTCAGGTGAAGATCTTAATAGGTATGGGCCTCCTGTAGAGGGTGGGATAGAAAATGAATATCAAGACCTTCAGAAGTTCAGTCACATGACATACTTGGACATTTTCTGTATGATGTGAAGTCCAACTTTCCTTCTTCTGTATTCTAAGTCCTGTACATTTTCTACTTTTGTTGCATCTTTTTGTCTCTGTTTGGGTCCTTGCTTGCAAGTGTTTAATGGCATCCTGCAGTATTTGTGGTCTGTGCTTGTGTAATCTCCAACAGATTAGGAACCATGTGAACCTTATCTGTGGATATGCTTGCTAAATTTGGCATGTGGGTTCTGATGACTCCTGTGAGGACAACTTGATAATTCGGAGTTTAAAGCAGACAGGGACTCGGGGATTTGCAGATCCAGCATACTTAATGAACACAGACATCAAGAGTAGAGAAATAGATGTCATTTAGGGGAGAAGAGACAGGAGAATAGCAGGAGGGGATGGTGCATGGTGGGAGAAATCTGGCACACTTTTAAATTATTAAAATCTTGATGGAAGGGACACATAATGACCAAGACCCTTCTTGGCATTTCCTTCTTGTCATTTATCTATTGTTCAGCTGTATTCCCTTATTCTTTTGTGACTTGTGTTTTATTTTTAGGTTATAGATCCATTTTATGGGAAGGAAATATGTTTGAGTTAAATGCTATATTTTGAATGTTGTTTATAGTGTTGACAATGCATAAGAAACCTTAATATTAGTAATTAAAGGTCAGTAAAGAAAGTAAAGGTCATTAAAGGAATTAAAGGTAAAAGTTGTTGCCCCTATCCCTAGAATGACAATAACTCAAGCAATACTCAATTGAATCTGTGATCTCATCTATGTGCCCACCAACATTCAGAATGCAATTCATTCATAACTGCCCATCCTGTACAACTAATTCATGGTCTCCTATAATTTTGTAATGAGGAGTCTACCCCAGGGAGTTTTCTTAATTTCTCCTGACATGATCATGTTACCAGAAAATCACATAGGCAGTGCACCCCTCACTCTTTCTACTTGCCTAGCCCATTTTCTCCTTCCACTATACATTCCTCTGATGGCATCCTTTATTCCTGTTCCCCTTTGAAGTTCCTACTTTGTTCTATGTTGCAATTTGCTCATACAAGCCATGCACATCTCCATATTACTCTGTGGGATACTCATTTTTAATTCTTATGACACTGTAGTGTTCTAAGACTTGTAGCTATTTGAAAACACTAGTAGAATGTTGGTATTAAAAAAGGTAGACTTTTGTTTCTGATAGGAGTTGGGTGTTATTAAAGAAACTTCACAACTTCTCAATGTCAATCCTGCCCATTTCTTTCCATTTAATTCTGGGTCCAATTCATTCTCCATTGATAGTGTCTGTCCAAGAATTATCTGCCTATCTGTTTATCTATCTGTCTGTATATCTTTCTATTCATCCATTCATCTGTCTGTCTGTCTATCCATCTCTCTATCTACAGAATACAAATAGAAAAAGAAGATAATACCTCAGGGAGTTTACATTCCAATAGGAAGAGATAACACGTGCAAACTAATAGTGGCCAGGGATGAGTTTTTCTTTTTAGAAACTGATGGGGATAGTGCTTGGAACCTTAGGAGAGCAGATTGACGCATTCTTTCTGATTTGATTTTGGTTCCAAAACTAGAAAAGGGATGAGAAGGAAAGGTGATACAGTCGTCAGACTGGAGACAAGATGGCAGAGAAATAAAGTAAAGCATGGGTGGATCATTTATCCTGATATGCCACTGGTGAGGCATTCAGTTCTTGTCCTGATGAAGGGGTCCAGGTCTGGTGTTCTGGAGATGAAAGGATTACATTTATCAGATCTGATCTCCACAATCAGGTTAATAATACCAATGTCTCCATTCAAATTTTATAGATGAAGAACCCATATAGATGAAGCACACAGGGGTTGAGTAATTTTCTCAAGGTCACACAGATCATAAAGAGTAGATTTTCATTCAATTCTTCTGACTCCAAGTCTAGCATTGTTCCCATTTACTCCCTTGCTGCCTTCCTAATAAAATGAAGAAATGAAAACAACTTTCCAAATCAGCAATTCAGGCGGGAGTGTCCAGGGTGTTAGAACGCTCTGTACCCTTTGCAGAGTCTTTCAGTGAGCATTGTATTTGTAAGTACCAAATCAGAGAAGCAGATGTTTTTCTCATCTCCACCCACTACTCTGTCATCAGTTACCAAGCCAGGCAGTGATCTACATAAAGCTCACACTACAAAAATGGTCACTAAAGAAGGCGGGGGGGGGGGGGGGGGGGGGGGGCGCTAATCAGCTGGTCTTCTCCTCCCCCTTCTCCCCAAAACTCCTTCTCCTTGCTGCCCTTCTTAAGTTTCCTCAGACAAACAATAAAACGCAAGTCAGATGTGAGAAGGAAGGTAGAACAAGTAAGAAAGGAGCTAGTCATCTGGTTAAACTTTGACTGCAAAGGCAGGGCTGGGTTTGAAAGGAAATGGAGAAAAATTCTGACTAATGGCTGAGAGAAAAGAAACTGCTAAATTTAGAGCAGTTTACACTTTTGAAGGCTCTGAATTTTGCAGCTTTTTAGAGGCAAAGCACAACTTAATTTCTGGGAGAAAAAAAGACTTGAAGCATCAATTAGAGCTGGTCAAATAGCATTTTGATGAGGCCGGAATCTCAAAAGAATTCAGCAACTATATTTTGGCATACAGCCTATGAGTTTTGAAATGAAAGGCATTGTATGACGGGGACATTTGAAAAGTTGCATGATTTTCACCAAATGTACCAAAACACAGCTGCTTTCTGAGTCTCTTGGCAAGATGACTTGATCTACAGCAGAGGGTCAGAGATGATTCGTAATTCCCACCCTTCAAACTGAAGACAAATATAGATCCTGAAAGGGTGTTATCAAATTCAAGTGCTTTGGGGCTGTGTGTCATTACTGACTTCACTCTCTCCAAGATACCAGGGAGAGAAAAGTGCTGTTCCACTGCTAACGGATTGAGGAGGGAATATCCCAGATGAAGTATCTGGAGTCACTCCACAAGGTGAATGTCAATTTGTGATAAGCAGTTGCTTTCCTCAGAAGTACTATTGGAAAAAGCAGATGGGCCCTTGGCATTCCAGGAAAGCATAGGGTCCTTTTCTCTTTTTTTAAGTAAGACATAAGTAAGAGACTAATCTGGCTACTTGTCAGTCACTGGTCCCTTTTGATACTCAGATTATCTTCTTAAACTAAATCTGCATCTGTTAGATCTATTTAAAAAAGAGGTATGGTATAGTGGAAAGAGATCTGAGTTATGTTCTTTGTACTATTAATTAGTTGTATGAACTTGATGACATCGCTTTCTGTCTCCAGGTCTCAGTTTCCACATTTGTAAAAAAGTTTATTAAAATCCCTTCCAGCTTTAATAGGCTATGAATCTATGTATCTATTTGGCATAAGGGACCCTCTATGTGCCATTCCAAATAGCCTTTGACTTTCTGTCATGACCACATCCCAAGTGGCCAGTGGGGAACTTTGGAGAGTGGATATTTGAATGAGTCACCTATTACAGTAATTGTTAAACTAGGTCAAAGGGGAATAATTAAATTTCTATTTTACTTCCTACCTTATTTGTTCCCCTAACTCATATATTCTTGGGATATTACCAGATCAGACATCTCCTGGTAGTCTAGATTATTTTAAAGGCTATATAGGCAATACAAAGATTTCTTTATTACTTACTTCACAGTGAAGGTGAGGGTGGAGGGACCAAGGACTTATGACCTAATTAGCTTCTTGGATCAACTCTGAAATGATTTCAGAACTTTAGAAAAAACCTTTAATTGATTCAGTTTTTTGGAATTCATCATAGGCCAAATGTTATGGTAGAAAGAGCATGGTTCTACAATCAAAGAATCTGGACTCAAATCCTGCTTCTAAAGTTCATTATCTGGGCAAATTAACCTTGGGCAAATCATTTTAACTGCTCTCAGCTTCCTCATCTGTAAAATAATATCTCAGTTGCTTGACCTGAGTTTTTTGAATCGAGTGTCTGAGTTGTTTGAATCCACTCTGACCAAAACCTGTACCCACTACAAACTTTGATAAATTAAGACAATAATGATGTGAACACGGATATTCAGAGCATAAATTAAAAAGATTAATGAAAAAGCAAAGTGACAAATGGTGGGTGGAGAGACAATCCTGGGAATTACCAGTCAAAAGACTTTGCCAATTTCATCAAGTGTAACTTGTTGACCAATGGGCACATACTATGGATATGCTGTGAATGTTCTACAGAATCTAATTTTTTAGAAATCAGAAAAATAGGAAAAACCCAACATTTCAGTTAGCCTTTTCATAAGAAACAAGCAATCAGGTATTTATTGAGTAACATTAACATGCTACCACTCATACCACATAGTCACTGTCTTTAAGAATTTAACAGTGTAGGTGGTAAGATAGGGTTAATGTTCTTAAAGTAGCATAAATCAGTAGGTATTGAGATATTTAAAAGATATACTAGAAGACTGATAGTTACTCTAAGTTCAGAGTACAGTGAGGTCAATGAAGACTGGTCAAGGAAGTTTTCATACAGTAAGAGGTGGGTGTTGCAGTCATCTGTTTCTCATATTCTATTCGAATAATCTATTCTTGGACAATAGGAGGACTACTTAAAATTCAATGGACTTTTGCCACTGTCCAGTTTTAATGAAAACTGATGTCTATAAGATTTGAAGCCTTAAATGCCTCCTTGAAGGCACGGAGCTAAAAATGTTCAGTATGAAACTTAGAGGGCATGTTTATATTTCCTGTGAAAATGGTAGTCTGGATTACATTTTGTCTCTCTAGAGTGGGTTTTCATCCAAATGAGTTCTGCTATCTAACAGTGACTACATCTTGGGTCAACTGTCATTCAAATAAGTCTCCTTACTGAAGATGCAGTCTTCTTTCCCAAGGACAGTAAATATAGAAGAGGCCCCAGATCCCTGATTCTATATTTCTTATAGCCTCAAGTCCTCTATCTAGCCTTTGAAATCTTCCATAATCTGACACCACCCTCTCTAATTTTATTTTCTACTCCTCTCCAATAAGTCATTAGGTGGCACAGTGGATAGAATCATCTTCCTGAATTCAAATCTAGCCTCTTACTATCTGTGTGATCCTAGGCAAGTCACTTAACCTTAGTTCTTCAATTGTAAAATGAATTGGAGTAAGAAATGACAAAACACAGTTTCTTGGTCAAGAAAACCCCAAATGGGTTCATGAACAGCCGAATGCAACTGAAATAACTGAATAGCAAGCACTGCTTTCTACTACAAACTCAGGTAGGACTCTGGCTCATCCCATGAATGAGTATTTCAAAGAAAATCACATGGAAGAGGGATTGGGGTTTTTCTGTTTGGTCTCAGAGGACAGAACTAGGAATAATAGGTGCAAACTACAAAAAATAAGTTTAGAACTGATTTGAGGAAAAAATTCTTTCATTGTCCCAAAGTAGAAGGGTCTCTCCCAGGAGACAACAGGTCCTTTCTCATTAGAAATCTTCAAACAAAGGCTAGGTGATCATTTGTCATTTATATTATGGATGGAATTCTTTGCTTTTTGATGTTCTACAAGATGGTCAACAAAGTCTGTTTCAACTTTGAAAATTTGTGATTCTGTGAAGATACCAATTCTTTCTCCTTTCTCATAGCCTGAGGTATTGGTTTCTTCCCTTCATCTTTCCTTAATAAGATTAAATTCAAAATTTACTTTCTCTGGTATGTGTCTGACTCAAGGAGTTTACACCTGACCCCCCCTCCCTCAAGGAACATAATTATAGTTGACAGAGACCTTAAAGGTCATTGAGACCAACCCTTCATTTCGCAGATGAAGAAACTGGGGTCAAGAAAGGTTAAATGATTTGCCCAGGGTCTCACAGCTAGTAAGTGTCCAAGGTAGGATTTGAATCCAAGTATCTTTGACTCCAAATCTAATGCTTTGTCTAGGGCACCATGACATGGGAGGGTTATAGGATTATGGGATTGGGATCCATTTACTGTCATTTAACAAATACTTATTGGTCATTTTATATATGAGGCAAAGGCAGTGAGGATGAGAGGTTGGCGTGAACATAAATAGTATGAAGGAATGGTTAGTGTGGGAAGCAGAATGGTGGAAAAATTAGAGGCAGTTGGAAGGAGATGAGAGAGACCTGATGTGGAAGGATACTATTCTCATGGAACAGAGATGGCACAAGAGGCACCACCTACGTATAATAAGGAAAATAGAAAGGGAGTATATAGTTACACAAATATACAGAGAGCCAAGCACAGACATGTACACACCCCAATATTCCATTTTCATGTGAAGGTCAAAGGTCTTTTCTTTCTCCCCTCTCTGGCATTAATGAGAGCTCCTGCTGGATCAGTGCAAATAGTCTTGTAGGAGGCTCAAGGAGAGAGGAAATCCTGGTGAAGAAAAATGAGTCTTCACCATAGCATATACAAAGAACAGGAAATTCTTCTTCAATGCCAAGGGAAATGAGGGAAGTTTCTGTCACTGGGATGATGATAGGAATATTTCTATAGGGAAAGGTACAGATCTACCAAAAGAAAGAAGCAATGGTTAAGGTTGACTTTGCCTGACTCCATCCCTGAGAATGCGGGTGATCTGCTTCTTTACATATATCAACTCACCATTTCTCTTGTTGGATGAGTATCTCCAAGAGGGGCAGAGTAGGTGAAGGACAAACAAACGAGTGCTGAGCTTCTCTTTTGGATGTGGAGGATGTGAACGGAGGAGTGGGCAGGTTTTAGAGCTGGAAAATTTCCTGGAGCCTCTGTGTGCTCTTCTGATTTGAGGATAAAACAAACCAAGATGCCAAATAGAATGACAAACTGACTCAGTGTGAATGGATTAATTTTATTAAAACTGTGATAACTCTTCTCCCTGCTCCCAAAGGAAACAATATAAATTTGTCCATTTCTGTAGCTTTAAAATGGGAGAATAAATCATTAGCAGCAGCAGTAACGATAGCAGCAGTCAAGCTTGGCTTTATTGAAATATGAGAGTGCATTGCTTTTCCTTGTTTATGAAAATGAATTTGGTGTTGGGCACTTTGGGTGTTGGGCACTGCAGCATAATGTTGAATTTTATTGGGGTGCTTTTATTTTATTATAATTTTTTTTACCATATTATTTTTCCTGAACTATTTTTACCTTTTACTCTTTGTTATGTGTTCATTTCCATAGAGGAAAAGAGAGAGGGAGGATACTTTTGGAAATGACAATGATGTAGAAAGAGAACATTGAATAGGGACCGGATGATTCATAGGTATAAGAATCGGAGCAGACATGTACCTTCTTTGCAACTTATACTCCTAGCTTTTAACTAGACCCTACCAACTTCTCAAGTCATTTCTCTATCTCTCTCCTATTCTTAGCCAAATTCTTAGAAATTATTGTCTACATTTACTGCCCCCACTATCTCTCTTCTCACTCATTCCTCAACCTGTTATAATCTGGCTTTTGATTTCTTCACTTGACTTGAACTGCTCTGTCTTAAGTTCCCAACAATCATTTCCTTGCCAAATATGCTGGTCTTTTCTCAGTTTTCCTAACTGACCTCTGTTGCTTTTGACTATTCCTATCTCTCATTTCCATGATGCTGCTTTCTTTTGATTCTCCTCACCTGTCTGACTACTGGTTCTTAGTATCTGGTCTGTCATCAATATCATCTGGGTGTTATTCACAAGGATATCTCTGTTTCTCTGTCTCTCCATATTTATTCTATATTGCCTAAATTTACATATATATATGCATAAACACATATCAACATATAGATAGATGTAAGCTCTTTGAGAGTATGGATTATTTCATATCTTGCCTTTGTATTAAAAGTTCCTAGCATACAACCTGACATGTAGTAGGTGGTTTAATAAATTCTTCTTGATTAATTAAGAAATGCCTGTGGCTGTGATCTTTTTAAATCCTATAACCCATAAGTAAAAAAAAAAATTGATCACACACCTCCAATATGTGTATGTTTGCTCATTTGTAAATTACATATGTAGAGAATTAGTTTAACATTGTAGGACTGGCCTTGGTGCTAAGGTGACCTAGGTTACAGTCCTTCCTCTGATATGTATTTGATAGAGCACCAGTGCAGGAGTCAGGAGGACTGGAGTTCAAATCTCACCTCAGACCCTTGACACTCATTAGCTGTGTGCCCTTGGGCAAGTCACTTAACCTCAGTTGCTTCATCCTGGGTCATCTCCAGTCATCCTGATGAATATCTGGTCACTGGATTCAGATGGCTCTGGAGGAGAAATGAGGCTGGTGACCTGCACAGCTCTCCCTCACTCAAAACAAAGTCAAGTGCAAGTTATGTCATCATTTCTCTGATAGCATGGTCTTCTTCGGCAAGGAAGGACAAACACACACTCAGCACACTTGGCATTAAATGCATGAGTCAGTCACTTAATCTCTTAATGCTGATTTTTATTGACAGAGAGAATTTCTCACATAGAATTTCCCTATATCAAAGAAAGCATAGATCTAGTCCCAATCTCTCTATATGTTACTATATTCTTAATTATGTGCATTATAAAACTTGCACAAAAGTGAAATAATAAAATATTGGCTAAAATGAAATAACATTTAATCCTAGAGTCAATATGAAGTCCCTGAAGTTTATTGAATAAAGGAGTGACATAGATATTGAGGAAATCCACTTTGGCAGCTATATGAAAGATGGATTGGAGTGGGGAGAGACTCGAGGCATATCTGTCAAGGCTATTGTAATAGTGGAGGTGCGAGGTGATTGGGGCCTGAATTTGCATGGTGGCTGTATGAGTAGAGAAAAAGAGGACAGAGGAGAGTTGTGGAGATCTAAGGAATACTATTTGGAATCTTATTGTATATGTGGGATGAGGAAAAGGGAGAATCAAAGATGACACCAAGGTTCAGTGGGTAGAAAAAGGAAAGATGAAAGAAGGCTGTGAGAGAATAGATAATATAATTGTATCTTCGATGAAAATCACAATTTTTAAGCATGTCTGCTTATCCTGTGTGATTCTATCCCACCCAAAATAAAAAAAAAGAGAGAAGACAGGGCTCTTACTGCTTTCTCCTCTCCTTGCCCTGTTCCTTCCCCACAGAAAATGCATCAGTCAGAAGGTGATCTGGGAGGCAGCAGGTGGGGGTGGTACTTTTCTCAATAGGACCAGCTCCCTGGGATCCCTGAAGATCCTACTCTCTGCTCAGATTTGGGGATTTTGGAAGCTTGCACAACTCAGGGAGAGAAAGGATGGGGAGCAGTGTTAGGGGAAAAGGGAGGTGTGAATGCATTCAATACAGGACCTATGATGAGTGATTACAGGTGAGGTCTTTCCTTTCTTTGAATGACTGATCACAAACCCTTTAGGGTCAACCCTAGTGGTAAGGTCATAACTCCCCAGGGGTTCCATTCTTCCACTTTGGAGACTACTGGCCTAGGGCACTAAGGGGTTAAGTGACTTGACTTGGGTTACACAGGTAATCTGTGACAAAGAGCTATCAATAAAACAGAAAATGACATAAAATAGGTGAATTCAAGATATCGGACTGTTTTAGGAACGTCAGCTACCCTAGTAGCCATTACAGGACATAGACATTTAGTGTATTAGCCTCAGAGGCTAACCTGTAAGTCACTAAGTACTGCAAAGGTAGGCTCCATTCGTAATCCAAGGACCTACTCGTTTAACAAGCTATCTTTGCTATATTAAGTGACAATAACATGCTGCATTTATATGCACTACTCATTTCAGAACTGAAGTTGAAGGAATTATCCAGTGACGAAATATGAAATTTTTGTTGTTATAGATTTGGGATTTGCAAACCTCATATTTTAGGAACTCTATGTTTTTTTTCTAGGTACAATATTGCAGTTTGAGCAAGCTACCTTAAGGTACACAGTCATGTCTGGGATACAAGATAGTGAGCTGAATTAGTTCCCCATAAGTTTGTTCTTAAGTCTACTTCTATTTTGCAGAGGGATTGTATCCTTGCCCTAGAACACATTTTTAAAAACATATTTAGGGGAGAAGATTCTGGGAAGATGGCGGGATAGGTCAGAAAATTTTAGGCTCTCAAGATTTTCCTCCACAAAAGAGGTAAAATAGCACCCCTGGGCAAACTTAGAGCCATGAAAACAAATAAAAGTAGGACAGAACTAGGACAATGGGAGAAGACTTGAAGAAAAATCCTTGGACTAGATTTCCTTCCTGTGAAAAGTAAACACCTCCAGGCTAGATTCCTCACTTCAACCTCAAGCACCAAGCCCTGGGGTTAGCTGGGTTGGTAGTCTGCCTTAGCCCCAACCACAGGGACCTTGAGGGGAATTGGGCTTCTGACCTGGGGAAGAACTAGGGAACCTCTGGTAACAAGGAACACTAGACCCACCTGTGCTGTGGAGAGTGGTGGGGGTGAGAAAGAACCAGCATAGGCCTGGGGAGAGCAGAAGCAGTGGGGGCAGGGACACCACAGGCTGTGGGCACTTAAAATTGGAGGGCTTGGTTTGAGTTCAAGGTCAGAGGGGAGAGCTGAAGAAGATCAGAGTCCAGAGGAGCCATCCCCTACAGGACTAGAGGTGATTTTAAAAACTAAATTGTTATTTTTGAAAAATTTATTTATTTTTAGTTTATAACATTCAGTTCTATAAGCTTTTGAGTTCCAAATTTTCTCCCTCTCTCCTCAGGATGGCATGCAATCTGACATAGGCTCTACATATACATTCATATTAAATATATTTTCAATTAGTCATGTGGCAAAAAAGAGTTATAGCCAGTGGAATAAACCACGAGAAAGAAGAAACAAAACAAAACAAAGAGAGCAAATAGTGTGCTTCCTTCTACATTCAGACCATAATTCTCTGCATGTGGATGGCATTTTTCATTATGAGAATTTCAGAGTTGGTGTAGAACCTTGCATTGCTGAGAAGAGTCAAGTCTATCAAAGTTAGTCATTGAATAGTTTCACTGTAACTATGCACAATATTCTCCTGGTTCTCTTCTCCTCACTCAGCGTCAGTTCATGTAAGTCTTTCCGGGTTTTTCTGAAGTCGCCTGCTCATCATTTTTTATTGCACAATAGTATTCCATTACATTCATATACCACAACTTGTTCAGCCATTCCCCAATTGATGGGCATCCCCTCGATTTTTAATTCTTTGCCACCACAAAAAGAGCTGCTATAAATATTTTTGTACATGTGGGTTCTTTTCCCATTTGTATGATGTCTTTGGGACACAATGCTAGAAGTGGTATTGTAGGGACAAAGGGTATGGACATTTTTATAGCCCCTTGAGCATAGTTCCAAATTGTTCTCCAAAATGATTGTATCAGTTCACAGTTCCTTCAAAAATACATTAGTGTTCCAATTTTCCCACATCTTCTCCAGTATTTATAATTTTCCTGTTTTGTCATGTTAGCCAATCTGACAGGTGTGATATGGCACAAAAAACTAAATTAGGACACAAACACAAAAAAGGTACAGGCAAAGGAGAAAGAATCCAACCAAAAAGAGCTACTATGGGAATAGAGAAGACCGGGTCCATCTTCAGAGGAAGATACTGAAGCAAAGAAACCCTGTTCTACCACAAAGAGTAATGTCAAATGGTCACCTGCCCCCCCAAAATTTATTGAACAACTTAAAAAAGACTTTAAAAATCAAATGAGAGATTGAGAAAAAATTAAAAAGAAAAATAAGAATAATACAAAAAAAACCCCAAGAAGATTATGATAAGTCCATCAATTAGAAAAGGTGATCCAAAATCTTAAGGAAGAAAATGATTCTTTGAAAATCAGAATTGGACAAGGGGAAGTCCATGAAGTTAAAAGAAATGAAGAAATGAAAAAAAATACAACAAAATATAAAAAATGAAAAAATAGAAGAGAATGTAAGAAAAGCAGTGGCTCTAGAGAACAGATCAAAAAGAGAAAACATAAGAATAACTAGACTACCTGAAAGTTCTAATCAAAAATAGAATCTTGATACAATAATATAAGAAATAATTAAAGAAAATTGTCCTGAGGGGCAAGTAGAAATAGAAAAAGAATCCACTGATCATCACCTGAAAGAGATCCTGGAAGGAAGACTCAAAGGAATATCATAGTTAAATTCCAAAACCCCCAGATCAAGGAAAAAAATGTTATTAAGCAACAAAAATCCCCAACAATTTACATATGTGATGGTACCACAATTAGAATCATACAAGACCTAGAGTGGTGATACTAAAAGATTGGAGGTCTTAGAACATTATATATCAAAGAGAAAAAGAACTGGGCCTCTGGAGGAAAATATCATACCCAGAAAAGCTAAGCATAATTCTGAATGGAAAAAAAGTGGACATTTGATCAACTGTCCAACTTTCAAGACTGTGTTAAGAGAAACCTTGAACTCAATAGAAGATATGACATACAAGAGCCAAGAGAAATAGAAGAAATAGAAGGTACATACTGTAGGAAACAAGGAAGTTCTGTTTTCCACAGTTCTGGGTGATAAGGGTTGTGACCTGTGACTTAGCAGGTCAGGCTGGATGAACTGTGCGAGGAAAAGCCTGTCAGAGAGGAGAGCATAAAGTCAGTGTTGTGGGAGATTCAAAGCTCAGAAAACAGTACAAGAAGTTCCATTTTTCTGAATGTGTTGCAGTCTTCCTATCTTACTGGGGAGGCTTTACATTTATTCAGTGAGAATGGATGTAAAGATTAATAAAAGCTTTCCTGATGTCACAACAGGTGTTTTTTTTTGCTTAAGGTGAGCAAGTTTCTCACAGTTAGGGGCTTGTTAAGACGGGCTTACTTCTAACAACCAATGACCAACCACAAAGGACTAAATAAGGATAGAATGTTTACCTTTTATGTAAGGAAAATATAAAACCAATGTCTAAGATTGTTACTA
The DNA here is from genome assembly GCA_023548195.1 of Bettongia penicillata ogilbyi. NCBI lineage: Eukaryota > Metazoa > Chordata > Mammalia > Diprotodontia > Potoroidae > Bettongia > Bettongia penicillata. Next base: position 14,435,536 of record JAJHZJ010000314.1, read on the forward strand.
GTTGTTACAAGAAAGATTGGGGTAGACCTGAGTATGATATGACTTCAAAAAGTAAAATCGTTTAAGAACAGCTAAAAGAGTATGCTTACACTTATTTGTATACTTATACAAATGAGATGCAAGAAGAAGAACCAATACAGAGGAATTAGATGGGGGCTGTAGTTCTGGAAATCTACTTTCATTGAGAATGGTTTAAGCAGGGAAAATACATATGTAACTAGAAGAGTATAAAATTTAAATTTTATTTAATTTAAATTCTAAGTTTAAAAAGAAATAAAACTGTAAGGGGATAGAGAGAGGAGAGAGGACAAAGGAGGGATCTTTTGAGGGGAGGGTGGGGAATAGTTTAAACGGGGGGTATAAAAGGGTGTTTAGGTTAAAGGGAATGGGAAGATAAGGGAAGAATTCCTGGAGTGGGGGTAGGGTAAGTAATAGGAGGGCAAAGTAGCAGGCAGAAGTAAAGTAGAGGAGTTAGGAGAGATAGGAAAAAAGAGATGCACAAACAAAAGTAGGATTAGGAGTAGAATCTCTTAGAGAAAATACATGTTTATATATGTATGTATGTATGTATGAGTATATATCAATACCTATATATAAATGTATGCATGATAAAGAAAAAGCATAAAAACATATTTAAGCAAAGTATAGTATTTTAAAACGAATTTAAGACATTATTTTCTTCGTCGCTCCACTTTTTTTAGTTTTTAGGTTAATTTATTTGTTTTTATTTTTCAGCATTTATTTCCATAAGTTTTACATGTTTTCCCCTTCTCTTCCCTCTCTCTTCCCAAGACAGCCTGCAATCAGATAATAGGCTTTACACATACATTCCTATTAAACATATTTTCACATTGGTCATGTTGTATAGAAGAATTATAACGAATGGGAGAAACCAAGAGAAAGAAAAACTAAAACAAAACAAAACAAAAAAAGAAAATAGTCTGCTTCCCTCTGCATTCAGACTCCATAGTTCTTTCCCTGGATGTGGATGGCATTTTCTGTCATGAGTCCTTTGGAATTGTTTTAGATCCTTGCCTGGCTGAGAAGGGCTAAGTCTACCAAAATCTGTCATCATACAACGTGACTGTTACTGTGTACAATGTTCTCCTGGTTCTGCTCACTTCACTCAGCATCAGTTCATATAAATTTTTCTAGGTTTTTCTGAAGTCTGCCTTTTTATCATTTCTTACAGTACAATAGTATTCTATCACATTCATATACCACAAATTGTTCTGTCACTCCCCAATTGATGGGCATCCCCTTAATTTCCAGTTCATGATCACCACAAAGAGGCTGCTATAAACATTTTTGTACATATGGGGTTTTCCCCATTTTTATGATTCTCCCTTCCACTTTTGAGCAAGAATTCTCACATATTAGTAATTAATGAACAACCAAGTAAGCGTCAAGTATTAAGCATAATGCTAGGGGCTAGAGATTACTGTACAAAGAAAAAATAATTCCGACTTGCTTAATGTAATGGTTAACTTCATCTATCTTTGGAAACTACCTTTAAAACGAAAGTGCCGCAGAGAAATAAATCAACTCAAAGAACCAAGGATTGGGGGAATAAGCAGGTCTATTTCTGGAGAAGACAGAGGAGGGGCAGAAAGGATGGGAAGAGAGGAAAGCATCAGTTCTGTTTGCTGCAGCCTGGAAAATTCCAGCAATTCAGCATCTACTCCATGTAGAGCCTTCATAGCTCCATCACAAGCTCTCCTCTTGTTGTCCCAGCATTTGGTCTTCATGGCTTCTTAGTAGCTATGTCTTACCAAAATCCTTCTTATCTTGTCTTCATTTTCTCTTCTGCTCTACCCTCAAGTCACCCCAGTATAACAGTCCTTAGTGGCAGCAACTACATTTGCCTCCTGCCCAGGGCCACATTCAACCTCTCCCTCCCGTCTTCCCAGGAGGACCCAGAGTACTCATTCTATTCTCCTGGCTCATATCCATATCAAACACAGCACCTGTACCTCTGCCCTTCTATTTCCCTCAGGATAGGAGAGTGAGTTTATCATTTACAATTTGTGCTTGATTGTCCTTGTGAAAGTTAACTTCTTGAAGATTAAGGATAGGATTGTTGAGGGATTTCCATCTTGACAAGTAGGGGTCTCTCCAATGTCCCTATGTCCATGGCCATCCAAATGGGCACAACATTCCCCTCATTCAGTGTTACCTTCAAGTCACTTCCCCTCATGAACTTCAATTTCCTCATTTGGGAACTGAAGGGGTTTAGAGTTAATAATTCCCTAGAGTTTCTTCTAGTTCTCAGAATCTTTTGGCTATTTTGTTGGACTTCTCTGTATGGTTGCATGCCCAGTGGCTCTAGAAAGGACAAGGTAATTCCTACTTCAAAATAGTTAGACTGATTATGCAATCATTTTTAATTGCTCTTCTATCTCCCCTTACCTGGAGTGGAGTTGAATTAACCTAAAAATCTATTGTATTTTACTACGTGTTAAGTTTCTGAAAGTAATTGTATCTGAAAGCTATCACTATAGGTTATACTGATTAATTTAATTTTATCTTACATTCTTGAAATTAGGGGCTCAGAATTTGGCATACACATTTATGCAAAATAACATGCAAACTAATGCTTTAGATCAAGAGATCTTTTTAGCAAATACAACCACCTTCTCCACTAGATCTTCATCTTTATTTCTGTTCTTTTCTTAAAGGCAGAAATGTGGTTAAAAAAGAAACCAGAAACCAATGAGAGAAATAAAAATATAACACACTACTGAAATGGGCCGGTCAGTGATCAGAAAGATCAGAGTAGTCTACAAGTGCCTTTATTTTCCCAAATTTTAGAAAATGTTTTGACCATTGTAAATCTGGATTTGTGAGAATGAATTTTCTCATAGAAAATATCCTTCCAGAGTAAGTGGTGAATTGGAAGTCAGGTGAGTAAATTCTAAAGTATCCACCTCCATTGAACCTGTGTTCTGAAGATTATACCAATGAACCATAATGACGGATTGATTCCACTACGCTGGAAAGCTGTGGATATCATCCTGGCCAATGATTTGGTTCTTATTGTGGAAGGAACAGCATTTTCAGGTTAGAAGAGGCTATATTTGGAAGGCAATATGGCCCAATGGATATTGTGGCCTAAGACCTTGGTTTCAATGCCAGCTACACTACTTGCTACTTGTATGACATTCGGTATATCAGTTCATCTCTCTGGAGTATATAAAATGAAGGGTTTAGATCAGATAACTTCTGATGTCCCTCCCAGTTTTAAATCTATGATCTCCTGAAAATTTGCCACCAGGTAATTGGCCATAGTGATTTCATTGGCCTTAGTGGAAGTTAAACTCATCTTGATACAAAACTGCCAAACCTAATGATCTTTTCTCAAGCCTTATCCTTCTTGACCTCGCAGAGCCTTTAAAGCTATTGATTACTTTCTCTCTAGGTTTTCATGATAGGTTTCTCTTGGTTTTCCTACTTGTCTTATTACTCTTTTTCACTTTCCTTCCCTCGATCTTCAGCCAGATCATGTCCACTAACTGTGGTATCCCTTAAGGCTTTGTTTTGTGATCTCTTCTCTTTTTCCCTTTATACTATTTCCCTCAATAATCTCATTAGCTTCCATGGATTCAGTTATCTCAGTGCAGATGATTCTCATATGACTATCCTAACCTCTAGACTCCTATCTCCAAATACTTCCTGGGTATATCCTTTAGACATCTTGTCCTGGGATGTCCTTTAGACATCTTAAATTCAATATATCCCAAAACTGAGTTCATTGTATTCCCCTCCCTAAATCCGTTCCCTGCTCCTAATTTTCCTATTACTGTCAAGGCTACCACCATCTTTCCAGGCACTTGGCTCACAATCTAAGTGTCTTGACATCTTATTCTTTCCTTACATCTATAGTCAATCAGTTCTAATCTCTCTCCTGATACCTAGTATCACATTTCTAACTGCTTATTGGACATCTTGAATTAGATATCCTATAGACATCTTAAAATCAGAATGTCTAAAAATGAGCTCATTGTCTTTCCCCCTCAAATCCTCCACTGTCACCATTACCAATATCTGCCAGTTATTTAGGCTCCCAATCTTCGGTGTCATTCTCAATGCCTCTCTTCACCTCCGATATGCACTCGTATGCCAACTTTTGTCAATTGACTGTCTTCACATTTTGTGTATATGTCCTTTTCTCTCCTCTGACACAAGAACCCTGGTGCAAGCCCTTATCCCTTTATGTCTAGACTATTGCAATAAGCTTTTGGTTGATCTGTCTTTCACAAATCTCTTCTTACTCCAGTTCTTCTTCCACTCAACAGTCAACGAGTTTTCTAAAGTTTGGATTTGACCTTATTAACTCCCTAGTAAATAAACTTCAATGACTACTCATTACTTCCAGGATCAAATGTAAAATTCTCTTTAGTTTTTAAAGACCTTCACAACCTAGCCCCTTCTAATTTTTCTAGTTATGTATTTTCCCCCTCCTCACTATCTACTCTTCCATCTTACAACATTGGCTTCCTTGATGCTCTTCAGATATGACACGCCATCTACCATCTCTGTAACTTTTTATTGGCTATCTCTCATTCTTGGAATACTCTTCTTCCTCGTCTCTTTCTTCTGGCTTCTCTGGCTTCATTCAAATTCTATCTAAAATTTCACCTTTTCTAGTGCTCCAGAGTGTGCGGGTGTTTTCCTTTGAGATTACCTCCAATTTGCCCTGTAAATAAATACCTTGTATAGATATAATTTGCACATTGTCTCCCCTATAAGGATATGAGCTCCTTGAAGGCAGGGGACACATTTTTTTCCTTTCCTGTTATCTCCAGGGCTTAGCACAATATTTAACACACAATACCTAATAAAATCAATCCCTAATACTTAATAAATGTTTCTTGACTTCTAAGATGTGGAAGTATTTAAGGAAGAACGATCATACAGTTGGTATTCTCTTGTTTTTAACAACTGACAGGCCCTCAGCATCCTGAATCTTGTTAGTCAACCAAATTCTAGATCCTTGTGGATAACAGGGAGGGGTATATGAGAATACAACAAAGAGTACTGAAAATGAAGAAAATCTTTGTTTCATTGGACTAATTAGACAGAGAACTACATTTCAACATGGCCTAGAAGAGTTAAGAGTCAGCCTGTTGTAGTGAAGAGAGAGCTGACCTCAGAGTTAGAAGAGCCGGGTTCAAGTCTTGTCTGGGGCACCTACTGGATATGCAAACCTAGGCATATCACTCAACTGCTTAGTGACTGATCTGCATCATAAAAGGAATTTTCTTATATCAGAGTTCCTAGTGAAATCACAGATTCAGTTCCTATCCCTATCGTAGAAGAGTTATGAAGCTGTATTTGGACAGGGTGTGTGTGTGTTTGTTCTTTGTTGCCGAAGAAGACCATGCCATCAGAGAAATAATGACATGACTTGCACTTGACTTTGTTTTTTGAGTGAGGAAGGGCTGTGCTGGTCACCAGCCTCACTTCTCCAGAGCCAAGATGTGAAAGGGTGAAGGTTGTGTAGGGAATGGAATTATGAAGCGATGGCAAACTGATAAAATTTTCAATCAGCTTAACAACTTTTGGGCAGGGTAGTAGTTTTTCAAGGCTCTTACTGAACTCAGAATTACTTTTGCAAACATCAAAATGTTTAATTGAAAAAATTAAAAAATTCTGTTTTTGACCAGACCTGTGATGCCATCACTATAGGCAAGGAGCTTCTTTTGTCAATGCAGATAGGGAACTGCTTTTTAATTTATAAGCCAGGGTTGTCTGTGATTACTGAGAGTTTACCCAGGGCCATTCAACCACTGTTAGATCAGGAAAGTGAACCAAGGGCTAACCTGACTCGTAGATTGGCTTTCTATCTTTTGGACCATGCTGCCTTTCCATTTTGAAGGTCTTCAGTTCTTTACCTTGCATCATATACTATTTCCTGAGGAATCAAAAGTTATTTCAATTTATGTCAGTTTTTCTAAACTACAATAGTTAGCTCTCTAAGCAGTACACAAACATATACCCACACATAGGGCAGATGCATTATCAAAGTCAAACCAGTAGCTAAAATTGAGAAAAATTATTAAATTCTATGCTTTTAGCTACATATGAAAAGGTGTTTTGAGATACTAACCTGAATTCTGTTTATGTATATAGCAGTTTGGAAAAAATGAAAATTCTGGTATCAATGAAGAGAAGGATAGCACAGATGCTTTGGGTCTGGCGCCCAGATGTTTCAATAGTTGTAACAACACCTGGATCAAGTCCACTGATAGCACAAGCAGCCCCAACACGAATGCTGACAGCAGACAGGCCTCAGTGGAGGTCTGTAAACATGCCTGGGCTTCCTGGATCCAGGGTCCTGGACAGCAGTCTGTACCAGATGGAGAAACCATGCTTCCAATGGAAGCTTGTCTCTATAGCTCAAGGGAAGGCATGTGTGAAATTGCTAATATTGCATTATCAGTTTTTGTTTCCTTCAAAGCAGAGGACTTAAATTTACCTACTGTTAAGTAAGTTCCCTCTTCTCCATGCCTCCCTTCCCTTCCTATTTGATCACAAACATAGGCTCATTGTGGGTGATTTAGAGTGATAGCTGAACCACAACCAACCAAAGTGCAGCAGCATCTGATGATGTGGAGGCTTGACTTCTGGAGGATTCAGTAGTTTCTTTACAGACTAAACTCTGGTAGTTAAGCTATTAAAAAAAAAGAGTCTCATTTATAACCAGTGCATTAGAGAGGGTTCTTTTTCAGTATCAGCTTCATGTCCCATCCAGTCATTCTCTCCAACTCCTCCCCCTCATAGGCCATCTCACCACATACAGTATAGCACTAAGCCTGGTATATAGTAGGTATTCAATAAATGCTTATCGACTGATCAGCTTCCTGTGCTTGCACCTCCTTACCACACCAGCAAGGTCTTTCTATGTTGGACCTGAGATTTGGACTTCCATGTTTGCAACTTCCAGGACATTGTACTGATCTTTGGAGCTCCCGTCATAGGGCTCAACTCATTTGATTAGTGATGAGGTGTGTCAAAATGGCCTCATTTAGTCCCCTATATCTACTGGCTGGCCTTAGGCAACAAACCATATGTTAGCTTCACATTCTATTAGCCACTTACCCAGACCATTTCACCATCTACCTGCCACTGTTGATATGTTTTTCTCCATCTGGTCCAGTTCTCTCTATATTGAACTAGAAATGACACTTCTCTCTGTCTCCCCCAATTTCCTACATCGTTAAAATGAAACCATCCATACATGTGTTGTAAATACACACATAGACAATTTGTGTATCTGTATATATGTTGTCTTCCCCTTTTAGAAAAGAGTTTCTTGAGGCCAGGGATTGTATCTTTTAAGAGATATTTGTATTTCAGCACTTACTACAGTATTTAGCATAGAGTAAGTGCTTAATAAATACTTAGTCATTCATCCACCCATCCATCCATCCATTGACTCTGGCAAAGTCATACTCTGATGTCTCATGAAATGGAAATAATAGTGGGTTCTTAGAAACAGTGCCAACAGAAAACAAACTCAGGTCATTCCAAGTTGGAAAAGTTTGCTGTCAATGAGATCATTCCAAAAGAATTGCCTTGGGAGGTAATGGATTCTCCCTAATTAGAGGTTTTCATTCAAGAGTTCAATGAGTATTTTCTTCCTCAGCATACCACACACCTTGATCCCCAGAACACCTTTTGGGGTCTTCATTCTTCAACTTTCTCTAGTCTCTAATTCTGTGGTTGGGAAGTAAGAACTCTGCCATCACTTTTCATTTCAGTGGAATGACATAGACTGTGCCCCATTCCTCCTTTCTCACCTCTGCCTCTTAGAATCCCTTTTTTGCTTCAAACCTCTATATTAAGCCTTTCTTGATATTCCCTTATCCTAATGCCCTCTTTCTCAAAATTACCTAACTTTTGTCATATATATTCTTCATGCATTTATATAGTGAGGTCTAGGTTTATTCTCCCAACCCAAACCCCAATAAGTAGTGCTTGACTTTTCCCTTCAGAGGTCTTTGAGGTACAGTGAAGATGTCCTAATGCTATCAGCTTAGACTTCTATCCTGGTGTGTTCCCCTCAGTATTAATTGCTTTTAGGTAGCAATTCAATACCATTTAACTCTTTGAAAACTTCTTGATAAGTAATTAACATCAATTAGGTTTTACAAAGTTTATAAACACACATACATATTTGTCCATCTCTATGCTGAAGAGATATCAAATAATTTTTTATATATACAAACATATCTTCTCAAACTGGGACATACTCCTCTCTGTCACCTTGGCCCAGCTCCTACTGGCTCAGCAGAGCCAATTATTAAATTTTTAGTGTGAAAATTTAATGTTACGAATAAAGGCTTGATATATTGTTTTGTTGATTGTCTAGCCTAGGGGTGAATAAACTATGGTGAACAGGTGAAATATGACACGTTACCTATTTTAGTATGATCCTATGAGCTAAATAGTTCTTACAATTTAAAGTATAACTTTATTTAAATGCAATTTTTATTTAAAATGTTAAAAATGACATTTTTAGCTTATGGGTTGCACAAAAACAGGTGGCTGGTTAGATTTGGCCCATTGGCCACAGGTTGCTGAGCCATGATGGATAAAATGTCAGTAATGCAGATTAAATTTGAAGTGTATTGTATGTACACTGTTTTCCCCCCAGAAAACATTTGTGTAACAAAATGTTAAACATTTACTAGTATACAGCTGCATTGGTCCCTTCAGACTTAAACACAAAGCAGTTCCTGCAAACTTGACCCTTGGACTGACTTCTAGGTATATAGCATTGTCAATGGTTGAGTCCCTCCCTTGTTTGTAGCATGTTGACTTGGCTGCTTGATCTCTCCGAAGCCATGGGCACATGGCATGATTGTTTTTCTGTTTCTATTGCGTTTTGTTCTTTCCTGCTTTGGTTTGAATTTGTGCTGGAAATGGAACCAACTAGGCTATGACCTCATGACCTTCAAAAGATCAGAAAAGCCACCAGTGGTTCAGTAACTGGAGGTCATACCAGAGTTTGATGGTAGCCAAACATACTATGTCCTTGAAGAGTAACTTGCTTGGCCCAATCTGGATAAAAAAAAAGTGACCCTTGGTTCTGTGTGTTCCTTTGTGTAGTCACAGTGATTGAGGGAGTGAGAAAGGATACTAATAACTACACAGTTCCTAATACCTCTTGAATCATAATTTAAGGGTTGATTCTTTTAGCATGTAATCCTTGTCCAATAACCAAACTGATACACCACTAGAGAAACTGAACAGCATCCATATTTATATTCTCACTATAGATGAAATCAGAAGATAAAATGGAGTCTTGGTTTACTGAGGTATTGTGGACTATTTCTCATTAGTTAAATCAAAGATTTGGTAGATTTTATTTTACTGTGTATTTGAAGATTACAATAAATGTCATTTTATGAATTACTTGGTCATCTTGCCTGGAAATGATAATCTCCTTTGCAGGCAAATCCACCTATATCCCAAGTTTACCTCTTCCACTTCCCAGGGTCATGTCATCTTTGTAAGAACAGTCTATGTACATGTTGTTGATACCCTTTATGAAAATGTAACAGGAGAATAGGCAAACTTTAGGGGTAAAAAGATGTTCCTCAGTGGACTCTATCTTTAGTCCCACATGTGACTGAAAGGAACAAAGAATACAAGATACTACTATTTCTTCTGTTTGTTTTATTTTTAAAATGTATTTGACTTTAGAAGGCAAAATATAGTGTTTGAAAGATTCTTGGCAAACAGTGTATTTCTCATGCATCTGACAACTAATAAAATAATGCATCTGATAGATATAGAACTACAAAGATAGTTACCTCTTCAACCAAGTGCTGACTATTAACGTTAAATAAGGCATAAAATATGGAGACATGTGTTCACTATGGATATTTGTCAACACCATGAAATCTGTCTCATTTAAAGTCCAGGTGGAAGATGATGAGTTTCTCTTATACAGAAGTAACTTTATATTAATTGAATTGAATCTCAAAATACTACAAAGCCTCTTCAGTGAAATGATAATTATCAAAAGATATCTGTTTGCACATCCCTAATGGAAAAACAGAGTGGATAAAAACACGTTTTCCAGATTATAATGTACATCAGGATGAATAAATCTAAATCCCTAATGACTTTATATTGACTGTTACTTTTTTTGGCCATGGAAACTCAAGAAGAATAAAAATGGATACTCAGTCTTATATAATTTCTATCTGCTTCTGTGGTGACTCTGGCAGAGAAGCAGGAAAGAAATAGAAAAAAGTAGAAAAGAAGTAGAAAAGAAAAGAAGTAGAAAACACCCAGGGGGTGCTAAGAATCAGACAATTTTATAAACTCTACATAGATATGAATTTAGCTATTGCGATTTTAAATTTGAGATACTTTTGTGCCTTTGAGTAGACATGTTTCTGGAGAAACTGAATAATATCCCTTTAGTTATCAACGAAACCAAAATAAGTAAAGAAGTCACAGATAAATGTAAGGATAGCATTCCAGCCTGTCCTTGGAAAGGCAAATAAAGAAGTTGATTTAATTTTGTGTCCATAGGCAAAAATAAACATCATGGAATAATTGACAAGGTCTATTTCAGTACTCAAGATGCATGTAACCAAAAAGATTATCATGAAGATAATTGCAGCTTCCAGGTGCCAACACCTGGCATCAGTTGTAAGATGGAGAGCTAAAATTTGAAATCAACACTCTTGGGGAGGGACATGATCAAAAGAGAGAATAGAAGCAATGGGGGGGCAGGATAGGATGGAGGGAAATACAGTTAGTCTTACACAACACAACTATTATCAAAGTCATTTGCAAAACTACACTGATATGGCCTATATTGAATTGCCAGCCTTCCCAAAGGGAATGGGTGGGGAGGGAGGGATGGGGAGAAGTTGGAACTCAAAGCTCTAGGAACAACTGCTGAATATTGTTCTTGCTACTAGGAAATAAGAAATACAGGTAATGAGGAATAGAAAGTTATCTGTCCCTACAGGACAAAAGAGAAGATGGGGACAAGGGAAGGGAAGGATGATAGAAGAGAGGGCAGATTGGTGATAGGGGAAATTAGAATGCTCGGTGTATTGAGGTGGGGGGAGAGGACAAATGGGGACAAAATTTGGAACCCAAAGTTTTGTGAAAATGAATGTAAAAAGTTAAATAAATAAAGTTAACTAAATAAAAATAAAAAGATGGAGAGCTAAAAAAGACCCTCCAAATTAAATGAACACATATCTAATATTTAGTAACTTCAAAGCACAACTGGGTGTGGGTACAGACTTTTCCACAAAATTGGAAAATATGACCCAAGATCAAGAAACGAAAGAAGCAAAATGCTAGCAGATTACACAGAAACCTTGTGTCCACATATCATGGATATGTATGTGTCTATATATATATGTATACGTATTATATATGTATGTATGTATGTATACACATTTGTTTTTTAAGAAAAGGAGCAGGAAGTACTGGACAAGGGATAAACTAAATAACTCCAAAAAGCAAAATTGAATATTTCTGAGCATAGGAAATGACTAGTTACTAACATGGGAAACATTTCTGTATCAGCTATCAGCATACAGTCATGCTACTGACTTGTCAAAGCAAGATCACAATCAATGCTGAATTAGGAAAAAAAGAATAAAAATAAAATAATTTGGTGTGCAGTCAAAACAGCTCCCACTTTACCTATTTAAAAGAAGCCATCAGGAAAATGGAACGTTCATAAAGGAACAAACATTGACATTGACATCTACAAAAGTTTAACATCTGCAGAGCAATCATAATCTAGATAATGGTAAGGCCTCTTGTGAGATTCTTTTACCAAAGTTAACTCCTTGTAGAGCTGAGATGAATATAATTAGCTCTCTGTTCTACCGTTGCTGACTGTCTTGTTAAAGAGTGAACTAGTACTTCCCGGGGGATTTTTGATCTCTTTAACATACTTTGGAGGATGACTGATGGAGTCATGGTTCATCATTCATTTGAGATTTGCCATTGAACTGGACTTTTAAATAGAGGACTGACTGAAGAATAAAAGACACAGAGATTATCAGAACTGAGGTAGGTAGAGAGAAGTCAAACACACCTACACTTCATTTTGCTGGGGGCAACCCTTTGTATCTCTATTCCCCAAGGTCTATTATGGATAAATACATGCACCATGGAAATACATGACCCCAGTAAAGTAGAGAACAATGTGGCACCGGCGATTGCAGTGATTGAAGCTATCAATATGGAGTAGCAAGGTTGTGAGCCACAGGTAAATGAACCAATAGCAGGGGTAACTATGTAAGACAAAGCGTGATGAAGGATGAATTCTGGGACTATATCTCCTGGACCCAAAGGAGCAGTTCTTGGACCATGTAGAAATATCTACTGCAAAGGACCAAATCATGATGCAGAGGCACAAACCCAGGCTTTGCCCAACTCAACACTTGCGAGCTATATGATCTTGGACAAGTTATTTTATATTTCTTAACCTCACCTCAGATTTCTCCTTTGTAAAAGGTAGATAACATAGTAGCTACTGTAAGGTTGATTTGAGGTTGAAATGACATGTGATATCACTTTGCAAGCATCAATACTACATAAATGTCAACTCTTACTATTCTATGCATTGTATGGATCAGGGGAAGAAGAGTGCTTTCCCTTGCCCCAAGGTAGAACTGGAATTCAGGAGGGTTGCATAGATATCCAGAACAGATAGGAAAGAGGTTACTTACCAGAAGGGGGTTGCTTAAACTTTGAACAACCCTTAGTCCTCTTTCCTTGTGGGGGGCTTCCATCCTAAAATAGTATTATAAATCTGGAGGATTCTCTGGGTCCCTAGTGTTGAATCACCAAGAAGAAGGAAGAAGTTTTTTTTAATTACTATTTATGGGCTGGGGCTTCTGTTTTGGGTCCTTCTGTTAAGTTAAATAGTAGTTATTCTATTTTTCAATGTTAGGTTAACCTTATATTGCCAAGGCAATACCCATAGCGGCAACTATGAGTATGCCAGTGTATTTCCAGGTTTGAATCGCAAAATATAATAGACTCTCTTCATTGAAGATGGAACCAAGATATTTATTTATATTTCAGAAAGCCAAATCCATCAAAGTAACCAAGAAGTCTATACACATTATCACTGCAGGGAACACTGCCACCCCCAAGCCTTTTCTCTGTCAGGCCTTTCCGCAAATAGGCTCCCGAAGCAAATACCCTTCTCTCACTCTCTCTAGCTGCTCTCTGTCTCTCTGCCTCCTCTTTCCCTTTCTCCAAGCTCCAACTTACACCACTTTCCTGCTCCATGTCACTTAAACTCAGGTGATTCAAACTTCCATATGACTCAGGCTTCCATGAGACTCAAACAGGTCACATAGCATATTAATGGATGGGAAAGTTCTTCCCATTCCATTAACAATACAAACCTGAATGCTTATATGAAACCATAGAAAGCTTTACCTTCTAGATGTGATCATGTCTAGAGTCTGGTTGTCGTTGAGTTATTTCAATCATGTCAGACTTTTCATGACCCCCTTTATTTTTTGTTTATTTTTGGAAAAGATACTGGAGTGGTTTGTCATTTCCTTCCCAGCTCATTTTACAGATGAGGTAACTAAGGCAAATAGGGCTAAGTGGCTTGTCCAGGGTCACACAGGTAGTGAGTATCTGAAAATAAAGTTGAACTCAGGAAGCTGAGTCTTCTTGACTCTAGCCCTGGAACGCTACCCATTATGCCACCCAATCTCCCTTTTTGGAGCCTTAGATATAAACAAAAATCTGATGTTCCCAAAGGAAACTCTGGGTATGGACAGAAGCCAGACTGATTCGTGAGCAGTCACCAAGAATGACTAATCTCATATTTCTTTCTCATTCTTCTTAGCCTAGTACTAGGAATCTAATTGGTATATAATATATACTTACAGATTAATTTATTTATTAAACAAATTATACCTTATTTGAAAGCTCAAACAAACTATATTCTCTGGGTAAGGCATAGTTACTGATGTTTACCAAGCAATAAATGACTTCTTTTCATTAGTTGGGTGCTTCAGGTCTGAGAGGGTGAAAAATGTAGGCTGGTCTGTGGCAATAGATTAAAGAGAGATGAGCAGGATTATTAAAGGTTTGCTAAACATAATTTAAAATAGGAAGGTGAAAAAGTAGTCACCATTTCTTTTTTTTAGTATTCTTTTCCTTTTTTCCTTTTTGTGTATAGAAGTCTATGGAAAAGGTTATAGGAGAATATCATAGTTGCTACCCAGTAAGGATGACCTGAGACCATATTCCAGAACTAGGGGTGAGTACTACACAAAAAGGGTCATTTATGGTTTGAATATATTTTTTCCTCTTCTCTGTGTAATAGTGGTTATTCCTTTTGGGCATGACCATTCAGCATTCCAGTCTGGGAGGATTGAACTCCTCCATTTCCCCCTCTCTATCTTCTCTTTCCCCCACCCCACTCCCCTGCAACTTGGAGAACATTCAGGGACCAAGTAGAAATTTGAGCATTTTGAGCATGCCCAGCTATTCTTTGTGTCCAGTTACGTATTACTCATTCCTTGGTTGAGTCGCATTTGTAGTTGCTGAACTAGAAAAACAGATGATGCAGGTACCATACCTAGTACAAGAAGAGGTGGTTTTCAGCTGGCAAGTCTCTTAGAAACAGCTTTCTGGAAGACAAGCAAGATGTGACTTCTATTGGGAAGGTAGAAGAAGAATCTGCTGGGATGTTAAGGTGTTTGATTTCCAACTGGAATGCCCTTGTATTCTTTGAGAAATGACAGAGTCCTAAATTTAGGATTGACAGAAACTTGTCTTCTTTAGTTTTCTCTGGGCCTCAACCCTGAGGTCAATTCCCAGGCAAGAGGTGGTAGAAAAATAGTATCTCCTCTTTGAAAATTCTTCCTGACCCAGAGTTGGGTTCTTTCACTATGGAAACTGGAGTGGTTTGCCATTTCCTTCTCCAGCTCATTTTACAGATGAGGAAACTAAGGTAAACAGGGTAAGTCACTTGTCCAGGGTCACACAGCTAGAAATGAGGAAACTGGACAGTTTTCCTTGTTTACAGTGAACTCCCCTTAGAAGCCTTTTGAACAGTGTCTGGCACTTAGTATAAACCCTTAATAAATGCTGGTTGACTTGACTTTCTAGGTATATTTCTCAGATTTTTGTTCAAAATGTGTGGCTGAGGACAAAGGTATAGAAGCAGTTTATGTCCAGCAGCAAGTTTATTGTCTTTGCTGGTCTTTTCATATGAAACAGAGATTTTCAAAATCTTAGACCCCTTTTGTGGGGTGGAAAGCCCCATTGATGCTTGATGAAGCATTCCTTTCATATTTTATTGGCAAGGTCTCAGTCTCAGAAGGGGTTACTAGTTGGTACAGTGGATAGAGCACCTGTCTTGGAATCAGGAGTACCTGAGTTCAAATGCAGTCTCAGAGATTTACTAGCTGTGTGACCCTGGGCAAGTCACTTAACCTGACTTACCTCAGTTCCTCATCTGTAAAGTGAGCTGGAGATGAAAATGGCAAGTCTTTCTGGTATCCTTGCCAAAAAAAAATCCAAATGCAGTCATAAAGAAGTGGGAATGCTGAAATGACTCAACATCAACAGTCTGAGAAGACCTTCAGCTTTGCTAGAATCTAAATGGTACATATCCTTTCTAGAATGGAAGAGAAGGTAAAGGGAACAATCATTTATTAAGTGCCTACTGTGTGCCAGACAGTCTACTAAATGCTTTAGACATACCTCATTTGATCCTCATAACAATCCTGTGAACTTTTACTGAG
This sequence comes from Bettongia penicillata ogilbyi, assembly GCA_023548195.1. NCBI lineage: Eukaryota > Metazoa > Chordata > Mammalia > Diprotodontia > Potoroidae > Bettongia > Bettongia penicillata. The sequence goes on from JAJHZJ010000314.1 coordinate 14,451,312, forward strand.
TCAGACATTGATTAAGTGACTTGTCTAGGATCATATAGCTAGGAACTAAGAATGAATTTGAACTCAGGTTTTCCTGACCCCAGGGCCAGTATTCACTTTAGCTGCCCTTAGCTTATGAGGTAGACCCCTTAGGTGAACTTGTAGGGGACATGACTCTGCATTATTGGAGGGGTTAGCTCCATGTTGAAGAGAAGGAATAAACATTTGAATAATTAGAGTAACTGAATATGTTCAAGGTACTATGTTGGGCTCTTAAAGACTTAAGTGATAGACAAGTTGTTTTTCTGCCTCAATGGAAGGGATTTATATTGTAGAAACTTCCAAAACCAATGAAATTATGACTTTAGTGTATAGAGCAGGGGTAGGCAATCTGCAGCCTTGAGGCCATATATGGCCTTCTAGGTCCTTGGGTGTGGCCTTTTGGCTGAGTTCAAGTTTTGTAGAACAAATTCTTTTATTAAGGGGATGTGTTCTGTGAAGTTTGGACTCAGTCAAAGGGCCACACTTAAGGAGTTAGAGGGCCACAGGTGGCCTCAAGGCCCCCGGTTTCCACCCCTGATGTAGAGTCTATACTCTACCCTTTATACCATATTCCCCGCCGTGGGTGCCTCCTTCCCACCCCCCCAGGAAGAAAAAAGGGCATCTCATTCAAGGGAATGACTAAGCAAGGATACAGAGGCAAGAAAGCAAAGATTATATTTGGAGAATAGGGAGCAGATCAGTTTTTCTGGACTATAGGCAGAAGAGTGCTGATAAAATTTTTAACACCTGGTCCTTCCCTTCCCCCCAAAAAAGTATGCTTGGCACTCTTTTTAAAGTTTAATCCGTATTATTAATATTTTTCTCCATGACTTTTAAAAATCAGACATTTGACAGACCAATCAGACTCTGATTTGCAGATTTCCAGTGTGTAAAATCTTACACTGAAAATTTAAGAAGACACTATGAGATGACTCCAGCATATTTCTGAGTGCCAAGTACCTACTGGGAGGGTGTGGTGTGAGGGAACACTGGTTAGGTGGGCTAAAAGGTATTGAATGTCAAAAGTGAGAAGCCAGGCATAGAAAACAAGGAGAAATGATAGAAGAATCCTTTTTAGTAACTGACTACTCTCAAGTCCAAATCCAGAAAGAAACTTGGAGAAGAGAGTTGCTAAAATCAAGCAATAAATCGGAGGAACTGGGCTCCCAAGGAAAGATGCCCTGATTTACCCATCTTGCCTGACAGCAGCAATGCTTTAGTTGCTGTTTTGCCCTTTGCTGAGCATATGGAAGCTGAGAGTTCTTTGGCTGGTATCCAGACATCCAAAAGTTAAATTGATGGGCACTGCCATGAGGGGGTCCTACTTAATGGCAAACATAAAGAATGAGGGCTGTTTGAGTTTTGCTTGTTCTCTTTTCTTCTTTAAGAGTTTTCTTCACAGAATAAACCAAGATACCCACTCTCCAACATATTTCTTCTGTGTTTTCGCCCTGGGGATGACACACCAACATAAGCTCTGTTTTGCTGTTCCAGGCCATTGGGCTCATCAGTTTATTCAACTGACTTTTAAAATGGCCTCATTTTTTTCCTGACTTGGGGAAAAGAGGCAACAATGTGATTGTGAATAACTGTGACCCAGCTTGATGCAGCATGTCTAGGGCCTTACTGGTCATTACCATCATGGCAGTACCTCATGTCCAGCTTTGGGTCCAACATCTAACATTATAATCCCAACACTCTTCAGTATAAGGTCTGATATCTCTCCTTTGTGCCCCCAATCCCTACCCCACTGAGGCACGTGTGATAAGGACAGGGAGCATGCCCTAAAACCTGCATTATTTTACAAATGAATGCTACAAAAGGATTAATGTATTCTTCTGAACATGTGAAGTTCCATGTGAGATTCTAAAGGATGAGGATGTTCTCATTGGTGTGTCCAGGACCAAGACCCCAGTGTTTATTTACAGTTCTGTGTTTCAGGATATCCCTTGCTCTTGTCTTCTTTGCTTTTTAGCTTAATATTTCAAACACTACACTGAAAGACAAGCCAGGGAAGGAATGGGAAATACTGGTAAAATATGTTACTACTGGTCTGTGCCTGGCACATGGTAGGTACTTAATAGATACGTGGACCATTGGATACATTGGACCAAACTTATGTGCTGGTTTCCTTAGTTGCTGAAGTATTTGAAAGCTAGTAGTGATGTGTGAGTCTGTTAACCCTTCAGGGCCTTGGTTTCCTTATCTGGAAAATGAATGGACAAGCTAGATAACTTCTAAGAGTCATTACAGTGCTAAATCTATGATCCCAAGATCCTATTATAAGGGACTGAAACATCTATAGATTGTATCAAAAGGTTCCACTGAAGCAACATTACCATGTGGGACAGGCTGGAGAACTAGGAGACTCATCCTTACAAAGAATAAAATGCCTTAGAGGAACTGTAGGTTGGAAGTATCAAATTCAAATAGAAATGAGGTCCACTAAATAGTACATAAGGATCCCTGCCGGTAGCGTATTGACTTAGAAAACCAAATAGTAATATTATCTTTGCTTTTTTACTTTCTTTTACTAAATATTTCCCAATAACATTAATTTGGTTTTGGGCCTCACTGTAGAGTGTTGTGGGCTACATAATGTAGTGTGTTTAATACCACTGCTATAGAGTATACAGAGTACCTTCTGTAACTTGTTCCAGTTTGCTAACTATATGATTAGGAAAAGTCTTTTTTGATTGGTTATGCAGCTGAGTCTTCAAAAAGTCCTGAGATGGCCTTGACTTAGTCTCTTCGTCTCATTCTCTTCAGGTACGTGCTGGTGGTTTGACTCCTTCACTGATGGACCAATCAGAGACAGTAGAGACAATTCAGGGAAGGGATGGAAGCGGCCTGTGTGCTTTTTTCCCATTGAGATCATGTGACCTTGGTCTCTGAGTCTATTGCAGTTCTGCCCATTTTTGGTGAAGGGATTAGAGATTTCAATTTTATGAGTTTCAAAAGGACCAAAAAATAAGAATCCAGACTTCCTAGGATCTGGGCTTTGTAGCCAGCTGAGCCTTAGTGACTACAGGAGTAAGAATTGACTTTCAGCACCCTGGCCAGAGATAGTGAGACAAGGGACTCATGAGGTAGTCATACTGCATTTGGGTGTGAACTAGGTGGGACTAACGAATGCTATGTAAGAACTGAGCCAAGTTTGTACCTACTCTCCCTAGAGAATGAGGTTCAGATGTTGTGAGCAACTCTTTGCTTCCTTAGTGTTGATTCTTCAAAGTATATAACCTTTTGTAAAAGCTAATCTATATCAAGTGGTTAAATGAAGTTGGGGTGCTACTCAGCAGCCCCTTACAATTTGGGGGAACATTTCTGGTAGAGATATGAACTAATGGAAATAGAGACGAGATACCTCCCATCCCTTTAGGATATCATAAACCCAGTCCCAGTTCTGGGAGAGTGAAGTGGCCACACTATGATTTTAAAAATGTATTGTAATACAAAGGGGGACAAAAGGAGGGGGTGTTTTAAAAGTATATAGTAGAAAATACTTCATGAAAGGAAGCATCTGTTGATATATAGGAATAGAACTTGGCTAATTCTCTATTAATCAGCAGACGTAATTCAGAGCAATCCCTGTGGTGTCATCCTTCTGAGAAGGCTTAATAACAAAGACTGATAGACAGTTTTCTTATTACTACAAAGCTACAGGGCATAGATCATTCTAAAAAAAAAACACAACCCAACCTTTTTCAAGGACAAGGATCCTTTTCAAAACAAATGAGCACTTTCTGATGAAGATCTTTCTTGGCATTATTCTTTGATTTGAACTTACTCTATTTCCCCTGTTCTGCAAATGGATCATTTTGCCATAGATTTTGCATTTATCTAAAAATATTGAGAAATCATACACCTCTTCTAGGTAGTGAAAAAGACTGTAAGGATCCAGTTTCACTTTCATTTATTATTAATATTTGTTTATTTTTTTGGTCTCTGACACCTGTACATTGTACCAGTCAGGAGAAAGACTTTGAACTATTGGAATATTATCTTGTTGATATGCTAAGAGATATATCCAAGATATATTCTATTTCAGGATTTTGGCAAAACTGAGATCAATGCAATCAGGGATGTTGTTGGTTATGTGACAATATTATTTTTTGAACTAACAAAACAAAACATTGGTAGTTGTAATCTTTTGCCTTGTCAATTGCACAGACTTGTAATCTTACATGACTTCATATTGTTTTGGGTAATCTAGGCACATGGTGGAAATGGCTCTTTCAGACTGAATATTCTCAGCAGGTTTTCATGGCTTGTCTTAGTGATGATTAATAAAGATAACAGCCAAATAGGCATTCTAAGTTGACTCAACTTTGTTTGTCAAGAAAAAGCACAGACTGGGGACTCTTAAAATACATCCAGTTCCTTGGCCTGGGATGAAAAAACTCAAGATGGAGGCAGATGAAGTTCAGTTGTCTCCTGATTTTAGCAGACTTATCTTTTCCTGGGTTACTTTCCTGAATACTGCAGTTCCTTTTTAAGGTGGTCTGGCATTTTTGCATCTTAAATTCAAATAACCCAACTATTATAAGATGTTCTAGGTTCTTTAGCACTTTATTTTTATTAACTCAAATTACTTCATTGGAAAAATAAGTTCCTCTTGGATGTGGAAGTTTTACTGATTCTATTTTTCTGCCTTTCTTTTTATTATTTCTCCCCCCCCCCAGTAAAAGCCCTATTACCACCCTCTTAGATAACCTCCTAATAAGCCTTCCCACCTTCACTTTTGCTAACCTTCCCCGCTCCCTCCTTCAATCTATTGTTCACATTTCTGATAGACTAATCTTTATGATCATTTTGCTCATATATCTTTAGGGGCTAGATATTGCCTACTAAATGAAATCCACATTTCTTTAACTGGCAGTTAAAGACTGTATACAATCTGGTATATCCCTTCTTTTCAGGGTCTTACTTCACCCCACTTTCCTCCAAAGAATTCTGTCTCCCAAATACTCTCCTACGCTTTTTTCCTCCATGTCTATTGTTTTCTATAGGAAACAGCTTACACTGTTTCCTCTGCCTAGATTATCCTTCTTCCTCCTCATTACCTGATGAATTCCTGTCATTTAGAGCCAAATTCAAATGGCACCTCCTCCAAGAAACTTATTTTAGATCTTCCCCAGTCAATAACAAACTTTTTTCACTGTTTTGAACATTTTTAATACACTTATGTGTCATTTTATATTGCCCATGTCTCTGTGTCACGCTCCCCTACTAAACCATAAGTTCAATATTGAGAATTTTTTTGTCTAATTTTTGTATTTCTCTCACTGAACTGCAGTTCAGGACACACAGTAGGCAATTCAAAAATATTTCTTAAATATAATTCCCCCTCCCCCCAATTTTCAGAATCGCTTTAGTTTCAAAAAAGTTTTCTTCTTTCAGAGATCTTATTTTTTCTTCTCATTCAATATCTGGTGTTGTGGAGAGAGCACTGGGTTTGGGAGTTAGAAAGACCTGAGTTTGAATCCTGACTTCAACACTTAATGGCTGTGTAATAATTGTTGTGAGATGAAAATGAGATAATATATGTGAACTTATAGAAATGCTATTATTAGTATTATTTTTATATTTGACATTAGAAGGCCAGGATGTATGCCCCTGATGAATGCTACGCCTATCTTATCCCTTCATACTAGAGGGGAGGGTGACGTGCATATGACCTACACTTTGCCTAGAATGGACTTGATCCACGTCTGCCCGCACAGTTTTCTCCACTGTCAAGGCCCACCTTAGGTACCACCTTCCCTATGATGGCTTTCCTGATTTTCCCAAATAGAAGTGATCTGCATTCTCTGAAACTCTTAAAGTGATTCTGACCTCTCTTGTAATATGCTTAACAGTATTCTGACTTAAAACTGTTTGCATATGTGTTTGCTTTCCCTTCTCTTCTAGACTGTAGACATCTGGTAGACAGGGCTTGTATGGTTTGTTATCTTTTTATCCCTCATTGCTTAGCACATAGTATAAGATGGTGCAGTGGATAGAGTGGCTGCCTTGGAGGCAGGAAGATCTAAGTTCAAATCCAGTCTCAGACACTAGCTTTGTGACCCTGAGCAAGTCCTTAAACCCTGTTTGCCTCAGTTTCCTCATCTGTAAAATGATCTGGAGGACATGCCAAACTACCCCAGTATCTTTGCCAAGAAAATCCCAAATGGATTCACAAAGGGTCAGATAGAACTGACATGATTTAATAATAACAATAAATTCAATCAATCCATAAACATTTGTTAAGTTCTTAATGTGTGCCAGTAAATATGTTAAGTGCTGGGAACACAAAGACAAAATTGAAATCACCCCCACCCTTAATAAGCTGATGCTTTAATGGCTAAAACAACAGATAGCTATATCAGTATGTGATACATACAAACTCTGGGCTCTTAATAGAGTTTTGAATTTGTGTCTCATTTGTCCTTGACTCCTGATGTAGACACTGCTATCAGCTGTTCCAGGATTACTGTTAGGATACTAACGGGAAGTCCAAAATCATCTTGATACTTCTCTGATCAAGGTGGGGAGAGGGCGAAGCAGAGGCCTAGAGCTTGTCCTCAGGAGTGACCTCCTCTCTTCTCTGCTTTAGTAAGAAGTTGGAATTCTCCATTCCAGTTAGTTCCCTGGTTTTTTGTAGGCCCCAGAAGATGTGACCAAGTCCATCAGCCAATCCAAATGGACTTTCTGCCACTTCTAGGGAGGTGTTCAGACTTGGTTCACATGCAGTGAACAACACATAAGTGTGTATTTCATACCTGATAAATGTACCAAAGCTAAGTGGGGGCAAGTTAAAATATATGTTTATGTTTATGTGTGTGTATATATATATATATATGTGTGTGTGTGTGTGTGTGTGTACACACACAGAATATGTAAGGATGTTTGATAAATGTTTGTTTACTTGAATTAGATTGTATGAGTATCTTCTTTAGGCAGACTCCCTGATACATAAACTTGCAGAGGGCACACACACACACACACAAACACAGTCTTCCTGTCAAGACTCAAGTGACCACACTAGAAAATGCTTTGAAATACCAATGATTTCATTTCTAAATTCAGCTGTGGCTATATTTTGAACCACTGATAAGAATGATAAGAGGTCACCAAGTCGGGTGGAAAGAGATGGGGCTGGGGACAGGAAGGAGCTGGTGGTGACAAAAGACAGACAGGGCCACGTCCTCCAGCTTTCCTCTAGCCCTTTAATTCCCAAAGAAGGAAACTCTAACCTCCTGGTGACTATCATTAGAGCCCCCTGTGAACTTTTCTGGGTAGACTGTTTGAGGCCCAGCTAGCAGAACCAAAGATAAAGGAAAAAAAACCCCGCTAAATCCCAAAGAGCTTTCCTTTCCCAGGCTTCCCAGATGTAAAAAGACTGAGAAGGCATGGTGGTAGCAACAGTGACAGGCCTTTGTACCCCTGACACAAAGAAAATATCTTTCCCTCTGTTTTCCTGGAGTACTTCCTCACCTTTCATTTTTTTTAATCACAGAATTTTATGAGCTACTAGGGGGAATACTGGTCAAACTATTTAATTGTGACATGCGTATGACTGATTAGGTTCTTGGCCATGTACCTATCTCACCTTGTTATTCTCTGGAATTCTGCATGCCGTTGGGTATAGCTTTCTCTTTCTCCTTTGCCCTTTGCTTTCCTTCTTTTCTTAACCTATTTGTAAAGCCTCATCAGATAGCCATTTCCCTTCCTTGCTCTTCTTCTTTGGGATATCTTTTGTTGCCTCCTGTACAATATTGTGAACCTCTGTCCATTCTACCTATCTACCAGGTCTAATCCCTTGAATCTATTCCCTCCAGTTCATATTCATAAGGGATGTTATTTAGGTCATCCCTATACGACCTTTGGCTGTTTCCCTCCCCGCCTGATATCTTTCTTTTTCTTTGACTCATTAAAGGGGCCATGCCCTAGCTGCTTCTTAAACAGGCCAATTCAATGAATGGGTGCCACTTCATCCTAAGTGAGTGCCTGCATAGACCTTGACCTAAAGGGCCAAGGTCTCCCAGTGCATCCTGGATCATCTCCTGTCATCCTGAGGAATACCAGGTCACTGGATTCAGGTGGCTCTGGAGGAGAAGTGAGGCTGGTGACCTGCACAGCCCTCCCTCACTCAAAACAAAGTCAAGTGCAAGTCATGTCATCATTTCTCTGATGGCGCGGTCTTCTTGGGCAACGAAGGATGAACACAACAACAACCACAAAGTAAAGAATATAAGCTTTAGAGTAAGACAACCTGAGTTCAAATCCCTTTCCTGCCCAACCCCTCTATGACCTAGGCCATGCTCTTTGACCCATTTTAGCTTTAATTTCCTCATCTGTAAAATGAGGGAGGTGGATAAATGGCCTCTGATCCATTCCAACTCTAAATCTGATTTTTTGATTCATAATAAATAATTTAATGGGAAAACTACTCCCCTCAACCATGTCCACTTTGCTTTGTAAAGATACAAAACTAACTCTTCTCCTATAAAATTATTACTAACAATTGTTCACATTTATATAATGCTTTAAGGTTTGCAAAGCATTTGGTATTTATTATTTAATTTTTATCATTGATAATTCTATGCTGTACACAGATCTCTGATGGATGAATGGAACAGCTCTGGGGAAAAAGGGAACATTTTCCTTTTAAGCTATTTAAAGTACCTCTTTCCTCACACAAAATATAGAATAGACTGTGCTTAATTGATCCCTTCCCAGCTGCAGAAGAGGGAGGTCCCATGCCTTCAGAGGTAGTACCTGCTGGAAATTACTGGAAGATGGGAAACTGATTAATTTTCCTTAGGGAGCATTTTTTCTCCTCTTTTAAATGAGTTCAATGTGAAGAGGTATTTGATAAAATATCCCTAGTGTAAGATAAATCTTTTCCCTCAGTTCAGGACTAATTATCCTCTGGGACACAACAGACCAAACAGCTAGAGCAGCCAGAAATAAAAGGGCATCTACTGCCTTCAGTGTGAACTACACGGCTCCACTCCCACCGTAAATCATTAGGGGGGTTATCATGCCTGCTTACAATTTATGTTATGTAAAGAAAGCTGGGTTGTGAAAGAGATCCCCTGAAATGTGTACAAGGAACTCAAAGCATCTATATCTGAACTTATTTAAGAACGTAGGTCCTTGTCACAAGGAAGGAAGGAAGAATGAAAAAAGAAAGGAAGGAAGGATGAAGAAAGGAAGGAAGGAAGGGTGACATGTTGATTGATTTAAATGACTGAGGAAAAAAAGGCTTGCTCTTCTGAACAATTTATCGATTGACAGCAATCAATTTATAAAGGAATACATGCCAATTATATTACAAATTGGAATGAGGCCTCTTCAGCTTGGCACTGGACCTTCAATACGGAGCAGGGAAAGACAGATTTTTATGCATTAAAAGAAAATAATAGAATATAAACCAGGATGCAAGATTAAGTAATCTGATTTCTGATTGGAGGAAAGATTAGGGGCTTTCTGAATTGGGAAGCAAATGAGTGAGTTTTAAGAGTTGAGATGGGGTGAGCAGGTGAACTTTTCCAGATGTGAAACAGGATGTCACTCAGTTCCCACAATTAGGAAGCAGGTGAAACTGACAGGAAAGTGGAACTTAAGTCTGAGAAATGGAGTCAGTTTTAGAAGATGAAATCAGTTTGGTTCACCCAATTCTCACAATTCTCTCAGAAGGAAGGAAAAGAGAGAAGGAAAGGAAGGAAGGAGAGAAAGGACAGATGGTAAAGAGGGAGAAGGAGGAGATTAAAGAGGGAATGAAGAAAAGACAGAGGGAGAAAAGAAGAAAAGGAGAGAAGGAAGGAGAAGGAAAGAAACATTAAGCACTATTATGTGCCAGTCACTGTGCTAAAGGCTGGGGATACAAGTACAAACAAAAATAAGCCCCTAACCTCAAAGAAGCTTACATTCTAATGGAGAACAACAACATACAAAAGGGAACTGAAAACAGAGGGAGAAGATATAGGGGCATGATTTCAAAGTCCAGAGGAAGTCATCAAGGATAGAGTCAGAAGAGTAAAGAAGGAAAGTCTCTCTGAATTCACAAAATGGAGGCCCCAGGAGAGTCTTAGCAATTGGAAGAAAGGGGGTAGGCCTTTAGAAGTAATGATCCTTTTGTTGACAAAACAGAGCACTCTGTGTCTCTAGTAGTCAGTAGATGATGTGAACATTTTGAACATGGGGAGGAATTCAATGCAGGAGAAAAATTACAGTTTTTTTTTTGTTAGCTAGAAGTGCTGTGCCAATCAAGATATCAGGTATTCCCTTCCTTTAAAGAAAAATAATTCCCTTTTGGCTAGTTCTTCTGCCCCCTCTCCCCATGGACTAGTCTTTGGGACCTAAATTAGATTCTTTAAACGTTTTCTTCCATAAGATGATATTGACATAATTAAAATATTACCACAGGGTGGAAGAAAGCATATATTACTATGAGCCACTACCATTCACAGTGGTTATCTGATTATTAACTTTGGACCAGAGAGAATCCACTGGTGTGTGTATCAACCTGTCTTAGGTACAAATCTTCTTTTCTTAGAAGTTGAGAGAAGAAACACTCCAATATCTAAGCTTAGAGCCAAATATTCTTACGCTGGCAGAGATCAGAACCTAATATCTACTCTGGTCATAGCTGGCTTTTGGAACAAATTCCAATTCTCCTAATTAACATTCAGAGGATCAAAGGAGGTCTAGGAAGATATTAGAAAAATTTTTTCAGAGGTGTGTAATAGAGCAAATTAAGAAAAGGAAGACCAATATTACTGAAACCAGATATTTCAAGTGCCTAAATCTTGTTTGTCATTTGTTTTTCTAATAGTGTAATGTTAAAAAAAAAAGCTAAATGTGATTATTGGAACAAATGTATAGAGCAGTCATCTACTCCTATGTGTGTGCAGGAAAGTTAAAAGACCATTCACAAATGAAATGGATAAATTAAATGATGTAGGTTTTCTTTTTGCCTGAAACATTTCTATTTAAAGATAAAGAAATTCCTAACTTTTTTTCAGTAGGTATTTTTTTTTAGATTTTTTTTTTGTTTCCAAGTTAATATATATATATATATATCTAAGAGAAAACCCACCTTTAGTCTACTTGGAAAAATAGGAAATTCTTTTTCCCCTTTTGGGGGCATTTTCCCAGTCAGTTACTTGACTTTTGAGTCCTTTGTCAAGAGTGGGGTATACTCTAGGGACCTGTAAGTTCTCAGTTCCTCTAAGGTGGCACATTTAAGGGAGTTTACTCCTCTCCTTGCCTGTGCTGTGTTCTGTAAGCAGGATTTCCACTCCACCAGCTCCACCAAGTCAGCACTCTTCCTCACCCCAGGACTGTCACTCAGGGCTGAGACCCAGATCAGCAACTCAATTCCCCCAGGGTCTTTAGGCAGCGGGCTCCAAAACTGGATGCTGCTGCTGCACCTGGGGTTAGGGTTAGGGGAGGGCCCTTCTCCCTTCTCCCTCAGGTGAAATAGCTTTCTCACTGACCTTTGAAGCTGTCTTTGGCATTTGTGGGTTGAGGGATCTGGGAACCACAGTTGCTGCCCAGGATTCCACTCCCCAGCCTGCTCCAGTCCTGTCCCTGCTGGTACCAAATGGCCAAGGCTAGGTTGGGCTCCATGGGCTGTGCTTTGTACCTGGTGTGATAGACCTTTTCTGTCAGTCTTCCAGGCTGCCTTGGGCTGGAAATCTCTTTCACTCTGTCATTTTGTGGCTTCTGCTGCTCTAGAATTTGTTCAGAGTAATTTTTTACAGGTATTTTATGGGCTATGAGGGGGAGCTTTTACAGGTCTGTCCTTCTACTCTGCCATCTTGGTTCTGCCCCTACATCTCTTTTTTAATGAACAAAGTAACTCTATGACAGAGATAAGGGTACTACCGTCTCTATTTAAGAGATGAAAAAACTGAGAGAAATTATTTGCCTGAGGTCATTTAGCTAATTGGAAAAAGAATCATAACTCTTATTCTCAAGGCTAAAGATTGGACAAATAAACTGTATAGAAAAACTAAGTGGATGACAATGACATTCTCCTGGGTAGTCAGTCAATTGAGTTGGTCCATTAGTACATTTACCATTGATAGGAATGTCAGACTTACTAGATCCACAACTCAAGAGGAAAAAGAGAGCAAATTGGATTTCATTTGACAAATTATGTCACTTTCAGATATCCCAAGCTTATTTCTAACAGTGAAAAGTAGCCTTTTAAAGTGCTACTGTGTGTTTATAATATGAATTCTAGAACACCATCTCAAAAACAAAATTAATGAAAAAGTATCTAGTACTTTTCTCAGTATTTGAGTAGTTGGAGGGATTATCTATCTATCTATCTATCCATCCATCTATCCATCTATCTATCTATCTATCTATCTATCTGTCTGTCTGTCTGTCTGTCTGTCTGTCTATCTATCTATCTATAGACAGAGGGCACAGGGTGAGTTGAATAGGAAGGGATGATATCTAAAAACATAAAATTAAAGTGTGAGAGAGGAATATATTTGGAGGAGAAAGGGAGAAATAGAATGGGGCAAAGTACCTCTCATAAAAGAGGCAAGGAAAAGCTTTTTCAATGGAGGGGAAAAGGGGGGAGGAGAGAGGGAAAAAGTGAAGCTTAGTCTCATCACATTTGATAACATGCACACTCAATTTGATATGAAAATCTATCTTACATTATAGGAAAGTAGGGGAGAATGGGATGAGGGGTGGGGGGGATGATAGAAGAGAGGCAAATAGGGGGAGGGAGTAATTAGAAGTAAACACTCTTGGGTAGGGACAAATTCAAAAGAGAGAATAGAATAAATGGGGGGCAGGATAGGACAGAGGGAAATATAGTTAGTCTTATACAACATGACTATTATGGAAGTTTTTGCAAAGCTACACATATATTATCTATATTGAATTGCTTGCCTTCTCAGTGGGGAGGGAGGAAGGGAGAAATGTTGAAACTCAAAGTTTTAGATTGTTTTTCCATGCAGCTGGGAAATAAGAAATACAGGTAATGGGGCATAGAAATCTATGTTGCCCTATAAGAAAAGAGAGAAGATGGGGATAAGGGAAGGGAGGGGTGTGATAGAAGAGAAGATAGATTGGGGGAAGGGGTAATTAGAATGCATGGTGTTTTGAGGTGGAGGAAGGGGAGAGATGGGGAGAAAATTTGGAACTCAAATTTTTGTGGAAATGAATGTTGAAAACTAAAAGTAAATAAATAAACATTAAAAAAGAGATGTAAAAACCACCTTAAGAGATAAAAATAAAGTTAAGTATAAAAAATGTCAGGGTATTATTATATAGTCTTTCATATCCCTCCCCCTCCCATTACCTAGTATGGTGCTAGATATTTAATGAGTGCTCAATAAGTACTTGTTCATTATTATTGAACAGAGTCTTTAATGAATGAATATACTGTAACTTAGAAGAAGTAGAATATTTGTGCAGAGGACAAAGGATTGTGGGACTGGGGAGCTATAGCTACAAGGGACATTAGAAGTCAACTAGCCAAATTCTTTCATTCTAGAGATGGAGGAAAGAGGTTAGATTACTAGTCCCAAATAGTATCAGTAGCAAGAATCAAGGTTTGCACTCAGGTCCTTTAATAATTCCAGGGTTGACCTTGAAGTTAAAGAGACTTGGGTTCAAGTTGTGCTTTGGTAGACATTAACTGTTGAATATAGGCAAGATATTTACTTTTCAGTGTCCTAGGCAGCTCTCAGAGAGTAAAATTTATAAATGAGTTGCATCTGCATTAATGGAGGGAGTTTCCATACTAGAAATTTCATATACCATTGAAATCACAAGTCCAAAGGGTGAAGAAAAGAAATCTAAAAACTTTGAAGAGGAATGGTTCAAGGAAAGAGATAATCCAGTCCCAAAAATTTCACCATTTCCAAAAATTTGCGGAAGAGTCTAAAATAATATTCTTTCTGAAATATTTTATTTTATCACTCAGGTTTGTTAATAGAGTTTGTTGAATTGTATACTCTAAGGTTCTTTATAAAAAATATGTACTCCCATCTAGCTTCTGGCCTAACTGGGGAGCATGGAAAAGCCCCAATTTATATGAGAAATCTATCTTAGGTTGTTAGACCCCGAGACATAGGTTAAATTTGTATCAGACTGTTTGGATGTACATTCATGTATTCTAGAATTCAACATAGATTTAAGTACACAGAGCTGAGCACTCCCCAAAGCTGACTGGGAAAATTCTCAAGATGGCAGTCTACTAACACTCCCACATTCCAGATTTGTGGCTGTGGCTACTCCCCACCCCTCACTCTGGAATCATTCAGATTATCCCTTTGGACATGGAGAAAAATTCCAATTACTTCTGAGTTATTTTTACTGAAACCTGCTATTTGTCAATTTAGCTCAATTCAAGAAGCACACAATAAGCACCAACTATGTATAAAGAATTCTGCCACACACTGGGAACATAAAGACCAAAACAGAAAAGCCCCTGCCCTCAGGAAACTTAAATTCTATTCTGCAAATACAAGATATAAAAAGATGCTTGTGTCAGTAATTTGAGGACAAAAGTGCACTAGTAACTAGTTAGTAGTAATATAATACTAACTAGGTGGGTCAAGGAAAGCCTTCCTCTAAAAGGGGGAACCTGGGATAATCCTTACCAGTAGTTAAGGATTTTTTTTAAGGGGTTTCAGCATGCACAGTGGCTGTGAAGAGGCTTGGAGCTGAAAGATGGACTATGGGGTATAATGAAGAGCACACAGGTTAGATCAATCCCTCTTAGATCCATTTCTGTCATTATCTGTTCCATGTAGCAGAGACCTATTCATGCAGGTTAAATATAGACCATCAGGAGATGAAATTAAAGGGAAAAGAATTTAGAAAGCTTAGTAGAAAGCTCTCCTGAATTCTCTTATCCAGGTGTCCATATTCTGTAACACCCTGGGTAAGTTGTTTGTCCTCTCTTGGAGATGACCTCTGAGGTCTCTTAGGGCTATCATTCTCTGAATGTAGGAGCCTGTGATCCCACAAGCCTTCTGATCCTCAGTAAAGCTCTGCAGACTCTGAAATACATGATACCTTTAGAGAAACAGCATTTGCTACCTAAAGCATGACTTCCTGGGCTGACTAAACTTAAATGATCTCAGCAACATATCGGCCAATTGGCCACGCAAAGCATGTTTTGCCTACAGGCTTCAACATGGCATAGACACCTAATGGAATAGTTGAAAATTCCTGCAGGGTGGGCAGGTGTTTAATTCTCTGTAGAGATATGAAGGCAGCTAACTTTTTCCCCCTAGGTTTTGAATTGCCCCGGTGAGGATTCATTGACACCCGTGAAAATTGAGCCTGAGAATTATGTTGAAAGATTAGAACCCAAAGCAAAGGGGTCTTATTCAGAACTAGATGAAATAGTCATAGGCAGCCTGGAAAGTAATCCTGCTGCCCATTGCTTCAGGCAGGACAGTTGATGAGATTTAAAAAACCACCTTGAAGCATCCAAAGGATTCCTTATAAGGAGCAGTGCAAATATTCAGATAGCATTTATGAATTAGAGCTCTCTAAATAGGGCTTCCTTGTAAATTGTGCATTCATATGTTTCTAGTGCAAATCTATGAATTTTCTAATTTTGTCACACTCTGATAAGATTAAAAAACATACTTAAATTTGTTCCTGCTAGCTGAGTTGCCGAAGTAATTTCTCATACAACTGAAATCTAAAACTTTGAAATTTTCTTACTCCATTGGGATGGAGAGCAATGTATCAATTCCCATAAAATTCAGCCACCAATCAGAAGAGTTTTTTCCCTTCCTTCTTTTTTCTTAAACTTAGAAAACTTACCCAGCATCTATTTCCCATGTTGAAGGGGAATTTTATAAAGTAAATTTATCCTTGATGCTGACTTTAAAGTATCTTCTCCTTCAAGGGATTTCTCCTATCAGGAGAAAAGCCAAATGATATAAGGCAAGAACCTATAACTTTTCCTTTGAAAGGACCAAAGCTGCAAGTGGCACTGGTGAAAAATCTTTTAGGACTTGAGTTGCTGAATGGACACCTGTGGTACCTTTAAGCTTCCTGACTTGGAAAAAGTCCTGTTGAAATATTTCTTGGGCATTTGAACTTTTTGTAGAAGAACATTTATTAAACTGTCTATGTAAACCACAAGATATATTCTTTCCAAGATCCTATGAGCATATATCCCAGGTGTTGCTTATCTTTTTTGTTTTCATTATGTCCTTCTGTTTCTCTAGCCCTTTGTCCCACTCTTTTCACCTATATTCCAGTCTATTCCTTCATCTCCGTCATGGTCTCACTCTTCTCTTTAAGACTGAATTTCATCATGTGTAAAATAGAGATGATAATAATCATACTAGTAACCTCATAAAGTGATTTACCTCAAAGAGCTGACATTAAAGTATTAATTGTGTGTGTTCTCATTATTATCCAAAGTCTTACCAACTTCATTGTACCATGGAAATGACCCAAGCGTCCTGGGGGCTGTTTTAGTAGAGCATAAAATGCTGTAACCATTTTTGATAGCAGTGCAAGGTATGGGCTTTTGCTGAAAGGGAGGTTTTTGTCCCCATGGTTACCACTACAATGCTTGAAGGGAAGAGTCCTCTGTATAAGCCAGCTCTATTGATTTTTACCTCTAAGAAAATTGGGAAGAAGCAAATATTTACTAAAACACTGGAGCTTTAAAGCAGAGTAGGTGAGAAATTTTCCTTCTTTTACTATGTTCTTTCCTTAATGAAGGAAGACTGTTCTTACTAAAGAAAAATTTTGGGGAAAAAAAATCCTGTTTTATACACCAAAACAATGTCAATGAATTTTATCCATTTACATTGCTAATGTATCAGTATAGTGTATGGGGCTAAAAACTGGAAGAACATAAAGTGATAGAGTTAGAGTTAAAAGAAGACCATGGTGAGAGTCTTGATTCTGGCACTGAACTTGGTAGCTTTAACTGAATCACATAGACTACCTGAACCTTAGTTTAGTTTCCCCATTAGTAAAATAGGGATACAAACTCTTATTTCTTTTAAGCTTTAGATAAAGCAAAATGCTTGTAAAGTGGAAAGAGAGTATTAAGTATACAAATTACTTAGTGTCATCTCTTAAGACTGAATTTGCTTAAGGCTGAGAATAATAGTTGTATTATTTACTTCATAGAGTTGTTCTAAGAAAAGGGTTGACATTAACGTATTAATTATATATGTTAGCTATTGTCTTATCTGCCTCATTATACTGTAGATGTGACCCAAGGCTCTTGAGGGTTATATCAGTAGAACAAAAACTTTGGCAGGTCCTATCATAGGGATTTTAGGTACCAGTCCAAGGATGCTGGTTGACTGTTGTCCAGAACCAGCCAAATCAAGTTTGGAGAGACCCCTCAACAAATTGTCTCACACTGATTTCAACCAGAGAGACTCTTGAAGACCACTTACCAAGACCCAGAAGAGTTGAGGTCTGTGTTGGGGATAGGAGAGGGAGCACCCACACCAATGAAATCACAAACTTTTCTAGGATTGTAATTTGAGGTTATTATGCCTGATATTAATAAATAATTAATAGTTATGTGATGTAATGGCAAACATCTTCAGATTTTTTAAACTTAGTGTTGTCCAAACAACTTTTGATTGTGGTAGCACAAATAATACTACCAGAAGAAATCTGAAAAGGATAGCAAACAACTACAGAGTTCTGGACAAGAAATATATGATCTTGAGAAAACAAGTTGCTTCATCATTGTTGTTAACCAAGGGCAAGGTCTTTAGAAGAGAAAGATTTGGGAAAGAGAAACATTTGGGAAGTAAATAAGTTGTTCAGAAGATGGGTTTAAGAGTGGGATTTAGATTTGTGTACTATTGGTTAAAATATAGGAATGACCAACTCTTGGCTAAGCGTAAAATGTACCTCAAATAATCTGAAAGAAATTTTCTTGGAGTCCATTGGAATACCCTTTCTCCTTAAATCTCCCTCTTGAAATTCTGGGAAAGGCCTGCTGCAGAAGAGAGCATCTGAGTTGGATCTTGAATGATGCCAGGAAACATTTCAGACATGAGAGACAATGAAAACGCTGGAGTTGTGAGATGGAGGGTCAAATGTAGGAAACACCAAGCATAGCATCAAAATAAAGGAAATAGTCCCAATTCCTTCTGTCCTTGTCACACTAGTGTTTTGTCTTCTGTTCAAGGCATCACAATTTTGGAAATACTTTGAGAAGTCGAAGAGTGTTCAAAGGAAGGGTTACCAGGGTGACACAATGGGCCTTATGACTATGCCATTTGGGGTCTGATAGAAGGAGTTAGATATAGTTAACCTAGAGAAGAGAAAACTTTGGGAGGGGCCATGAGAGATGTCTTCAAATACTTAAAGGTCTGTCATGGGGAACAAAGATTGATTGTTCTACTTGGCCTCAGGTTCTAGAACTAGGAGAAATAGGTGGAAGTTTCAGGGAAGTTGATTTACACTTGATGTAGGAAAAACTTCTTAACTATTAAGCAAAAGTAGACTGGATCACCTTATAAGGTAGTGGTTCCTCCTTCCTAGCCGATTTTTAAACTGAGACAGAATGACCACTTATCTGGGAAGTTGTAGAGAGGATTCTTGTTCAAATATAGAGTGGACTAGATGACTTCTGAAATTCTATAATTTTGCAATTTTTTAAAAAAAGAACTTTTTTGGTCTCTCAGTGGATGGTCATTTGTCCAGTTTACCTCTGTTGATAATGAGTTAAACACAATGTAAACAAAATTTTCACCAGCTTTTCTTATTACTTCTCAGCACAGTGGCAATGATACATCTGATGATACTGAGCATTAGCAGCCTGAATCATGTTGCATAGATGAGCTCTGTCATCATTTTGATTTTTAATGAAATTTGATTTTCCCTGGGCACAGTTTCTTTGATTCATTGCTGTTTATTGAGAGATAGTATGGTACAGCAGATAACAGTCCACAAAGACAAGTCTTACCTTTAAAACTTCTTATAATTGCTCTGGGTCAGTGACAATCCAACTTAAATAGAAATGAATCCTTGCAGCTGCATATTGACTTAGAAAAGCACAAATTGACATCTTCTGTCGTTTGTTGTATTTTTATTCATTTTGTTAAACATGTTCCAATTATATTTTAATCTGGTTCAGGATTCATTTGGGAGTTTTGTGGGCAAGGGAAGTTGACACTTCTGTCCTGCGTGACTAAGACTCTCTAAATTGTAGAAAAAACACTTATCTGCACTGGATGAGAGAGGAGGGTTTACTTATTGCAAGTCTAATCCCTGTTCTCCTATAGTTTCTTTTAGATTTAGCCTATTGTCTTTGTATTCGTCTGTAGATTTAGACTAATACGTTTAGTTGAAATATATGGGTTTTCAGTTCTTGAGTCATATTTTCTTGAAGAAATAATGTTTTCAAAAGGATTAGGATTATATTGTCCATCTTTTCTGTAGAGAAGAAGTGATCTTCTAAGTATATATGTAGGGCAGCTAAATGGTGCAGTGGATAGAGTGCTGGGCCTAGTCAACAAAACTCTAGTTCAAATATGACCTCAGACACTTTTACTAACTACTTTCACTAGTGTGACCCTGGGTAAGTCATTTAACCCTGTCTGCCTCAGCTTCTTCAATTCTTCAAAGAAATGGCAAGCCATTCCAGTATCTTTGCTAAGAAAATCCCAAAAGGATTCAAGAAAAGTAAGACACAACTGAAACAACTGAATGACAACAAAATGTGTATGTAAGTGTGGGGTTTTGAGTATGCTAATGTCAGACTTGATTGACAAGAAAAAAGACAAGGAGACTAAGAAATGTGAACATTTGTGCCATCATTGTGAGCTAGTAATAAGGGTAAGAGCGGGAGCAAAGAAAGAAAGAGGCTATTGAGATAGATTTAGGAACCTCATAGAATTGTTATGAGGATAAAATGAGATAATGTATATAAAGTGCTTTGCAAACTTTAAAGCGTGAAATAAATGCTAGTTATTATCGAGAAACCTGGATGATTTGAGTCACATTGGAAGAATTTCTGAGCTGGTTAAAGCAGGTTATATTAGTTGACCTTAGGAAAGTAAATTAGAAAATATTTGAAAGAGAGGTATAGTCTTGAGGTGAGCTGAATGGAAGAGAGGAATGTTTTAATTCAGGGAAACTCTCTGAGTGTGATACTAGGCAAATACTATCTCTAAGGAGTCAAGTTGGGTCCTGGAATATAATTCAGGTTGAATCAAAATGTGCAATGTGGAGGAATAAGGCAGAAAGAACCTTGATTCCTTGGTAGCCAAGGGGAAGTGTGAATGAGGGGGACTCCAATGTATAGGAAGGGGAAAAAGCAAGGGTAGAAATAGAAAATGACTCAATGAGAGGGTCATAGGGATGGGACCTTGGATTTCATTGGTGTAGTGCATTCCAAAATAAGAAAATTCCCTCATCCAAATCAGGTCACCTTTTTTTTTTTCAATTTATAATCTAAGAGAGATGGATGGGGTATTGAGAGATTAAGTGACTTGCCCAGGGTCACAGAGTCAGCTGATGTCATAGGTGAGATTTGGACACAGTTCTAAGGTCAGCTCCCTAACCATGTCATGACAGTTCCTCTCACTGATTAGCAATGAATTAATGAATAATGACCTCTAAAAGACTGTGTTAAGTAGAATTAAGTGACCAGGCTCTATACCTATAACATACTTGCCTGAATATAGGTTGTGTCCAATATGTACTCACTGCATAGTAAAACAGTTCCATTTTCAAGGTTACAGATTTTGCAGAAAGACAGCCATGGATAGCTGGAGAAATTTACCAGGGGTTTATATTGAAGAGGTATCTGTTTATGGAGTCCTCAGACTTGTCATAGGTAAAGTGGGTAATTATTGCCTAAACAAAAATAAGAAAAGAACAGAATTTTTGAGGTTCATATAGCTGTAGGATTTCCTTCAAATCTTTCAGTATTTGTCTGATAAAACGCTTTGTCTCTGAATTCTAATCTCCCACCCTCTTTTCCTTCCTTCCTTCCTTCCTTCCTTCCTTCCTTCCTTCCTTCCTTCCTTCCTTCCTTCCTTCCTTCCTTCCTTCCTTCCTTCCTTCCTTCCTTCCTTCCTTCCTTCCTTCCTTCCTTCCTTCCTTCCTTCCTTCCTTCCTTCCTTCCTCCTCCCTCCCTCCATCCCTTCTTCCTTTCCTCCTTCCCAGAAGTGAGAAGGGAGGGCATTCTAGACATGGGGCATGGAGACAGGAGATATGATATTTTCTCTGTCAGCTGAGCTGGAACGGGGCTTCTTAAACTTTTCCCACTCCTGACCCCTTTTCAAGGCACTTGGCCTGAGGGCATGCACAGTAAAATGTGGGCATACGTTGTCTTTAGAACCAAGGCTGCAGTGAAGTTGCCCATGCAACACAGGCAACAGGTGCTGGAAACACCTTGTGTTCATTTCACGTTTGATTTTTAATTAATTTTTGGCCACTACACATTCAGAAGCCTTTTATTATTGCCAATGTTTTTGTGGCCCCATATTGGGTCATGACCCATAGTTGGAGAAGTGCTGGGCTAGAACATAGTGTGCGAAGGTCGGCAGCAAAATTAGAAAAGGAGCCTGGAATCAGGTTGTGAAAAGTTTTGCATGGCTCTAGAACTTGTATTTAGTCCTAGAGACCTTGGGAACCCTTGAGCTGCTTGAGTGACATGACAAGACTGAATATTGTATTTGACAACCATGTGGTGCATGGACTGGAGAGGAGAGAGGCTGGAGGCAAGGAGACCGATCAGGAAGGATAGTTGAGATGAGAAACAAGGAGGGCCCAAACTAAGGTGGCCTAGATGAGAAGAGAGAAGGGGATGAATTTAGTAGGGTTTGGTCACTACCTCTGATGCTTTTTAGTTGTGTAAAGATGGGCAATGTACTTAAATCCTTTTCTCCTCATCAGTTTTGTCATCAGTAAAATAGGAATAGTAATGTCTTTTTGTCAAGACAGTTAATATAATAGCCCTTCATGTAATTTAATAAAATAAAAAGATGAGTTATTATTAGTATCATGAAAAATCTCAAGCATTTTTGACTAATTTATTTCAATGATAGAGTCAGAAATGGAGGGTGTGTATATTGCACACGTGTGTGTACATTGTGCATGTGTGTGTGTGTAAACATGGGTTTGTCTACAAAGGGATACATAGCGTGGCTTTGACAGATACCTTGATATCTTTGCCCATTTTTCTCCAAGAGAGAATTTGATTCCTGTCTGCTGGGGGGATAGAAGGGTCAGGAGGTTAGTCTCTCCGATCTTCACAGAGAAGGATTACTAGAACAAAATTATATCTGTTTGTTTCCCTAAATATTGTTAGTCTAGGGTAAAAGATTTTTTCCCCATTAGGTTCAAGCTGCCTTTCTGATTGTTGTCCTTTATAGAAAAACCTAATATAAAACATTAAGCTTATATTTGAAGGTTTGACTCCTTCCTACCACAAGCTAGTTACCCAAAAGACCATCGCAAATAATGAATAGCAAGTAAACCCATTTATCCAAGCTATAACAAATAGAAATCAGAGTAGTTATATAGATTACGATATACCAAACAATACATAGGGCGAATAAATTCTCCCACTGGTGATAAGACTTCTGAGCTCAACTAAGAGAGCCCCTGGTCACATCTGAGGAAGAATTCCTTAAATTTTCTAGTGAGGCAAACTGGAGAGCAGGAATATGTTGGAGAGCCAAATTTTTCCAACATCATTGCTTACCAAATTCTTTCTTTTACTCTAGTTTTTTGGTTGTTTTGTGCTTGTTTTTCCCCTCTAAAGATTGTTTGAAACCATAATGTACTCTCTCAAAGCAGGAAACAAGAAGAAAATCTAGTCTCCATTTTCCCAAGTTCTGTTATCAACTGTGCTTTACCTAAGTAAGTCTGCACATTGAGCCATCATTCTCTTCGTCAATGAAAAGTCTTATGCCCATGTACCAGGCTTGAACTTAGGGTTACAGAAATGGGAAGAGGTCCTCTAGTGATTGGCTATTCTAGAAATGTTCCATCATTCAACCTGAGCTGGAGTTCTCCAATGTGCTTCTTGAAACCTCTAGTTCCCTACAAGGGTTAGCAAAAATGCCATTTTAGTAATAAGATACTTCTGAAATCTCCAGTGAGTAGTGTGTCTCTAAAACTATATTTATGTTGTACTTTCTGATTTGCATCCATGTTCTTTCCCCTTCTTCACCACATAAGCTCCTTTGAGAGGACAAGGACTATTTCTTTTCTGTCTTCATATTTCTGGGATCACCACTGTGACGTTTCTTGAACTGAGTGGAACTGATTAAGTATAAAACAAGATTGTTTATATAAAGCATTTTGAAAATCACCAAATATTATACAAATGAATGAATGAAAAATTCATTTACTAAATGTTTACCATATAGTAAACATTGGTTATGAAAATAGAAAATTGATATAGTCCTTGCTCTCACAAAGCTCACATGCTAATTGGAAGAGAAAAAATATAAAGAAAGGTCTAGAAAAAGGAAGGATAAAAGAAATCAGTGATAGTAAAGATGTTGCTATGGGGCAGGTGGCAAAGTCTAGGGATCATTAGACTACCTCGGTAGGTCAGGCAGCAATGCCTAGGAATCTAGAGGGAGTAGTGGAAGGGCAGTGAAAAAGTCCAGTAATCATTTAACTGAAAGAACTGTAGTTAACTCTGCTTTTCCAAGAAGTACAGTGGCCATCTTCACACCTCAGTTTGGGAGGGTGACTGGAGGTCTCAGCCTATACTTAATTAAGCAAAAGAGAGAGTGGACTCATGGGTTAGAGTGGAATGAGGACTCCGGGTTTTTTCCTGGAAGGATGGGGATGGAGAGGTCAAAATCCATCTAGAAAGAGGAAAAGGGAAGGAAACACTGACAGGCAGATTGGGAGGAAAGTTTTCCTGTAAGGGAGATGAATGGGATCATATAGGTAGGCAGGTAGAGTGAATTAGGGAACAGGGAGAACATTTTGAGACTTGTTTTACCTTTTGGGACCACTGGATAAGTTCTGGGTCAGATATTGAATGTTTGTTGTTATGAACAGATGAATAAAAAGAAATATGGACGTAGATCTATTTGTATTTCTATAACATGGATCGCCTGAAAAGTGTCAAAACCATGAATTGGATCTGTGTAATTTTCTAGATTAGAATTTGAACAAAAAATGAGTAACAAAAAAATCATGAGTTCTATTTGAGTCAGTAGAATATAAATTCTCTGAGGGCTGATGCTATTTTGTTTGTGGTTTTGTATTTCCAACACATTCCATCAGGCCTGGCATTTGGAAGGTGCTTAATAAACATTTTGTTGAGTTGATGGATAAAGACAATGGGGTTTCAGTCAAAACTTTAGAAAAAAAACACAATGAGCTTATTAAAAACATTTGCAGAGCTGTATACTGATCCATGTTTTAATAAGATGATGCAAACAATCATCTAAGTCATAGCATTCTTATTCACCAATTCAAATATGTAAGGAGACATTAAAAGTGACATCCTTGAAAATAAAGATAAGTGACCAATTCAATATAGGGTTCAGTATGTCAACCTTTCATTTCCTTTAAATATCTTTGAATCATGTAACACATTGGAGAACAGTAAACCAACAACCGCAGCGGGCAAACTTGCTATGTCCTATTTAACTGGTTTACAAAATTAGCAAACAAAGAAAGCAGTGGGTTTGACAAAGCATTGAACTGTCACCAAAATTTATTTGAAAATATGCAAATACTTTTACTTGGATTTATATCTGCAGTTGAGACTTATAATGAATAGCTGTGTTAAGTGGTCACCTATTTAGTGGCTAGAGGTTGAGTAGTAGGAAACGTGTTGGAAGATCACATAGGGGAGGAGAAGAAACCCAAGCAAAGAGTTATAAGGATTTGTGTTGGACTCAATACTATTAAACATCTTTGTTAATGATCTGGAGGTGGGGGGAGGGATAAACAGCTCATTAATTAAAATCCTGGAATCTAAATTGGGAGGTGTAGCCAACGATGGACTAATCACTTTATCATTTACTGGAGGTGAGGAAGTTGTGCAATTTAGTGTGTATACTGATTAAAAGTGGAACAGATCTTGTTTGACAAAGGTATTTGCTCAATTTGTTGCCAGCGTTTTGGTTTGTTTTCTTCAGATATCATATAATCTTATTCCCTAAGCCTTTTTATTTGCATTAGATTCAGAATCATGCATCATTCTATTTATACTTTAAAAAATGCAAGTGGAAAGAAAATCCTTTCAAAAGAACAGAGTGCTGCAAATAATACTAACTACAGGGAAGTCATATAATGGAGTTTAGGCAATGTAGCACATTTGGTTTAGTGGGCAAGATCCAGGATTTTATTCCCATAGTGATAATTGTATTTTCTGGTATCACAGACTTTACCCCTTTCTTTAATCCATATTTTTAGAAATATTTCCAAAAGAGGGGCACTGGATGAGAGAGTATTGAAAGGATAGAGAGCTTCTAGTTGATAATGATCACTAAAAGGAGATGCCTTGCTGCCCATGGTTTTAGAAAAACTAGGTGATGCAGAATCAGTATCAAAGGTCATTTAACTGAACCCTTTCCACAAACTTTCAATCCCCTCTTCGAATCTCATACAAGTGGTTATCTCATCTTTCTTCTAAATGCCGGTCATTGGGGAAGCAGCATGGTACATTGAAAAGAGCTGTGGATTTGGAGTCAGAAAATCCAATTCTATCACTTACTATCTGTGAGACCTCAGGCAAATTATTTACCTATCTGGGTGTCACTTCCCCAAATGTCATATGAGGAATTCAGTCTAGATGACCTTTAAGGTTCCTTTCATAGATGTCCAAAACAGAACTCATTCTCTTTCTTTTCCCCATAGCTTTCTCTTTTCTGAACTTCTCTATTACCATGGAGGACATGACCATCCTCCCGGTCACCCAGGTTCACAATCTCGTTGTCATCCTTGATTTCTCACTCTCCAATCAGTTGGCAATTCAACAATAATTCTCCCTTTACAACACCTCTTGCACCCATCCCCTTCTTTAGTTAGGCTTTCTACAACTCTCACTTGAACTGTTTTGACATTCTTCTACTTGATTTGCCTACCTTAAGTTTTTTTTCTTTTCAGGCTATCTTCTGCAAGGCAGTCCAACTGGATATTCATAAAACACTGCATCCTATTAAGAGACAGCATGTCATGATGGATGGGAAGCTTTGGACTTAGAGTCATGAAGACTTGGGTTAGCATCCTCTCTCAAGTACTTATTGTGTACATGACCTTGCAAGTCCCTTAAATTCTCTGTCGTCAACCAGTTAGAAATGTGGGCAGGAAGTACAATGAGATTCAACACGGAAAACAAGTGACTTTTTAGGTACGGAAGGAAATTAATGGGGCTTTGAGTTGGCAAAATGTAGCAGAACTATTTTCCAAGTGCTGTGGGTTCAACAACATGTAAATAAATTTACCAAAGACTTCTTGCAATTTTTAAACCTCTGATGTGTTTCAGATGAAACATATTCTATATGGCCCTGATTTATTTGTACCAAACTCATCAAAACCTATTTGTTAGTAGTAGTCTGGTCTTTCAGAAACCTTGCAGGTCCATGCTGTGGGCATTTCCCAGCTTTTTTTCTCTGCACTAGGAAATGGCATTTGCTAGCTTGGTATGAAACACAAATCTCAGTAGATTTAAATCCAGCTTTTTAGCTTTAGTTCTAGTACTAATTTGATCCTTCCTTCCTTCCTTCCTTCCTTCCTTCCTTCCTTCCTTCCTTCCTTCCTTCCTTCCTTCCTTCCTTCCTTCCTTCCTTCCTTCCTTCCTTCCTTCCTTCCTTCCTTCCTTCCTTCCTTCCTTCCTTCCTTCCTCTTTCTTTTTCTTTCCCTCTCCCCTTCCTCTCTCTCTCTTTCTGTGTCTCTTTCCTTCCCTCCTTTTCCCTCCCTTCTTCTCTCTTCCCTATCCAGTCTTAGGTGCCCTCTGGAATCATTGTTATATGGTTAACAGATTAGCCTTTATATTAGACCTGTGCCCCCCTCTCTGGGAAAGATTTCATATATCTATATTTATAGATCTATATCTGTAGATCTATATATCTCTACATTTTTATATTTGTCTCTCTACAGTATATATGTGTGTGTATATATATATATATATACACACACACACACATATATATATATATATATATATATATATATATATATATATATATATATATATATATATCAACCAGTTAGAAACATGGACAAGGAGTACAATGAGATTCAACATGGAAAACAAGTGAATTTTTACCAACCATTTTGCCAACATATATATATATATATATATATATATACATATATATATACATATCTATATAAATTTATATAGATACATAGGTATAGATCTATTTCTATACAGAAATCACATGCCTATATATATATGTATATGTATGAATATAGATACACACACACATATGTGTCACCCCCTCCTTCCCTAATAGAATAGACCTGGGACAGAAATGTGACCTGAGTTGGAAGGAGTGTAAGCACATACTTAAAAGTCAAACAGATTTTGTAACAGGGTGCCAATGAAACACAGAGAGCCGAGGAACAGGGATAAGTGGGAAGACCAGTTTTAGACTCAAGACTAGAAAGACCACACTAAATTTGGAGGTCAAAATGTAGAGAATTCTGATGAATATGCCCCCTGTTGGGCCACATGTCCATACAGTTGGAACCATGTGAATGAATAAGAAAGAAAAGAGAGATAATGTAGACAACCAAGGACAAAGGGGAGCATTTTATGAGACTGTAGCATGGCATAGTGGGAAAAAGTTCTGGCTTTTGAGTAAGAGGACTTGGGTTCAAATCCCACTTCTGATTTGCTACAATAATCTGAGACATGACACAGCTTCCATGAGTCTCAGTTTCCTTACTTGTAAAATGAGAGATTTGGATTAGATGACCCTTCCACCTCTGGATCTATAATCTTAAATGGCATTTGAGTTAGAAATTGAAAACCTAAGAGAAATCATTCATATTTTCAATGATGGGAGTGCCATGAGTAAAAATGGGAGGAAAGAAAGTATGAGATGTTTTGAGGAAGAATGAGTCATTCAGTTTGCCTGGGATGTGGAATACACAAAAAGGGGCATTATGAGTAGAAAAGTAAGTTGGTGCCAGAATGTGAAGGGCTTTAAATATCAGTCCTTTTAGATAGGCAGTTGGGAACTATTACTGAAGGCTTTTTGACCACCTGAGTAACCATCATAAGATCTTTATGTGAAGATGAATCTGGTAGCAAGTCATAGGATAAATTAAAAAAGGAAGGAATTGGAGGAAGGGTGACCAGTTAGGAGATTAGAATCTCATCAAGAGATAATGAGTGCCTTTGGGTGGCAGAGCCAAGATGGTAGAGTAGAAACAGAGACCTGCCTGAGCCCTCGCCCCAAGCCCTCAAAATACCTGTAAAATGACTCTAAACAAATTCTAGAGCAGCTGAAGCCACAAAATGACAGAGTGAAACAGATTTACAGCCCAAGACAATCTACTCAGAGTGGGGCATAGCTTATCATGGGCTACTCTGGCACAGACTGGACTGGAGCAATCCTCAGGGTACCAAATCGCTGGCAGCTGTAGTGGTTTCCAGACTTCTCAACCCACAAATGCCAAGGACACCTTCGAAGGTCAGAGAGCTTTCCCACTAGGTAATAGAGGAACATGGTCCAATCCTAGCTCCTGCCCCAGGGTGGCAGGAGCCACTGTTGCAGCATTGGATGCTTCTGGAGCTCTCAGACTACAGATGGTGTGGGAATCCAGTGACTGATCTGGGTTGTAGCCCTGGGTGATAGTTCTAGGGCAAGGAGAAGTGCTGGCATGGCACAGCTGGAGGCAGTTGTGCAGAGGGTTACAGAAGTAATCCAGTTAGCAGTTCCAGGGCAGAAAAGAATGGCTGCTCACAGACCAGAGCACAGGCCAGGAAAGGATTTGATTTGATCGTACAATTTTGGAGGAACTGAGAATTTACAGGTCCTTAGAGATATCTCTGAAAACAGCCACACAAAACCCCTGAAACTTGGGGCAGTACACCCTCCACTTAACAAGGAGCTCAAAAGTCAAGTAATTGACTGGGAAATGATTAAAAAGGGGACAAAATAAATCTATAGAAGGTTATTCTCATGTGAAATTTCTTAATTTAAGGAAATTTAAATTTCTTAATATAAGGAAGATCAAAACATACAACCAGAGGAAGATTAAGGTATACAACTAGAGGAAGACAGCAAGATCAAGGTTCCTACATCCAAAATCTCCAAGAAAAATATGAAATGGTTTCAGGCCATTGAAGAGCTCAAAAAGGATTTTGAAAATCAAATAAGAGAAATAGAGGAAAATTGGGAAGAGAAATGAAAGTGATGCAAGAAAATCATGAAAAATGAGTCAAACAGCTTGCTAAAGGAGACCCCTAAAATACTGAAGAAAATACCTTTAAAAATAGACTAACCCAAATGGCAAAAGAAGTCCAAAAGGTCAATAAAGAGAAGAATGCCTTAAAAAGCAGAACTAACCAAATAGAAAAGGAGGTCCAAAAGCTCACTGAAGAAAATATTCCTTAAAAATTAGAACTGAGCAAATGGAAGCTAATGACTTCATAAGAAATCAAGAAATTATACAACAAAACCAAAAGAGTGAAAAAATAGAAGAGAATGTGAAATATCTCATTAGAAAAACAAGTGACCTGGAAAATGGATCCAGGAGAAATCATTTAAAAATTGTTGGTCTACCTGAAAACCATGATAAAAAAAGAGTCTATACATCATCTTTCAAGAAATTATCAAGGAAAACTGTCCTGATATTCTAGAACCAGAGGGTAAAATAGAAATGGAAAAAATCTACTGGAAAACTCCTAGGATATTATAGCCAAATTCCAGAGTTCCCAGGTCAAGGAGAAAATATTACAAGCAGCCAAAAAGAAACAATTCAAGTATTGTAGAAACACAATCAGGAAAACACAGGATTTATTTATGATTTTAAGAAATCATAGTACTTGGCAAATGATATTCCAGAAGTCAAAGGAGATAGGATTAAAACCAAGAATCACCTACCCAGCAAAGTTGAGTATAACACTGCAGGGGAAAAAAATGGAATTTCAGTGAAGTAGAGGACTTCCAAATATTCTTGTTGAAAAGACCAGAGCTGAATGGATAAGTTTACTTTCAAATAAAAGGATCAAGAAAAACATGAAAAGGTAAACAGGAAAGAGCATAAGGGACTCATTCCTACATGGAAAGATGTTATTTGTAACTCATGAGACCTTTCTCAGTATTAAGGTAGTTAGATATATACATAGATATGTACTAGATATATATATGTATATATATAAACATATATGTGTATGCATATGTACACACATACATATACATACACATACCCATGTATGTGCATACCATGTATTTTAGCTACCTGTCTATGTATACATGTGTGTATATATATGTATATACACAAAGGGCACAGAGTGAGTTTACTATGAAAGGAGGATATCTAGAAAATAAAATTGAGAGGAATGTACCGGGAGAAAGAGAAAGGGAGAAGTAGAAGGTAGTAAAGCATCTTGCATAAAAGAGGCAAGAAAGAGCTTTTGCAATGGAGGGGAAGAGGGGGGAGGTGAGAGGGAATAAGTGAGCTTTACCCTCATGGGATTTGGCTTAAGAAGGAAATAACATACATTCATTTAGGTATGGAAATATATCTTACCCTGCAGAAAGGGAGGGAGGAAGGGGATAGGAGAGGGAGGATAATAGAATGGATGGCAAATTGGGGGAAGGGGTAATCAGAAGCAAACACTATTGTGGGGGAACAGGTCAAGGTAGAGAATGGAATAAAATGAAGGGCAGGACAGGACAGAGGGAAATGTGGTTAGTCTTTTGCAACATGACTGTTATGGAAGTATTTTGCATGGCTCCACATGTATTGCCTATATTGAATTGCTTCCTTTCTCAATGCAGGTGGGTGAGGAGGGAGAAAGGGAGAGAATGTGGAATGCAAAGTTTTAAAAATGAATGTTAAAAATTGTTTTTGCATGCAACTAGGAAATAAGTTGTACAGGCAATGGGATATAGAAATCTATCCTGCCCTACAGGGAAATAGGGTGGAAAGGGAAAGTAGAAAGGGGGTGATTGAAGGGAGGACAGAATGGGGAAAGGAGTGGGTGGGGTACATGCTGTCCTGGGGTGGGGAGAGGGGAGAAAATTTGGAATTCAAAATCTTGTGGAAGTGAATGTTGAACACTGAAAATAAATAAATTATATTTTTTAAAAAAAGAGATAATGAGTCTCTTTGAAAGATGGTGGCAATAATGGGAATGAAAAGGAGGAAACATAGTTTAGACATATTCCAAAGGTAGACATTAAGACACTTGTCAACTGGTTGACTATAATGGCTTGTAGAAAAGTATGGAATTGGAGATAGTGGTATATTAATATAATATTTTAAGGTTTAGGATGTGCTTTTTACTTTGGTAATAGCTCTATGAGGGATGGGTAGCATAAGAATGATTAATGCCACTTTAAAGATCAATCAGTCAATCAATATTTGTTAAGTGCCATGTGCCAGGTATCTTGCTAAGCCCTGGGGCTACAAAAAGAGGCAAAAGGCGGTCTCACCCTCAAGGAACTTACAATGAAGAAAGTGAGGCTCTAATATTTGCCCATGGTCACACAGCTAAGAATTTGTCAGGATTAGAGCCCTGACCTTTCATATGGTCTCTTCCAACCTTTCGAATCTTGTTCATCTTGGTCCTCTCCACTAGCTCTGCATTTGAGTGACACTGATTTCCTTACCCTTCCTCCAATACGATACCCCATATCTGGATTCTGGCAATTTTAACCAGCTGTTCCTTCTCTCTGAAACTCTTTACCTCCTCACCTCTACCTTCCTGGTTTCCCTGACTTCCTTCAAGTTGCATTTAGGTAAGGAGCCTTTTCAGTCCTCTTAATCGTAGTGCCTTCTCTCTGAGACTGATTACAATTTATCTTGTATAAATATAACTTGCTTGTACACAGTTGCTGTGTGCTGTTTCCCTAAATGGACTGTAAGCCCCTTGAGAGTGGGGACTTTTTTTGGAGGAGGTTGGGGTACTTCCTTTGTATCCTTAGCACAATGTCTAGACCAGGGCTGGGGAACCTGAAGCCTCACGGCCGCACATGGCCTTCTGGGTCCTCAACTTCAGCCATTTGACTGAACCCAAACTTCAAGTCAAGGGACCACACTTGAAGACCTAGAGGATCACATAAGTGGCCTTGAGGCCACAGGATCTCCATACCCCCGGTCTAGATGGACAAGGGTAAAGAGAGTTCAAAGGAGGCTATGGTCAAGGAAGATGAAGATTGAGAAAAAAAATCCATTAAGTTCAGCAATTAGGAGGTCGTTGGTGACCTTAGAAAGAAGACTATCCCTAGGTGTCTAGGAAAGAAGCCAGATTACAAAGAATTGAGTTGTGAATGAGTGGTAAAGAATCTGAGACACTGGAGATGCACTTATTTTTCATGAATTTGTAAATGAGAAAGAAAAGAATATAGGTTGAGCACAAAGATAGATTGAACAGAAGTTAGGAAAGACTTTTTTTTTTTTTAAAGAATGAGGACATCTGACCATAGTTTAGGCATAGAGGAAGGAGCCAGTAAAATAAGGAGAAATCAAAGATGGAAGAAAGAACAAATGCTTGATGGAGGAAGACCCTGGAGGAAGGTGGGAGTAGGGGTTTGGGGGAAATGACGATACAAGTGGAGTGATTAGTCCTAAAAGGGAAAAGAAGAACACTCCACCCAGCAGAGATGCCACATAGCAGGGAATGGGTTCAGGGAGAGACAGGACTGGAAATCTATGTTCTTGCAGCATCTGTGCTGTTCACTGCCTCTCCGTGTATGTACTCTGGCAGCATGAATCCCCCCACTTATGTTCCCAGCTTCTCCCCTCCCTATTAATGGTATATGGATTTGTGGGAGAATATCCTGTGTTTATTGTCCTATGTTTATTGAGTTTTCTCACTATGTTGTTTCATTAATTGCTTTTGCTTTGAACTAATTGTTCCCTCTGGCTGACTAAAGATAAAGTAAACACACTGGTGAGGGCTCCTGAGTTATGGTTTTGAATGGCTCATAGGAGCCTTGATTTATTTATTTATTTATATATTTTTAAAAAAAAATTTTATTTTTATTTTTTTTAATGTTTTACAATCATTTCCTTAAAGTTAAGATTTTATCCCCTCCATCTTTCCCCCAATACCCCCCTCCCTCCCCGTGACAGCATACAATTCTGTATAGGTTCTACATATACTTTCCTATTGAGCACATGTTCACTATAGTCATGCTATGTAGTCGAACTAAAATAAATGGAAGAAATCATATAACAAATCAAAACATAATACACTGAAACCCACCCACCCACAAACATGATCTGCTACATTCTGCAAATGACTTCCATATTTCTTTCTCTGAGTGTGGAAGGCATTTTGCCTTAGAAGACGGACATTGGGATTTTTTTTTTTCTCAGTAAGTTCTTGTGTTATTACAAAGTTCCAAGTCTACCAGAAAAAACTCTCGCACACTGTGCTCATTGCTGTGCACAAAGTTCTCCTGGTTCTGCTCCTTTCGCTCAGCATCAGATCATATAAGTCCTTCCAGGCCTCCCTGAAGTCTTTTGTTCATCATTTCTTATGGTGCAATAGTACTCCATTACATTCATATACCCTAATTTATTCAGCCATTCCCCAATTGATGGGCATCCCCTTGACTTCCAGTTTTTGGCTACCACAAAGAGTGCTGCTATAAATATTTTTGTACATGTGGGACCCTTTCCCATTTTTATAATCTCTTGGGGATACAGTCCTAGTAGTGATATTGCTGGGTCAAGGAGCCTTGATTTAGACCCGAAAAAGATTCTGGGGGTCTAGCCCCCTTCACTTTAGAGATGAAGGAACTAGGGGCCAGAGAGATGTAGCAGTTTGCCCATGTTCATACAAGTAACTTGGGGCAAGGATAGAATTTGAACATAGGTCACTGATTCTAAATCCAGTGCTTTCTCTACCGAATGAATCCATAGCTTGAGAAAGCTATTTTAAGGACTGTACATGGGAGAAGGGAATAACCCTAGGGTGGGTTACAGAGTGGACCAGAGATGATAACTGACATTTATATAGATCTTTAAACTTTCTGATTAATTCACTATCCAGGTACATTATTTCATCTGACTCTCATGGTAGTACCATTGGGCAGTTTTTAGTGTTATGATGCTCCTTTTACTGATGAAAACCAAGGCTCAGAAAAGTTAATTGATTGGCTTGGGGGTCACACTACAAGTGTCAGAGCCAGGATTTGCACTTACCTCTCTCCTACTTTCAAATAGAATACTCTTTCTATCACCTCAACGTGGCCAACAAGCACTAAAGGCCCAAGGAAGCTAAATAGCATCCTTGGCAAATGTGCTGCCCAAGTATAGGAACGGACATCCATGATTCAAAGTTTCCCGTTAATTCTTTTCCAAGGTGCCCTCTTCCTGTTCTTGAGGAGAAATGTGAGCATGGTTCAGTGTCACAGAATGATTCAGTCCTTGGCATCCTTCCCAAGGCTTCCTGCCATAATGCAAAAGACAGACTGAGCTCACCCACTCCTTTCCTGTAGGCTGTGATCCACATGGACCTCCATTTGACTTGGAGGTGAAAGGCTATAGAGCACATTACCAGTCCCCTGACTCATGCAGAACGCGGCTGTTTTGTTTTGTCTTTAGCTCGAACGTTGTGACAGGTATTCATGCTGAGTGAACTTGTTGGTAAAGGGGATCGTATTAAAAATGGAGTTGGAAGGAATCTACAGAAAGGGCAGTAAATCCTTTGTGATTCCCCTAGACTCACTCACTAGTCAGTGCTCTGTTCTCAAGCACCTTAACCAAAGTCCTGTAAATCAGATGCCATATGATGTGCTGCTTGAGTTCACTCATCCACATAGTGCCTGGTCTCCGGGCTCATCATATCAGAAGAAACTGTATCTGCGGCCAATCAGGCTCAGTAAAAACTCTCTCCTTGTTTTCACTTTCCCAGGGGAGAGAAAAGGATCACCTGGCTCTAGCTTCATGTTCCCTACTAGAAAGATGGTTTTATTTTATTACTAGAAAAGTAAAAGATGGGGAGATACGTTTTTTCCCTTCAAAATAAGATTTAGTAAGTATCATTTAAAGAAATAGATTATTTGATAGATAAACAGATTGATGAAACAAAATGTAGGCCCCTAAGAAAAGTCCTACAACTGAACTCATTTCACTGTGGGCATGGATTTCAGCCTGCGTAATGGCATGCCTCATTTAAGGCAGCGCATACCGCCTGGGAGGTATGACCTTTTGGGCTTTGGAGCCTGTGTTCCCTGGGCATGTGGGCTAAAACAGCCACCTCTAACATGCTAATGCCTGAGTGAGTCAGCGGGTTGCCCTCCAGGGATCTGTGAGCCAGACTGTGTGGCCTGCTTCCTGTGCAGAGGGCAGACAGGGAACTGGAGAATGAGCTGCAGAGATCAGTAATGAGACTGCACTGACAGCCACCCCCTTCCCCAACCCTGTCCCTACCCCACACTCATTCCTTTCAATCTCCTCTCTTTTTCTTGGCTTCATGAAGCGGGGCAGGGGGAGGAGAAAGAGGAGGAAAAGAAGAGGAGGAGGGGAAGGGTGGGGATATAGAGTGTTTTTTTCTCTCCATTTCTTCTGGAAACATATAATTTACTGTCTTTTTGTGTTAGCTTCCCAGTACTGACTTCTCTACCCACTCTGGCCTCTACTGTTCATTTTTCAAGAGAATGGAGGGAGATAGTTGGGTTGTCTTATTCCAAATAATTTTGGTCACTTAAAAAAATTATAAGTTTCTAAAGGACACGGTGAGGTCTAGTAAAAGAAACTTGGGATCTGGAGTCAGAAGACTTGGGTTCATATTCCACCTAAATTTTCTAGATTCTGGAATGAAGAACACTATCTCAGGTGACATGATTTGGCATGATTCTTTTCCTTTGAGTAGTTTCTACAATGGGTGTGGGAAGAGTCATTTAGGTTCAGAGGATTTGGGTTTGAATCCTGACCCTGCCACTTAAAGTTTCTGTAATATTGGGTAAATCACTTAGACTCCTCAGTTTCCTCATCTGTAAAATGAGGTGGAGGAGTAGATGGTTGCTGAGTTCCCTCTAGCTCAAGATCAAGGTCAAATCAATGATTTCTCCACAGCTGCTCACTGAATAAGTTACCTAAGGTTTAAGCTGGGGTGAGGTGGAGGTGGAGTGGGTCGGATTGCTTAGGAGGATAGTAATAGGTGTGCAAAATTAATGTGAATAAGAAAGAGTAATTTTCCTGCCACTTAATTCTTTTTGGAGGTTCCCTATCTTTAGGGAAAGGAACAAGCATTTATTAAATGCTACCAACTGCCAGACATTGTGCTAAGAATTTTACAAATAGTTCATTAGGTCCTCAAAACAACCCTGGTAGGTGAGTGCTATCATTATTTCCATTTTGCCATTGAGAGAACTGAGGCAGATGGGAGTGAGGTGACTTGCTTAAGACCACAAAATTATTAAGGACCTGAGGTGAGATTTAGCCCTGAACTCAGCTCTTGCTGACTCCAGGGTAATCACTCTATCTACTCTGCCAACTAGCTACCACATCTGCCTTTCATATTTTATCTTTTAAAATTAAATTTTTTTTACAATAAAAAGCTTTTTTTCTTTTTCTCTCATCCCTCCTCACTACATTGGGTGGGGTTGGTGGAGTGGAATCCATCTAACAAATAGGCATACTAACTTACTATCATATCTTAATGTTTGCTGATTGGAGAACGGTGCTATTTTGCAAGTGGAAGATAAATTTCATAGATTGGAAGGAGGAAGGGGATAGGCATTTATATAGTGCCTACTATATACCAGCTACTGTGCTAAATGCTTTACATCATTTGATTCTCACAACAACCTTGTAAAGTAGGTGCTGGTATTATCTCCATTTTACAATCAAGAACTGGAGGCAGACAAAAGTTAAGTGACTTACCCAGGTCACTAAGGTAGTAAGTGCTTGAGGCTGGATTTGAATTCAGGTCTTCCTGATTCCGAGACCAGGACTCCATCTGTTATACTAGGGAGGATTGCTACCTGGTCCTGTCATTATCATGGACAGTATTCAATAAGATCCTATATATTTGCATGGGCATCACTTTCTGCATCCCCCTTACTTGGTTTTCTCCTCCACTGATGTACAGCTCAAATGAGCAAATGTTCTTTAGTCTTTGTAACAGAAATTTGGGGAATATTCTTGTAATTAACCTGTAGCTCATCATTAAAAAAATACTGCTTAAAGACAGACTGTGTAGCTCTTTGGGGATATAGTTTTGCTTAACATTTTTTTTTAATAGTGTGAGAGCTGGGACAGTTAGGCAGTGAAGTGGACAGAGCACTAGCTCTGGAATCAAGGGGATCTCAGTTCAAATATGACCTCAGATACATTAACTGTGTGACTCTGGGTCAGTCACTTGACCCTAATTGCCTCTAAAGAAAGAAAGAAAAGAACATGAAAAGTAAGAAAAAAAGGAGGTAAATTGTCTCTCCAACACAAAATGCTTTATATGATTTGACTGAAGTGGAAGGAATAGCTAAATTTCAAATAACTATACTTATAAAAACACTGAAGTTGGATTTCTGGGTAACTTCATCACTGGGCTCTATGAGTCTCCTGAGGCTGGTCATTTATTTGAGGTTAACTGGAGGCACTGATTCTTCAGTTGTAATAGTAAGTTGATTTGTGACATAGCAGCAGGTTAGAGAAATATTATATAAAGCAGGGCACTAAGGATCATAAGATGTGCCTCATGGCACAGTGGCAAAGGATTAAAGAGTTGTAGCAACCCCTTTGGGAGCTATTTCTCCAACTTAGCCCTCACAGATCTGTAGGTTGGGTCTGGGAGGGAAGGGTGGCTACCTCAATTTAAGAGTACTTTCTGGGTCTTCCCTCCTAAAAGTGTAGTGTCTGAGCCCTCACTAGTGTGCTAATTTTTATTAGTCTATCAGATGATGATGATATATCTAAAATTTATATAAATTTAAAAATTTAACACTATATAGTGTTCAAAGTTTTGCAAAGTGCTTTGTACATATTATTTCATTTGATTGTTACAACAGCTCTGTATGATTATTTTTCTTTTGAAGATGAGGAAACTGAGATTTGGGAGGTTAAGTGACTTGTCCAGGTTTACAAATTTAGTAAGTATCTGAGGCAGAATTGAAATTTAAGTTTTTTTAACTCAAAATTCTATCCACTAGCTTGTTTAATTAATACAAAAAAAAAAAAAAACCCTTCACTAAGATAGCATAATAGTAGCTACAAAATACTTTCTCCCAAAGACTTGGATCGGGTGCATCATTCCACAAAAGCACGTGGTTTCTGTGAAAAGTGGCCACAGACAATGTACACCAATAGTGAGACACATACATGGGGAATACATATGGTGAAGGCGATTCAGGTCTTAAGCATGGTAGGCTACAATATCCTTTCATATTGCTTTAGCCTTGGTGCAGAGCCTTTGTCTGATCAACGGCTCATTGGGGTCACCTTGGTCACCTTCTCCATACAGTTGAGCTCAACTATCAGGGTTATCCTCTGACACCATAGCTGGCTCTCCTGACTACTGCCAGAGGTTAGGTTCCTTGAAACTGCTTCCTGCCCCTCAACTCTCTCTGTCACTAAGAGTCTCTCTCTGCTCTCTCCTAGATGTGTCCAGGTAGAAGAGGAGGAAGTGAGAAAGTCTCCTCCCTCTGCTCTCCCCTGTTACCAGTTTCCTTTTTTGTCTTGATGGAGGTATTGGGGCCATATGTTGTCTGATTGCTTCTCAGGATTGGCAGGCTTCTGTTTGAAGGGGTGTGGCCAATTTTTGGCTAGCCTGGGGAGAACTGCCCCTCTAATTTCATCAGGAAGAATGCCACACTTAACAGGGGATAGACTTGTACTTGCACATCATTTTAGCGCATTAACACCCTGCCTCTGTTGTTTGCCTCTTCCTTGCTGTGACTGTATTATTTGAGCTTTAGGGGGGTAGAAAATAATTTCTTTTCCTCACCAACACAATATGCTTTCATTGCTATTTCATTGCTATTACTATTTTATCTTCATTTGTATTGAATTTGTGATTTTAGCGGTGTAAGGAAGACCTGATGAGAAAACTATTTTTTCCCTCCCAGTGCAGATAGAAACTGCATTTATTTATGTTCTTAAAACATTGTTTGGGGGTAATGAGAAATTAAATGACTTTGTCTGGGTCACATAGCCAGTATTTGTCAGGGGAGAGATTTTAACCTGTCTCCTAGTCTATGAGACCAGATCTCTATGCACCATACCACACTGCCTCGTAGTTATTAGTTAAGACATAATCTTTTAAAAGACTCTACTCTTTGAACCCTCAGAGTCTACTAAAGTGCCTGTGTTTGGCATTGTACTAGATAAAAGTGGGACAGTCTATACTAGACAACTTTTTTGTTCATTTTATGATCTGGAATGAAGAGTTAAGGGTAGCAGCCTAAATTGGTAAAATTTTGTATTACAGAGTAAAAAAAAAAGTACATTTCTATTTGTGTTTAAGAATCTACATTGTCATCTTTGATATTTCAAGTGGAGGTCTTTGGGAGCCCACTTTGTTAATAGATGAAGATTCACAATTATAGCAATGATCTCCCTTGCAAACATATTTACATTATTTTCATAGTAAACTCCCCCCCACTTTGATAGTTCAAAGAGAAGTTGACCAATTTTCGTATAAATTATTATTTTTATAATTACTTTTGAATCTGAATTCATGAGGTTTTATCATACTTGGAGACAGTCAATATTCAAATTGAACCCTTAGCCATGGAAATGAATGCTGTACACAGCGGTGACTCATTTAAAAGTAGTCCAAATTAAAACTGCATTTCAAAAATGAGCTACTCTGTTCCATTATTTTAAAATAAGTCCAATTTTAATAAAGGATTTTGTATTCTGAGGATTAGAGATTTCCAGATAAAATCTTAGGTATTTCCTAAACTTAATTTCACTGCAACAATAAGCATATCTGCAGCAGAGTGTTTTCTTGTCTTGTAAGCCCTTAGCAATTCAGGGACTGTTTAGGCAGTCTTTATGCTTACAAAGAGAAATATTGCTTTTAAGGACCTGGTAGAAGTCATATCTTTCCCCCTTCCCTCATGGAAATTAAGCTCCAGAATTAGATGAGGAATGCAAAGCAGCCCTAGGACCTGAGGAGTGGGGTGATCCTTGGGGGTTTAGCTGGTGGATCACGATGATTAACAGATGCAAGGGAACTTCCTTTATCTGAATCAACTTGAGGTGTCCCCAGTGTCCATCCTTATTGAATATCCCTCTCTATGACTAAGAAAATCTCTTTTTTTACAACTAGTACACAACTTAGAGGTGTCTCATTTTGTTCCAGTATCAAATCTAAACTACCAGGGAACTGATATGAATCAGACCCAACCCAGAACAAGAAGTCTCATAATAATTGAGTGGATGGAGGTCTATTGCTGGGATGCAAAGAGGCTTTGAGGAAGAATAAGAGGGACTATTCAATTTTGAAATGATTCCAAAAAATGCTTTTAAGGGAAGCCATGTGGCTAAACTGGAGATGACCAAGACAGCATGGAGGAAGAAGCAGAAGACAGTAAGGAAAGGGTACAAGAGAATCATCTGTCAACCCTAGACACACACACACACACACACACACACACACACACGGCTAGAAATTATAGTCAGAGATGTTGCAGACAAGATGGTATTTAGGCCATGGCAAGGGAGGGAGTCCACAGTGGTTGTTGGAGAGGTTGCTTGCAGAACATGATTGATTAAAGAGTCATTTGCATAGCAATAATAATTGACATCACCTGATGCAGTCACTAAATGAGAGTTTAGAGGGGAAAAAGAGGACACAGGAAAGAGTCTATAGGTATGCTTACTGTTGAGGGCTATGAAATGGATAAGGATCCAGTAAAGGAGATTGAGGGGTGGTTGGACAGGTAGAAGGAAAACTAGGGAAGAGCAGTGTCATGAAAGCCCAGAGAGGAGAGAGTATCCAGGGAGACAAGATAGTCAGTAGTGCTAAAAAGCTACAGAGACTTGAGAAAAGCTCAGTTAGATCATTAATAATTTTGATAGGAAGTTTCAGTTGAACGATGAGGTTGGAAGCCAGATGGAGTGCTCAGAAGAAAGTAGAGGAACTGAGTGTAGATAGCTTTTTCAGGAGTTTAGCTGAGAAGGAGAAGAAAGATTGTAGAATGGTAGATGGAGAGGATCGTAGGGTCTAGTGAGGGTTTTATAAAGAATTGACTCGAGTGTGATCGTAAGCTTCAGGAAGAAAGCACACACCTGCTTCACTTTTGTCTTTGTCTTTCTAACACCTAGCACAGTGCCTATATACAGTAGGCACT
This sequence comes from Bettongia penicillata ogilbyi, assembly GCA_023548195.1. Classification (NCBI taxonomy): domain Eukaryota; kingdom Metazoa; phylum Chordata; class Mammalia; order Diprotodontia; family Potoroidae; genus Bettongia; species Bettongia penicillata. The sequence goes on from JAJHZJ010000314.1 coordinate 14,492,729, forward strand.
TAATAGTGTCTTATTGGTTGATGGATTAATGATTTCTGTTATGCTGAAACATCTTCTTGGGGGTGCCTCATTCCTCTGCTGTCTTGCAGACTGTCACCGGATGTGAGCTCAAGCTGGTCTTGAGGATCTCATCATTAAGTATCTGCTGACCCAGGTGAGAGGCCTTCACTTCTTGCTGTCTTTGTCCTAAGTCTCACGGTGCCTGTGATGAGAAACTGTGGAAGCTGATGGTTCACAGCTGGCAACCTCCCAAGTCCTGATCCCCTGATCTCTGTGATTTAGAATCACCATCTGCTAAGGTGATTCCCTGCTCCCTTTCCCCAAACTCTCAGACCTACGAATTTTAGTCCTCTGCCCAAACTCTCTCCTCTTTAGGAATTCTTTTGGAGTGTTAGACCTGTCTTGAACAAACTCCACTTCTAGATCTCTTCGTCTCACTTTTTCTATCTCCTAGTGTTCACAGAAACTGTGTATCTCTGGAAGATCCGGCAGCCTTGACCATACACTCTACCACATCGTTTGGTCCTTCTCTCACACCAGACCAGGAAGAGGATGCAGTAGACTCCTTGTTGCCTACTACCATTTCCAGACCTTCCCTTTGCCATCATCACTCAGCAATAATTGGCATTTGTATAGCACTTTAAGGTTTGCAAAATACTTTACAGGTTACCTCAGTTGATCCCCACAATAACTTTTTGGGCTAAGTGCTATTATTACCTCAATTTTACTGATGGGGAAACTTCCCCTGGGCCACACAGCTAGTATGTCTCTGAGGCAAGACTCAGGTCTTCCTGATATCATCCAGTGCTGTAACCACTGCACCATTTATCACTCCTACTACCTATATCAACCTGTCGTTGTTGTACTAATATATTGGTCTCTAGGCTAACCTCTCTTCTTTCTAGAGATAAGTACCTAGCTTACTCTCTTTCTCTACCTCTATCCCTACCCTCTTTATCTGAGGTCCTCAAGATACACATTGACATACCTTTAAGAACATTGACCTCTCCACCTTCGATCTTCTCAGTTTCTAGTCTAATTTATTCCACTTCTGCCTCACATGGGGTGATCATATCTTACATGTCACTGTCCACCGCTATGGTGACTTCATGATATTTAGCTGAAATCCTCTCCTCTGAGGACAAACACCAATCTTTCTATCTCAACTGATGTCTCACTCCTTGGCTATTCTTTGATGTAACCATGACTTCCAGCCCCTCTGTACCCTCCTTTTGATCACCAATGTTTTGAAGTCACTTTTACCACTTCACTGCCTTGTACTCTTCAACAACACTGTTCTCTTTCACCATTGCTCTACCATTGCTCTGACAATCTTCAATCATGGGTCACCATCACCTTCTTTATTCCCATTTCCAGGATGCTGAACACTATTGGATGAAGTCATGAACTTTTACAGCCTCCATCTGCTGTAAATTCATATGATCTAATCTCACTTGAGTCTTCATGGCTATATGAAAATCTTTTTGCTTTTTCTTAAAAAAAGTTTTTACTGATGCCTTCTATTTTTATATGGTAGTCATTTCTTCATAAAACCCCTTCTCTATCGAACAGTCCTTTGTATTAGTTGCTAGTGCCCTTCCCCTCAAGTTATTTTATATTTACTTGGTATTTATATTTAATTATCTGAGTACACACTATTCCTCTCCCTTTCTCTCCACTCTTAACAGTAGAACATAAATTCCTTGAGGACAAGAACTGTTTGGTTTTCTTTTTGTATCTCTATCACCTAGCATAGTGTCTGACACATAGTAGGTGATTAATAGATGCTTGTTGAATGAATAAATGAAGAAATTGAAGAAATGAATAGCCTACTTCTGATACTAACTCTGGGAGTATCTATACTGTCTTTCAGAAGAAAAACAGGAATGCTGACTTGATGAAGTTAACTTTGCTCTAAAGGATATATATTAACGCTAATTCAATAAATTTTCTTTGGAATATACATCTTGTGAAGATGCATATAAATTCAGTGAATAATTTTTTAGATGAATGCCTTGTGACACTCTATTGAAGTGACCAATTTGTTGCTCTAGTCCCCTTGAAGCTTTTATGTGAGAAAAGATGATCCTGCCTTTTTAAAGCTCTGGAGAAAGATAGTCATATTTTATGGCAATTTTTGTTTCCAGACCAAAAGAATTATTTGTTTTTTCAAGTGATAGCCCTAACCTTTTGAGGCTGATGTCCTAAAGAATTTTGGGGTTGATGTCCATGGACAACCACATCATTCCACTAAAGATGCTTTTGTAGCTTGAGTTCTAATTGAGATGGACCATGGTTCTGACATACACTGATGATCTTATGTTATCAAGAAACTTGAACTTTTGGAAAGGAGCCATTGGCTAGGTATGGGAGGGAAAGGTAAATTCTAATGGTATGTTCCTTTTGACCATATGTACAGTAGAACCTTGGTTTACAAATTTAATTCATTCTGAGATTCTATTCATCATATGATTTGTTTGAATTGCAAAGCAAATTTTCCCATAGGAAATAATGTAAAGTCAGATGATCGATACCACATCCCCCAAAATATTCATATAAAAATAATTATTTATAATTTTAAGTTTTTGTCCCCAATGCACCTGAAATTCAATAGCAATGATTAGTATATAATATAAACTGAAAATAAAATAAATTAACCTGCACTTTACCTTTGAGAAGAGTTGTGATTGGCATGAGGGAGATGACAGGGAGAAGGAAGAGGAAGGTTATTGCTTGGAAGAAGAATCTCCTTCTGTGAGAACACTGGGGATTTCATCGTCGGGAGTGTTCTCTCTTAGGCTATTTTCACTCAAAGTAAGACTAACACTACTGCCTTCACTCATTTTTCATTTTTTATAATTGCTTTCATGTTTTGACTCACTGATTTTTTTTCTTTTCATTCACTTCTGACTAGGAATCTATCTAATGACACTCGTTTTTGATGTTTTTTTCAGAAAATATGACATTGCATTATTGTTAAAAATGTTTGTGGCTCTTATCATTATAGCCTTATTTGGGTGATGTTTTTCAACAAAATTTTGATGTTTGAAGTACAAGACAAATTTTGCAAAAAAAATTTTCCTCGTCCAGCAAAGCATACATAAACCAGGTTACTCGTAAACTGAGATTTTACTGTATATATTTTCACTGTGTGCTGGCAGAAATATAGAGTACATTGGCTGCCATGACAAAAGATATCCCTGAAGTCAGGAGCTATCCATCATTAACAAATTTCAAATTTCACACAGTTTCATTTGAATTTAGAAGGTAGGCCTTTTGCTTCTCTGTGTCCTAGAACTTATGGGTTTATTTTTGGTCTAGAATTGTATGATGGGAGTTGAACTGGAATGTATGAATTACTTGTCTTCTAAATTTCCCTATTTCTATTGAAGGTACCACCATCCTTCAGGGCTCCCAGGTTCTTGACCTTGGCATTATCCCAGGCTCAACTCTCTCATATCCCACATATTGAATCAGTTGTCAAGTTTTCCTTCACAATATCTTTTGAGTTCACTCACTTTCCCTGACAGTGAAGAAATTCTTCACTGATAGAAGTAGAGTGTAGTCAGTCATCAAGCATTTATTATGTTCAGGCACTCTGGTAAGTGTTATGGATACAGAGAACCATAAAACAGTCCCTGACCTTAAGAATCTGACATTCTAATGGAGGAAACAACATTCAAGCAATTGTCTTCTTCTTTCCTCTTTCTTGTTTTTCTACCACTACTACTACCTCTACTATTATTAGTACTGCTACCAATGCAGGACAGCTAGATGGTGCAGTGGATAAGAGTGCAGGGCCTGAAGTCAGGAAGACATCTTCCTGGGTTCAAATCCAGCCTCAGACACTTACCAGCTGTGTGGTCCTGGACAAGTCACTTAATCATGTTTGCTTCAGTTTCCTCATCTGTAAAATGATCTGGAGAAGGAAATGGCCAACCACTCTAGTATCTTTGCCAGGAAAACCCCAAATGGCATCATGAAGGGTCTGATATGACTGAAAAATGACTGAACAGCCAAAACACACAACAGCTACTGCAACTATGATTACTACTACCAATACCAATACCACTACCACTATTACCTAGTTAGCTAGGATTTCTTTGGTGCTTTAAGGTTGGTAAGTTATGTGGCATTTTAAGATTGACAAAAAGCTTTACAAATGTTATCTCATTTTATCCTCACAATAACCCTAGCATATAGGTGCTATTATTATTTGCATTTACAGAGGAGGAACCTAAGGCCCAGATAGGTTAAGTGATTTGCCCAGGGTCATACAACTAGTAAACATCTTAGGCAGAATTTGAATTCAAATATTCCTAACTCCAAGTCCAATATCCTATCCACTGAAACACCTAGCTACCTATGTACAGTATAAATGGGAGGTAATTCCAGAAAGATTGTCCATTGTACTCTGTATTGTTCGGACTAAGGATGCAGGATCCCACACCTTAGAAGGGAACTTGATAATCTGTATCACATCCAGAGTCAGTCAGGCTCATGTTGAATGATCAATAGTTGATGAAACTGTTGATGAAAAGTCTTCAGGGGAATATGATCTCTGCCTGTGAACACTGGAGAGGAACTAAAATCAGATTCTGATTACTTGATTCTAGAGAGAAGAACTAGGATAAATGGATTGATGTTTCAGGAAGGCAGGTTTAAGTTCAATATAAGGAAGGCCATCTCAACAATTGGAATGAATTTAACAAAATAGAATAAACCAAGAGGCAGTGAGTTTCCTATCACTGGATAGTGATCACAGAGTGAATAGGACTCTAGGCTTGGAGTCAGAAGGACCTGAGTTCAAATCCTGCCTCATATCCTTGCTAGGTATGTGACATTGGTTAAGTCTCATCTTCTTTTTGTACTGCAGTTTTTTCATTTGTAAAATGATAGTGCTGAACTTGAGAGCCCTTGAAGGCCTCTTTCAAGTCTAGAACTATGATCCTATGATTATCACTCATTGGAGATATTGCAAAGGAAATCCATGCATCAGGGAGGGGGACTGAGGTACATGACCTGTACAATCACTTCCAATTCTAAAGAATAGTAATACCTAATAACAGTGTTTATATAGCACTTTTAGATTTGCAAAGTGCTATATATGTGTTGACTCATTTTATTATCACAACAACGCTATTATTCCCATCTTACATCTGAAAAAACTGAGGCTGAGAGAGCTAAAATGACTTGCTGTGGTAACACAGCTTGTAAGTATTGCAGGTAGGATATGATTTTAGGTAATCCTGATTCGAAATCTGGTACTCAATCCATTGTACCACCCCATCTGTGCTAGGATAGTACTCAGACTTGATATATATATATATATATATATATATATATTTATTGGTAATATATTTATATATTACTAATAGCATATAGATAGAACACTACTGATAAATTATTATATTTATATTTTTTGTTGGAATTTAGAAGATAGATGGGTACAGTTTGGACTGTGGAGGAAATTTTTTCAAGGAGAAAATAGGTTTAGTCCTTCAAATCATTTAATAGATTTGGCTCTTGGCAGAAGAGAAACATTATATTTATGCCATAAGTTTTCTTTAAATTAAATTTTCTTTTTTTTAATGAAAAGAAATCCATTTTTCCCTCTTATTTATGCCACTACTCCCACCCCACTGAAAAGAAAAAAGGAAAAAGAAATCCCCTGTGCCAAATATGCATGATCAAGCAAAACTAATTTCTTTGTTGGCTGTGTCTTAAAATGTTTGTCTCATTGTGCACCCAGAGGCCGCCATTGCTCTGTCCAGAGGTGTGGAGCATGTTTCATCCAGGTCCTCTGGAATCATGGATGGTCAGTGAATTGACCAGAGTTCTTACAACTTTCAAAGTTGTTTTTTTTTTTAAAATAATGTTGTTATAATTGTATAAATTGTTCACGTTCAACTCATTTCATTCTCTGTTGCTTTGTACAAGTCTTGGAAATTGGGTTTTTTTATATTAATATTATGGTATAAATTGTCTTTCTGGTTCTGCACCAACTCATTAGAGCGAGAAAGAGGTGTGTTACACTTACCAGGTATGTGGAAGATGACGAGTTTGTACCCATGCTAAAGGACTCCACAGCACAAGGTACTTTGTAATGGAATTTTACTATCTCTGCAAATGAAATTTTATTTTATCTGGTAAGTTTCAAATCAAGCTCGGTGGTTACAACTGTGTAAATATGCATGGGATACAAGATCACCATTTGTAAAAGAGACACCATAGTACCATAAGAGTATGAAGTCATATTCCTTCCTGGACCTCAGTTTCCCTATCTGTAAAATGAGAGAATAGGACTAGAGGACCTCTGATGCTTTTTCTAGTCTATTTCTATGATTCCATGAAGAAAAACACTTGTTTCATTTATCCTTATTTTTTTTCCTCCTCTGGTACACATTTAACATTCACATTACTGCAAAGCAGGCTGTGGGATGAGCCACTTAGGAACTTTTCGGTTCCCATTACACTTATGTCTCTTATTTAAGGATGCTAATTGTCCTAACTTTACTTCTCTCAGTCTTCCAGAGATGCTAATGCGTACTTTTCTCCAAATTATTTTCTTAGCATGCCAAATAATAACATTAACATTAGGTAATCCAATGTTAAGGAGAAGACCACCTTTACCTCAGTTTCCCTCATCCCACCTTTTTGGATTTAATACCAGACTTTTTGTTAGATTATTATTTAAGACCCAGATTCCCCAAGCCAATTCCTTTGCCAAGTCATCAATTCCAAGTCCCATTTGAGTTGCCTGATTCTTTGGATAACAAAGAAAGAGGTGAGGGAGGGGAAAAGGGAAGCCTGATTTCTCTTGGGGGACATTTCTACATCAGTTGAATTTGCGTTTTGCACAGAGATGTATTTAGGTCACTTAATAGATTGAAGCTGTGAACCAGAAGAGAGGCATCCAGCAAAGCTGGAAGAGTGCGTCATTGCCAGTTTCCCATTGGCTGTTTTCTTCTCTATCCAAGAAAGGTCATGCTTACTGACTACTCTAAGCTGTGCCGTATACATGTATCTTGAAGAAGCAGTGGGCTGGTTTGAACTGGAAGCTGTACAGATCCTGCACTCTTTGAGAGTCTTTTCCTTCTTGGTTGTCTGACTTTTTAAAAGCAATTACACATGCCAAAGAAATCCAATAGCTGGTTTGGTGAATCTTTATTTCAAGATGAAAGTCAAGTCTCACGTAACCCAGATCTTTCAGCATCTTGCCCAGATTCTTTCTTCAGCCTGCTATATTCCCCCAGGTTGCTGTTGCCAAAATAATGTTTAAAAAATCCATTTTCAAATGGAATCCAAAGGTTGGTAGTTAAATGACATCCTTGTAATTTGAGTACTTATGTTCCTAAATCTTTCAATTTGGTTTGCAAATATATATATTGATCTTTCTTGGGCAGACATACACACAGAGATGACTACTTGCACCATGTGACTTTTGCGTGAACATGATACAGATTTTGTATAACTAAGTTCCCATTAATTTAAATCATAGCTAAAATTCATTGTGTCTCCCTTCCTCTGATAACATTTTCTACTTCACACATTGTCAACCTCATTTACCAGGTTGTTACTCAACAGTGGTCATTTCAGGGAAACAGCACTTTCAAAGAAGAAGGAGCCTTTCCCCAGGCAGCTGGTTCCATGCATTGACAAGCCCCTGTCTACATGCAAGTGAGGACATAACACAGACAAATGCTGGAAGCTGACAGGGTTATGTGGCTGTCTGTGTAGATCAGAGATCACCAGCCTTGATTTCTCAACCCTCGAGGGTATCTCCAGTTACTCCAGATTGTAACACAGTGCTCAAAACAAAATTAATTTGAATTTACTTTAACTTAAAAATAATATATTCTACAGGACACTTCTTTGGTGGGGTTGGGAAGGGATTATTGCTAAAAACAAACAAAATAATGAGATTTCTCAATTCTGGAAAGATTTTAGAATTCTTTTTTAGATAAACTATTTTGTTTATTTTTCCTCAATTTTTAAACATTTTTATTTAAAGTTTTGAGTTGCAAATTCTATCTGTCCTTTTCCCCTGCCTTCCCACCTGATTTTAGAATTCTTAGTATAAATTAGCCACTTAACCCTGTATGCCCAGTTCCTAATCTACAAGAAGGAAAGGGAAGTGGCAAACCACTCCAGTATCTTTGTCAAGAAAACCCCCAATGGGGTCATGAAGAGTCAGATACAACTAAAATGATGTAACAGCAATAACAATGATAACAAAAGTATAAATTGGGGGGGGGTGTCAAGTGTTGTTGGATTGTGACTATGTAGTCATGTGAGTGTTTAGGTATAATCTTCAGCTTTTTTTTTTGTTAGAGAAAATGAATGAATCCATGCCTGTGGATTCACTCATCTCATTAATGCACAGAAATTAGAGATCATAGGCTCCTAGACTTGGAGATGGAAGGGATTTCTGAGTAAATCACCCTCATTTTACATATCAGGAAACTGAGGCCCAGAGAGATGAAGTGTTACCCAGCTCATACCACAAATAAGTGGCATGCCCAGTATTCAAATCTAGATTCCAGGGATCTCATCTTCTTTTCTCCTCCTTCCACCTTCTCCTGACTCTTGTTGATAGTGTTTTAAGCATAATTAGCCTTCACTGAAGTTCATTCCTTGAATCTCTTCTTTTTCGTCATTATTGCCACTTGGCAGTTCTCCCTTCCTCCACTTTCTACCTGAGTACAGCTGCCATGTTTTCTTCCTCCTTCTATCTTCCCTTTCTCTGACTCTAGCCCTCATCTCTTCAGGAACCAGAATAAACTGATCCAACTCATATTAATGTGTTCATGGAAGAAGGAATTTCTTTGACAGTGCCATACTACATAGGGCACTGGACTTTGGTCATGAAGACTTCAGACCCAGGTGCATAGTAGGTACTTATTAAATTCTTATTCACTGATTGATGTAAGTTAAAATTCTGCCTCAGTTACTTACTAGCTATGTGACCTTGGACAAGTCACTCTCCATGTTTCATTTTCCTCATTTGTAAAATTAAGGGGCTCAGTTAGGAGGCTTCTAAGGTAACTTCAAGTCCTAAATTCATGAACCTATGATCTTTCTCCCTACTTACACACACACACACACACACACACACACACACACACACACACACACACACGATTTCTCAAAAAAGTCATATTCATAGGCTCTAGAGGTTAAATAATAATTAATGCTTATCAAATGAGTGACTATTTTAGAAAGCAACAGTCCAATTACACAGATTATAAAACTGAGGTCTAGAGAAATAACTTGTCCAAAGCTGCACAGAGTAAGTGGCAAAACTGCAGTTTAAATCCTGGTCCCTGACTTTTAGTCAATTTTCTTGTTCTACTGTACTACATATATAGCTCATAAAACTTATTTCTTTCACAGCATTAGCTAAGCAACACTATGAAATAGCAAACCACAAGAAAGTATCTTTAAAATACATTTTCATACAGTATTTGCTAAATAGTAATATTTTATGCAATATTGATGGGTCAGTAAGTTCATTTAGGGTATTATAGCTCTACATTTTAATTCCTTTAGGTGATTTAAAAATTAATTCTAAGAAATTCCTAGAAGGCACAAGTAAATTTTATATAATTATTTCTTGCCTATAAAATAAAATGCTTTGCATGAAGATATGGGATCAACATATAGTTATGATTAATAATTTTGACACTTGGGACAGGCAGTGCAAAATAGACCGCCAAATCAACTTTTATGATATGAAAATAATACAAAAAGTAATTAAGACTCATACAATTGAGCATGTGGGAGACATTTCTGCAATCTTGGCTCACAGAATAGAACTTCAGAGTTAGAAGGGACCTCAGAGGTGATGAATTTAATGTAATCTATGAGATTTGGGGTCCCATGAACTTTCTATTACATCAGAAAAGTCTTGTTAAAATTCCTCCTCACAGAGAGGGAAAGTAGTACTGGGATTATTCACCCCAGACTGGGGAAAGGATGGTGATACTGCTCATGAAGGGTAGGTGGGAAAGGAACAAGCATACCTGGAAAGAGTGAAGTAGTAGTCCACGCTCATGAATAAGACACACTGGAAGTACTTAAGAGTTAAAAGAAATTTGAGCACCAGAATGAAATTGAAGGGGGAAGTAGGACCCAATCCCATTACATCTGTTCCTTAGCACCCCTCTTCCCTCTGTTCTTTCCAGGTTTACTGATTCCTTTCTCACCAACTTTTGACAAGGGACAGGAAGTTACTGGTTGAATGGCAGGAAGACAACTATTGCCTATTTCATGACCTTGCTATTGGTCCTGTAGACCAGAACATGGTGTGATGGGAGGTTCTAACTCATCTTCTCTGTGACTTTGCACAAATCACTTAATGTTTCTAGTACATCATTATCTTGCCTAAGATTGAATGGGACCACACTTACTGCCTTGTCAGCAGGCAAAGTGTGGAATTAAGGGGAATGTGTGAATAAATGGAATATTTTTCCCTTTATGTAGCTTTTGTGGGAAACTCTAATATATAGAGTTTTTACCTAAAAAAATAAAAGTTTGACTAAATAATAATGATAGCTACCATTTCTATACTCTTTAAAGTTTGCAAAGTGCTTTGCAAAGCATTTTATCCTCACAATGATCCTTAAAGGTAGATGCCCTTATTATTCCCATTTTGCAGGTGAGGCAGCTGAAACAGAGAGATGATAGATTAATTGTAAGACTCTTTCTAGCTCTAACAATGAGTTCCTTTGAGAATACCTTCTGATCGCCATCTCTTTCAGTCATCTTCCAAGTTCAGTATAGGCACTGAGCCAGGACAAAGAAATGTTGATGATAATTACAGCATCTTACTGATTAACATGAAATAATTTGGTAAAACAAAATATTTTAATGTGAATTGACACTAGTGCCAGTTACAATGTATTAGCCAATCTGAGAATTTGGCAGCTAGAACGAGAATTTCAAAGATCTCACATTCACAAGTTGACCAGATCACTGAGATTTATCATATCAGCACATTAGTAAGGATTAAACCATCCTCTTTACAGAGAAATGCATTGTTTTTCTATGACAGCTGGCTGTACAAGAGTTCAGTAACATCAGTCTAAGCTCATGCCACTTCCTGGAGAATTAGAAATCAGTATCCACATGTGGTGTGGCTATTGGTGCAGCGATGGAAGGAAAAGTTCATTAATGTTCATTTTGAGAATGATTTAATGATGGATTTCCAACTCATAAAGTCAACCCAATATCAACTCATTAGTAAGAAGCTGAGTCTGGCCTATAGTTGTTCTGAGCCTGAATATAGTAAATACTACTTGAGAAAAAAACCTTAGAATTTTTAAAGAAGAAGGTTTTTTTGGTAAACCCAACTCAGAGAAAAACCCAACTCATAAAGTCAACCCAATATCAACTCATTAGTAAGAAGCTGAGTCTGGCCTATAGTTGTTCTGAGCCTGAATATAGTAAATACTACTTGAGAAAAAAAACCTTAGAATTTTTAAAGAAGAAGGTTTTTTTGGTAAACCCAACTCAGAGAAAAGAAAAAAAAATGCTAAAGCTGAAGGAGGAAAGTTGATAGAATGGGTCATGTTTGGTAGCCAGATGGTTTAGAAGTCAGGCAGACAATAAGAATTTATTAAGAACCTCCCATGAGCCAGATACTGTGGGCATGTGTATCTGTCTAATGCATGTTTGACTCTGACAACATCATATAAAACAAATGCAGGGACCAGCCAGTTATTTTCAAATTTCAAAGTCTTTTACTTTTATAGAACATTATTTCACAGTTGGGTTGGCTATTTAGAGTTGGAAGTTTTCTACTGCCAATTTTCCCTGTTAATTCTAGAAACCACAAACTCAGTAGCACAAACTTAAAAAGCATAGCATTCCCAGGTGAGTTGGAAAAGATTAAATGTGGCCATATTTTCTCTTATTGCTTTGTCAGCAGGCAGTGACTGGCATGAAGGTAAAGGTGTGACCAAATGCGGCTTTTCTTTTCCCTTTTCTGTTTATTTCATTTTCCACAGGAAACTCTAATCTGTAGTTATGCACTGTCTGCCAGTGTCATAAAGAGAATGGACAGTGCTATTGACTGGGGATGACAGATAAAGGGTGCTGTGATACCTTATGGTCCTGTATAGAAAATAAGAAGTAGAGTATAGAGCTCAGATTACCTGAGCCCCACAATATGGTGGACATATGACTCAGGATTCTGAGGTCCTTGTAATTCCTAAAGGAGTAGTAACACTCTAGACTCTTGGATAATTTTGTTTCCAGTTGAAATCTCTACAACCCTTTGTTACTGACATCTTTATTTCTTATAAAATTAAATCTTTCACTTTAAAAGAAATTGCAACATATCAAATGGAGGATCCAATAGAAGTCACATTAGACTCTCTCTGAGATTCTTTGGCATCTTTCTTTTCTTAATAATAGGTCTTGATATCCATGATGTGGGTTATGGACCCTTTCAGCTAGAATAGAACTAAAGAGTCATATTCTTCTTAAGCCCACTAATCCAACCCATCAAGACCTTTTGTTTCTGTGACAGTTTTAACTGAATATTTTGTTCCAACTAACTCATTAATATTCTGTGACTGAGAGACCAACTACATGATCTCAAGGGGCTTTCCAGCTTTAAAAATCCTAAGAATTCTTATCTTTCCACCAAAATTACATTCCTTGTTTTTGCCAACCACAATCAATCAGCAAGCATTTATTAAGAGCTTACTACGTATCAGGTACTTTTATAGGTGTTGAGAATATAAAGAGAAAAATAAAATGCTTCTATCCTTGGGAAGCTTAAATTTATCAGGGAAAGTAATCTACACTACATTGGACAACATCATTCCTTCATTCATCCCTCAAACTAAAGAGATTTAGAAAACTCACCATTTTTCTAATCTAAGCCAATGCAATCCATAAGTGCAGCACTGTGCAAAGCAACTGTTAGAATACCTTTACATGGGATCTCGTTAAATGCTACAAATGATCATCCTCTGTAACATATATTTCATTGCTCTGAGAGGTAAAGCTTTAAAACGATTGCAGAAGGATAAATCGTCCATTATTTCAATAGGCAAGCTATTCTGCAGCCCTAAACATTTAAGAGAGATTGGAATGCATACTCTAAAGTTTCTTCATCTTGATTTTCCCCCTGTACTAGATAAGCAATATTCTTTTAGTTGCCCTCTCACTATTTTTCTCCTTTGCTGGACTCCCCTGAGGTTTGAGTTCAGACATTGTGGAAGCAGCTGTTGTAAATGATAGTCAATAGATTGTCAGTATTTTCCCTGGGAGGGGTCGTATTTTCTTTACAATCCAAACAACAGAGCCTGGACCAAGGAAAACAAAACACACCAAGGAATTGTTGTGGCCTATAAACAGCATCCCTTCCCTGGTTCACTTCCTGACACCTCCTTGGCTTGTTTGTGCTTTGTAAACTCAGTGAAGCTTCGGAAAAGGGTGGGAAGACATTGTTTGGTTCTGTAGGGAGCTCCCAAGTCATCCCAAACAAGTCAGCAATTTTCTTTGAGGAAGGAGGACAAAGAAGAAATGGAATAGGGCAAGGAAGGTAACAAATGAACCCTTAGAGATGAAATCTTGGATGAATGTGTGGATTTTGAATGGTTTGGGGAAAGAAAAGCAATTTAGTTTCATTTGTGACGGGTTTGCTTGTGTGAAGCTATTAAAAAACTAGGCACAATGATGCAGGAAACAGCTTGTGACCCACACTGCTTTCCCTTGTTTACCTCATCCTAGGGAAATTGTAAAAGCTGCTTACCAGATTGTCAGAGGTACATCACTCCAAGGGGAAATTACCGCAGCTTCCTCTATTAGAGGGCAGGGAAAGCCTGGTGCACTATAGAACCAATAAGTTTTTGTGGGTGTCAAGAGTTTGCCTGTTATGAATGCGATGTAGAATGGAGAACATGAGCAAAGCTTCAGGAAGAAATCATGTTAAAAAACCCCCACAGAAAACCAAAAAAAATGCATAGAAGAAACTGATGCTGTCTTTCTGTTCTTTGTCTCCCTGCTGCCAAGAACAGCTGTGACATTATGAATGACAAAAGAAAGCAAACAATTTGTAGAGATATGGGGCCAAGTGATCAAAATTGAGTGCCTAAATTACCCATGGGGAATTTGTGCCTATTAGGAGACTCTGAGGGGAAAATTTGCACACATGTAATTGGATATCTCCATTGCATGAAAACTTGTGTGCACTTTACATTTGACATACACTATTAGCTGGTAAGAACCAGTCCAAGCATGTGTTCAGGCTCCATTTACCTTCTTATTTTGGGATCTTCCTTTATTTTTGGTAGATTTCTACAGATCATAGAAATTTGCCAACATTTATGTGGTTTTCTCAGACCTCTTCCCTACTTTGCCTTTTATTTCACAGTATGATTTTAACGTGGTACACCTGCCAAAAACAAAACAAAACATATGGTGAGCAACAAGATAGCCAATTTATATGACATAAGCAAATAATAAAGGTAGAATATGGACAGGGAAGTTTTACAAAATTAGAGGGAATCTATGAATGAACTGAGGTCTGTGCATTGGAGAAAGGACCTAGTCAATGAAAACAAAGAACTCTCCAAATATGGAAGTTATTTTAGAAAATATTTTCTGAAAAATTTAAAGTCAGTAGAATGACATGGTGAAGTCTGAATTTTCTATACAATTTGGAAATAAAAATGGAATTTCATGAAGCCCCCCAGGTAGCTGAGAATAGTTGCTTTTTTTCATCTCATAGAGATGCACAATGACCAAAGAAGATTTAAAAATTGTCCTCTGATAGCTTTGAAAGTATAGTTTTATCATTCACAACATAAGGGGGTTAGAGTAGCTAATCTCTAAGTTTGTATCTAGCTCTAATTCCTATGAGTCTTTTAGCGATGCCTTGTGACTCATACTGTAACCATAAGGAAATAATCTAATTTCCAACATTTGCATACTTAGGATGATACTCATCCCGGGGAAGTTGTCTGAGTTAAGCCTAACTAGTGTTGGCCACATTTTCCTAGTGGCTAAGCTACTCTGCTATTTTTGAGATGTATCTTCAGAAACTGAACTGATTCCTCCCTCCACCCCCTTACCATGTTAGTAGTGTACTACTTAGAAAAAGAGCCAAAATTTCTAAATATAGTTCATTCTATTTTCATAACTACACTGACTTTCTGCCTTATGTCATTTTAGTGACCTGTGAAAAAAATAAAAGCAGTTGGATTTTATATCTATAATTGTAGCTCTACTATCTGTATTCATCCCTTTATCTGTATCTGCCTATCACCTATCTACATAATTTAGTTTATCAAGCATTTAATTTTAATTTTGAGAATGATACATTTATGAATCACACTGAAAATAAAAGGAAAACAAATCTTTCTTCAAATCTAACATAGCTACATATTCCAGACAATTTATAATGAAAAATATACTGTAACAAACGTATGATAGTAGCAAAAAATTTATCCAGATTTAATATTAATAAGCAGAGGTACTTTGGCCCCCAACACTCCCATCAAACCTAGGTGTGAGGAACCCTCAGAAGTTTTTCCCTATTATTCTTCTCACCTTGATCCCCTTTACTATTCTCAACCTCTATTGATTTATGAATCTCTAAAGAATCTACTTCTCTACTCATCAACTTGACTTTTCTTTTTGCTACATCCAGGTCAGTGTTTTTTTTGTTTTGTTTTTTTTGTTTTTGCTTATTTCCAACATTCACTTACAAGTACAAAGTCCTCTCGGTTAAGCTATGAGAGTAGGTACCTTTTTCTCCTCTCAGATTTTATTGGTGGATATTAGCTCCTTCTCCTCCTCTATGTGGAACCCCCATTTGAAGGTGTTTCCCTTCCCTTAGAGGCCATATTGCAGTCAAGTAGTATGCAGTGGAGTGTGGGTATGTGTATTAATATGGAGGGTTACCAAACCCTTCTATTGGGAATCTACCTACTCAGAAACTTTTGACTGCATCAAGTTGTGAATCCATATGCTAATTACCTTAGCTCTCTGAATTAGCTCTAATTAACTAACTCTGAAACAGGCAGCTGAATACTGCTTCCCTCCATCATTCTATTCAGAAAAATAGACTCAGGGTATAAGGCAGGACCCCCTTGCCTGACAATTGAATTGATCCTTAAAAAGGGGCAGCCACTGACTTTCAGAACTGACCCTTCAATCTTGGTGTACAGAAGATATGGTATTGCCTCTGATCCTGAAAAAAAAAGAGGAGCTGAGCAGAGCTGGGAACTCTAGTATACTACCTGAATAGACTAGAGCTGGTAGAGGGACCTTCGAGACAAAGGTATTAGGAAATTGTTTCTTTTCGACTCAACTCCCTCTCTTTCTTGCTGAGCTGAGGAACATTTATCTAAGCATGCTGCCTTTTCCCCCCTCTTTTTGATGGGAAGAAGATGAGAAAATTCTTGACTCCCCCCACTTTTTTTCTTCCCCAGAGGACAAGAAAGTAGAGTTTTATTGACCTTGCTTTCCTCTCAGTTTTTTTCTTGGAGGTCCATAGAGCAAAATGCTTACCTCTTCTTCTGATGGATAGAGCAATCGTCTTTAAATGATCTTTCTCCTTGAATAGGAGATTTTTCTGCTTCTAGGAAATTTATTAGTTGATAATCCATTTTCATCCTTTTAGGAATAACTATGTCTTATCTCAGGGGGGTTTCCATAAAGGATCAACTTATAGAAATAATTTTGGTGGATTTGGATGTTGTTATGGAGCTAGGAATCTCCTTTAATAGTCTATGAGTTTTAAATGCCTCATTAAAACAATTTTGATCTTTCTCTCTCTTCCCCATCCTCCCACTCTCTACTCCTGTTTTCTATCTTCTAAGTTTGGGTTTATTTATTGAAGTTCAATGCCATAAGAGGTCTATGACCATTTATAAGAAAGATCCCAAGAACACAGGTCCTCAGAATATCTGGGATGTTGAAGTCTCCTTACCACTGCCTCCCATGGTTTAATTTCACCTCCTGCCACACACATTTTGCCCTTTTAAATTTTAATTGAATTGTGCTACTTGCAATTTTTTTTCCCCCAAAGCAACTGGGGTTAAGTGACTTGCCCAGTCAGAATCACACAATCAGTAAGTGTCAAATGTCTGAGGCTGGATTTGAACTCAGGTCCCTCCTGATTCCAGGGCCAGCATTCTATCCACTGTACCACCTAGTCATCCCTTAGAAGGATTGTTTTTTGAAAACAAAGCAAATGGAAAAGAGAAATCAAATTTTTATGTATACATTTTTATATAGTCATAATTAATGTATATGTTGCTTTAGTTCTGCCTTGTTCACTTACACTGCTATGTTTTTCAATATTTCCATGTATTTCTTGTGTTTATCACTCTTAATGATATGCCACTATTGATTTACATATCACAGAACCAAAAGGCCCTTACAACAAAGCCTAACTAGTTTCCCCTGGTCTAGCACATATTCTCTGGATGTGATCTTTAGTTAACATATGATGCAATTTGCAATTTATTCTCCTTTGATCTTTGGGACAATCTGTATATGACTTCTAGATTTGCCTTTGCAATTTTATATGCTGCTATTGTTACTTCATATTGACTGATTATGAACTCACTATACTGACTAGAAGAGGTGGCATGGTGGTGGTCAAGAGGACCAGAACAAGATACAATTTTAACACAGGGGGCTTTACAAATAAAGCAGTTATAGCCAGGAGTTTTCTTTCTTTTTTTGTTTGTATCTTTATCAGTAGGATCATTGTATCAAAGAATTTAATAATTCCTAAAAGAAAATGTTGTTAAATAGAAAACATACTGTTTTTGGTTTAGAAGACCCAATTTTGACTCTTTATCAGTTATTCTTTGTGTCATCTTGAATGAGTCATTTAACTTTGCTTGGACCCAGTTGCTACAATTCCATAAAATGAAGCAATTGGACTAAATGACTACTGAGAGCCCCCCTGGCTGTACATTCTATTATTCATTTCCAAATTACTGGACAAAAAGCTTGCATCAATTTACAAGCTTACCTACCAACAATGTTAATAAAAAGTATAGTGGATAAAGTGATGGTTTTTGAAGGCAGGGAGTCCTTGGTTCTCATTCTGCTTCTGACTCCTAGCTTTGTGATCCTTACATAAGCCACTCAAACTTTTTGAGTCTCAGTTTTCTCATTTATAAAATAGGGGTGATAATACTTGTGCTACTTACTTCACAGTTGTTGTAAAACTCAAATGAGATCATATATGGAGGATGGTTTGTAAACTTTAGAAGTGCTAAATAAATATGAGTCATAAGGAGAAGTGTGTATACTCTCCTCTAGTCCAACCAATACTGACTTTTTTTTGGATGCAATTGGAGCTAAGTGACTTGCCCAGGGTTGCACAGCTAGTAAGTGTTTGAGGCTGGATTTGAGCTCAAGTCCTCTTGGCTCCAGGACTGGTGCTCTATCTAACTGTCTCAACATTGACTTTTAATACTTTTAACTATTTTGTCATCTGATGATTATTAATTGTACATCAAAGTTGGTCCAATTTGTATTTTTTATCAATATATCAAAAAGAAGTTTATGAATTATCTTTTTTATCCTTAGACCATTTTTCTACTGAGGTTTGCATATCACCTCTGGTTCATATAAGTTGCTTATATTTTTTGTCTTTCAGCTTTTTATCATCTATATTTGCCTTCAAATTTTCCCCAATTACTGACTTTTGTTTTGCCATTAAAATTTTCTCTGTGGTTAATAGGATTATGGTTCTGTCAAGCTACAAAGGATCTCAGAGGCCAGCTGGTCCAATTCACTCCTTTTACAGATGAAGAAAGTGAATCCCAGGGATATTAAGTGATTTACTCAAACTCACACAGGAAATAAATATCAAGGTCTAGATTCAAACCTAGACTCTTTAGTTCCTGAGCCAGTGATGTACTGTACCACTCTGTTTCCTGTGAATCTGTTCAATTCAATTCAAAATTGTTAGCGGACTGTTGTGAAAATACTGTACTATGTAATCAATGAAATATAAAGGTTAGGTAAAACACTGGTGAAACTCTCATTGTATAGAATTCTATCATTTGTATTTATGTGTGTATGTGTGTGTGTGTATTTGTATACTATATACCAGAAACAGTGTATTGGGTATTGGGACTCCCAATATACTCCCAAGATAAAAGACAGTTTTTGATGTTAAGGCACTTTACCTCTAATATTTTCTTCTAGTTTTCAGATAAATGTTACTTTCCCATAATTGAGATGAGCATATCTATCTTTCTTTCCCCTTCTTAATGGTTTTGAAAATGTTTATTTTGTTCATCAAATGGTTTATTTTTTGGTAGCATATGGCATGAGGTATGGATTGAAATGTATTTTCCATTATACTGTTGTCCAATTTTCCAGTTGGGTTATTTTTGTTCTGGCAAACACTGTGGTAGAAATCCTTGGGTTGTTTGCCGTTCTCAGTTCAATGTTCTTTTAGTTGGAGGCACTTTGGTTGGCAAAACTCTTGCGGTCTTATGTTCCCTGAGTATGAGTCAGATCCCTTGACCCCAGAGCTGTGCTGCAAGGTTCAGGCTCAAACCAGAACAAGTCTGGGACTCCTCTGTGATTTCTGTCTTCCTTAGGAAGTTTAATCCAGCCTCTGGTGATATGGAAGACTCATGGGGAGAAAAAGACAGATTTAAGGCTATGTTCTTATTATGCCCTATTCCACATTATAGTTACTTGCACATGTCATATTTATACTATACCGTAACCTTCAAGAGGTCAGGGGCTATGTCTTATTGCTCTCTCCCAGGACTCAGAAGAGTTTCAACCCTTAACAAACAGTCATATTGGACTGAGTGCTGAGCAATAACCTGAGAAGCCCCAAGCGGAAATAGGTTTTTCTACAATACTTTGATGGCTCCATGGTGGAGGAAATACCAAGGAACTAAAGAGAGAGGTAACAGGTAAATTCCTGATTGAATATGTAATTCAGGAATTACTCTCCTGTGCCTTCATAGTACTGAGTGTGAAAGCTTAAAGCCATCCTGTGTTTGTGCCATCTGTCAGCTTTCTTCATTTTCATAATTCACATTTTTAGTATCACTTACTAGAGCAGGAGGGAGAAGAAATCAGATTTTCCTCGTTTGTAAATATTGCTAATGTCAAACTAGAACGAGCCCATGTTATACTCTCTGCTAGCTTTGCAGACAACTGTAGTGTTGACATAAGTTATTTGATATGCTTCTATGACCTCCTTTATATGTAAACTAGTTCTTAGTTCTGTTACTGTGCTCTTTCTTTTTAGGGTAGCTGATTCTTTTCTGCTTGATTCTGTTTTTCTATGTTGAAGGAAATAGTAGAGTCTAAGGAGATTTAGAGCCAAAGGACAGGTTTAAATCTTGTCTCAGTTATTTGCTACCCGCATGATCTTGGGTAAATTACTTCATCTCTCTGGGTCTCAGTTTCCTTATCTGCAACATGAAAGGATTGTGCTAGTTGAAAAACAAGGTCCAGTCCATCTGGAATTGAATTTCTCCCACACCCAACTTACTTGTTCTTTAACAGAGAATCTTATTCTTTGGAAATCAAG
The DNA here is from genome assembly GCA_023548195.1 of Bettongia penicillata ogilbyi. Classification (NCBI taxonomy): domain Eukaryota; kingdom Metazoa; phylum Chordata; class Mammalia; order Diprotodontia; family Potoroidae; genus Bettongia; species Bettongia penicillata. Next base: position 14,513,277 of record JAJHZJ010000314.1, read on the forward strand.
CCAGTTCTGTGAGCTCTTTTGTGATTCGGGTAAGGCATCAGAATCTTAGAAATTTTAGAGTGTGGTAATTTTTTTAAATTAAGAAAGTTTCTCATGTTTAAGAGCATCATATTGGTTGGTACATATTTTTGACTGTTTAGCTGCTGTTTGTAGAAGCATGTTCTAGATTAGATGGAAAACTCATTCTAAACTGATTTGGGGAACCATGGATTTCTAAAAAAAACACAAACCACTGAGTAATATTGTTCATTCTTAGTCCCCCTCCCCCAAAGTAACTGTGTGTATTTAAGGTCAGCATAAATTGAAATGCATTTTAAAAAATTAACTCAAGCATGACCTAGTACATAGAATGCTTCTTGACTTGGGAGACAGGAAGACCTGGATTCACATCCTTTTATAGATAGTTACTGGCTGTGAGGTCCTGGGCAAGAATTAACCTTTCTGAGACTCAGCTTTCTCATATGTAAAGTGAGGATAATTATAAATGTACCTACCTTTCAGGGTTGTTGTGAGGCTAAAGTTAAGCAAAATGCGTCATACACTTTAAAGCATTGTATTTTAAATATCAAATTTTATTATTACATTAAACCCATGTTGAATCATCAAGATTTAATTTTTTTGGTGCTGAAGTCAAAAACTCTTGGTAAGTGTGAAAAATGCAGTTTACAATGAAATGACTAGTTGTTAATATCCTTAAAATAGACCATTTCCCTTCTTTCTTTCAGGGACTTAGAAAAGGAGGAAAGAAAGAGAAGGAAGAAGTAAAAAAGGGGAGGAAAGAGGTGTATGTGTTTGTCCTTTGTTGCCAAAGAAGACAATGCCATCAGAGAAATAATGACATAACTTGCAGTTGACTTTGTTTTGAGTGAGGGAGGGCTGTGCAGGTCACCAGCCTCACTTCTCCTCCAGAGTCATCTGAATCCAGTGACCGGATATTCATCAGGATAACTGGAGATGACCTAGGATGAGGCAATTGGGGTTAAGTGACTTGCCCAAGGTCACACAGCTAGTGAGTGTCAAGTGTCTAAGGTGAGATTTGAACTCAGGTCCTCCTGACTCCTGCACTGGTGTTCTATCCACTGCACCACCTAGCTGCCCCTGGAGGAAAGAGGTAAGGAAGGAAGGAAAGAAAAAAGAAGGAAAGAATGAAGGAAGCCAGAAAACAAGAGGGAAGTTTTCCCTTTTAAGAGCCAGTAAAGAACATTACATATTTCCTTGATCCTCTATTTCCACTATTCTAGGTGTTGAGCTCCCAAAAGATTGCATTCATATTGTATGTTGTACCTTTATTTCAAGATTGAGCAACCAGAATATATTTTTTTGAATGAAAATGTCATCTCTTATTTTCAACAACAGAAATTTAGTGAAGTCTTTTAAACTAAGCAACCGTTATTTAGGAGATCCAAATTATTCATTTTCTTTCATTCTTGAGGTAATCTCAAGTTACAAAAAAAAGTCAAATAAGAATTCAGAAACCAATTTTCAAGCCCATGTACCTTCAAATTGTATTCAACATTTAAATGTGAATTTAGTGATCCATTTACATTCATACATGGTATTCATACCCACAAATAGTCCACTAATACTTGGTTCAGCTAGTCAAATATTTCTTGAAAAATGTGTGTGTATTAATATTTGCATGTGTGTGTGTGTGTGTGTGTGTGTGTGTGTGTGTGTGTGCATGTGCCAAAAATCCCCTCTGGCAATCTGATGTGGTGTAGCCTATGGACCTCTTCTGAGAATTGTGTTTTTAAATCTATAAAATATGTAGGGTTACTGTTGAGGTTTAGGACCTTAGGAGGCTTAGACCCTGAAAGAGTGACATATAGGTCCTGCTGGAATGAATTCAACCCAAGCCTTCTTTCAGTCAAAAAACCCCCAAGTTTTATTAAAGATCTGCCATATTGGCTAGACTCTTAAGGAATCTAAACATTTGTATCACTAATGTAATCAGGACAGATTGAATCTGAGCACTTTCATGAAACAAGATGGATCTTATACATAGAAAGACCGCAGGAGGGATCTAGGAATGGCCAAGCAATCGAGGGAGACTGGAAGAGGGTTCTAGGGAGGATATTGAGGAAAGAAGGGAGGAAAATACCAGGGACCTAGACCAAGTGGCCAAGGGAGAATGAGGTCTAGACAGGATCAAGGGTGGGAAGTCTAGGGTGCTGCCAGGTGCAGACAATGAAAAGCCAGTTGACTGGGATGGGTAGATGCTCCAGGTGACCACCAGATCAGGTGGGAAGATTCAAGGAGAGTTCAAGGGGGTTTCTAAGCCTGTACCCCATCATTACCAAAGAAACCAATTACATGGAATTACATTGAAATTGTAAACAAAGCAAAACAAGTTCTTGGATACAAGACCTTTGAGCTGGTCTGTAATAATGCGTATGCTAGATATTATCTCCGTATTTTGTGGTATTTTCTCTGCTTTTTATGACTTACATTGTTGGGGTCGGTGGGCACCATTCTTCTTTGGAAAGCTGCCATGCAAGGAAAGTTATAGTATCTATCAAAGCCTAACACTTTACTTTTATAGTCACACCTGCCCCTTTAATTCACTGTAAAACTTCTCTCAAGTCCTTAAAGAGTTATTTTGAACTCTGGGGAAGCCAGGCTAACATGGTCGGAGCAACCTACCCAGTTCACAGCTTGAGACCAACAGGAAGGCAGGAAGGCCTTCATTAATCTTTGAAATGTAGCCAGACCCCTGGTAATTCCAAAAGGCATTACATTAAAATGAAAAGCCCCCTTATGACAAACAAAGGTGTGTTTCTTGTTTGCTTACTACCATCATCCATTTGTAACTGTCAATAGCTGCTGGTAAGATCAATGGTAGTTATAAGTTTTGCTTGACTGAGGAAACCAACAACCTGTAAATTCCAGGTAATGTATATTCTTTTCTTTTTTTTTTTTTGCGAGGGGGTGGCAATAAGGAGAGATAATTGCTATTTTTAAATAGAATTCCATTTCTGTTGGTTTACAGTCCTATAACTTTGCTCTTTCAAATTGCTGTAGGAACAATTCCCATTTCTCTGAGCTGTTTCAAAGGAGAGAAAATTCCAGCTTTGAGTTTGCGTGCCCTCTAGCTAAGTTGCTTTTACATTCTCCTTGTTGGGGAAAAATTCTGCAGCGAGGCTAGTGAGGGTAATGGCTATACATATGCATTTTAAATGCAGTAACAGTAGGTCTTTGCAGCTGTTCGCTAAATGTTCAAGCTAAGGGGCACAATGGGTGAGCTTGTTAACCTTTCACCTCAGTGAATCAAAATTGACCAGACTTGGAAACCGTTGCTGTCCACTTGAATCTATAACTTCTGAAAAAATGCTCCCTATTAGCCCAGATGGTGATTACAGTAGATTAGGTAGATTAACAGTATGAAATAAAGATTAATTCACACTTTATCTCAGGCCCTGTTATTGAATATTCATTTACCATTTTAACTTTCCTTACCTATTTTATGACCTAAGGAAACTCAGTTGCAGAAAAATTAAGTATCCACATGTCCAAGTCCCTTTATTTTTTTCTGCCATAAATCCATCCTTTACTTATTCCAGTCCCATTTTCATCCCTATCACTTTGCATAAATTGAATTTGATGTGGTCACCAAGGCCTCCTCATGACTGATTCCAAATATGTTTATGTTATCCTGATACGAATCCTTCTGATTTTGACAGTTTGTCATCCCCACTTTCCAAAAGCTTATCCAGCAGTGGTTTTTGGTTACAAGTTACATATTCTTCATAATTCTCCAATAGGAGGTCCTTTGGTGCAGGACACAATTTCTTTCCCCAGATACTGGGTTAAATTTGGGTTTATTTTTGCTTTGCAGAATTTTTTATTCAACAATCAGCAAACATTTATTAAATGTCTATTGTTTGTAATTGTGCTTTTCATTGTAGTAGACACTCCTGAGGGAAAAAGAAAGATAAGAAATGATATGATTTTCCCTGCCCTCAATGAATTTATAATCTGATAGGGAAACAATATATATGCAAATATGGCCACAGTCACTTTCTAGCTGTGTGACCCTGGGCAAGTCATTTAACCCTGTTTGCCTCCGTTCTTCATCTGTACAAAGAGCTGGAGAAGGAAATGGCAAACCACTCCAGTATCTCTGCCAAGAAAACCCCAAAGGGAGACCAAAGAGTTAGCTCCAACTGAAACACCTGAATAACAACAAATATATAGTTGATTTGAAATCCCTGATTAAGTGATTTACCCTCCTCCCACTCACTCACAACTAGGTGATAAAATCACAGCAAGTCAAGTAATGTAATAACACAGTATTAATGTATTTAAAATGTGGGCACATCTTTATCCTTTTACTAGGATTCAGATAATAAACCATTTTTTGGAATTAAGAGATTAGCTAGAAGGCATTCTAGGTATAAGAAACACAAAACAAAGACAGAAAGATGGGAAGAGGTGAGATGTGTTTAGGGGATAGCAGAGTAATCCAGTTTGCCAGAAACATAGAGTATAGGAGAGGTAACAATGTGAAATAAAGCTAGGTAGTTTGTAGCTAGATTGTGGAAGGTTTTGTAAGCCAGGCTAAGGAGTGGGGCCTTCACTTGGACAATATGGAGCCCCTGAAGCTGAGTGTGAAGTCATGTCACCATACTTATGCATTATGAAGACTGATCTGGCAACAGGGCATAGATTACATTGGAGAACAGAATGACTACAGGCACAAAGAGCTGTTCCTTCTATTGAAAAGATCAAAATGAACGATCATAAAGTCTATTAAAGCATGATGATGTGCTTTGAGAGTGGCTATGGCCCGTCAATAAAAAATCTTTTGCACTGGACAGAATTCTGTCAGGTCTACTATGACTGTTTGGTTTTGGATATTACTATCTTTATTGGGTTCACTTTATTTTAAAAAATGCTTTCTAAGGAACCAAATATAAAATTATGTTATGCAATAATGTAATATTACATTAACTTCAATAACTCTGTGAAACTGAGTGATATAAATATTTCCTGCTTTCCAGGTAGGAAAATGGATGCATAGAAAGAAGTCTTGCAGATCAGAATATTCGCTGAAGATCTAGGATTAGAATTTGTGAACCCTGTCTTACTGCTACAGAGTTAACTGTGAGTTAATAAAAGTTACTTTGGCAATGGCTTTATCCGCTCTGTCCAGCTGTCCTTAGGACAAAATGTTGCAGCTGTTTACCAGTAATATAATATGAAATGGAGGATTCACACATGTGGTAGTCAAATACAGAAGGAAACCAAACAGAGACTACGAAGAGATGGGAGAAGGGATTCAATAGGGGAAATGGCTAGAAGAAGGCGATCGAGTGAAGGCATTGATTCTCAAACATTTTCATTCATTCACTTTCCTGAGATCCTTCAGAACACTATTCAGAAGAGAGAGAGTAAGATCATAAAGGTTTTATTGTTTTGTTTTTTTGAGGGGGAGGTAATATGGAAAAGTACATAAGAAAGCAAAAGAAATGACTGGGAAAGAAGATGGATAAGCAGTTATTATACCTGGGGAAACAGTTATAGCTAGCAAGTGGTCCTCTTCCCCATCTCATTCCTGGCCCAAATAGCTAGGTGATTTTTCTGAACTTATGGGTTTCCATAATATCCATCCATGGGTCTTAATCTCTAGTCTGATTAATATTGATATGTGAGAATCAAAAGATAATCAGCAGATGAGAAGACCAGGAAAGAGAAATGACAAAGTTCTTTTGAGGGTAAAAAATAAATGAATGTTGAGAAAAGACAAAAGAAGGACTGAGACAGAATTAAAGCAAAATGGAAAACACATGGTGATGAGAGTTTAAACTTGCTTAGCATAAAGTCTTTGTTCAAATGAGAGAAGCAGTGTGTTATGGTGGAACTATGAATAGATTGTTGCTGATGTTCAGTTGTGTTCAACTCTTTATGTTCTTGGCAAAGAAACTGGAGTGGTTTGCCATTTTCTTCTCCAGCTTATGGGATAGATGAGGAAACTGAGGCAAACAGGGTTAAGTGATTTGTCCAGGGTCACACAGCTAATAAGCATCTCAGGCCAGATTTGAACTCAGAAGATAAGATGGAGCCAGTACTCCATCTACTGCGTCAACTAGCTGCCCTATACAATAGATTAGAGGTTCCCAAACTTGGGTTTAGTTCTGGGTTCTTAATGAGCTGCAGTGTGATCTTGGACCTTCACCTGTGGAGGGCTAAATTTCCTCATTGGTAAAAGGAGAGGGTGGCCTAGATGACTCCTCAGGTCCTTTCCCACTCTAGAATGTCATTGTTCTATGTCCTTTTGTTTAAATACTGGTAACATCTCTACACATATGATTGGCTTATTCTTCCTAAGCTTCCTTGCAAATACTTGCAGGCATTAAGAAATTAAATCATATGCAGAGACCCTGGAACTTACCAGAGCTTTGATTTTGGATAAAATCTGATGCTATGAATTTCCTTTAAGTTAGTTCTAGAAAATGAATATGATAATTGTAGAAACCTTTAAACAAGTTCCAAGTCAATGTCAATAAATCTTGGGATTTTTAAAAAAATATTTTTACATTGAGTTGTAGAAGTTATGTTCTATTTCTCTAAGTCTTTGTATCTCTAGTGCATAGGATGGTATTTTATTCAAGGTAGAGGCTTAGAAGAGATGCTTACTGATTAATTGCTTGTGTAGTATGTCGAACCCTGGACTTGGAGTCAGGAAGACTCATCTTCATGAATTCAAATCCAGCCTCAGATACTTACTAGCTGTGTGTCCCTGGGCAAGTTATTTAACCCTGTCTCCCTCAGTTTCCTCACCCGTAAAATGAGCTGGAGAAGGAAATGGCAAACTAAAATGGGATCACAGAGAGTTGGGCACGACTGAACAATGGGTTCACTAGGCTATGAGTGATTTCTTCATTGGATTGTACCTTCATTTAGATTGAGTTCCTGATAGCAATTTATTCATCAGATATTTATTTGTCACCTAGAGCCTGTGTAGTACTGTGCCAGCTGCAACAGAGGATGCATAATGAGCCAGGGTCCATCCCTACAAGGAGTTTACAATGCAGCAGAGGACCATACATCCATGAAGCAAATAGAAAATTAGCAGGCAGTGACAATTTTTGTATGCAAAAGTGCTGAAGGGGATGCAGAATAAACGTGTGATCAGTGTGGAGGAGGGTTAGTCAGGGAAGGTTCCTCAAAGGAAATAAAGCTGGATTTGAGTCTCAGAGGAAGAGAGGCATGAATCAGGGAAGAGGAGAGAAAGCATTACAAGTAGGAGAGATAAAATTAGAAGAAACACACAATGATCTTGGTGAGACTCTGACATGTGAAGTAAGTGGGATGATCTCATTAGATGGCAAGGGTCTGTACTTCCCTTCCCATTTTCTGCATCCCAGCCAAACAGGCTTTGTTGTTGAGTACAGATGTCACTCCATCTTCTATCTCATGTCTTTGTATGTATGGGCTGTCTCCCATACCTGGAATGTACTCCCTTTTCATAGTTGCCTTTAAAAATCTCTGTTTACCTTTAAAGCTCAGCTCTGGCCTCATCTACATGAGACGAGAGAGCTTTCTGATCCCTCCAGTGGTACTCCATCTCCTTCCCCTACATGATTCCTGCAAGTTCTCTGGACTTGGAAGCAGAGACATCTTTTTTGAATCCTGCCTCAGAAGCTTGTTAGTGGTGTTATCCTGAGTAATTCTCCAATGACTTTACTTACATAAACCTCACTTTTTTCATCTATAAAATGGGGAAAATAATAGCACTTATCTCACCAGGTCATTGTCAAGAACAGATGAGTTAATACAAGTAAAGGATAAAGCCTGAATGGGGACTAGAACTGTGATTTCACTGGGGATAGAGAGGCCTCTAGCAAAACAGATCAGCTCCTTCTCTGCAATTTATAGTCTTAGAGAATTACCTCAGCCTTGAGAATCTAAGTTACTTGCCCAAGGTGCCACAGCCAACAAGAGTCAGGGGGACTTTGCAGACCTTTAAATATTATACAAATGTCAGCTATTTTATGTATGTTGTCTCCTCCATAGAAGTAAGCTCCTTGAGGGTAAGGGATGTTTAGTTTTGTCTTTGTATCTTTGGAATCTGACATAATGCCTAGCATACAGTAGATATTTAATACGTGTTGACTGATGAATTTCAGGAGAGATGGAATTTGATAAGGATAATATTTAGGGTCTTGATTAGAACCTTGAATGTTAAGATAAAATTAAAGATAAAATAAAGAATAGACACTATAATCTCTTTTAAACTTAATAGTGTGTACACCATTTTGGGGAAAGATTAGATACTTCTAATGTAGGATGTTTCTGAATAGGGAGGAAGATACAGAGAACAGCTCTGAGGTCATTGTGTATAACCTGAGAGGAGATAGAAAGAATTGGTAGCAGATTAGATAGTGATGTAGGAACAGGCAGCAGAAGAAAAAGAAGTAAAACATAACCTTAAGGCCATCGTCTTACTGAGTCCGTGTAACCAAGAGGATGATAGTGGCTTTGACAGAAATGGAAAACTTAGGAGGAGGTAGGACTTTGCATTTGGGATGGAGAAATGAGGGAGTTGATGAGCTTGGTCTGTCCTAGATACCTTTGAAAGGTTCACAGCAGGGCTTGAAATTACCACCAAAAGAGTGCCAGCTTCTCCAATTAGGTTCATCTCCTCAGCACATCTTTCCTGGCTGATTTTTCCAGTTCTTTCCCCTCTGGGGACAACTGGAACTTAAGATAGCAGAAATGTGCAAAAAAAATCTGCTCCTGAAACAAAACTTCCCAACTTCTTAGAGAATATAGGAGGATTTGGTTTGAGATCGAGGGTTTTGATTTCTCCACTCAGATAGATTTGCTGGAAATGTTAGTAAAAATTGAACCAAATTGTACACAATGTCAGGCCTGCCTGTCACTCAGTGCCTCCCCACAGAGTTTGCAGCATCTATAATGGTAATACCGTACCATTACCCACAAACCTTCAATGAGTTCCTGTGATGTGCGTGACACTATGCACAGAGAATATTCACAACATGACTTTTTGCTAGTTAGAAATGTAAAACCAATGAACAAATATGTGTTGGGTGCACACTAAATATAAGACACTATCCTAGGTATGATAGGGAAGGTCATAGAACTTACATTTGGCAATATTTTCACATTTAACCCTTAATGGAGCCTTTGGTATGCAAAGACTAGAGGAAATTTTCTATAATTTGTGTGGCTGACCTCTTCACTTAGCTGGGGACTATTGATTTTCTCATTATTGCAGTGACCTCTATACACACCAAATTATAGGAGGTGTGTGTGTGTGTCTGTGTGTAAGAATGGGAGAGAGAGAGAGAGAGAGAGGGAGAGAGAGAGAGAGAGAGAGAGAGAGAGAGAGAGAGAGAGAGAGAGAGAGAGAGAGAACATCAACTATACAAACACATTTGCACTTGGGCATCACTAAGGCTTTCATTTCAGAGAAAGGAAGACATACTGTTGTCTTGCCGAACTGTGACATGTATTTGTGTATATACGCACATATATGTAGATACATGTACACACATATATGTGTGTTTCTGTATATATGTATACACATATACATACATACACATGTAAAAAGTATTGTTATTTTTTCCAGGAAACTGTCAACTCTTTGAAAGCAAAGACTGTTTTTTTTTTTTTTAATGTTTGTATACCCCTTCTGTAACACAATGCCTTGCATACAGAGATTGCTTACTAAATCTTTATTAGATTCAATTTTATTTCTTTTTTTGTTAGTAAATATACATTTTTTCCATTGAGTTATAATGGAATAAAATATGTTGTACTAAGTTTTATAACTAGAAATATATCTTAGAATTAGCACATTTTGTGGAAGATTTATAACATTTCTTCCACTAATATCTTATTTATTCAGTAATATTTCTCATCAATAACTTTTGTTTTTTTTGTGAAAGGGCAGGGAGGAAACTTTCAGCCAGGAAAGTTAGATACCAATATGTTAGATTATCTAGTTCATCCTCCCTCTCTCTCCTCCTACCTTCAGCCCACTTTCCTCATACAAGATCAATAATGAATCTGAGGATGACTGGTATTTTACTATAGAAGTGGCAACAGTGTGATACATCAGAAGCCTCTACTAGAACATAACAGAATGTTCCTAGTGAAGACTCTGGGACTGAAGCAGCCCATTGTTAAATTATATCTAAGCATAACTTATGTATAGATAGAATGGTTAAGACAGATATGATGTGACTGCAGTATGTCCTGAAACATGTAGAAGAACCTGAAGTAGGGGTGTGTTAGTAAATGTTTAACAACCAGCTCTCTGAAAAACAATATATGCATGACATATTTTTAAGTCTAATTTGCACTATTATTTATTCCATCACTTCCTTAAGTATAGACAATTAAAAAAAATATCAAGCCCTGGTTTGCATTGACTGCTGATTTCCAAGTTTAGAGATATTTACCCTGAAAATTTAACAATTGCCTCTCTCAAAATATTTTGAGCTGGCTTCTACATAGCACTGGTCTGAAGAAATTGTGGTAAAAATTATTCCCTACACTGGTAGAAGTAGCACTTGTCAATCTTACCCTAATTAATTAAAAACTGCCTGACAAGATCTCTTTCCTTGATTTCAAATGAAAACAGACTCCAAGATCACTTAAAAGTGGGAAGGGAAGAAGAATACCTGCCAAAATTAATTTCTGACATTCAATAAGCATTTATTAAGCATACGCTCTTCGTAAAACATTGCTAGATGCCAATACCACAAAGATAAACACCCAGATTATCCCTGCCCCCAAGGGCATTGCATTTTACTGGAGCAGTTGGTACAATATGGGATTAGATAAATTAATATTATATGATTAGATAAGTCAATATTATATGACTTCATAAAATATTTAGATTGTGGATTCAAAGCCAAGTAGAGCAGCTGGTGGCCGATGAAGAGATTTTGACCCCTCCACAAAGAGAGGCTATGGCAGTTCGCCTTTCAAACAGAAAAGCAGGAATAACTGAGGGTGCCCATGAGGTGCCACTAGCAAAGCTGAAGCAATTTCTATGATGACAAGTTTGTTTTAGGTGGGGCATAATGAAGATGATGATGGAGTTGAAATCAGGTAGAGCAGCCAGTGGTAAATGAATACATACCTGTACATGCATATAAGTATATCTGTGCATATATATATATGTATGTAAGTATGTCACATACCTGCACATATACATACAGACATAAACGGTAGCTAGGGAGCACAGTGGATCAAGTGTTGAGTCTAGAGTCAGGAAGACCTGAGTTCAACTTTAGCCTCAGACACTTACTAGCAGTTGTGACCCTGGTCAAGTCACTTAATGCCACATACTCTACACACACATTAAATATACATAATTTTAAGAACTAGTACTTGACCCACAAGGGCTAGGTAACTGTTCCTACTCTTTATCCTTTAAAGGCTCATTTGATTCGGACTTAGAAGTGTGGTTCAGACTAGAGTTGGTTCTAGGGGAACCTAGCCTCCAAGGGGAGGATTTAGGCTTCTTTTTTTTCACCTCCTTTGCTTTGTTAAAAGCCCGCCTATTGCTCCAGGAGAAATTTTTATTTTAATTTAGGTTATGGCTCATGTCTAGGTCTCTCCAAAGGAGAGTATCAGAAGACATTTTACAATAGAAATGAAGTAAGAGACAGCTATTTATTTTCTACACACAAAAGACACAGTATACACTGTCATAATGAATGAAAACAGGATTCAGTAGTGGTTTGAAACTATTTTTGTAATCTCTTGAGAGGCTAATAATTAATCTAGAGCAGAATGTAAAGCAATTTTTAGTGCATGATCTAGGCATTTCACATTTTAGTGTAACTCTGTACAGTCAATACAACTTCTGATCTGTATCTTCTGCTAATGGTTATATTCTGTGATGGAGGAATTCTCCTGGCTGCCTGTCAGCTCCAACCTGTGGACCAAGGGCCCCCTCAAACCCATAGAATCACCTCTAAGCTTGAGAATATTTGATAACTAACTCAGAAAAAGATACAAAGAGAAAAATCAGCCTAAGGCCCAGGTGCAAGCTTGCCTAGTTGAGTCAGTGCTCCACAGGGAATGATCAGTGGAATAGTGGGAAAGTTTGCTGCCCATCTTCCCAGCCCATCAGGAGAAAGTCTGGTGACAAAGAATGTTACCTGCCACACAGGAAAGTCAAAGAAAGAGAGGGAGCCAGAGGCAGTCTCTCCTTTTTAATTGATGTAGCACCTTCTTTCCCTGCTCTTGTCATAGGGTAGAAGAGAGAACCAAGGGACCAACCTGGAATTGTCTCATCATACTAAAGCTCAAAATCCTTTCAGGGATGAATCATCCAGGGCCAGAGCAGCAGGCTTCATCACTTCAAATATCCTAGCACCCAGAGCACTGTCACACACACATATAATTGGTTAGAAACAGGCAGAGCGAATTTGAAAATATTCTGTGGACTATAATTACATATGCATTTTATTTACTTTGTATGTATACATACATAAGGTAAATTTATGTACAAAGTAATAAAAATGTAATACATCTTTATAAGGGAATCTTATGAAATTTACAAAGAATAAAATTCCTTCAGACTTTCAACAATGGAATTGTTGCCAAACCTTAGGGAATTTGCGCTAGTTTGAATGAAAGTCTTGATTCTCAGGGAAGTTTTCATTTTTTTAAAGACTGGAGATTTATCTTAGATACAGTGATGTGTGTGTGCATGCGTACACATGCGTGTGCGTATGTCTAAGCACAAAGTCATTTGGTGGTAGGAGGTGTTAGAAGATGCCAAAGTAAGATTCATTTCCTTCTATATCTATATACAGTACAACAGGAAATAAAAGATTTTCCACCAGTAATTTCATTCAAGAAATATTTTCATAAGCACCAATTACGTATTAGGCGTAGTACTGTGCACTGAGTATAGAGACAAAAATAGTGTCTAATCTCAAGGAATTAGGAAAATCTAGGTGGAGTTTGGTCAGATCTTGTCTTCAAAGTCCAGATGAAAATTGTGTGTCTCTCACCACAACATTTCAACCAAACTGCAGTCTGGATGTATGCTTTGTTAGGTTTATCTTTGCATGAATGAAAGTATCTGCTTCTTTGAGTTATGTAAACTCATTTCATGAAATGTTGTTATTTGGATTATGCTTGTTAAAAATTTTATGTATTCAACAGAATAATCCTCTTCAGCGTCCTACTTGGATGTTTTAATGCTTCATCATGTGTGGAGGTATGAAGGTGACCAACACTCGCTTCTTGAAGGTCATGCCAGTGGAGCACAATCTCTGTCAGTTTCTAACATGCTGGAAAGCCTGTAAGCATGGCATCAGTGGAAAAACCTAGTCTGTTTTCCAAGGGCCAACTGGTATAACCAGGGAGAGGAATATCAGCAGTGGGTTGGCCACTTGTTAATGATTTTTTGGGGTTGAGGTATAGTGGGATGGTAACACATGAAATAAAGAAATTATTGCAATCCTCTGCAATTCCCTTCCTCTTCTACAATTTTGGAATGGCAGGAAAGGGGGCACAGGACACTGAAAATCAGGTTTTAGATGATCAATAAACTTTAATTTGAATATTGATGTCCTAAATATGAGACACTTGTCTAATGACTAATGAGTGGTTGTACTGGTGTAGGAGCTTAGTTACATCAATTTTGACATTCTTGCTATAAACAAAGCCAGAAGAAATTGTAGCTAGATAGAAGAATGATTCACAAGGACCACTTGGAAAGACAAAAAAAGGGAATGATGTAGCGAGTCTTATCATATATTCAAAGGTACCAAAAACATTATTTTATGGGATATTTGTTCATCATGTATTGTGGGATAAGTGTAATATTTTCAAGAAGACCACCATCAAAGGAATTCAACTTATCTACCAACATTGGTTGCTGAGCATGAAAGAGAAGTTTTATGAAGAATTTGATAAGATCCTCCAAAATAAATCAGCATTTATATACTCTGATACTTAGTAACTTCAGTGCAAAAGATGGAAAAGGTGAATCTCAGAGAAAAATATGAGAAGGAATGATTTAAAAGAAGGAAGGAGAGAGGCCAAAGATAAAATAGATTACAAGAAACCTCATGCTTCTGATATCATGTACATTTTCATTGGTAACAAAATTGGTAGGTGCTGGGCATGTAGAGCACCAAATCACACCATAAAGAACTAACTAGATTATATTTTGACAGACAGGAAAAGACTTGTTATTGATGTAGGAGTTATCCCTGTGTCAGCTGTCTGTGTACAGACAGATCATCAACTTGTCAGAGGTAAGATCAAAATTAGTAAGAAAGAAAAAATAATAAGAAAAGGATATGCCATACAGTCCAAACAACTTAGCCCTGAACTACTACATTAAGTAACCAAAAGGAAAAAAAAATTCGGATTTTAACACAGAAATGAAATCCAATGCCTATACTACTTTTATCCAGAAGTTTTACCAATGTAAATTAATTACCAAAACAAGGAGATCAAAAAGGCCTCAGGAAGTGCCTTAGTCAGCAAACAGCTGACTTATGTTCCAGATGGAGCAATAGCTGCCAAAGGCAACAATTGAGTTAGGATGTAAACTCATTTATAAAATCTTACAAAGAAGGAGGATGGACAGTTATAAATAACATTGCCTCATAAAGTAGTGAAGAGAAGTAGAAGTGAAAAGTTGAAAAGAAAGCTTGGCACTTATTCACCTAAGGCAAGTCCTATCAAAAGCATTTATGGATGAAAATGGAAGAAGGACCAGAAACCAAAGAAAAAAGGATAAAATTTGCAAAAGCCATAATAACAGAGTTATTTCTTCATCAAGAACAGTGGAATCATATTTAAACTTTAATAATATGCTCCAGATGTCTTTATAGAGGAGATAGAAATAGCCCTAAAAATAAAGGGAAAAGAACCTGATTGCAGAAAGTATGCACTTGAATATATGTGTGTATGCATGTATATATATGTTTCTACATATATATGTATGTGTGTATATATACATATATACACACATACTTATATACACACATATGTACATATATATGTATACACACACTATGAATGATATCTATGCTGGAGGTGATACAGTTGTGAGGGCATTGAGGAATTCCTATATAAGGTATATCTTCTCCTCTGAAAAAAGTGAAGAGAACCCAAATGTGGGAAAATAATCTTAGAGTCAATCCCCATAAAAGGTGAAAAATATCAGTAATCATTAATTAGTGACCTATATGTCTTCTCCCTCATATATATAAATCATTTGTAAATTGTGAATCATTTATCAAGGGGACAAACTGGCCTTTTCAAGGAATATTTAACTATGGACCACATCTTTACTTTTTTTTTAATTGGGTCTCACTTTCTCACCTACGGTTCAGCTAAGTGGCTCAGTGGGTAGGGTAGCAGGCCAAGAGTGAGAAAGACTCATTTCAAATCTGACCTTAGACACTTACTAGCTGTGTGACCCTGGGTAAGTCATTTAATCTTTTTTGCCTCAGTTTCCTCATCTGTAAAATGAGTTAGAGAAGGAAATGGAAAACAACCCAGTATCTTTGGAAGAAAATCTCAAATGGGTTCATGGAGAGTTGAACACTACTGAAAAGACTCAAAAAACAAAACCAAAACAAAACAACCCAGCAGTAGCAGCAACTACATTAAAATCTCCCTTAAGCTGGAAGGTACCCATGACTTGATCTCGTTACTGATTGGTATTGAAGCTTTGACCTGTTCCAGGTTCAACCCAGGCCAGTTCACCTCTCCTTCAGCAGCATGGGGCCTCACCAGATTAGTGTTGGACTTAGGATGGATACCTCGTAGTACATCTATAGTTCAGAATTCCTGAGTTCAGTGATCCACTAGCCTCAGTCTCCTGAGTAACAGAGACTATAGATGTGCACAACCACACCCAGCCTTTTTCCCTTTTCACAGTTAACTGAAGGATATAGAGAATATATGATTCCATTCTTTTTATTGTTTGGATATGAAAAGGCACTTGATTCTGCATAACTAAACACTGCCATACAGGTCCTTTTACTACAAGATATCTCCTACCATCTATCGAAATTATTCAAGATTCTTTGGAAGTTGTAACAATAGAAATCACTTTGTTCAATTACTTTCTGATCATGGACATCAGGCAAAGCATAAAACAGTGAAATTCACCAAAGGAATCCAGTACTGTGATGGAAAAAGTACTGCACAGACCAGGTTGAGGAGGGATTGATTGATTCCCTACAGAAAGTGAGGTCCTCTACATGCTGCTGATTTTAGGCAACATTTGGCTGATTGTATGAAGCCAAATAACATTACAGAGGCTTCTGGAATAGATCTATAATCACTTAACAATTATTTATTTTCAGTTATTTCCTTCCCTCTGTTCCCCCCTCCCCCCGACTCCCCATCCATATTGAATAGGCAAGAAAATCTGTAATCATTTAATGGAATTTGGCCTGATTATACAGTGGGAAAGACTAAGTGGACAAATAATGTCTGTTGCCTAGATTTCGAAATGCTTTTGGATGAACAGCTTATGGAGCTTATCCAGAAGGACAGACAGTACAAATGGACAACAAATTGGGCTCACAGTTGAAAAGGAGCAAAGTAGATATACTTACCTTTAGAAATTTACGAAACTGCTTTACTGACTCCAACCAAGCTTCCCATGAAAGCAAAGGGTTCATCTTTAATAACAACATTTGGCCAATGTTGCTATATTGTAGTAAGACATGGAATAAATTGCCTCCATAGAATTACAAATGAGTATTTGCATAGCAGGCAATAGAGAGGTGAGTGTTGTTTGAGACTAGGTTGCAACATATAACCGAAAAGGAACTTAGAAGAATTGGAATGTGATCAGGAAATTGTATGATAGGGACAGCAAACTGACTTGTTACAAGGGAAGGAGCCAGAGGGCTCAGCTATCACCTTTGTAATGTTAGGAGCAATCAAGGAATGCTTTCAGCACATTGACAGGACTCTCAGTGATAATCTTATGAGGGAACATAGAAGTCCAAGCATGAGTATAATCTGTACTACGGCGGGGACCTTTTGAATCAACAAGATCATGGATCTATTTGAAAATAACTGAGCAACAAGATAACATGTGCATATGTAGCATAGGAGGGTGGTTGGCGGTTGTTATCCTTTGTTCTTGAAGAGGACCAAAATGCCATCACTATGTTGGGGTCAAGGTACAGTGTGTTTGAGTCTGACTGATTAGGCCAGTATGAGGTCCGAAAACTCTACCACAGGTTGGGTACAAATAGTCCACATGAACATTTGGAGTGGAGTTGTCTCTAAACCCACACATCTCATGTTTCTTTTGAGCTATTGCAATTCTGCTTTGTTCGTAGAGCATAGTGTCTTCTTTGATAAGGTCTCTCCACTCTGGACTGGTCCTATGCTAGTGTCTCCCATGTCTCACAATCAACAAGATATTTATACATACTACTTATTTAATAGGACACTTGGCTGATTGCATCAAGCAAGAAAGTTCTTGCCACCTAAGTCCTTGGCACTGTCAGATGGTTCATCCTTGGAAAATGATATGATTTTATCAGTGGAAATGACATTAGAGAAACAACATGACCATCTGCTTTGCCACTGCATCGTAAGGACCAGGGGACTTTTCCATCTGCTTTGCAGCTAAAAACTTCCTTATATGTTATATGAACTCTGAGAAAAGGAACTGTCTTCCTTTTCTATTTGTATCCCTGGCACTTAGCTCAGTATAGGTTCTTAATAAGTGATTTATTCATTCATTCATTGATGTGATTCTGGGTAAGTTATTTAACACTTTAGTGCTCTGGGAAACTCTAACATCATAAGTAGCAAAAAAGATGCCAACCTGCATCAGGAAAGAGAATTTCTTCACCCACAAGTTCCCAATACCAATAAAATCACACATCTAGTCTCTAGTCTTATGTCTATACACACACATATACATGCACATAATTATATGTATAGACATATGCATATATATGCATATAAACCTAAATGTCATCTATAAATATATATGCCTACTTCAAAGAGTATGGAATGACATATTGGGGCTTGCAATTCTATCAACAATAAGTATCATTAACAAACACTGAAGAGTTCATTTCTTTCCTATGTAAAGACTTCTAATGTGTCCTGTCAGTAAGCAAATATCCAAGCTATAAAGGGTTAAAGAAAAAAAAAATCTTGGGTGTCTAGAGAACTGTTGATTATTTGGAACTAATGTTATTGAAAGGGGATGATCTGTGCTTATTTTCCCCAAAATACTGAGTAGAAAACTTTAACTCTTCTGGAGGTGCATCTATTTCATTTGCATATCTTATAGTGCCTTTTCCAATTAAAAAAAAAAGGAAACTTATTTGTGGAACTGGCATGTAAGGATTTCTTCCCAGAAAAGTTGATGGCATCAAAGAGTTAACCCCTCTACTTCCTTTTCAGTCCTGTCAGCTTCCTGAAGGATTTTAAGTTGTTTTCAGAATTTCTTGTCACTTTTCCTACGTTGAATGTTTGTATATGCTTTGTTTAAGCTTCAAGCGAATGTATTCTTTTGGGGAAGAGGCTTCCTTTCAGCTCCTTAGGTTACTGCTCTTCTTAAATGAAATGTCATAGGAATTGGAAAGAGGAAGCCCACTCTCTTTACTGGAACTTAGATTTTAGGAGATTCTGAAAGACAGAGCAACTAATACTCTGAAGAATCATATTCTTGGGTGTTCAGGAAGAAACACCTGAAACCCAGAAATACTGCCATCTAATTTCCATCAAAATAAAGGAGTAGGGAAAAATTTACCTTTTTTTTTTAAATTAAAGTCCCCTTCAGGCATTCATTTATGCTCCAAATACTTTTCTGAATATGATTCCTTGTCAAGACATCACTCTCCTGAAGTCACTGGTTCCCTTCAAGAAGAAAGGATGAATAGCAAACAGCGATAAGATGGACATCCCTCGGAGGCCTCCACCCACTATTCCCAGGATGCTTCTTATC
The DNA here is from genome assembly GCA_023548195.1 of Bettongia penicillata ogilbyi. Classification (NCBI taxonomy): domain Eukaryota; kingdom Metazoa; phylum Chordata; class Mammalia; order Diprotodontia; family Potoroidae; genus Bettongia; species Bettongia penicillata. The sequence continues at coordinate 14,532,226 of JAJHZJ010000314.1, forward strand.
CAGAACCTCCTTGTGTCGGATTAACTAGTATCCACCTAACTCAATTCCTAGATGAGACCAGGGTCTGGGGGAATTATGACCTTAGGGGGTATGGCGCATTGGACCTGAAGCCAAGAAGCCTGGGATTCCCACGCCTTTGATACCTTTGACCCTGTCTAATTCACTTAAGCTCTCTATGAAACAGTTTCTTCATCTGTCAAAGGAGAAGTTTGGACTCAACAGTCTCTGAGGTATCTTCCAGTTTAAAATCTATGATTCTAGAATGTAAACTCTTTTGAAGGGAGGACAGATTGCCTTCATTTCTTCTTTCTCTCTTAAAAAAAAAACTTTGTCTTGCCAATTTGCTAGCACATTGCCATTCACACAGTAGGTGGTTAATAAATGGTTGCTGAATTAAATTTAGATCAATTCAGATGAATAACATTTTGTGGAAGCACATGATTTCCCTGTTGTTTCGTTTAGATGCTTGTATTTGTGTATGGTCCAACGTAATATATTCTTTTCAGAGATCTTAGCTCATTTCCATTTTCTTCATGTTATACGCAAAGCAGCCTATGACAAAGAAGATATTCTGCTTCTGCCAGATGGGGAAGAGTTCTCCCCGCCGCCTCTCCTATTTTTTTCCCCCGAAACACATAACTGCATTATGATGAGCTCCTGTTGGGTTTCAGTTAAGAGCATGGGGGAGAGACAGCTGCAGTAGCAGGGTAACATTTGGACAGGTTTCAAACTTGATGTGGGCCCTGGACTGACTCTGGTCTAGGTTGAGGATTATAGCTACCAACTGGCTGTAGATTCCACTCCCAGTCCTTCACAAAGTCAGGACAACTGCTTTAAAGGAAAAGAATGGAGTCTGTATTCGACTCCTAGCTGGCGGCTTGTGAGGCTCCATGTTAGGGCTAAGGTTGAAAACAGCTGCTGTTTGTGGTTTTGATTTCAGATTGGAACAATTTGCTGGCTCTAGGCCAGGATTAGTATTAGGATCAGAAAAAGAGCATGGAACAGGCAAAGATCTGTTGGAATTCAGCTGTTGCTTTCAGGGGAGGGGAGGGAAGGAATGACTGTGCATCACTCCCCAAACCTGTCCTAAGCCTCCGTGTTTAATATGAAAGCAACCTCCCTGTTCCCATCAAGCATCAAATAGCCTTAGCAGTGAAGGTGCTGGCACTTGAACCTCTAGTGAAATCCAGACTCATCATTTCATCTGGGGTTACTCTTCATCTAAGAATAGATGAATTCTGCTTTTTTAATTAAATAAAGCTCATTTTTTAGATTAGTTTGGTCCTATTTTAAATGTTAATATCAATAATAGCATTTACATAGCACTTTAAGGTTTTCATTGCACTATTTATAAATGCATTTGATTGTCACAATCAATTTGTGAAGTAGGCACCGTTATTATCTCCCTTTTACAGATGAGGAAACTGAGGCAAAGAGAGACCCAGGGTCACATAGTTAGTAAATGTTTGAGATGAAATTTAAATTCAAGTCTTCAGCCACTCACTAGCCATGTCTTGTAATAGCCTGCTGGTTTGTCTTCCTACCATGTGTCTCTCCGCCCTCCAATCCATGCTCCACTCAGCTGTCAAAGTGAACATGAATACATGAGAGTAAATAACTTCTTCAACAAGGAGTGAGATAAGATCTCAGCTCAACCAAACAAAGTTGAGATCAGGGAGTCTACTTTTAGCATCCACCAACACTGCTGATGCTGGAAGTCAAGGGGCATATTTGGGTCTGACTTCCCACATATATTACATCTTCCATTCAGAAATTTGCCTCTTGGTTCTCTCACCTATCTCTCTTGAACACCCTTCCCCAAAGTCTCTCCATACTTACAAAGTCTAATGTGTTTACAAGTCTCTCAATCATGACTCCTTCTACTCACCCTGTACTCACCATCACCCATCAGTGAGTTAGAGGAATATCTACCCCAAGCATGTCTGCCACTGGGCAGAATGGCAGAATAGCATATTGTTCCAATGGTGATGGAGGTGACAGAAATTGGCATTGTAGGACCCTTAGAACTTGGTCAGACATCAAAGATGCTAAGATCACCACTGCATCCCTGGTCATTGCTAGTCATCCTTATTTTTGTTTTGCCACTGGACTTTGATAACTCAGGAAGAGAGAGTGAGGCTGACAACTTTGTGCAACTCTGCCTCATTTAAATTTAATTCATGCACAAGTCAAGACATCACCCTGTAATGTTACTAGTCTTCTTTGAAAGCAAAGGCCAAACAGTAAAAACAACTCAGCATCACAGAACTTTCCTTCAGGAAAATACGCCCCAGGCCTGGTGTGTGTGTGTGTGTGTGTGTGTGTGTGTGTGTGTATGTGTGTGTATGTGACAATGGAGTCATACTTTTATAAATGCAACTGAAAAATCTTACTATTTTCAGTAAGTACATTATTACATTATAATCTAATGTTGCCTTTGAAGTTACATAGAACCTTAGGTCTTTTTTTCACATGAACTGCTATCTAGGTATTTGGTTAATTTTTGAAAATAAAAATTATTGGACATTACATTTATGTTTATTATAATTCTACTTTTAAAGGATTCCCAGGATGAAAAAGTCACAACCTCTCTTGATTCCTGAGTTTGACCTTCTGTGAAAATGCAGGGAAAAATAGATCAACTACCTTGTTATGAAAATCTTATAACTGCAATTAGACATTTTGGACACCCTATCTTCAGCATTATAGATCGAAAGAAAACTTAATTGATATCTGGTCTAACATCTTCATTTTATGATTAGGAAACTGAACACTAGAGTGGTAAAATGACATACCTAAGGTCAGACAGGGAGTAAGCAAGCAGCCAGAGAATATTAACTCTGTAATTTCTTCTTGAGTTGAGGTTGAATGCTCTTTTCTGTGTATTTGGATTTAAAGTGTATGTTCATAAATGTAGTGCTTAAAGTGTAATCTGCTCATATTACAGATGTGGAAACTGAGTTTCAGAAATATTAGAGTGACTTTCCCATGGTTATATTGCTAGTAAGTGTTTGAACTGGAATTTTATTCCAATTATCTCTAAGTCTTGTCTTCTTTCCATTACATGATGACATAAATGAATGTTAAGCTACAGCTATTGATCTAGGCACTAGGAATACAAACCGGAAGTCTAATGAAATAAGACATAGCCTAGTAGTCACATGCTCTTAAGATCATAGATATAGAGATGCAAGGGACCTTAGAGGCTAAAGAGTCCAACTTTCTCATTTTATAGATGAGAGAACTGTAGGAAACTGATTACCCAGGGTCACAAAACTAATCAGTGTCTGAGGTAAGATTAAAATCTAGTTCTTTCTGATTCCAAGTGTGCTATATCATGGTATCTCAAAAGGAACTACCAGTCACAAAGACTACACTAATTTTGCTGTTTGTTTGTTCAGTCATGTCTGACTCTTCATGATTCCATGGACCTTAGCGCATCAGGCTTTTCTATCCTTCACTATCTCTTGAAATCTGTCCAAATTCATGTTTGTTGTTTTTATGAAACTATCCATCTCATCCTCTGCCATTACCTTTTCTTTTTGCCTTCAATATTTCTCAACATCAGAGTCTTTTCCAGTGAGTCCCATGACCAAAATATTTAAGCTTCAGTTTTAGTATTTGACCTTTCAGTGAATAGCCTGAATTAATTTCTTCAAGTACTGACTGATTTGATCTTGTTGCTGTCCAAGGTACTCTCAAAAGTCTTCAACACCATGATTTGAAAGCATCTATTCTACAGTGCTCAGCTTCCCTTATAGTCCAGCTCTCACAGCCTCTAGGGACCTTTGTCTAGTTCTCTCCACTTAACTTTTGCCTTTCCTCACATGACCTAATTTTCAAAAGACAAAGACTATAACTCAACCTAGAGGAGGAAGCTTATCTACCGTTCTCTATCACTACACATTATTCTTTTCCATAGGGCTGAGTCCCTTGAGGGCAGCCCCTCTCAAACTTAAAGGGGTCTGAGGATCCCTTTACATTTTTAAAAATATTGAGAACCTCAAAGAGTTGTTATATATATATATACACATATATATCATTATTTACTATATGAAAATTATATCATTTTAGTATTATTAGGAAAATAGTTTTGATCTCAAATATCCCTTGAAAGTGCTTCATGGATTTGTGGATTCTGGACCACACTTTAAGAGATACTGCCCTGGGAACTTGATAGCTTTCCCTGGGTCTTTCATTTCTGATACATAAGCTTTTGCTTTATCTTGCTGGAACACAAGCCTTTATACCATCTCCAGGTTTCTTCTTTCCTTCCTATTTTACACATATGCTCCCCAGTTTCCCACATTATATATTGTCTTCACATATTAGAATATAAGTTCCTAGAGAACAAGAACTGCTTTGCTTGCTTGTATTTGTATTTCTAGCACTTAGCACAGCCCCTGGTTCACAATGAATACTAAATACTTATCATCTGTCTATCTATCTATCTATCTATCTATCTATCTATCTCTATCTATCTATCTATCTATCTATCTATCTATCTATCTATCTATCTATCTATCTATCTACCTACCTACCTCTATCTATCCTCATTTATTGGACAGAATCACTGAAATGCAATTCACCTTTAAAGATTGTTAACTTCTAAAGAGATTTACCAAAGGATACCTTTAAATTTCAAAATGCCTTCTTTGTATCTAAAAGAAAATTTGATGTAAGATATTTGATATCTGTTTAGGACTAACATCTTCTCTAGAAAAGGAGATATGCTTTACTACATGTACAACTTATACAGCAGGAGAAATATCATGCCTTTTTGTTAGATGCCCAAGACACTTAATGTTTCTGGTCAACTTTCAACCTAGTTTATCAGACTTGCTGATTCTAAACTCAGTCCTGTCATAAGACAAAACTTGGAGCCTGATCCTGAGCTATTTTTCATTGTTTTTTCCTCTGCTATTTTAAGTATTGCTTGTTAGTCACAAAAATAATAGCTTCTTAAAATTTTAATTTGGCATTAAGAGGAGTTAATAGGATCCTCTAGTCTCTCATGTGACTATTTAATCAACTGAACAATAAGACTCTATTGTGTTTATTATAGTTATTCTGAGTAATAATATGCCTGGTATTTGTTCAGTGTGAAAAAATCAGTATTTATTATAAATCCTCACCTTTGTCCACCTTTTTTTTAATGCCTAGATTATAGGAGACATTTCATATGGGAAAAAAAGTGACTCACCATTGTTTTGATTAATGTATACTGTAATAATATTTTATAAGAATGTATCAGCTTCTAGAATTTCAGAAGCTTTAATTAAATTGTGCCAAGTAAGTTTTTATCAGGGGAAAATAGACTTGTAGGTCCTGAGTATCTTTCTGGGGATGGGGGTAGGTGAGGGTGAACAGGCCAGAGAGGAAGTTTTCATTCACTTCTAAGGAATTTAAATGTGGACCCCAAATGTCTACATCCGAGAGTACATACCTTGCTTTCTCATTATTTCCTTCATCCTGAAGGGACAGAAAAAGAGAGGAAATCCTACAACTATTCCATTGAGCAAGTCCTCACAAACCCTTGATTCTTCCTTTTCCTTATTTATCTTTTCACTGCCCGTTTCCAATTCCCTTATAAGCAATAATCATCTTTCAATCGGATTTTTCTATCTTCCTCCTTTTTTCTCCCTCCCCTCCTCAGTTTTATTTTTCTCTCATAGCTTACCTGGAGTTCATTGACAGTATCCTCTTTCCCAACCACAGACAAAAGAAGAACCAAAACTAATAGTCTTATGCTTTAATTTCATCCGTACCCTCCTCCAACCACCAATACTATCTCCTGGTTCTTTTGATGATGAGAACATTCTCACTGCTAAGATCTCTAAGTGTCAAAGTGTGTTATGGAATGCAGTTTCATACTCTGGGGATTTCAACAGTTTTTACAACCAATTATGTATTTGAGGTATGTATAACCACATACATTGTCTAAATGTATAGATGTGGCTTGTGGGTGGCTTGGATAGATGTCTCTGGAATCTAGCTCACAGCTTTCCAAGAGTGACTGAGATATCTTCCTTGAGGGAGCAGGGCAAGGCTGAGAACTTGTTCCTTCCCCTGACCTATCTCCATCAGTGGTATTTGACTCAAAATATATCTGTCTGTTCCTTCAAATAGTGGTAGTCTAAGAGTAAAAGTCTGGCTTAGAAAAGAAGCTGCTTTCATAGTTGCTCTTAAAGGGGAGGGTAGCTCTTAGTTTACTGAACTGGCCAACACAGCACTTTCCTACCAAATGCTGCTTACACAAAAGATGATCACAGATGGCTAATAGTAAGCAAGCCCATTTATCAGGGCAAAGAGCAAACAGAAATCAGAGAAGTTATATAGATTTTGTTGTTGTAGACCTCATTTGGGGTTTTCTTGGCAAAGATACTTGAGTGGTTTCTTTTTCCTTTATCAGCTCATTCTATAGATTGGGAAACTGAAGCAAGCAGGATTAAGTGATTTGCCCAGGTTTACACAACTTATAAGTGTCTGAGGTCACATTTGAACTCAGGTCCTATTGACTCCAGGACCTACTATGGCACCATAGGTTTTACTAGTCTGCCAATATGAATATATGGCACTGAAAAGGTTAAAGAACTCCTGCTCCAGAGTTTGAAGCAAATCCAGAATTATCATGGGACTGATTTTCTGTGGAGTCATTCTCTACCATTCTCATGGTGTCCTCTGTTTACCTGTCTCTTCCAAAGGATCTTTGGCACCAACTCAGTCAGTCTTTTACACAGTGTAAACCTTCTCTCCAGCAATCAGGAGTTGTGTTTCCCTTCGTATACACAGAAGCATGCAAAACTCCCCAGGCATTGATGAAAGCCTGGCTACTTATATATACTCATCTAGAGTGTGTGTGCATGAGTGTATATGAGTAAGATTGTGGGCATGTGTGTTATGTGGTGAGATAGGAAGATGAACTTTGTGGATTCTTTGGCATTTTTTTTTTGGTTCTGTGAAAGGTAGTATTAAAAAACTGGTGGGTCAAGCTCTCTAAACTATTGTTACCTCATTTCTCCACTGCTTATGAATGGGGTCCCTGTATGTTGAAGCTCAGATCAAAGTAAGCCCCCCTCAGAATATTATCTCTCCCGAATCATGTGCTTGGATCCAAAATGTCTGATAGTAGAGCAAGGAATCTGAGAGATGATTATTAAATTACAAATTGTTGGGGAAATTCAGGGCTTTTTCCCTTCCTATGTTCTCATTCTCTACTAGTCAAGCCAGCATCTGAAGGACTTGCTGATAATGAGACTTTCTTTAACTTTCTCCTCAAGTCTTGTTCAGATCCTGGTTGGTTGGTTGTTGTCCTTCCTCTTCGAAGAGGACAAAAACGACATCTCCATGTTTCGATACTACCCAAGTAAGGAAGCCACTGTGTTGTACTCAGGCTCAGGTGGAGAGGGGTGGATAACTTTGTTTACATTGCCTGGAGGCTGGGGGTGTTCTGGGAGCAAGAACCAGTCCCTCAGCCCTCTAAGAATAAGTCCATGTCTCATTATAATATTCATACCCAGAAACTATGTCTCTTGAATTTTTTATATGTCACAAACCTCCAAACTAACCAGTACTCTATGGAGACAGTATTCTCCAAATGAACCTGACCACCTAAGACTAGGCATAGAGGTTGGAAGGCTGAGGGTTCAAAGTTTCTCCTTCCCCACAAAGTGATTATGGGAGGAAGAAAGAATAGAGCTGGAGAATAGGCTGGAGAGAAGTTCAACTTTCGTTTTGAATGTCTTCCTCAAGTGTTGGAGGGAAAGGGGAAGGATGACCTCTCTTCCACATGGCCTCTGACTAGATCAGAAATAGCAGGGGGACAAAAGACAAATTTGGGGGAGATACTCATTTCCTCTTTGTTTCTGCCTTCTCTGCCCCTGGGAAAGTGGCACCTCTGTTGAGATTCACATAGCTATTTCCTGTGTAGGTTTTTGTCATTGCTCACTGTTTCTTTCTGACTCTGTGTCTAAGCCTGTTCTGTATTCTAGTGAATAAAGGAGGGCCCTAGGCTGCTCTTAATGGAAACTCTCCAGGGTCCACAATTCATGGCATCCTAGATTTAGAGCTGGAGAGAACCTCAGAGGCAATCTTATCCAACTCTTTCATTTTACAGATGAGGAAACTGATGGCCAGAAAAAGAGAAAGGAAATTCCTAACATCACATGGGCAGAGTAATTAGCAGCAATTAGCCAAGTTGTGATTTGAACTCAGGGTCCATAACTACAAGTCTGCTACTCTGATTTTCAGCACTTTTTCCATTACAATAAGTTACAGGTGAGAATATGCTGTTGGAATCCCATTCCTCTCTTTTCTTTTTTCGCCTTAATTTTCTGTTAATACAAGCATTCCTATCTACAACCAATGGAATCACCAAAAGACAACTGGGATGAGTGTTTTCACTTTGAGACAGACACTTTATTACATTTTTTAAAAATGGGATTACGATAAGAAATGCCATAGAGCATGGACTTCATCTTGGAAGGGACCCTAGAGGGATCTAGTCCAATTCTCTCATTTTTAAAGTGTGAAACTGAGGCTTAGAGAAATTACATAATTCATCCACAGTCACATAAATGGTGCTTATCAGAGGTGGCATTTTAAAATTAATTTTTATTCACATGTTTTGTTTTTTTCCATTACCAAAATTTCTCCCAATGCCCCTTCCCCATCACTCCTTATGAGTTATATACAAACACATTTTTAAAGAAAAAAAAATCAGTAAAACTCATCAATACACTGAAAAAGTCTGAAAATATATGTCATATGCCATCCTAGTGTACCTCCAGAGGTCGGGTTTGAAACCAGGACCTATGTCTTTAAATCAAGTGCTTTCTACTTTACCATACTATAGTGAAAAGAATATGTTTTATTTTATTTCCCCCAGCCTGCATTTTAATTCTTACTACTCAAATATTAATCATCATCACCATCATCATCATCTTTTACATTTTTTTCTTCAATATGGATCAATACAGACTAGGAACTTATAATTTACTATTTTATCAATTACTTTTTATTAATTAAAATCCCATGAATCTAAAAAAATGCATGCAAGTATTTCATGATTTCAGAGAGTTTGAAAAGCCTAGGCTTAGAGCTTACATGATCACTTTTACCAAAGCAGCCTAATTCCATACAAATACAAATTGAAAAGACCTTGGCACCTCCTTTGTCTCTGGTGAAAAATGAATCTCATTTGATGACTGACCTTCTAAGCAATTGCGGCGTCTCCAGAAATATATCGGATCTTTTGGCTCCCAGCTGTTGCCTTGCAAGAATCATTACTAGGGTACTCAAGGGAAAACTTGGGCCACTGCTGAGGCTGAGCTGACTGAACATTTAAAAATAAAATAAAATAGGTATATTTGAGCCATGAGTGCAGGGTTTTGATTCCTCAGAGTCAGAGATGGAAGGGTGTGTGTGTGTGTGTGTGTTTTACTATTGACTGACAGGGCTGATTTGATGTATGCAAAAATCCACCGTAACAAATTCATTTTATATGAGTTACAAATTAATATATTTTTCAGTATTTCTGTCTTTCCCTTCCACCAAGTCCAAATGACTTGAGTGATATTTGAAGAAATGAAGTTTTTTTTGTCAGAAAATAGAATTATGAGAGCAAAGCATTCTATTTGAAAGGATTAATTATCACCTTTCATTTATTAAGTACGAAATTCTTGTGAAATTGTTATGAACACAACAGGAGTATGCAGTCACTTTGGGCAAAGACTGCCACACTTCTTAGAAAATTCCTTGCAAGTTGCTGACTTGTTATTTAGCAGAATTACTTCCTTTCTTTTGCTGAAGCCTACAGAATTTGCTCATTCTTTAATGTTGCAATGTTGCCTCTCTTTTGCTTGGACAGAACCAGAAATAGATGCTTTCCGCTTTCTTTTCTTTATGGGATGGGAAGTTACAGGTTTTGACAACTGATAGAATTTGCTTCATTTATTATCCTCTAACTTCTTGATTCCTGTGGTCCTAGTCACCTAAGAGGTGACTTTACAATATTAGTAGCCATATGAGGGCACCTTCGGAGATGCAAATGGAATTGGTTTAGACATCAACTCTTCCTTTATGTTTTGGGAGTAAGAACCTCTGGCTAATGCCATTTTATTTAACTCCCTGAAATGACTTTCTTCCATATTTCTTTTTTTGTATCAATCACTGTGTCTAATTTTTATTCCCTTTCCCTGCCTCCTTCCAACCTTTCTCCATTAGACCATTCAGGTGCTGTTCTGAGATTTGCTTTATTATTCAGCTGCAAAGGTACAGTATATGATGCAGGGAATTCAAAGATTAGATTCCTAGCATACTGATGATAAGCCCTTGTAGATAAGAAGAGGGAAAAAAAACATTTTTAATTAAAACCAATTAACATGAAATTGGAGTTTCTGGTCATTAATTGTTCACAGAGTGATTTGAATTTTTGAAGCTCCTTGGGTTTTGTACTAGTTATTGAAACTGTAGGAAATGGAGGTCCAGAGTTTTCGTCCTTGAAACTGACTTTGCTCAGAACATCTACACATTTATTTCTAAATGAGAATTCAATCTAACCTTACTGGCTCATGCCTGAAATGACATCCGTTAAGTTCTCCAAATTGTTTGCTTTGGGAAATGAATGGCAAAATGGATGTGTATTTAATTCAACAAGTATTTATTTAGAACCTACTATGTGAAAGGCATCGTCTTAGAGGCTGGAGATACAAGGATAAAAATGAATCAATAGTTAACTCTCCAAGATCTTACAAACCAATGAAAGAGTGGGATTGGGACATACACCATGTATATTTGTTATTCCCAGTGCTCTTTTCCCACTTCAACAACAGCAACAAACAACATACTTAAAGTATTAATGACTTCTGCATTTTGGCTTCCAATGATCACTTCTATGTTAATGACTAATACATCCATAATTCTAACTGCAATTCTCCCATGAGCACATTTCCAAGACTGGTTGAATATCACCACCTAACTGTTTCCTACCTCTCATGCTATATGGACAAACTTGAATTCATTATCCTCAACTTCCCAAGAAAATCCAGAGCTTGGACACTTCCCTTCTACATGTTTTATTGACATGTTTTATCTTTTGTTTTTATATTACCTCCATCTTCAACAATATGCTTTCTTTCACACCTTCCCAGTGTCATCCCTTATAGCAAAGAATTTAAAATAGAGGTATAATAAGTTCAGCAAAACTAAGCAATATGTCATCCAAATCTAAGATATCCATTACTCATAGACTCTCATTTCTCTTGCCATTCTGGATATGTTGATTGTACCACCACCCTCCGAGTCAACCGGGTTTAAAATCTTGAAGTCATCTTTGACCTTTCCCTCTTTATCCCATGGTCAATCAGTTGCCTAAGTCATGTAGATTCCATCTCCCAACATCTCTCATAACAGCCTTTACTTTATACTACTTCGTTAAGGATGATATAACCTCTGACTTGGACTAGCCTCATTACTCCATGTATCTTGTGTATACCTTCTCCAGTTTATTTTAGTCAAATTCTCAAATGGATCATATCCATTCAATAGTTCCCTCCAACAAGGTAGGTCACAACCTTTTCTACTTTTGTTTCTTTTTCCTCCCAAAAGTTGCCACAGGGGTCCACCTGAAGTGCAAGAGATTCTCCTTACTTTCTCCTGACATCTCCAGAATATAAATGGAACGCTTGGGCCATTCAATTGTCATTCCTCACTCTTTCTATAGCCCTTCTTCTCTTATTGTCATACAATTCTTTAGAGACATCTTTTATACCAGACCCTGAAGGTCTTTCCTCCCAGATTTTTTGTTTTTGACTAAGTAAAAAAGGCCATTTTTTACCTCCTTTCTTACCAAAAAAGGGGCCATCCCCGGTCCTGATCTATATCTTGCCACAGATGACTCCGGAGGAGAAAGTGAGGCTGGTGACTTTGTACAGCTCTCCTTCACTTAAATCCAAATGTCTGCAAGTCAAGGCCTTACCTTCCTGATTTCACTGTCTTCTTCCGGAAGGACAACCAACAACCACCTCTGGAGTTGCTTATTGGTTATACGAGGAAGATGCTCCAGTGAGCTTTCATCAAAAGCTGAAGGTCTACCATGGCTAAAAAAGGGAAATTAAAAGCTTCAAGATGGAAAATAGATATGCTTCATCTCATGCACGAATACCTTAATGTATATAAAGAGGTCAGCAGGACAGTGAATATGCTCCCAGGGCATAAAATACATTCAGACTTTTTTCTCTAGTTGTTTTTCTGCATAAGATTCTCAAAGGAGTATGGGAGGTGACCGTCCTGAAGTCAAGCTCCTAAGGCAACATGGAGTAAGGTAAAGAGTGGGTGAACTATTAGGGAGGAAGAATTTGCTAAAAGGGGAGGAAAACTTTCTCTTACCTCTTCCCTGCAGATGATAAGCCACCTTAAGAGCTGAGGCTCTGAGGGAGTCAAGGAAGACTGCCATTTCTAAGCTGAGAGTCTAGCAGAAAATAATACTCCAGCTGATGAGAATGAAATACCCTAGCTTGTCCAGTGACTGAAGGTCACAAGAAGTCCAACAGGTGCTCATTAAAGAGCAATCTCAGGAGGTCAGTAGATCAATATATCCAGCAGAGACAAGGCACCTAAAGAAGAGCAACTCACTTGTCCCAGTTCAGTGGTAGCAGAACCTGGCGAGGAACCTTGAAGCCACCAAGCAACTTGTCCAATAGCAGATTGGCCCCTCCAGCCAAGACAGATACTTCTTCCATCTGAGCTGTCAGTCTGGTGGAGAAGATGAGCCCTAGGAAGAGACAACCTAGCTAAATAGCAGACCAACTTGCAGCTAACTTTATGAGGACCATCTGGAGAAAAGACATTTGAGACCCAGTGGAAACGGAGCTGTGATTTGCTTTGGCTGTGCGTCTTTGGTGTGTCCCTTTCCCCTGGGACTCACTGTTATTCTACTCTAAATTAGTGTCCACCCTTTTCTTCTCCTAGGTATACTCTGGGCATTTTCTAGGGGAGCATACCCTCAAAATGTGCTGAAATGCTTCGTAACTATTATCCTTGCTACACTATTTGAGTAAATGCCTTTGGGACAGAGTCTATTGGTTGATTAACAGTAAGCACATGGGTGGGGGTTAGAAAGTTACCCTTTAAGAGGTTAGCTATCTACGTAGTTACTCCTAGAATTACAGAAGTAGTAATAGCCACCCTTCTGGGGGCCCAGGCTTCCAGTGGTTGTGTGAACTGGGCAAGTGAACTTCAAGGGGGTGTGGTCATTACATGCTGCAACCAGATGAAACTAACCATGTGCCTTTGAGATGTTCATCTTTAGTTCTTCAGAGGTAGTGGTGTTCCAGACTCACTAGCATATGGCTACACTGGTAAAATGTTTGCATTGAAAACATCTCTCCTCACCCCTGCCAAAATACTAATAACTAATTACTAATCAATTGGTCTGACCACTTGACTTCTCTGCTCAAAACGTTTCTGTGGGCATTCATTACTTACCAAATCCAGTATAAATTCCTTTGTCTGACTTTTAAGCCCTTCCCCCAATTGTGGCCACTCTCTATCTACACTCTACATTCCAGTCAAGCCAGACTATTTAATTTTCTTCTTTTCATTCTGTCCTCTCTCACATTCATGAATATTCTCAGGACCTTTAATAATAGTAGCTAACATTCATTAGTGCTTACTATGTGGCAGGCAGAACATGTATTATCTCATTTGACTCTCACCACAATCTTGGAAAGTAGGTGTTATTACTATTCCTATTTTATACATAAGGTAACTGAGGCAAAGAGAAGTTAAATGACTTGCCCAAGGTCGCACAGTTAGTAAGTGTCTGAGGCAGGATTTGAATTCATGTCTTCCTAACTCCAGGTCCAGTGCTTTATCTACTTCACCTTCTCTTCTATGTGTGAAATGGACTCAGAGGAAAGAACGTTAGCTCTTTATTGAGAAGAGCTGGATTCTAATCCTGCTTCTAATGCAAACTGTGTGATTTTGGCCAAATTATTTCATCTTCCCTGGTCTCTGTTTTCTTATCTACAAAATCACTAAATGGCTGCTGTGGTCCCTTCCAGTTCTAAATCTGTGATCTTGTGCAATCCTTCCGTTTCTTCCAGCCCCTGCTCAAGTGCTGCCTTTTCTAATCTTTATACCTAGAAGTGATCTGTCCCTCTCCAAAACTTTCATAATACTTTGCCTGAATCTGTCCTTGGCACCTAGCACATTGTCCTTTGAATTCTACTTGTCTGAGTACATCTTCCTTCCTTGTTATACATTTTATAACCATCTTGAGGCTAAAGATGTTTTCATTTTTCATCTCTATTGCTGGCAACTATGTCTTGCATACAGTAAGTGCTTCATAGATATTTATTGAATGGAATTTAAAAGAATACTCTTGTAGCCAGATTGTAAACAATGGTATCGTATTTTCTTCAATGTGCTTTGGTTTGTAACTGCTCCAATATTTGAGGGTAGAGAGGATGAAGAAAGAAACATTTCAACACAGGGAATTTGGCATTTATTAAATGAGTAATGGTTTGAGTCTCCTGGATAGCAGAGATTTAGAAGTACTGTTTTCATTCTCTGTTCTTAATTTATAATGTAGCCTATTGCCTTTGACCAATAGATATTGAATCATTTCAGGGAGAAGAGAGAAAAGCTAGGGAAAAAGCCTGGAGAGAGCTTCAGGCATAGATTGGGGGCCGCCTTAGGGATTCACAACTTCTGGCCATTGGAAGATGTCAGGTGCTCTAGGGCAAGGGAAATGTCTCATCTTAAAACAAAGCTGTGCTCAGATCAGGAATCATTCCCCAATGCTGAAGCTGCTAAACAAGGTATCCCAGTCAGAGCTGCTCAGCAAAGAAATGCCTCAATTTTTTTTTTTTTATAAAACTCTATATCTTTCTATTTGATTTTCCCATTTGGATGTCCATATGTTTTAATTGAATAATTAGTAAACTTTTTAAAGCACTTACTAAGAGCCAGGTACTGTGTTAAGTCCTGGGGATACAAAGAAAGATGGAAACAGTCCTTATCCTCAAAGGATTTATATTCTAATGGGGGAGACATAGGTCTCCCATGACAAATAATAACAGGACATGTGCAGGGTAGGTAACTTCTCTGTTCCCCTAGATTGAGGTGATCTCTCCTTCATCTGATCTCTTAGCATTTTGTGCAGCTCTTATATACTTACCATAATATATGATGGTGATGTTTTATTTTTCAGTTGCTTACAACTCTTTGTGACTCCATTTGGAGTTTTCTTGGCAAAGATACAGAAACAATTTGCCATTTCCTTCTCCAGGTCATTTTACAAATGAGGAAACTGAGGCAAAACTTACTGAGGGACACACAGCTAATAAGTGTCTGAGACCAGAGTTAAACACAGGGAGATGATAATTCACAACTCCAGGCCCAGAACTCTATCCACTGTGTCACCTACCTGCCCACCATTTGTTTTTTAAATTTGTAAAACTGTCTTCTCAGTGTGGGTATTCATTTTAAGGGAACAGATAAAAAAAAAGCCCATCCATCCTTTGTCCTCCCATAAATCCTCCAAAGGTCATAACCAAATGGGCTGGGTAGCTTCTTTTAGGTTTGTTTTTTTTTCTAATATAATATAAATTTATTTATTTAACTTTTTACATTAATTTTCACAAATTTTTGGGTTCCAAATTTTCTCCCCATTTGTCCCCTCCCCCCACCCCAATACACTGAACATTCTAATTTCCCTCATCACAAATCTTCCCTCTCTTCTCTCATCCCTCCCTTCTCTTGATCCCATCTTCTCTTTTGTCCTGTAGGGCCAGATGACTTTCTATTCCCCATTAACTGTATTTCTTATTTCCTAGTAGTAAGAACAATACTCGACAGTTGTTCCTCAAACTTTGAGTTCCAACTTCTCCCCATCCCTCCCTCCCTACCCATTCCCTTTGGGAAGGCAGGCAATTCAATATAGGACATATCTGTGTAGTTTTGCAAATGATTTCGATAATAGTCGTGTTGTGTAAGGCTAAGTATATTTCCCTCCATCCTATCCTGCCCCCCATTATTTCTATTCTGTCTTTTGATCCTGTCCCTCCCCGAGTGTTGACTTCAAATTGCTCCCTTCTCCCATTGCCCTCCCTTACATCATCCCTTCCTCCCTGCTTATCTCCTTCTCCCCCACTTTCCTGTATTGTAAGATTGGTTTTCATACCAAAATGAGTGTGCATTTTATTTGTTCCTTTAGTCGAATGTGATGAGAGTAAACTTCATGTTTTTTTTCTCAGTTCTCCTCTTTTTCCCTCCACTAAAAAGTCTCCTGCTTACCTCTTGAATGAGAGATTATTTACCCCAGTCCATTTCACCCTCTCTCCTCCCACTACATTTCTCTCTCACCATTTACCTTAATTTCTTTTAAGATATGATCCCATCCTATTCAGTTCACTCTGTGCTCTCTGTCTCTGTGTGTGCATGCATGTGTGTATGTGTGTGCACACGCACGTGTGAACATGTGTGTGCATGTATAGTTCCACCAACTACCCAGATACTGAAAAGTTTTAAGAGTTACAAATATTGTCTTTCCATGTAGGAATGTAAACAGTTCACCTTTGGTAAGTCCCTTATGACTTCTCTTTGCTGTTTGCTTTTTCATGCTTCTTCTCATTCTTGTGTTTGAAAGTCAAATTTTCTTTTCGGCTTTGGTCTTTTCATCAAGAATGCTTGAAAGTCCTCTATTTCATTGAAAGACCATATTTTCCCCTGAAGTATTATACTCAGTTTTGCTGGGTAAGTGATTCTTGGTTTGAGTCTTCCTTCCTTTGACTTCTGGAATATGCTATTCCACGCCCTTCGATCCCTTAATGTAGAAGCTGCAAGATCTTGTGTTATCCTGATTGTATTTCCACAGTACTGGAATTGTTTCTTTCCAGCTGCTTGCAAGATTTTCTCCTTGACCTGGGAATTCTGGAATTTGGCCACAATGTTCCTAGGAGTTTCTCTTTTTGGATCTCTTTCAGGCGGTGATCAATGGATTCCTTCAATACTTATTTTGCCCTCTGGTTCTAGAATCTCAGGGCAGTTTTGCTTGATAATTTCATGAAAGATGATATCTAGGCTCTTTTTTTTGGTCATGGCTTTCAGGTAGTCCCATAATTTTTAAATTGTCTCTCCTGGATCTATTTTCCAGGTCAGTTGTTTTTCCAATGAGATATTTCACATTCTCTTCCATTTTTTCATTCTTTTGGTTTTGTTTTATGATTTCTTGGTTTCTCAGAAAGCCATTAGACTCCATCTGTTCCAGTCTAATCTTGAGAGAACTATTTTCTTCATTGAGCTTTTGAACCTCTTTTTCCATTTGGCTAATTTTGCTTTTGAAAGCATTCTTCTCCTCATTGGCTTTTTGAACCTCTTTTGCCAATTGAGTGAGCCTATTTTTCAAGGTGGTATTTTCTTCAGCATTTTTTTGGGTCTCCTTTAGCAAGGTATTGACCCGTTTTTCATGCTTTTCTTGCATCTCTCTCATTTCTCTTCCCAGTTTTTCCTCCACCTGTCTAACTTGATTTTCAAAATCCTTTTTGAGCTCTTCCATGGCCTGAGCCCATTGGATATCTATTTTGGATATTTGGGATACAGAGGCCTTTACTTCCATGTCTTTCCCTGATGGTAAGCATTGTTGTTCCTCATCAGAAAGGAAAGGAGGAAACATCTGTTCACCAAGAAAGTAACCTTCTATGGTCTTTTCGTTTTCCCTTTTCTGGGCATTTTCCCAGTTACTTGACTTCTGAGATTCCTCTGCACCCCCTCCTAGATCCACCCAGCTAGTGCTTGGGGTCTGAGATTCAAATGCTGTTCCCCAGCCTCAGAGCTTTCAGTGGGGGACAGGGCTGCTATTCTGGGTAAGATTAAATTCAGGTTCTCAGGTGAGTGTAGGGCCGCCTCCCAGGTTCAGTTCCCTCAGGGGGTTTATGCAGAGATCTTCAGTAATGGATCTGAGGTCCTGTCTGCTCTGGAAGCCCCTGGCTGCCACTGCCTCTGCCACTGCCTCCCGAGGGGGCCTGAGTTATGGAGACACCCCGCTCCCCTCTCAGCCAGCCTAGAAGTCTTTCTCACTGACCTGTAGCACCTGTGGGTGGAGGGACTTCCATGGCCGCTGGAAGTTCCGTCCCTGAAGCCTGCTCGGATCTGCTCCTCTCGGGCCGCGCGGCCAGGGCAGAGCTGGGCTCTGCTGTCTGGTGCATGACAGACCTTTGGTGCCGGTTTTTCAGGGCTCTCTGGAATGGAAATCTCCTCTGCTGTGTTACTGTGTGGCTTCCCCTGCTCCAGAATTTGTGGGGGAGTTCTTTTTACAGGAAATTTATGGGTTGTGGGTTCGGAGCTAGCATATGTGAATCTTTCTACTCCTCCATCTTGGCTCCTCCCCTTCTTTTAGGTTTTTTAAAACATTACCTGGATATCATTACAGCAGGTGTATGGGCCCCATGTTGGTCAAGAGATATTTATTAAGTACCCACTATGTGCCAGATTCTGTCTTATTTGTGTTGTGATTTGGTTAAAGGAATTGGGTTCTTTTAGCCTGAAGAAGAGACTTAGACTATTGAATTTCAACAACTGCCACTTTCTCTATCAAATTGAAGTACTTGGTACTGTAGCAATTTAGAAAACACCTTTCACAACTAAAAAAAAATCACCTCTTCACCCAACCACAATACCCTTTTAAACTAAAAAAAATTAGGATTGTATATTTTATTTAATCTTTAAAGTGAAGTTCTTTTGCCCATCTTTCAGCATAATGTCTCGCACCTAGTAGGTCTACAATGAATATTTGTTTTATCTTTAAAAATAGTTTCCTCTCTTGAATTTTAAAGCAATTTATTCCATGCTAGGGAATAGATTCTTTTGGGATATATTCTGAACAGTAAGATTGAGGTTTTGTGAATGGAGATGTCACCCCATAACCAAAGCACATAACCAAAGCAATGCGCACAAAAACCCAGGAACCAAACATTGATCCAAGGGCTCCACTGCATTCGATCCTTGAATTATGGTATGAAATTTGGCTCCCGTGGCTTACTCTGAGAGGATTTGGAGGTTACCTGTGCAACTGAGCCAACTCCAAAGATCCAGAAGATTTTGGCCATGACTTATCTTTTTATGCTTCATTGAGATTTTTTAATAATTTAGCGCTTGGTTCTTGCAGAGAGAGTTTTTCTCCCCTTAAATTCATATGGGATTATTATGATTTTTTACCAAGAATATTTGGTGCTAAAACAATGATTTCATAGGATCATAGATTTGGAACTAGAAGGGACCACAGGAACTCTTCATTTACACCTCTCATATTACAGATAAGGAAACTAAGGGTCAGACAAATTAAGACAAACTAAGGTCAGGCAGATAGCAAGGATTTGAATCCAGGTCATCTGTCCCCAAATGTATTTCCCCCTTCCATTTTATCATTTCTAAACACTGCAAACTTTGCTAAGTGGGTCAGAACAGGATTTAACATTTTACTACCAACCTTCTATAATAGTTACACTTTTTTTTTTGAAATCCTAGCTTTCTTATGGCATACATGTGGTTTGGGAGCAAGATGGAACACCTTCTGACCCACAGTGTGGTTTTTAATCATGTTTGTCTATACAAAAATGCATGACTCTTAAATTTCGATAACATGTTGAACAAAGTTTCATAAT
Source organism: Bettongia penicillata ogilbyi (assembly GCA_023548195.1). Classification (NCBI taxonomy): domain Eukaryota; kingdom Metazoa; phylum Chordata; class Mammalia; order Diprotodontia; family Potoroidae; genus Bettongia; species Bettongia penicillata. The sequence continues at coordinate 14,551,890 of JAJHZJ010000314.1, forward strand.
TAAGTAAAGTGTTTTTTAAGACTTTTGTCCGGAATTTTATGGAATAGCTTTTCCTCCTTATTACTACCTCATAAGCAACTGTGATACAGTTACCCCAAAGTCAACAAAACTGCTGCACTGTTAAAAGTGTGTCTCATGCAATGTGAGAGTCCTGTTGTGAATCAACATTTTCACATATGACTCAAATCAAGAAAACAGGCCTGCCATCACAGATGGCAGATGCTCACTTGGAAAACCAATTGAAGATGGAGACAGGACAAGAAGCAAACATTAAGTTCTTAGTTCATAGCAAGCAGATGCAGATGCGAAAAACAAGTCATGGAACTGTGTTTGCTCCTTCATAATTAAAACAGGAAAAAATGCAATATGTATTTTCAAAAATCATGAAAAACTTTTGCATTTATAATTAAAAATAACTTTTGGTAAATGTGAAGGAATGTAACACTTGTCTGGTTCACTTCTGTTCATATTTATAACATGAGAAAAGCACATTCTTACATTACATATATAATTTCCATTGTCTAAAAAATTTGCCTTTAATTTCCTCAGTGTAGACTGTCTTTTTCCTCTTTGTATCATAGCACTTAGCACAGTATCTGGCCCATAATAAGTACTTAATAAATATTGATTGATCAATTAGGCAAATCCCATTACAGAAACTTCCTTTTACCAGTGGGGATCAGCCATTCTCCTGTAACTTAGAGACTTAGAGAATTGTCTGGGTGCATTTAGAGGTTAAGGGACTTGCTGTTGTCACAGGGCGATAGAAGCAGGGTTTAAAACTATGTTCTTCTTGACCCAAAAGTCAGCTCTCTATCAATTAGTAGTTCTGAAACTTTTTGGTCTCAGGATCCCTTTGTACTCTTAAAAGTTATTTAGGATCCCTGGAAGAGCTTTTGTTGGTGTGTATTTTTTTATCTGTTAATACTTATATTAAAAATTAAACAGTTTAGTATTATTATGAAAATAATTTTGACCTCAAAGGCCCTCCCAGAAGGGACTAAGAAATGCCAAGTTATTTGGCCAGAGACACAAAACTAGTACAAATGAGTGTTTTGAGGGAAGATTTAAACTCAGCCCTTTCTGACTTGAAACCCAGAGTTTTATCAATTGCATTGTCAAGCTTCTATTACGATAGATATCCCACCATATCCTCTATGTCTTTGTGATACAATTATGAGAAATGAAAGGGGAGTGAGAATCAGCAAAGGTGTGAGTGGTAAGCTGAAGTTTTAAAAAAAGAAATAGTAAGGCTGAGTTTGGTGGCAATTTCTGTAATCCCAGCTAGGGCATACAGAGATTGTTGGATCTTTAGCTCTAAATTACAGTGGCCTGTGCCAACTGGATCTATGAGTAGTTGCCATATTTCCAGCCTAGGTGAAATAGGGAGGTCCAGTCTTTAAAAAAAATAAAAGTAAAACCAAGATAGCAAGAGAGGTCCTGAAAGTTGGTTTGGGACTTAATATTTTGGAGGTGGTAGTTGATGATTGAATACTCCCTTAAAGTTTTGGTGGTTGTTGAGGGTCAAAAGAGAAGGGACTGGGAGATGTATCGTCAGCCAGCAAGGAATGAGAATTATCTAGTATTTTTCCTAGTGCTAGGGCTTTAGTGATTTATAAGGGGTCAGGGAGAGCATAAAACAAGGCAAAAGTGAGAATGGATCCAAAGATGGAAGTGTTAACTGATAATAAGTGCTCTAGAAATTTCAGCTTCTTACAAACACAGACTGACATTAAATACAATTATTTCTCTTTTTTCCTTCATTGAATATAAAACATTATAAGGCACACAAACCGTGAGTGAGCAGAGGATGGTGTTACACAACACAGCTGTCTGCTTTACATAGAAAACAGAAAGAGTGCAGGGCTTTTGAACTATGCATTTCCTTCCTTACCTCTGTGGTAGCAGCTGACATCAGAACTTGTGGTATGAAAATTTCTGCCCACAGACTCTGTGAAAGATTTACAATTATTAAAAAAATAACAACTGACTTTCTGGTTTTGGTTTCTGAGGTTGATATTTTCTGAGCTATGTATATTTTCTGAGCTATGTATAGCCCTATATTGCGAGGAGTTTTCTGATGCAAGGTTTGATCCTTGTTTAGAAACCAGCTCAATTTTTATTTATTTTTTTTAAGGTATGACATTTGCAATATAGCTCATTAGAAAAAAAGTTGGACATAATACCAAATTAAATCATGTCTGTTGATAACATAGACTAATAAAATCATAGATTTAGAGCTAGAAGAGATCTCAGAGCCATCTAATAGAACTCTCACTTTTGTAGTTGAGGAACAATTAAATGACTTACCCAGGGTCACCCAGGTAGAAAATAACAGTCAGTATTTGTACCCAGAGCCTCTGGTTCCAAATCCAACCCTCTTTCCAATGCTATCACAATGCCTCCCAGAACTATAGACAGAAAGATCATAACATAACATTGTTGACATATGAGATTTGTCCTTAGCATCAACAGTATAAAGGAATTTCACTGTGTGAGGCCACATGGTGTAGTGGATACAGTGCTGTCCCTGAACTCAAGAAGATTTAGGTTTAAGTTTTGTCTTAGATGCTTCCTAGCTATATGACCTTTGGAGCCTCAGTTTCCTCATCTGTAAAAATAAGCATAATAATAGCTCCTACCTCACCTAATTGTAAAGATCTGACAAGAATATCCACAGGTGCAATACTTGGCAAACCTTAAGGCCCTATGTAAATGCTAGCTCTTATTACATACAGACCTCTCTCAGGTAGGTAAATGTTCTAGGGAAAATCAGTACTGATTTTAGTCTAGTATTTTTCTATAGGTGAGAATAGAAGTAATATTTCCAGGCAGCCATTCCCAGGTCTGCTTATTGGTGATAGGATTAACAGGCTGATTAAAGATTTGGGACAATTATGTTTTGTTTCCAGCTAGCAATAACACCTTTCTCTCATTCACCTGTTGCTTCTAGTGGTCTCATCTTTGGAAATAATCGAAGTTCCCAGAGTTAAGGTCCCTGGGCCATTGGCCTAATTCTCAGTGCCTGAGGCAGGGGTCTGATTGTGCACTACAGAGCTGACTATGGAGCAGGATACCCAATTACAAACACATGCCATACAAATCCAGTATCTCATCTTTGGGGTCCATACCACATTTATAATTTAGCAGGTCAAATACAACCAGACCACAAGCATTTATCAAGCACTGACTGTAAGTCAAACATAGTGCTAGGCTCTAAAGCTACAAGGAAAACAACAAAAATAAATGTAGCCCGTGTAAATGCTGAGGATCTTTATCCCAACTCTAACTGATGAGTAGGATCCCCAGGACATGGAGACATTTTCCTTCTGAGGATTAGATATGAACCTGAATGATAAATTGAGAGTGATTCTTTAATACAATTTGCTTGAGCCCCCATCAGTGTATCAAGATGGTAGATGGAGAACCCTTTAAACAACTAGACTATAATTGCTTTAAAAAATGTTATTTAAGTTATTTACTAAGGTGATACAGTAATCCTTCCATAAGTACATACCAAGTCCAGGGGAAAGTTAAGCTCTTAAAATGAGCCAGACATGCTAAACATTAAATATACCAAGAAAAGCAGAAACGTGTTCCCTCTAAGGAGCTCACATCCTAAAGGAGAAAACAACACATGAACAAACAAAATATATACAGGATAAGTTGGAAATAATCAAGGAAAGGAGGAAAGATACTAGCGTTAGAGTGATAAGGAAAGTCTTCTTATTGCAGGTGGGATTTTAGTTGGCACCTGAAGGAAGCCAGGAGGCAGAGATGAGGAGAAAGGAAATTCCAGGCACAGGACAGGTTATGAAAAAACCTGGAGATGGGAGATGGAGATTATTATTGTTTGAACAACAGCAAGGAAGCCAGAATCATAGGGGTGAAGAGTAAGTGTGGGAAGGGGGTAAAATGTAAGAGACTTTAAAGTTGAGTGAGGGCCAGTTACAAATGATTTTGAACACCAAACACAAGAGTTTATATTTTATCCTGAAGTTAATAGGGAACCACTGGAATGTATCAAGTTGGAGTTGAGGAATATGTTCAGATTTTCTCTTTAGGAAGATTATTTTGACAGCTAAATGAAGAATGGACTGTATGAGGAGAGACTTCAGGCAGAGATATCAACCAGAAGGCCATTGGCATAAGATGATGATCCTTTTGATCAAAGAAATGTTGTAGAGGAATTTTTAACACTGATATAAAAATAGAGAAATATCATTTTACAACATTCTCTCTGATGAGAAGAAGGAAACTGTTCCATAACATGCCCTATATCAGTCTCCTAATCTGACCTCATCTGCTTTCTTTTAAAGGAGAGAAGCTTCTTCTCCTGGACATCTTAACTGGGCCTGCCTCCAATAGGGTACCTTGACCACCTCTAGCAATACCCTCTTAGCACTCCATTCAGAGGCCAAAACCCCTTATGGATATTAATAATCTCCCTAAACTCCTTTCTCAGAGATTATCAGACTCCCTCTCCATTATTCCCTCCCCATTCCAATTATTCTGAATGTTCCTTTGTCATTATTCAAATCCTTTTCTCTATCCTTCCCACTATCCTTTCCTTTATTTCCACCTCTCAACCCAACCTCTTCCCACCTCTCTTCCCCCACCAATATCTCATTCTAAACTTATTCCCACCTTCCACTGTGCTCCACTAAATGCCTGCTTTATAGGTAGCAAATCTGCTTCTAAATTTTTTTTCCTTTTCCACTCCACTTGGCTGTCACTGAGACCTGTCTTTCTCTTGAACAAAGCCTTTCCAGCACTGGTGGGATTTTTACTCCTTCCCCTCAATTCATTGACCAAGGTAAGAGATCCCCTCTGCTACTTCCAAGCTAGCTCTCTACCACTATCACTCAGTAACTCTCACCTTTTGAGGTTCACCCAATCTATATCGACCGTCTAATCAAGATGAGGATAGCCCTCTAGGACACTCCCCTTTTTTTCCTCAGTCTTTCTGTCCATTCTAACACCTACCCTATATGAGAGGACTTCACCACACATATTTATATTCCCTCAAACATCCTAACATTGGAGTTCCTCAATTTACTCATATCCCATGGCCTGCTTCTATTCTGCCTCAGCTGAACACAGAAAATTGTCCCACCTTTATCTTGCCATCACCCACAATGTTCCCCCACGTTGAAGAAATCTGAAGTCATTCCACTTCTTTCTCTGTCTTTCAACCTTAAATTCTTTTCTTTGTATTTCCTACAATCTCTAATTCTAGTTTTTTCCCCAGGTCACCACTCTTGTACTTGCTATACTCTCCTCTCATCGCTTTCTTGAATATTCTTCTTTCTCAAGTCCCTTGCCTCTTTCTCTTATTGTTCTGCCAAGCCCCAGATTTAGTTCACTCCTACCACCCTATCTTCCCTCCTACTCATGTGATGCTAAAGGAAAACAGAGAAAATAATGAAATCCTATTGAGTGGGTGCACCAAAAATTTATGTTACTTAATCCCAACTGGGCTCTCATTGCAGCAAGGCACTCTTTTTATACATGCCTAATCAATTCACTACTTCATTCACTATAGCAGCTTTTGAAATTTTTCCATGACTCCCCAAACTCCCCTTACCCTTTTAAGTGAGAACCTTATTTCTTATTTTTCCTGAAACACTTGAGAGCTTGTTCTTTCTCCTCATTCTCCATTTCAAATCCATCAGACACCTTCTGCCACTATTTCCTTGTTTATGTCTGTCTCATGTAGAGTTGGTCTTTCTCCTTTCCATTGGCAAAACCCAGTACAAGCACAAGTGATCTCATTCCATCTCATCCTTTTCCAGAAAATTTTCCCATCTCTCACTTATCCTTAGGTTATCCACTATGCCACTTAGCTGCATATGAATTCTACAAGTTGACACAAGTTATATAAGCAATAGATGGAATATAACAGATGAGAAGACTCTAGCACAGGAGTAAGGAACCCATGGCCTTGAGGCCACATGTAGCCTTCTAGGTCCTTGGGTGTGGCCTTTTGACTGAGTCCAAGTTTTACAGAACAAATCCTTTTGTTAAGGGGATTTGTCCTGTGGAGTTTAGATTCAGTGAAAGGGCTGCACTTGAGGATCTAGAGGCCCACGTGTAGTCTCAAGGCTGCAGGTTTCCCACCCCTGCTGTAGCACCTAAGGGGACTAGGAAAAGCTTCTTGTTTCCAATCATTTCAAAGATTCAAAATGAAAACAAAATGAAACCAAGAGATATGACATCAGTTTAGATAACAGAAGTGTTAACATGTTGGTTCTCTGTGTAATACACCATTCTTCTCTGAAACAGAAGTGGTTTTAGGGAAGGGAAAAACCATTTATGTAACACCTACTATGTGCCAGGCACAGTGATAATTACTTTACAAATATTATCCCATTTGATGAAGATGTGGGTTGTAGACATTGATTGGTATACTTGACATGATGGTGTATACAGATTTAGCTTGGTGTAGAATTTTTTCTTCCTCATTTCCCATTCCTTTCCCTTCATACATCCTCCAGATAAGCAGATTTCAGATTTCTTCAACATGGAAGTAGGAAATTGTGGATGATTATTCCCTTCAATACAATTTCTGTATTGTATTCTTAATGGGAACTCAGAATTCTTCTTTTACTTTTAACTTTCTGGTTAGGGGAACAGTCTAAGTCCTCTTTTCTTCCCCCAGAGCAATCTTTGTTGTTGTTATTTAGTGTAAAGCAATCTTACAGTCACAGAGTTAAGGGTGTTGAACTTAGAGAGGTGTCTAGCAGCCTAAAAGAGCTCTATAGTCAACCATATAATAGAAAAAAAACATATAAAAAACCATATAAATAAAGCATATAATAAAAAATACAAGAAATGTGGGAATAAATTCTTTTTCCTGAAAAGTCTTTATGATCAGTAGCTTCTTTCAGTGGTGTGCTATAGCATTTAAGCATTTAGATGAGACCTTTTTTCCTTACTTCTAACCAAATATTTTGTCTCCCTGGAGACAGAATACAACTAAAATCTAAAAACAATTTAAATGTCAGCCATTGGCCTTTAGTTTTTAGGCCAAAAGGTTTCAAGTGCTTTAATCCTTCTTTATAGATTTTTTTCAACACATTACATAGGTCTAAATTGGACTCAATAATTTGATAAAGTTTTGACTAATGTTAGATGGAAAGATTACATTATACATGTATAAAAATTATACTTTAATCATTCCAATATTATGTTGCTTTAAAAATAACAAAATATTCCTACGTGGTTGACTCAGGTTGAGTTTGTATCCTGCTATATCTCTCATTATTTCATTTATTCATCCATTCATTCACTCATCCGTTCTGCATATTAAACAGTCACTATGTGCCAAGCATTGTGTTGTATGCTAGAGATCCAAAGTCTCAAAAATGAATTAGTGCCTACCTATTAAGACTTTACATTTGAATGAAGACAATATATATGTACATATATGTGCACACACATACACACAATATATAAACCCCTCTAAGTTTACCTTCTGTTTACACTATATGTAATTTGTATGTACTTACAGAGTATAGGGGAAGCCAGGTGGCACAATGGCACCACAGTTCTGGGTCTGGAGTCAGGAAGACCTGAATTCAAATCTGACCTCAGACATTTACTCGCTGTGTGACCCTGGGCAAATCACCTAAACTTCATGTATCTCAGTTTCCTCATCAATAAAATGGGTATAATAATATCACCTTCTTCCCTGGGTTGGAGTATCATAGAAGGATGTGGAGTAGTGGTGAGTAAGGACAAGATTTTTCTAATTCATCAAGGTAACTAAGAATTCATTTTTTGTCTTCCAAGGTAAGAGGATCCTCTTTCAATTTTGAGTCATCTACATAATTAATGAACATTCTTCCAATTACCTCTTTTGGATTATTGATTCAGTAATCAAATTATGCTAATGACAGATCTCAGAATGAGGCTTCATCACTTACTTCGTTACCTGAGAATGATGGGAACTACTGATATCTGTTCTTGAGGTGTTAGAATTGTCTAGTGCGGTGGTTGAGGCTATCTTTTAACTTCTTGATAATGTTAGGAGGAACAGAATTAAAGACTTTCCTGATGTACAGATAGATTATGTCTATTGCTGTCCCCTTATCTACTTCAGTCTGTCACCAAAGGACCTTAAATAGTCTGACAGGATTTGCTGTTCACAAATCTATGTTTATAGCTACATTCTACCTACTGCCTTCCTAGGGCACTGCAAAGTAATTGTGGAGTTGAGCAATTTATTTTAGTATCTTTCCAGGTATCAAAGTGAATCTGACTGGTCTGTAATTACCAAGACCTTTCAACTTCTCAGGTGAAAAGATGGACCCTACATTTTCCCATTTCCTATTTTTAGGATTTTTCTTTTCCTCTTAGTCACGAAAGACAGCTAGTTGGGTCACACAATATTGTTCACTAACTGCTAAAGTACTGAGCTTGATTTTTTTTACTGATCTACTTGTCAGTCAGTCAATAAACTGGCACACCTACTGTGTGCCAGTGACTATATTAAGTACCAGAGATGCAAATAAGAAAAAAAGAGACAGTCCATGACCTAAAGGAGTTTATAATCTCCCGAGGGAAGGCAACACACACACACACACACACACACACACACACACACACACACACACACACGCACAAAAGCTGAAAAAGGGGAGGAGGGAATGTGGAGTCTAGTGGTGATGATTCCCTTGGTGAAGAGGTTTCCTGAGAGCATGATGATGGTGGAATCCTATCCAAGAGGGTACAGCTGGTAGAAAATGAAAAACTCTGAAATAAAACTCAGTCATATGCCTTAGATATCCTTTCTACAGAGAAATAATGCTTAGAGCATAAAAACTAACTGTACAAGTAGGACTTAAAAGTTATTTTCTGTTGTATAGTTTTGCTTTTCTTTCTTTTATTGAAAATTCTTAATAGCTGACTATTTTATCTTCCCCACATCTTCCTCTGCAGCTTTTTAGTCTCTTTTTTGCCCTGATTCCAAAAAGATGGTCATTGACCTGAGTCACTGGAAGATCGGCAAATGTCTCACATTCTTTTCGTTTTCTGTAATGGCCCAGTTTGGTTTTTCTAATAGGCATTTCTGATAGGCATAGGCATGCTGAAAAGCTGAATTCCAACTTTGAGTTCTTCAGCAAAACTATCTTCTTGGGTGCAAATGTTTTCTTGGGAAGAGACTATTTGTATGAGCATATGCATATTAGCCTGGAGGGACTTTGCAGATTTATTTTGCCTGCAAGAATCCACAGAGATGTCAGATGATCCTTGGCACTTTCTTATGTCTACCAGTCACTTTTAGTCCTTCCAGCCCTCTGACAGCATGACCTTTAGAGTGACATCTAACAGTAGGGGAACCTCACTATTGCCCAAATAGGACCAGATGTGGGGTAAAGGACAGTTTGTTATATTTTAGCTTGCTGAGCCTGTTAATTTCTGGTTTTCCTAGTTGATTGACTAAACCATGTAGCAACTCATTTTTGTTAGTTTTTGTGGAAATAGTGCTTCAGAATCATGTTATTCCATCAAGGTACCATGGCTGCTACAACTCTCATGTGACACCTCTCCCACTTCCACACTAGGATAACCCAATTTCTAATTTTCAAAAGAAAATTTATATATAGCTTGAAGGGGAAAATGGAAAAAGAAATCCAAGCAAAAGAAGAGAAAGATCCTCGGAGTCATAATAGATATGAGGTCACTTTTCCTTATTTAAAAAAAAATCCCACAAAACTCTAGTTACGTAGAAAACTTTTGGAAATGGATATCTGGATGCTAATCCTACAATCTCCAATGACTGGCTGTTATAGTAGGGAAGTTTCTTAATTTTCCAATATTGCCTATGAAATGTGTGTTTGTTTCTTCTGTACCTTTCAAGCATCACTGAAGCTTAAAATTTCATGGCCATTGGTCTGGTTACCTGCTATTACTGGGAGTGTGTGGATGGGAGATGTGAGAAAAGGAATGCTGGATTTGAAGGAATGAAAGGACAAAGAATGTAGAGGGGAGCCAATGGTTGATAATGGGGAGATCCATGGCAACTTAGTTTTGGAAGCAGCAGAAAGGGAGGGGATAGATTTATGTATTTGACTAGACCTGGGACTTTTTTTGCAAGGGAAATAAGCCACATGTATGCATGTGAGTGCACATACACACACACACATACACACACACAAACATGCTGGTTGAGATGTCTTGGAATTGGCCAGATGACAAGAGTTAAGGATGCATTAAAGGATTCTAGATGTCCAGGAGAGTCAACAAGGAACATGAAATAGACTTTTCTTCCTTAAATGAATACATTACCTTGAGATTCCTTTGCTCTTTTCATTGAGATGCAGGGGTAAAATTATTTTATATAATTATAGATATTTTAAAAGGCCAAAGTGGCTAGGACCTAGAATTTGGAAAAATGTACAAGATCTGATCTACAGGCTAAGAAACACTGTTCTGTTTCCCAAACTGGTTCAAATTCTACTGCTAAACCTAGGGTGAGTCTAATGAGGCATTCTCTTAGGGTACTGAATTTAAAGGGTGTTCAGGCACTAGCAGTCCTTTGATAGCATTGAAAGAATAATTAGCACCTTTCTCCCAGGGCTTTTATGAAGTTAAAATGAGATATTTGTAAATTGCATTGTACTTTAAAATGTTATATAAATGCTAGCTATTATTAATTGAAATAGGAAAGCTACTAATAGGCAAGTGCAGATGGTAGACAAGGGTGAACTCTTCTTTCTTGCTTTGCTTGATTTTTCTCCCTTCCCTCTAACCATTGGCTCCTTCAGCAGTGGTGATAAGCCAAGATTCTGGGATCTCTTCTTCCTCCCCAATGAAGCTTTGTCACAATACTCTGGTAAGAGGATGTACTTCATTCCACTTGCCCTGGGCACAAAATTCTTACTTATGGCTGTGTTGAACTATAAGAGTCTATCTTCTAAACATAGCAGGAAAAGACATTTGGAATCATACTTTTTGGATAGCCTTTTTCTGGAAAAGGCAAATCTAAGAGAAAAACATTCCTATAGATAAAGCAGACTTTTGTACTTCCTGTGACATGTACTCCTGTGGGACAAAACATGCTAACCTTTGACTTCACTCAGTGCAACCAAGCCCAGGGAAATGACTTACGATGAACTTTTCAGTAAATACATTCAGTGTTGATAGTATGGTATCCCCAAGAGATATTTGAAGGTTTTTTTGATTAAATCTATACCTTAAGAAGTAAGTAGACTATTTGCATATATGTATGTGTGTGTGTATCTACACACATTGTATAAGAAAAGTAAAAATAAACCATTAAAAAAAATAAAACCTGCACAACCCATAAGGAATAAGTCCTGTCTTTCTATACATTTCATTTCTTAAAAGTTAGAGATAAAATGTCAAATTTATTTTATATTTTCTGAAAGAGTGATCTGAAAATAAGACCAGGAACCAAGAATTATGGGGCAGGAAGATAGAATTCAATTCTCATGACTTTACTCAATAAATAGTACAGTTGCTGAGAAGTATAAGTAAATTTTATAAATATGCATATATTTATATATATATGAACTAAGTAAAAAAAAATCATTCTTCCTCCCAAATTAATTCTTAATAGTAGGGAAAATAGGAAAGTGAAGGTGTCATGAGCTCTATCAAGCAGGCACTAAGAGGTTACTACATGTCTAAGGTCGAATACTGTGGTTGGTGTTTGGAGATAACTTCAAATATGTCATTTCTTTGTACAATGAATGTCCCAGGAAATGACCTATTAGTGAGAAAGACTGGTAGGATTAGTTCAGTCCAACAAGCATTTAGTAAACATAGAGACATGGCTCTAAGTCCTAGGGATAAGATCACAAAAACTCAACAATCTCTGACCTTGAGGAGTTTATGTTCTACAGGAAATGTACATGAACAGGAGTTCCTGGAGAACTTTGTCATCCCTTTTCTTTTCCTGAAGTCTAGTACAGTTTCTGATTCTATTCTATTCAGTGGAATTCTGAGTCCACAGTGTCAGGGGACTTCTACCCTTCTCCCTTTAAGAGGAAAGTACTCAAATTCTCTAAAGATCCCACCTTCTTTCCTGTTCCTATATAGTCTACAAAACTCATGATACAAGTAAGATCCCTTGTTACCAAACCATTTTAAGGCTAAGTCCAAATGAGTATGATCTGGTTTTTAGTTTTCATCATTAGAGACAGTTAAGCTCTATGAGTTCTCTGTGAACACTGAATTAGTGAATATTGAACTATATCCCTTTGGGAAAATACAGGGTTAGGTTCCTGTGAGTCTCTGGTCACAACATTTACTTTAGCTTTTTGGGAGGTATCTTTATGTACAGATTGTGAATTTCCTTTCCCTCTTTCTGTATTGTTGATTCATTAACATTCAACTTACAGTCATCAGCATTATAACTCTTGTCTATATATTTAAGAGAGCAGTTAGGTAGAATTCTAGCCTGGTACCCTTTCTCTCTGAGCAGAACAGAGTGTCCTGTGGCCCCAATTTCTTGCTTCCCCTCCTAGCGTAATTAGTTTCTCTTGGAGAAGGGTAGGGGGAAAAGAGACTATTGAAATCTATTCTGTCTCCCCGAGTTACACAGTGACAGTCCTTGCCACAGATTGACCTCACTACCCTTGGCCTCCTGTACTCTACTAGTATTTTCTCCATAAGACACATCACAGTTTTTGTGCACTTTGGAATATGAGACAGCACTTCAGCATTAGACTTGGAGGCCATTTGAAACAGCAAAATCACCAATAAAAAGCACAAAAATAATGTGAAAGATCCAGCACTAAATATTCCTCAACCCTCCCAAAATAAATCAGCCCAACTTTTTGTTACAGTATGAGAACCGAAAAAAAATAGGCAAAATGTTGCCATGTTTGACCTCAGCTGAGAACGTGTTTGTTGGGTAACTCAAATTTTTTGTCACTCTTCAAGTATCTGTGAATGACTGCAAAAACTCCTTGAATACTGATTTTGGGGTAAAAATAGTTTTTGGATAAAAGTATCATTTAATCATCTTCAGTGTCATGTCAATGGGGCAACCCAGGACAAGGCAAAGAATTCAGTTTTTATCAAGGAGCTGACCTCATCAAGGGCACTTCATAGCCTTTTTTTAATATTAATTTTATTTATTTTTACTGTTCTATAATCACTACCATAAAATTTAGATTCCCCGCCCCCCCCGCCACCTACTCCCTATGACCCTGCTGCCTCCCTGAGATGGCATACAATTCTATATAGGATCTACACATACATTCCTATTGAATACATTTTCACTGTAGTCATGCTGTGTAGAAGAACTAAAATAAATGGAGTAAATCATATAACAAACAAAAACATTAAATACACATGCATAAAATGATCTACTACATTCTACGATTGAATTCCATAGTTCTTTCTCTGGATGTGGAAGGCATTTTGCCTTAGAATATCATTGGGAATTTTTTTTTTTAAATCCTTGCATTGCTATGAAGATCCAAATCTACCAGAAAAAACTCTCACACATTGTGGTCTTTGCTGTGCACCAAGTTCTCCTGGTTCTGCTCCTTTCACTCAGCATCAGATCATGTTAAGTCTTTCTAGGCCTCTCTGAAGTCTTCTTGTTCATCATTTCTTACAGCACAATAGTATTCCGTTATATTCATATACCATAATTTGTTCAGCCATTCCCCAATTGATGGGTGTCCCCTTGATTTCCAGTTCTTGGCAACTACAAAGAGTGCTGCTATAAATATTTTTGTACATGTGGTGCCCTTTCCCATTTTTATGATCTCTTGAGGATACAATCCTAGAAGTGATATTGCTGGGTCAACGGGTATGCACATTTTTGTAGCCCTTTAGGCATAGTTCTAAATCACTCTCCAGAATGGTTGGATGAGCTCAAAGCTCCACCAACAATGAATTAGTGTTCCAACTCTCCCACATCCTCTCCAATGTTTATCATTTTCCTGTTCTGTCATGTTTGTCAATCTGATAGGTGTGATGTGGCACTTCAGAGTGGTTTTAATTTGCATCTCTTTAATCAAAAGTGATTTAGAGCATTTTTTCATATGATTATAAAAATCTTTAATTTCTTCCTCTGAAAATTTCCTGTTCATATCCTTTGACCATTTATCAATTGGGGAATGACTTGTATTGTTGTACATTTGACTCAGTTCTCTATATATTCTAGAAATGAGGCCTTTATCCCAAGATTAGCTGTAAAATTTTTTTCCCAATATACTACATCTCTCCAAATTTTGGTTGCATTGGGTTTGGTTGTGCAAAAACTTTTCAGTTTAATGTAATCAAAATTATCCATCTTGCACTTCATAATGCTTTTATCTCTTCTTTGGCCAAAAATTCTTCCCTTCTCCATAAATCTGATAAATACACTATTCCTTGCTCCTTCAATTTGTCCATGGTATCAATTTTTATACCTAGATTGTGTACCCATTTGGGACTTTATTCTTGTGTACGGTGTCAGGCATTGGTCTATGCCTAGTTTCCACCATGCTGTTATCCCATTTTACCAGCAATTTTTGTTGAACAGCAAGTTCTTATCCCAGAAGCTGGATTCCTTGGGTTTATCAAATAGGAGATTGCTATATTCATTGCCTACTGTGTCTTGAGTGCCTAGCATATTCTACTTGTCTATCCTTCTGTTTCTTAGCCAGTACCAAGTGGTTTTGATAATTGCTGCTTTGTAATACAATTTGAGATCTGGTAGAGTTAGGCCACCTTTCCTAGCATTTCTTTTCATTAGTCCCTTTGATATTCTGGACCTTTTTTTTCTTCCAGATGAATTTTGATATTATTTTGTCCACCTCTAGAAAATAAGTATCTGATAGTTTAATTGGTATGGCACTAAATAAGTAAATCAGTTTAGGTAAAATTGTCATTTTTATTATATTGGCTCAGCCTACCCATGAGCAACTGATGTTTTTCCACTTACTTAGATCTGATTTTATTTGTGCAGAAAATGTCTTGGGTTTGTTTTGGCAGGTAAACTCCCAAATATTTCATAGTGTCTACCCTAGCTTTAAATGGGATTTCTCTTTCTATCACTTGCTGTTGGACTTTGTTACTAATATATAAGAATGCAGAAGATGTGTGGGTTTATTTTGTAACCTGCAAATTTGTCAAAGTTGTTTATTATTTCAAGTAGTTTTTTACTTGAATCTCTGGGATTCTCTAAGTATATCATCATATCATCTGCAAAGAGTGATAACTTAGTTTCTTCTTTGTCTCTTATTATTCCTTCAATTTATTTATCTTGTCTAACTGCTATAGTTAACATTTCTGGTACCATATTGAATAATAGTGTTTCACCCCTTGCTTCACCCCTGATTTTATTGGAAATGCCTCTAGCTTATCTCCATTGTATATAATGCTCGCTGAAGGTTTTAGGTAGATACTGCTTATTATTTTATGAAAAGTTCCCTTTAGTCTTATGTTCTCAAGTGTTTTTAATAGGAAGAGGGGTTGTATTTTGTTGAAAGCTTTTTCTGCGTCTATTGGGATAATCATGCGGTTTCTGTTAGTTTTGTTGTTGATATGATTGATAATGCTAATAGTTTTCCTAATATTGAACCAGCCCTGCATTCCTGGTATGAAACCTACCTGATCATAATGTATTATTCTCATGATAAAATGCTGTATTCGTTTTGCTAAAATCTTATTTAAAATTTTTGCATCTATATTCATTGGAGAAATTGGTGTATAATTTTCTTTCTCTGTTTTGTCTCTTCCTGGTTTAAACCATATTTGTGTCATAAAAAGAATTTGGGAGGACTCCTTCTTCCCCAATTTTCAAAAGTAGTCTATATAGTATTGGAATGAACTGTTGTTTAAATGTTTAATAGAATTCACTTGTAAACACATCCAGCCCTGGAGATTTTTTCCTAGGGAGTTCACTGATGGCTTGTTCAATTTCTTTGTCTGAGTTTGGGTTGTTTAAGTGCTCAAATTCCTCTTCTGTCAATCTGGGCAATTTGTGTTTTTTAAAATATCCATCTCATTTAGAATGTCGAATTTATGGGCATAAAGTTGGGCAAAGTAATTTCTAATTATTGTTTTAATTTCCTCCTCATTGAAGGTGAGTCCATCCCTTTCATTTTTGATTTTAGTAATATGATTTTCTTCTTTCTTTTTTTTAAATCAAATTGGCCAAAGACATCAATTTTATTAGTTTTTTCATAAAACCAACTATTGGTTTTATTTATTAATTCAATAGGTTTCTTCATTTCAGTTTTATTAATCTCTCCTTTGGTTTTCAGTATTTCTAATTTGGTATTTACTTGGGGATTTTCAATTTGTTCTTTTTTCTAGTTTCTTCAGCTACGTGCCCAAGTCATTGATCTCCTCTTTCTCTATTTTATTTATGTAGGCATTCAAAGATACAAAAACTTCCCATAAGAACTGCTTTTGCAGTATCCCATAAGATTTGATGTCTCATCATTGTCATTCTTTTGAATGAAGTTGTTTCTATGATTTCTTGTTTAACCTACTCCTTCTTTAGGACTAGATTATTTTTGGTTTATCTTTCCATGGCCTTTTGTTACATATAATTTTTATTGCATTATGGTCTGAGAAGGACGCATTGACTATCTCTGCCTTTCTCCTTTGGATTGTGAGGTTTTTATGTCCTAGTACATGGTCAATTTTTGTATATGTGCCATGCACTGTTGAGAAAAAGGTATGTTCCTTTCTATTCCCATTCAATGTTCTCCAGAGATCTATCATATCTCAGTTCATAACCTTTTAAGAGACATAATCAACTGTCAGTACAGTGGTCTTTATCAGTGGAGGACTTCACATCCTGGTAAGGGAATTATCATTAATGTCCAACGAAGTCCTGAAAGCAAGGAGAAGAGGACCCAGGACAATGTATGGGCACTTCCCTGACATACTGAAATGATTTGTAAATATGTAATTCAATCAGTGGATAGAGTGCTGGGCCTAGAGGTAGGAAGATGCATCTTCCTGAGTTCCAATCTGGCCTCAGACGCTTCCTGGTTGTGTGATCCTGGGCAAGTCATTTAATCCTGTTTACCTCAGTTTCCTCATCTGTAAAATTAGCTGGAGAAGGAAAATGGCAAACCACTCCAGTATCTTTGCCAAGAAAACTCTAAGTGGGGTCGTAAAGAGTTGGACACAATTGAAATGACTGAACATCCACAATTCAATCAAAGTTCCTAGAACCAGTAAGTTCCATTCTAATCAGGGCCAAGGAAATACCTTATTATTGCCCTCACACATGTAGCTCATCTTTCTAGCAAGTAGTGAAGTGATATAGAAACTAATGAAAGATTACAGCATTCCAGCATGTAGTGATAGGTAGATGGAAATGCTATTAGAGCAGGGAATAGAGAAAGAAAACATTTCAGCTATACTACAAGACAATTTTTCCTTTGGTTGGATTGTCGTCAGAGGCTGACATTTCAAGGCAAGCAAGAGGAGGAAATAAGATAAGCTCAGCAAGCGTGGTTGACATGTATTGGCAACCTAATTTTCAAGTGTTATGTGTGCCTTTCCTAAAGTTTAATTGCCCTTTGCCTTCTCCCATCAGAAATGGATGTGAACCTTGACTTTATGCATTTTTGATTCTTCCACCATCCTTTAGAAGTTTGTGCATTAGAAGAAAAACAGGCCATGGTCTGGATGATAAGCAGTGTGTCAAAGACCTCAAAATGTGGCACAGGTATTGACTGCTTTAAGAAAAAAATTCAGAGCTATTATACAAAAATCCTCAAATTATCAAATGGAGAAGTGATTTGCATTACAAAGTGATTCTTGCCTTTAAAAAGAATTAACTACAGTATTCATGTAAATAATAACACTCCCCCAGTGCCTCTAAAATATTTTTTTGCTTTATTAAAAATAAATTTATACACTACTTTCCAGGAACACATGTGTAATGTAGAAAGGGATTGTTGACCTTGGAGTCAGGCAAGACCTGGGTTGAAATCCTGCTTTGAACACTTACTAACTCTCTGACTGGAGGCAAGATTCCTTGACCGTTCTCAGTTTTCTCATCTATAAATTGAGAGGGCATAACTAAATGGATTCTAATGTTTTTTTGCAACTTTAATATGTGTTTCTATGGATTTATTAGGCTAATAAAAGATAATTCTCTGACATTTGCTACTTCCAGGAAAATTACTTTGATCTTATGATCTTTCTCATTCATGGGTCTTATTGAGGATTGGGAAAGAGAATGAGTGGTTAAAAATGGCACTCATGCCAAGAGCTTAGTTCCACAACCTTTTGTAGAAGTTCCATCTTATATCAGTGCTAGTATTCTTTCTTAACACAGAATGTGTTGCAGAATCCCAGAATGCTCCCAAATTTTATTTTGCCTCATTTGACAAATAGGCTTTTGTTCTGTTTCATTCCCAACTCACATCCAAGAGCTGTCGTATTTGCTGGTTTCCTTTTGAAATGTGTTGCCAGAATTGTGACATCTCTGCACTGCCACAAGGGTGACATCACTGTGGGGTGTCCTGTGCTGTGTCTAAGATGACAGCTCTATTGTTTCAAGTTCAAGTTGCTTCAAGGTACTAGGAAGTGAATGTGGTAGGCTGCGGGACTGGTGCCAAGACCAGAGATATCTTATGGGGAGATTTTTTTCTTAACCTTCTTGGACCTCTGGGGGACAGACTAGACAGCTGGGTGGCTAAGGGGTGGGCAGGAAGCAGCTGCAGTGACATGTGTCAGTACTCCATAGAAATGTTATTTTGAACAAATTCAGCAGTGACAACTTATCATCCCTGAAGCATGTTTTACATCAGTAATTTGGCCTGTTTGGCTTCAGCTGAACCGTTGCTTTGCCATTGAAATGACTGATGGTTTGTCCATCTTCCTTCCTTTTTTTATTTTTTGTTGGTAACTTGGGTCTAGTTTAAGATAGGATATCTATTTCCTAAGCCAGCAATTTAGAAAGCAGTGTAAATTAATTCTGATTAGACGAACTATTTTTGCCATTTTATGGTACTAAACTTCCATCTTGTAAACTAAAGTTTGATCAGTTTCCAAGATATCAGAGAAAAATTCCATTTTCCTTGACCTTTTTCTTTCTTTCTCCTGAATTTATAACACTTGCAGTTTCAGTAAAGTTTCTTTTCATTGTTTCAGTTTTTTTCACTTGATCTTAATTTATTCTTTTTTTCTTACTTAAAGGTACCTTTGAGCTGGGAAGGGGTGAAGAGAAAGAATTCAGTTCTTTTGCTCAATTGGTAGGGGATTCACACTCTCTGTTGATGAAGTGGATGACAGCTGCAGAAAGTGTAAGGAGAGAAATGAGGAGGGAGGAAAATGAAGCTGCTGTTATTCTAAGATATTGCTGGAGACAAAGACGAACATCTTACCAAAGTACTGAAAATGGATAGAAATTTCACTAATTCACCACCCACCCACTCTCTCAGAATTTTTATCTTTCATAACATCTGCTTTGCTGCTACTCTCTCTTCCAGGGCAACTAAAATGGTGAAGCAGATTGGCAGGCTGCTCTGAGAGGACAGATTGGAAAATATCAGACTGGAAAGAATAAAGACAAGATGAAGTCTGACTGATATCCTTAAAATCATGAATGGTATATAGATTGGTTCACCAAATCCTAGTGAGAGGGGTGGGGACTGAACCTTACATTTCTTTAGCATAAAGAAATCCAAGGTAGGGAAATTCTCTCTGCCACTTCAAGTCAATACCTTTTCTGAAACTTCTAGTCTTTGAGAGTTGCCTTAGAGCACTGGGCAGTAGAATGATTTGCCCAAGATCACACGGACAGGATACGTCAGAGATGGGACTTGAACCGAAATCTTCCTCATTTCAAGTCCAGCACGCTATCTAGTACATCACACTCTCTAGTATGTGTGTGTGTTTGTCCTTTGTTGCTGAAGAAGATCATGCCATCGGAGAAATGATGACATGACTTGCACTTAACTTTGTTTTGAGTGACGGAGGGCTGTGCAGGTCACCAGCCTCACTTCTCCTCCAGAGCCATCTGAATCCAGTGACCAGATATTCCTCAGGATGACTGGAGATGACCCAGGATGAGGCAATCAGGGTTAAGTGACTTGCCCAAGGTCACACAGCTAGTGAGTGTCAAGTGTCTGAGGTGAGATTTGAACTCAGGTCCTCCTGACTCCTGTACTGGTGCTCTATCCACGACACCACCTAGCTGCCACTCTCTAGTATATTATTAAGAATAAGGGACATTCTTTGAAAAAATATTATTATGACAAATAAAAAGAAAAACTGCTTTGTGGAATAAACTGTAGAAATCCTTCCAGAAAAAGGAACTAATTATTGGTGTCATGAAAGCCATTTTTATGAACTACTCTCCTTTATGTCCTCATTGTGTTGTGGATGTGGCTTTGAGTTCTTAAGAGTGCTATCAGGTCTTATCAAGCTGGAATGGCTTCAAGAATGGGCCCAATAAGAGACTGAATATTTTCCACTCAAAGATCAGCCTGACTGAGCTAAAAAAGGCTCATCACCAGCATGTTGGTCACCAAGCTAAGGTTATTTTGTTTTTGTTTTTTAGGTCCATTGAAATTTACAAAATCATGAGAGAATGAATACTGTCGGTTGTAGCTTAATAGACAAATTGAAATCATAGATCTTTGGAAGGTAGACTAAAATTTCATAGTGTGTTTAATCTGTATATTTAATCTATAAGCTCTGGACATAAATAACCAACACATACAAGTGACCACCATAGTCCCTACTCTCATTCCCCAATGGAGCTGCTATTTTTAAGGGAGTCATTATGAAAAAAAGAAAAAGATCTTGTTTAGAAAGCCTGTGGGTTCAGAATCTGCTAACCTATCAATCATTAAGCATTTGTTAATTACTTACCGTGGACCAGACACTGCATCAAGTATGGGGAATGAAAAAGAATTGTAGGAATAGGCCTTGCCTTCAAGGAGTTACCCTAATGGGAGGAGAGGAGAAGAAGAAATTATGAAATCTGAACCAGTTCAGAAATTGGGGACCTCAAGGTCCCCTTATCTCTAAATAGTTTTTTCACCCTGGATGAATTTCTTTACTTCTCTTTGCTATACTTCCTGGAATTTTGCCAATTGCATATTCATTTGAGTTCACAAACAACTCTTTTAAAAATATAACACTGAGAAGATTAAGAGATTATCACTTAATTCCATATTAATATGAAATAATCAATGAAGTTGCTTTTTTTTCCAACCTGAGATAAACTACAATGAGAGGATGGTGGGTTTTTAATTGGAGAGGAGGTTAGGGTAAGGAAGATAATTCTGGGGCTTGGAGTACTTTGTGGAGAGGGCAAACCTATATAGCTATATAGCCTATATAGTATGAATAAAGAGAGTATTATAGCTGGGTACCTGAGAAGAATATGAGATGGGAATTGGGGTGCAGAAGGACCTGGTGGTTGCCAAAGACAGATATAAACTGTTGAAAAAACCTTGCTTTTTCTCATTGTTTTTTCTAGTAAACATGAAGAAATTCTTTCTTTCTCTTCTTTCATTTTTTTCTTTCTCTTCTTTCTTTTCCTTTCTCTTTCCTCTCCTTTCCCCCTCTTTCTTCTTTTCTTTCTTTCCCCGTGCTATTCCTCCTATGTCTCCCTTGCTCTTCTAACTATTCTTCTTTCTTTTCACTTTCCCTTTTCTACTTCATGGTCCCCTGTCTCTGAGACACATAATTCTAATAATATATTATTAATATAGCAACATTATATAATAATATATTAATTCTAGTAATATGAATATTATTAGAGCTATTGTTCAGTTATACTATGCATTAAATCATTTTTTAAGTGAACCTGGAAAACTTATTTTTATTAAAACATTATATGTATGGAAAAAAATGTGTTCTGAGGCCCCCTCCCAAAAAAACAACTCCAAGTGCTACAAATAAACATTTGGATCATAGTCACTCCCGTAAGTTGGGGACTGACCAGGCACAAAAATGAAATCCATACTGTATCTGTAGTACCGGGGTCAATAAACTAAAGTGGCAGCCCGATTATCACTGTATCCACCAAAGCAGCCATCAGGCTACCAAACAAATGGTCTTGATGATGACTGCCTAAGTCATGGCCATCCATGATTTAGGTAGCATTATAAAACCTAGTTATTCATCTATTCCCTTGCCCTCCACCTGAAAACTCTACTGGTATTCCTTCTTACCAACAAATTATTTTTGGTGTTGTATTACCATAGCTTCTTTGCTGATAACTTTTATCTTTATTTTATTTTATATATTCTAATTTATATCTCTATATTTATAGTATGTAAGCAAAGTATATAAATCTCTGCAAACTTTTAGACAGTATGTGAATATGAGTTGTTGTTATTAGTATTATATGTACGTAGAGACTGTTCCTTGAATTTTCTGGTTCATTTTTGCTTTTGTGCCTTTAATTATGTAGACTCTCTCCTCAGCACAATTCCAAATCTCTTCCTCTGTCAATTCAGATATTATGCAGAGAAGATGTTAGTAGTATAGTAGATTTGAAGTAAGGAATACCTAAATTCAGGTGCAATATTGGGACAAATTTGTGACTCATTGAACATTTAACAAAAGATTTACTTGAGTCCAAACATAGCAAGGATATGCACCAGGGATATAGTGGGATTTGTCCCCTCTATACAATGTGATTGTGATCCTAAGACATCACTTAGTGGATCTCTGACTCCATGTAGTGAGTCCAGCCTTTTTATGTTCTTAGGAGACCAAGAGGCATTGTCAAGGAATTCCGTGGCCAATCAGGTGCCAGGAATAACTTGGCCAACTTTTAGGGAAAATTAATTCTTATTGTGGGGAAATGGGAAAACCTTGGTCCTATCAAAGTTCTCCTGCTATGAAGGCCACGACCACCATGTAGTCTTTGCTGACCATTGCAAAAATCTCTTCCTTCCATGAACCAATAGTACTTGTGGTTTGTATCTCTTATTTGACATTTAATCACTGATTGCTCTGTGACATTTCTTATACGGTTGTCTTTTAATATTATTTAATCTTATTTTTTAAAGTTTCTTCATTTGCAGATTAGAAGACTTATATTACCTACTTCACAAAGTTTTTGTGAAAAAAAGTTTTTAAGTTCAAAAATTTAAATAAATATAGAAATGTGACTTACAATTTTATCATTTAATGTTTGATCTTATACTTATTATTATATAATATATATTATTGTATATAATATATATACATATATTATACTTTGATCTTATTATACTTTTTCCTTCTCCTCCATGCCTCACAACTCTTTTCGATAGTAAGCACTTTGAGAACAAGAATTGTGTTTCATATTTATTGGCCTTCTTCATAGTATCCACCTAGTATCATACTGTACAGAGTAGTAATCTGCAGTAAATGTACGTGGAAGGAAAGGAAAGAATAGTTCAATGCTAAACAAACTGTCATGCCTTTTAATTTTTTCCCCACAAAATCCTCTTTACTAGAGCACTGGGCAACTTTCATATTAGTCATTCTTTAAAGCTGTTAGTAATTTCATTTTTTTTCTTGAAAAATTACAGAAAGCAATGTTAAGACTTCTAAGGTAAGAATTCCAGTGTAGAGATAGATCTCAATCAAGGTGGTGAGGCTCTTTGATTTTTCATCTGTTGTACCCTTTCAGCATTCTCCTCCCTCTAGCTCCAGAGACATTACAATACTAATTTGCTTATATGGGAATACTTCTGACCTCTGGACAAACCTGGACAAAGAGGAGACCCTAAAACCCACCGAGATTCCATAAAAGGCCAGAATTTGAGCAAGTATTCCCCAGATAATCCTTGTCCCTAACCAGGAGCCATGGGGTAGACTGGGTTATACCAAGGAAGGAAGATCAGAGACAATCTTTTGGTAATGATCATGCCACATGTTATAGACACGTATAGGAACCCTACTTTGTCAGCATTTGATCAACAGCATTTGGTAGGTGCTAAAGGTTGTATCTTAACATCATTGGATCATAAATTGAGAGCAGTCAAGGACCTTAAGGGTCATCAGGTCCAATTCCCTCATGCCATTCTGTGGAGAATATGGACTTGATATCTTTTGGAGAATAGGTTTTGCTGACGAATGATGTCTCTATGACTCATAAGTAGGGACTGATTTCTGTGGGACCAGATTTTGTTAGAGGAGATAACTTTTTTTTTACTGTCAATTAATTGGTTCACTTAGATATGAACAAGTCATTTAACTTCCCTAGGCCTTAGTTTTCTCATCTTTGCGAGATTTGGAACAGACAGCATTATGATTTCTCTGGTATGAAAACTGTAGAAGGAATCACCTTTATGTGGGGTCATGAAGAAAAGGACCAACCAGCCCCCTTTCCCTTTTTCTACTTTTCTACTAGAGAATTATAGCAAAACTAAGAAAGTGGCAGTTATGTGGCACAGTGGAGAGTGCTGGGCCTGGAGTCAAGAAGATTCACCTTCTTGAATTCAAGTCTCTCCTCAGACAGTTACTAGCACTGTGACCTTGGGAAAGTCCCTCAGTATCCTCATCTGCAACATAAGTTGAAGAAGGAAAAAGCAAACTACTCCAATATCAATGTCAAGAAAACCTTAGTCACATATGACTGAAAATGACTGAACAGAATAGACCTGGTTTTAAGGGTGGAGCTTGTACCCTTCTCACAAGGAGCCATTAATGATGGCGCTGGAGCAAGGCAGAAGAGAACGCCATACTCTCAACCGCATAAAGTCATAGAGATGAAGCACCTGGACAAGCGCCTCAGAGATGGCAGTGCCTGAGTTCAAAAGACAGAAATATGTGAAGTAATGGCAGAGTATCAGGGATTCCTGGAGAGAAAATTCTTTGCCCCAGTCACAAAATGGCAATGCATAGAAGAGATGATAGCTCCAGAAGACTCTTAGCTCAAATTAATCATAAATGCGTCCCCTAAAGTTGGAAAAATAGAAAAGGACTGAAAGCCACAGTATAAGGGGCAAGAAACCTGAACTCTGCAGGGTTTGGATGGATTGGTTTGATGGTAAGGGGGTCGGTCAGTTGCTTAACTGGAACAACTAAGTATGTTTTCATTCTTGGGGAGCTCAAGCAACATGATTTCACTCTGAGTTTGATGCTGTGTAAAGTATTAGCCACAAAAGAATGAGTGAGAATTTTGTTCATTGCTTTTTATTGATTTTATTGATGAGCTACTGTGAATCCTTCATCGTGTGTGTGTTTTGCATTGTTTATGGTCTTCCCTTTGTTTTTTTCTGAACTATATGTGGGGTAGAGTAAAAGTTGTCCTACACTTGATATTTGCCTTTTTACCATTAGTAAACTTACAAGGGGAATCTTTTACCTATCTGTGAGACATCACTACATTCATTCTAAGTGGGGGCCCTGGGCCATGTATCTTAGCACTTTTGCTCGATTAAAATTCGTTTTCATTACTTTTTGTGTACCCAATCACGTAGATACAGTATATATGCACACATATGTAATATATTTATGCATGTATGTATATGGGTACATATATATGGATATATATTATTTTCTTTCAAATTTAAGTTTGCTTTTCTCTTTCTTCTTCCTTCAGTTATTTTTAAATATAAATTTATTTATTTAACTTTTTACATTCATTTTCACAAAATTTTGGGTTCCAAATTTTCTCCCGATTTTTCCCCTCCCCCCACCCTAATACACCCAGCATTCTAATTTTCCCTATCACCAATCTGCCCTCTCTTCTATCATCCCTCCCTTCTCTTATCCCCATCTTCTCTTTTGTCCTGTAGGGCCAGATGACTTTCTATTCCCCATTAACTGTATTTCTTATTTCCTAGTAGCAACAACAATACTCAACAGTTGTTCCTAAAACTTTGAGTTCCAAATTCTCCCCATCCCTCCCTCCCCACCCATTCCCTTTGGGAAGGCAGGTAATTCAATATAGGCCCTATCTGTATAGTTTTGCAAATGACTTCGATAACAGTCGTGTTGTATAAGACTAACTGTATATCCCTCCATCCTATTCTGCCCCCCATTGTTTCTATTCTGACTTTTGATCCTGTTCCTCCCCGAGTCTTGACTTCAAATTGCTCCCTTCTTCCATTGCCCTCCCTTCCATCATCCCTCCCTTCCTGCTTATCTCCTTCTCCCCCACTTTCCTGTATTGTAAGATAGGTTTTCATACCAAAATGAGTGTGCATTTTACTCCTTCCTTTAGTCGAATGTGATGAGGGTAAACTTCATGTTTTTTTCTCAGCTCTCCTCTTTTTCCCTCCACTAAAAAATCTCCTGCTTGCCTCTTGAATGAGAGATAATTTACCCCATTCCATTTCACCCTCTCTCCTCCCACTACATTTCTCTCTCACCATTTACCTTAATTTCTTTTAAGATATGGTCCCATCCTATTCAATTCACTCTGTGCTCTCTGTCTCTGTGTGTGCATGCATGTGTGTATGTGTGTGTGCATGCACGCATGTACATGTGTGTGTGCATGTGTGTGCATGTGTGTGTGTGGTCCCACCAACTACCCAGATACTGAAACGTTTTAAGCGTTACAAATATTGTCTTTCCATGTAGGAATGTAAACAGTTCACCTTTGGTAAGTCCCCTATGACTTCTCTTTATTGTTTACTTTTTCATGCTTCTTCTCATTCTTGTGTTTGAAAGCCAAATTTTCTTTTCAGCTCTGGTCTTTTCATCAAGAATGCTTGAAAGTCCTCTGTTTCATTGAAAGACCATATTTTCCCCTGAAGTATTATACTCAGTTTTGCTGGGTAGGTGATTCTTGGTTTGAGTCCTACTTCCTTTGACTTCTGGAATATGCTATTCTACGCCCTTCAATCCCTTAATGTAGAAGTTGCTAGATCTTGTGTTATCCTGATTGTATTTCCACAATACTGGAATTGTTTCTTTCTAGCTGCTTGCAATATTTTCTCCTTGACCTGGGAATTCTGGAATTTGGCCACAATGTTCCTAGGACTTTCTCTTTTTGGATCTCTTTCAGGCAGTCATCGATGGATTCCTTCAATACTTATTTTGCCCTCTGGTTCTAGAATCTCAGGGCAGTTTTCCTTGATAATTTCATGGAAGATGATGTCTAGGCTCTTTTTTTTATCATGGCTTTCAGGTATTCCCATAATTTTTAAATTGTCTCTCCTGGATCTATTTTCCAGGTCAGTTGTTTTTTCAATGAGATATTTCACATTCTCTTCCATTTTTTCATACTTTTGGTTTTGTTTTATGATTTCTTGGTTTCTCAGAAAGTCATTAGACTCCATCTGTTCCATTCTAATCTTGAGAGAACTATTTTCTTCAGTGAGCTTTTGAACCTCTTTTTCCATTTGGCTAATTTTGCTTTTGAAAGCATTGTTTTCCTCATTGGCTTTTTGCACCTCTTTTGCCAATTGAGTGAGCCTATTTTTCAAGGTGTTATTTTCTTCAGCATTTTTTGGGTCTCCTTTAGCAAGGTATTGACCCGTTTTTCATGCTTTTCTTGCATCTCTCTCATTTCTCTTCCCAGTTTTTCCTCCATCTGTCTAACTTGATTTTCAAAATCTTTTTTGAGCTCTTTCATGGCCTGAGCCCATTGGATATCTATTTCAGATGTTTGGGATACAGAGGCCTTGACTTTTATGTCTTTCCCTGATGGTAAGCATTGTTCCTCCTCAACAGAAATGAAAGGAGGAAACATCTGTTCACCAAGAAAGTAGCCTTCTATGGTCTTGTTTTTCTTCCCTTTTCTGGGCATGTTCCCAGCCATTTACTTGACTTTTGAGATTCCTGTCCACCCCTGCCTAGATCCGCCCAGCTAGTGCTTGGGATCTGAGATTCAAATGCTGCTTCCTAGCCTCAGGGCTTTCCATGGCAGAAGCGGCTGCTATTCAATGTGAGCTTAAGTTCTGGTGCTTGAGTGGGGGTAGGGCCGCCTCCCAGGCTCAGTTCCCTTAGGGGGTTTATGCAGAGACCTTTGGTAATGGAGCTCCTGCCTGCTCTCGGAGTCCTGGGCAGCTGCTACCTCTGCCGCTGCCTCTGCCGCTGCCTCCCGAGGGGGCCCGAGCCACGGAGACACACACACTGCTCCCCTCTTGGCCAGCCCAGAAGTCTCTCTCACTGACCTGTATCACCTGTGGGTGGAGGGACCTTTGTGGCCGCCAGAGATTCTGTCCCTGAAGCCTGCTTGGATGTGCTCCTCTGGGACTGCACGGCCAGGGCAGCGCAGGGGTGGGCTCTGCTGTCTGGAGCGTGACGGACCCCTGGGGATGGCTTTCCCGGGCTCTCTGGAACGGAAATCTCCTCCACTGTGTTTCTGCGTGGCTTGTAGTGCTCCAGAATTTGTGGGGAGTTCTTTTTACAGGAAATTTATGGGCTGTGGATTCGGAGCTAGCATACGTCAGTCTTTCTACTCTGCCATCTTCCAAAGTTATTTTTGTTCAAACATTTCAATCACATCCAACTCTTCATGAAGGTACTTGGGGTTTTCTTGGCAGACCACTCTTTGGAGTGGTTTGCCATTTCCTTCTCCAGTTTATATTACAGATGAAGACACTGAGGCAAGAAAGGTTAAATGACTTGCCCAGCGTCACACAGCTAGGAAGTGTCTTAAGGCTGGATTTGAACTTAGATTTTGTGGCTACAGATCCAGTGCTTATTCCCTCCAGTAGAAGACAGATTCTTTGAGAGCAGAGACAATAGTTAGTCAGCCAGTCACCAAACATTTATTAGGGTCTGCTTCTGCTAGGCTGTGGAGATACAGAGAAAGGCAAACACATTCCCTGCTCTCAAGGAGATCACAGTCTAACAGGGGAGATAGAATGCAAACAACTCTGTTCAAATAAGCTATATAGGGGATAAATTAGAAAGACTCTAAAAAGCTTTTGCATTAAGGCGAATCAGAAAACTTCTTGTAAAAAGTAAAATTGTAGCTAGGACTTAAGGGAGTCCAGTGAAACCCAGTGGCAAAGATGAAGAAGAATATTCCATGTCCAGTAGACACCCATTGCAAATATTAAGACACAGTATCTAGTAGGAACTTGATAAATATTTGCTGAATTAAACTGAACCAGCCTGCCATTTATAAATTCATAGAATCTCTGAGTTAGAAGAGGTCTTAGGTATTCTTTGTTCTAATGTCTTCACTTCACAGATACTGAGAGAGACCAAAGATGCTAAGTAGCTTAGCCATGATCACAAAGCCCTCCAGCAGCTGATCTGAGACGAACATTCGTGTCTTCTGACTTCCCAGACAATCACACTACTTGTTGCCATGGTACAATACTTTTATACATCGGAAATCCCCACATACCTCATATGTGAAAACACAAAACCCCAACTATGTTTGAATGATATTTAGTAACAAATAGTTTAGTATATAGTCAGATAATGACCTAGAAGTCATTTTTCTAGCCAACATGCATCTTCAGCTATATGCCTCGTTCCATTAAACTGAAATTTGATGAACTTGATTAGATTAAAAATTTGCTGTGGTTTTCTTGTCTCAGAAGCTCTTAGTATTGTGCTTTTAAGCAATTGCAGGTTTCACTAACTAATATTATTTTATACACTTGAATATAAGGATCTTTTCAGTTGTGTATGTAAATTTGTGCAATGAAATATTCAAATCAGCTTATTAAGCCAAAAATCCTTGCATTTTGGCTAATAAGATGATATAATTTTGAAACTGTACCTTCTCTTTTTAAAATTTCCTGTAGAAGAGATGAAGTAAATGGTTACTCTGTTCCAGCAATACACATGTATACATACATATGATACATTTATGTATAATATAGCATCTGTCTACATACATATATGTATATGTATACATATATGAATATGTGTAAATATATGTGTATACATTATATATACTGCAATTTAAGCACTATTGACGAATATGATAATGATCTGTCTGTGTAATAGGCAAGCATAGGAATTGTAGTAACCATAATGAAAGCAATTACCTCAGCTAGGATTCTTGTCTCGTAGTCTTGAAGTCTTTCCATTTGATGAGTTCAGAAAGTTAAGTATTGAACATTATAAATTTATAGCTGCTTATTAGTATAAATGAACATTGTTCCAAAGACTCATACAATGAATTTTCAAGCTTTCACACATATATAGTGTATATATGAAGCATGTATATGTATGTATTTATACACCTACGTATGAACATATGCAAAGAAAACCTTGAAAATTCATCATGTAGTGTGCGTATGCCAAACAGGCATTGGGAAATGGGACAAGCACAAATATAAGCAGAATAGAGTAGGATGCAGGATCCCCTTATCAATTTGGAGAAAAGAAAATAATGATAGCTTATGTGTATATAATATTTTAATGTTTACAAAATACTTTTTTTTTCATAAAACTGATTCAGAGCCCTAAGCTTTGGGTTAACATAGACTAGGTTCAACCTTGGCGATGGTCTCAGAAAATCATATCTCTTTGGATCATGTTGCTTTCACCCAGAATTTCTAGTTCATATCTAGGTCTATACAAACATGGTTAAAAGGAATCTGTGGAAGTTCAGTGTTCCTGTGGAAGTATTGAAGGTAGCAGTGCATGTTTGGCAGAAGACAGCCTTTATTTCATTCTACAGAAAACACATAAAGAACTCAAAGTAGTTCATAAATAATTGATACAATTCTCTTCTCTTTCCAGTGAGTCTTATTGTTCCCCTGGGACTATCTGTAATTTTGTGGACTCATAGCTCTAGCCAGTATTTTGCAAGAAAAACACACTTGGGGTTGTTGGAGTGGCATCTCCTTGACATTCTTGTGCAACCTTTTAGCTCCTCAGGTAGTCATATGAGTCCTCTTTTTATTCTACTTTTGTAAGGGCTCACAGATCCAATCCTTCTCCCTGGAAAGGCTACAATTTTCCTGTTTGACTTGTAATGTCTGAACATCGCATGATCATAGTAGAAGGCAAATCCAAGGCTTTTGCCTCCCTATATCATCCTTTTGTCCCTGGCTACTCTGCTAGCCACAGGACCACATGCATGATTCCCCTCCCTTCTAGAGGTTGTCTCTCCCAAGAAACTCCTTTCTTCTCTGAAGAGAAGAATTCAATAATATTCAACAATGAATAAGAAATTATATTATAATCCCTCCCCACCCACCCTCCTATGATGCTCTCTCTCCAGGATACTGGACACCTGAATTCATTAGCAGCTTAGCATTGTCTGGAACCACTCTATCCCAAATCCAGTAAACTGGGGTACAGGAACTCTTACTACTTGACCTGGGCAATTGTACATGTATATTCTATTGTGCCTTCTCACCAGAATGAGGCCTCTGTGATCTGGAGCTTACCAGAGGCAAGGGTGGTTTTCCAGTGTCTAAGGACCTATGGTTGCTAAAGCCACTATTGTCACTACTCCTACTGCCTTCATCCACTTTCTCCTTCCATTATGTTGTACTGTAAGAAGAAGGAGGTGTCTTCCCAAAGTCCAACGCCCTTCTATGATCCTCCCCCAGACATTCTTGGTGGTTCTATCTTGCCTGCTCTAGTGATGCTTTTCTTGGATTCTTGGGTTATCTGGCCTCCATCTTCATCCCCAGGATGTCTTGGCTGTTGCCTAAAGCTGGTTACATCAAGTTCAGAAAAACAAACAAGTAAAACTACTAAATATTGTTTCCTTACCTTGATTCCTTTGACCACTGTGTTTTCCTTGACTTAGTTTACAGTATGTTGCCTTGGAACTCTAATTCGTACAGACAATGAAGGTGAAAAGGTAAAAAGTTTAGATTTCAAAAGGATCCAATGTAGTCATCAAATATTAAATTCCATTATTGGCTCTGCATGACAAAACACTTGTCTCATGGAGTGGGGTCCATTTAGAAAGATACTTATTATAGATAAGAAGGTAAGGCTGAAATAGCGGTTCTACATTTTTTGAAAAAGTTATATTAGCTATAGGAAAACAGGCATGCTAGTACACTCTTCATGGAATTATGAATTGTTTCTGTCATTCTGGAAAGCATTTTGGAAATATGCCTCAAAAGTTATCAACCATGCCTAACTCTTTGACCTAGCTATCCCACTGCTAGGCTTATAATCAAAAAGGATCAATGAAAAGGGGAAAGCACTCGTATTTACAAAAAATATTTTTATAGTAGCCCCCAAACTAGAAACTAGGGTTGTGTGCTCATCTATTGGAGCTGAACAAAATATATCTATAAATATATCTACATATCTATTTTGCTGAACAAAATATAGTATATAAATGTCATGGAATATTATTGCACCATAAGAAAAGACAAAATGCATAGTTTCAGAAGAAACTGGGAAGACCTCTATGAACTGGTACAAAGTAAAATGAACAGAACTAGAAGAACAATTTATAAAATGACAACAACATTATAAAGGAAAAATAACCTTGGCAGACTTTAGAATTCTTATCAATGTAATGAAAAATCTGGAGTCCAAAGGATTAAAGATAAAACAAACCAGTTACCTTCTGCCAGAGAAGTGACAGACTTAAATGCAGAATGAGGCGTGTATTTTTAGAAATGACCAAAGAAATCATTTGTTTTGCCAGACTATGCATGTTTGTTACAAAGCCTTTATATTTAATTGTTTTCCTTTCTTTGGTCGGAGGGGCAGTAATAGGAGAGAGAGATAATAAATGTTGAAATCAATCACAATTTTTTAAAAATTAAAAATAAATTTAAATGATTTTAAAGAAACTGAAAAAAGTAAGTTTATTCGTTTTAGTTTCTTTAGTTTGATAAATAAATGTTCTTCATGACTATTTGATGCATTTTAATCTTTAAAATGTTATTGCTCAGTCATTTCAGTTGTGTCTGGCTCTTCATGATCCCATTTGAGGTTCTCTTGGCAAAGATACTGATGTGGTTTTGCCATTTCCTTCCCTAGTTCATTTTTTTTTCAGATGAGGAACAGAGGCAAACAGGATTAAGAGATGTGCCCAAGGTCACACAACTAGTAAGTGCCTGAGGCCAGATTTGAACTCAGGAAATGAGCCTTCCTGAGTCTAGGCAAGGCACTTTATCCATTGTGTCACCTGATTGCCCTTTAACAAAAATATATATATATGTATATATATATACATATATATATGTATATATATATATATATATATATATATATATATATATATATATATATAAAGATTAAATATGGGTAAATAATTGACTGGTTGAAAGGATAAATGAATGAATGTAATTCCCCACACATATACCCTGACAAAATGTGCTATTCATATCTATGCCCCTCTGCCACACGACTCTTTTCTCTGGCTGCCTGATGTCTGTGCGCCTGCAGTGCACTTCTACTCCTGCCCCTCCATGGCTTGATTTTGTTGACCTTACTACTCTACCCAACTGCTACCATATTTAAGACTGAGAAGTTGTCATGTCTGGAGCTAAAGGGGAGGGTTGTTGTAAGATTCCAAGGTTATATTAAGCTTCTTCAACTCCCAAGGGAATAAAGCCCAAGTCCATTCTCAGTTTTCTGCTAAGTTCTCCCTGGAACTCCCCAGAAAAGTACACAAAGCAATCAAATCCACAACTGATGCCCTTTTTTTTATTGGTTCAACCCAAAGAGTGGCTCTGAACCACAAGAGCTTAAGGCAAGGAATTGATCTCCAGCCACTTCATTCAGCCTCTATAGGTAGATGGCTTTTAAATCTTAGACACAGGTTCATGAGATATTTCTCAGTTCTACCCCTGGCACTCATGTCTTAGGAAGTAGGCAGGACAAGTATTGGATCCACTTTACATATGAGGAAAGTGAAGTTTGGATGGTTTAAATTATCCATAGTCATACTGTTCATGATGTAACTAGGGCATATGAACCAAGGTCTTCTGACTTCATACACTCTTATGTTCTTTGAAATTAAATATTCTGCCTTTCTGAAGCCCACAATGTTACATAAGATATTTTGTTGGGTGTGACATCTATATCTGAGTATATTTGTACATATGCACATATATAATACATACACATATGTGTGTATATGTCTATGTGCATAACTGGACTCATGAAAACAGTTCATTATAGTAGATTCACATGTGTCATGGGTCAAATGAAATCCATTAAAATATCTCATATATATATATCTAATACATCTTGAGTTAATTATTTTAATAGGAACTATGTTAGCTACAGTTAGCTAATATATCTAATAGAGTTAATTTATATTAACTGTAGTATCCCCTATATATGTGTATATATATATATATGTGTGTGTGTGTGTGTGTGTGTGTGTGTGTGTGTGTGTGTGTGTGTGTGTGTATATGTATACACACTTAGTTTAAATTTAAAATCTTTATTGGGGACAGTTAGGTGGTTTGGTGGATAGAATGTTGTACCTAGAGTTAGGAAGAACTGAGCAAAATTCTTCCTCAAACACTTATTAGCTGTGTGACCTTGGCCAAGTCACTTCATCTCTGTCTGTTTCAACTTCTTTACCTGTAAAATGTGTATACTCAGTTCAGTCACAGGGTTGTTATAAGAACTGAATAATTAAAGACTTGTAAACCTTAAAGCACTACAAAAATGCTAGCTATTATGGGAGGATCCTGAAAATTTTTCTTATTTGAAAATGGTTTTATTCTCAGCCTGGTGGTAAGGATAACTGTAGAAAGACCTTGAGGTGTAGTAGAAAGGACAATTAGCATCTTGCCATATAGACCTTTCCCTGCTGCTATTGTCTTATCCACCTATGTTAACTCATGTATGTATTTTGTATTTATCTATTTGTGTGCATGTTATGTCTTAGAATATAAATTTCTTGAGATTATAGATTATTTTGTGTTTGTCTTTGCATCCCCTATACCTAACATAGTACCTAGTACATAGTGAGTGGGTGCTTAATAAACCCATGTTGACTAACTAATATAGTCTCTTAACAAATCCTTACTGCTTACTTACTTAGTGTATCAGTAAGCACCCCAACATACACAGGGGGGCCTGCTATCACAAGTTTTTAGATCTGCATTTATGAAAGGAAAGGCAACTTTTGAGGGGTTAACAATCACTTTAATCAAGCACATGTATCAATACTTTAACCAAGCACATATATTATTCACCTAGTTCAGGAGAGTCAGCACACTGAATCCAAAGAAAATACAGAGAAATCAAAAAGTCAACAGACATGGCTTTCTCAGCCTGAATTCAACAGACAGGTCCAATTGTCTGAGCATATTTATCAGAGAGGGAAGCACTGACATCTAGGTTTTCAAAGCCAGGGCGGGGGTGGGGCTCCTTTAGAGCTTCCCAGAGTCCTCATCTGGCCAAACAAACACTTCCAGTCAGTAAGCCCCAAAGTAATCAACAGACATGGCTTCTTCTGCCTGATGATAATTCAATAAAGAGGTACAGCTGTCTGACCATAGTTACCAGAGAGGGAAGCACTGCCATCTGGGTTCTCAAAGTTGGGAGTGGGGCTCCTAAAAGCAGCTTGCCAGAGTCCTCATCTGACACTCAAACCTTCTTACACAAACTAAGTCCCAAAGTAAAACTTCACCCTCAGAGTATTTATTCACTTTTTTAGAGCCAGAGGGCATAACCCTCTGACCCAGTGCTTCAATAGGAAAAACAAAAGGTACTTGGGACCCTTCTACAAAACAACTCCCCTAATCAAGCTTCCCACAATGGGCAGGCCCTTCCATCAATGGGTGGGAAAGATTTTTAATCACAGTATTTAATCAGAGACACTTGATTATACTAAAACAAAAACAGCAATAGATCTTACTTTGCTTGCCATCACATTTAGTAGCTGTGTGATCTTGGACTAACTTGAAATCTATGAACTTAAAACAACTGAAAATTTCAAAATAATTTACTTCCTTTGTAATCTTATGTACTTTATGTGATGCATCTAAAATCATTATTCTGAGAAGAGGTGTCTAATAGGCTTCACTAGAAAGCCAAAGTGATTCCTGACCCCCCCAATCCCCAACGAAGAACTGTTGGCCATAATTTTTTACCTCCTTTAAGTTCTTTTTATCATCTATGAACTAATGGAAGTAATACTTGACTTCTCTACTTCTCAGGGTTTTTTTTGAGAAAGTATGTTCTGTGATCTCTCAAATAATGCCACAAGTCTTCGTTAGAAAGGGGTGGGGATGGAAAGGAGTTGACAACTGATATATGGAAGCAAGACTGATGCAAATGATGTAGAACAAATAAAATACTGGCAAAGAGGAATAATCTTTGAAAATTATTTGCAAAACAATTTTATGGGGTATACGTTGAATAGCAGCAGTAGAAACACTCCAGCCATGAATTTTGACAGAGTTCAGGCTCATATGCAGTTTTTAAAAAAGTATGCCTACATATAGGGAGAATGCTCAGTAGCCTTAAAAGTAACAATATTCTACAGGAGTTTATGTTTTGCAAAGCACTTGCCCTCCCAACCAGTCTGTGTAATAGGTAAGGCAAGTTTTACTACCCCCACTCTATATTGTGGCTTAAAAAAATTGTTACATGGCCATAGTCACACAGTTAGTAGGTAGGGGTAGAACTCAGATACAAATGCCATCCTACTGTCAGTGGCAGCAGGGTATAGTAGATAGCTGAACTTCAAGTCAGGAGGTCTTAACTTCAAAACTGTCTCTGACACTAACTGTGGGTCTATGGACAGCTCACAACCCCACTGAAGCTGTTTCCTTTTTTTGGAAAATGAGAGAAACACTACCTTACCGGATTCAAAGATATAATTATTTAAAGTGTTTTTGAAATTAAAAAATAATTCTATAAATTTCAGTTGTTCCAAGCCTGGGTCTTTAAAATATGAAACTGTTAAGGTTTCATATCTGCCCCAAATGATCCCACCCAGCATAGTTCATTATAATGATAAAATGCTAAGATATGGTGATCAGCGATAACCTCTCTTTGTGGACAGTTATGGTCTACTGGGTCAGTGTGACTTTGAACTTTTCTTGGCATGAAAATTAATCACATTTAGAGATGGGATAAAATTAATTACTTTATATTGCCTAATAGCTTTTTTAAAAAAGAAATGAAATAAATTATTCCCTACCTTTTCCCATAGTAAAATGAATTCATTCTATAAGTTAATTGGTTTGGTTTTCAATTTAGAAAATGAATCCATATTGAAGTCATAAAAAAATCTGAAAATTTTCTTTATTTGGCCAAAGAATTATAAACTCCAAAGACCTGTTGGATTCTAGATGCTGCCTGTCAACTAAAGGGGTTCCAAGTTCCCCACAAATTCTTCTGCTTTTTGAGTATGGACAATTAAACCATGTTACAATTCTTTCCTTTCCTTTCCTTACCTTTTTCTTATTTTCTTGTCCTTCTCTCTCCTTTTCTTGTTGCTTTTACTCTCCCTTCTTTTCTTCTCTCTTGCCTTTTTTTTTTATATAATAGTGACCTTCATAGAAATAGGTATAAGAAACACAAAGCAAAATGAGAAACTTGACTCATGAGAAGTTTGATCTTTTTGTATTTTAGTGTCCCTATTGTGAAAAGGAGAGAACATTTATCTGCCTTGGAGATATTTTGTGGTATTTAACATTAAAAAGTCACCCAGAGTGTCTCATTCTGTGATTTCCAATGAAATCTAGCTTCAATACCATTAGTGAGGACATCTGCTCTGCTACTTTTTGGTCTGTAGTGAAATATAACTTCAGAATTGATGGAATTTTTTACAAAACAAGAAGCTTATCTAACAGAGAAAAAACAGGTTATACTCAGGAGCTGGTAGCTGATTATAAACTACTGACAGCTTCTCATTCATTGACCTTGATATGAAAGGATAGTTGTACTGATGAGCTCCAGTAAATATATTTAAAAGGTTTTTGTTGTTGCATCATTTTTTTAGTTGTGTTCATCTCTTCATGACCCCATTTGGGTTTTCTTGGCAAAGATATTGGAGTGGTTTGCCATTTCCGTCTCGAAATCATTTTACAGATGAACAACTGTGGCAAACAAGGTTAAGTGATTTGCCCAGGGTCACACAGCCAATCGGTGACTGAGGCCAGATTTGAAGTCATATAGAGGAGTCTTTTTGATTTCCAGCCCACTGTACCACATAACTGCCCCAAAGGGTAGCATATTTACATGAAATCTGAAATGGGGTCCTGTAACCCAGAAGACGATAAGGAAATTTTTTTCAGATAATTTAGTAGGCTGAAAGTAAACAGTTCTGGTTATAAAACAAAAGACTTCCATTGTGAAAGAACTATGGCCAATTCAACAGATATCTTTGAAGTCAAAGTGTGAGGGTGGTAGAAGTAGCATTGGTGGCATTATAAAGATTAGAACATGAACCCATGAAAACATCATTTTAATGGTGACTATAATACTTCAAATGGCCTTTTTTCCTCTGCTCATCATTGGATTTTGGTAGAAAATTAAGTGGGTGAAAAAATATTTCCTTGATATTCCAGACCCTTATAAGAGCAATATCCTGTCATTGATGAAACCAGAGCATGTTGAACATCATTGGTTATATTCAAGAATGACTAAATTCCACAGGTATTTATTTAATGCCTCATAGAGAAAAAAAAAGATAAAGCATGTCTTGCCTTTAGGGAATTTATATGCTGTTGAATTAGATTGTATCATCATCTTGTGGCAAATGGTGGAGAAAGTAAAGGAATTAGTTGAGAGATAATTGTAACATGCTGTTGATTCATATTAAGCTTGTGTTTGAGTATAACTCCATAGGTTTCTTTCATATAGATAATTTCCAGGTCCTTCTTCACTTTGTAAATTTTGTTTTTTGAACCTAACCGCAGTACTTTTCATTTATCCCTGCTGAGTTTCAGTTTGTTTGTTCTGGTCTATTGTGCATAGGATTATAACTGGAAGGGACTTCAGAGATTATCCTATCCTTCAGAGATAATCCTATCTCATTTTGTAGAGAGGAAGCTGAGACCCAGAGAAGAAAAAGAACTCATTCTAAGTTTCATAGTTAGTAAATAGAAAAATTAGGACTTCAACTTAGATCCTCCTTACTACAAAGTGTAGAAGTGTGAGAACAAAGAAGACAATATAGCATAATGGAAAGAGTGTTGAATGTAGAGTCCTTGGACCTCAGTTGAAATAATGGCTTGCCCATTCAACAGCCTTGGACTTTGGACAAGATAATTCCTCTGGACCTCAGTTCCTTCATCTGAGAAATGAGGGGTTGGACTTATCTTTAAATTCCCTTCCAGTTCTGTGTCTGTGATCTAAAGCCAATTTTCTTTTCAGTTTAACAAGATTATTTTGAATCTTATCATTCATTTTATTAATTATCATCTCCCCACCCTACCAGCTCTGGATGACCTGAGAATTTAATGTATGTCTTCTATATCTTAATCTGAGTCATTGATAAATGATGAAATATTTCTCTTTTCCAGCAGAGCAAAATATTGTATCATTCCTTTCTCTTAAGTGTCCACCCAGCATAAAACCACTTCTTTGTATTCAGCAACTTTTCTTAAGTCATAGCTCCCAACAATAACTATGGTACATGGCATGGTATGTGTTGGAGGAGTGGGAATGGGAAAGTATCCAGAGTTTTAGGCATAGGATTCAGTAGATTTGCTTCTTGACTTGTTCATTGACATCTCTAATTTGGTTAACTAGGAAAGTTGGATACATACTTATTACATAAAGCTATAATGCCTGTTGCCTAGTGAAGCATGCAAACAAGGGTATATAGCACTATAGACTCAAGGGACCTGTGTTATCTAGATGGCACATTCTCAAATATTTGCTAACTAAAGGTGCTTAATACATATTATTGAATAACAAAATGAATTCTTTTCCCCACTTTATGATGCAGGTGGTTGGGGGGACAATAGGGAGTGTCAAAATTATAATCCTTGGGTGACTGGTGCAGCAGGACAATGCACCTGGAAGGGAATAGACAGTGAAAAGGTGTCGTATTTAGGTTGGGTACCTCCTATAACTACATTGGCTACACTGGATGAGTGGTATTTCCAAAACATCTCATGGGACCTGAATCCTGGATTCTCTTTTTCTCCATACTGTATTCCTTAGGTTTAGTCATCATTTCTACATGGATGACACTCAAACATAGTAAGCAGCCCTGGTATGATATCCCCAAATGCCTGCATATTCCCATCAGAATCTCAAACTTAGTATGTCCAAAATAAAGCTTTTTATATCTCTCCATGCCCCAAATGGAAACCTATCCCTTCTTCAAACTCTAATTCTATTGTAAGCACCAACATCCTTCCACCCATTCTATTTTGTGACATTGGAATCATCTTATGATGGCCAGTTCTTACCCATTCCACTTAAACACCGTCTTTTGTGACTATTCTCCTTCAAGGCCCTCATCGTCTCTCATCTGAGCCACTGCAGTAACCTCTTAATTCATCTTCCTGTTCTAGCTTCTCAAAAAACTTCAGTATCTCTCTATATAAAATATAAATCACTCAGTTTGATTGGTTAAGCCTTCACAGTCTGGCTCCCTACTACCTTTCCAGATTCATTTTATATCCATCACCCCCTATCATGCCTTCTTTGTTCCAGCCAAACTAGCCTACTTTGGGTAAACTGTTTCCTGAAATGTGATTTTTATGTCCTTCCTCCATGACTTTGCTGCTGTCTTCCACACTTGGAAAACATTTAACATCTTTACTTCCTTTAAGTCATTGCTTAAGTACTAACCTTTTTGGAGGCATTCTTAAAATCAATGAACTTTAAAAATATTGATAACTATACTACAACATAATTGATTTCTTTTTAATTTTAGGTATTTTATTCTGTGTGTTTAAAAATATTATTCTGAGAAGGGGGTTCATCTACAAGTTTCAACAAAACATGAAAAAGGTTCGTGACACAGAAATGGTTAATGGCCCCTGTCCCAGGGGAACCCTTTCTGGATTCTTTCAGATATTAGTGCTCTCTCAGACTACAGGTCTTGTTTCCAACCTAGACCTTATAGTCATCATCCAGGGTGGCAATTTCTATAAAGTAGAGTCCAGACATCCCTATCGTTTGCCAACCAGTTTCCACACACAAGTGAGGCAGGCCAGCTTAGTTGATGCGGTAAAGCACCCTGAGGAAGAGACAGGAAGCAGCATGTGCCAGGTATATCATTACCACTGCCTTGACCACCACTTCTCCTGGAATCTTGAGGGAGATAGTTCAGAACTGTGAACACTAGAGCTTTAGGAGTGGCAGTATTTACAGCTCAGTGCCCTCAGCCACCATCCTAGGGAGATGCAATCTGGCAACTCTTTCTCCAGATGCTATGTCCACATTTCTAAAGATCCAGAAAAGAAAGTTCTTACTACCAGAGTCTTTGTCATTGCCAAATGGTTCAATATCAGAATTTAATGTGATTTTATCAATAGATAAAAGAGGCATTATAATCTGCATTGCTGCTACATTCTAAAGAACATGGAACCTTTCCATCTGACTTGGCAGCTGAAACCTTTCATATGTGTTGTTTCTCCCATTATAGTGTGAGCTCCTTGAGATTGGAGTTGGTCTTACTTCTCTATTTGTAGCCCATAGCTAGCATGGTGCTTTGCACATGGTAAATGCTTAACAAATGCTTTATTTATTCATTCTCTTCCTTTTCAAAAAACCTTGCATTTACTTCTGTATTTAGATGTTGTATTCCCCCATACTGCAAAATACAGTCTCCTTGAGGATAGGGACTTTTTTATAATTTTCTATTCCCAGTACCCAGTATAACACCTTGCACATAGTAGGTGTTTAATAAATATTTGTTGAGTTAAAGATACAACAATGACACTGTAGTTAGTATATTTCTTTAAAAGAGAATATTTCTTCTTTGGCAAGGCCTATCTATATCAAGTTTCAGACTTTGGACTAAACCAAATGAGTTCACTGATGACTGATTTTAAGCTCCTGTAAATAGGGATTTAAAATGGAAAGACTGGCATGCTGTTGGCTGAAGTGGCATTATCAAGTCACCACAGTCTAATTATACAAACCAACACACAAAATGCTAATTACAAGTTTTCTTTGAGGAAGGCTAATTTAATAGATCCTTGACTTTTTGCTCTTTCCTACCCAGTGATAAAAAATTGATTGTGACTTTAAATATGAACACTACTCATTTTACCCTGTTCCTTTGTTTTCCTCAAGACCAACAGAACACTAAGTCAAAATGAAGAACTCTGTAATGCTACATTGTTCCAGGTACATGTATAATCCTGGTACCTGGAACTGTTCTACGTGCATGGTAGGTACTTTCTGATGATGGTGATGATAATGGAATTCGGTCTAAATGATATCTTATGTCCAGTGGCATATACCCTTTTGAGAATGTTGAAATCGAAAAGAAAAGATAGGATATCAATAAAGGCTTACTTAGATTTCAGGTGTCCACAAACAGATTTTAGACATCCTTAAGTGGGGCTTTGAAGCCAATTAAACTCCACATTACTGTCTACAGAATGAAAGAGTCCGACTGTAGAAATTTTTTCTGAAAATACAACATCCTCCATTTTATTAGTCCCCTTGGACTACAAACTTTTAAAATGAAACAGATTATTGTACTTCATTCTTTTAAGGGGAATAATCAAATTATTCTTTCCTCAAAGAACAAATCCCCTTCCTTCATGGGGGAACAAATATGGTTTGTTGTGAGGACAGATTGTCCATTTCTTCATCCTTCCTGGATGCACCAGGATGAAGTAGATAAACATTTCTTCTTTAGTCTACAGATTTGAGAATTTGGGCTTATGGGGACACAAGTAGTTTGCACAAGGTGAGATAGTGAGTAAGCAAGGACAAGTAATGAAATGGTAGATTCCTTGCTATAGTCCAGTGCCTCTACCGCTAAGCCACAGGCTCCTAGCAAATGACTTTGTCTCTTCTATTTTTCAAAGATTTATTCTTTCCAGATACTCAATGTCATTACAGATAGCAAGAAAAGGTGGATAAAAATGGTATTGAAGCAAAAAAAGGCCATAATGTTTGAGGAGTGTATGAAAATTTCTGCCACTTAGGGAGAAGTGTATGTGATTGGCTATAGACACAATTTCTATTTTTCTAAGCTGCCTGTGTAGACTTTCTATAGGTGGTGACTCATGGGATGTGTATGGGCTAGGAAGCTGCCTGTGGTAGACTTTCTATAGGTGGTGACTCATGGGATGTGTATGGGCTAGGAGCCCTCAAAGCTAAGTAAGATGAGCAGCAGACATAGATGCAGGGGTCCCCTTAAGTCAAACTGGAATCAACCCTTCCCTTTCCTGCCTCCCACCCCCCAGTGCCCAGTTTTTAAACTCCATTTCCTTAAAAGTCTCAGTATCTTTGGATTCTGAAGGAAAAACTCTGGATCAGTTATTTTTACCTGGAGTCCTTGTCAAAAAAAAACATTCTGATAATAACATTTCAGTATATTTGAATATTTTTACAATTCTCCATATTTTATTTTATGCATTTAAAATAATTTTTCTGAGAAGGCTTTACCAGATTGCCAAAGAAAAAAAGTTTATGAACTTTTGGTCTACAACTAGGTATCAGACTCATATTATCTGTGTTTTGTTGTGTTTTTATTTATTTTGTTAAATATTTCCCCATTATCTTTTAGTCTGATTCAGGCCATACTTGGGATTGTTGTGGGCCATATGCACCATTTCTCACTTTCCTGGTCTAGAATATGATCAGAATATATATGTGTGAGTTCTGGAAAATTACTATTAAAAGCAAATATTCTCTCCCTTCTGTCTGTGTCTCTGCCTCTTGCCTTTTTTTCTCTCTTTCTCTCATTAGCCTTACCCTCACTCAACCTGGGTTGGGAATAATCTCTTCCCATTAAATTCGGTGTCTCCCTTTCTGCCAGCTCTGCCATATTCCAGTGAGTTGCCAAAATGACAAACACAAAAGAAAAAAGGAGAGGAACATGATATATGTTTTCTAGGCCCTTTCGAAAACATGGTGTTGTCCCTTTGGCTACGTAAATGCGAATATACAAGAAAGGTGATATTGTAGATATCAAGGGTATGGGCACAGTTCAGCAAGGAATGCCCCACAAATGTTAACATGGCAAGACTGGACGGGTCTGTAATGTTACTCAACATGCTGTAGGCATTGTTGTAAACAAACAGGTTAAGGGCAAGATTCTAGCCAAGAGAATTAATGTGCATATTGAGCATATTAAGCATTTTAAGAGCAGAGATAGCTTCCTGAAGCGGGTAAAGGAAAATGATCAGAAGAAGAAGGAAGCCAAAGAAAAAGGCACTTGGGTTCAACTGAAATGCCAGCCTGCTCCACCTAGAGAAGTACACTTTGTGAGGACCAATGGCAAGGAACCTGAGCTGCTGGAACCAATCTCCTATGAATTCATGGCATAAATTAAAAAAAAAATCTTGGATTATGGAAAAAAATAAATTTGGTGTCCCATTTTTAAATCTCATTTTATGACTTTCTAAAAATATTTATTTATTTATTTTTAGTTTTCAACATTCATTTCCACAAAAGTGAGTTCCAAATTTTCTCCCTATCTCTCCCCTCCCTCCCAAAACATCATGCATTCTACTTACCCCTTCCCCCAATCTGCCCTCCCTTCTATCACATCCCTCCTGTCCCTTATCCTCATCTTCTCTCTTTTCTTGTAGGGCAAGATAGATTTCTATACCCCATTACTTGTATTTCTTATTTCCCATTTGCATGCAAAAACAATTCTCAACATTCATTCCTAAAACTTGGAGTTCCAACTTCATTTCATGACTTCTTAAACAGCATAGAAATGAAAGTAGGCAACCAAAGAAATAAAGCTTCCAAATGATGGCTGCTTTGATTACAGAGAGGGAATAAATAGCCTCTCTACTTCTGCCTCCCATTTGATCAGTGAAAGAAACAGGAAGTAAGTAGTAGATGGGAGAATGAAAGCTGTTTTCCTGTTTCAGGGATGGGAAAAAGTAAGTTGTGAACTGGGTTTGTGAATTTCACTGACCCTACAATTGCCCTATTTGCTCTCAGTTTCTTAGTTTGGTCCTAGTTCACTGGGGCCTTAACTACACCCTTCTGCTTCGGTCTATTTCTCCACTGTCCTCACCTGGAGGATGCCAGGTGAACAATAGCTATAGGTCATTGCTCAGATCCATATTTAGACCATTCAAATTGGAGTCCAGAAAGGCTCTTGATCCTGAC
Source organism: Bettongia penicillata ogilbyi (assembly GCA_023548195.1). NCBI lineage: Eukaryota > Metazoa > Chordata > Mammalia > Diprotodontia > Potoroidae > Bettongia > Bettongia penicillata. Next base: position 14,596,878 of record JAJHZJ010000314.1, read on the forward strand.
TTTCCAACAACCTTGCATGTGTGCCGGTTTATTTGTCAGTCCTTCTCAATTTTCATCCATCTCCCCCATAGATATTCCTTCAAAGTCTAAAGCCGTAGTTTCTTGGATAACAATAGGTAATGCTTGCCTGCTGTGAGCAGATACTTTTGACTCATCAAATCTCCATGGTAATGACTTTAGTGAGGTAATCTGCACTGAAGCAAAGGCTACATTTAAAAAAGTCCTCTTTTGGACCAAGTGCATGTTTAAAAGTTCCACTGATTAAAATCACAAAGGTCAGCGATTTTGATTTGTAATCACAGGGAACAACTTGTTTATTAGAGAGGTAAGAGATCAGTTTGCAATTTTTATGACAGCTAAGAAGTAACCAGAGATGAGTCTAGTCAGTGCTCTATTCTCTTATCATTTGGATTTGTTTCTTTTTGTGGTCGTTAAGAATATAGCTCACATATTGGCTATGTGACCCTGGGAAAGTCACTTAACCTCTTAATGTACCCTCAGACTATAATTTCCAGAGCTCTGACTGATCTGCTGTGATGAAAGTGTGTGAAAGGAGAGAGGCGGCTGGGAAAGGAGGAAGGACTTGTTTAATCACCAGGAGTTCCCTACCTGAATGTATCTTAAGTGTAAAGTTAAAAAAAATAACCACAAAAAAGTGATGAGAAGGGGTACTTCATATACATATATAGCATTTCTGCCTTCTCTCCCAGTGTGCTTCCACATGTAACATTTCTTCATCTAAAGATAAAGAAATTGGATGAGGCCATTGAGTCTCACATCTGCAGGAGACCATATAATTAGGGGTGAAACCTCTAAGGAAAGGTTTCCTTCCCCAATGGGGATGACTATAATTGTAGAGTTTTAAGGAAATACCATAGGTACCAGAGTCATCAGATTTCAAATAAAAATGTGGTTTTTCAAGTAACTTTAATAGTCAAAATCTAAAAGAGTTACCTTTGAAATTCAAATATGGAACTATCTCACCTACGGGGAAAAAGTCGTAAAGAAATATCAAATTTTCTAGTTGAGGGACAGAGGTGTCTCAAAAAAGAACTGAGAGCCAGGGATCAAAAACCTGCTTCGAGGGAAGGAAGAAATGTGGAAATGATGGAAAACCCAGGTAGTCAAGGCTGGACAAAGCCTGATGGGAGGCCTTGGCCACAAGCCAAGAAGGAACTCCAGTAGTTAAACTAATAAGTAGTCAGCAAATGACACCCATCAGCTTGTCCTGGCCAAAGAACTTTTGGGCCCTAGAAGACTGTTCTTTCTTTCACTCCCCCCGACCCAATACCACCTGGATAAATATGAATGCAATTTTATTTCTTAAAAGAGTAGAATTTAGTTTGAGTTTAAAGGTGCAACAGTAGTAAGATAAGAAAATCATAGTTACTCATATATGAGAACAATTGAAATCCAATAGCTATTACAAGTCAACTTTTCTTGTTTTAAAGGCCTACAGAGACTTTGATTACATCATCAAAATTAATGTACTTTGCAGCATCATATTCACTAATTACATGGTCTATATTCACTAAATTCCAATGTACTCTAGTTTCTCTTCTTTTCCCACTGAATATATCTTAAGAATTCAGTTCAAAAACATTTATTAAACACTTCGTAAGGCACTGTTTTTACAAAGATAAAAGGGCCTCTGCGGTCCCTTCCAGATCTCAATCCTATGTTCCTCATGTTTATTTACCTAATTGCCTCCTATCTTTTCAAAGGTGGGGTTGGAATGGGTTGCTTTACTCTGCTAGATTCCTTACATCCGCACCATGGCTTAGTAAAGTGCTAAAGGGAATAATTAGAGATTGATGTGGGGGGCAAAGGGAGAAATGGTGGAGGAAGAATCTGCAGAGAAAGGTGAAGAAGCAGGAAAGCGAGTTGGAGAAATGTTGACACGTTCCATTTAATGAACAACACGATACAAATAACCGGCATGACGACCTTTTCTACAAGAAAATTATCCTAGTCACAAGCTTTACTAAGTTTCCACATTTGGATAGAATGAGGAAGGTGGACCACATGATATCTGTAGTCCCTTCCACCTCTATATTTATATTTCAAAATAGAGTGAACATAAAAAAAAACCAAACCCCCCAAATTGCCAGATGTTGGGAATGGGGAGTAGCTCCTTACCCTGTTTGGTTTATTGGGGACCAGGAAAGGGAAACTGGAGAAACAGTTGCAAAGGATGAGACATCTTCCAAAGAATCCAGCCAGGTCCCTCCAACCCCTGGAAGATGGAAAAACTACAGTAAGATATCTAAGATGAGGAGGGTCTAGAGAGCACAGTGGTAGTGGAGGATGGGGTAGTGTCTTGGTTATTAAAGACTGATTAGAAGAGGTAGGGGTGGATGTTTCCTAGACGCAGGGCAGGCAAAGTACCAAATGATGTGAGTGTTAGGTGAAATGGAGATGGAAATGGGAGGGTTTATGGTAGCAGCATCATTAAGGTAATACAGTCAAGGAAGCTGTTAATTCCAGGCAGGGACACTCTCATGGTAACATAGAACTCACTTCATAAAAAAAGAGTGCCTACTTGCCATGGAAGAAGAATCGCTAGCCAATTAACAATGTGCTTATCCAAATGTACTATTTGTTCTAAATGGCTCTTTACTTTTCCCAACCTTAGAATTCATTCTGTCTGGGCGAGACAATAATACTTGCAAATCTAAATAAAGCTACTTGGACAATGGGAAGCTAACTCTTGAGATAACTTTAATTATATCTAACTTATGCCCCAATATCCCCTCAAAGTGTAGGAAAGTTTTCTCTTTCTTATTCATCAACCTTTCTACAGCAGCTGACAATACTGACCATATTTTTGTTACAGGATATTCTCTAATTTCTTCATTTCTGTCACTTTGTTCTTTCCCCGTTCTCCTCCTCCTGTCTGACTGTTCCATTTTCATCACCTTTATTGATACATTCTCTTCTTCCTATTTCCTATATGTGGAGGTCCCCCTTCTGGTCCCTCTTCTCTTCTTTCTACATTCTCACTCTTGGTGATCTCATTTGCTCCTATATGCTCAGTTATCATGTTTAAATCAATGTATGTATCCATTCCTCATCTTTTCCATGGGCTCTAAACTGTCATTTCTAACTGCCAGCTCAGTATCACCACCTTGATATCCCTCTGAAATCTCACACTCAGAATGTCCCAAGCCAAACTCATCATTTTTGGCCTTAAACTGCTCTCTTCCTACTTCCTTATTTCTGCAGAGCCACCACTATTTTTTCCCAGTTACTGAGGCTCAAACTATCAGTCATCTTTGATACTTCTCTCTGCTTTCCACTCCATATCCAGTCACTTGTCAAGTCTTTCTAATTCTCCCTCCACACCATCTCTCTTATCAGCTCCCTTCTTTCCACTCATTCCCATTATCACTATTTGCTCAACTATTTTAAGAGCCTCCTAACTGGTCTCATGGCTTTTATTCTGTCCCTTTTCACTCAATCTTTCACAGAGCTGCCAAAATAATCTTCCTTATTCACATGTCTGACCTAATGTTTCTCTACTTAAAACATTTCTTTGGTTCCCTATTGTCTATAGTAAAAAATAAAAATACCTTTGTTTGGCATAAATTAGCCAGCCCTCTACAATCTAAAGCATTTTGTATACCTTAAAATCATTATTCTATTATTTTATTATGGTTAATAATAATGATAATAATTATTATTCACCTTCATGTAATTCATACTCCAGCCAAATTGAACCAGGAGTTGTTTCCCATTTTTGCCCTGCCATCTTTCATCATAGGGCCCCCTCCTTGCAATGCCACCTCTGCTAAAATTCACTAATGGAAATCCTTCTTTTGATTTCACAACGAAATGTGTTTTGTCCTCACTCAAATTTTGCTCGAGCATATTATCTGGATCTCTATTGAGTTCTTAAGACACCTTATCCTCTATTTTACATATATGTGTAGAAATTACTCTTGTAGAAAATAAATTTCTTGAGGACAAGCATGAATGCTATTTTCATCTTCCTATCTTCAATGGCTAGCCCTGTGCTGTGTGCATAGGAACATGGCACTCAAAATATTGCTGCCCCCAGAGGTTGGGGAACTGCTCCTACTCCCTCTCCCTAAACAGTCCCTTTGCTGGCTCTGGGACTGCACTTAGACCAGGCCAAATTCAATTCTGGGGGAACCTGACCTCTAATACTAATTTTTTAATATGGGAACCCCAGGGGAGATTTGTAGCTTAGGCTGTGCTAACATTCTAGCAGAGAAGAAAATGTGAATATTTCTTAAAATGCACACATAACGTCTATACAAAGTATATACTAAAAAAAGAAATAATAGATAATTTGGGGGAAGGAGCAGCTGGGGAGATGAGAAAAGGCTTCATGTAGGAAATAGCATTAACCTAGAACTTAAAAGTAAACTACCAAATAGTAGAGATGAAGAGGGAATCCATTCCAGAATTTGTGTCTAAGCACCTCACTCCCCTCCAAAGAAAAAAGGAACTGGGAGAAAGATTTTCAATATATGATATGAATCAGTTATGTAACCCATATTTATTTTCTACACATAAAAGAAATGCTAAAAGACACAAAAGATTTACAGTGAACTTTGACAGAAAACTTAAAAACATTGCTCAGTAATTTAACTTAAAACTACATTTACATACTCTCAGGAGATAGATTCTCCCGCCCCCCCCCCACTTAAAGCATTTTATTTTTTCCAGTTAAATATATAGTGTTCAACATTCACTTTTATAGTATTTTGAGTTCCAAATTTTTTTCTCCCTCCTTTTTCCCAACCCTTCCAAGAAGGCAAGTAATCTGATATAGGTTATACATGTACAGTCATATTAAACATATTTCCATATTAGTCATGCTGTGAAAGAAGAATTGGAATAAAAGGGAAAAAAAACATGAGAAATAAAAAAAAAAAAGAGAAAATAGCATGCTTTGATTTGCATTCAGACTCCGTAGTTCTTCCTCTGGATGTGGATAGCATTTTCTGTAATGAGTCTTTTGAAATTATCTTAAATCATTGATTTTATTGCCAAGAAGAGCTAAGTCTATCGAAGTTGATCTTTGCACAATGTTACTGTTACCATGTACAATGTTCTCCTGGTTCTGCTCACTTCACTCAGCATCAGTTCATGTAAGTCTTCCCAGGTTTTTCTGAAATCTGCCTGTTCATCATTTCTTATAGCACAACAGTATTTCATTACATTCATATACCACAATCTGTTCAGCCATCTCCCAGTTGATGGGCATCCCCTCAATTTCCAAAAAGAGCTACTATAAATATTTTTGTACATATGGTCTTTTTCCCTATTTTATTATGTCTTTGGGATATAGACCTAGTAGTGATATTATTGGGTGAAAGGATATACATAGTTTTATAGCCCTTTGGACATAGTTCCAAATTGCTTTCCCGAATGGCTGAATCAGTTCATAACTCCAACAATGCATTAGTCTTCCAATTTTTCCACCTATCCAATATTTATCATTTTCCTTTTTTGTCATATTAGTCAATCAGATAGGTGTGAGATAGTTTGTGCAAAGCCTTTTTAAATTTAGTGTAGTCAAAATTATCCATTTTGCCTTTCATAATGTTCTCTATCTCTTGTTTAGTCATAAATTCTTCCCTTCTCCATAGATCTGACAGGTAAACTGTTCCTTTATCTCCTAATTTGCTTATGGTTTCATCCTCTATGACTAAATCAGGCCTGCACAACCTATGACCTGCTGGCCACTTGTGATCCACCAAAGGATATTGGGCAGCCTGCAAAAAATGTAGAGGATGAAAAGGAAAGTAAAGATGTAACGAGTACTTTTTCTGTGTCCCACTTTACCCACTTTCTACTAGTTGCTGTTGTGCTTATCATGTAACTTGGCAAGTGGGTTGCCATTGTGCATTCTCTCCTGTTTGCATTGTGACCCATGGCAATTGACCATTGTCAGTCTGTCTCTAGTCTGACAAGAACAATTTCATGATAAATCAAAATCTTATGTAATAAGTGTAATTGCTATCAATTGAGATTTCCCTTTTAAAAAATATAGGTTATTTGAAAAATAGTTTAATCATTAATTTTATCTTTGCTTTGAAAGTGAGCTGCCAGAAACCTATCTGTGGCCCAAAGAAGCTCAGCCTATTTTAATTTTGGCCTCTACCTATTGCCAATTTGTGTTGGTCTGGTCTAATTCATGTACCTATTTTGACCTTCTCTTGGTATATACAGTGTTAAGAGGTTGTTCTCTGACTAGTTTCCATCATACTCTTTCCAATTTTCCCAGTACCTTTTGTTAAATAGTGAGTTCTTATCTCAGAAGCTGAAGTCCTTGGATTTATTAAACAGGAGATTACTCTAGTCATTGACTACTATGTCTTGTGTACCTAACATATTCCACTGATCCACCATTCTGTTTCTTAGCCAGTATCAAATCGTTTTGAAGATTACTCCTTTATAACATACTTTTAATCTGGTATGACTAGACCACCTTGCTTTGTATATTCTCCTATTAATTCCCTTGATATTCTTTACCTTTTGTTCATCCAGATGAATTTTGTTATTATTTTTTCTAGCTCTATAAAACAGTTAGGAGACAGATTCTTAAACCTCATCAAAACTTCATTATGTTCTGATGAGGTTTAAGAATCTACTAATTATGTTATAGAGCTAGGAGAGGGATTCTTAAACCTCATCAGAACATAATGTAGTTTTGGGATTGCTTAATAGGCATTATTGCATTTCGCCTTAGGTCTATACTGTCCAACTTTTGGGTCATGTCTTCTTGTGTAAAAAGGCCAGGCTTAGATCCAACCTCTTGTTGGTAGCCATCTTCTCCAAAAGCACCAGAGTGGTTTACTCTCTGTTTCTCCAGTCAGCTCCAAACAAAAGGAACCAGGGTCTCCAGCTTAAATTCATAAGGTGTCAACAGGCAATAGTTGATGCCTGTCTTGCTTCCCAAGAACACACAGGGAATCCAGATGGGGGTGTAAACAACAAATTATGTCAATTGAGGGAGAGGGTAGCTTCCTCCTTGACACATTTAGGGCCTCTTGTGTGCTCTGGGTCCACTGTTTCTGGAAAATATGGCAACTCAGAAGGACAAGTTCAGGAAATCTCATAACAACCCTTACCAAAGGTTACCTCAAAGCATGGAAATGTCAATCTCAGTATAGATATTTGTTCATCTAAGATCAGGAAAATATAAACACAAATGAGGTAGACTCAAACTTAGGCTCAGATTTGCTAGGCAAGACATGTGCTTTATTTGTCATGTACTCCTGGTCACATAGTAGCTAGGGTCAGTTATAGAGCAAAACCTCCCAACAGTGGAAGCTCCTTGAAATGATTCTACCAACCAAAAGGGATGAGAACACTGAGTGGAGTAATTCCATTTTATGTATCCATTGTGCCATCAATTGTTTTCGCTCACCAACCAATAAAAGGACTACTCCAAATGCTGAGTTCTCTTAGGCATATGTGGTTACCTCATAGCAGACAAGGACTCTGTACATGATCTATGCAACCCTGGTTACATGTGACAATTTAAAAATGCTATTTAAACAGAATGGAAGCAAACCCTCTGTGATGTGGATAGTGAAAAGCAATACTGTCAGCTACAAAGGTCAATTGGAAATAGTAGAATTCATGTTTTGTTGCCCGATTTTTTTTTTCATTAAGTTTCTCTGGCCCTTGACAATCTGGCTTGAGCTTAACTTTCTGGACTTATTATCATATACAAACCAGTAACCTCTTCCCTGAATTCAGTGCTCTGTCTCCTGCCTTTGTATAGGCTATTGACCATACCTGGTATGTAGGCCCTCCTCACCTTCACCTGTTAGTGTCTTAGTACTGAAGGGATCATGGCTTAGTTCATGTGCCATCCCTCACATCAAACCTCTCCTGACCCCCTTCCTCATTAGAATATCCCTTTCCCTGAAATTGTTTCTATAGTTAAATATTTGTATGCTAATTCTACCTCCTCACCCCTTGAACTTTGTTTTGAACTTTGCCTTTTTACCCCAGCCCTTAGCATTGTACCTTGCACATAGTAAATGCTTAAAAATGCAATTTAAAAAAAAATTGCAATGGATTGGAATATGTGAGGACTAAAGGAGAAAACTCTATCTTAAGAAAAGTATTCATGTTGACATTGGTTTTTGAGTAGTCTATGCTAGCATCCTATATGGTAAAGTGAAGTTTGAATTTTCGGGAAGACTTTGGCTCCAACTGATTTGCTTTTTAAGTGCTATGATGTAGGACTAGCCCTCGTCAGAATTATGAGGGAGATGACATTGTGCTGCCAAAAAGTGACATTTTCTTAAAAGACTTGGTCTGACCATGTTATTTTCTGGTCCATAAATTCCAGTGGCTCCCTGTTACTTCTAGAATAAAGTATCATTTTTTTGTTTCCGTTTGTCATTTAAAATCTTTGAGAATTTCACTCTGACTTAACTTTCTAGCCTTAGTATATATCAATGCCTTTTGTAAGCTCTTTGTTCCAGACAACTGAGCCTCCTTACTCTTCCTCACACATCATACCCCATCTACCAACTGCCTCCATCTCCTCACCTCTGCGCAGGCTGTTTTTTGCATATTCCTGGAACGCTCTCCCTCTTCATCTGCCTCTTAATATATTGAGTTCCTTTCAAAACTCTGGGTCAATGCTACCTTCTAGACGTGGTCTCCCTTCATCTTTCTAGCTGCTCCTCCCCTACAAATTTGTTTTTTTTAATGTATGTTTTGCATATACCTATGTGTGCATGCATATATACACATGGGACTCTCTTATTTTGTTTTTATATCTTTAATACCTAGGAAAATGTTGACTTATTGCTTGGTCTTTTGCTGGCCCTTCTGGCTACTAACTTGCTCTTTACAACTTTTCATAAATTGGGGAATCAGTTCTTCCCTGGCAGAGTGTTTTCTCTCTTTCTCTCCCTCTTTTTGTCTTTCTCTCCTCTCTTTCTCTCCTTACACACACATTTTCTCAGATACTGCTTTGTATACGCTAAGGTGTGAATGAGAACAGTAATTTATTAGCCTTCCTTGTAGGGTATTTTCATTGGAAACAGGTCAAGAAGTCTTAAGCAAAATAGTGGAATTCCAAACATTAGCCTTTGAAGGGGGCCCTAGGAGTAAGGTTCTGCTATTGTCCTTTAACCAGAGTAGGCGCCCTTTCATAAGTCTTGGAAGCAATTTAAGAGGAAACTAGATCTTGTGCACCATTGGAAATGATCACCTGTTTATAAACATTAAGCATCTTTCTGACACTTTATACCTGCCTGATACAAGTAAAAGTAGGCACTTAGTAAATGTTTATTGACATCTTGACAACCATCTCCCCGCAGTAACTTTTGTTTTCCCCCTCTTCCTTCACGTGTTCCCGGGATTCCTTGTGCTTGTCCTAATTCCCTCCTTTTTTGGAGGGGGGAGCAAAAGGGGGTGTTTTGTTCTGACAGAACTCCCTCCCCTGACAGAAGGACTGCTCCCCACTATGACCTAGTAAAGGAAAGGGCTAAAGGGAACCATTAGGAATCGATTTCGGGGGCAAAGGGGGAGGGCTAGGGTAGGAAGAGGCAACTGGGGAAGGTGAGGAAGCAGAAAGGGAATTGGAGAAATGTTGATGAATTCCATTTAGCAAATAACACAATACGTGTAGCCAGCACAATGGCCTTTTCTACAGGCAGATTATCCCAGTCAGAAGCTTTGCTATATTAAAAAGAAAAAAAAAAGAGAGGGAGGGAGAAAAACGCCGCGTGCCAGAGAAAGGGAAAGGCGGGCGGCGCGGGCGGCGATCGATGCTGTCCTTTGTGCTGACTGACATTTGAGGGGCTCGTTATCTGCGATTGCGGCGGCTTTATCTAAATGTATCTCCCCAGCTGCCGGCGCTGCTGATAGGCAGCCGGGACGTGCTGATGGCCCGGAGAGATCTGCCCGGCCCCTCACCGGAGCAGCCGCCGCGCGGAGCTGGCCTGTGAGGGAAAACCAGGAGCGGGAGACAGAAGGGCAGGCAGTGCGGTCCAGGGGACATCGCAGCATTCTCACCCTGGCCGGCTGTGTCACCTGCTGTCCGGCTGTCTCCCTCCCTCCCTTTCCGTATACATTTACCTGTTCTCTCCTCTTTTCCTTCCCTTCTTCCCTTACTCCTTACCGCCGTACCTCCTCTCCTCCTCCTCCTCTCTGTCTGTCCGTCTTCCTCTCCTTCATTCTCCCCCTCTCCCTCCCCCAGCCTCTCCTCTTCCACTGTCTCCAAATCCTCTCTCTCTTCCTACCTCCTCTCTGTCTCTATCTTTGTCTCTTGATTCCTTCCCTGTGTCTGGCTATGTTTCTCTCTGTATCTGCCTCTCCCTCCTTTGTCTCTCTTCATCTTTCTCTATCTCCCTTTGCCTCTCTCTCTCTCTCTCTGTCTGTCTCTCTCTCTCTCTCTCTGTCTCTGTCTCTCTCTCTCTTTCTCTCTCTCTCTGTCTCTCTCTCTGTCTCTCTCTCTCTTTCTCTCTCTGTCTCTCTCTCTCTTTCTCTCTCTCTGTCTCTCTCTCTGTCTCTGTCTCTCTCTCTCTCTTTCTCTCTCTCTGTCTCTCTCTCTTTCTCTCTCTCTCCCTTTCTCTTCTCTTCTACTTCACTCTCATCAAAATAAAATCACCCCTAACAGTTCCTTGATCAATGAGAAGCCCATCACAGGCAAAGAGGAAAACTGGCAACAATCAGAGAAAGAGTAAATCTCACCTTTTATATTCTTTCTTTTAAAAGTATAGATTTGTTCCACAGCCTCTTTTGTCACCTGTCCCTTTGGCAGAAATTGCCTCGAGGCTTTCCCCACCCTACCCCCAATTTTAGTTTACTGCAAAGGAGTGATAAGACTAATCTGCTGCTTGGTACCTAGGATTTTTTAATATGAGAAAAAAAGAATTTCTCATTTTTGTATGTATATGTATGCATACACACATGCATTTCATGTACATACCTTTGAGTTAGACTAACAGCACCTAAATGGGATTTCCCTTGGTCATCTTTCCTCCTGCTCTAGACTGGGCTCTTTCTCAACAGATATCTATCTAATTTGGAGAGATTTCCAGAAAAAGAAATTCATCTAAAATCCTCTTTTGGACTCTGCTTGTATATAGGTGTGAAGGAATCTGGTCTCCATCATCATAAACAGTAGTCCAATATGCTGTTTTCCCTACCCCCGTTTAAAGTCACCTTGACTTGTGGTGGCTTTAAATGTTGTACTAGGAATCATAATTTGTTTCCAAAGGGATGAAGAGACTCTGAGTTGTTTCCTGCAAGTTCTCCAGTTATATAGAATTTTTGTAAACTCTTAAATAAGAAAAATGTAGATTTTATGATGGATGTCCTGGGGATGATGGCAAAAAGAACTCCATTTGAAAGCACAGGATGAATCCAGGGAGCTGAGGATTTGTAAGAAGGTAGCCAGTTATTGACAGTACTTAATCTGCAAAGGTCCTTGGTTGTCCATGGTTTCTTATTTAGAGAAATGATTAAAATTACCTTTGCTGTTTAAAAGGTTCTGAGATTTGTATGGAAATGTCAGTTCAGAGCTCTGCATAGATGTACACTTGCTTAGAGGTAATGAATCCATTAAAATAGGCCTTGCTGGTGAACTTGAGCATTTTTTCCTGACAATGAAGTTTTGCAATTGTGTAGTCTGGGGAAAGCTTCATTTAAAAAAAAAGTTTTTAAAAATACTCAGACAGAGTCCTGTTCATCAACCCTATCATCTGCTTAGCTAGCTACAAAGGATCCTTTGCCAAATATGATAATTAATTAGCTCTGTACTTCCAACCCTGAGGTGATTGCCTCTCATTAGAAGAGAAAGTGGTCTCTGTGCATGGATTGCTCAGCTGGAGGGTTCTTTGGAAGGAAAGATGCTATATAAAGAAAAGCTAACATTACTATAATTATAAGCAAACCTTCTCTCTCTCCCTTCTCCTCCCCTCAACAACTTAACTTTTGTCAAATGCTTATCTTCTTCCTTTACCAGCTTGATTTAGTTTTGGTGGCTCTTTTAGTAGACAAATAAGGACTATCATTGAAATAAAAAAAACAAAACAAAACTTTCCTATAAGACAATTGTTCATAAAGTTCTCAATGAAGGGCAGAAAAAAAAATCCCTAAGGCATTTAACATATTTGGTCTTTTCAACTTACCACCTTTCCTTGTTTTTCATCAACTTCCATTTTAAGTTTGCTGTGTGATCTTTTTTTTTTTTTGAATGGGAAAGCTTGCTATTATTAACAAGATGACAGGAAAAAATGCTTTTTTTATTTTTTGTTATTTTTGTTTTTTTTTCAAAGGCTACCTTTTCTGGGGCAGCAATGATTTCTATATTTTCCAGAAGTTAAATCCCCTTCTCCTCCTGATTGATTTTGGACCCACATAGTTGTCTATTTGCATTATCCAAGATTAATATACTTAATGATGTTTGTATGATGAGTCTTCTCATTTTATTTAGTACAATTTAAAACTAAATTTACCTAATATGTTTAGAATATATAGTAGAATATGCATAAGGCATTAGTCTAAACAAATGTTCTCATCTTGTTCTCTAAAATGATCAAAGTGATTGATCTCAGGATGTCATGAAAGTGAAAGAATATTTGTAGAGGGCATAGCAGGGGAAGGAGTATGTGTGTGTGTGTGTGTGTGTATGTATATGTGTGTGACTTTTCCTATACCCTTCTCCCTATAATTACTAAAGTCTCCCAAGCAATGAATTTCTCAACTGTATTCATTTCTCTGGTAGTTTCCATGCTTAGAATGCTCTCCCTCTTTATCTCAGCTAAAATGCCTTCTTTTTCTGGTCCTCTTTGATGATAATCATTCCCTTTGAAATTTTCTTCAATATATCCTTATATATCTTGTTTTATTACATAAGTGTTTGAATGTTGTCTCCCATTATATTATAATCTCCTTGAGGGCAGAGACTGTTTTTTGCCCCTTTTTGTATACCCAGTCATTAGCATAGTCAGTACTTGGCACATAGTAGGTGCTTAATAAATGTTTATTTAATTAAGAAACTGGGTTTTTTTTTTTGCCTTTCTTTGTAATTCCAGTGTTTAGTATAGGTCTGGCACATACTAGGTGCTTAATAAATGCTTGTTGACCTAACCAGATCCATTTAACTTGTCCTTGGGCCTGCCTGAGAACACTATAGAATTCTCCACATGTTCCTTTTCCTCCCCCACACATAGTACTCATTGCACATGATCAAACACACATAAGGCATAACCTTTGGGAGATTTTCTGTGTCTGTGAAGCCAAAGAACATTAGGAAGTCAATTCCTCCCCAGAGCATGTTTATATCAATCTAAAATTCATTTCAGCTGAAATATTTATGATATTTTATTTTTTGAAAAGGGAGGAGGCATGTGAGTTGAGACTGACTGGTCAGATCAAGTTAGCTTCAGCTGCTGGTGTTGACAGAAGTAGTAATCTCTCTCTCTCTCCTTGTCCCCTCCCTCTATCCCTTTCCCTCGCTTCCTTTTTCCTTTCCTCCTTCCCTCCATCCCTCCTTTACTTACATGGGTATTTATTCTGAGCCCTTTCTTAATGCTGTAACATAATTCATTAGGACAGCCTTAATGAGCTGATAATTAGTCTGGTGGGAGGGGGTGAGAAGGGAGGGGGACAGAAATGCCAGACAGAGGGAAACTTGAGCAGGCTGAGCATCTTAAAGAGCCCTGCGAGAGCCCTTTGTCAACAAAATGGATCAAGCTTGCAGGCAGTAAAACTTTCAAATGACCTTCATGTCAAAATATTAGGCTGCGATTTTTCGCTGGATGGTAGTTTCATAAACATAAAAAGCACACATATCATTCAGAGTACAGCAAAATTTGTCTCAAAGATGTGGTGCTTTTTTTCTTTTTCTTTTTTGGAAAGACTAATGTAGTCTCTGTTAAGGGGAGAAAATGACATATAATATCACAGCCTTCCACTTAGGCTGAAATAGATATTTACAGCTGGCTCATCCCTGATCTCCTGTTTTTTTTTAAGGCAAGTACTAAACTATAACCCTCAATATATAAATAGATACTGCAGAAAGCTATAAATCCATAAAGAAATTTTATTTATTACTGTTCAGGAAAATTACCCACTGAGTTTTGAAATTTACATCAAAGACTAGAAAATAAGAAAGATATTAAAATTATGTGGACATCCTGATGAAAAAGATTTGATAAACATCTAAGATGAAAAAGATGTCAGTGTGAAAGATCATCAAGATTGTGTACCTAGATATTATTTTCCCCCCTTAATTTCTTCCTGAGGTTAACCTTCATTTAAGATGGATGGAAGGATGGATGGTTGAAATTGTACTATGTAAATGGCAGGAATGGAAGTATATGCTAAAGATTTTGTAGTTTCTAATGTACTGATGTAGGTGCATACTCAGATGTGAGAAGCAACAGAAATATTTGACTCTTATTATTTGAATAACCAACAGGGTTGAAATGCAAAATCCTTTGTAAGAAATTAATCCAAGCTAGTCTAGGAAAAATAAAAATAAGTTGACAGAAATGAGGTAGACAATTAGGATCCTGATATAATTATGTGGTAATTACATTTATTTTTCTAATAGGGCATTGGTTACAGCCATCAATCTATCTTTAGTGATCATAATAACTCACATTCATGAAGTGCTTTATAGTTTGCAAAATGTGCTCCTCACAACAATTCTTTAAGATAAGTGATGTAAGCATTATCCCCATTTTACAGATGAGGAAATTGAAGCTGAGAAATGCTAAATGACTTTCCCATAATCACATGACTAGTCAATGCCAGCACTGGGACTTTAATCCAGAGTCTTATTATCAATATTTACAACAATAATAATTAACTGACCATTAATAGGTCACTGAAAATTTTAACAAAGAATTTTCCTCAAAACAATATCCTTCATGGTTTTTTTCATTAACCAGTGCCTTATTTTTACCTCATGATTTGGGATACTACTGATGTATGAGTTTCTCCATGTAGATGTTAGGTTAAGTGATGGAGCAAGCCATTCTTATTAATATTTTAGTTACTGTCCAGAGTTTGCTGGAGCTAGCTTCTGTCATTTTTTTGAGAGACAGTTAAATTTTCATTATGAGCATTTATAGCTCAAAAATTGGCAAAAGTTACAAATTGGTGATTGATTTGTGATAATTTTGACGGCCTCTAGACTTCAGAAAGTGATAGAGAAATGTTAAACATTTATGAGCACACCTGTGGTTATTGTAACTTAGATTATATTTTGAAATTGCAAATATTACCCTAGAACTTAGAGATACATTTCTTAAGCAAAAGAAACTTCTGAATTAAATATTTTAAAATTTTAATACCTTTTATGTGAAAGTTGAGTTAATCATTTTTTTTGAAATATAAAGTTTGTAGCCCCATAAATTTGCTATTTAAAGATTCAAGAGGGCCTTATCATTTTTTTAAAATTCTGTACAAGATTTCATGTTCATCGTTCTCATTCAAACACAGCAGTTTCTATTAAGGTTATTCTTGGATATTTATTGGTATCCAAACTAAGTTGACCATCCATCTTGAAATAATTGCCACCTTCCAATGTTAATGAAAGCATATTGTCTTTACATTAATTATGAGAACCGGCCAATCATATTCTCTCTCTTCTTCCCCTAGACAACAGGTATCTGCATGTTTAAGACCATTGGAAGTCATGAACATGTGCTGAGGGTAAATTGTTTCAGAGACCAGTCATGAGTAAAGAAAAGACTGTTCAAGAGCTCAGTCATGTGAACTAGTCAATTAGTGCTCTTAAACCTTGAAGTACAACTGAGTATGAGTCTTACTTTAAAAAAAGACTGATGTTGCCAAGCTAATACCCTTTTCTCAATCTTCAACCTTTTTTCTTCTCTGAAAACACTGATAATATCAAATCCCTATTTTTTTTGGATAATTCCCTTTTTTTCACCGTTTTCATGACATTATTCTGTTCTGGTTCTCTTCCATCA
Organism: Bettongia penicillata ogilbyi; assembly: GCA_023548195.1. Lineage (NCBI taxonomy): Eukaryota > Metazoa > Chordata > Mammalia > Diprotodontia > Potoroidae > Bettongia > Bettongia penicillata. The sequence goes on from JAJHZJ010000314.1 coordinate 14,612,831, forward strand.
TGTCTGATCACTCCTCATTTTTCTGCATCTTCTTCTGGGTCATGCCCACTAACTGTGGGTATTCTCCCAAGGCTCCATCCTTGACCATCTTCTCTTCTTCTATATTTTCTCCCTTGATTTCATTAACTCTCATAAGTTCAATTACTATATTTATTCAAATGATTCTCAGATCTATATATCCAGCCATAGCCTCTCTCCTGAGCTAGACTCTTGAATCACCAACTGCCTGTTGGACATCTCCAACTGAGTAGCCCATAGATATCTCAAACTCAACATGTCTGAAACTGAATATATTCTTTTCCCCCCAAAAGCCATCCCTTCTTCCCAACATTCTACTTCTGTTTAAGGAAGCACCATCTTCAAGATCATCCAGTTTGCAATCTAGATATTATTCTTAACTCATTCCCATCCACCCTACATATCCAATATGATGCAAAATCTAATGTTTCTCTTGGTGTTTGTCCTTTATTTCAAAGAAGACAAATGATATTATGGCTGATGAATTGACTTGAAAGTAACTGCACTTAAGTGAGACGGCATTATGCAAAGTCATTAGCCTTACTGTCTTTTCCTGAGTCATTGAAGTCCAGTGGTAGGCCAAATGTCAAGAGGACTGGAGTTGGCCCAAGATATAATGGATGATCTTGGCTTCTTCAATGCCTATACAGGCTCCAAGTGGTTCACAGTGCCTGCCTAAGCTTATATTTCTACCTTCACAGCATCTCACATATAAGTGCCCTTGTTGTCATTCACATAGCTGCCACATTGATGCAGGCTCTCATTATCTCATGCATGGAATATTAAAACAAGCTACTGGTTGGTTTTCCTTCTTTAAGTCTCTGCCCACTCCAGACTATCTTCTAATTATCTGTTAAAGTGAATTTTTAAAAGTACAAATATGACCATGTCCTCTCCCAACTGCCTTCCACCTTCAAACATTATAAACTCTAATCAATAGTTATTACTTCTATGATCAAATATAATATTCTTTGTTTTCTGAAAAAGTCTTTTGACCCTTCCTACATTCCTGCCTTTCCAATGTATTTACTGTATATTCTCCTCTATACATGGACCTACTGATTATTCCTCACATGTGGCATTTCTTTTTCTGACTTTATGCATTTAAAAAAAATCTATTTTTATGAGTATTTATTATCTCTCCCCCACAACTCCTACCCCCAACTGAAACAAAAAGAAAAAAAGTCTCTATAAAAATATGCATGTTCCAGAAAAATAAATTTCCATATAAGCCATGTCCAAAAACATATGTCTCATTCTACATTTTGAGTCTGTCACCTCTCTGTTTAGAGGTTAGTAATATGTTCCATCTTTACTCTTCTGGGCTTGTAGTTTATCATTGAACTGATCAGTTTTAGAGTATTTCAAAGTTGTTTTTCTTACTATTGTTGTTGCCATCATATAAATTGTAGTTTTGGTCACTTTACACTGACTGTATCAATCCACAGAAGTCTTCTCATTTTCTTCTGAAATTGTTCATTTCAACATTTCTTATGGCCCAATAATTTTCATATATAATAATTTTGAGGGGCATCCAGGTGGCACATTGGATAGAATGCCAAGCTAGATTTCAGGAAAACACCAAATGGGATCACAAAGTCAGACACAACTGAAATGACTGAATAACCACAAAAATATGTGGAGACTCCTTTAATTTCTGGGGCTTCAATGAAATGAGTTGCTATAAATACTTTCATATATGTAAGTTCTTTTTTTCTTTCTTTGATTTCTTTGGGATATAGGACAAGTAGCAGAGTAGTTGGGTATGCATAATTTGATCACTTCGAAGGGCATGGTTCCAAATTACTTTCCAGAATGACTAGACCAATTCATGGACACCCAAAATGCTTTATTTTCCTGCTACCTCTCCAACAGTTGTTACTTTTCTCTTTTGTCATCTTTGCTAGTCTGATGGGTAGAAGGTAGCTCAGAGTTGCTTTAACTTGCATTTTTGTAATTGCTAAAGAATTCAATTTTTTTTTATATGGATGTTGATACCTTGAATTTCCTACTTTGAAAATTGCCTGTTCATATGTTGTTACTTATCTGTTAGGAAATGACTTTTACTTGAGATCTTTATTGAAGAAATTTGTTGCAAAGCTTTTTCCCAGTTTCATTTTCAAATTTTAATCTCATTTGATTTGTTTGTGTAAATCTTTTTAATTTTATGAAATCAAAATTATGCATTGATCTCTATTTCTTATTCTTCCCCTATTTCTAGAAGAATGAATTTATCTGAAAAGAAGATTTTTTCCTTGTTGTTCTAATTTGTTTATGAAGTCATTTTTTATGTCTGAGTCATGCTTCCAATTGGGGTTTATTCGGTATATGAGGTAAGATGTTGGTTTGTAACAAATATTTGCCAAATTGCTTTCCAGTTTTCCTAGAAGACTTTTTTTTTTTTTTTTGCCAAATATGCATTTATTTGCATCAGTGTGTTGTAGACCTATTGTGTTCCACTGGTGGGCCTCTCCCTCCTTACCATTTCCCTCCCTCCCTCCCTCCTCACCCCTCTTTAAAGCAGTGCAAAATTGTTTTTGGATGATTACTGATTTGTCGTATAGTTTGAGGTCTAACGCTGAAAGACTCTCTTACTTTCCACATTTTTTGTTATTTCTCTTGAGGTTTCTCACCTTTCCATATAAATTTTTTTGTTGCTTTTCTACTTTTATAAAAAAATCCTTCAGTAGTTTGAATTATATGGTATTTAATAAGTAAATTGATTTAGTCATAGTAATCATTTGCATTCTATCCTATTGTCTACACTTACCCCCCAAACTGAACATTTTTTCCAATTATATGGTGAGTGTTTCTACAAAGCATATTTTATAGATGGATTCATAAATTACATAGGTGTATCCCAATATATTTTATAGATATAATTTTATACTTTCAATAATTAAATTGAATAGGACTTCTCTTTCCAGAATTTTGTACTTTTTGGGTAATAGGTAGGAATGTTAATGATTTGTATAGATTTATTTTATATGTGTACATACTTATTTTGCATTTTTACATTTGCTGAAATGGCAGCTTCAATTAATTTTTTTGACTTTTTAGGGTTTTTTAAGTAGGTCATCAAATCATCTACAAAAAAATGATGATTTCCCTTTCTGTTTGCCTATGATTATTCCTTTGATTTCTTTTACCTATCTTATCACTATAGCTACCATATCCATTAAATAGTGACAAGTATTCTAGTCTATTTTATTCTAGTGAGTGTCCTAGATTTATTTCTGATCTTCTTGGAAAAGCCTCTATTTTTTCTCTAATAGATAAAATTTTGCGCTCTTTGTTTTAGAAAAGGTCCATTGATTTCTATACTTTTTAATATTTTTTAAAAATAGAAACAGGTTTTGGAGTTTGTTAAAGGTTTTTTCAACTTCTATTGATATAAATCCTGCAATTTTAATGATTTACCTTATTAACATGAACCAACTCTAAACTGTGAGTATAAATCCATCCTGGTTCTATTGTATAATATTTTGATTATGTTGCTGTAACATAACATAAAATTGCTAAAATTTTATTTATTTTTTGTCTCAATCTTCATTATGACTTTGGTTTATACTTTCTTTATTATTACATATTTTTATAGAAGTCATTTGCTTTAGTTTTAACATCACCATAATTTCTCCCAGTATCCTTCAGGGAAAGACATTCCATGGGATATCCTTTTCCCCAAAAGATATCTGAATATACAAATAATATTTTTAAAGACAAAAGAAAAAAAAGTAAAATCAGTATATATTATATTGTTATTTATTACATATATTACATATGATATACATATTATATATACTGTTATATATTATGTATAATTATATATTAAAAAGCCTGAAAATATATGCAATGAAAAACATAATCAAATCTTCAGCCTTGGCAAAAAATTGGACTATGTCTTCTCATATCTTCACTTTTAATCTCTTTTATAGTTTCGCAAAATTTACTTTTGATGTTTTTTGTTGGCTCTTTGTCAATTTGAAGGGATCGAAGTAAAGTCTCAGGGTTATTTTAGTTTGCATTTCTCTTTTTATTAGACATTTGGAGCATTCTTTCATATGGTGTTTTAATAGTTTGATAATATTCTTTTGAGAACTGCTTTTTTATATCATTTGACCACATCTATTAAAGAATGACTTTTGATATTTTGGTATATACATGAGTATATGTATATGAATAGGTATGTAGACATACATATATGTATATACACATGTATGTGTGTACATGCATGAGTATGCATCTATCAATTGTTTATATACATTAGACACCAAACCTTTATCAGAGGAATGTGATACAAAGAATTTCCCCCCATTTTACTGCTTCCATTTCTTATCCTAAGTGCATTTACTTTGTTAGCACAGAGATTTTTAGTTTCATGTTATCAAAGTTATCTATTTTGACTTTTTGTAATTTCTTCTACCCCTTATTTGGTTAAAAACTCACCTCTTACCCATAGCTGTAGAAGGCATACAATCTGCTCATCTTCTAATTTTATTTTTAATACTCTTGTACTATTAAGGTCACATAGACGTTTATAATGCTTACAAGAATATGTCTGAAAATATTAGCCTGTGTTAAAATTGCATCCTGTTCTGGTTCCACTGGCCATTTCCACCTCATTCTAGTCAGTATAGTAAGTTTAAAAAGTAGCCAGTATAAAAGGTCAGTAGCAGGAAATAAGATTGCAAAGGGGAAACTGGAAGTAATGTATGAACCATTCCAAATTTCAATGGAGCCTAATTTACAAATTTTATCATACATTAACTGAAATTCACACCCTGGTAATAAATGATGAATCAGCAGAAGACATCTTGGCATTACTGTCAGAGTTCTGTTTCTATGATATGTAATTTACAGACAAATTCTAGACCTTCTCCACCAATAACTTTGAGATGATTTGTACCTATTATTGAACTAACCGAAGGTGACGCAGAGAGAAATTGGTATCTATCCCTACCCATTTTCTAATCCTAGAAAAATGAGACCACAAACTCTGGCCCTCTTCTATTTCCATGCGGTCATGTTGTCTGGTACTTCCAACACTGATCAATGAATCCATGAATGATATTCTCTCTTTCTTCCCTTTCCTAACCTTCCCCATGCTGCCCACCTCTCTTCATCATCTCTTTTTACATATCACTGTCTGCCTCTGTATCCCTCACTACTCTTCACTGCTTGTCTTTGTATTTCCTGTGCTATTTGCCCTCACAACCTCAGTGTTTAATTAAACTGTGAGTGCTGCCCCATTTTCCACCACCAGTTGTGGTCTTTCTCAGTGAGTTCCCAAAGAACTGGGCATACTTGCCTCCAATTAATAATTTAACAAATTATTATAAATTCAAATCTAAGTCTAATTTCTGCCAGTTTACTTTTCAATTTTCCCAGCAGCTTATCATCAAATAGAGTATTCTTTCTTAAGTAATTTATGTTTTCTGGATTTTTGAACATTAGATTATTGAAATTCATTGTCTCTGATTCTCTCTTACCTTGTCATTGATCTATCTCTATTTTTAAACTGAAATCAGATTGTTTTCATTACTGTGGTTTTATTATAGAGTGGGAGATAAGAAAGTGCTATTCCCTCTTTGTCTTTACTTTTTTCCCCATTATTTTCCTTGACATTCTAGACATTTATTTTTCCAAATAACTTTCGTCACAATTTTATTGAGTTCTATAAAGTGTCCCTTTGATAATTTGATTGGCACAATATTAAAGCTGTCTATTCACTTAGATACTATTATAATGTCTTTTATTTGACATGGCTCATGAACACTAAATATTCCTCTAGCTATTTAATTTTTTTTCTTTAAGGAGAACTTTAAGCTTGAATCCATACAAGTATTTTGTGTGCTTTGCTTGATAGATCCTCAGGTATTTTATGTTTTTAATAGTTATTTGGAATGGAATTTCCCTTTTTATTATTGGCTCCTTGGAGTTTGTTAATATTGTATTGACATACAGTAAATTTTTGAGGATTTATTCTGCAGCCTGTGTATGACTTTGATAGACCTATTATTTGTTCCAATTTATATCTTTGCTGATTTCTCAGGATATTCTAAATAAGCTGTCATATCATCAGTAAATAGGGGCAGTTTTATCTCCTTTTTAGGTATCTTTTGTCTCTATTTATTGTCATATTACTATTGCTAGCATTTCCAGAACTATACAAATAAATAATGAAGGGCGAGGGTCTCCTTGCTTCACTCCTGTGTTTACTGGGAAAACTCCCTGTATGTCTCTCCATGCATTTGATATTTGTTTTTGGTTTTAGAAAGATACTTCTTTGTGTTGTTAAAAAATTCTCTTTTTGCCTATAATTAATAGTTTTTTTAAGTATAAATGGGTATTTTACTTTGTCAAAGACTTTTTCTTTATTTATAGAGATAATCATATGGTTTCTGATGTTTTTGTTTTTAACATGAATTGTTATGTTAATTGTTTTTCTAACGTTGAACTATTCTTAAATCCAGGGTATAAATTCAATTTTGTCATGTTGAATGATGTCTTATATGAATCATTGTCTTCTACTTGACAGGATTTTATTTAAAAAGTTTTAACCAATATTCATTAGTGATAGTGATTTATAGCTCTTTTTTCTGTTGTATCCTTCCTGATTTAGGTATTAGAACTATAGGGGGTAGCTGGGTAGAACAATTGGATAGAGCACTAGTTCTGGAGTCAGGAGAACCTGAATTCAAATCCAACCTCAAATTCTTACTAGCTGTATAACCCTGGACAAGTAATTTAACACTGATTGTCTCCAAAAAACCAAATGAACTATATTTGTTTCATACAAGCGCTGTTAGAGTCTTTTTCAGTTTTTGAGAATAACGTGTAGTATTGGTGCCAATTGTTCTTTGAGAGTTTGATAGAACTCTTGAGAATTCATCAAGATGAGGTTTTTTTCCCTTTGGTAGTTCCTTTATAGTATAGTATAGCTAATTTCATTTCTTTTTCTGAGATTAGAATATTTATGATCCCTTTTTGGTTTTCCATTACTTTGATATTTTATGTATTTGAAAGTATTCCAGTATTTCTTTCAGGTTCTCAGTCTTGCACATTTTCACTATGGATAGTAAGCTCTGAAAATTCTTTTTATTTTGTTTTTGTTGTGATTTCATTTTGTTCATTTGCTATTTTGTTGATCTGGTTTTCTGCACTCTTTCAAAAAGTAAGTTTGGCTAAAGGTTTAACAATTTTATTAGTTTTTTAAAAGAATTGGTTTTCAGTTTTAGTCATCATTTATATGGTTCTCTTCCTGATCTCAAGGCCATTTATTTCTCCTCTTATTTTAATATCTTCTCTTTTGTGCTCATTTATTTGTTGGTTTTCTGGTTCTTTGAATACATATTCAGTTCATTAAACCTCTCCTTCTCATTTTGTTACTGAATGCGTAGAAGGACATAATTTTCACACTGAAGCTTGCCTTAGCTGCAGTTCATCTTTCCACAATTCCACATTACATCCCTGGATTTTTTGGAGATTTCAAGATAAAAGATTCCCAATTATGGCTTAATATTTTGCGTTAGAATATCTCTAAGTCAGTTTGAATGCTTGATAGTTACCATTATTACCTCTGGATGCCTACATGATACCCCCCAAACTGGAATGTCTACACAAGAACCAGTTGAACAAGCTGGAAATGTTTAGCGTGGAAGAGAGAAGACTTCAGGGATGTGAGTAGATGATAGTTCACTTTAATCAAATATTTGCAAGGCTGTCCAACAAAAGATTTGGAAATGTCCTATTTATCCCTGGAAGGTAGAAGCAGGATCAAGGTGTAAGTTACAGAAGGGTAGCACTTGATACAACATAGGAAACCCCTTCTTAACAATTAGAATAATCTAAAAATAAAAATGGACTTTCTCAGGTAGTTGTAGTGTGGGGAGTTCCTTCTTATTAGAAGGGTTTAAACAAAAGCTGGATAACCTTTGAGGAGTCCTCTAGATTTGATATGAACCCAGTGGTATTGCCAAAGTCTAACTGCCTTGAATTGCAAAGTTCCTGCCAGGTGTTTTTAAACTACTAAGTTGTGGACTTAAAACATGGAGTCCTGTATCACCAAGGGAATATTCTCAGCACTGATGGCAGCTATGAATATACTGGCACAGTTCTGAATCGCAAAATATAACAGACTCTTCATACAGACAGAAGAAGGAAAACATTTATTCAAACACCTGAAAGCCAAATCCCAACACTAGAAAACCAAATACATCATAGTAACAAAGAAATCTATACTCAATAACAATGCAGGGGGTCACTACCATCCCTAAGCCTTCTCTCTGTTAAGCTTCCCACAAACAGCTCCCTTAAACAAATCACAAACAGGCTCCCTCACTCAGGCTAGTTATTGGCCCAGCTTCCTGATTTCTCTATCTCTCCCACATCTGACTAGTCTGATCAACTTCCTTTCAGCTCTGCTCCATCTCCACCTCTTCCTCTTCCACCTTTCCTGATCTACCTCTTTCTGTTCCACCCATTGAGCAAGCTCCTCCCACCACAAGCTCCATGTGACTCAGATTTCCATGTGACCCAGGCAGGTCACACAACCTGTTAATGAATGGGAAAGATCTTCCCATTTAAATTACCACTACAAATCCCCACTATCTATCACCCTGAATCCTCAGTGACATTCTCTGACTTTGTTATTGCCCCTTCTTCATGATGTCTGTGATGTATTGGGGCTATTATTATTGTTATTTTGCAATGTCCACAGGACAAGGAAAAAACAAGAAATGGACAGAGAAAGAAGAAAACTTAATGGAGGACTGGGCAGTAAAAAAACAAAATGGGGGATGTGTGGAAAATATTCTAGAATGGTTTTCATCCACTTAGAAAAAAAGAAAACTAGAACTGAAATTATGGTTTAAATTAAAATCCTTCAAAGATGACCTTGAACTGTCTTGTGTAGTCATACTTCCTCTCTTCCAAATACTTCAGGAGGATTTATTATAATGAAAAGAGCTGTAGCCTTTGAACTATAGGAATTGGGTTCAAATCTTTGCTCTGATGCTGACTGCCTGGGTGACCTCAGACAAGTCATACTCATTGAGTTTCAGGTGGTGCAATGGGTAGAGCTCTCAACAAGGAGTCAAGAAGAATTGAGCTCAAATTTGACCTCAGAGACTTATTAGCTGTGTGACCCAAGAAAAGTAACTTAATTTTTGTTTGCCTCAATTTTCTTGTCTATAAAATGGATTATAATGGTACTTACCTCCCAGGGTTGTTTTGAAGATAAAATGAAATTACATTTATAGGACTCTGTAAATCTTAAAACATTAGATAAATGCTTGCTGTTATGATCATGATTATCCATTGTTCAATATTATCCTTATCCTTAAAATTAAGGGAGTGCACTAGATGACTCTGATGAACCTTCCAACTCTAGATCATTGATGCATGATTTGGATAAAGGTTGGACTAGATGACCCCTGAATTCTGTTTCAGCTCTAAGCATCTATGATTCCAAACCACTGCCAAACCATGTAAAGTTATTTAAGTTTTACTCAGTAACTCTAAATTATGTAACAACTTGGCAAAAACCAATGGAAATCTGCTGCCTTAAGAAGTGGTCTAGTATTTTTTAGATGAGGTAAGAGATCACTTTCAGAGACTTCTCTCTTCTCCTCACTCTGCTACAATCCATAACGTATAGACATTCCTTTAGAGGTGAATGATTCATACAACATGGACTCAATGACAAGTCTTGTCAATTCTTTCTCTGTACCTGGCCCTTTCTTTTCATTCCTCTTTCCACCAATTTAGGTAGACCCTCATTGTTATACAACTGCACCGCTATAATGACTTGGCTGTTCTTAACATCTCATTTCCCCTGCTCCAACGCATCTTGCACACCATTGCCAAATTAATCTTCCTAAAACACTACTTTCATCATGTCACCCCATTACTTACCAAATAAAGTTCAAACTTCATATTCTAATTGAATAGTTTTGGCAACAGCAAAAATCTAATTCAGACTGGGAACTGTGACAAATGGGTAGCTGGGATAGGAAAATGAATTTAGGATTGTTCCAGAAAATTGGGGACATCTGGTCACCTTGTACAAACTCTGTATAGACTATCATCATTTTTGGGTCTATTGTCCATCTTGGTGTGAGTGACAGTGTTGCAGAAGGATAAAATGTCTGCCTTAGAGACAGAAATATCTAGGTTCAAGTATGTTCTCTATCACTTCTTACTTGTATGGTCTTGGAGAAGTCATTTGACCTCTTAATACCCCAGTATACTATCCAAGACTGTAAGTTTCAGAGTAAATACTGATCTGCATTGGTTAAATGAATTTCTTCACTGGCAGTTCCCTCAACTGATGAAATCACTAATGGGGTTCCCTCCCTCTTTTTCTCAAATCCGCTTTGATTACCTACACTATTCAAATTAATACACTAACTGCTATTTCTCTACTTTATTTTTGGTATAAATCCAGGCTTCTATTATCTTATATTTAGCTCAATGCCTTTGCTAACAACAATGACCAGTGTATCCTTTTTTCCTAGGAGAATGCCAATTTAACTGCTGTTCCCATGTGCCAGTTACATATTTTCTATAGCTGACATTTAGACTCTTATAACCTGTGGTGTAGAGCTGCTGAATACAAAGAATCCATCTCTTTGGATCCAAACAGGAGGTTTCCTGTCCCTGTAACAGGAAGACTCATTTAGAAAGACTCCATCTCTGATCCACTTAGTTGGAGACAAAAACCCTGTCATTGCCAGCTATTGGCAGTGGATCATGCTGACTAGTTAGGCCCAGGATGCTTCCAGTTACTTCCCTTTTGTTCTCCTATCCTATTACTATGAGAGACAGCTACTACACTGTCCTCCTGCTCCACTAGAAAGTAGTAATCAGCAAGTTCCAGAAATCACTCATACTGTTATACTAATTAATAAGATATGTTATGATGACAGAAGTGAATTTGATTAATGGAGAAATATTAGCACAATGTCTTATTCCTGGATTTCATGTCTTAGAAATTTAAAAGATTTAGAATGCCATTGAACTTGGGTCATTTTTGGTTGCAATCTCCACATACTAGTTAATACCACACCTCTTTTGCCTAAAGGCTAAAGTCCAAAATCCTTAGTTTGGCATTCAAAGTTTTATGAAATTTGGTACCAATTGATTTTTCCCCCCTTCAACTTATTTCTTGTTATTTCCCAACACAAAAGCTTTGATGATCTCCCTAGCACACTTTGGGTATTTTCTACTCACATCTTTTGCTGATGCCATTTTTCCGACCTAGAATGCCCTTTCTTACTTCAGTACTACTCTTTCAGAAAACTTTCTGTGCCAACCCTAGTTCTAAGTGGTTTTCTTCTTCTTCTGAACTCCTATGATTCCTGGGTTCTAATTTTTATCCATTGGCTCTCATCAGCTGTTAGACAAAGGTGCAGCTTCAGGAAGAATCTCTTATACATATCTAGCCTGACTGGTCTGCAGCCAGTTTTCATCAGCACCCATTGCCCCAGGTAATCTGATCATCTCTGATCAGAACAGCCTGATTTCTTCCTTCTGTTCACCACAAACAATAATCAAGGAGTTCATGCTATTCCAGAAACACAGATGAGTGGTATCTCTTTTGGATCCTTGCCCAAGGGTCATGCACCTGTACACTAAAAAGGATTGAGCTGTTCATTACTCATTATGGCAACAGAATTTCTCAGGGTATGTGTCCTGTATGACCTCCTTTATTTTAGTCAGTCAGTTAAACTTGAATTTATTAAGATCTTATTATGTGCTGAGTACTAGGGACACGAAGAGAGGCAAAAACAGTTATTACTCTCAAGGAATTTATACTCTAAGAGAGACAAATGAAAATAACTAAGTATATATGAGATCTATGTAACAAGGGGCTGGCCAATGAAGCCGATCCTTATGAGCATGCACAGGGTGCCTCTGATACAATATATTCAGACATTCTATACTTGGTTCTGGTTTACTATATGATGAAGAGGAGCCCCATTAATTGGCAGCATAGATAAAATTAGGGGCACTCAAAAGGCATTAGCCAAACAGATCCTTGGTCTTCCCTTGATTTGACTTCTTTCTGCCAGTTAGAGAAGACAATGCTATGACAGAGGAGACCTTTGGGGTCTTTCCATCCTACATGTGGCTTCAGTTCTTTGCATTGGCATTTGTTTATTTTCGGTGGAAGAGATTAGAGACCCTTATTGTGTGAATTTAGAAAGGCCTAGGAATCGACTCCATGTAGGGTTTTCTAGCCAGTCAATCCACCTTGGAGGCTCCAAGGAGGAAGGAATGACCTTTCAGGGCCAGCCCAGCACCCCTACTGATTTATTTGGCAGTGAAGATGCATTTGAAAGTTAATTTGATGAGACCAACTTAATTGAAATGAATCTGAATACTCTGTCCCCAGACATTGAAGTAGTATAGAAAAGATCATGCCCTAATGGTATTGTGGGGGTAAATGTTTACAATTCTGTTTCTACAGTACTTATAAGGTAAATATACTGTTATAAAAGCTGATGATGTTAATTCACTAAATGGACCAGCACTACTCACTGGAAATTAATAGAACATCAGAATGGGGGATCAAGTCAATAATATCATTCAAAAACTTTCACAATCTGACCCTGGTCTATTTTCCCAGACTCGTTTCACATTAAGACCTCTCAGATATTTTATGCTCCTGCTAAATTGGCTATTTGATGTTCCCTGAATTTGACATTTACTCCTATTTCTGTGCATTCTCTAGGTGGTCCTCCATGACTTTCTTTTCACCTTCACTTTTTAGTACATGTGGATTTGTCCAAGGCTCAACCCTTGTGCCACATCCTAGAGGGATCTTTACCTGAAAGCTGTAGTTGTCAAGACTTTCTTACCCATCAAGAAATTTTGTATTTATGTATCTCTTTACTTGGTACAGCCCCCTAGTAGGATATATGTAAGCTCCTTTAGAGCAGAAACTGCTATCCATTTTTCTTTGTTCACAACGCTAAATACAGTGTCTTCATGAGTACTAAGTAGACAATTTAATAATAAAATAGTTTTTAGATTAGTTTGAGATACTAAATTCTCTTACAACTTCCCTATTAAGTAAAGTGGGCAATTTAATTATTCTGTCTATGAATAGAGCATGTCTAATTATGCCCCTTTTATGAATAAGAAAACTGAGTTTTAGAGAGATGAAGGGGTTTGCCCCTGTTCCATTATAAATTTTATTGGTACATATCAAGACGAATTCCTTTCCTGGCTTCTTTTTTAAAAATTATTCATGAAATTGGTTAAATTTCAATTTCTGAACAAATTCCTTCTCCCTTGTGACCCTCCTCCACCCCCCATCCCCCGCCCCACTCAAGGCAGCAGGTAGCAAAGTGGCTGGAACACCAGGCCTGGAGTCATCATCAAGACCTGAGTTCAAATCTGACCCCAGACACTTACTAGCTATGTGACCCCGGGTAAGTCACTACACGTTTGTTTGCCTCATTTTCCTCATCCATAAGATGAGGGTAATAACACCTACCACATAGGATTTTTTTGAGGCTCAAATGAGAATACATCTGCTATGTATTATGTTATTTAATGTGGATGGAACAGAGTAAATACTTAATAAATTCTAAGTAGAACAGTATTATGTGTTATATTATGTAAATGTGGACTATGGTACATAGTAAATAATAAATTCTAGATGGAGACCAGAGTCAGAAAGTTGTTCAGTCTTTTTACATTCATGTTTGACCCTTCATGACTCCATTTGGGTTTTCTTGGCAAAGATACTGGAGTAGTTTGCCATTTCCTTGTCCAGCTCATTTTTATAGATGAGGAAAGTGAGGTAAATAGGGTTAACTTACTTGCCCAGGATCACACAACTACTAAATGTCTGTGGCTAGATTTCAAGTTTTCCTGACTCCAGGCCCAGATCTGTATCCACTTCTCCACTTGGAGTTAGGAAGACTTGAGTTCAAATCCAGCCTCAGATACTTATTAATCATATGATGCTGGACAAGTCATTTAACTTGTTTCCTCATCTTTGAAACAGGAATAACGGCACTTACCTCCTCCCAGTGTTGTGTATCAAATGAGATAATATTTGGAAAGTACATTACAAAAGTTAAAACACTGTATAAATACTAGTTACTATTATTATCTCACAAAGGGGTCACAAGACAATTTTGGACTCAGTCCTCACCCCAAAAAGATAACCCTGATCTGACTGATTGCTCTCTAGGACAGGGGTTCTTTTTTTTGTCATAGAAACTTCTAGGATTCTGGTGAAGCCTATGGATCTCTTCTCAGAATAATGTTGTGACATGCATAAAATAAAACAGAGGATTACAAAGAAAACCAAGGCAGTGGCAGAAGTCCCACTGTGTCTTTGGTGAATGTTCTTGTTGTATTAGAGCACAGTAAACCCCCTTTGTTAAATGTTCAATGACTTGTAATTGTTACAGCTATCCCTATGCTCTTGGGCAAGTACCACTCCTGGGGTCCTAGATTCCTTATCTGTAAAATAAGGGGCTTGAACCAGATGATCTCTGAGGTCCTTTCTGAGCTCTCTAATTATAATACCATGTGCTGCATGCAAATTAGCAGAAGGTTCATCTTTAAAATAATATTGAGTTAAAATCTAAAGGCTAAAAAAATCTCCATTTTTCCATTTGATTGGACCATTTTCCTGTTTCCAAATTTCTAAATGAGAAATTCAGCTTTCTATTACTGCTCAAGTTTTACAGGTCATGGAGACCCACCCAGAATTTTTTCCCCACAAGGCCCCAGTGAGATTGCCTCACCTTTGTGTAAACCTGTAGTACTTTTGTGTCAGTATGGTATTTTCTCCCAGATTCAGAGTTGTACTAATTTCACCAAATGCTTTGCAGTGTATGGAATAAAGAAATTCTCAATATGTTGCTTGTTTTGGGGCCTGGTGAAGAAATCCCTCTTCCTTTATCCATGCAGCTCAGGATACATTTTTATGGTCTGGTTGTAAACCCTTGCAAGTAGGTGCTTCCACCCGAGACTTCAACTGCACCTTAATTATAGCAGTGCAAGTGATTTCTAAAGAGGTATTTAGGAGGAGAGGACAATTGAGCCAGACACCTAGGCACATAAGTCAGCACTATCTCCTGGATTATATTCCAAATGACTAGATAGTGGAAGCCCTTGTAGAGATGATGCATAACATAAATTAAATAATAAATGGGAATTGTGTTTTTGAAACACTGAAAGGCATAACTGAATTAATCTTATGGCTTTAGCTCTAGATTCCACACCTTATTCTCAGTGGAGTCATACACCTACTGCTGAATAAGAAAAAATGTAGCCAAGCTCTCAATGGTCGACAGTGTTGAAATTAAACGAAGATTGCTTTTTTCCCCATAGGGATGAAAATAGAAGGCACTGAATAGTCACTCCTTAATGCATGAAACACAATTGCATTGCTGTTATTTTGTTAAAGCTCTGGGTTTGCCTTTGGAGTCTCTAGCCTGTAGACCATGTGTGCATCTCATTTCTAAAGTTTGGAGAGATACTTTAGGAGGGACATTGACAAACTGAAGCCTGACCAGAGCAGGGTGATCTGAGTGGTAAGAGGATTTTGATAGGATTAGTATTTTCCTGATGCATTTTCTCTCAGGTCCAGCTTTACTGACTGCATCAGCTTCCTCCCCACCATGCAACCTAATTGGTTCTAGCTTTCCAGATTCAGATTCCAGGCAAAGAATCACTAAAAGCCCCAGCTGCTGTAGTGTGGGCCTTTCAGACTTGGTGGGTGCTGGAGATCATGGAGTAGCTGCAACTCAATGACCTCCTGTCCAGATAGACCCAAGCTGGCCTGAGTACATCCACACTGCATATTTTTGCTGTATTAGAGCGAATTAAGCCACCTCCTTCGCTAAATGTTGAGTGACTCATTTATTTCATCTCAACATGGAACCAGAAATAAGAGAATGATATTGGCATTAGAGTCAAGCCTATAATAAAGACTCAATATTGTACCATGAGAATAAGGATTAAGAAACTGTGGTTAAGCTGGGAAAAATTTAGGGAAGCACATGGTAGAGCGGGAAGAGTCCTGGCTGTGGGGTCAGAGGCCTGTGGTTCAAATTCCACTTCTGATGCTTATTACTGGTCTGAATTTATGTAAGTCAAACTCACTTGCTTCACTTTTCACATCTGTAAACTGAGGTAAAATGAGATGATCTCTGAGATCCCTTAAAGTTTCAGATCTACCATCCTAAGGCATGATAAACATCTTCACATACTTGAAGCATTGTCATGTGGAAAAAGGATTAGATGAAGATGGATTGGCCCCAGGAGGCAGGAGGTAAAATATACAAGGAGGCAGGCTTTATCTCAAGCTAAGGGAATTGTCATCATCGTCGTCATCATCAATAACAACAAAAGCCTAACAGTAGAGCTGTCCAGAAAGAGAAGGGTCTGCTTCAGAGAGTGGCAAGCTTTCCAGTCACTGGAGATGCTTACTCAGAGGCTACAGAACTATTTTTCTAAGATGTTATAGACTAGAAGGTAAGGGTTGAAATAGCTCTCCAACACTAGGCTTCTGTTTCATCGCTCTTTTTATATATTTATATACATATAGTCTTTTGTAAACATAAAAGATTATATAATATATAATTAATATATATTAATTATGGGCAAAGATGATATAGTTATAGTTATACATGTGACTATGTTAATATAGACATGTTTATATGTTTCTATATATAATTATAGAAAATCCCTCTTCATTCATTCATTCATATAGCCAAGGATACATTTTTAAGCATAGTTATAAAGGTTTGGAAGTAGGTATTTCTTGAACCTGAATTATAGCTGGCCAAGTGATTTCTAAGGAAATATGTAGAAAAGTATAACTGAGCAAATTGAACATACATTTATAAACTATAAATAAATATAACATCATATATAATATAGGCCATATATAACTAGTCTTTACATATATACGTATACAGATATATGTATATATGTACAAACATATCTTCATTAGTTGATGTAATGACTTTGTAATGACTGTATTCTAGACTTCTGTGGGTATATGTATGGGAGTGTGTATCAACGTGGTAGTTCATCTTTTCTATTTCCCTTATTTGATTCAAAACTTAACTCAGGCCCAGAGAAGCCATATGATTTGTCCAAGTTCACACACACATTAAGGGCTGGAGTTCAAAGTCAGGTCTTTTAATTCCAAATCCAGCACTCTTTTTACTATACTACATTATTTCTTGATGCTTATTCTGTCTTACTTCTGCGTCTAGGTCTCTGATGTCCCAAAGGCATAAAGGAGGAAGGGAAGAGTCATCTAGTGGATTCCATTATCTGAAAGCTCAGTTGTAACCTTAGATCCAGCTCTAAGTGGTATACTCCAACGTCATGCAATCTGTAGTCTTGCTGTTGCCTGAGTCACCCTGAAAGTTCAGCAGTGCAAGAACAGCAAACAGCCTTATGGTGATTTCCCATCATTAGCGAATGCCCACTAGCACATGACTTTTTGATAGCTATATTTCAGTACTTCAATGAAGTTGTGATCTAGTTAATGGGGGATTAGGAAAGGAGGGGATCTTTGCATCGGAGCAAACCATGCCTGATCCATGCCTTCTCATTCTAGGAAATTTCTTCACATATACCACCCCCACCCCTTGTTCCTTTATGGAGGAAACTCCCCAGAAGAGTTACATGCTGGAAGCTTTCCTTTACTTCTTTTTGCATTTTATGGGTACCGGCGGATTACTGGTTTCTAATGGTTATCCTTCACTCTTTCTACATGACGAGTGCACCTCCTTTTCTGACTAGATATTTTCTTGGTGATATCCCTTTATGTGATATCTTGGACAAGGGTCTTCATTGGAGACAGCTAGATGACACAATAGATAAATCATGGTCCCAGAGTCAGGAAGACCTAAGTTCAAATTCAGTCTCAGACACTTACTAGCAGTGTGATCCTAGGCAAGTCACTTATCCTCTATTTGCTCCTGTAATTTCAATTATAAAATGGGGATAGTAACAGTATCTATCTCACAGGGTTGTTGTAAGGATCAGGTGAAATGATAGCACTTAGCACAGGGACTGGTATACAAAAGGCACTATAGAACTTCATATTCCCTTTTATTTCCCTTCATTGGAATTAGGCAGTAGTCTATTTGCCTCTCCCAAATGTCTCTTCATTGCCCTTTGGGTCACCCATAAACTTGTTTCTTTGGAATTCATGCTGTTCCAAGATTTTCAACCATACAGCATCACCAGTAATATGTTGGTGTTATAAAAGAAAAGATGGGTCTTTGTATCTTTCAGAAACTTGGGATATTGTTCTCAGCTACTCAGATGCTAAATTGCAAGGGGCTCTAGACGTAGGAGGCCATGAAGTAGAACAGTGGTGTCAAACTAACATATTTACTTAAAAAAACACAAATTAATATTATCTATGTCAAAATATATTTTTAATTTATCTTGTTAAATATTTTCCAACTACATTTTAGTCTGTGGGCTCTTGGGAGTTTGATTCTTATGAAGCAGAAACATAGAGTAGAGGTAATTGTTTTTAGGAGTTGAGATTAAGGACAGAATTATTAGCACAGCTATGCTCTACTAATTTCCTGGTTATTGATGAATAGTCCTCAGTGTTAGCTATGGGAAGATTCTTTGTTCCACATTAGTATTATATGTTCTCCAGGTTGACCAAGGCAGTTTTGAGGTTAATGTTTAGTTTGGTACTAGTCTGCAAAAGCCTTGGACTTTTCAGATTAAATTGGATGCCCAAGGCCAGGGTGGGGAACCTGAGGCTTCGAGGCCCATGTGGTTCTCTAGGTCCTCAAGTGTGACCCTTTGACTGAATCCAAATTTCACAGAACAAATCCCCTTAATGAAAGGATTTATTTTGTAAAACTCAGGCTCAGTCAAAAGGCCATACTTGAGGACCTTGAAGGCCACATGTGACCTTAAGGCTGCTGGTTCCCCACTCCTGTTCATGGCTGTCATGTAATAGGCTCAAGTTTCTGTCCCTGCTTCAGGGAACTGGCTTCATAGCGTTTGCTGGATTGGGGATGGCCAAGTCCAGAATAGCATCCCCTGTGGCAAGGTTCTTAATGTAGGATTCACAAACTTACTTTCAAAAAATATATCTTGATTGCTGTATTTCCACACAATTGTTTTCTTTTGTAATTCTCCATCTTTTATTTTGTGCATTTCAAAACATTTTTCTAAGAAGCCTTACCTGGACTGCCAAAGTTATGTTACAAAGTATGTTACAAAATAGATAAAAAATCTCTGCCTCAGGTGGTTTGGTCAGATCAGGGTTCCCAGACTTATTTATCCAACTGCCCCCTTTTCAAAAAAAAAATACTCAGCACCCTCTCTTTCCAACCTATTTTCTTTAACCCTTTAACTTTTTTAAAATTTGCATCATTTAAAAAAATATAAAATATATTTTTAAAGTGATGCATCTTATGTAAATTTGTAGGTTTTTTCTTGCATTGAAATTTTGATGATGCAATATTATGTCATGTAAGTGTATAGTAATATGTTGTAAACAAGTAATTATATGCATATATTCTTGCTGCTTCATGCTGGACTTCCTGACAATATACTTGCCTGCCAACACTTGCTTGTTAAGACCTGTAAGTACACTTAACCACTGATCAGTTACAACTTGCATTTTGTGTGTTTATTTGGAAAATAATATAGTCACTACAACTTAATTCTACTATACAACAAATGAAAAATGTATAAATGGTTTTTCAAAATTTTCTTCTCTTCTTTCTTATGTTTCCACTGACCATCTATTTTTATTCAACAGCCCCCCCCTCCAAATGCACCCAAAGCCACTACCCCTCTCTGGGCCACCCTCCCCCTGATCATTTCAACACCCTCCAGGGGTCAGTATCAACCACTCTGGAAACCTATGGGTCAAATCAAGGCTGTCTTTTGGGAGTGGCCACTGAGTCCAAAAGTGCCTCATGCCATTTGCTATGGAATTTGCCCCTCTGTGAGACTTCTGATACATTCTGACTTTGCCTTCAGTTTCCTTCCTAGCAACAAAGAAAACCCATGAGCATCTGTCCTAGAAGACATTCAGTGTCACTCAGGGACACAATTGTCATGGGCATAGATTTGCTCAGCTTATCACATATGTCAGTAAATTAATTTTTTTTACCATGACATTCTTGTTGTGTGCCCCTTAGGCTTTGTATGCCCTGATCCTCCTTGACAGAGGAAAATGACTAAATGGATGATAGTTATGAGAATACAGTATGTGGAAAAATAGTTAGGTGAGGTGGGAAGAAGAGAAAAAATTCCTTCCTTGTGGCCATAATCAACATTCCTCTGCTTTTTCTTCTTTCGGGCCTTTTTCTAGTTATGAAGAGCTATACAGTGAGGTTAGCGTATTTAATAGTGAAAACATAACCAGATATCAAATCAAAAGGGATACGTGTGCCTGTGTCGCAACTGAGAACAGTATATTAATGATCATAGGCCAAACTTCAGTCAGGGCTAACTCTAAGGCTCAGGAATTTAAAAAAAAAATATATATATATATATATTACATATATATATATATATATATATACACATACATACACACACACACACACACACACACACACACACACACACACACACACACACATATATATGTAAGGGAATTGCCAACCCCCAGCCTCTTGGATGGCGTTCACTGGTCACAACTCAGGTAAACTGAGGGGAGACTGGTAAGGCATGAACAAGATGGCGCTGGGAGGAAGGGTTTCACCCCTGTTTTGCTCAAGGCTGTTTTCCCCAGCTTTTGGAGAACAAAGAAGGCCCAAAATGTTTTTCTTTCTAGGGGCTACGTGTCTGCCCTGGGCAGTCCTGGTCAAAAGTATATTACTTCCTTATAAGGGCAAACTAATTGCTGATAGGTTCACTTAGGGCTCTAGTGTCAAAAAAGAGATAAAAGCACCTCTCACTGCTTCAATAAACGGAGTTCTTACTATCTTGTCTCCGACCTCGGTCATCGCTTACAGCTCACTCCACCAAGGCCTGCAGGCCTCTGCTGGTCAGATAAGGCCTGTGGGCCTGAGAGATCAGGTGCAGACTCCAGGGTCCCTAATATACACACACACACACACACACACACATATATATACATATCCCTCTATGTGTAGGAATTTTATAGGCAATGGGATAAAAATAAACAAGTAAGAGGAAGGGATCAGCATTTTTATTAATCAGCTAATATGTACTAGGCACTAAACACTTTACAGATATTATCTCATTTGGTAATACAGCCCTTTGAGGTAGATCCTATCATGACCCACATATTATAGTTGAGAAAACTGAGGTGGATAGAAGTTAAGTGATTTGCCCACGGTACTTACCTAGTAAGTGTCTGAGGCGGGATTTGAACTTGGGTCTTCCTGACTTCACACCTGTTGCTATATCTACTGTGTCATCCAGTGTTTATTGAGCAGTTACTATAAACAAAACACTGTGCTAAGGGCTGGGAATGCAAATACAAAAGTTAGACACTCCTTGCTCTCAAAGAGATCACATTCTATTGGGAGAAACAACCCATATGGAAGTCATATGGAAAGGTCCCATGATCCTTAGTGCACAGCAGCAAAGCAGATAGTAATGCCTCTTTATTTACTGGCAAAATCATATCAAATTCTGATGTTGGACCTTTAGATGGTGGCAAGGACTTTGGAGGCAAGAACTTTCTTTTCTGGGTCTTCAGTTAACTGTGGTCATAGCACCTATAGGAACAGTGTCTGAGCTGCTTCTCCACAGGGTCTAGTTCCCAAAATGATGCTTCTGGGCCCTGGGCTGGAAGTATTGCTTTCCTAAAGCTCTTGGATTCAGAGTAATCAGAAGTCCCCAGCTCCAGTCTCAGGTGTGCCACTTACTAATTGTATGCTAGAGATCTTCAAATGCCAAGTTTTATCTCTCTTGACCTCAGTTTACTCATCTGTAAAATGAAGGGGCCAGGCTCAATAACCTCTCAGATTCTTTCCTGCTCTGAAAATTTTCATATTTATTTTATGACTTCAGTTGAAGTCACTTAAAAAAATCTTCTGAAAAGCGTACAGGAGGAGCCACAGTGCATGGGGAGCTAAGCACTAGAGATGAGATGATAGGTTGTTTTGGGGTGAGGAGGTTGGACTTGGCAATTTGGCCTCATTCTGCTTGTTAAAGATTACCCAGGCATAGTCCTATTAGAATGAATGGCCACTCCCAAGAAATAACAAAAGACAGTAGTGAGAACAGAAAAAAAATTCTTCTCCAGGGGAATGAGCATCTGAATGAGAAAGTAACAGCTACCAAACCCACTCTGAAGGAGGTTACAAAAACGGCTGTGATGAATTAGAAATGAAATAATCGTAGTCTGTGAACACCAAAGGGGGACCTATTCTCATGTCACAGTGCCCATCACTCCCCTTGGTAAGAAAGAGTATCAGTTATGTAGGGTTGTAGAAAGAAAGAGTACGACCCTAGGAGCTGGATGTTTGTTGAGGTCTTTGGGAATGGGGAGAAAGAATTTAGCTTTCAAGGCATTAAGCATTTCCAGCTGCTTTAGAAAATTGCCCTCCCCCCAAAATGAATAATAAAAGACATTTTGACCATTTGGTCATAAATAGTGTGGTTCAATAGCACGAGAAATCTTGCCAGCAGTGCAGGGAGACATAAAAGCTCTGAATTATGTATTAATATGTCATGTGAGGAGAGGAAGGACTAAAGAAATGGTGTAAGAAAAATAAATAAAGCTACCATTAAAGAAGAACATGCCCCATTTGGTCAGTTACGTCAAACGTAAAACAACAAAAAAGGCATGATTTGGGAGTTAACAACAATTTTAATTTTACTACTGCCTTCTCTATTATAAACTATATCAAGGTGTGAATAGAACTGGGGTTGAAAAAACTGATTTCATGTCCACATTAATATACATGAATACAAATATATTCTTAGAGAATTTGTAAGGCAGGATGTGTGTGAAATCATGAAATTGAAAGTGACAACTTCTCACCATCATTGTATCTTTTGATATAGAGGCATGGGTTTTGGGGAAGAAGGCTGTTGTATAATGGAAGAAACAATGTACTCGGGTCAGGAGAACTGTTTTCAAGTCCAACTCTGTGACCCCAACAATCATTTAATCTCTCTGAGCTTCAATTTTTTCATCTGTAAAATGGAAACAAAATACTTTCAATACTTGCTTCACAGGATTTGAGTGGCAATGATAATGCTATTAACAGTATTAATTCGCATTAATATGGCACTTTAAGGCTTGCAAGGGATTTTTTTTTTTTTGGAGGCAATCAGGAGGTAAGTGACTTGTTCAGGGTCACACAACTAGTAAGTGTCTGAGACTGGGTTTTTATTTATGTCCTCCTGACTCCAGGGCTGGTGCTCTAACCACTGTACCACTTACTTGCCTCTTGCAAGGGATTTTGAAGACATTTTCTTATTAGGGATGTTTTGTAAACTTTGAAATACTGTATAAATGTGAGTTATTATTGTGACTGAAGTAGGTGTTAAATGACCTGAGCTACAGGTTCAGGTCTACCACCAACTATGGATAAATTGTTTAATCTCTATAATCCAACTATCTCATTTGTAAAATGGTTATTATTAATATTTATTCTCCCTTGTTTTAGATAATATAAACAAAATAGTCCTAGGCATGCTACGAAGATAAATGACATAATTGTTGAGACTATACTATTCTTTATGTATGAAAAAAAACACAAGATGCCAAATATTGTTCTAGGAGTAATTCCAAATTAAAAATTCCTGGGAATAGACACTTTGCTTCTTCCCCACCATCTTGTCTAAAAAGGCAATGTTATTTCTTTTTTACCCACTGTCCTGAAAAATTCAGCAAATGCTGTGTGCCTGACAATTGCTTCTTTTGTGACATTGAACAAGTGATGGAATCTTGTTTTTCAGATTTCTTGTTTCTAAAAATGTGGGAAATGCCCACCACTGTATTACCATAACTGGAATGATTTGAGGATGAATGCTCTAATTAGGAGGACAAGTGACACAGAGGAAAACACATTTTGAGACAATCAGTCAGAAATGTTATGTGAACAATAAAGAGACTGGCCACTTAAGACAATGCCTTAGTCCTCAAGGTCATTAAGGTCACAGGGTCATAGATTTAGGGCCATATAGGACCTCAGAGGTCATCTAATGTAACCCCTTCACTTTATTAGTGATTTGAAAAAAAAGAGGAACAGAAAGAAGAGATTTGCTGAAGGTTGTCACAACTGGGATTTGAGTTATTTCCTCTTCTTCTAAATTCACCGCTTCCTTCCATTGTATCATAGCTTAGGGAAAGGATAAGAAATCCAGTCATTAGAGTCTCCTGTGACATTTCTGTGGGCTTCATTCATGAACTTCATTCATTGTGCTTCTTATACAACTCTGTCTCCCTCTCATTTCAACCAGAAAGTAAAACAGAGATCTGGATGGAAAGGAGTAAAGTCTGGGGAGGCATCTAGAGGGCAATTAATAATAGTAAATGACAATAATGCTCGCTAGCATTTATACAGTACTTTAAAGTTTGCAGAAAACTTTACAATTGTTATTTTATCCTCACAATGAACCTGGAAGGTAAGTGCTGTTATTATATTCACTTTACAGATGAGGAAACTGAGTCAGGCAGAGGTTAAGTGACTTGCCTAAGGTCACATAGTGTGTAAATTTCTGAGACTGGATTTGAATGCAGGTCTGCCTGACTCCAGGTATAGCATCATCTAGCATAACTTCACGGGGAATTAGCTGGGGATATCCACGTAGAAATTCCTGCCTCATTGATGCAGTGTTATAAATAGCTAACAGGAGCATGGCCCACTTCTGGTCAATATACCATAATATACACCTTCTTATCGAGGTAAGAAGTCTGTCATGCAGCCTCTCATAATGCCACTCTCCAGTACAGGACCAGGAGCTCACACTGCCTCCATGGCAACGTCATTTACTCAAAAGATTCTTTCAACTGTTCTTTAATGTCAGCTTTGTGACATCCGGCCCTTCTCTTTTCTGGGTTTGTATGTCATATCAAGGGCTGGGAGCATACATAGGCTACAAATGTAATTGGTATTTACTGGAAATCCCATTAGGGATTCTTTTTTTTTTACACTGGTGATTCCAATTAACTTGGAGACCATAGTAGGGATTTATCAGCAAAATTAGCCCATCATGAGATTGTACTCTAGCCTTTTATGATTAGCTGTTTGATATCAAGCATGCAATTCTAAATACCTGTGTACCCTCTATAATTCAGGGCAAGTAAAAGTCCACAGAAACTGAACAGCTGTTTTTTAAAAAATAAAAATAAATGGGAGAACAAATGTTAATAACAGAGGTCACATTTTATCTCTTGTCAGTAGCAGACAATGGTGGGTTTTGGAATGACAAGAACAAAATTATAGGTCCCATGGGAGATAGATTAATGAGGGAGATTTTCTGCAAACACCTATGGATTGCCTTATTCAATTCAATTAATCAAACATCTATTAAGTATCTACTTTGTGAAATTCTTAGAAGTAAAATGGATAGAGATGTTTGACTATAGGGTCAGAAAGATCTGTCTTCAAGATTTAATTCCTACAAATACTGTCTGTAACCATGGGCAAGATATTTAAGTTCTTAGGATCTCTAGACAACTCTCTGTGATATAATTTAAAGTTACAGATAAGTTGGACAGTCATCATGTTATAGTGGAACAAGATCTTGCTTCTGGAGTCTAAGGACCTGAATTTAAATCCTACTTCTGTCCCGTTCCTACTGCTTGTCTGTACAACCTTGAGTAAATTGCCAAATCTTTATGGGCCTCTGTTTCTTTACCAGATGGGTTCTGAAGGTCTTTCCAGAGCTAGATCTATGACCGTTTAATTCTAGTTGCCAGTATACATAAGGAGGAGCCCCTCTTTGAAAAATCATAGACCTAGATGAAAAACAAGAAATATACCTGAATTGAATTTACTTTCACATCTTGCTCTAAAAAACTTATTTGTACATCCTTGTTTGCTCACTGTCTCCCCCAGATTTAATTGTGAGTTCATTGAGGAAAAGGACTATTTTGCCTCCCTTTGTATCCCCAGCATTTAGCATGGTGTCCAGCACATAGTAGGCCCTTACTAAGTGTTTATTGACTGACGCTTGAAACTTCATTGATAATTGGCCATTTAACCGCTGGTGGGTTGGCTATCTATAACTTTAGGAGCTTTAGCCATTCCAATCTTGAAATCTTAGAGGAGCCCTAGAAGTCATGTAGCCCAACCACCTCATTTTACAGATGAGGAAACTGAAATTCAGGGAATTTAAATGACTTATCCAAGGTCACAAAGATAGTAAATGGTAGAGCTAAGATTTGACCCCAGATCCTCTGACTCCAAATACAAAGTACCCTTTCCACTACAGCACACATTTGATTGTGGATCTAATATTATATTTGCAGAAGTACAGGCAGCTAGTGTTTACTATGTTGTTCTGTAGTGATGTCAGAGTTCATAAATTCCATTTCAGGCAACAAGAGAAATTCATTAGAATAATGAAGGTAAAAACTGCCCTCAGTTTATTTTTGCAGATCTGCTCAGTCTTTGAGGCCAAGTGTTTAGTGTTACCAAGACTACAAGGTGAAAGCCATCATTTGTCAGCCATGACATGACAGTTATGGCAAATTCAAGTGATCATGTGTGAGCATTCCAGTTGTTCCTGTCAGCTACTCCTTGTTTTCATTTTCAAAATTTGGTGCAAAGAATGCATATAAGCATCACTGCAACAGTTTGAGTTGAATGGCACTAAGAGTCAATGGTTTTTACCAGTGTTTCTCATATCTATGACAGACAGAGGCAGAACAATTCTGGAAAATATTTATACCTAATTCATTCCTCAAAGGAAAATGGGACAAACTCCCTAACCTAAGGATGCTCATGACTATTACTATTAAAATAAGCACGTTAGGCTCATAGATCAGAAACCATTCAATCCAACTTTCTTATTTTATGGGTGAAGAAACTCAGCCTCAGAAAGATTGACTGACCCCAAGGTCATGTGTATCAAGTGACACAAATAAGATTTGAACCCAAGTCTTCTGACTCCAGGTAGAGTGGTGGACCTGAAGTCAAGAAAACCTGAGTTCAAATCCAATACTTATTAACTGTGTGATCTTGGACAAGTCACTTTATCCTGTTTGCCTTCATTTCCTCATCTATAAAATGAACTGGAGAAGAAAATGGTGAACTATTCCAGTGTCTTTGCCAAGAAAACCCCAAATGAGGTCACAAAGAGTTGGATATGACTGAACAACAGCAGCCTCTGACTCCAGCACCAGTACTTGCTTCACTCTATACCATAATGCTTCCTAGCACAAATTTGTGTTGAAGTTGCCATGGCTACTATCCAGTGTCCCAACCATGATATAATCATGGCATGCTTACTTTTTTTTATTACTGTTAGAGATACTGCATTTGAGTTCAGTAGGCTATGTAACCTACCAATTCTCTCCAATTAATGCCCCAATAGAACTATTGTTTCGTTGAAAGAAAAAAAATGAAAACAACAACATTAGCATGCTGGAAAGAAATGGAGTACATAAAGGCACAGGAGCTGAAATGGTAGCTGTTCATTAGAGTCCCTGATGGGACTAATGTGGTGCTTTCTTTGCCACTGTTTGCATTTGACCCCTAATTGATTGTCATTTCATTAAACCCTCCACTGTGTTACCTAAGCTAATCCACTCTTTTTCATTCCTCAGTACTGAGTTAAATACATACTTTAAAAATGAAACAGAAACAAAACCTGGTGATTAATTTTATAAACACTGATCACGCTCTTTGCTGGCCTATATATAACCACTTCAGGGCTCCGTGAATGTATTTTAAGACAGATTCTGCCTGCTCTAGGATTTTGGTGCTGTTTGGATTAAAGAAAAAGATGTTGAATTTTTCTCTAAAATATTTTTCTTAACATGACAAGACTCAACAGAAGACCATATCATAAGCACTTACATTTTTGTAATGTTTATGATAATCAAGTAATAGGTACATGAAATATTCAAAATTCAGATATCCCAGGGTCAAGATTAAAAGTTATCATCATCATCATCATCATAAACAAAGTCTAAAATAAATGATTTGAAAAAGACAAATAATCATAACCGATGTTTACGTACAATTTGAATAATTGTCATAGAAATAAATGAAAAAGTGATCAACCTTTTCTACCCATTTCAGCCTTTACTGCTCAGCTGTAAGCTCTCTTCTAAGTGTAAGTGACTGATTTAGCCGTATGCTTCTCAGGTACGATAGGACTGAAAGAGTTCCCCCCTTAATTTTTGATATCTCAACTCTCCTGAGGAAGTGCCCTCAAAATGGTGATTATTTTTTGGCCTGTTCTAAGGTAAAGGCAGCATGCCCCATCTGTATGACTCTGATTGGGGCAGGGGAGGGAAAATATCATATGTATATCAATAAATAAAAACAAACCAAAAATACCTTCAAAGTGATACCAAGTAGTTTCAGGAAAGAGGAAGTTCTAACAACTTAGAACATCTCATAATGCATCCTTGTAAGGTAAATGCTATCTTAACTTTACTGTTATGGAAAATGAGGCAGAGAGACAGGTTCAGTTGCTTGCCCATGGCTATATAGCCAAGTAAGAATCTGCAGCAATCAACCCTAGAGCTTTCTGGCTCTACCCACGGAATCACCCTGCCTCTTGACTAACTACCTCATCTTAAAAGTTTTCTTCATCTGAAGAAACATCTTTAAAGTTCCCTTTTGCTGACTAAAGAATAAATGTAACAAATATTGAAAAAACCTACTAGAGGGATGCTTAAGGAAAGCTGTGATGAGATGCTTTGAGACTAGCAAAATGGCAATTACGTTTATAGGGAAAGGGGATTAAAACTAACTTAATGGAAAGCAGAAAGAAATGAACTCCATTCTAATGTCTCAAAATGATGTAAATAAAAGTATTCATTACAGCAGAGGTGTTTCTAAGGTACATGAGAAAAGGCAGAGCTTGAGATTTGTATTCTTGTTTCTACTAATGCTTGTGTGCTCAAAGGCACCCTGCTTCACTTTCTACTCTGTGAAATGGTGATCGCATTTGACACCAATTCATTTTAATAAAATTTATCGAGTGCCTCCTATCTAAGGCCTGAGGATACAAATTAGAAATAGAAAATCAGTTTCTACCCTCTAAGAGTTTACAGTTTAAGGGGAGGAGGGTATAACCTAAGGAGTTGGAACGCTGGGGAGGTTTGGGCACCAGGGAATATCCAGCATGGTAGTTACCTTTTTTCCTTGGAATTGAAACCAAGCAGAACTGCAGATGGAAAACGAAGAGTAAATGGAAAGTTCAGATCTTTGTCCTCTGTAGCTTTGGGAGTTCACTGTTCTAACCTACCGCCCTCTAAACATAGTTGGCTGAGTTAGGAGTCTGAGGATGCGATTTCAAGTGATCAGCTTATCCTGTGAAGGGCATCTTGTTCTTTTTACTTTAATTCAGTCAAGGTCCCTCACAATACCTCTTTTAATAATAAAGCTGGTACCCTAGTTTAATAATTGTCTTTCTGAGACTTTGAAGCCTGGGTGAAAATCCCGATAAAATATAGATACATTTAGGTGGCATATAAGATAGACATTAGACCTGGAATCAGGAAGACCTAAGTTCAAATCCAGCCTTAGACAAAATAGCTGTGTGACCCTAGGCATATAATCTGATGTCATTCAGGATCCATTTCCTTGCCTGTAAATTGGAAAAGAAAATGGCAAACAACTTCAATATTTTTGTGAAGAAATCCCCAAAAGGAATTGGATACTACTGAAACGATGGAACAACAACAAATATTGGGGATAACAATAGCCTCTACTTCATGGGACTGTGTAAGAATAAGATGAAATAGTATTTATAAAGTATTTGCAAACCTTAAAAAGCACCATACAAATACTAGCTGTTATATTTTCAATTTTTAAAAAATGCCCTTTACATTGGCAAGTTATATACCAAAGAATATACTGAAAAAGTGACTCCTGAAATAGAGTTATTGCTATTCAGGAATGGAAAGTAAATGAATAACCAAATATACCTTTAATCTTAACTTGAAGGCATTTCCATAATTGACGTTCCCTGAACCTTCTGCTTGCACTCTGTTCCAGAGCTAAGGGATTTAACTTGAAAAGGCTTTGACACTTAATGATTTATGGCGGTATTTCTCTATGAGCCAGAGACCAGTATCTGCACTGAACAGAACATGACCTGGGTAATAGGGAACCAAAACCTCATTTAGTTATACAGGGAGCCTAAATTGTGCAGTGCTTCAAAAATCAGCAGGATCTTATGTCGAATCCTGCATCCAACTTATCAGTGAGTGAAAGCCCTGAGCCCACAAGGGAGGTGTTTTTGAGGTTTATCAACGATGTTAGGGGCAGCTAGCTGTTTTTGTTTTTAAACACATCTTTCAGTCTTGAGAAGCCTGAAGGAAAAAGATATTTTAGTTATGTGGCAAGTGCTTTCCTTTCCCGTTTGTAGCCATTTTTCTATCCTGAATATTTCATCAGTCTACAATCATTTGCTTTGCTAAGCACTTTTATTAGGCAAACTTCTTGGTGCTAGAAGATCTGAAGGCAATTCACCACTCTGAGAGATACTGGTTCCTGGCAAACATAGTTTTTTCTGAACATTGATAAAATTCTACCACCAAAATATTTTATTGCAGGTGTAATCACAGACTATGTATTGGAATTGTGGCTCTGCTTCTTACTATTTTTTTGGCTTTGAAATCTCTGGGCTCCTATTTATAAATGTAAATCTATAAAAGGATCTAGTTAGGTTAGATTAGTTTCTAGGTGTCTTCTAGCTCTAGAAAGAATTCTATCATACTGTTGCCTCCTTTACTGCTATTCTAGCAAACTCTAAATTTGGTACTTTATATTATTATGATCTCATCAAGGAGATAATATGACCTCTACCGCTATGGATTACCGGTCATCTAGACATCTTATAGTGTGATTCTTATCCATTTTCTTCCATAGATTTTTCATAGAATATCCACTCATTGTATTAGAGACTTTTCTCTTCTAGGTCTTTCTACATTTCAGAAGACTAAATTACAGATTTTTTCAATGAATGAAGTCCAATTAATTTAATTCTACAAATAGTTATGAAGTGCCAGTAAATTAAGGAATGAAGAGGGAAGAAAAGGAAGCTGAGGACAAATACTGGACAAATACTGAGGACAAAAGGAAACTGGGGGGACAAGTATATATGGAGTTTGGAAGGAAAAGGATAGAGAGGGAAGAACCAACAAAGAAAATAGTGAAGAGCCATCAGAAAGGTAGGAGAAAAACCAGGACAGAAGAGCATTATGGAAGCCAAGGGAAAATAATCCAAGCAATCAAGCAACATTTATGGTAGTAGTAGCACAGTGCCAGGCACTGGAGATACAAACCAAAAATGTAGAAGTCTCTGCCCTCAAGAAGAGTACATTCTATTCTGTAACGGAATTCAACCACCATTTATAAAGCACCTACTATGCATAATAGTAAAAAGAAAATGCCAACAAAATGGAGATAGAGACAGGTTAAAGGTCATGATATCTGCAATCAAGTTGTAGTTTATTGCCTTGGGAGAGCAGTTTAAATTAGTTCAGAGATATGCCATAATGCCTTAGGTAGAGAGTATCTGAATATTGATGTTAAACATGTGCTTTGGTATCAGGGAACTCTTTGGGACCATTAAAAATGCTATCCAAATTCCCAAATGAGATAAAGCATACTCTCCTCTTGGTTAATGCTGAGTCTAGTTCATCAGATGCCTGCAATTCCTCACCAAAAGAAATCTACTAAATGAATGACTTTTGTGGTTCCTCAGTCATTTAAGTTGTGTCTGGGTCTCACATTGCATCCTTGGCCATCTCCAGTCATCTTGATGAATATCAGGCCTCTGGACCCAGATGACTCAGGAGAAGAAAGTGAGGTTGGTGACCTTGCACAGCCCACCCTCACTCAAATCAAAGTCAACCGCAAGTCATGTCATCATCTTGATGTCATGGTTGTCTTCGAGAATGAAGGACAAGCACAAGTCGTGTCTGACTCTTTGTGAGCCCATTGGCAATGATACTGGAACGGTTTGGCATTTCCTTTTCCAGCTCATTTTACAGATCAAGAACTGAGACAAATGTAGTTAAATGATTTGCCCAGGGTCAAACAGCTAGTATCTGAGGTCGTATCTGAACTCAGGTCTTCCTGACTCTAGGCATGACTCTCTATCTGCTGTACCACCTAACTGCCCCAAGTCAATGGTATTCCTGTTCAGTTGCAGAGTATAATTACTATTTATATATTGGGTTCTTCCTGTATGGATTGCTAGGAAATCAAATTGGCTTAGTATAAAACACATGGCATTTAGATTTAGAAAATCTGGGTTTTTATCCTGGGTTTTTTAATTTCCTACCTATTTGACCTCAGATAAGTCCTTTGACTTTTCTAGGTCACAGCTTCTTCATTTGGAAAATAAGAAAATAAATCAGATAAAATAAGTTATCCTGAAGCTTGTAGGATTCCCATCTAGCACTCCTTCAGCATCATTTATGAATACTTTATGACTAATCTAGTTCACCTAGACCTCAAGATAAGCTCTCTAAGGGCTCATTTTACTCTCCATTGCCCTTTTCTGTTTTGTGATGTGATACTGCATGTAACCTGTCATTCTCTTCTGTAGGATTTTACAAAAACCCTTGTATTCTTAATGGGTATTTCCTTTGGCTGCCAAGTCTTTCTGCTGGGATAGAAGATCAACTATTTGTTGACAAATAAAATCAGAGTTAAGGACTGGATGTTAAAGATGTTATTGAGGTATAATTGACAAGAAGGGCAAGTGACTGAATGTGAGGAGGAGAGAGGAGGAAAGAATCAGGTTGACTTATGAGGTTGTGAGCATATATTGCTAGAAGACTGATGGCATCTTCTCCTTTCTTCCCCTCACCCCTGCAAATAGGAAGTAAAGTTGTCATTGTTGTAGGTTCTTCATTTTAGAAGAGAACCAGTGACGTCACGGTGAATCGGATTTAAGTGCGCCAGAGTTGTGCAGTTATCAGCATCATTCTCTCTTTCAGAATCATTAAAGTTCACTGGCAAGATAAAGGTCTGGGCAACTCATGATAAGCATTTATTGAAAAAAGACAATAAGTTCTTTTTTAAAAAAATACATAAATATTAACTTTAAAACTTGCCTTTAGGATTTTCATTTGATAATCCCGTAGGTAATTGGTGAAATGGTCAGCTAGGTGGCTTAGAGATAGAACACCAAGGCTGGAATAACAGGAGTTAAAAATCTTCCAGACCATTAAGCCCATTAATAGGCCTCAGGTGGGGCTATTAAGGGCAGCTTGATTAGGGGAGGCTTGTTTTGTGGGAAGGCCCATGTCTTTTTTTAATTGCTAATGAGGCACAGTGTTGTGCCCTCCAGTTCTGAAAAGTGTGTGTGTGTGTATGTATGTATATATACATACACATACACATACATACATATGTATATATAGTATATATACTCTGAGGTGAGGTTTTGTTTTGGGGCTCAAATCATTAGACAAATGTTTGTGTGATTAGGCCAGAAGAGACTCTGGGTAGCCCTTAAAGAGCCCCTCCCCCCAGTTTACCCTTTGAAAACCCAGATGTTGGTACTTCTCTCTCTGGTAATGATGTATGTATTGTCTAGGGTCAGACAGTTGGAAACCCTGTCTCTCTGTTTGTAATTTCTGCTTATATTTTCTCTGAAGTTTAAGGTGCTGATGTTTTCCCCTGAACTAAGTGAATGATATATGTGCTTGATTAAAGTAAATTGTTTACCCCTTTTAAGGTTGCTTTCCCTAGAAAAGCAGATCTAAGAACCTGTGCAGCAGGCCCTCTTGTGTATGCCGGGGTGATTGCTGTTATACCCAGAATCAGGAAGACATCTTTCAGAGTTCAGATATAGCCTGAGACACTTATTAGCTGTATGACTCTGGGCAAGTCACTTAACCCTGTTTGCCTCAGTTTTGTCACCTGTAAAATGAGCTGGAGAAAGAAATGGCAAACCATTCCAATATCTTTGCCAAGAAAACCCTAAATAAGGTCACAAGGAGTTGTACAGATTGGAAAACAATTAAACTGTATTGGTGACATGGGACTGTAACTCACAAAAATTCTAGATATTATATCTACATGATGGTTGACCCAGCTTTACATGATAGTGAAGTCCTAGGTATAACCCATTCCCTGCTCCTTCTGACCAAAAGTTGTCAGAGGAGGGTGTTGAGGCTGAGAAGGTCAAGAACTCAGTAAATCCACTGGAGAAGGAAACGGCAAACCACTCTGGTATCTTAACCATGAAAACCCCATGGATAGTATTAGAATACTAAAAGACATGATAACTGAAAATGTTAGTTAATCTTCGTGAATACTCTATTGTTGTCATAGTTAGGTGGTACAGTAGGTAGAGTGCTGGGCATGCAGTTAGGAAGACCTGAGTTTAAATTTGCACTCAGAGGCCCACTAGCTCAGTGACCCTGACTTGGCACTTTACTTAATCCTCTGTTGGCCTCAATTTCCTCATCTGTAAAATGGGGATAATAACACTTGTTGATGTTGTTGTGAGGATAAAATGAGATGTTTGTGAAGCTTTTGTAAACTTTAAAATCATTAGATAAATTCTAGCTTCTATCACTATAGACATTTGTGTTTTTGTCATTACTTTCATTCAATTAGAAACTTTGTGAGAGCAGGATCTGTGATATCTGTTGACATCTGTTTTCTATGACCTCTGCTTAGGACAATACCTTGCCCACAGTAAATGCTTGGCAAGCATTTGTTGAATTGCATTTAATATTGAAGTTACTAAGGATGATGGAGGGGAGGCGGGCAGGACAGGCAGGACAGGAAGAGGAAGAGAGTCCTTTGAGTCATCTTACTGTGCAAGGCAGGCCAATGTCCAGAAGATAGATCTATGGCTTTCCTCTGGAATGCGTTCATCTGAAATTGATGATGATTTGGTCAGGACTTGGATGGAAGTTTACTTTTCACATTTATGAAGAAATAATTTGCTAAGTTAATTAAGAGAGAGAGGGAAAAAAAACCAAATCACAAGATTACTTGGGGGAATGTTTAAATTGTTTAAGAGAACAAACTGTTTTCAAATACTCTCAAGTGCTTTAGAAGTATCCCTTTTCATAATCTTCTTTATTCATTATAACAATTTCTATAAGCAATTCTACCGAGCAATATTTTGCTAGTTGATCTGAGGGGTGATTACTATATATACCTTCAAGTAATGAAAACTAATGTCTTTCAGAATGTTCTATAATTCACATTTACCTCAGTTTAAACTGGATTGTGGTTCAGTTATGTTGGACTCTTCATGCCCCTGTGGACCATCACAGAGACCCTCAGTGACAAGATGAACACCTTCCATTCTGAGGGGCTCATCTTCAGATATATCTTTTAGCATTTCAATAATGTCCATGAGGTTTTTCTTGGCTAAGATACTGGAGTGGTTTGCCATTTTCTTCACCAGTGGATCACCTTTTGTCAGAACTCTCCACAATGACCTGTCCATTTTACATGTGCATCCTGCATGCCCTAACTCATAGTTTCATGGAGCTATGCAAGCCCCTTTTCAATGACAAAGTAGAGATCCAGAAGGGGTTAAACTGGAGAGGTTTAGCTTGAAGAAGACTGAATAGAGGTGGTGGTGGTAGTGTTGTTGGTGGTAGGGTGATACCTATTTTCAAGTGTTTCAGGGATCGTTTCATGGAAGATGGATTACACTTGTACAGATTGATTGCAGAGGATTGAAATATGGGCACTGGCTGGAAGTTTCAAAGAGGTAAGATTAAGCATTATATGAAGAAAAACAAAAATAGCAGCAAACTTTCTAAGTTAGAGCTATCCAAATGAGGAATGACATTCCTTAGAAGGTAATTGGCCCACTCAACACATTAAAGGTCTTTTAGCAAAGCCTGGATGACTACTTCTTGGTATATTGTAATGAGTATTCTTTTTTTGGACTAGATGGTTTCTGAAATCCCTATATAGTGCTGAAATTTGGTGATATTTGTGAGACTTTTATGTATTAATGACAGGAAACCTATTAATAGAATACAGTAAGTACTTAATAAATGCTTGTTTTCTTCCTTCCTAAGTGTATATAATATAACTATTACATTTAGGCATAGATTTACATATTCATTAAGGCTGTTAAACAGAAAAGGCCACCACAATTTCCTTTTGCTTTATTTTTATGTTTATCAAGACTACACATAAATACATATTTCAGTTCTTTGAAATTGCTGGATTTATGAAATAGGCAACTTTCCCCCCTTTCCTGATTTTGACAGTATATACTTACAATTCATACAATGGACTCTTTCAGTGAGAAATCTTGCCTTTTACAAAATAGAAGATTGAAATTTGCTGGCTTAAATAGGCTACTATTATCAAAACTATCAAAAGAAGTTAAGACACAAAGACTTTATATCTAACCTAGACAACGTTTTTTCTAAGTTGATTTGCTTCCATTCTTATGATTTGATTAATTGTACTTTAGCTTTCTATACCCTGAAAGGACTTCCATCTTCAATGATAGTAATCTTGGGTAAAGCAAAGATATTGCTGCCTGTGATGCACTGTCCACCTTCCCATCTCTGATACATGCTGGTGTTCAGACACTGTCATACATTTAAATACTTCAATAAAATTTCTCACAATATCCCAAAAGCAAGTACTTTATATTCAGCCTTTACTTGTTCAGTGTTCTGTGTTAACTCCATTATCCTGGCTTCTATTACTTCATTCCCAATTAACGGGGTTGCTTGAACTGTTTGTATTGTTTTTTTCTATTTATTTCATTGATTTATGTGGGCTGTTTAAATCTCTGTTTCCCATAAAAATGCCTCTTTCTGATTTCCATCTTGCATTCTATCCCCATAATTTCATTTCCATCAATGAATGTTGACATTTGTGAACCACTAAGTCATCCAAAGGCTGAACTAAAATTCATGTCACACATTAATCACCCAGAGTGCTGAATGAGTATTGTTTCTTCTTCAGTCTGAGTTTTTATTTTTTGAAGAAATGAATGTGCTGAATTTTAGTTTTGAAGGACAGAAATTCTTGATATGGCTGTATCTCAATGGCTGTGGGGTATGTTATAATTACCACATCACATAGAAGAATAGAGAAGCAGATGTTTGGGGGATTACATCACAGAATCTTCCTCACACTGTGAACCCTGAGTCATGGGACCCTTATTTTTCTCTTTTCCTGTGAGAGGGCACAGAGGGGTAAATAGAACAACCGATTTTATACTTCAGTAACCATTTGGCATCAAGCTTTCTGTCTTTGATACTATCACAGATAGTTTGGATGGTCTTTGGAGTGGAATCTTGACTGCTGCTCAGTCTCTGGGATCCTTTCTCATTGGAAGTTGTCAAGAGAGTAATACATATCTTTTTTTATTTCCAGTAATGACTATTTTGCTGTAGTTAGTAAGGATAAAGATTTAAAAAAATTTACAAGATAGATTTTCATAGAAACACAGATTATTCTTAAATGTTTCTTCATTATATCTTGACAAAACTTCCCAGTGCCCAATATATCCAAGATTCTTTTGGTTTTTTCTACTTAATGAATTTTCTCATTCTGAGGTTATGTTCCCTCACTGATCAGAAATTTGTTCTCTTTAATCTCCTTCATTTTATTATCTTCCCTCCCAAATCATTGAATTTTTGCATCTGAAGTTCATCTTCTGGCCCAATACTCAATCAAAGGATAGTCCCTAACCCAGGGATATTGTGAGACTCAAATGATGTGACAGATAAATGCAATTTGCAAACCTTAAAGTGCTGTATAAATGCCAGTTATTTTATCATCATCATCATCATCATCATCGCCATCATCATCATCACCATCATCATCATCCTCATCCTTCCAAATACCAGTGTTCCATTATGGTGAGGACTTCATTCTTTCTGTTGTGCTAAGCAATGTTAACAGCAAGACAGGGATATGTAGGCAAATGCTTAACAACTGGTTACCCATTTTAAGATTAATTTTCATTATTAATACTGTCTCAAATCTAGATAGTCAACAACAATAGCAATAAAGTAAACCAAGCCCTGATTTGTAGCCAATTTCTGAGATATAAATGTTCACCACACTGATAAATTTAACAAACTATTTCTTTAGAGCTGACTCCACAATACCCCTTCCTTGACTTGGTCACCTACCCTTTGCTTGAAAATCTTAAATGACTTTTTTATCTGGATCTAGAGAAAGAACTAATGAAAAGAAGTATGTATAGAATGGTTACGTGTGTATACATGTATGTATATATATGTATACCTGTATGTGTGTACATATATGTGTATGTGTATATACGAATACATACACACACATATATATACAAACACACATACACACACACACTCCCATATTTACATTTAATGATAACCATTTCTAGTGGGGGAGAGGGAGGGAAGAAAAAAAGGAAAAGAAAAAAGGAAATTGCATAATTTTTAAAAATATATTTTAAAGGAATAACAAGTTGTACATAATAGATTTGCAGTTTCATATAACCTCATTTTCCCCCATTCTACTGTGTTATGAAAATGCTTATTTTATTTCTTAAGTACAGAATAAAATAAATAAAATAAAATACAAACCTGAAAGGAAAAGCAAATCTTCCTTCTGAGACAGCCCATTCAAATGAGGGATAGCTCTAATTGTTAGGAAGTTTTTCCTAACACTAAGTCCAATCTGCCTCACCAGACTTCATTGATTCTACTTCTGACCTATGGGATCAAATAGAACAAGTCTAAGTACTCTTCCACTTGACACTTTATATCATTGAATACAGTAGTCTCCACTAGCACTAGGACCAGCACCATCACCATAGTGACCAATACCACCACTACTACCGTTATTTCATCACTAACATTTATATAGTTAAAGTTTACAAAACACTTTTAAAAGAATAATTTTTATTGATATCTTTTGGCAAAGAATAGCAATCTCTGTAAAACTAACCCGCAGAGAAGAAGAAGAAGAAGAAGAAGAAGAAGAAGAAGAAGAAGAAGAAGAAGAAGAAGAAGAAGAAGAAGAAGAAGAAGAAGAAGAAGAAGGAGAAGAAGAAGAAGAAGAAGAAAGAGGAGAAGAAGAAGGAGAAGAAGAAGAAGAAGGAGAAGAAGGAGAAGAAGAAGGAGAAGAAGAAGAAGAAGGAGAAGAAGAAGAAGGAGAAGAAGAAGAAGGAGAAGAAGAAGAAGGAGAAGAAGAAGAAGGAGAAGAAGAAGAAGGAGAAGAAGAAGGAGAAGAAGAAGAAGAAGAAAGAGGAGGAGGAGGAGGAGGTGGAGGAGGAGGAGAAGGAGGAGAAGGAGAAGATAACCTTCCTCTCTCTTGCTCTCACAAATTCCATTGTTTTTACATGAACCTGGAAAAAAATAAATATTATTTAAAAACAACATACTGAAAAAGCCTGACTTTAAGTGCAGTATTCTATACTCATTCTCCTCTATCTTAGGAAAGATGAAAAGCACATTAAGGCATTCTCCTCCTGACCCAAGTCTCTTAAACCTGGTTTCAGTTCTTCCATCCTCCTGGTCATTTATGTTGTCTATTATATGCTAGGTGCTAGACACACAAAGACGAAAACCAAAAGTCCCTTTTCTCAAGGAGTATAAGTTCCATTGTCAGAATATGTACATGGATAAGTAAATGGAATGTCACCCCAGTCCCAACGTTCATTGCTATGGGACTTTCTCCTCATTGGAGGAGATCTAGCTCCTGTGCTTTCATGAGGGGTGGGGAATGGAATTTGTGAGAGCAAGAGAGAGGAGGGTTATCTTCTCCTTCTCCTCCTCCTCCTCCTCCTCTGCCTCCTCCTCCTTCTCTTCCAACTATTTAACTTGTTCTTTATTTCTTTTGTTATTGTTGTTTTCTCTTTTTAAGGTAAATAATTTATGTTTTTAAAATTTTTTATAGGACTTATTCCCCCTCCCACACACACCAATTGCATGTTAAAAGGGCTGTGGTTATTATGCTTGAGAGTCCCTGCAGGTGCTCTTGAGTTGCTTTGAGCTTTTTAGCTTCTGTGGGGTTCAGTCTCTTCTGGCTTCCAAGTTGGAGAGAAAAGATAGATACTGCCAACCCCACGCTAAGCTGCTGAAATAAAAGACCTTGGAAAGCATGAGAGGAGCTGGCAATCTCCATGACATTCCTCTGCCCGGCTTGCTACCCCAGAGACTTTGGGGAAACTTCCCCTTGGATAGGATCTAGGACACAGTAAATGCAAGATAATTTCAGGAGCGG
Source organism: Bettongia penicillata ogilbyi (assembly GCA_023548195.1). Classification (NCBI taxonomy): domain Eukaryota; kingdom Metazoa; phylum Chordata; class Mammalia; order Diprotodontia; family Potoroidae; genus Bettongia; species Bettongia penicillata. The sequence continues at coordinate 14,653,177 of JAJHZJ010000314.1, forward strand.
GAGGAGGAACTGGCAATTTGGCAGATCATGTTGGGTTCATTCAAAAGCTTTGATCTTAGCTTTGAAGGAAGCTAGGGATTCTAATCAATCAATTAACAAGACTTTATTAAGTTCCTACTATCTACCAAGCACTATGTGAGGCCCAAGGGATACAAACAAAATGACTGAAACATGGAACCCAGTGTCTCAAATAATAGCAAATAAGCCAATTCATCTGAGCTAGAGGGTGCATAAAGGGCAGCAATGTATGATAAGCCCGGACAGTTGGATAGCTTTTTTTTTTTTTTTTACAAATGATGAACTGGAGCAAGACAACAATGTCACTTAAAGACTTACTTGAATAACTAATATTATCTTAGAAATATTTATATTAATATATAATATTGATATATTGACATCTAAATATAATTATCATAATAATCATCCAATTTAACATTGGAGGTTTTGAGAAGGGAGAATGAAATGGAATGACCTATGCTTTAGAGATATTGCTTTTCCAGCACTGCAGGAGAGACCATAGAGGGAAGAGAGAAGCAGAGAGGACAATTAGAAGGCAATAGTTTATGTTAGAGGTAAGCATGTAGAGGTAAGCATGTCTAAAGTAGGGAGATGGCCTTGACTTTGGAGAGAAGATGGATGGGAGAAATGTAAAGGCTCATCTTTATATCCCAGCAATTAATTCAGTACCTTATACTCAGTAGCCATTTAAGGATTAAAGTCTCAGTTAAATTGAATGTAAAGGAGGATTATATAGAGAGTTGGACTCAGGTAAGCACTAAGGATCTAAGGATGGGTATAAAAGATGCCGGATGAGGCAAGGAGTCTCCGAAAGCCCAATAATTACCTAAAATTCTCTCAGGGTCACAGAAGGCTGTTAAGAAAATGATCTTATAAAGAAGAGTGAATAAGCTCAAGTTTCCCCAAGAATTGACTCTGTATTTGCCAGGATGAGTCACCTGTTCAGGTACTGAAGCAGCTTTTGGGGTAGTAGGAATAATAGATGAGTACAGAAAGCTGAAGATATACACTTGGGGAAATCCTGATGAGGGATGTAGGGAAGGGTAGATGCTTTATCTATACGGTACATATAGCTTATTGCAATCTATTTCTTTGGGGAGAGGACTAGGGGGTCAATGCAAATGCTGAGACTAGAGTTTGATAGATAGAGTGGAGTAACACCTGGGAGTGGCACCTTTGTGAATAAATGACTCATTACATATCTGAACCCTCTTCAAGTACAGTATAAATGAGCAGAACTTTTGACTGGATCAAGAGGGCGGTCTGGAGGCAACAACTACCCAAGTATCCTTGAGATAGTAATATCTATCACCTATATTGATATCAATAAATAATCTCCCATGAACTTTCAAATATCACTGGCAGTGATATTGGACATTTATATTGCTTTACTTAGTTGAGCCCTGATGCTGGAGATGTCTTATCCTTAAATTTATAAATACTATCATCTAGGCAATGAAAAAGGAGCTGTGTAGCAAAGTCTTAGAAAATGTTTTAAGTAACATCTGATAACTAAATTCCACAGTGTGCATGAGGTTCACTAACTTCAAGAAATTGATGAGTTCAGATGATTTTTGAAGCATCATCTGCTTTATTTGGTTTCATGAGCTTTGGTTTTAGTTTCGCAAATAGATTATAAGCACCACAAGGGCAGGGATTATTTTTTAACTTTAGGTATTCAATTACTCCATGTTGATTGATGTATTGCTCTGGTAGAGTAATATAATATAGTAAAGCCCCACCTCTGTCAGGTTAGGCTATTTTTTTTCCTTAAAAAGTTATTGAAACTCTCCTCAAAATTTAATTAACTCAGGATACAAGATTTGGGCCATCGCTGGAACTTTTTATTTTCGTAAGTATAAAAATATCTAGGCCACGAGGGACCAGAACTGTTCTCTTCCGCTTCAGACCACAGACCAGTAGCATGACCAGTGATGGCACAGGAAAACTATGCTCAAGCAAATCAACTGTGTCCTCAATTAACATTCCTTCCCTGGTCTGAATGTTCTTCTTGCGCTATAGTTAAGTACATCTCATTCTGTTAACTGTCAGATCTTCAATGCGTGTATCATTTTGTTCCAATATCATAACTGGGGTGCCAGATTGGCCTGTTCTTCCCTGGCCTCCAACAACTGCTAAGTCATAGCAATGCTTATGAATTAATTGCTTCACAAATTAGGCTGATTTGCCCTCCTCTGTTACATGGAATAGGAAATAGATTGTCCATTATATGAAATGTACAAGAATGAAAACAAACAAACAAAAAACTCCAAAAAAGACCACCGATTTGCTGTTGATAATCAATTTAGACCTGGAAGAAACTTTAGAGATTGTCTATAATTTCAATCCCCTCCCTTTATTATACATTTGACTAAGTGAGGTTCAGAGAGGTTTCATGATTTGTCCAGGATCACGCAGATAGTAAGTGAAAGAGTCAGGATTTGAACCCACCTCTTCTGGCTTCAAATACAATCTACTTTCCACTGTACCACATTTGCAAACTTGACCTAGTTTTAATTTCATGATTTTTGCACATTTTGAACATAAATTTTAACAAATAATTCAAAAGGAAATCACCTTGCATCTTTTTTGTTTCAATATAGAAATAAGAGCAATTATATATATTTTTTAATGCATGAAAGGAAATCATTCTAAAAATCACAAACCATATATGTTTGAAATTTAATCAAATTTCTTTCCAAATATCCCTTGAAAGAAATGTTTGTTTTACCCTTTATTCCTTTCTGGCTTGGGGTTTTTTCTGTGATTTCTTTTGGCTTTGGGGGAGCCCATCTGCACTTTTTCTATACCTGATACAACCACAAATCAATAATTCAACAGTCATTCAGTAAGTGAGTAAACATTTAGTAAGCCCCTGTTATGTTCTAAGCTCTGAGGTTACCGAGAAAGGCAAAAGAACTATTAAAGAACTCCAAGTCTAATGGAAGAAACAGCATGCAAATACCTACACATAATCAAACTATATCCATGATACACTGGAAATTATCAACAAAGGGAGGACATTGGAAATAAGGGGGATTGGGAATGACTTTCAGCAGAAAATGTAGTATTAGCTGGGACTTGAAGAAAGCCAGGGAAGCTTAGAGGTGGGGTGAGGAGGGAGAACATTCCAGGCATGGAAGACAGACAGAGAAAATGTCTGAAGTCAAGAGACTGAGTGTTTTGTGCAAGGAGGCCAGGTTCGCTAGATCACATGGTGCTTAGGGAGGAAGAAGGTATAAAAAAGACTGAAAAAGGTTGGAGGGGGGCAGGTTAAAAATGGCATTGAGTGTCAGATAAAGGATTTCAAATTTGATCCTGAAAGTGATAAGGAGCCACTGGAATTTATTGAGTTGGGGAGGGGTGTGTGATATGGTTAGACTTGAACTTCAGGAAGATTACTTTGACAATACATTAGGAGAGTGAACTGGAATGGGGAGAGACTTGTGGCACAGAGACTAACCAGCATTAGCCTAGTCATGAGACAATGAGGGCCTGCATCTGTGTGGTGGCAATGTCAGAGGAGAAAAGGGAGTATATTCAAAAGATGTTAAAAAGGTAACGTCAACAGGCCTTGCAATAGATTTGCTATAGGAGGTTAGAAAGAACATCACCATATTGTGACTGCCTCGCGTAAGTGATAATTTAAGGTTCCCACTAAAACATGAGATGCCTGTGCTGATGAACTAGGCTCAGAAAGTCTGTCCTCAAAGGATCATAGATTTAGAGCTGGAGGGGAGATTCGAGTCATTTACCCCAACGCCTTCATTTTATGGATGACTACCACCCATGATGACCAGCTTCCTTTTCTGTAAATCTTACATGTATGAGCAACTTTGGAAATTTTGAACTAAAATCAATTACAGGTTACACCATTATATGGTTTGTTTTGATGTGCTTCCAAATGTATTTCATTGCATCCAGAATATTCCTTTGAGAAAAAAAAATACAGTCCCATGATTATACTCACGAGAAAATTAAGTACTGAAAAGTCTAATTCAACATTGGCATTTTGTGTGACCTAGAGAAATTTATTCACAAAAGATTTTTAAGTGACACATTTTCATAAGGACAAGGGATTTTTTATTTTGAGAATCATATGTCTCTCAATCTAGTTTGGAAAATGCTTACTTTGGTTAAATGTAGAAAGAAAACTCTATTCCTTGATGGCTGAGACTGCTCTGTCTGTCTGTCTCTGTCTGTCTATCTATCTATCCATCCATCTATATGTCTGTCTATTTGTACAAAGTAGCCACTTAATAAAGATTTGTTGGTTGCTTGATTTAACCCTTCCCCCCAAACTGGCATTAACATAAACATGCTGCATTGGCTTTAATGATCGTGAAGTTTTACTGACATCTATAATTGACAAGTAATTTTCATTTTTGGTGCAGAATGTTTCTCTTTGCTGTTATAAATATCCCATTTTCTACATTCACATATGTTCTGGTTTTAACCTTTGGGCCCAGGAGAGTATTAATTAGAGCCCTTTTCTTGGTCAAGAAATGGAGATGAGCCAATTGAAACAGCTTCTCCTTCAATATTTTATCCCTTATTCTGGTTTATGTCTGTGAAGAACTGTATTCTGAGACCACTGCAGCAAACTGATTGCTCTCTCCAATCCTCTCTGTCCTTGCCAATATGAAGAAGTGTACCCAGCTGGCAGGGATGCATGTTTAGTACCTCCCAGAATGGCTTGAAGATAGGCATCCCCAACCCCATACTACTTGCCAAGCAGATGGCACATGTACCATCCATCAGCTGTTTAGATTCAGTCTGGTGTATTTAATCAAATGCAACCAGCTCTGTTCCATGGGTTACTAGGTGGAAATAGATAATGAAGGAGCAACTATAAATTTTAAATGGTGTCCTTGTCTTTAGTCACATGGAAAATGCTCATTGACATAGTGGTCATCTTAGTGGATATCAAAACATTGCAGATGCTATTGTGCAGTAGTAACAGCATTCAAAACTCTAAGGCTTGTAAAATGCCCACTAGGCAACACTTCATTTGCATGGATTTTTATCACTGAGATCATCATAAACTATTGTTTACTTAAGAGCTTATGGAACAGAAGGCACTGTTCTTGGCATGAAGCTATAAGGATTATGCAATAAGGAGGTTTGTGCTCCCTAGCCTCAAGGAATTTATAATATAGGATAATAAAATCATAGAATTCCAGACCTTGAAAGGACTTCAGCCATCAGTTACTCCAATTACCCATACCTAAGGATTATCTCTACATTTCTAATCATCAGGTTTTTACTTAAAGTTTTTCAGTAATAGGGATTCCATACTCAAGAGCCTCCTCTACAATGATGCTCTCCAGCATTACACTATCTCTTGAGCCAATTGTACCTTTGGATAATTCTAATAGCTAAGACATTTCTTCTTATTTAAAAATGAAAGTCTAACCTGTTACAATTACTTTTGTCTTGTGAAGTCAAATAAAAGAAGTCTAAATATTCTCTTCCATGTGACATCTTTTCAAATACTTGAAGACAACTTCCATGTCTCTGATGTCTATCCAGGCTAGATATTTTCAATTTCTTAAAGCAGTTCTTGAGTACTCTGAATACACTCTATCTTGTCAATATATTTTCAAAAATGTGTTACCAAGAACTGACCAGAGTATTTCATTTGTGATATGACAAAGGAAGGGATGGGTGAGACTATAATACAGACCAAGACTATATTAGAATTTTCCTCCAAATATCATACTGTTGATTCATATGAGCTTGTAGCTCACTGAAACACTGAAGTCTTTTTTCTTCCTGCCCTGTATAGTTGATTTTGTAAAGCTAAGATCTTTACATTTGCACCTAGTAAATTTTATCTTAATAGATTCAAGTCACTGTTCTAGTCCATTTTGTTGCTCTGTAGTATAGTGTATAGAGCTCTGGACTTAGAGTGTACTAACTAGCAGAATGGTACTGGGTGAGTCACTTAACCTTTGACAAAACATCAGTTTCTTCATCTGTAAAATGAACATGTTAATAGCATCTACCTAATAGGGTTGTTGTGAGAGTCAAATGGGACTCTATAAAATGAGATAATATTTGTTTGTTCACGTTCTCCTTTATGTACTCTCTTTTTTAGTTTTTCTTCTTTCCTTCTTCCCTCCCTCCCTCACTTCCTCCTTTCCTTCCTTCCTTCCTTCCTTCCTTCCTTCCTTCCTTCCTTCCTTCCTTCCTTCCTTCCTTCCTTCCTTCCTTCCTTCCTTCCTTCCTTCCTTCCTTCCTTCCTAATCAGTCTAAGCTTTAAAATGTTGTATAAATAGAAGCTATTATCAAGTTCTTTTTTGGATTCCAGTCCTATCATTAAACAAATTAAGTAACCTTCACAATTTTGGGTCAATTGAAACTATGAAAAGAAAACTAATTACATTTTTTATCCAAGAGATAGGACCAAAGAGAGAGTTGTGTAGCATTCCACTTGAGATCTCTTTACAGGCTGACATCATCCCATTAACAATAACCCAGGCATTTAAACAATTCTGAATTCACTTCAGCACATTATGCTTCAGTCTAAAGTTTTACATCTTTTCCACAAGGATAGAGTGAAAGACTTGGCCAAATGTGTTGCTGAAGAACCGATACTATACCTGTGGTATTCATCTGATCTAAGTCTAATAATTTTGTCAAAAAAGGAAATCAGATTAGTAGGGCATGTGTTGTTTTGTTGAATCTGAGCTGGTTGATAGTATATATTTTCCTCCTTTCTACATGCTTATAAACTATCTCTTAAGTGTATTCTAGAATTCTTGCCCAGAATCAAAGTCAAGGATCATCGGCAAAGCTTGCTGTTTCAGTCAATACTAATTGCACTGAGCCCCAGGATATGGTGGAGCCTTCTTAATGAAATCCATGACCATTCAAAAGAGATTGGCTCAGTAATCAACTCAGGAAAACCAAGTGGATGAAGAATGATTATTGTGCAGATTATGACATGTGGTTGGGCAGACAACAGCCTCTTCATTTAGTTAATATACCAGTATATATAACCTGAAAAGACATTACAGAGGATAATCAACTAAACCTAGAATTGAGGAAATAGTTGAATGGCATTTTGAAAAATGGGTATCTATTTCAGTGACACCTGATGCTTTCTGCCATCAAAATTCATATTTAATTCCAATATTCCCTGATGATATTTTGCAACTAGAAATAATGGAATACCATGATCTCAAAAGAATTGCCCCAAAGGATAATAGATTGACTGCGATATATTACCAACAGGGACTTAAATGAAATAAGTGGTCTAAGAGATGTAATTAAGGAGGTTTATATCTGAAAAGAATATGTACTAGTTATATAGTGAAAGAAAGTTGTAGCTGCTAGACACACTGATGTTGTACTGGTACTCATGACACAGAGGAAATCCAATGGTTCATATTCCACAGGGGATTTGTGGAAGGACGTGGGCAAGAGTTGTATAGGATAAAAAAAATGGAAGTGATAAGATTCTCATTCTTGGAGGAAATACCCACACTGATGATATCTTTGCTACATTGAAGTATTAAAGTCAAAATCACCAGCAAATAACTTGAGAAATTCACATTAAGGGGGAATTGCAGTAGAGTGGAAATCTCCTGAGAATAAGGGGACCTATGTTCAGATTGTCTGGTGCTTTTAACTTGTGTGATCACGAACATTTCACCTCCCTGAGCTTCATTTACTTTATCTGTAAAATAAGGACCTTGGGTTAGGTGACCTTTGAGTTCTCTTACAAATGTAGATTTGGTAGTCTCCTTTTCTATTTAAAAAGAAAAAGACAACTACTAGTTCTTAGGGAACACTCCTCTTCTCCATGATTTTCCCAATTGCTGAAAGACTCAATGACCATGTATGATGATATTTTAAGTGACCTTCATTCTGGTGTCATGATTTGAACCCACTAAGGGGTTTGTTCTAATGGTTGTTGCTTAGTCATTTTCAGTTCTTTGTGACCCCATTTGGGGTTTTCTTGGCAAAGATATTGGAGTGGTTTGCCATTTCCTTCTCCAGATCCTCCAGATCATTTGTAGATGAAGACACTGAGGCAAACAGGGCTAAATGTTATGCCCAGAGTAACACAGCTACTAAGTGTCTGATAGATTTGAACTTTCTGACTCTGAGCCCAACAAGCTATCTGCTGTGCCTCCTAGATGCTAGCCATCTTAATAAAATAATTATTACATAGTGTAAAATAATGTCTTATAATGATATTAATATTAGCTAGCCTTCATAGAGTGTTTTGAAGTTTTAAAAGCACTTTACAAATATTGTCTTATTTGATACTCACAACAACCCTAGGAGGTAGGTACTATTATTATCCCCATTCTACATATGAGGAAACTGAGGCAGACACAGGGAAGTGACTTAACCTGGGTCACACAGTTATTATATGTATGAAGCTAAATTGGAACCCACATACCTGACACCAAATCCAGCTCTCTAGTCATCAAACTGTGTAGCTGCTCAGTTGAGCAATAAATAGACAGATCATTCTCTTTTGGTAACTCCTTTTCTTTTCCTTTTTAGAAACATCTGTATTTGTCTTGACAGAATTTTATTCTTAAGAGTGTTCTGTCCTTAATAATACTTCCTCCATAGGTCATACTATCCTAGTCACTCTTCCTCTGAATCCTACAGAATCTGTGCCTATAAAATTGAGGAGTCATATTGGACGGTGCCCAGAATTGCCCTCTTTATGGGTGATGAATTTTAACATGATCATTTACTCCTGAAGTTCTAGGCACTTTTGCTGTGGAAATCCATTCTTCCATGTTGGTCAATATCAAAGCCAGAACAAATTCTCCTTTTGTCTTCTTCTACCTGAAGGTTCAAAGCCAATAAGGAACTTAGCAGCAACCCTGGGGTTGTGGTTGTTGATGAAGATGGAGTTTCCATCTATGCCTGGGAGAGTGGAAATCTCATTCACTATGATAACCAGCCTCCATGCTAACTTAGTGACCCACTTCTCCTGCCTCAACCTCCTGCCTCAATAATCTGTAATGTGCTTCCATAGCAATACCTCCTGTTTCTCCCTCTGTTGATTCTCAGTCAGATGCTCTCCCTGGAATTTCCTTATTCTTGCACATGGATTGATTCCCACAATTGTCAATCTTTAAGGCACACATTACTGCTAATACTTTTGTCCTAGCTTCTCCTTTTGGATAATTTGGATAATATATTTTCATTGCTATATTTGAACTATAAATCCCATTCCGCCAAGCTTCAAATGCTATGAGACCATATTTACCTCCTAAATAATGTCAATCAATTTTAAAAAAAGCATAAATAAAGCACCTACTAGGCAACAGGCCCTGTGTTGTCACCATCTAGTTCACTTGGTTTATCACCCATATTCCTTGCATTTGAGTCTGTGGTTGTTATTATTAACTCTTTTCCTTTATACTGTCTCTGGCAACTTGCTGGGAGTCTCTACTGCCATTCTTTCTCCTTTGAGGTACCTTCTACTCTCTGTGGTCTTTGTTATTATTGCTTCGTCAAACCTATATCATCTCTGTAGGTTTACATTGCAGGGCTAGGGAACCTGTGGCCACAAAGCCACGTGTGGCCCTATAAGTCCTTAAGTGCGATCCTAGAGGGCCCTCGAGGCTGCAGGTTCACTGCCCCTGGTTTAGAGTTTACATGTATACAGTTTTCCTGCTTTCTATAACTCCCCCATCCACTTTCAGCTTAAATCTCTCTCAAATCATATTTACATATTTCAAGACAAATATAATCCTAATGTTGAATATTAAATGCTCTCCATCCCTGGCCAATAGTCTGTTATCCCTGTATCTTAAGTCCATGTCTGGAAGTCCAAACATTATTCTTTGACACTGATTTTAATTAGCTATTTATTTTCCAAATCCCCCTTTCTTTACAGTCAGTAGCAATGGTGTTGGTGAAAACTCTACCTGTGCCTCTAACATCTTCAGTTCCTGAGTCCAGTCCTCCTGATTTTTTCCATTTTCCTTCTGGTGATATCATTTATTACCACATGAAAGAAGAGGATACTGGTCCTCAGTTTTGACAACTCTCAGGAGGTTGTCTGCCACATGCTGGGAAGACAGATTACCTCACAATTATTTACGTCAGGTCAACATATGGCCACATCTGTACCCCTCAGCAGGGGTAATCAGGCTCCAGGATTTTTCTCTTCTTTTATGGACAGTAACACATTTCCTCTCATTTGACAGCACCTGTGGATCCATGGGGCACGGGAAACTAATTTCAAACCTTATCAGAAATAGGTAGGTAGCAAAGTAGATAGATTTCAGCTCCTGGTGTCCAGAAGACTGGAGTTCAAATGTAGTCTTAGACATTTATGGGCTGTGTGTTGAGCAAATTGCTTCATCTCTGCCTGCCTCAGTTTCGTTAACTACAAAATAGGTTAATAGCCCTTCCCTCCCACGGTTGTTGTGAGGATGAAATGAGATGATATTTTTAAAGCACCTAGTACAGTGCCTGGCACATAGTAGGCACTTCTTACTTTGATTATTAATTGTCAGTATTATTATATTTCACTGGCTGTCCCTCATGTCTGAAAAGCTCCCCCTTTTCATCTTTGCTTCCTGACTCCCTGGCTTCCTTTAAGTGTCAGCTTGAACTCTACCTTCTATGAGAGACTTTTCACAGACCCCCTTCTTCTGACTGCTAGCTTGCCCCTGTGATTACTGTCCAGTTACACTGTCCATATCTTGTATGTACAATTTTTGTGTTGTGCATGCTCTCTCTGCTATTAGAATATGAGTTCCTTGAGGACAGGAAGTGCAGTTTTTTGCCTTTCTTTGTATCCTCAACACTTATCACAGTGCCTGATCTATAATGAGTACTTAAATTCTTGTTGACTGATTCCTCTTTGAAAGAATCAAATGTGGTCATTTTGACCATACTCTTACGGAAAGAAGAACCTTGAACCTATCATATTATGCAGTTACAACACTAACCCTTATTTGTGCAACCTTCTATCTTTCAATCTCTAGACCTAGATGTTCATTCCTCTTCTCCCTGCATTTCATCTATTATTTTTCCTTTGGAAATATTTAGAACTTTTAATTTCATTTGGAAACATTTCTTCCATACTGTCAGGAAATTTCATTTTCTTTATTAAGTGGAATGGTGATCTTACAGTCTTATCCCTCTCTCCTCTTGTAGGGAAACTAATTTACATTTAGCACCATTATAACTGACTTTGGAAGAAATGTGAACAAAAGTCTCTAAGAATCACAGGATAATTGCTTTCATCTTCCACCCTCACTGAAGCTCAGATCTTCAGCTCTCTAGGACATTTGTTGGTAACTTAGACTCTTCAGTTTTTGAATGCACAAACTGCCTGTTTGTTTACTGGAAGTCTCTAGGGTTGGCGACTCTTAAGCAAAACTTTTTAATAGCAGGCTTTGGGGTTTTTCCTTTTGTTATCTGATGCTGCTTTCCCAGGAGTATTTGATTTGCAAGTTGCCTGATTTCTGCTAATGCTCTAATACAAATGATAGTTGTTTCCTAGTAATATCTGCAATATGGTTTTCCGAAGAAATCCTGCTTGCAACTACTCTTTCCTTCCCTTCTTTTCTTTTCTTTCACTGATGAATCTTCCTTCCTTCACTGCTATCTTCTATTAGTTTATAAATTTATATGAGCATGGATGTGTGTTTGTAATATTCCATGAGATTTCTTTATCCACCGTGGCTCTTTAGCTAGTTTTATTGGGACAAAGATTTTATGATCCTTTCTATTTTCTACATTTATCATGCTGTCCCCAATGATTGCTTTTGGCAGGGTTTGGGTACATAAAGTGCTTGTTGGCATGAAGTCAGAATTTGTAATAACACTTTATAGTAAGTGGCTAATCAGCATTTAACTTGCCTCTAGGAGAATTGATCACAATGATCTCATTTCATTCTTTGAGTTTTCATCACTTCATGAAATTTTTCTAGAATATGGTAAGAGTTATACAAAAATTAAAAATAGGTGGGAAAGAGAGGGAAAGCAATTGGGATGAAACAAGACCATTTCTAGAATTCTAACAATTCAAATTGAATAACTTTCTAACCATAACATGTCTCATTAACTTCCCACAATTTTTGGAAACTCTTTTCTTAGAGGACAAAACTCACTTTAAAATAAGCATATAACTATGCTGATTTATTGTTTCCTTATTTATTTATTCTAATGTGAGTATGATGAAAACAATGATCTTTGTGTAAGTATCCTGTATGCATTTTAGTTTCATTCAGTTTTAGAAAATGGTTGAGATAGGATGGTTTCTCTTTCACTGAAGCTTTTCTTTTTTTTATCAGTAGTAGTTATATCCTACCTCAAAACTTAGGTCACCTTTAATATTGATTGTATGACCAGTTTACATGACCAATGAGTGGTTTTGTTTCCAATATTGTTTCAGATTTAAGAGGAGCCTTGAGTGACAAAGATTTCTTTTTCTTTTTATTTCCAGTGTCAAAATCAACCTATTCAAATTTTTTTTGAGGCAATTGGGGTTGTGAATTGCCCAGCTAGTAAGTATCTGAGTAATCACACAGCTAGTAAGTATCTGAGGCTAGACTTGCTGACACTCTATCCATCACACCACTTGGGTGCCCCCAAAGTAAAACTATTAAACATCGTGTATTAGAATAGGTTTTGTTCTTTAGTTTAATTCTATTTGTTTCAAGTTCTTTTCTTCCCATATTTCTGAGGATGAACAAAGGCTGAGGTTTAACAAAGAGACATTTAGAGTGGGTTTTAGACAGGAAGACCTGGATTCCAATCTAGCCTCTGACACAGGGTAGTTGCAGACTAGATTAGTAGAGAAGTTCTTTTACCAGGAATTTCCTATGCCACTATAAATTAAGTTTAAAAAAATTCCTGAGGGCCTTATCTTGCGGGATGCACTTGCAGTCTTTTTTTTTTTTAAATCATAGGAGCTACTGAAAACACTTATATAAAATCTATTGAGTAGTAAAGTTGTAATGGTAGATACTAGGAAGTAGTTACATAGTTTAGTGTAAATAGCATTGGACTTGAAATCAGGAAGATGAGTTCAAATCCAGCCTCAACCCTTTACAAGCTATGTGACCCTGGGCAAATCCCTTTACCCTATTTGCCTCAGTTTCCTCAACTGGTTTAAAATGAATTGAAGAAGAAAATGGCAAACCACTTAGGTATCTTTGCCAAGAAAATCCCACGGACAATGTTGGCATGCCATAGTCCACAGGGTCGCGAAGACTCAGACACAACTGAACAACAGCGTTCATGAAGTGCTTATTATGTATGTTCCTGGCACTTAGGGGAGAAGCAGAATAGATAGAACGCTAGTCCTTCAGATAAGAAGACTTGGGTTTACTTCCACCCCCTGACACTTTCTGACTATACTCATAAGCAATTCACTTAACCCTCTGAGCCTCAATTTTCCTTTCATTATATGCCAAATGAGACCCATAATACAGTATTTATCTTACAGGGTATTTTGTGGGGATCAAGCAAGTTAATATGTGTAAAGAGCTTTGTTCACTCTAAAGTCCTATATAAGCGTCTTACTCATCTTCGAATCCCTGATAGAAGGTCATATAGAATAGGCCCTGACTAAATGCTGTAAAAATTCAGGAAATGTTTATTTAATTACAGAAATCATTTGAACAGCAAGCAGCATACTAATAGCAAGCCTAAATAGTAGTAACAAAAATAATGATAGTGGATAAGTAAACACAGGTAATAAATTGAATATTGACAGTTGTTTAGGGTTATAGTAATTTTTTCCTGTTTTATTCATCATATGAGTCACAGTGAAATTAATGTACAGAGATATTCCCCACTTAATGCTTATTCCTTCAATTCTTTAATGGATCTACGAACTTGCTGAAGTTGGTGCTCTCTCCAGTAATGCATATGGTTACCCATTCACATGTTATTATCCAAGCTATCCTCTGAATCCTCCACAGAATTTCTACCCAGTGTTCTAGGACCTTCCTTTAACTCTCTGGTCACTGAGTAGTTAAAAAAAAGCAGTTGATAGATCAAATTGATGATATCTCACTCTTATTAATCTCATTCTACAAAAACGTATTGTTTAACAAAGCCATATTACTGACTAATTTCATTTAAATAAGTCTTATTCATATGTGGTGAGTAATAGGCAAACTGACATTCGAGGTCATTAACACTATTTATTGGAGATGAAGTGATAGCTTTTGTTAGCTAATTGGTGGCTTTCTGATTTAGATCTGAGGAAACCTATGAAGCAATGCTATAAGTGGCATTCACAGCTTTACACCGAGGTTTGCTTATAATGCTCTTTTATAAAATGACATTGGTTGGGACAGCATTATGCAAGGCAGGGCATGCCTGTAACATTTTTTTCCCTGTGAGTGGCAACACCTGTGCTTCTCATTCTCTGATATAGTCCTTAATTGCACTTGAAAACAAATGCATAGTGACAAGATGAAGATGAAACTGTAATTTGGAGAGAGAAGAGAAATGAATTGCATTCAGAAATATCATTTTCAGATGAATTTAAATATGTGAAAAGATTGAGTCATAAAGAATAGCTAAAGACTCATTTAACTTGCCAATCAATCAATTGATCAATCAACCAGTATTTATTAAGGACCTAGTATGTTTCAAGCATTGTGTAAGGCACTGGGTATACAAATACAATGAACGATGCTATAAGTACATGCCAAATGATGTAAGATACCACAAATCAGTGCAAAGTGGCTAAATATAAGATAGTTTGAGAGAGAGGGGGTCTTAGCTCTTGAGGAGATCAGAAAAGACTCCACAGTGAAGGTAGTGCTGAAACTGTTTTGAAGTAAGAATAGCATTTTATGAGGTGGAGACGCATCTAGGTATTGGCACAGCCTGTACAAAAGCAAGGAGGTAGGAGGTGGAGTATGAAGAACTCAAGGAAGGACAACTTAGCTGAACTCTAAAGGGCAGGAAGGGGAGTAACGTATAATTAAGAAGGAAAGATTGGTTGAGGTCAGATTGTGAAGGGCTTTAAAAGTCAACCTAAGGAGTTTATATTTTATTGGAGAGGCAATAGAAAGTCACTGATTGAGTAGGAGAGTATCGTGAGACCTGGACTTGAGAAAAATCACTTCAGTAGCAGTGGATAAACTGAAGTTGGAAGCAGCTTGAGTAGGGACCAGAGCCAATTGCAATGATCTTTTTAAGAGGCCTGATATAAAGTGGTGTTTACATGAATAAAGAAGAGAAAATCAGGTTCTAGAAATGTTACAGAGATAGAAAAAGCAAGATCTGGTAACTGTGTAGCCTGACAGAGCGAAGAGTTAAGGATAATGCCAAGATTATGAACCCGGGAACCTAGAAGAATGGTAATAACTTCAATAGAAATATGGAAGTTTGGAAGAGAGGAAAGTTTGGGGAAAACATCATTGGCTACACTGCCAACTCAGCCCGCAGGACTTTCTCTTTCATTCTCTACATGTAGGGACCCCTTTAGAATATAAACTCTTCTTTCCTTCTGCTTGTATATGTATTCCTAGCTTAGCACTCTGGCTGGCACATCATAAGCACTTAATGAATGCTTGTTGACTTGACTTGAATTTTCTTTTGGATTTATTGAATTTGAGATGCTTATGGGATGTCTAGTTTGAAATGTCCAATAGGCAACCGGTGATGTGGGATTTAATCTCGGGGTAGATAATAGGAATGTATAAATAGATCTAGGAGTCATGTATATAGAGATGATAATTAAACCTATGGAGTTTATAAGGTCACCAAGAAAGTAATATACTTAGAGAGAGGAGTAGGGGAACTGGGACAGAGTCCTGAGCTACAATCAAGGTAGGGGCCATGATCTAGGAGATGAAAAAGTAGAGACTGACAAGAATCAGTTAGACAAGTAGGATGAATGAAGATAGCTAGGTGATTCAGTGGACAGAGTATTAGATCTGGACTCAGGGGACCTGTATTCAAACCCTATCTCAGGCACTTACTGTGTGACTTAACTCTTATCAGCCTCAGTTTTCTTATCTAAAAAGTGATGAAAATAGTAACATATTCATCCATGTTTTTTTATGAGAATCGAATGAGATAATATTTTGAAAGTACTTTGCAAACTATAAAATGCAATAAAATATAACTATTTGGAGGAGACCTAGGGAAAAATAGTCATGAAATCCTAGTGAGGAAACATTATCTAGAAAGAGCAGATGGTCAACAAGTCAGACACAGAAGAGAAGTCTAGATAGAGGACTGAAAAAAGACCAAGAGATTATTATTAGTAACCTTGGAGAAGTAGTTTTAGTCAAGCAATATAGCTGGAAACCAGATTAAAAAGAACTAAGGAGTGAGATGAGAGGAAATGAGAAAAATGGAGGCAAAATATAGACAGCTTTTTCTATTAGTTTGGCTAAGAAAGGGAGGACAGGTATAGAATGACAACCTTAGGTGACTGGGGGCGGTGTTGTTTAATAAAGTTTACTTTTTATTTTGATTTTTCTAGGATGTGGGAGATTTGGGCATGTTTGAAGGCAATAGGGAAGGAATGAGGACACAGGAAAGATCACTGATGAGTAAGAAAAGATGGATGTTTAAGGCAGCGATCTGTTGGAAAAAATGTGGTGGAGAATCAAAGGTACATGTAGAGGGATTGATCTTGGCAAGTGGTAGCAGCACCTCATTGTTACAGACAGAGGGAAAAGATGAGGGGATGGGGGATGATGTGAAGGAGTTTTGAAATGAAGAGATAAGAAAAGGAAGCTCATATGAAATGGTCTTAGTTATCTTAGTTAAGTGAGGGGCAGCATTCAGTTGAAAGAGGGAAAGAGTGGTATAAGAAGATTGAGGAGAAAAAAGAGAATTTGGAAGAGTCAAAAATACCTGATAAGATCTTAGCTGCAATCTATGAACCCTCTCCCCCTCCTCTGGAGTCAGGAGGTTACCATTGTACTGTATTTGAAAAAACTCTATCCTGTTGTAAAACTGAGACTAGAACATTGATGCAACTCAGTTCTGTCATCAGTGCTACTTAAGCCATTTTATTTATCCAGAGCTCTCAGAGATGTAAAGAGTATAGAAATATGAGTGGTATGTAGCCTAAGATGACTAAATGGTGGTTCTATTCTTTTTTTAGACTATTCTGTTGATTTCCCAGATGTAGGTCTTTTCCTCTTGGGTTTTTGTGTTTCTGTGAAATCTTTTTACTCTGTTTATTCATTCCTGCAGATGATGCCATCAAAGACTTCAAGGCAATTTTATCGCCTGCACAATGAAATTGGTGATGAGCACATCTAAGCCATAATAAAGAAGAACTTTTTTTTCCCTCACTATTTTTAGGGACTTACAGTTTGGATTATTTGTGACATCTAAAATATACTCTGTTTTGAAATGCACAAGGGAGAGTAATTACATATATTTTTCAAGATTCACATGTTTAAAAAGATCTGTTAATAGTCTTTTTGTCCTAATTTTACAATTCCAGTTCTCTTAGAAGACTTTCAGGAAATGAGGTGGTAGCATTTCCTTGGCTGAATTCCCTTTTTCTCTTTTTTCCCTCTCTCAGTCTGCCTCTGTCCCTCCTTTGGTTAGTGTTGATGGCTCTCCCAGAAAAGACAATTTATCCCCTTGTCCCAGAAGAAACTGTATTATCTACACAGCTTCTGGCCTTGTTGTTTTGCTAAATCAGCCCTGCCCAAGAGTCATGAGTCAGTTCTGGAAGAGAAGAGGACCTGAGGAGGTGATCTCACTATTTCCTTCTGCTTTTTAAGACACTGGACAAACATAACGCATGATCTGCCTCAAGGGCACTCTTGTAGCATCATCTAGTATGGCTGTGTTATGAGTTTTTATCATGTTTGCTTTTCATTCACATTCTCTACAATCTTTTGATTTTGTTTTTAGCCCCTGGGCAAATCCAGTCACATATCCAAAGACGTAACTTTACATTGAATTAACGTGTGACTTCAGTACTAGATAAGAAGTTAACTCCCAGAATGAATAGATGTCACTATTCTGCTTATGGTGGGAATCTGATGATTCACTGAACCAAGTCCAACACACTCCTAGAATCTTAACTAGTCTGATTGCACCATTATCACTGTTATTTCAACAACCCTTCTCTCTAGCAATCTGGCATAATTATGAACAGTAGCCAGCAGGTATCAAATGTCAGTGTAAATTGTCTGCTGCTGTGGTGAGCTCTAACTATGAAATTGATTTGCTGGGTGGGCGGGTTGGTTTTGTAACAAAAATAATGTAAAAACCAGCAAATTTATTATTTATGTAGGCATTTTTAAGATACATAATCAACAAATTAAACTTAAGTATCTTGACTGTTTTTTTCTCCTGTGATGTAAAGAGGCATTACAGATGTGGAATCAACAGGAATTGATGACAATTTGAATATGAGATGTGAAAGGAAAAAAAAGAAACAAAGCAAGCACCAAGATTTCAATCATGGAAGAATGGTGGTATCCAAAGTTGAAATAAGGAAGTTGAGAGAGATGAGCAGGTTTAGGGGGAAATACCCTTGGATTGGGTCAGATTGAGTTTGATGTGGAGATGTCTATAGAAATTTGGCAATGCAAGAATCGAGCTGGTAAGAGAGGTCATGGAAGTATTTAAACATGGAAACATTTAAAAGTCATCTACATAGAGGTGATGATCAACATCATGAGAATAAATAGGTTTGCCAAGCCAGAGGAGAAAAAAAAATCCAAGGCCAGAACCTGGAGAAAAGCCCTACCTTTAAAAATTAGGAAGAGGATTAACTAGTTCACTCATAAACCAAAAGGCAATTACTTATAATCTATATAAAAACCAATCACTCAATCAATAAACATTTATTAAATGCCTACTATATATCAGGCACTGTGCTTAGCACTGGTTACAAAGAGAGGCAAAAAGATTGTAAGTTCCTGCACTTAGGGAGCTGACCCCAGGAAGACAACATGCAAAGAACTATTCACAAAGCAAGCTAGGTACAGCATAAATGGGAAATAACTATCAGAGGGAAGCCCTGGAATTAGGAGGAGTTGGAGAAGTGTTCCTGTAGAAGGAAGGATTTTAACTGGGATTTGAATCCAGGAAGGGCAGGAGTTAGAGTGCAGGAGGAAAAGTGTTCTAGATATGGGAGACTACAAGAGAAAATGCCTAGAACTTAGAGATGGAGTATCTTGTTCACGGAACAGCCAGGAGGCCAATGTCACTGGATTGAAGAAAACATGTAGAGAAGTAAGGAATAAGAAGGTAGGAAAAGTCAAAAGGGGCTAGGTTACGAAGGGCATTGAATGCCAAACAGAGTATTTTGTATTTGTTCTCGAAAGCAATAGGGAGCCACTGGAATTTATTGAACGTATGTGTAAGGTATGTGTGTGACATAATGGCCAAGTGCTTTTTTTTCTTTTTGGCACAAGAAGTATTTTGTACGAAAGGAATCTTTTTATAATCGTCGAATTATTTCATGAAGAACCATGATATTTTGCAGAAAAATCATGCTGGGTTATAATAAAAATTACTCTGGTACAACATGAAGAGAAAAGAATATTGATTTAGGAAATTAGACTATCTGTGCCATATTGGGTAAGTCACTTATTATGGGTCTCAGTTTTTTCTCAATAAATGGAGCTAGATTAGAAATTCTCCTTGTTTCCTTTCTACTTTAATACTTTATGATTTTATAAGTACAACTTGTATTCTATTACTCATGTTGACCTCTAGCAGTTTATTCCATTTTTATTCTGTTATCAAGTTGCCTTATTCTGTTAATCTCATCCTAGTATGGAGGTGACCCTGGGTTCTCAAAGGTTCCATCAGAGGATAATGAACTATGGTGTATTCTATCATTCTGGAAGGACTTCAAATATGGTGCTGGTAACACTCTCAGTCTTCTAACTAAAGATCAGCCTCAGTAAGCACAAAGAGGTTCCTCATCAGTAGCTTGACCACTTGGCTCTGAATTTTTTGGTCTTAGAAACTGATAAAACTATATGGAGTTATCTAACCCAGCCCTCTTAGGCTTAGATGAGGCAACCAAGGCCCAAGAATTAAGTGACTTGCCCAGGGTCACACAGGTAGTAAGTGGCAGAGGTGTTCTTGGAACCGAGGATCTCTAGGAACTTTGAACTTCTGAGTCCAAATCCAGAGCTGTTTCTTCCTGATTTCAGGTTCAGTCCTCTAGCTCTTCTGCCAAGCTCTCTGTGTGGCATAGAACTAGATAAATGTTTAACAGAATTCAGTAGGGGACATCTATCTTATAGGTCTTTGCATCCTCAGTGCCTAGTACTTTGCACTAAGCATAAAAATGCTTAATGAATAATGATGGTTGTTATTTCCGATGATGATGATGATGAAGGATGTGATGTAAATAGCTTTGACAGTTACTGTGTGACTTTGGACAAGACACTTGAATTTTCTGTGCGTTAATCTCCTCATCCATAGATGGTGCAGTTGATGGGAACTCAGGAACACCTGAGTTCAAATTCAGCCACAGACATTTATCAGCTGTGTGATCTTGGCAAGTCATGTAGCCTCTGCCTGCCTTAGTTTCCTTATTTGTAAAATGAGTATAACAGAATCCATTTCTAAGGGTTATGAGAATCGAATGAGATAATGTTTGCAAAGTAATTTGCAAGCTTCAAAGTACTATATAAATGTTATTATTACTGATATTATTATTGAGAAGTTAGATGGTACAGTAGATGGAGTGCCAGGCCTGGAGCCATTTTCTTAAGTTCAAATCCATCCACAGACACTTATTAGCTGGTTGACCCTGAGCAAGTCACTTAATACTGTTTGCCTCACTTTCCTTATCTATAAAATGAACTGTAGTGTAGTATACATAGTGTCTTTAACAAGAAAACCCTGCATGGAGTCACCAAGAGTTGTACACAACTGAAATGACTGGACCACATGATGACGATGATGAGGATGATGGTGATGATGGTGCTGATGTAGTTGTCCTTGATAACCTGTGAGGTCCTTTCCAGCTCGAGTACTACGATCCTCTTATGGTTCCTATTACATAAGAGGCAATGACTCAAGCAATCTCCATACCATACTTCAACTGAAATCCTTCCTTTCCTTCAAGAGCCAGTTCAAATGTCCTCTCCTTTAAGAAACCTTTAATCTCTCCTTCAAATTTCTCATAGCACTTTGTTTGAGTCACTCTCTTTTGTGTAATAGGGTCATATAGTACTAGAATTGGAAAAGGACCAATTTTAGAAAAATGAAATATATTTAGTATCATAAAATTATAGATTCAGATCTAGAAGGTCCTGGAAGATATCTTCCTGGGCTGAAGAGGGATGTCTATCTACTATACTTGGTGCCTTCTCTATATTCCCATTGCAATGTATTAAAACAAATTATTTTCTTACACTGGGAAAAATATTTCTTGTATTATAAACAGCTAACTGTGTATTGTACTGTGTTGTGTCAGGGCACACTGAAGAAAAAATGAAGTTGAATGGCCATCTCACTATTACATTCTTTGGAAGAGAAACCACTGAACCCTTGAGATTAGGGAGGGAAAACTAGGAAATTCCTTTTGTTTAGGGGTTTCCCTAGATTGATTTCATCCTTTTTACCAGGGTAAGAATGACAATAATTATAGTTCAGTTATGGTCACCATATAATTTGAACTGAAACTCAGGATTTATAATTTGACAAGGTCTATTTGTTTTATAAACTTTGAAAACTTTGTACAATTTGTTTAACTTCTTTCAGCCTCAGTTTCCTCAATTGTAAAACAAGTGTTGACTAGATGACCTTCAAGGACCTTCTAGATTTAAATCTATGATTTTGTGATACTAAATATGTTTCATTTTTATAAAATTGGTACTTTTTTCAGAAAATCTAGAAAATAATCCATAATGGCTGAAAACATGCCCATAATTCCCCAGTCCTCCAAAAAAATTCCATTTGATCTATTCATCCCAACTAGCTATCATTCTTTTTAAAAAATTCTCCCATTCGTAGTTAACCTCCTTGAGAAAGCTATCTACCATAGGGACTTATACTTCCTTTCCTCTCACTCTTTTTAATTCTCTACAGTTGAGCTTCTGACTTGAACCAAAATTTCATTCTCCAAAGTTACTAGTGATACCTTCATTTTTAAAAGTAATAGTCTTTTCTCCATTCTCATTCTTCTGGACCTCTCTGTAGCCTTTAATGTTGTGGTTCGCTCTTTTCCCTTTGATACTTTTTTTCCCTAGGTTTTTGTGTTACTGCTTTCTCTTGGTTTTTCTCCTACCTACCTGACTGCTCCCTCTCTGTCTCCATGTCATGACTGTTAAACATGGAGGTACCCCAATATTCTGTTCTAGTCCATTGTTTCTTCTATTATAATATTTCATTTGGTGATCTCATCAGCTTTCATGGTTTCAATGATCATCTCTATGCAAGCTACTCTCACATCTACTCATAATGGTTTTAATGTCTCTTCTGATCTCCAGTCTTATATTTCCAAATTCTTCAGATGCATCTCAAACTCAATGTCCTGTAGACATCTTGAACTCAATATATCCAAAGTGAACACATTATCTTTGCCTACAAATTCTCCCCTCTACCTAAGTTCTCTATTAAGTGTCTCCCTATGTCAAATCAGTCTCCACTCCAATCTATTCTCCACTCAAATGGTAAATTGATCGTCCTACACACAGCCTTGACCAACTCAATCCCTTACTCAATAAATACTGGTGGCTCCCTATTATATCCAGGACCAAATACAAAATCCTTTGCCTTTTAAGTCCTTTATCACCTAATCCCATCCTAACTTTCCAGTCTTCTTATACCATACTCCCATTCAAATACTCTGTGATCCAGTTACACTGGCCTCCTCATTGTTCTTTAGACTTACTACCCCATTTCCCAACTCAACATTTTTACCAGCTCTCCCAGTGGCTAGAATGTTCTCTCTCTTCATCTCCACCTATTGACTTCCCTATATTCCTTTCAGTTTTAGCTAAAATCCTACCTTCTACATGAAGCCTCCGTAATCTTAATGCCTTCCCTCTGAGACTATTCATAGTTTATTTAGTATATGTTTTGTCAGTATATAGATATTTACATGTTGTCTCCTCCATTAGACTGTGAGCCCCTTGAGACCACAATATAATTTGTGCCTTCCTTTGTTTACCCAGTTCTTAACACAGTGCCCAGAACATAATTGATAGTTGACCAGCACAGGTAAAGAGCATAACATAGGGAACAGAATGATGGAACTCTTTGAATTCACTCTCTGAAACTTTCAAGTTGTGCAACCCTCAACAAGTCACTTAACCTTTCTTGAATCTTAGGTTTTTCATCTGTAAATGGAAGGTAACAATTCTCCTAATACATATTTCAAAGAGAAGATTTTGATCTACTTTGGTTCAAGTTTCACATCTGAAACTCCATACACTGATGAAACTAGAAGTTTGGTAAAAAAGAAAAAATATCCTGGAGACCTTTAAAATGTAGATACCATTGTTAAAGACAAATAACTGATTGCTCAAACTACTAACTTTTGTATTTACAAAGAAAGGCATTATACTGGACCTGTTCAGAGTAGTAGACAGGAATTGATGTGGGACATATCTGTGGGTGAACAAATATACATCAAAGACAGGCAACCGGTTCAGAGAATCAAGGGAAATGTTTGAAGTGATCAGTGATGCAAATGTAAAGAAGACTGCAAAGAGAGATTAATTTTTTTTCTCCTTTGCTTCACACACATCTGAATGCCATCTGATCTCAGTCATTTATTTATATCTAGTTTGTCAGTTATAGTAGGTGGAGGGCATTTCCTGGCTACATCATTTTATTTTGCTTACTCCCTTCTTTGAACTCCTATTGTACTTGTAGTAAGTACTGAATAGCTTAATTGTTCTTGATTTAAAATGTTTAAGTCCATTTTCTCTCCCCAACTACAGATTACACAATGTAAGCATCTTGTAGGCAAGGCTCTTATCTTTTTAATGTTTACCAAAAAAATGACCATAGTACTGTATGGGCATATGTGTGAGAGAGAATCACTAATCATATTGGAGTTGCATGGACAAATTTTCCTGGAATGAGAAACATAAAAGGGTGAATTGTGACCTTTGAAATCCCAAACAGGGTGCCTTTTTTACATAATTGTTTTTCCACTTATGGAAATAGGAAACATCCCTGGGATAGGTATAGTGAAACTTTGTAGAAAGTCTTTTGAATTTTTAAAGATAAATCTGAAATACATGGTTCCTAGTCTTCTAAATTTCACTTTGTTCTTAAGTTTTTGCTGATGGTTATTTTTTTTAAATAAAGCTTGTGTGAGTCTAGTTAAGAAAAAACAAATTGCTTTCTACTTAAGCCTAGACACAGTTCCATAGCAATTAAAATACAAACAAAAACTCCAAAGCTGCTTACCACCAACCCACTACCTCGGCATCTGAAACATTAAATCAAAATGAGTAATAGACATTAATAAGCGTTCCTTGGGAGTGGTGACAGGTGGAGATATTATTATCCCCAGAACTATACAGGATCACTTACCTGTCTTCTTGGGTGTCAATCATAAGCCCCAGATGCCAAAAAACGCAAATGAGGAAATCCTTCCACTACAACCATCTGTTCCTGAGCAAGCATAACATACAGTTAAGCACTACAGAGTTTGCCTTGAGGTTTCTGTCATGTGGCTTTGCTGATAATGTGTCCAGGTTGCTTGGCCTCTAGGCATCATTTTCTTTTGGTTTACTTCAGAAGGGGAAGGCTAGTAGATTTTAGCTACTTAGAATTTATAAGGACATTGGATGTGCAATTCTTCCGTAGATATTGGCATAGTCAGATTTTGTCATGATCTGATTTCATTGTCATCATTTTCAGCTAGAAGCTAGGTCCTACAGTAGTTAAAGAATTGGACCTAGAGTCAGGAAAATCCAAGATCAGATCTGGCCTCAGATGCTTACTAGCTGTGTGACCGTGGGCAACTCACTTAATCCCTGTCCGCCTCAGTTTCCTTATCTGTAAAATGGGGATAATAATAGCACCTACCTCTCAGGGTTGTTGTGAGGTTCAAATGAGGTCATAATTATAAAGTACTTAGCATAATGCCTGGAACATATTAAGCACTATGTTAGTTGTTATGTCATTTTATTGATCTCATTATTATTTCATATCTTTTTCTGACTCCAAGTCTAACACTCTATTCAACACACCAAAACCTGTATGGATAGCAATAGCCCTGTTTTTCAGGGCTTTATTATTGGGCATTGTTTTGGAATAGAGAGTAAGATGTCCAGGGATTTGGGTATGGTACCTCTCCAATACTCTGATGGATTTATGATGTCATCGGTGTGAGTATTCTCTCCTAAGATGCAGATTTTAACTTATGGATGCCTATCCCTCCTGTGTGATTCTTATCCTTGTTCTTCCATAAATCTGTCACAAATTGTCCACCCAACTTACTAGGAGTCACCTACTTATTCTTCTGATATTTTGGTGCTACCAGTTTAGCACTTGGTCTTATGTGCAATTTTAAAACCTCCTGATTAACTTTGATACTCCATGCAAGGTGTTCTTTGCAGTCACCACAAATATAGGCAATATATACTTCTCCTGTTTGTCTATGTGTGTATGCATATTTCATTGAGAATGTGGTTTATGGATTATTTCAAAGATTGTGCATTAGGAGTCGTGAGTTGAATATTAGTGGTAACATTAAATCCTATAAAATATATAGATTTTAGATTGAAATTATAATTTCAGTTGATTATTTGATTAAAAGCTATGCATTATGCTTCCAGATGGGAAGGGAAGCCCTCAAATCCCTAAGGAAATAAATAAATATTATTGTCCCATTTCTAAAAGTGAGGAAACTAGGACAGAGGGAGGGTAAATTGTGCCTAAACTATTTGTTTCAAGCTAATTGATGACAAGTGGTAGAGATGGTGGGACCAAGAGTATTGTTTTTCAGGATGAGGAAGACATGAGTCTATTTTGTAGGGATCATAGAAGGACCCAATAGCCAAGGTAAAATTGAATATTAAAGAGAACATGGGAATGATGATAGGATTAAACTCTTCAAGGAGATTTGATCAACGACATGAAGAAATATTGGCCTTTGTAAGAAAAGGGCTATAGCTTCAACAGAAATTAGGTAAAAGAGGAGATAATGGGTGATGATGTTAAGGGTTTGTGAGATTTAGAGAAAGGTAGAAGAGGGAACTCTGTCAAAGGCATCAGTGTTTTTATTGAAGTACAAAGTCACATCCTCAATTGAGAAGAGAGAGGTAGGGTGGCTTGAGAGGAGCCTCTGTAGAGAGTGAGTTAGAGGATAGGTTAGGGAGGGGTATAAAGATTTATTTGATTCGTTGAAAGGCCATTATTAATGGTTGGTGGGTCCAATCATCACAATTCCCTTATTTTCTTCAATTCCATACAGTAACCCTTGACTCAGAGGTGGATGATAAATATAGTCTAGTACTGAAATATGGAAAGGCATGAATGATTGGGACAAGAGACAAGGGATCTGAGAGTAGAAGACAGTATAGAGGGGTTCACTATGTGGTAAAGGTTGAAAAAGGAGGAGAGTATAGCTGACTCACCAAGATAGCATGAGAAAGAACTGAGGTGAGGAGGGATAGGGTTAGGGAGCTTATAAAGTATAGGGAAAGAGGAAATGGTCAAATAAATGATGTCAGAGTTCACAAACATAGAACTGGAACATTTGTGGATGATTACAGATGAGGGATGCAACCTTTTCTGAGTGTGCTTGAGATGAAGTGGAAAAGCAGGTCACTGAAAGAGACCAGAACGAGGAATTGAGAGGTTCGAGTATTTTAGGAAATGTCAATATGCTTATACTGAAGCAGCCTAGGATATGGGCAAGGACTGGTGTGGAGAAGACTACTAGGCACTGAACTCATAGAGGAAGGACGGAGAATAGCTTGTATTAGTTGCATAGCCTTGGGCAAATAATTTCTTTCTCTGTTCTCTAGTTTCCTCATATGTCAAATAAGATGGTGGTCTGGATGAACTCTGAGGTCCATTCTAAAGATAAAGTGTAATATGTCGTGTATTGCCCTTGGTTAGAGTTTCTTACTGATTGGACCAAATTTTTATTGTTTGCTCTGAATTACAAAATCCTGGAAGGAAGAGAGCTTATGTCTTTCAGTGATTCATTCCAAGCTGAGTTTTGTAGATGGGTTCTTACTAGGGAGTGTTTGATGATGCCACCTGTGGGTATATCAAGGCCATTATTGGACCTGATAGTGTGTTATTGGTAACCTTAACAGAGACTAGTGAAGGCACCACCACAAATTAAGTCACTTTTTTTTCCTCATAGTGATTTCTCTGAACTAATAGTTGAGAACCAGAGAGAGAGAGAGAGAGAGAGAGAGAGAGAGAGAGAGAGAGAGAGAGAGAGACTTAGAATTAACTCTTCCAGTGCTGAGTATGTTCTTTGGGTAAAACAACTACTTTTCTGGCAATCTAAGTTCAATTTGTATACAATGTATTAAGATCCTAGAAGGTCAGGTTTAATAATTTCACAAATACTTCTAATTATTAGATCATTGTTATAGTTAAAAGGGACCTTATAGGTGATCAGGTTCAACCTCCTCATTTTATAAAGAAATTAAAGGTCATGGAAAGGAATGCCACATAGGTAAAAAAAGTATAGGCAGAAGTAGGACTTGAACCCAGGTTCAACTTCAGCTATAGAATATTTTCTTCTGTACCATTTTATCTTATAAAGAATTTAGGAAAATTACTATTCTTAATGCCTCAAATCTTAACATCAAATTGTTAAATGAGAATTTTGAAGGCCATGAATACAGACTTTGTTTTAGGCAATGTTAAGTAGCAGGTAGTGCTAATTAACATTTAGATGCCTTCTGAATGAAAAGAAAAAAAAATAGCAAACCATAACAAAACATACTAATCATCTATTAAGAAACAACAGAGCAATGAAAATTTTAGCCTGCTATTGAGTATCAGGTTAAAAACCACAATCTCTCAGTCCAGATGGGAAACCTAGCATTTTTCCCCTTTGGTATGCAATCCTTATAAGCTCTTGCTTGATGAATATGGCCTGAAGTGACAGAGGGGACTAAATGTAATTTTTGGCTACTGCTCTGTTTGGATTTATTACCTGGTTAGTCAGGTGGGATAGTCTGTAGATAAAGACTTAGCAGACACCTTTGAATCTGGAGATGAACACTTGAGGTAAAATAGGAATTTCTTTATGTGTTGAGGTAGTGACATCTTGGAATTGCCAGACAGGGCCATAATTACATACTGCTTGTTTCCTTGGAGCCAGACATTCAAAAAGAAAGGCATCAGTACATACATGCAATCTTGGTAGGTAGACATCACTCCTTTCTCAGGTTGTCTTTGTAACAAAATGACTCTGGAAATGAAAACGACTTCCATTATTATTTTTTTTTTGATAACCTTAATTTGTCCTCTTTTGATGCATTAAAATTTATGAACAGTATTAACGTAAAAGCTTTTCAGCTTAACTACGCAGTTGATATCTTTTTAACCTTTCAACCCTACCTCCACAGGAAAAAAAATACAATTTCCAAAGCTTTTAGAAGGAGGAGTAAAAGTTATGTGAATATACTTTTAAAAAATTCAGTTTTGTTCTCCTTATTATTTTTATACTACTATACTACTTACTCAGGCCAAAGTTCTATTAATGGTATTAGAATTTCCCCGCTAAACTCTAAGGACAACAGAATTGGGGTTATTATCTGGTAATCTATCAGAGTTACTCTGTTACAAAGAACATTTTTTTTCTATTTCTCTCTTCCTCTCTCTCTCTTTTTCTCTCTCTCTGGGTTTCTGGCAGCTCAGCTCACCCTGCCAGGGGGAGACTGAATACTTTACTCTTTTGAAGAGTTCACATCACAAGATTTCACCACATGCCTCTAAGACTTCACCTCATGAGAAATTCCCCTTTAAATCTGTGGTTTTCGCCACTTCCCAGGACCTTTTGAATTCCATAATTGCGTCATGTGTTGGCTATAGAGTCCTCTCTCTTTGAAGCATTTACAAATGTCTTTCGTGGCCTCTTTTGAAAGGAAAAAGGTTGGTGGGGATGGTGGGAGGAGGGGATGGAAAGCCATCCGTGCAGAGTCAGCCAAGAGATGATCCGTGCACGATTAAAAGAAGACTGTGGGGGTGCTGAGCAGTCTTTTGAAATCCCAGACCTTTGAAAGCCCAAGTACATTTTAATTGTCATATTTCTTGCCTCTGGAGAAAACAGTGATAGGAGGAGGAGTAATCTCTTGTCTCTTGGGAAACATACAAACTTGGTTGTATCACAATTGAAACTGAATTACAGCTTAGCCTGATTGTAATTAGGCCAGTTCAGGGTCCATTGGATAGGGATATAGTGGAAAGAGACCTGTATCTGGAGTCCTGGAATCCTGCTTCGGCCACACATTGACTGTGACTGTGAGCAAATCTCTGGACCTCAGTTTTCTCATCTGTAAAATGAGGGATTAGACTCAGTGACTCCAAAATCTAGCTCAGTGACCCTAGCTCTGTCATCTTGTAGTCAGTGAATACAAACTTCCTTGGCTTCTGGAACCTAGAGAAGCAATTTTTTTTTTTAATATGACAGAGAGAATATCTCAAATTCCTTAAACTACCCTTCTCCTCAAAAGTAAACTTTTTCTTGCTTTTCAAAAGACTCTTTATTTATATCATGAATATCTCTTAGTGTTTTCTTCACTAGTCTTAGCTATGGCAAAAATTTAAATCTCATTTTTATTGATTATCTTGTTTTTTGATACTATCTTCCCTTCTCAATATATCCTTTTTGCCTCCTCTAACCAGTGAGCCACCTCTTGTAATGAAAATTTTAAAGGGGGAAAAAATAAGGCAATTGAACAAAACTAATCAATACATCAATCATTCCCTGTAGAATGTGCAATATTTCACACACACACACACACACACACACACACATTTTTTTTCAATGGAGGTAGATGAATTTTCTCAACTATCTGCTAGAGTCAAGCTTAGTTGTCATAATTACATAGTAAATTATTATTCACAAGTTTCCCCCACCTCCCTTAGGAATGAGATAAAGCCCACTTTAACAAATGATTCTCTGGAGAAAACAAATAACCCAAGAGGCAAAAGATCAGACACACTTAAAGGTTCATTATGTTTTTCTGAGAGTGGGGAGAAAAAAAGACAGTCTATGCATTGACTGAACTCGTGTGACAGAAACAGGTTTGTTTCCTAAAATGGCAAATGGAGCCCATTTAAAATTACTTAAATGGGCCAACTCTTAAATGGAACTTTTTATTTAAAGGTTTTCAGAATTCTCCCCAAATTTCTAGTTGGTGGGAGTGGGGCAAATGGATGAGCACTGAAAGGGTTCCCCTTGGGGATCTGGGAACACTTTAATCACCCACAACATGGAATTAGGTTTGTTCAATCAACCCACACTTTGAGAACTCCTTTAGCAAGACTCACTATCTCTACTAAGCCAGGTCATAGAAAACATTTCAGTATTCTCCTTTGAAGAGAACCATGGTTCAGGGTTTCAGGCTTGGAGTGTAATGACATCATATTCTGAATCAGGAGGAAGGCTAGGGATAAAAAGCAAAGAATTATCTCACTAAAATCATTTTGATGAGTGAAAATGAGAAAATAGAAGCCACCTCCAGTAATGAACAGAGCTTTGGACCTGTGCAACTAGCTCTGTGACATTAGGTAAGTCATCTGTTCTCTCTTTGCTACCTCAGTTTCTTCATCTATATAATGGAAATAATAACAACAGTACGTACATAGCTCATGAGGTCGTTGCGCCAATCAAATGAGATAACACATGCAAAACACTTTGAAAAACTATTATTATTAAAGCAGTGTTAATTGGAAATTTAGGTTACTTGGTCAGGCTACAATAAGACCATTTGTATATGTTTCATGCTCTGCTGATTATTCTTTAACCATCTAAAGATGCTTTCCATTTTAATAAATTTAAATGTTTAAAGAAGGCTTTATCTGCTTATTTAATGGGGCTGGTATAACTACTTTTACCTTATTTTGCATAGGTAATGTTATTCAGGAAACATTAAGGAAATATTAAGTGTTGTTTACCTTAGCATAACACAGTATTAGGTGCTGTTGAGGAATACAAAAGTAGTACAACGTATGGTTCCTACCCTCAGTGAGTTTACAATCTTATCAAGAGAGAAAAGACATATGCTATATCCTTCACTGGGGCAAGATGACACCTATGCAAAGAAGAAAAGGACATCTAATTAACCACATGTATTCCCTCCTCTGGAGAGTAAATTGAAACCAATTCATAGGTCTCATGACTAGAATATTGGATGTTTCTTTTTTTTTTTCCTTTTTAGCTTTTAGAAATTCAATAGGCAGCTCATACAGAAGAAAAGAAAAATAGTGATATGCAATCTAGACATTTTTGTTGATTTCTTTTTTTAAAGAATTCCATTCTCTTTTCTGAATTTTAAAATGTCCTATATATTTTAAAAATTTTTATTCACTTTATTTTTAATTTATGAAATATAACAAGCATTTTCATAACAATAGAATAAAAACAATGATTGCACACAAAACTGCAAATCTATTATACCCAACTTGCTATTCCTTCTAAATATATAATATAATTATCATGTAAATTTCTTTTTCTCTCCCCCCACTAGAGATAAGTATCATTAGACACAAATATGCATATCTACATATAAATATAATATACCTATATATGTGTATGTATATATATATATATAAATCATTCTATTCATACTTCTATTTATCAGTTCTCTGGATGCAGATGTCATCTTCTTTCACAGGTCCTTTGTAGTTCATTTGGTTATTTATAATAGTCAAAATGACTTAGTACCTCAAAGTTGTGCTTAAAACAATATTGCTGTTACTGTATACAATATTTTCTTGTTTCTGCCCATTTTATTCTTCATTATTTCATGCAAGTCTATCCATATTTATCTAAAATCAACAATCTCTTCCTTTCTCATAGCACAATGGTATTCCATCGTAATCATATACCACAACTTGTTCAACCATTCCTCAATTTACAGGCATCCCCACAATTTCCAGTTCTTTGCCACCACAAAGAGAACTACTAGAAATATTTTAGAACATATAAATTCCTTTCCTTTTCCCCTTATCATCTTGGGAAATATACCTAGTGGTGGTATTACTGGGTCAAAGTGTATAGGCAGTTCAATAACTCTTTTAGGTGTAGTTCTAGATTGCTCTCCAAAATGTTTGGATCAGTTCACAATTCTACCAACAGTGAATCAGTGCCCCAATTTTTCCATATCCCCTCCAATATGGCTATTTCTATTTACTCAGTATCCTGAATTGGTTTGGTGACATCTTTCTTTCATATTTCTAGTTTCCACTCTTTGTCCCATAGGGCAAACCCTTCCCCCAATCCTGCATAGATTCACTACTGAAAGAGACCTTAGAAGACATCAAATACACCCCTTTATGTGGTCAAAATATTTAAGCTCCAGCTTCAGTATTTGACCTTCCAGTTAATAGTCTGAATTAGTTTTTTCTAAAGATTGACTGATTTGGTCTATTTGCCATCCAAGGGATTCTCAAAAGTCTTCTCCGGTACCATAATTAGAAAGCACCAATTCTGAGGCACTCAGTTTTCTTTATAGTCTAACTCTCACAGCTATACATTGCTACTGGAAAAACCACAGCTTTGACTATATGAACCTTTCTTGGTTGGCAAGGTAATGTCTCTGCTTTTTAGTATGCTATTCAGATTTGCCATAGTTTTCCTTCCAAGAAGCAAGCATCTTTTAATTTCATGGCTACAGTCTCTGTCTACAGTGATATTTGAGCCCCAGAATATAAAATCTGACAATGCTTCCATTTCTTTTCCCTATATTTGCCAGGAAATGATGGGGTCAGTTGCCAAGATCTTATTTTTTTAATGTAAATCTTCAAGCTAGTTTTTACACTCTCCTTTTTAATCCTGATCAAGAGGCTTTTTAATTCTTCTTCACTTTCTATCATCAGATATTTCTTTCCCAAAACCTTAATTCTGGCTTTTGATTCATTCTCCTGGCATTTCATATTATGCACATTGCATGTAAGTTAAATGAGTAAGGTGACAAATATACAGTCTTATCCTTTTCCAAT
The DNA here is from genome assembly GCA_023548195.1 of Bettongia penicillata ogilbyi. Taxonomy (NCBI): domain Eukaryota; kingdom Metazoa; phylum Chordata; class Mammalia; order Diprotodontia; family Potoroidae; genus Bettongia; species Bettongia penicillata. The sequence continues at coordinate 14,686,270 of JAJHZJ010000314.1, forward strand.
CTTAAACTGATCATTTATTCCAAGTTTGGTTCTAACTGTTGCTTATTAACTTGAATACAGGTTCCTTAGGAGACAAGTAAAATGATCTGGTCCTCCCATCTCTTTGAAAACTTGCCACATTTTGTTGTGATCCACATAGTCAAAGGCTTTGGTGTAGTCAATGAAGTAGAAGTAGATATTTTTCTGGAACTCCCTTGCTTTCTCCATAGTTCAGCAAATGTTGGTAATTGTGTCTCTAGTTCCTGTTCCCCTTCAGAAACCAGCCTACTCTTCTGGTGATTCTCAATCCACATATTGTTGAAGACTACTTTGCAGAATCTTAAGTATAAGCTTACCGATGAGTGTAATTGTTCAGTAATTTTCAGTATTGCCCTTTAGGACTGGGATATAAATCGATCTTTTCCAATCAAGTAGTCACTGCTGAGTTTTCTAAATTGACTGGCTTGAGTGCAGCACTTTAATAGCATCATCTTTCAGGATTTTAAATAGCATAGCTGGAATTTCATCACTTCTACTAGATTAATTGTTGGTAACATAAGTCCCACTTGACTTCATTCTCCAGGATGTTTTGATGTCAACAACCATACCATTGTGGTTATCAGTGATGCTAAGATCTTTCTTACATAGTTTTTTTTTTTTTTTTGCTTTTGAGGCAATCTGGGTTAAGTGACTTGCCCAGGGTCATACAGATAATGTGTGGCTGAAGCCGGATTTGAAATCAGGTTCTACTGACTCTAGGGTCAATGCGTTATCTATTGTGCCATCTACCTGCCCCTCTTGTACAGTTCTGTGTTTTCTTACCACCACCTCTTAATCTCTTCTACTTCTGCGAAGTCTCTACCATCTTTGTCTTTTATAAAGCTAATTTTTGCAGGAAGTGTTCCCTTGGCATCTAGTTTCTTGAAGGGATCTCTTGTCTTTCCCATTCTATTGTTTTATTCTATTTCCTTGCATAGCTTATTTAAGAAAACCTCATCCTTCCTTGCTATTCTCCTTGCTATGTCTTTTCCCTTTCCTTCTTTCCTCAGCAATAGTAAAGCCTCATCAAACAGCCATTTTGCTTTCTTGCCTTTCTTTTTCTTTGGAATAATTTTTGTTCCTGTCTCTTGTACAATATTGCAAATCTCTGTCCATAGTTCTTCAGGCACTCAATCAACTAGATCTAATCCCTTAAATCTATTCATCTCTTCTACTTCATATTCATAAGAGACATTATTTAGGTCATGCCTATATGGTCTAGTAGTTTTCCCTACTTTCTTCAATTTAAGTTTCAATTTTGTGATAGGAAGTTCATGATCTGAGCTACAATTAGCTCCAGATCTTGTTTTAACTTGGCTGCAAAGTATATAATAAATATGATTTCAGTATTGACCATCTGGTGATGTCCATGTGTAGAGTTACCTTTTGGGATTTTGAAAAAGAATGTTTGCTATGACCAGCAAGTTATCTTGACAAAACTTAATTAGTCTTCTTCTTACTACATTTTGTACTCCAAGGCCAAACTTGCCTGTTATTCTACTTATCTATTGATTCCCTACTTTAGTATTCCAATACCCTATGATGCATGTGACATTTTTTCTGGTATTATTTCTAGAAGCTGTTGTAGGTATTCATAGACATGAGTAACTTTGGCCTCTTTGGGATAAGTGGTTGGAGCATAGATATATTACTATGATGTTGAATGATTTGCATTGGATTTGAATGGATATCATTCTGTCATTTTTGAGATTTTACTCCAGTATTGCTTTTCTCAGTCTTTTACTGACTATGAGGATTATTCTATGTCTATTAGGGACTCTTGCTCACAGAATTAAATGTGTTGATTACTTGAATGAAATTCACCTATTCCAATCCATTTAAATTCACTGACACCCATCATGTTGATGTTTATTCTTTTCATGTCCTGTTTGACCACAGCTAACTTACCTTGATTTACCAATCTTACATTCCAGATTTATATGCAGTATAATTTGGCTTCTTTTGCAGTCCCATATATTTTATTTTATTTTTGTATTTAACTTCATTATTCTGAGGTGTCCAGCAGCTCCACCAGGCTACCAAAGATGTTCATGACACAGGAGAAATTGTAAACCTCCGCTCTAGAGGATTCCTTTAACAAGGTGCTGCCCCTCCATTCCAAAGGCCGTTGTCCTTGTGTGTTTCCTTTTTGCAAGAATGGAATGAGTCTATGCTTCTGCCAAGGCTTTTCCCTCTGGAGTTTAACTATGCCAACTTAGGAAAGGTATTGACTCATATTTCAAAGCTTTCTCTAACACCCTTTGGATGTGAGGTTAACATCATAGAACCCTGGGATATTTTAAGGGATAACATAAAGGTTGTTCAACTACATGTGGAGAAGCTGGATAATTAGATGTGCCTTCCCTGTTACCCAGTGAGCTAGTGCAGCCTTCAATGATCAGGATATGCCAGAAAAGAGCAGTGAAACCTCAACTGTAACTCATCCTCCCACTGTAACTCAAAAAACACAGACGAACTGACTGAAGAGCTCTCTCCGATTAGATCTGCAGCCCTGGTTCAGGGCCCAGGATTAGAGTTTCTGCAATTTGCTTGGGTTTGTACAAGTCAAATATCAGATAACATTAAAACTTACATCTTCCATAGAGCTGTGTCTCAAGAAATTTATTGATATCTGCAGCCTCGGATTACTCTGTAACAGCCAGGAAAGAAGGCTAGCTAGCTGGAGAATTTCCTCACTGCTGACCTTTGGCAAGGCACTGCAGAGCGTCTATAAGGCTTGTGACTGGCAAGTATCTCAATTCTCAGATTTCCCTACAATTTTTTTCATGTTTTCTTCTCTGCTTCATGTTGTCTTTAACAGACACAGGAAAGGTGTCCCTCCCTGCACCACCAGGAAAGCGGACCTGGGGAGGGAGAAAGCAGATTGTCATGTCATAGCCTTCCCTTTTACCACTTCCCAGGTGAAAAATCAGCAGACTTGGGGCACTTGCAAATGAGAATGTAAACAATTTGGTGTAAGAAATTTTTTTGACTCATTCTCACAGCTGATGAAATCTCAGATCTTGCAATTTAGCTTGTTTTCTTCCTCTCAACTGCCTTCCTTTGAAGTCACAGACTCCAGCTCTTTGTAAGGGAACAGCTGTGGCTAGCCAATCAGAGTTTATTTTAAGACAAGAAAAGAGTCAGTGCAAAGAAATACCTATTGTTATTTGTCATCGCTGAGAGCAAACTTCACATGCCCTCCAGCGTTGATTAAATAAATCATCAATGTGTAGATTATGTTTGCTCACATTCAAATGATTTAGGATTATGCTCCATTATGAAGTATAGGAGCTTGGGACACTACCTGCTATCTCTTGCATTATTGTCATCATCATTGCATTTTGCAGCAATTTTGCAAAGTGCTTTACATTTTTCAAAGTACCTTCTCATCTCTCCTTTCTTATCCATATTCAATGCTACCACTCTAGTTAAGATACCTGGATTATGGTATGTCGTTAACCGGTCTCCTTGTTGCTAATCTCTTTCTCTTTGGATCCTTCAATCTAGCCAAGATTAATCTTCTACAAATACAGTATTACTCAAAGATCTTCAATGATTCTCTGTCTTCTAAAGGATAACGTTCAAATTCCTTCCCCTTTAAATCTCTCCACAATTTTGTTCTTACCTTTCCAGGCTTATCACCTGCTGTTCACTTTCATTAACCCACCAATCCAATATTAGCCTACTCAGTTATCTCCTGAACATACAGCATGCACCCTCCTTTCTCCTCCTTTACAACAGGGCTTCTGCCACTCTCTCTGCCCTGAATGCTCCCTGGACCGTCTCTGAGCATGGACCTTCCCATCCCTTGAGGCTCAGATCAAATCTATTTTCTCCATTAAACTATTTCTCATCATTTTGGTCACCAGTGTGGTCTCTTTCCTCTTTAGAGCTTACTTTAGCACTTACCTCTGCTACTTTTACAAGACGTAGTATAGACAAAATTTTCTATTTTTATTATCCATATAAATCTTATCTGTTCAACTAAATTATAAGCTCTCAGTGTGTAGAGACTTTGTCTTATTCTTCTTCATGTCCCTTGTGGCAAATATTATTATGCCTCACATATAATAAGGAAACAATAAATGCATGTTGAGTGAATGAAGTGTGATATAGTGGGCTGTATTCTCATTTCACAGATGAAAAACAACAACTGAAAGAAGTTTCATTAAACATGGCAGAAAGATAATAATAATATCTAGAGAAGAAATTACAATCTCACAAGGAAAAGCTTGATTTGCATATCAATCCCATGATTCTGTTTGCTTTTGGAGTTGTATTAAGGGTGTTTTCAGTGATCCTACAATAGGGGGGCTCACACCCTAATACTTTTTTAGTCAGTTACAAAACTAGTTATTTCATATACCTATACAACCTTTAATAGATTATCAAATATAAAAATAATGATTTTAAATAGAGTTGTTTCTATCTGAACTCCATCAAATAAGATAAGAATTATGTTCTAATAATATTAATAATGAAAAGCTAACATATGTTTATTCAGAGCTTTAAGGTTTTAAAATGCTTTATATATAAAATTTATATATAAAATGCTTTATTATCCCTTTTGTTTCTCACAGCAACAACCATGTAGGATGGTACAAGCAAATTTTCCTGATTTTATATGAAAACTGCCCTTGGGAAAGAGTGACTAGGAAGAGGGAATCACCTTTACTCCCAAGAAGGAGGAGGAGTCTTGAGAGTCAAGCCATCAAGATGAAAGACCTTGATAGCTGACGTGGGAATGAGTGACATTCTGAGAGATAAACAAACTCTGATAAACACAAACAGATGCTCTAACTGTGCTAAAATATAGCAGGAACTGGGAAGGTGGTGTCAGGGATTCAATCCAAGTTCCAAGGAGGTAACAGTAGCTTAATGCACCAGATTGATCTGAGGACCACTTCCACTTTTTTTTTTTTTTTTTTTTTTTTTAGCAAAACCTCTTTCCCCTCCTATGAATAATCAAATGTATTATTTTTGAGGGGTATCTGTTGCTTTAAAATTAGATTCATTTGTTTATTATAAAACCCTTATTGCCAGTAAAAATTCTCAACTGTGTCTATATTTCATTTAAAGCATATAAATAGGGTAAGGGTGAGAATAAAAACTTTTTTTCCATTTTTGGGAAATGAAGGTTGGTCATGAGTAGTTAATAAGGGGGCTTGAAGATATTGGGACAAAGTAGAAAAATGTTACAGGTCTGTATTAGCCTTGCATAGACATTTTGGATTCAGTTACTTCTAGAAATAAATTATGAGCAGGTATGTGTGGTAGGCTTCTAGGAGTGAACGTACTTTTATTTTCAAGCTGAAGGCTGTCACTGCTGCCAGGCTGAGTTTAAAAGGAAGGCCTTATCCCCCCTGGGGGAGGAGAGAGCTTTCAGTTTGCCTACAGAAGATGATCTTACGAACTAATTCTTTTATTCAACCATTATTTATCCAACTGTGCAATAGTCTGCTGAATAGTAATATTGAAAAGAACAATATTAGGGCAGTTACATATTCTAAAACTGGTTCTATCTGAACTCTTTAGAAAAAATGGCAACAAATGAAAATAAAAACAATATGCATTTATATATCATTTCAAAATTTTCAAAGTACTATCCTGACAATACTCCTATAAAATAAGTAATACCAGTATTATCATTACTAACTTGCAGATGAGAAAACTAACCTTCCAAGGAGTTTATTGACTTATCCATTATCACAAGGCATAATAATAATTGAGGCATGATCTAAACCCAGGTCTCCTAAGTCTTGTGCCCAGGTATACTCAGAATTCTGTCATAGATTCAGGGCTTTTCTGTAGCATCTGTCACATTGCTAGTGGGGGGATGTGACCAGGAAACATGGAAAAGTATCAATATGGATTTCTCTGAAGATTTACAAAGAAGACCTACTCAGGGTGGGGAAGGTGGAATTATAACTGTGCTTCCATCAGCAAACTTGGGAAAGAGTTTCAATAGTCAGTTTAAACTAGCACTAGGTGAATTCTACACCTACAACTCAATAAGCAAACCTTAGTGATAAACCTTGAAGGAAGTGGAATGATTTTCAAGAACGTGGCTAAAGCTTTCCACCCCTGCTAACAAGAGTTATTTCCCATTATCCCAAGGAAGGACTGGAAGGTAAATCCAGTCTAGAGTAGCTAGAGGTCCAAATGTCTTCATCAATGATTACACTTAATCAGATTACAGACATAGAGAAAGGCAATAATGTGATCCCAATTCTAAAGGAACTTACTTTTTATGGAGTAGTGGGCCTAGCAGCTGGGTAGTGAGCTGTGTTAAGTGATGAGGAGGCCATTGGCAACTGCCATAGATATCATGACCTGCTCTGGTTGAGTCCTTGAGTTGAATGATATAAACATTATCCAGGAAATGTCATAAAGCCAAGAATATTTGCTAATTTTCCCTCCCCTCAAAAATAAAATAAAAAAGCACAGCAGCATAACAGCTTTGTGTAATAGGAAACAGATTAGGAAGAGTAGGACCTTAGATTCCTCTGGCTATTCCAAATATATTGAAGATGATTGATCAAAGAAAAAAGAGAGGACAGGCACTGAGGAGTCATGGGGACCAAGGAGAAAAGCTCCATGTTGTTTTTGGGTCTTTTTGGGAACACATACACCAGCACTTCTCTTTGGGCTTCTAGCAAGGCGGGTAGAGGATTCTCACCTCTACCCCCTACTTCATTCCTATAACAACCTGCAAGTAAAACACATGGCAATAGTCTAGAAGTACTTGGCTGGGTGAGACTGACTCCCTGGAAGTCTTCTCCTGAAGGTTTGTGATCGGCAACCAGTGATCCCAAACAATGGATGCTTACAGCTTTGGTGGTTACCTAATGAGTCTGAAAGTTCTTTGGTCTGTGCGCTGGTTGACTAGCAGGAGATGATTCCTGTAACTATAGTATTTCTCAGATGGTGACCACTCATGGTATCCCTAGTAGTCTAAAGATGGTATCCCTGAGTAGTCTAAAGAGCTGTGCCTGTATGGTCAGTAGATCTAGACCTTGTGAGTTTCTTGGACAGTGCAGGACCAAGGTGAAAGTGAATTGTCTGTTCAGCAGTCCCATAAAGTATCTTTGCCTTTACCTATTATTATGGTGATGGGTTAGAGTTTTATGTTTTAATTATGTTTAGTGCATTTTTAGTGTGCTTTAAACATTTCTTCTGTGGAAGAATTAAACAGAAGAATTAAAGAGATGTCTCATATTATTTTGTATGTTGAGTATATTTTCTAGAAGGGGCTCTATTATTCACATTTTATGGAGACCCTGGACATGATCCATTCCAAAGCATTGTTTTAGATTTCTTTTTTTCCCCCAGAACTCTCTTGGTAATATTTATGATGCATTAAGAATGACAGAGAAGCCTGAATTCCCATTTACTTTTCGGGTCAGGGCGATTCCTGAAAAGGATCCCTTTGTCAGAGAGGACCCCCTGGACCACAGGTTATAAGAACAATAAAAATTCCTAATTTTTGAGAGATAAGTTCTGATAGGAAAGACAAGACTAATTTTTAAAATATTGTCATGGAACTATGCAAAATTATATGTGAAAATCTATACATGCTGCTTGAGTTCAGCACTCAGAGTTGAGTATGGTCTAGAATATTTTGGGGAGACTTTTTGCAGAATATAAGATGAGCTGAGTATAGAAATACAATCTCTCAGTTTAGAGATTTTTTGGAATGGGTTGTCTTGAGAGGTGGAGACTTCATTGGAGGTCTTCTAGCAAAGTTGGATGACTCCTTGTTAGTTATATTGCAGTAAATATTTCTTTTCAGGAATGGGTCAGATTTCCTTTATAACCACAAAATTGCTTATTCTGACTTATCAAATTCTGTTTCCAATTAACTTTCAAAGCATGCATTTTGGAGATGTATTCGAGTATTTTTAAAAAGTCCCAAATCAAACAAGAATTGAGTTACTTAAGGTTTCTTCTTTCCTTTCCTGTTTTAATCCTGGGGCTGTTGGTTTACCTAGATACTTACTCTCCGTTTTTGACTTTTCTTCATTACATAGCAATCAGGTGTTCTCAGTGATTGTACTTGGCAACAACCACCAATCATGCTCTGTTCCCTTCTTTCCTCCCAGCAAGCTACCAGGCAGCGTTTCAATTACTCTGGGTGGGAATTACCTCTCACCTTGGCTCTAACTTCTTTCTTTTTCATAGCCAGCTGCTGCTTGCTGCTTGCAGAATGCAAGAATGTTAAAAACAAATAAATAAAATAAACAGGCATCAATATGATTAATGTGAATGATAATAAAATTAATAATAAATTAGAGTAAAAAAGTAAATGTCAATGAAAATCACACACATGTTACTTCCATTGGCGTCATACAGGTTGTTACATGACTAATTCCATCATTTACTGATATGGATATTTGTGGAGGACTCTACACCTTGGTAAGTCTTTGAGGCCCTTCAGAATCTATAAAATAGGTTTGATTGTATGGTAGAGCAAAAAGTACATTAGACTGGAATTTTGCCTCAACCATTGGCACATAGATTTTCCAAGGGAGCTATAAAGGGCTACAGTTCATTATGAGACCCAGAAAATACAGACACCAAGGGAACTATTGATTTGGGAAGATTTGCTACTTTTTAAACTCTATGATTAAAATCTCTGCCAGATTTGTTTAAGAACACTCCTCTAAGAAGGGATTTTGAGGGTATGTGTGTGAAAGTTACTACTTCCCTTTCCCAGGAAATAAGGAGGAATCTTAAGGCAATGGGCATTGGAATAGTTAGCTTGCTGTACACCTTAAGGAGAATCAGTTTTGCTGTAGAGAGCTTAGATAATTCATGAGGACTAGTAGACATTTGAACTTTCAGATAGATTTCTAGTTCACTACAAATATGCAAATTTACATACCAACACAAACATTTTTATAAATTGAAAATATAATTCAGAATAGTAACCCAAAATGGAGAGGACACATGATTCATAGGATGAAATTTGCTACTTTTTATAATTAAATTTTTTAAAACTTGATTTTTATTGTTGATATATCACCTAGATTTTCTTCTATATCACCTTCCTTTTCTCAGTGTCATCCTTTTTTTTTTTTGAGACAATTGAGGGTGTAGTGACTTGCCCAGGGTCTCACTGCTGTTAAGTGTCAAGTGTCTGAGGTTGGATTTGAACTCAGCTCTTCCTGACTCCAGGGCTGGTGTTCTATTTACTGCTCCCCTTGCTGCCCCCATCCTTTTTTTTTTTTTAAGAATTAAAAAAAGAAAATGAGCAAAATTGATATAAACATATTTAAAAACCTGATAGTATATCCAATGTTTCACACTTGTGAACCTGGACCTTTGCAGCTTTTTTTTAAAAAAAGTTTTATAGGATTCAATTTCTTTGTTTTTGGTTGTTTTCTCTATTTTCAACATTTTTGTTTTAATCATTAAAACAAGATATCCTAAAAGTTTTAGTGCAATTTTAAGTTTAAATAGGTTAATAACTACACCTTAAAAATGAATAAACTTTTGGGATATCCGGTCTGTATATTTTTCTAAGCTGTGCTCACTTTACTTCATATCAGTTCATGTAAATCTTTTCATGCTCTATATGTGTATCATGTCCATTACTTTTTACAGCACAATTATATTTCATTATAAAACATACCATAATTTAAAAAATCTAAAATAAATTTTAAAAACTTAAAAAAATTTCTTTATAAAACATACCATAATTTAAAAAATAATTTGAAAACATACCATAAATTAAAAAATAAATTAAAAAATTAAAAAAGTTAAAATTTTTTTAATACCATTTAATGGGTATTTCCTTTGTTTGTGTTTCTTTGCCCCACAAAAAGTGTGTCTGTATTTTACCATACTTTGGTATACATAAACTTGATTCTGTCTTTGACTTCCTTTGGGGTTGTAGAATCTTTGGGTCAAAGGGTATGGACATTTTTATCACTTTATTTGCATAATTCCAAATTACTCTCCAGAGTAGCTAGATCAACTCACAAACGCACAAAGAATGTATGTGTTCCTGTCTTTCCGTAGGCTGTCCAACATCGACTAGTCTTTTGTCATGTTTGCCAATTTGCTGAATATCAGATGAAACTTCTGGGTGGTTTTGATTTGTAGTTTACTGCTACTAAGCAAAGGTGGAAAATCAAACCAACAGATAGGCAGAAATGGATTGAAATAGGGAAACTACTTTAGTTCTTCTCTCTTCACCAGAGAAACATTGTATTGCCTGTCAAGAAGGTTTTAAAGTGATCAAAAACCTCAGAACCTCTTTAAGCCCTGTTTGTTACATCTAATCCAATCAGGACAGATGCAATTAGCTTCCATTTTGCTAGATTCTCTATTTTCTGTAGTCTTCTTTTTGCCATCCTTTGAGGACTAGAAGATACACATTATCTCCCAAATTTGCTTTCTCTCTGGCATCTGTTAAAATTATATCTTTTCCAAGTGCTGTTTAGTTCTAGGTGTCACACTTTAAGAGACATTAACAAACTAAGATGAATATATTTAGCAGAAAGTGACTATCATCTTAATGGAAACCATATTATGAAATATTTTTCTGGCCTGGGCCTACTTAGCCCAGTCTACTTGGTTGTTATTGGAATAAAATGATACACTTGTAGGCCATTCAGCCATTAAGAATAGGAGATTTACTAAGCCTTAGAAAGAAAGCACTCAACAAAGATAGGAATAGAAAACACTTTGAATTGAGGTAGGTGAGGCAAGTTTACTTATTCATCATGAGCCATCAGCTGCGTATCAAAGAGTACCTAGAACTCCTCTGGGTTGCTTTATGCTCAGGTGACCTGGGAATGATGTCAAGAGTCTGAAATTTTAGCCCCACAGCCAATTAAGTTTCAAGAATGTCTTTTAAGGAAAACAAACAAAAAAATTACTTTAACTTGCATAGGGGCAAATGTTAAGATACTGCTCTTGCTACAGCTATGACTGAAGAAACAGCATATCTTAGAGAGGAAAAAAAAACCTTGTAAGAATACCTGTTAATTGTTTTAAAGTATTTGAAAGATGGTGAATCAGAAGAAACAGTATATTTATTCTGTTGTACTCCAAAGAACAGGGTGATACCCCATCTGTGACTACTCCTAAATTTCTACCTATTACTCACAAGTTAGCATTACCAGCAGATAGCTGCTACTATTCTCAGGATTCTAGGAGTGACACTGAGGAGTTTTATTTCTACTACAAGCCTCCATCACTGTGCTTCCCATTAATGATTAGTTAATAGTAATAAAAATTGTTATAAAACATTCCCTTCAAAAGCCTGATGCAGTCTCCTCCCAAAGAGTCAGCTGAAACTTACAATAAACTGGTAGTGAGACATATGTGTACAATATATGCTTGGCAAAGAGGTAAACAACTCCTACTACATTATGCACTGAAAGTCCTTCCTCACTCCCTAGCCAAAGGTCTTCTCTGCTGCTCTTTAAAGCTGCTTCCCATCTCTGTTGAGACATCATTCCATGTTCCTTATTTCTCAGTGTGTCATTTAACTCCAGACTAGTTGAATTATCTCTTGCTGGTCCAATCTAGCTGATAAAGTGGTTCTTTAGGGGGAGAGAAAAAGAGAAAAAAAGGCAAGGAGAAGATGGAAGAAGAGTTCTTTTTAACCTAAGAGTGATTCACTTTCAGGGACCTGGTTTCAATTGGGAAGTTTCTGAAATTGGATTCCTCCATAACTAAGCCTAACCACTGCTAGTTTGGCCATTCTTTTTATATGTAGACACAGAATTTTGTCTGATCCTTTTAGTCAGTTACAGTTTCCAATGTGGTATCATGTGCCTTTATACAAAGGTTAAAACTGTAGAATCATCTTAAATTGAATGAGGCCTTATTTGTACTTCATTGTGGTTGCATGTCCTTTACTGGGGTTGTAGGAAAATTCCTTAATATGTAGTTTATGCTGTTGACTTGTTTATTGGATTATTTGTGATATCTGAGCTTTCTACTTGTTATTAGATTATTGAGGGAGAGTGGAACCTTAATCCTTAGAGCAGAATGAGGACCACTTAGTGTAAATTATAAGGAAAGAGATAGAAGGTCACTAAAAAGAAGACCTTTCTAAGAAATTGAGCTGTGTAAAAATATAATGTCTCAAAACCAAATAAATTTTCTATCATGAGAAATATTTAAAAGAGCAGACAACCCCTGGTCATGGATATAGTTGAAGGGATTGTCGCATTGATTGGAATGTCAAAAAAAGATGTCCTCTAAGGTAATCCTAATGTTAGATTCTATGACTGAGATGTATTAATATTCTAGGATTTTAGCATTCACCATCTATGTGATCTTGGGAAAGTTTCCAAATTTTTTGGCACCCTGCTTTCCCTATCTGTAAAACAATATTGTTGGATGATGTAGTCTAAGGTTTCTTTGAGCCCTAAGTTCCCAAGCGTCTTCAGCAAAAACTTGGAGTGTCAAGAGATCTTAAGGAAATTTCCTTTCCAACCACTAGTAGTCTAAGGAAATTTATGCATAATATGTTTTTATTGCTATTTATATACTCCCCCCACAGACAGTTACTTTAATGAGAAGTTAGCTTCCCTTAAAACAGGACCACCTTGCCCTAAAGACACCTAATCTTTTAGTGCCATGAACTGTTTTCGCAGTCTAGGGAAGCCTATGCATCCTTTGTCTGAACAATTTTTTTACATGCTTAAAGCAAGGCAAGGAAAAGGGAATAAATATTTATATAGCACCTACTGTGTGCCAAGAATTATCCTAAGCACTTTACAAATATCTCATTACATATGTAATACCTATATAGAAATATGAGATAATATTTGTAAAGGAAACCAATTGTATCAAAATACAGTTACTAAATATATTTAAAAAGTCCATAGATCCTAGGTTAAGAACTCCTACCACAAAGGAAAGAGAATGCTTAGATTTTAGAAATATTTGTATAACTTGGGAGCAAATGATGTCTACAAGACTGAGGAGTTGCAAGCCTTATCTAGGATGTGAGCATACTGGGACCTTCACTTTTCCAGACAGTAAAATGAGGGTATTATAATAAATAATCTCCATAGACCTTTTCTGTTTCAGAATTCTGTGTTTCTCCATGAGATCCTGGACTCAAACAAAATACCCATGGTGAATATCGAAGTTCCCTTAGAGCTTCACAGTATCAGGAATCCTAATCCTTTTTCAGTACAAAGTTCACCTTGAGTTTTAGGGAAATATTACTGTCTTACTGTCATTAAAAGTGTCTTTTCTTAAGAGCTCATAACAGAATTCCTTTTCCAAGCAAACCAGACATTTGGCTGAGAATCCAGACCCCCAAGTTGAATGGCTTTGCTACTTACCGAATGTCTGCTGCCTCCATTCTCCACTCCCTTCCCAGACTTCTGGAGTCTAATTACATGAGTCACGAGGGATATGACCTTGGAATTGTGAGGAAAATTAAAAATTAAAAAATAAAAGATGGCAAATAAGGTTGACAGCTCATTTGTCAATGCCAATTACATCTGCCTTCTTGGCTGTATGATAAGTGAAGAATTGTATGAATCCCATTTGTAGCCCTGAGTATTATAACATTACAGACTCTCCAGCTTCTTGTTTTCAGGATGAACTTTTCTGGACTTTTCTGTATTTTTACTCTCTGGTCTGCTTTGTTGGGATCATCCCTTTAATTTTTATCAGTCTGCTTCATATAACATTTAAAAAAACATATAAACCCAATCAGATTTAAGAACATACTGCACTGTAAAGATTTTTTAAAATTTTAAACCAAATGGTCAGATCAGTATGTTTTTCTATTTTTAACCTCAAAGGACATGTTCTTGCTTAAATTATGTTTCCCCAATCAATTCACTATTCAATAGGTATTTATCTTTTCTTAGATAAAGCAGCTTTTCTTTCTATCACAGAATTACAGTTACCTTGTAGATGTCTGTTATAAGCTTGAAAAATACAACAAAATAAGAAAATTTTTAAAAATCATGCTAATTAATGTAAAAATATTGTAATGTAATATAATAAAGTACTGCAAAATAATGTAAATATATTTTAAATTATTAAATTAAATTTATTATTAATTTAAATTTATTGTTTTATAGTTTTATTTATAGTGGAATGGTCTTTCTGAAGGCTTGAAGATGGGTAAGGATGAGATATAGGACCAGAGGTATCAACTCTGGCCTGGCCCTCTGGAACCAGATGAAAATATATTTAACATTTATTAAATATTATGTTTACATAATTAAAATATTACAAAATTAAAAATATGATACAACATTTTCTTGTTCTTTATTCATTTCAGTAATGTTTGACTTTGTGACTTATTTAGGATTTTCTTGGCAAAGATAGAGAAATAGTTTGTTATTTCCTTCTCCAAAATACAACATAGATAATGTTAATTTATGGTTCTCCAAGTCAATATTCAGCCTTCAGAGGTCATTTCTATTTAGTTTGACCCCACTGATATAGAAGGAATACTTTTTCATGCAGGTAACAGGCCCCCAAAAATGTCACTTGCATTTCAACAAAATGAAAATTTTTATTTTAATGTTTTTGGACCTCTTCTATGATTTCATCAGTATAGAGATCTCCTCCTCTTATACCTACTCTGCCATGATAGCCATCAAAAGTAGCCTGAGGTCCTTAAGAGTCATGTAAGTCTCATACAACCATTATGTGTTAGAGACAGATCTTCTTGACTTTGAGGCTGCCACTCTGACTTCTCTACCATATTGGTTCAACTCATGCTAATGCTTTCTTATGCCCATTTTAGATAACTAAGGGAACGTATTGAGTTATGCCAAGAACTTTTTCACTATACCTTGAAAATAGTTCTAAGGATTGTAGGATGCAGATAAAGAATGATAAAATTCAGAAGCTACATTAGAAGTCTCCATCTTCCAGAAAGATATAAAAATCGAATACATAACAGTTATACAGCTCAAATGAATGGCTCATAGATTTGGAGCTAAAAGGGGGAACAGAAGTCATCTAGTCCAGTCCCTCATTTTACTCAAGAGGAAGCCATGCACATAGTGGTTAAGTAATTTGACCAAGATTCTACAGTTAGTGACAGAACTGCGATTTTAACCTGGGGCCTCTGATTCCAAATTCAGGATTTTTTTTTCCTGTAGTACCATGAAGAATGGTATACATACATACATACATACATGCATGCATACATACATATATATGTGTATATATATGCCTTTATATTCAATAATTGAACTATTAGTTACATTAGTTACATTGAGGCTGTGAAATTGAATTTAGATTTAAAATTTTACTAATCCTTCCTAGTATAATAGTAGGGTAGCTAGATGGTAAAATGAATAGATTGCTGGGCCTGAAGTCCTGGGTTTGAATCTGGTCTCAGATGCTCACTGGCTATGTGATCCTGGGCAAGTCACTTAAAACTATTTGTCTCAGTTTCCTTATCTATGATACATTCTGGAGAAGAACATGGCAAACTATTCCAGTATCTTTGCTAAGAAAAGCCCACATGGGGTCAGGATGTGTCAGACAGGACTGAAACCATGGAACAACAAAATATAACGATTGTTCAAACAGCTAAAAGTTGATGTCTGATGTTTAGAAATAGATAGGTAAGGCAGTGGACGGAATGCTGAGACTGGAGTCAGGAACACCTGAGTTAAAATCCGGCCTTAAACCCTTCCTATCTGTGTGATGCTGGGTAAATCACTTAACCTTTGTGTGCCTCAGTTTCCTCAACTGTAAAATATGTGTAATAATAGCACCTAACTCCCGGAGTTGTTGTGGAAAATCAAATGAAATAATATTTTTTTAAAAGGGCATAATTCCTAGCACCTATTAGGTACTATATAAATACTTATTCTCGTCCTTTCCACTTTGCCAGTGCTAGTTTATTTTAACATTTATATGTAGCATAAGAGGCATGTAGTATATATGTAGCATAAGCGATATGGTATAATAGATAAAAAGCAGGTGTTGGGAATCAGGAAAACCTAAGTTTGAGTCTAACCTTTTACATGTACTGGTTGTTTGACCCCTGAGCAATTAATTTAACTTCTCCATGTCCTAGGCAACTCTCAAGACTATATATTGTAGAGAAGGTGCTAATCCATATTGGTAGTGGGAGTATTCCCTTCATGGATAAATTCACAGCTCCCTTCATGGATAAAATCACAGCTCAGCCCTCTTTCCTTCAACCTTTCCATCCTCACCTACAAGATATACACTGTGAACATGTTTACTCGAATACACCAAGGATACTTTCTAAAAGCATTCTTTAACATTTTTTGCACTAAATTACCATCAGGGATAAGGTAGAGAGAGTAATAGCTTTTCTCTGGAGTTACAGATGTTTGAATCTGCAGAGCAGTAAAAATCTTGCATATCTAATGTTGAATCACAAGGTATTCGAGTGTTAGCATTGGGAGGAGCCTTAGAGGACATCTAGTATAACCTTTCAATTCAGAAATCTGTCATATAACATTGTTAACAGATGTCATCCACATCTGCTTAAACTTTTCCAGGGTCAACGTGCTCACTGCTTTTTAAAAGTAGCACATTCCATTGTTGGACAGCTCCAGTTGACCAAAGGTTCTTTGAGTCTAAATTATCTGTCTGCAACAGGGAATAAGTAGCTTCATCTGCATGAAAGCCCTATGGACATTTGAAGGCAGTGATCACCTTCCTTCTCCCCTTCCCTGTAACCCCACATAAGTCTATTTCTCTCTAGGCTTTCTTTTTCTTCTTTAGTTTTGAAGATAAACAGTAACCTCCTATTAGTAAAACTTTCCCTTTTCTTCTTTTTCAGTAAGAGGATTAAAAGGGGGAAAAAGAGCTATAAATAAACCATATACTAGGACTAAAGATGGGTTATTTGACAAGGACTTTTGTTGTCATTTGATAACATCCATCATTTTTCTTTATTTTTCTTGTTATTAAAGAGTGATTACCAAAATGGCTCCCAGTTGACGTGTTATAATTCTTAACTTCCTTTATTACAGGTAATGCCCCTAATTTTGTATGCCAATTTCCTTCCTTCCCATTAATGCCTGCTGTTATTTTTTTTGTTGTTAACAGAATAATATTGCAGTGGGAATCTTTTAAGTACAGAGCCCTTATGAGCAGCAATTATTTGAATTTCTCTTTTGCCCTGTGCAGCACATATTTCAAGTTAATTTGGAAAAGCACATATATCTTGGATTGTTTTGATGAGGGATCGTCATTCATTGCCCTGCATCCTTCAGCTTAAAGAGCTTTACAAGGATTTATAGTCTTGAGGCTTTAGGAGAACTGTATCGAGTCTGTACCTGGATTTTGGTATTCTTGAGACCGTAAAGGAAATTCAGTTTACTTCATTTCCAGGATGCTTATTAAGTAACTTCTGTATGGAATTAAATTAACTTGTATTTTCTCTTCCACCTTACTGATAGAAACATATAGGCATACTGTCCTCCTAAAGTCTGGAAACTGTGAATCTTTGTGAAATCCCCTTAACTCTAGAATATGGAACATTTTAGTATGGAACCTGTACCTGTATGTTTCGATGTTTAAGTCTCAACAGAAAGTTCAATTCCATGAACATCTTTTGGTCATACAATTGAATTGCATTGAATTTCTTGTTCTGCCTTAAGGATAGAAACATACAGTCATGGTATTCATATGCTCTTCCAAAAACCCAAATCTTAAAATCTAAATTCACATGAAATTTTGACTTTAGGACATTGGACAATGACTCCAATTTGAGTATGGAGGCTCTCTTTGTAGTTTTCTATCCTTCAGGATAAACAGGAAATCCAATTCTATTCTCCTCCACAAACATTTATTAGGCACCTATTTTGTGAAAGGCATTAGGAAGGCGAAGACAAAAGGGAAGTAGTCCCTGTCCACAGTGAATTTATATTCTTCTGGGGAAAGAAATGAATAAATTGAATGCTACACTGAGTAGGAATCAGCTTTGGACCTTTGTGAAGAATGACTGAATCTATCATCAGCTAACTGTATGATTTGGTGGAAATAATTTAACCTCTCTGATATTAGTTTCCTTATTTGAAAAATGAAGAGCTTAATCTAGATTTTTTATGACTTAAGTCATAACCCTTTAGGTTATTATTATGAATGGGGAGACCTGTGACTTTATTACAAGGCTTCCACAGATTCAGATTAACAGTAGCCTTAGAGAACTGCCTGGAGTATTAGGAGACTAACTTGCTTACCATCACCTAGGAGGAATCAGAGGAAGGAACTGAATCCAGTTCCTTCATGCACTTATAATCTACTCTATCATAGTGCCTCTCTATTTAATGTTTTCCAATTATAGAAATGCAACATGTATGTTCTCCTTCTAGGCCTAAAACCCAGCATGATTCAAGGTCCTAGTTCTCTTAAATATTTCTAAATTGATTCCCATGCTAACCAGTTACATTTGACAGTATCAACCATAGTGTCCTACTACTGTTTTTGTGTTGCTTCAATCATGTCCAACTCTCTGTGACTCCATTTGGGATTTTCTTGGCCAAGATACTGCTGTGGTTTGCCATTTCCTTCTCCACCTCATTTTACAGATGAAACTGAGGCAAATAGGGTTGAACGAGTTGCCAAGATCACACAGCTGATAAATGTCTGAGATAGGGTTTGAGCTCAGGTCTTCCTGACACCAGACCCAGCACTCTCTTGACTGTGCCATCTAGCTGTTCTTGTTTTATTATTAGTGGTGCTCAATAAATGTTGGTTGATTAGGTTTCTTTTTTGACAAGTGTTTTAATCCTCCTGTCACTGATGCCTGTTTATTTTGGTGGATGTAGAGAATATGTAGAATTTTTATGTTTTCTAAAGAGAAATTTATTAATCAAAAAAAGATGTATCAAATATTTTCTCAGTGCCTAGTCTTATGTCAACTGCTACAATCTGTAAAAGCAGTATCACAAATGATCCCTGCCTTCAAGTAGCTTATAGTGTATCACTACTGTGTGGTAATATTCATTTGGTCAAATATTTTTAATCTTTATTAAAGATTTAATCATTAGAAGATGAAGGATTGTCCATAATGATTCTTTGGGATGGGTCCATACTATTAGCTCTACTTTTCAGATGAGTCCTTTATGGCACATTCTCAGTGGTGACCTGCATAAGAGCTCATATACTGAATGAAAGTCCCCTGAACCTCCTTGTCCAATTTATTAGCGGTTTGTGCAGTCTCAGAAATTCCAATATGCCTTACAAATGTCAGGGTCCTTGAGGAGGGGAAGATGTTCAAGAAGCAGAGTTATCCTAAAGGACAGAGTTATTTCGCAAAGTGAATATTAACTCCATAACTTATTTTTTAATTCCACAATTTCACAGATATGATTGCTTAAAACATGGAGATATAACCCCAATCTGACATTCTAGGAGTGGAGTGTGTGTGTGCGTGTGTGCGTGTGTGCGTGTGTGCGTGTGTGTGCAATGTGTTTGATTTTTTTAAATATTGTGAAATCTAAACTCCAGAAAAGGAAGCGGCCTGAGCATGAGTCATAGCTCCCTGTTCCAAAGGGGAGAATTGCAATGGAGTAGAAGGAGGGGCCAAAAAAGCCCAGAGTGTATGTTTTCTCAGTCTTAATAGTAGAGAATGGGAAGTAGGGAACATGAAGAAGTCCTCTGTCTTTACTATATTCCAGGTTGGGATTTAAAATTCTTAGTTGTGGAGAGGGGGAGATTCTGGCACCTAGATATCACAAGGAGCCAGCAGCAAGTCAAATCTGGGGTTTGCTGGAAGAAGGAAGAGTATTAGACGTAGCTGGTAACACAGTGGATAGAGTGCTGGGCCTGGAAGAAGAACACCTGAGTTCAAATTCAACTTTAGTCATTTATTAGCTATGTGACTAGCTAAGACAAGTCATTCAAGCACTGTCTGCTTCAGTTTCCTCAACTATAAGGGGAGCTAATAACAGTACCTACCACTCAGGAATGTTGTGAGGAGCAAATAAGATGATATTTATTTTTTTTATTACTTTACTCTATTTATTTATTTTTAGTTTACAACATTCAGTTCCATAAGCTTTTGAGTTTTAAATTTTCTCCCCTTTCCTCCCCTGTCCCTTCCCCAAGATGGAGTGCAATCTGATATAGGCTCTCTATATACATTCATATTAAACATTTTCACATTAGTCATGTTGTAAAGAAGAATTGTAGCCAATGAAATGACCCAGAGAAAGAAGAAACAAAACAAAACAAAAAAGGAGAAAGCAAATAACATTCATTGATCTGCATTCTGACTATAATTCTTTCTCTGGATGTGGATGGCATTTTCCATCATGAGTCTTTTGGCACTGTCTTAGAACCTTGCACTGCTGAGAAGAGCCAAGTCTATCAAAATTAGTCATCCAACAATGTGACTATAACTGTACAAAGTTCTCCTCGTTCTACTCCCCTCAATCAGCATCTGTTTATTTAAGTCTTTCCAGGTTTTTCTGAAGTCCGCCTGCTCCTAAGATAATATTTGTAAAAAAAAAAATTAAAAAGTCCTTGGCATAATAAATGTTATACAAATGTTTATTTTTCCTCTTTCTCCTTCTATCATACTGTGTTCAAGGGTGACCTAGAAGACTCTTGGACTGGTGGCATGACTGTTTTTTTTAGGGTGGGGTTCAGAACTTTGATATCATCAGGGCACCCAGGGCACTCTGGATATAAACATAAATACTCTTTCTACTGATGCAAGTCCAGGTCAGCAACTCTTATACAAATCATAATCATTGAGAGTTGCTTGGGGCATCAAAAAGTTAAATGACTTATATGACTCTGAATGAAGCTAGTACACATTAAAGGCAGGGAGAGAACTCAGGTCTTCCTTACACACATCAAGACATGCAAATGTATGTTCAGTTTGTACATATTATTTACTAAATGAAAATTTTCAAGGCCAGCTCTATCTACTATATCATATAGTTTCTCTTTAAGAGGATAGAATGTAGTAAGGTAGTAAGATTCAATCACACTTAAATATAAATGACTAAGGTCTCCCAGTCTGTGAAGTCCAGACTTGATTTGTTAGAAGTCCTTGCCACTTAGTTGATCAGGAAGAGAGCATAAGCTTGTGTCTAAAATTATTGGAACATAATATTATTGTGCACATGGGTATAGCATTTATTTCTTTTTATAGAATATTTTATTTTTCCGCAATTACATGTAAAAACAATTTTTAGTATTTTTAAAAAGTTTCAAGTTCCGAATTCTATCTCTCTTTCCCTTCCTTCCCTTCTCCCTGTCAGAGGTTATATGTGTGCAATCAGGTAAATGATTTCTTTATGAGTTGTATGAGATGAGTTAGCAGAAATTCTAGGGAGAGTTGCTTATTAACTGGATAAGTCCATTCCCACTGAAAAACAGAAGTTTATCTTTAACTATCCCAAGGCTCTGATTTCTGTACCTTCCTTAGATTTTTTCTAAACTTGGTGTCCTCTTGCTCTCCTGTTATCAAGTGGTGCTCACCCACACTTAAGTGTATATGATCAATAACTTAAAGTCATCTTCCTTCCAGGAGAATTTACATTTTAATGGAGATCAAGGTTATAAGCTAAGGAAGTATAGCTCCTAAGATGACATCAATGGAATAATGATGAAAATATTTTTCTAGAAAGCGCAGGGCTTTTTGGAGGCCATTGTAATTATCCTGCTTAGATAGACTTCTCACCTCATTTGCCTAAGGCCACCTCTGCTCCTGAGGACACCAACTATCTCTACCTTTTTATGGTAGGTATCAATGTTATTTATTTGGGAGGTGTCTTCATCCATCCATGTGGAATGGCCATTTCCCCCCACAGATAGTAATGTTGTGGCTACCTACAAAGGGCATGATGGCAGCTATGCTTTCAGTTGATCTCTTTGATCTAACCTAACACTAACCTTAAAATCCTCACCACCATTTT
This sequence comes from Bettongia penicillata ogilbyi, assembly GCA_023548195.1. Classification (NCBI taxonomy): domain Eukaryota; kingdom Metazoa; phylum Chordata; class Mammalia; order Diprotodontia; family Potoroidae; genus Bettongia; species Bettongia penicillata. The sequence continues at coordinate 14,708,157 of JAJHZJ010000314.1, forward strand.
AAATTGGCTTTGCTACCATGACCAGATGGAATTCTGCATTAAGGAGAGTTTTTTTTCCTCTCAACTCCCTCTCAAAGAACAAATAAATACAAATTCCCAACAAATCATTGTAAGATTTACCAAGTAGGATTAGCAACATTCTACTTGTATGCAAAACCAATTCCCATCAACATTTAGGAGACTTTAGACTGGCCTGATTCTCATAGAGCACGTGCAAGAAGCTTCCTTTATTGACAGGTTTGTTATGAAGCGCAGAGCATTTTGATTCAGAATATCTGTCCTAACGTCTCCTCCATGCGGCTCCTTCGCCTTCATTTCATGTGCATTACTGAATTCTCATTCTGTTCCGTACCCTCCTGTTCACCAGCCCTCTTGCTCAAATGGATGAACCGTTGGGAATGTAAATCATAATCTCGTTTAAACAACAACAATAACACTATATCTAGCTAATTTTTATGAGAGGGATCATTTCCTTCTTGCTTTGCATTAATAATGTGCTGAAGTCTCTGATTCCCGGGCTTTTGCATTGTCTCTTGATTTGGATGTGAATGGGGGGAGAGGTTAGAGGTCTAATGGTTAGTAAGAGAGGCAGCTTGAGACTTCCAGACTAAATGAAACATTTATATTTTTTTCTGGGGAAGTAAAGCATTCCTTAAAGGTTCATAGGGCCACAATTGCAATCTCTTCTCGACACCTTGTAATTTACCCAAATGATCTTAAAAATTGATGAGAAAAAAACCCCCAAAACCTCAGCGGCTATTTAAGAATCAGTGAAAACATTAAGCAAGCACTGAAGATAGTTGGAAAATACAATTTCTCTATCCTCTTTTTTTCATAGTTTAAGTGAGAATAAGCCAGGCAGAGCTAGCCTTGCATTCATTTAGCAGAGCAATTTTTGTGCCGCATTGATTTTCCCTGTATGAATAAAAACCTATAAAATACCACCTTGTACATTAGATGCAACATTTTGGCTTCAAGCCTTGATCACAAAAAATCTGAGGGAAAAAGCAGCCAGATAACTGAGATAAAAGAGGAGGCCTGTCCTGAGTCTGCCTTTAATGGTGGTTGAGAGGAGAGGGAGGTGTGATTATCACAAGGGAAATGAAGGAAAGAAAGAAAGAAATACTAGAAGAGGCATAAAATGGAAATGAAGTGAAGAGCTTCTCATTTATCTGAGAAACATAAAGAAAAGAGAGAATCATAGTTAGCTAAAACATTTACAAGTGGGGTTAAATTAATCAGAGGCAGAAAAACGTTAAAGCAGAATTGGGAAAAGATGAGAGTTAAGTGTGGGAAGCTGAACATTGCAGAGAAGCGGTGTGTGGGTTCAACATACCCAGCAGGGTTGTTTGCAAAGGGAATTCCCTCATTTTTGCACCCTGGTTTGAGCACACAGCAGCAGGGCTGGCTAAGAGCAGCAAGATCTGTCTTGTACATGTCGTGGGTTGTCAGTAACATCATGTTTTATGCTACCTTCATCACTCACCAGCTGCAAAATTACAGAAATTGTAAATGACATGTACTTTAGAGGACTTTGAACATCACCTGTATGGATGTCGCTCCCTGAGGCACCTGTGTATGTATACACACACACACACATGCATATGTGTACATATACTGGACCTGTGGTTTCACTGATATAGAGAATTTCTGGGTGAATAAACTTCTTCTCCCAAAGGACATAAGCATATTATCATAACTTACAGTCTTAGAAAATTGCCTGGAGCCCTAAGACATTAAACAGAGGTCACATAGGCAATGATAACTTGAATCCAGGACTTTCAGGTTCCCAGATCAACTCAATTCACTCTGCCATCTTTCTGCCTCTGTCTCTGTCTTGCTCTTTCTCAGTCTCTCGTTCTCCTCCCTCCTTTTTCCTCTCCCTCTTCCTCCCCTCTAGTTCTCTGTCTCTCTCAATGTGACCCTCTCTCCATCCCTGCATCTCTTTCTCTGACTGTTTTTTCTGTCCATCTCTGTTTCCCTCCATTTCTCCCTGTCTCTCTTTCTGTCCTCTATTTGTTTCTCCTTTCTCCATCTCTGTCTCTTTTGTCTTTTTAATCTCTTTCTCTTCCCTCCCCTCCTTGTTGCTATCTCAGCTCAGTTATATGTGAGAGTGGTTGAAGATGTGAAATTATATCTGATGTGTCTATGCAGCTGTCTCATAATCACTCCATGCCCCATCACATTTTATTGTCAGACGATTGACTGCTTTGGGAACTGTACCTGTAACACCTTTTTTTTTTTTAAATAAAAAATAATGCTATCAGTGTGTGATGGTAAGAGGTTTGACACCTCTTGTGAACGAACCCTCTCTCCCTTTCACCCTCTCTCATTCTTTAACTCAATTTGAACAACTCTTATGCTTGAGCAACTGAATATTTATTACGTGCTTATGGTAGAAGCTCTTTGTGTGCTGCCTATGACGTGTGTATCCCACTGTTGTGATTTATCGTGTCTTTATGTAGCGGTTAAAGCCCTTGCATTTCCCCAAGGAGTCTTGCATTTCAACACTATTTAGGACAACTTTGGATTCTTCCTGGTGGCTTCCCCCTTCCTATTGGCTTAGCCATGTTTCTTTCCCTTTTGGAAACAAAACAAAACAAAAACCTTCTAGAAGGAAAAAAAAATGACAGCATGAGAAAAAAAAAAGTAGCAGAAGGAGCTCCTTTTTTTTTTTTTCTCAGCACAGCAGAAACTTTTAGTTGTTTTTGACTGGCTTTTCTTCTGCTCTGGAATCTGATATCATTTGGCATCTTCTGCCACCATCATATATAACAGGGCTGAGATGAGAAAGCAAGCGGAGGGAGGGGAGAGGGGGAAAGGAGCTCAGTGGAGGAGTGTAGACTTGGGAGAAATGGGATCACCATCCAGCTCTGATGCTTACTTTCTTTGTGAATTTTGGTAAATAACTTTTCCTACAGAAGCTCACTCTTTGTTTGGAAAGAGAGAGGGAAGGAGAGAGAAAGAAAAAAGAAAGAGAGAAGGGGGAGGAAGAGAAAAAGAAGGAAGGAAGGAAAGAAGGAAGGAAGAGAGGAAGGAAGGAAGGAAGGAAGGAAGGAAGGAAGAAAGAAAGAGGGCAGACGCTGTGTTTTTGGGGCAGGAACTGTTTTTGTTTTTTTTTTTTAAATCTCTGAGTCCCCAGCACCTAGTAAAATGGCTGGCATATAGTTGGTGCTAAATGAGTACTTGTTGAATTGAACTGAAGTTACCCTCTTGTGTCCTCACTTTTCTCTTCTGTAAAAAGTGGGGATTGGCCCAAAGGACAGGATGAAAAATGTTATCCATCTCCTGAGAAAGAATTGATGACTTCTGAATTTAACCTGAAGCATATTTTTCTCTTTCTTTCTCTTTTTCCTTTCTTTCTTCCTTTTGTCTCTACCTTTTTCCTTCTTTCCTTCCTCCCTCTCTCCCTTCCTTGCCTTCCTTTTCTCTTCCTCTTTTCTTCTTTCTTTCCCTCCCTCCCTCCATTCCTTCCTTCCTTCCTTCCTTCCTTCCTTCCTCCCTCCCTCCCTTCCTTTCTTCTTTGCTTTCTTCTTTTTATTTTCCTCTCCTTTCTCTCTCTCTCTTTCTTTCCTTCTTTCTTCTTCCATGAAGTCTCTAATATGGAAATGTTTTACATGATTGCCCGTTGTCTATAGACAATCACAACTTCATAAAACTTACATGACAACTAGGTTTATTAAAAGAGAAATGAACATGCATTTGGAACCCAAAGGGTTCATAATCCATACAGAAATTTGAGTATTTTAACGGTACAACAAAGGAAGGAGGAAGAAACAGAAATTTCCACCTAAAGGAGCATGACTTGGGAGGAGAAAGGTGCAGTAGAGGTAAAGAAGTGGACAAAACCCCTTCTGAACTTGAGGAGCAAGGCAACAGCAGAAGTCTTATTCTTTTCCCTTGGGAACTAAGCTAGAACACGAAGATAATGGCAGCCTGCTTATCTACAAGGGTTGCAGCTGTACAAGCAGTCTAGTGCAGACTGATTGGCACTTGTCTTGACTCCCAAGGACGCACGGCAAGTCCAGTTTGGGATACAAGCAAAACACTATGTTAGCTCAGGGGTGGGGTGGGGGAACTCCTTTCTTGGTACATTCAGGGCTTCCTGCATACTCTGGGTTCAGTGTTTCTGGAAAATACGCTAATTCAAAAGGACAAGTGCAAGGGACCCCTTGACATTCCTTAACAACATGTATAACCTGTATCAGATTACTTACTGTCTCAGGGAAGGGAGAGGGGAGGGAGGCATAGAATTTGAAACTCAGAACTTAAAAAATCCAAACCAATGTTAAAATTGTTTTTATATGTAATTGGGGAAAAATATTAAAAATGATCAAAAAAAAGAGTGGAGATTGAACTCCCAGTTCTTAACCTGGAATCTATGAACTTTTTTTTAATGCAATAACTGTATTTCAATATAATTGGTTTCTTTTATAATCCTATTTTATTACATATATTTTTGAAAAAAGCATTATTCTGAAAAGGGATCCATAGGCTTCACTAGACTGCCCAAAGGGTTCATGACATAAAACAGGTTAAAGAAGCCTTTGGTGATGTGATTTTTAAAGCCCCTTTCACCTTTGTGTCCAGAGAACATGGAATTTCATGATTCATTTGAACAATGAATAGCTTCAGTGACTATTAATTCTGAGAGGAAATATTGTTAACTTCTATCCTTTACCCCTCCCCATTATGATCATTTCCTCATTTCTGATGCCATTTTAATTATTTCCTTTTTCAAGAAAGTGCTAAATAAATACCTTAAAGGCAGAGATATATTCAGACATCTGGGAAACGCTTTATTTCAGAATCATGGGCAAAACATATTGCTAGTTTTATATTGCAGAAACATACCAAGACAGCCCACTTGAGAGGGGATAAAAATGTGCAATTGGAGTATTGTTATGCGGTTGCTGGAATTCTCTGGACCTGCTTTCCATCTTGTATAAAGGCAGCTGATGGATCCAGGTAACTCAGATGTTTTATAGGGAGGGATAGGAGCCCTTTTAGGTAGATCTTACTATTTTCCTACCTCTGAGGTCACTGAGGCATGGCATGTAAGATTCCAAATATAAAAGTGGGGGGGAGATTTAAGTGAAATTGTGAAAAATAAGAATTTGCTTGTTTTAGTACAGGAACATTTTTTGGGTCTAGTCTTTATTCCAACAAACTATCTGTGACCCAGCTCGGGAGTAGGGAAGCTGTGACTTGAAGGCCACATATGGCCCTCTAGGTCCTCAAGTGCAGCCCTTTGACAGAATCCAAACATCACAGAACAAATCTCCTTAATAAAAGGATTTGTTCTGTTAAACTTGGACTCAATCAAAAGACCACACCCAAGGACCTAGAAGGCTATATGTGGCTTCCAGACCACAGGTTCCCCTCCCCTGACCTAGTTATATCCCCTCTTCTTGCCCAGAAGCCCCTCCTTCCTATCCTGCCTCTTTTCTGGAATCTTCCATCCTCTATATCTTGAATCTTTTATGCCTTGAACTTTCAAAGCTAGAAACTTCCGGTTTCTTAGCTGATTAGCACATTTTAACCTGTGACCTCAGGGAAAATAATCAGACCTGCTTAAATGAGATCCTGTCCTTTTCTATGAAACACATGGGTTGTCTTGACCTCTGAGCTGTACTTATGCTTGGTGTGAAGATGGACCCGGGATTCCCACAAAATCTTGATATAACAATGTGCCAAGTCCTGGGAGCAGCCTCCTGTAAGATTATTGTGAATTTCCTCCAGTTGTAACCTGAAAGCTATCTTGCCTGAAGGTATCTGCTGCCACACCTCCTGGTATTCCTCCTTTGCTCTTTACTGTTCCATTTTGAAGGTGTCAAATTCCATGGGAAGCACTAATATCCTTCCAGCTTTGACCCTCTTTTGCTTTCTTTACTTTCCTGACTGTCTTTGGTTAAGATGAGACTTCCCTTGAATAAAAAGACCAATTGCTTTCATCATTGAATATTCCACTATTGGAATTCGATACTCCTCTTTGCACTTTCAAAAGCTCAGCTTAACTTTGCAACCACTATTTCTACGTACTATGACTATTAAGCTTCTCAGAAATGTTTTTTGAGTAATATTTGAGACTCGTATATTTTAGCATTAGATAATTTTAAAACACTCTAAAGAGGAGATTATCTTTTTGCAAATAAGAGGATATGATGTAGTTACAAAAGAGATATGTTGATGTATTGAAATTGTTTTTTTTTAAAGAGATTGATTCACTTCTGGGTAAAACCAGTGAAGAGGAAGAGTAGTCATCAAATAGAGAGTCCTTTCACGATGAGCATAATTTTAAGGGGAAAAATGAGGGGTGACTAGAATTGCTGTTAGGTTTTTTGGGTGGTGAGAGTGAGGAGGGTTAAAGAGAGAGAGTACAGAATAAAAAAATATTAATATTGAGTATCACTGAAAACTAGCAATCATGTGTCAGCTCAGGCAATGTTGTAGAAGTTAACGAAGAAGAGGGGCATAATGTCCAGGAACAGGGAGGTAATAATTCTGATGTAATCAAAGGATCATTAATTTAGAAATCTTAGAAGCAAGTAAGTCCAAATCCATCATATTACAGGTGAGGAAACAGAAACTAAAAACAGTTTAAATGACTTGTCCAGGGTTACATAGTGAGGAAGTATGAGTAAAAATTTGGTCCCTTGAAGTCTAGCATTCAAGCCTTTATGCCATTGTTAGACTACATCTAAAGTATTGTGTTTCATCCTGGCCACCCTGTTTTAGGAGAAAAATCTCATAATTCAGGAAACATCTAGAGGAGGGCAACCAGAATGATGATCAGTCTCAAGTTTGTCATGTGAGAAACAATCAGAGGAAATGTTTGATTTAGACAGGAAAGACTTATAGAAGATACAGTACAGTAAGTATCTTCAAGGATGTGGAAGGGAATCATGTGGAAATGTTCTGATTGATGATAGATAGAGGAACTAGGAAACCTGGATTACAAGGAGTTATGTTTAACTCCTTGGGTATAATTCTAGATTACTCTTCAAAAAGGTTAGATCAGTTCACAATTCTACCCACAATGAATGTGTCCCAATTTTTCCACATCCTCTTCAACATTTGTCACTTTCCCCTTATATCATTTTAGCCAGTCTGGTAGGTATAGAATGATATCCTAAGGTTGTTTTAATCTATATTTTTCTTATCAATAATTATTTAGAGCATTTTTATACGACTAGAAATTGTTTTGGTTTCTTCATTGGAAAACTGCCTGTTCATATCCTTTGACCACTTATCAATTGGGGAATGACTCGTTTTCTTTTAGATTTGACAAAGTTCTTTACATATTTTAGATATGAGACCCTTTTCTGATAAACTGTCTATAACATTTTTCCCAATGATCTGCTTTCCTTTTGATCTTGAAAAAAATTCCTCATAATTAGAATTGTTACACAACAAAATGTATCACTTTAGGGAGAGGTGATAGTCTCACTGCCTTTGTCAGACCTCATCTAGAATATTAGAAGGATGTTGAAAAGATGTAGAATTTCCAGATGAGAATGATGAAAGGCCTTGAGACCATTTGTGACGAGTTGATGCAACTGAGCATGTTTTGCCCAAAGAAGATAGGACTTGGGAGAGGGATAGATAGTAGGGGAGGAATGATGGCATTTATATAGGACTCTAAATTTTGTAAAGGGGTTTACATATATTACCTCATTTTATCTTTACAATTGCCCTAAGATATGGTGCTGATGATATTTCCATTTTTATGAATGAGGAAACTGAGACAAATAGAAGTTAAATGGCTTGTCCAAGATAGTTTACTGTCTGAGGGCAGATTTGTTTCCTTTAAGTCTTGGGAGTGCTTTCATGGAGAGACTAGATTTTATTTGTGTAATTCTAGAGGGCAATACTAGGAACAATGGGTAGAAGACTGAAAGAGACAAGTTTTAGAATTCAAAGTAAGGGGGGAAATCTTCCTGTTAGAGCTATTCAAAAATAGAATGCAATTCCTATAGAGTTTGTGCCCTCCTCTTCCCTGGAATTTTCCATGCAGAAGCTAGAAGACTACTTGCTATGTGTATGTTATCACAAAGAAGACCTTTGTGTACAGATCAGACTAGATGGTAACTGGGCTCCCTTCCAACTTGGAGAGTCTGTGATTTTTCCCTCTACAAAGGTCTACAAGAAGAAAGTATGGTCACTTGTTGAGTATTTTATTCACCTCGAAGTTGGATAGTAAAGTCCCTCCAATCCTGAGGTCCTATGACTCTGAGAAGGCTGAATTTCCTTGGGTATAGTAATAACATGTTTACACAGTGAAGAGCAAGCCACTTTGGGCTCATTTACTTTACCTCCTCATTATTATCTAGGCTCAGTAGGTCACCATTGGCTGCTATGTGAAAATGGCCTTTAAAATTTGACTCTGGTATTTCTTGCCCTTGGCAAGTTACTTATTTCTAATGGCATCTCCCTTTTATAGGACAGCTCTGCCATAGGCCATTAAATGAAATGCTGGAAGGCTAGTGAGAAAAAGACCAGAGATAGCCCTGTTGGGTGACAGGATGACTTGGCTTGGTATCCATTGAAATAAAACCTTGGTACATTCCAGATGGTGACCATTTTCTTCATTTATCCTCCATTTGAGAGAATAAAAGCTATTTACATGCCAGAGCAGCACAGAATCCTCAGCAGGAGGTGGTGGCAGTGGTGAAGGTGGGTGAGAGATGTGTTTCATAGGCACTGGGGATTTTCTCCCCCTAATGCTTCTTGCTGCTCTGGGACTTTTCAAGGGAAAGCCTGTGTTTGATATTTCCAGAAGTGTCAGAAATACACATTCCCTGTGCCAATGTCTACCAGTAACAGCCTGAGATGTGTATTCCCCTTACATAGTAGTTTGATTTCCACAAGGAATTAATCTTTTATCAAGTGTCCCAGGCAGAATTTGGCAGAGAGCTCATTTGTAACAAGCTGTAGTGTATGTGGATTGCCTCTGGAAGGTTTTACCCTTTCTTTTTGGAACGCCCAAAGGATACATTTGTCATATAGTCACTTTTCTATGAGTGTGTAATTAAATGCAAAGTACTTTAGGATGTGCAAGTCTATAAAAAAAATTCACTACAGCAAATCAAGTTGGTTTTCAACCAGCAGTTACAAAAGCCAATAAAGGAAAAAAAAATTAGATGAACCAGGGGTAAAACACAAAATAAGGAGAGGTAAACAAGATATTAAGAGATAGAGCATATTTCTAGAAAAGGAAATCAATGAAGAAATAAAAAGTTTCAATGGGGGAAAAGTTGACCTATACGGAGAAAAAATAATGACAATCTTAATACAAAAGACAGAAAATCAGAAAAAAATCCTACAAATTGTTTTGTATATATGTTTTGCTTTGTTTATATATGTAATTTAATTTGCCTAGGTAAGTCCCAGTGAGAAAATTCCATCCACTGATCAATAACTCTTCTGTAACATAATAGTTTTTCTGTGTTGATTGGGGTATTGGAAGGTTAACTGACTTACCTGTGATCACATGGCTAACATGTGATAGCCAGGACTTAAACTCAGACCTTTCTGACTTCAATGCCAACCCATTCCTTTCACTATTTCATGTGGTTTCTTCTAAATGAAGCCTTCCCCAGCGCTACCTAATTCTAATGCCTTCCTTCTCTTACCTATTTCCTATTTTTTTTTCCTGCACATAACTTACTTTGTGTATATTTGTTTACATGTTCCCTCATAAGATTGTAAGGTCCTTGAGGGCAGAGACTGTATTTTTTACCACTTTTAAAAAGAAATTCTCAGTGCTTAGCATAATGCCTGGCACACAGTATATACTTAATAAATATTTATCGATTGATAAGATTATTTTTCACATATGCAGAAGATAATCATAACTTTTTTTGCCAATAGCTGTTGTTGAAAATAAGACAGTAGAGAAATTCTTCAAAGAATCCGTCATATTTCTCTTGCTTAAATTAAAATGTATTTTGATCCTTGGCAAAAAAAAAAAATATGTCTGAAACAGAACTTAATATCATCTCTCTAAAATCTACTCTTCTTCTTTAATTTTCCTGCTTTTCTTAAGGGGTAGGATCATCCTTCCAATCAATTCAGCTTTCAAACTCAGTCTTTCTTGATTCTTCCCTGTACTTTTCCTACTGTAAGCAGTTATCTGGCATGAATGTTTTCTTCAAAGAGAAAATTGGTAGACATGGTAAGCACTGAGTAACATTGCAAGTAATGAGATTAACTATATCTTAATTGTTGAAAAATGACTAGTTACTCATGTGAGAATTAGCTGTATATTTAGCCATACTACTTCCTTATTAAATTGAATATGAATATCAATACCAAATTAGAAGAATAAAAATGAGGAAAAATTTTTGGTATATAGTTAGAACAACTCCAACATGACCTATTTATATGATTTATCAATGGTCAAAACATTGGGAAATGCACAAAAGAAAATAAATAGCCATACTGATTATCACACTGACTTTACCTATGGAACTTCAACCAATGCAAATCAATGGCCACAATGAAAAAGTCCAAAGAGCCTATAAAGCATACCATCTAGAAATTGTTTACTCCTCTTGCCATTGGAGAGACATGGTAGACAAGTGTAACATTGGTTTAGAATATGAAATCATTTACAAAATCATATTGAGAACCATCATGGAAGATTATATAGCCTCATAAAATAGTCAAAAATAATAGAGGGTGAAATGAGTTTACTAAAAATTGGAATGAATCCCCACTGAGCCAAATCATTGCAATTAATTCAAAGATGAGGCTAAAAAAAAAAAAAAAACCAGATAAAAAAGAAAAAAGATTCTTTGGAGGTCTTTAACAATTATCTACTTATCATGCTATTTTTATCCCTTTATCCCTTCCCACTCTGGACTTTGCCACTGAATTCCCCAACCCTTACCAGGAAGCTTTCTCCTATTCTCTTAAGTACAAGATGTCCTTGTCACTTCCTGACCAGGGCATCACCATGCCCTTAAGTATATTCTCTTTCTAGCCCCATCCCCACCTGCTAACACACCTCTATGCATTGTCTTCTCACATTATATGTACGCTCCTTGAAAGCAGGGATCATGTTGCTTACTTAAATTTATGCTCTGGTGCTTAGCACAATGCTTGATACATAGTGAGCACTCAATAAATGTTATGTTCTTCTGTCTCATTTTTTTTTTTCATCAATGATAGTGGATGCATCTATATTTGAACTCTGAAATCATAGTCCCTGTTAGGCTACTTGAAGAAATGAAAATGACACTAAAGAAAATAATAATAGGAAGAGAAGACAGATCAGATCAAGTGTGCAAAGAAGGGTTTTTAGCATGAAGTACCATAATTTTGAGAGTATCAAGAAATCAACTCTCAAGCTATTTGAATTATGGGAATATGATGAAAAATTAGGAAACAACTTCTGAAGACAGGTGATTGATGACATAACAATAAGTACGGATCCCTACATTTGCATCTGCATAAAATGCTTATGAATATAATTTCTATATGATATGTAGTATTTTTGATGAAAATATGCAAAAAGTGCAGATAGACTTGTACAAATAATATCTTTATAGACACACAATTGAATCAAAAGAATGGACCATCCTTATGGATGTATAACTGGCTGTGATTTTCAATGTTTTTGTTGTTGATTTGAATGCAACCGTAAGCCACTTGCGAAGGAAGCTGTACATGAAAAAAGCTGGGAGGGATAATTAGCACAGTGAATGACAGAGGCAAGATTCTAAAAAACTTGATGGGCTAGAACACTGGACTGAACTGAATTTGATGACGTTGAAGTCTTAGGCAAGGGTTCAAAAATTAACTTCACATAAATAAAGATGGGGGAGGTATAGGCTTTGCAGAGCTTTGACTGAAAAAATCTGGGTCATTAGAGTATACTACATGCTCAGCATAGAGATAGGCAACATAGTTTAGAGAGAAAGGAGGGAATAAGCAAGCATTTAAATTGGACCTATTATGTGCCAGTCACCATGTGAAGTGTTTTTTTTTTTTTTAACAAATATTATCTCATTGGATCCTCACGACAATCCTATATGGAAGTGCTGTTATTATCCTCATCTTATAGTTGAAAAAACTGAGACAAACGAAAGTTAGGTAACTTGCCCAAAGTAAGTATCCAAAGTCAGATTTGAATTCCAGTGTTCCTGCATCCAGGCCCAGCTCACTAGTCATTGCTTGACCTAGCTGACTTTGTAGGAAAAAAAGACTTGAACTCATATTTTCCCTGTCACCAACTACCTGTGTGACCTTGGGCAAGTCACTTAACTACCTGTGCCTCTGCTTCCTCTTCTGTAAAAGAAAGGAGTGAACTAGATGATCTTTAAAGTTCTTTTTGGCTTTAAGTGATCCTGTGAATTGTGATGTCTAGGCAAGAAAACCTAAAAGATCTTGGGTTGTTGGAAGAGAGGAATAAGGAGGGGATAATCCCCATAGTACTCTGCTTTGGTCAGGTCATATCTGCAGCCCTGTGTTCTGTCCTAAATGTCATAATTTAGGAAAAACATTGAAAGACTGGAGAATGTTGAGAGGAAGTCATCCAGATATGGGCCTTAAGATCCTTAAGTAAGTGAGGATCCATTGAAGAAATGGCTAGGTATTTTTTCCCTAAAAGCTTCAGGAGTGGTTATAGTAGTTTTGTGCAGTTATTTGTGTAAGAGGGATTAGATTTATTCTGTTTGGTTCCATATGCCAGAACCAGAAGCAGTGGGTGGAAGTTGTAAAGAAGAAAATTGTGGCTAATTTCAGGGAAAAAAGTACACAAAAATCCTTGCTAACAATTCCCATCTGGGTTACTTCTATGGATTTTATGATCTCTAGAAACTCATCATTCTGCAAGATGAAATCAACTCTGTAACTCAATCTTTCTCAGCATGTCATACCACTAGGGTCCCTCACTCCCTTAAAATTGATAGGGTCAAGGGTGGATATTGGAAATTTCCTTCCTGATCTTTGACTGTATAAGTAGGGCTCTCTGGGAATTCACTTCTTTCCATGTATTGCCTTTCCGAATAGATTGTGAGCCACTTTAAGGGAGGGACTTTCTTATGCCTTCCTTTATATCACCACCTCCTAGTATAGCACTTGACACATAGTAGGTGTTGAATAAATGTTGTCAGGTATGTTGTAGGCAACCCAACCCCTTTCAATGCTAAGATTTTTGTGATACTGTGAAAGAAATCCATTCAGAGATGATTTATCTTAGGACTTCTTATAAAAATTCAGTATCCCATGATACCTATTATTTGTTGATGTTATAACAAAAAGAACTTTATTCAGTAGGGAAAAGTGCTTTCTAAAAGGCTAGCATTTAATGCAAATCTAAAGTAAAAGATTTTTTTGGTAGATACAAAACATTTAACTTGGTTAAATCATCTTCAGATTATTTATATAAAGTACGGCGTGAGGTGTTGACTTCTCAGTCAACTAACATTAACTGCCTACTATGTGCCAGACAGACTCATGAAGGATGTTTAGCATAGAATTTAAGTAGAAGAGGGATTCCCTATATAAATACTAAGAACCTCCAGATGTTCCTATTTGTGGATGAAATAGTGCTGATTGCTTCAAGTCATAGCAGAATCTCCTAAAGGAGATTCATAATTTTTGAAGAAGGATTTGGCTTAGTTTTCTGAAAAAAAAATCAAAACAAAAAATAAAACCAAGTGGTTTAAAGCCTTCCCACCTCAGATATATAGTTGTGTGTGGACAATCTATCAGTGCTTGAAGCATGATCAGACACTAAAGGTAGACAATTAATTTGGCCCATAAATGAAATGTGAGGAAGAGAGTAGGTTTATTTTGTCCAAAATCATACAGAGAGGATAACAGATGGACAGCTAACAGAATACATCAGTGTCTTTGTAATGATACAACAATCTGGGAAAAGACTACAAGCACACTGGGTGGATCACTTTTGCAGGAGAAATGGTATGAGATTCACACAAAAAAGAAAATTTGGATGGGTTATCATTTTCATCTTTAAAGAGATTACCTATGTTGAAATCAAAGACTCATTCAATTAATTCTCAGTTACATTTATGACATTTATAATGAAGACTGACCAGACCACAATCTTTCATCATTCTCCTATGTAACATTTTATAAACTCTTTTATATTTTAAATAATTGAGTTCTTGGTTACCATTTCAGTACACTTCAAGCTTTGCTGGATAAAGTGGATTATTGAAGCTTGAATCATAGGAATACAAATGCTTTTAGGGTAGTGGAGCTGGAAAGACTTCAAGGATGGTTCCATGGACATATTATATCTAGTATCTGAGGATAAACATGATACTGAAAGATAGAGAAATATTCATACCCACGAGATAAATTCCTTGGCTATAGGAGCTCATGAAATTGAAGAAAGCCCAATGAATAATATCCTGATTAATTTATTAGATTAATCCAAATTGGTCTTCAATTTCCTAGTGTTTGAAAGATTGTCCCTATTCTAGAAAAGATGAAAAATAGATTTTTAAATTATATTTTGAAAGAGAAATTTATGACATCTGTTGTAAACTAGGAAATATTTGGGGAAAGCACCACTAAAGCATATTAGTGCTGATAGATGTCCTACCAGGAGCAGATTTATTTTTGAAAATTTGCTGTTGTTTTTGCAGTACTCCTTTTCAGTATTTTCTTCTTTCATTTATTCAGAAAAATGAAGATTCATCACAAGATCACAGAAATTGATGTGTGGAATTCCTTTTGTCTTTATTTTATAAAGTTGGGCAAGAGTTCAGATTATACAAAGTATACTTGCAATGCACTATATGAAAAACAATTCTCCAGTAGAGGTATGTGGTTTTTGTTCTTATTTGACCTCTTTTCTTCTCTATCTGTAGGAGGTCTGGTAACAACCTGGTTTCATTTCCTATACATAATTTTCCTTGTTGTTAGGACCTGGGATGTACTGGTAGAAAGAAGATACATAGATAATTCATGTAAACATTATTAGACTGGGAGTTAACAAACCAAAGTCCTGGCCCTAGTTTGACCACTATCAAAATGCCATTTTGCAACAATCAATTCAACATAATATAGCCTTACCTGATTTCCACAAAGGAAAGTATTCTCTTTAAATTTTTTTAGAGCATCTTACCTTCACTTCTCTTTTCGTCTCATCGCTGTTCACTTGTATACTAGTCCTACCTGTGGATTTATAATCTCCTCAGTATATCCTAAGCTTCTTGAGAGTGTACAGTGCTGTTCTGTACCTTTGTATTTCTAGCAACTAGCACAATGGTATGTATACATTAAACAATGAATATTTGTCAAATTGAAGTGAATTAAATTTTTCTATGCTTCAATCTCTCTGCCTGTAAAAGAAAGATAATCCTATCTTTCTTGCCTAGAGAATAGCATGGAACATTAGTTCAAGGGCTTATCTGCAGTGTGAAAATGGCCGAAATCACTTTAACTCTCCAAGTATCATTCTCATTTATAAAATGGGGATATTAACATGCGTCCTATATACCTCGTAGAGTTTTGCTGAGGTTCAAGTGAGAGAAACATGTAATACCTCCAGAATATCTTATGGTTATCAGTGAGGGGATCATTGTAGTTTTTTATTCTCTCTTTTTTTAACCAGAAGCATTACATAAGTGAGAAGCAACATGTCATATGAGAGTAAGAAGACAAAAAGGAGAGTCACATTTTGTGTATGTTATCACTACATTACTAAATATGTTAAATGAAAGGGGGGTGGAAACATGAGTTTATGCGCATACATTTAGCCATACCAGGACAAATCTCAATGTGAAGACCTGGCTTCAATTTTGGTTTCTGATAGATATTGGTTGTGTGACCTTGGGCGAGTCACTTAACCTCTTGGTGCATCATGAAATTCCTTAAGATTAAATTGCAAGAAGTTTTCTCAATGGGAGCTCCCTAAAGTAAGGAAATTATTTACCCATGTTAAAAAGAAATTTCCCCTTACTACACTGTAAATTCCTTAAGGACAGGCAATTAATTGTTTTACACCTTTGCATCAATCAGTTAGCAAGTACCCTACTCCTTAGTAACTAGAGAAGAGATTGCCAAATTTCTGCTTCTCAAGCAGAAGATGCACCGCCTAATTTTGTATGGCTCTTGAGCTAAGAATGGTTTTTCCATTTTAAAATAAAGTTTTATTGGAACACAGCCACATTCATTTGTTTACTATTATAAACCTGTCCCGAAGCCTATGGGTATAGCACTCTCTTCTCATTAGTGGAGATGAAAGAGTTGGCAAGAAAAGTGGAAGAGTCCAGCCTCCTTCAGTTCCCTTCTGGACTTTTCAAGTTTCAAGTTGCTTTGGACCATTTAGGCTTCCAATTTTGAGAGAGATGAGGAAAGAGACCAACCTCGTTTCAGGTTGCTGAAGGAAAAACCTCTGAGAAGACTTGGGAGGAATTGACAGTGTCCATCATGTCCCATTACCAACTTGTTGACTACAGAAAGATTCCCCTTGGGTGGGATCAAGGACTCTGTTGATTGAGCTGAATTACCTCACCCCAATGGGAGAGCTGCTTCATTCTGTAATGTCAGGTATATATTCTCCTATGTATACCTTTTCTGATTTCTGATTTGCTAAAATTTGGATAAATGGGTTTTTTTGGCTAGGTGCTATGTAAGTCCATTGTGGAATTGATCAGAAAGGAGTCAAGTCTGGGATATAGAGACTGGGTTTCCCCTTCCCCCAGTAGTAATCAGAAAATAATCAGAAGTTAATGTGAACCTCATCATATCCCCTAGACTCATAATAATTAATGGAACAGATAGATATAATTCTATCCAGTGCCCCTCTCTCTTAGAAGACCAGAGTGGCCTACAGCCTCAGCTTTTTGCTTCTCCTCCTAGCAGATATTAAAACTCCCTTGGAGAAAGTGAGGGAGGGAGAGAGAAGAGGCTAGAGATGTCTATTCTGCCTCCCTTAGAGCCACATACCAATAGCCCTATGCTATGCACTGGGCCTCTTCAGCACAGATGGGCCCTCGCTATACTTGGAGTCCTAATCTTATACTCTTTATGGCTGTTTTTGTGCCATGTTGTGTACATGGCATGTACAACACAGACCATATGTGACACTCTCATTGCTTCTCTGCTGTTTGGCCAACCACAAATTTCAGTGACATAGATATAACTCAATAGTCTTTCTAGTGTCATATTTATCACTGTACTGCAACATTTTATTTTATTACCAATGCATGTCCAACATGTCAAAACAAGAAGAGAAAAGAAAGTTTTATTCTGATTTCTTGAGCTTAGAGCCAAGATTGAAATTTTTCTGAACATGAAAAACAATCCTCAAACATTATTATTGAACATTAAATGACTTTGGAAATTAACTTTTGCTGCAGACAATATTTCTTAATCAATGCAGCCTAAAATTGCAAGGCAAAAACAACACATATGCAAAATGTATCCTGCAGTAAAAATGAATTTGACAACAGTTATTTGAATCACAAGTAATATCAAGCTGCTTTATATACTTCCTGTACTGTCAAAAGTTAAGACAAAAGGTAAGATCTCTATTCTCACACAAATTTGTAGTAGATAAATTTTATGAACTCAAACTACAGTTCCAGTAGCATATTTTACACCTCAGTGTAAGTGCAAAACAAATCTCCATACTTCAAAATCCATTTTACTGCATAATTAATGAACTTCCACCAAACCTTCAAATAGAAATGATTAATCTGCAATGTAAAGCCATGTTAAAACAAATATCAAGGGAAGAATTTAAGAGAATTCTTTAAGTGTTTCCAATGAATATTCCATGAATATGCTCAGTTAAAATAACATATATGTGGACTGATATCAGCATTTGGCAGAACCTATCTGTGTGAGAAGATATTTTGAAGGATGAAATGCATAAAATCTTATTAAAGATCAGTATTTTAACAGATGAAAATTTACAAGAGATTCTGGTGATTTACTCTGAACCCCAATTAAGTGAATTGTTTTACTGAAAAGAAAAGAATTCCATTCTTCTAATTAGTACAGGTATATTACAAAATTGTTATCAATTTTTGAATTTCAGAAATAACAAATTTGTAGAAATATGTTTTTGCTCTTGTTATGCATCTATATAATATTCTTTATTTTGCTTCTTGGTACACAAATAGTAAAAATATTCATTATATAGCTCTTTGCAGAAAAAGTCTGCAGAACTCTGACTTAGAAAAAAATATTTTACACATTGTAAATACTTAATAAATCTCTGTTGAATTTAAATTTAATTTATTGAAAAGCTGTTCAATTGTGTCAGATTCCTCAGAGTATTCAAGAAAAATGATGGCTAAAGAAAAAACCGCAAAGAATTTGGCAAGAAGGAGGTTACTGGTGTCTCTCACAGGAGCTGTTGTATTATAATACTGATGGTGAAAGTCAGATTACAGAAACTTAAGATGGGAATGGGTAGGAAATAGGGACAGTAAATACTGACCACATATTAGGGGAGTTAGGCAATTAATGTAAGATCCTTGAAGAGAGGAACTGTTTTATTTTTGTCTTTGTAGCTCCAGCGTCTAACATGATACCTGGCATACAGTAGGTGATTAATAAATGCTTGTTGATTGATTAAAAAGGAGACAAAGAGGCTACAAGATCAAGTTTTTTTTTCAAGGTGGAAGAGACCTGTACATATTTGTCTACAAATAAGAGATGATTGAAAATGATGAGGATGAAGGAAATAAATGACTTATATTTACTTTGTACATGTTTGTTCACCTGCTATTTTCCCCTGATAGAACATAAGCTCTTGGAGTGCAGAGTATCTTTTATTTTTGGCTTTGTATTTCTAGGCAGTTAGTAGGCACGTGGTAGACTCTTAGCAAATTTTATTGATTGACTGAACCAACATTTCTCAGGAGAATACAGATCTAGAAATGCTTTAAGCTTTGGTGGATAATCTTTTCTGGGGGTGTGGAGAAAAGCCTTTGCATTGACACAAAGTGCCATGATTTTAACACTCCACATTGCATCTGGTGCTCAATTAGGTTTTAACTCTATGAAACAAGATGTCCTCTGGTGTCCCCCCACCTCTCTTTCCTTTGTCCTTTTGTGTGTTATCTATTCCACCCCCATTGCCTTTTAGATTATAACTTTCTTTTTTATTAATTGTATCTCCAGCAGTTAGTAGTGCCTGGTATATAAAAGACACTTAATAAATGTTTATTGAATTGGATGATTTCCACATCATTGAGAAAGACAGCTGAATCCTGCCTTTTGGCGAAGAGGAAGGGGACAATATATATAGAATCAGACATACATTTTCTAATATGGCTAATGCATTGATGTTTTGTTTGACTCTGATTTGTTATAAAGGAGGGCTCTATTGTGTGTCAGGAATCATTGGAAAGTAACAGTAATACAAAAAAATGAAAAGAACAATTGAAACACTAGAAATTTTAGGGGAAAAATAAAATGAATGAGGTTTATTTGAGTGGGCAGTGCTAATGAAGGCAATTCCGAACATCCAGTGGATGTGATTCAGAAAAATCTAACTTTTATTAACTAGTGATGACCTTGATGTTGATAAGTAGTTGTACTTGGATCTCTGTGATTACTGTTTATGTGAACCTCAAACAATCACATAGTTTTTAGAACCAAAAGCAGCATGGAGCAGTGAATAGGGGAGTTGGATTTGGTGTTAAGAAGCCCCACGTTCACATTTTGCTTTGGTCACTTACAGTCTGTGTTCAGCTTTGCAATTGTAAACTGAGTGTATTGGTCTTAATGGCCTTTAAGGTCCCTTCCATCTCTAAAACTATGATTATATGATTACCTAGAACCCTGAACTGAAATGACGATTAGCTTAATGGTACAAGTTAGCCTTACACAATTCTGGGGTCAGGTATAGAATAAATAAGGGATGTGAATGCAAAAACCAGCATGAATTGCCAATATCTTATCATTATAGGAAAAAGGGAGTCTTTAAGAACATTAATATAGCGAGTAGGAGAAAGAGATAGATGTAGAACAACCTTTGACTTGTGCGAGCAAATCATAGTTCTCATTCACCAAGGCTTGAAATAGCTTTCAATATTTAATAACTCTTTTCATCCCATACATCCCAAGATACCTTTCAAAACTGTAAGATTGTAAATGAGTTGCATAAGAATAGGTTAAACGTTTCAGATACAAACTTGAATTTAAATGGGGAAAATTGACATTTTCATCTTGCAGAAAGAAAATGAATTGCAGATCTCCTAAATAAACATGGACAGACAAACAAAATGTGAAAGTCTTTGACTCTGAAAGCTCATCTGTGAATGAGTTTGGTACATTGCCAATGGTAGACTTTGAAGCATTCTATAAAGCTTTTAAAAGAAAAAAGAGGGCCTTTGAAAGCTGAGGAACTTGTAGCACTAAATATTTTAGTGGTGATTTATGAACAGAGTAAGAAATATGCTTTTTCTTTATTTCTTTAATAAAAAAAAGTCCTGACACATAATAAAATGATGAGGATTTATGCGTTAAAATGTTTTGCATGGCAGCTTCTGAGTAATGGATTCATAAACATTTCCTTTTTTAAATTTAAAAGTCAAAGTGGGCTGGAATTATAGTGGCAAATGAAAGAAATCTAGTCCAATACACGCAATCAGATTTCTATTTCTTGTCTGACCTCAACTCTCAACCCACTGAACCACCCAATGGGACAGTAGCTCCCTATTGCCCCATAGGATAAAAGATAAACTCCTCTGCTTAGCTTTTCAAGTCCTTTACCACCTTTGCAGTATTGTTCTATACTACGACTTTTCCCATATTCTATGATCCAGTCAAATTGATCTTCTTGGGTTCCTCAGACGTATCACTTCATTTCTCTTATCTCTGTAACTTTGCACTGGCCATTCTCCATACGTGGAAAGGACACCTTCCTCACCTCTGCCTCACAGGATCTTTAGGTTCTTTAAAGCTTAGCTCAAGCCTTGTCTTATATGTGAAACATCAGATTTCCATTCCCACTCCCCACATATTACCTACACTACCTAGTATAAGGGAAAGAGTTAGACAACTTCCCCCAATCAATATATTCTGTAATAATGCACAGAAAAATTATTTTTCTTTTTTCTATAGAATTCTGACTGAAAACCATACTGGTTTTTATTTTCAATATATTTGATCTTTAATATTTTCAAGTTGGATCCGAGCCCCTGAGAAGAATCACTTGTGGGTAGGGTGAAAAAAATAGCTTTTTCCCCTTTCTTTCCTTTTCTTTGTCTCCCACTCACTCCTCCACTGACCATATTTTTGGACGAACTAAACCAGTAGGAGACACTACATCAGACTAGGAGAAGAAATATATACCAAGGTCACATTGAGGAAAAACAGACAAACATAGATACAAAGGTAGGAAATAGCTTCAAGGATGTTAGTTCTTTGAATCAATGCAAAATGCCAGCCATGAATTGAAGAAGGGACTTCCAGCATCTAGGAGTTGTGAGTCATTCTTTTGACACATATGTATGCTATATATGTGCCTCACCACCATTGTCTGAGATTTTGCTCAGTCTTTCCATTGAACAGTATGGCATACTATAGCCTAGGGCAATTTTTTCTTTTTGGATTTATCACCATTACTGTACTGTCTTAGTAAATGTCTTCTTTTTTTTTTGTAAATATCTTCATCTAGAAAAAAATTGTAGTTTACTAACGTTAATGGGCAACATATTGGTGAGGACTCATGAATGACCTTAATAGAATTCCAACTCCTTAGCAGGGGTGGGCAAGCTGAGGCCTTGAGGGTGGTGACCTTCTAGGTCCTTGGGTGCACTCTTTTGACTAAGTCCAAATTTCACAGAACAAATCCTTTTAAGGAGATTTAATCAAAGGGCCACACCTGAGTAGAAAGCCACATGTGGCCTTGAGGCCATTGGCTTCCCACCCCTGCCTTAGGATTGTCCTTAGAATCCTGAGAATAATATTAGTTCCTCTTCCTCCCCACCTCCTACTCAATAAAGACCAAGTTGTCAATGTATATTTGAGTTAAGTGAATATGCCCAGAGTACTACACTGGCATTTATTTTGTAACAAGTCATCTTTCCCAATAGAATATGAGCTCCTTGAGATCAGGGACTTTTTCATTTTTATCTTTGTATCCCTAGCACCTCGCCAAATATTTGGCACAAAAGGCACTTAATAAATGACATATTTATTTGAGTGAGCAAGTCACCTTGACCAAAACACCTCCTTTTGTTCCAATGTTTTCACAGATTATGGGAAGAATGTTTAAAATCATTACATCCAATTCTCATAGAAAATTGAAGCCCATCTAGCAAATGACATATTGAAAACTGGAACTACATTTCTTAATCTAAATCTCCATCCATTCAGGGCTTGCAGCCTAAAGAAGAGCAAATTAATGTTTAAATAGTTATACTATCATGGACATCCATTCGAAGCCATATGAATGTACTTTGGAATGCTGGTTACGCATATTTCATTCATCCTTGATCTTTCGTTCTCCATTTAGTTTACCTTTTCCCCCTTACATTTTCTTTGTAGTATCAACAAGTTTATAGCATCTTTCTCATGCAAGTAACCATTTAATTTTGAGTATGAACGTATACAAGATTGTGTTATTACATTATGCAAGAGCAGACTTAAGAAATAATAATAAGGACCTTGAAGGAAGGGACAAAAAAAGAGGTAGCCAAAGGAACAGACTTTGGGGAAACACACTGGCTTCAAGTTGCCTGGATACTTTTGTGCGTGGTGAGCTAAGTCTGGCAAGATGCTGGGCAGTTTTGTTCCCTTTTCACTTTGGTGGCAATGGGACTCCTTGCTGAAGACAGACAGGGGCCAGGGAGACTGCCAGAAAACTAAGCAAAGTTGACCACACAAATACAACGTTATGTTGGAGACAGTGGTACTAGTATGCTGGGGAAGAGGGGGAGGGAGCTATCAGGAGGTAGGCAGAGTGGGGACTCACTCTTCTTGTTCCATAAAGGAGGGCTTGTTCCCATAGAAACAAGTTTAGAGCTGAATAAGTGGCCTGACTCTCCCAAACCCCCTTCCTCTTTCTTTTTTCAATCTCCCTTGGAGACCCTTTGTTTTGTGGTTGTTTTTGTTTTACTGAAGAAGAAGAAAAAGCTCTTTACCCTTCTCTCCTCCTCCTCCTCTTCCCCCAGCAGCTTGTGAGCAGGCCAATGACATATATTCCAGGAGAGTTTGAAATCTGGCTGGAACTCCCTGGACGTAAGAGTCGGAAATTCTTCAGGCCATGTACAGACAGGCCATAGAACTGAGTAGATTGAAGTTGGCAGGTTAATTTAAATAGAAGTGCTACTGTGGGACTGGCCTCCAGGGGCAAGGTTAGGGAAAGTAGGGAGAAGTGAGCGCCATGTTCCACAAAGGTTTCTGCAGAAAAAAAGAGAGTTCCCAAGAATTATGTTTCTTCCCTTCTCAAGTTATCTCAGCCAGCAGACCCAGGTTCTTTCTTTCAAGAAGTAGTTCCATTTCACAAAACTATTTATTAAAGACTTTGTGAAGTAAGAAAGTAGCAATTAAAACACCCTTTTCTTCCTTCCTTCCTTCCTTCCTTCCTTCCTTCCTTCCTTCCTTCCTTCCTTCCTTCCTTCCTTCCTTCCTTCCTTCCTTCCTTCCTTCCTCCCTCTCCCCCTCCCTTCTTTCCTTTCTTACTCCTTCCCTTCCTCCTTTTTCCTCCCTTCCTCTCTCCCTTCTGCCCTCCCTTTCTCTTTCTCTGCTTTCCTTCTTTCTTTCCATTTTTCCTCTCTTTCTTCCCTCCCCTTTCTTTCTTCCTTTCTTCTTCCTCTCCTGTCTCCCTTCCTCATTTATTTCTTCTTTCTTCCCTCCCTTCCTGCCTTTTTCTCCCTCCTTCCCTTTCTCCTTTATTCCCTTCTACTTTCTTTTTCTCTCCTTCCCTTCCTCCCACCTTCCCTACCTTCTTTCTCCTACTCCTTTCCCCTTCTCTGCCTTCACTCCCTTCCTCTCCCCCTTCTTTCCTTTTTTCTCTTGTTAGGATGTTTTTGCCTTCACTAGAAGAAAACTAAGAACAAATCTTTTAGTACTGTTAAAGCCTTCTTTATGTCTGTGTGCATGGAAAAGCTCTATGGGGAAAAAGAAAACTAGAAATAGTCACTGATACATGGACCTTATCTAGGCAAAAATACAAGATTTCTATGAAAATTGTTACATCAGAATTATTACTCCTTTTCCCCATTTGCTTTTTTAAATACTGAGATTATGAATACCTATTATTACCCAGGACCATTTCTGCTGTCCTTCTCTCCCAAGACAGATTAAAACAAAATTAAGTTACATAAAATGATGCCTTGTATCTTGGAATTTCTTATACCACAATCATATACTACAACTTGTTCAGACATTCTCCAATTGGTGGGTATTCCTTCAGTTTCCAATTCTTTGCCACCACCAAATAGCTGCTATATTTTTACACAAATAAGTCTTTTCCTTTTCTTTGATCTCTTTCTGAGACAGAACTAGTGTTGGTAATGCTTGGTCAAGGGATATGTCCAGTTTTATAACTCTTTGGACATAGTTCCAAATTTTTTTTCAGAATGGTTGAATCAGTTCACGACTCTACCAACAGTGTGTAAGTGTACCAATTTTTCCAAATCCCTTCCAGGATACATCCTTTTCCTTTTCTATCATTTAGATAGGTGTGAGGGGGTATCTCAGAGCCATTTTAATTTCCATGTCTCTAGTCAATAGTGATTTAGAAATGTCTGACACCATACACAAGAAGAAAGTCCAAATGGTTACATGATCTAGGTATAAAGGCTGATACTATAGACAAATTAGGGGAGCAGAGGATAGTGTATTTGTCAGATTTATGGAGAATGGAGAAATTTATGACCAAAGAAGAGATAGAGAACATCATAAAGTGCAAAATGGATAATTTTGATTACATTAAATTGAAAAGATTTTGCATAAACAAACCCAATGCAACCAAGATTAGGAGGAAAGCAGAAAACTTGGAAAGAATTTTTACAACTTCTATCTGTGGTAAAGACTTCATTTATAAAATATACAGAGAACTGAGTCAAAAATTTATAAGAATACAAGTCATTCCCCAATTGATAAATGGTCAAAGGATATGAACAGGCAGTTCGCAGAGGAAGAAATTAAAGCTATCTATTATCATATGAAAAAAATTCTCTAAATCACTATTGATTAGAGAGATGCAAATTGAAACAACCCTGAGGTACTACATCACACCCATCAGATTGACTAACATGACAAAACAGGAAGATGATAAATGTTAGAGAAGGTGTGGGAGAGTTGGAACACTAATTCATTGTTGGAGGAGCTGTGAGCTGATCCATCCATTTTGGAGAGCAATTTGGAACTATGCCCAAAGGGTTACAAAAATGTATATACCCCCTGACCCAGCAATATTGCTTCTAGGACTATATCCCACAGAGCTCATAAAAAAGGGAAAATTTCCCTTGTACAAAAATATTTATAGTAACTCTCTTTGTAGTGGCCAAGAACTGGAAACTGAATGAATGCCCATCAATTGGGTAATGGCTGAACAAGTTGTGTTATTTATTATATTAATTATATTATATTATGTTATATTATATTATATCATATTATATGAATATATTATATTATATGAATATAATGGAATACTACTATACTGTACTATAAGAAATGATGAACAGGAGGATTTCAGAACTTCAGGACTTCAGAAAAGCCTGGAAAGATTTATATGAACTGATGCTGAGTGAAATGAGCAGAACCAGGAAAATATTATACACAGTAAGAGCCGCAATGTGTGAGGACTGTTTCTGATAGACTTAGCCCTTCATAGCAATGCAAGGACCTAAGACATTCCCAAAGAACTCTTGAGGAAAAATGCCATCCATATCCAGAGAAAGAACTATGGAATTGGAATACAGAATGAAGCAGACTATTTTCTCTTTTGTTAGGTTTTGTTTTGGTTTGTTTTTTTTCTCATGGTTTCTCCCATTAGTTTTGATTTTTCAATGCAACATGACTAATGTGGAAATATGTTTAATAAGAATGTGAAATGTGATTGACTAATGTGAAAATGCCTAAAACCCATATAAGATTAAATGCCATTTCAGGGTGGGAGGGGATAAGGAGGGAGAGAAAATTTAAGACTTATACAAGTGATTGTTGGAAATTGAAAACAAATTAATTTTTAAAAATAGTGATTTAGAGCAATTTTTCATGTGACTATTGATAACTTTGATTTCTTCTTCTGAAAATGATTTGTTCATTTCCCTTGGCCATTTATCAATTGGGGAATGACTTTTCCTTTTTATAAATTTGGCTCATTTCCCTATGTATTTGAGAGATGAAACACTGATCAGAGGAACTTGCTATATACTTCCTCGCTCCACGCCAATTTCTTGCTTTCCTTCTAAATTTGACTGTATTGGTTTTGTTTGTACAAAACCTTTTTAATTTCATGTAATTACAATTATCCATTTTAGTTTCCATGATCCTCTCTGCTCCTTGTTTGGTTGTAAGCTCTTCCCTTATCCAGAGATCTGACAGTTAAAATTTTCTTTGTCCCCTTAATTTGCTTACAGGTATCACCTTTTATGTCTAAATCATATATCCATTTTGACCTTATTGCAGTATACAGTGTGAAAAGTTGGTTCATGCCTAATTTCTGTTGAATTTTTATTTTATTTATTTGTGTTTATTTTATCATTTTTATTTTATTGGCTTGACATATCTATGAGCAATTTATATTTCTCCAGTTGTTTACATCTTTTATTTGTGAGAAATTGTTTTGTTATTGTGTTCACTAGGTTTATCTTGGTAGGTAGATTTCTGAGTATTTTGTGTTGTCTATAATTATTTTGAATGGAATTTCTATGTCTATCTATTCCTAATGGGTTTTCTTGATAACAGATGGACATGCTGATAATTTGTGTGAGATTATATACTATAACTTTTTTAAAATGCTTAATTGTTTTGGCTAATTTTTTAGTTGATACTGTAGGGTTCTCTAAGTATGCTATTGTATCATCTACAAGGAGTGATAGTTTTGTTTCCTTGTTACCTATTCTTATTATTTCAATTATTTTCTTGTCATATAGTTATAGTTAGAATTTCTAATACAATATTGAATAATAGTGGTGATAATGGATATCCTTGCTTTACCCCTGACCTTACTGAAAAGACTTCCATTGTATTCTCATTATAGACAATGCTTGCTCTTGGTTTTAGGTAGGTACTACTTATAATTTTAAGCAAGATTGCATTTTTTTTTGTTTCCAAATGTTTTTAATAGAAATGAGTGTTATATTTTTCAAAAGCTTTTTTTACATATTCTTATATAATCATATTCTTTTGTATTTTTTTTGTTATTGATATGGTCAATTATGCTTATAGTTTTTCTAATATTGAATCAATCCTGGATTCCTGGTATAAATCCTACTTGGTTAGAGGGTATGATCTTTGTGAACTATTGTTCTAATCTCCTTGATAGCATTTTATTTAAGAAATTTGCACTAATATTTATTAGGGAAATTGACCTATGATTTTGCCTGGTTTATGACACAAAAATTATTTCTATCATAAAAAGAATTTGGTAGGACTCCTTATCTATATTTTCCAATTGTTTATATAGTATTGAAATTAATTTTTCCTTATAGATTTTGTGGAATTTGCTTGCAAATATATCTGGTCCTGGGGATTTTTTCTTAGGGACTACATTTAAGGTTTGTTCAGTTTTTTTTTAAACTAGAGATATTTAAGTACTCCATTTTCTATTCTATTAATCTGGGCAATTTATATTTTTGTAAATATTTGTCTATTTCTCTGAGGTTGTTAATTTTACTGGCACATATTGGTTGAAACAACTCCTAATAATTTCAATTACATTTTCATTGATTGTGTAGTTATCATTTTCATTTTTATATTAGTCATTTGTTTTTCTTCGTTCTTTATTTAAAAATCAAAGTAATGAATGATTTATCTATTTTTATTCTTTTCCTCCCATAAAACCAAAAAAAACCCTACAAGTTTTATTTACTAATTTAGTAGGTTTTTAAATTTAAATTTTATTAATTTTATCTTTGATTTTTCAGGATTTCCATTCTGGTGACTGATTTCGTATTTTTAATTAATTTTTGAATTTTTTTTAGTTGCATACCCAATTCATCAATCTATTTTTTACTTCTTTTAAATCAATGTACACACACACACACACACAGACACACAGACACAGACACACACATAGATACATATAGCAGCTTTCCACAAAGTTTGGTATGTGGTTTCATTCTTATCATTCTTTTTAATGAAAGTATTGTTTCTTGATTTGTTCTTTGACTCATTCTTTAGGAATATATTATTTAGTTTCCAGTTATTTTAATCTATGCTTCCATAGCTCTTTAATGGATATAATTTTTATTGCATTATGATGCTGAAAATGTACACTTAAAATTTCTGCTTTTCTGCATCTGGTTGTGACATTATGTGAAACTATTATGCCCTAACATGCCCTAATAAATGCCCTTACTAATAAAATTAATTATGACCTAATACTTGGTCAATTTTGTGAAGGCACCATGTACAGCTGAAAAAAATACATACTCCTTTCTCTTCTAATTCAATTTTCTCTAGAGGTCTAGCACATCCGATTTGTCTAAAATTCGATTCATCTCTTTAACATCTTTATTATTCATTTTATGGTTATGTTTATTTAGTACCGAGTGGGGCAAGTTGAAGTTATCTACCAGTAGAGCTTTACTGTCTATTCCTATAACTCATTTAACTTTCCTTTTAAGAATTTGGATGTTATATCACTTGATGATTATGTGTTTAATTTGAATATTAATTAATTGTCTTTGGTCCTTTTTTCAGCAAAATGTTTTTTCCTTGAACATCTCTTTTGCTGTTGCTTTGTCTGTGATCATGATGACTACCTCTGAGTGACTTTTTCATTTTTACTGTTCCAACTCCTTATTTTAACTCTCTTTTTGTACTTCTGTTTCAGGTATGTTTCTTGTAAAGAACATATTGGATTCTGGTTTATAATCTATTCTGTTATCTTCTTCCATTTCATCGGTGAATTCATCCCATTCATATTCACAGTTATAATTACATAATATGCATTTCCCTCAATCTTATTTTCTTCTGTTTATCTTTCTCTCTTTTTATCCTGTTTGTCCTCAAAATTCTGTTTTGCTTCTGACTATTGTCTCCTCTAATTTGCTTCTCTCTTATCATCCTCTCCCCATTTTCTCTTCCTCCTCCCCTTCTACTTCCTAGTTGGGTAAGATGGATTTATGCACCTAATTGGGTGTTGCATTGGTAATTTAAATTGGGAGATCTTTTCCCTTCATTAATAGGCTCATATGACCTGCCTGGGTTACATGGTAGTCTGAGTCACATGAGTATGAGTCCCATGGAGCCTGTGGTGGGAGGAGTTTGCTGAATGAGTGAAATAGGAAGAGGTGGAACTAGAACAGAGCTGAGAGAAAATTGGTCAGAATCTAGTCAGAGCTAGGAAGGAGGTAGGCAAGCAGGCAGCTGGCTAGTGTGAGTGAAAGAGCTTGTTTGTGGTTTGTTTATTTTATTTATTTATTTTTAGTTTTCAACCTTCATTTCCATAAGATTTTGAGTTCCAAATTTTCTCCCCATGTCTCCCTTCCCCCACTCCAAGACACCATGCATGCTGATTACCTTTTCCCCTGCCCTCCCTTCTATCACACCCCTCCCTTCCCTTATCCCCATCTTCTTTCTTATCTTGTAGGGCAAGATAGATTTCTATACCCCATTATCTGTATTTCTTATTTCCCAGTTGCATGGAAAAATAGTTCTCAACATTTGTTCCTAAATCTTTGAGTTTCAACTTCTCTCCCTTCCTCCCTCCCTCCTCACTCACCCCCACTGAGAAGGCAAGCAATTCTATACAGGCTATACATGTGTAGTTATGCAAAAGACTTCCATAATAGCCATGCTGTGAAAGACTAACTATTCCGCCATCATATCCTGCCCCCCATTTATTCTATTTTCTCTTTTGACCTTGTCCCTCCCCTAAAGTGTTGACTTCTAATTACTGCATTCTCCCATATGCCTTCCCTTCTATCATCTCCCCTACACCCACTTATCCCCTTGTCCCCTACTTTCCTGTAAAATAGATTTTCATACAAAAGTGTACCTGTTATTCTCTCCTTAAGCCAAATGTGATGAGAGTAAACTTCACTTTTTCCCTCTCACCTCCCCCCTTTCCCCCTCCATTGTAAAAGCTTTTTCTTGCCTCTTTTATGAGAGATAATTTGCCCCATTCCATTTTTCCCTTTCTCCTCCCAATATATTCCACTCTAACCCCTTAATTTTATTTGTTTAGATGTCATCCCTTGCTATTCAACTCACCCTGTGCCCTCTGTCTATATATATATATATATATATATATATATAAACACAATCCCTCCAACCACCCAAATGTTAAAAAAAGTCTCAAGAGTTACAAATATGATCTTTCCATGTAGGAATGTAAACAGTTCAACTTTAGTAAGTCCTTTATGATTTCTCTTTCCCATGTACCTTTTCACGCTTCTCTTGATTCTTGTGTTTGAAAGTCAAATTTTCTATTCAGCTTTGCTTTTCATCAAGAATGCTTCAAAGTCCTCTATTTCACTGAATACCCATTTTTTTCCCCTGAAGTATTATACTCAGTTTTGCTAGGTAGGTGATTCTTGGCTTTAATCCTAGTTCCTGTGACTTCTGGAATATCATATTCCAAGCCCTCTGATCCCTTAATGTGGAAGTTGCTAGATCTTGTGTTATCCTTATTGTATTTCCACAATACTCAAATTTCTTCTTTCTGGCTGCTTGCAATATTTTCTCCTTGACCTGGGAACTCTGGAATTTGGTTCCAATATTGGAGTTTTCCTTTTGGAATTTCTTTCAGGAAGTGATTGGTCAATTCTTTCAATATTTATTTTACCCTCTGGTTCTAGAATATCAGGGCAGTTTTCCTTGATAATTTCATGAAAGATGATGTCTAGACTCTTTTTTTTTGATCACAGCATTCAGGGAGTTCCCTAATTTTTAAATTGTCTCTCCTGGATCTATTTTCCAGGTCAGTTGCTTTTCCAATGAGATATTTCACACTGTCTTCTATTTTTTCATTCTTTTGGTTTTGTTTTGTAATTTCTTGGTTTCTCATAAAGTCATTAGCTTCCATCTGCTCCATTCAAATTTTTAGAGAACTGTTTTCTTCAGTGAGCTTTTGAACCTCCTTTTCCTTTTGGCTAATTCTGCTTTTTTAAAGCCTTCTTCTCCTCATTGGCATTTTGAATCTCTTTTGCCATTTGAGTTAGTCTACTTTTAAAGGTTTTATTTTCTTCAGTATTTTTTTGGGTCTCTTTTAACAAGCTGTTGACTCATGATTTTCTTGCATCTCTCTCATTTCTCTTCCCAATTTTTCCTTCACCTATCTTACTCAATTTTCAAAATCCTTTTTGAGTTGTTCCATGGCCTGAAACACTGCATACTTATTTTTGAGGTTTTGGATGTAGAAGCCTTGACTTTGATGTCTTCCTCTGATGGTGGCTTTGTTATTCCTCATCCAAAAGGATGGAAGAAAATACCTGTTCACCAAGAAAGAAACTTTCTATAGTCTTTTTTTTTTCCTTTTTGGGGGCATTTTCCCAGCCAATTACTTGACTTTTGAGTCCTTTGTCAAGTGGAGGGTATACTCTAGGTACCTGTAAGTTCTCAGTTCCTCCAGGGTGACACAATCAAGGGAGAAGAGTTTACTCCTCTCTTGGCCTTCACTCTGGTCTGGGAGCAACCACAAGCTTTTCTGCCCAAGATCTGTGAGTAGGATTCCCTCTCCAGAACCTCTACCAGCTCCACCACATCAGCACTCCTCCTTACCCTGCTGCAGCCCTGGACCCAGGTTAGGGTCCCACCCTCCTCCCTTCTCACCCAGGTGAAAGTTTTCTCATTTACCTTTGAAGATTTCTTAGGCATTTATGGACTGAGATATCTGGGAGACACAGCTGCTACCCGTGATTCTGTGCTCTGAAGCCTGCTCCTGTCTGGTCAGTGTCATGCAGATAAGGTTGGGCTGTGCTCTGCTCTAAGCCTGGTGTGATAGACCTTTCCTGTCAGCCTTCCAGGCTGTCTTGAGCAGGAAATCTCTTCCACTCTGTTGTTTTGTGGCTTCTGCTGCTCTTGAATATGTTTAGAGTCATCTTGCACAAGTATTTTATGGGCTATAAGGGTAGAGTTTGAGAAGGTCTGCCCTTCTACTCCACCATCTTGGCTCCACTTTGATTTATTTAATGGAATTTGTTTGTGGGAAACCTAGCAAGGGGAAGGCTTGAGGGTGGTGATGTCCTCTGCATTGTTATTCTGTATAGATTATGATGGATTTACCTTTCTGGTGTCTGACCAAATGTTTTGGTTCTGTCTTCCATGTGGAGAGTCTATTGTATTTCATGATTCAGACTTGTGTCAGGATATTCAAGGCTGTTGTAGGCATTGTGAATATCACATGGGTGCTCCAAGTGTGTATATATATTTTTCCCTCTTTAAATCCATTCAGATGAGAGTCATGTTTAGGCATTGTTTGCTCCCCTCCACCATTTCCCCCCTTACTATAAAATTGAATGCCTTTTTTACGTGAGATAATTTTCCTCAATTTTTTTCTCCCTTTTCCTTATCCCAGCAAATCCCTTTTTCTCATCCACCTACATTAAAACATACAAGCAAAAAAATCCCCTCTCAACAGAATCAACTTATCCATGGCCTCTGTCTATGTGTATCATCTTCCCATGTAGGAATGTAAATGGTTTAACCTTGTTGATTCCCTTATGTTTTTCTCTTTTATGTCTCCTTTTTTATACTTCTCTTGAGTCTTATATTTTAAGTCTTGAATCATATTATAAGTTAAATTTTCTATTCAGCTCTGGTCTTTTCATCAGGAATGCTTGAGAGTTTTCTATTTAATTAAATATCCATTTTCCCCCCCGAAGGATTGTTACTCAGATTTGTTGGGTAGATTATTCTTGGTTACAATCCTAGCTCTTTTGCCTTCAGGAATATCACATTCCAATCCATCCCTTCCTTTATTACAGTAGATGCTAAATCTTGTGAGGATCCTAACTGTGGCTCCATGGTCTTTAAGCAGATGTTTTTCCCCTGGCTGTTTATAGTATTTTCTCCTTGACCTGGGAGTTCTGGAATTTGACTATAATATTCCTGGGAGTTTTCTTTTGGGGCTCTCTTTTAAGAGGTGATTGGTGGATTTTTTTTTTATTTCTACTTTATTCTCTGGTTCAAAGATATTGGGGCAATATTTCTTTATACTTTCTTGAAATATGATGTCTAAACTATTTTTCATTCATGGCTTTTAGGCAGTTCAATAACTATCATTATCTCTTCTTGATATATTTTCCAGGTCAGTTGTTTTTCCAACGATATATTTCACATTTTCTTTTTTTTTTTCAAGTTTTGGACATTATCATTTCTTTATGTTTCCTGCAGTCATTACATTTCACTTGTCCAATTCTAATTTTAAGGAGTTATTATAAGCAATGAAGTTTTGTGCTTCTACAATTTGGACAATTAATTTTTTTTAAGTGTTATTTTCTTCAGTATTTTTTGTGCCTTCTTTGCCAAGTTTTTTATTCTTTTTTTCATAATGTCCTTTCATTGCTTTAATTTCTTTTCCCAATTTTCCCTCAACCATTTCTTTACTGATTTTCCAAAACCATTATTTGTCCTTTCTTTAGCTTTTTCAGGAAATCTTGTTGGGTTTGTGTTCAACCTACATTTTTTTGAGGCTTTGTTTAGCTGTTTTCATATTGTTGTCTTCTGAATTTATGTCTTGATCTTACCTGTCACCACCATGCTTTTTATAGTTAGTTCCTTTTGTAAGTGTTGTTTGTTCATTTTCTAGTCTATTTCTTGATTTTGAACTTTATTTTAAAGATAGGCTCTGCTTATCTATGAGGGTGGGGAATGGCATTGTACCAGACTTTAGGTTTTTTGTAGAACAAGCTCTGGGTGTTTGTAAGACTTTGGTACTTCTAAGGTAGTGTGATCTAGAAAGATGCATGCTCATTTTCCTCCTGATCTGCACTCTAGTCCTTACCCAGTAGGAGCCCCTGATCCATTGCAGCCATAAGTGCTATTGCTCCTCAGGGCTCCCTGCTCCCTTGTGACCACAAGAGCTGTTCTCCACCCTGGAACTGTTATCCATAAATGGGTACGGGCAATAGAGTTTCCAAGGGGCACCCAGTCCTGAGCATATTACTAGCATTGGAGTCCCTTGTAATTTCTTTCTGACTAGTTGTCCAAATCCCTTACGTTCTCTGGACTGAGACCTCCCAAATCTTGCAACTGTTGATGTCTCTGATGCCTCCAAGGCCAATAGCTAATGTTGCTGCTACATGTTCTCTGGGCTGGCTTCCACTCAGTGTGACTGACTTCTCCTGATCTCTTAAGTTGTCTTCAATTGGAAAACTGTCTCACTCCTACCTTTTGTTGGCTTTACTGCTCAAGAACTTGATTTGAGACATTATTTTAAAGTTGCTTGGAGGAGAATATTGGGAGAGCTTGGATGTAAAGCTTCCTCTACTCCACCATCTTAGTTCTGCCCCTCCTAAATTTTCTTTTAAATGAAATTTAATTGTAGTATTAAGTTGTAGGCATTTTTTGTTTCAGTTTGATATGTATTTGTTGTATTTTTTTTTAAGAAATGGAAAGGTAACAAGTAGTGATATATTTATTTATTTGAATACAAGGACAATACAAGGACAAAAGAGATTTTATTGGCAGAATTTTCATGCTAAAGTTGTTAGTTCATATTTGAACTTTTTGAAGTCTTTCTTGGATTTCTGTAAATGGTTAAATCAATTTTATTCTCATTCTATAGCATTGTTTCTGATTGCTGCTCTGCTGTTGTAGTGTTCCCAGGGGATTTAGTTAATGAATATAATTTTAGGGCAGCAAAAGGATCCAGGAGAACTGAAAGTCTGAAGAGGGAAAACCACACTGTCTTTTTTCATAAGCCAAGTTTCTGAAGTTGCAACTGTTTTCTCCGGCAGACACACATTCACATGGGTACTGATTTAGTGAATGCCTAGCTCTTTCATTCGAAGGTTTTGAATTACGCACCTATCAAGACATTTTCTCATATTCAGCAGCTCCAAATCCTCATTTAGGATTCTTTTCAGCAGGAATATTACACACACTTTCTTTGTACATTATTAAATTCAAAAGTGCACATGGTGCTTTTAACCTTGTCAAACACCAATTATAAGGAGAAAATAAAAAGCACTACTTTAGCCTTGAAAGTTAGGAATATTATATAGAACCCAGGAGAGCTGGGAATATGAAATCCCAAGTAGTAACTGAGTTATAACTCCCTTTCTTCATTGCCCCCTCCCTGTAACCTCAGATATTACTCTTTTTGATCCCAAAGTCACTTTCCTATGAAAATCCTTATCCAAGGGCATGAATCACAGCACAGAGAATGGTTTAGCATTTTTTTCTGGAATTTCTGTGGCCTTAACCAGTCAGACTTTTGTGAATGTATGTAATAGGTTTGTTTGCTAACTGCTGCAATGGCTTTTTATTCCAGTGCATCCTTTTGGCTATCTTTGTCGGTGATTTGGGCCTTGAAAATTCCAATTGGCAAACAGGAAATAGGGTGGGCAGAATTAGAAATTCCAGTTGCCATCTCTATCAAAAATACTCTGTGTCACTTCTCTGCCTTCTCCACCACCTCACTTTTTTCCCCTCTTTAACCAGTTTCCCTAATTTATTTTTCATCTTTCCCCACCCGGAGGCTTGTCCAGGAATTCCTCCTTTTATCTCTCCTCACCCTCTGGAGGCAACATTTTATTGAGAGGTGTATTTGTAAATTGTTGCTATAGAGAAAGTAGTATGTAGTATTAAGATTAGAAAATTTGAGAGAATCAGTTAGGATGTGATTAAGGGTTGCAGATGGCTAACATGTGATAGAAAATAAATTAGGATTAAATGAGTAGAGAGACGTATAAGTCTCGGAGAATAGGTACATGACTATAACAATTTCAATAACTCTGCCACAGGTCAGGCAGAATAGGTATGTTTTCAGTTGGTTTCAAATTGACTTTGGGAAGTGTGATGAAATTTGTACCCCAAGGAATGAGAAGACTTTAGATGTAGAAAACCATGGACTTTTTAAAAAGCTCTTAAATTCCTATTCTCACTGACCTAAGGCAGAATTCAATGTAGTTCAACATATTTCATTAAAGTTCCATCTATATAATAGACACTGGGGATATGAGGATGAAAAGTAACACATTTCCTGCCCTCAAGGAGTTGGGAGTCTACAAAGAGGGAAAAGAACAATATAATACAAAGCTAGGTAGGGTATAATGGGACAAAGAAAAGATCCATACAAAATGACCAAAAAAAATATGAAGAAGGAACCAATACCTTTACCTTAGGAGATCAAGACTGTACAGAAAAGGTGACCTCTGGGCTGAGGCTGGAAGAGTTAATTTGACAGCAGAGATAAGGAAAGATTGTATTCCTAAAATGGCCAGATAATGTGATTGTACTGAGGTAGGACAGAGTGGATAGAATTTTAAGACTAATGTATTAACATTTGTTGTCGAGTTTAGCCAGAATTCAGACTGCATGGAAGATGAAATATGAAATCATTCTGGAAAGATAACCAGGAGCTAGATTATGGAAAACCTTATATAACAAGTGGGAATCTGCATTTTAGCCGATAGGCAATAGAGAATCATTGGAGATTCTTGGGTAAGAAAGTCACATAGTCAGTCTTGTGCATTAGGAATCATATTTGAAACTCCTTAAAGGATGTATCAGAGACATTAGTTCTAATTCTTCTTTACGTTGAGTGTAATGTTAAAACAAGTTTAATATGAATGTATAAGTAGAGCCTCTCTCAGATTGCATGCCCTCTTGGGGAGGGTAAAGGATAAGGAGGAGCAAAAAATTTAAAACTTAAATGTTATAGAAATAAATGTTGAAAATTAAAAATAAATACATTAGTTATATCAATTTAAAAAAAATATTGGAAAAAAGAGAGAATGGAGGTAGGGATAGCCATTAGAATGCTATTATAAAGTAGCTAGTCTACATAGGGACCCTAGAGCTAGAGTCAGAAAGCCATGGGTTCAAATTCAGCCTTAGACACTTACTAGCTTGGTGACTGAGCAAGCTACTTCTGTTTCCTCATCTGTAAAGAGGAGATGAAAATGAATGATAAGAAAGTAGAGTCAGGGAACATACAGAACTCTTTCTAAAAGTTAAGCAGTGAAAGGGAAGAGAAATATAGCATGACATATTGAAAGGAAAGAGGGCAACTAGGTGGTACTGTGGATAGAGCACCAGATCTGTAGTTGGGAAGACTTGAGTTTAAATCCAGCCTTAGATGCTTATCCTGAACTTTGTTTGCTTCAGTTTACTAATCTGTAAAATAAGCTGGAGAAAGAAATGGCAAATCACTCCAATATCTTTGTCAAGAAAACTCCAAATGGGGTCACAAAGAGTCAGATATGACTGAAAACTGGCTGAGCAACCATAACATTTTCATTTTTCTGGTTTATCGTTTATCACTGAATTGATCAGCTTTAGAGTATTTCAAAGTTGTTTTTCTTATGAATATTGTTGTTATTGTATGAGTTGTCTTTCTAGTTATGCTCACTTTACTCTGTATCAGTTCACAGAAATTTTTCCAACTTCTGAAATTGTTCATTTCATCATTTCTTATGGTCCAATAATATTCCATTATGTTCATATGTCATACTTTGTTTAGCCATTCTCTAAAATGTGGAGAATGACAGGTAGGCAATACAGAGAATAGAGTGCTGGGCCAGCAGTCAGGAAGACTCATCTTACTGTGTTCAGATTTGGCCTCAGACACTATGTGACCTTAGATAAGTCACTTAACCCTATTTGCCTCAGTTTCCTCATCTATAAAATGAGGTGGAGAAGGAAATGGCAAATCACTCCACTATCTTTGTCAAGAAACCCCAAATAGGGTCACAAAGAGTCAGATATGACTGAAATGATTGAACAAAAACAACTTTAAAGAGGGAAGAGCGAAGAGAAAAAGAAAGTAAACTTAAGGGGAAAAGTAGATAGTGAGACGGGGAAAAGGAGATAGAACAGAAAGTAGAGAGAAAGTAGGTGGAGAAAAGAAGAAAACATAGTTGAGAGGAGCAAGAGAAAAGAAAGACAAGACAGAAATAGAAATCATGTTTTAAACATTTAAAAGAGAAGCAGAAGAAAAAATAGTGAAGAGAGAAAAGAAGGAAAAAAAATCAAGAAGAGAGAGAAGGCAAGGAAATGACTGTTTGACTAGGACACACTAAAGTCTCCAGCCCTGCCACTGTTATTAGAGTTACAGGTTTGGTTCGAAGGACCTCACCTCCAGAATGGGCTGGTACTTTGTCATTATAGCCAGCTTGGGAATGGATTAGGGATGGCATGGTGACCCTCAGAAAATACAATTGAGTTGAGGGAAGGGTAGGCACTAGGGTTTGCAGTTTTTTTTTCAGCCAAATCCATTTCAATAGATTTCTCTTATGTTCTCTCAGAAACAAGACATGCATGCATAATTTGATAAACAAAACCTTCATTGAAAAGTCAGAAAAACCCGTTAAAGTCACAGTCTCTAATTTAAGAGAGATATTTAAATGCTACTTACACTTGTTTGCATTGCACTTCTCTCTCTTTCTTTCATCTTATTCTAATATATTCCCTGATATTCCGAGTCACACATCCTCAGACCATTTTAAAAAGTTATCCTTCATGTGAGCAAGATTTTCCTGTGCAATATTTTCCATGATTTTCTCATTTAGCAATTCCCTTCAAAATTTGTTTTCCATTCCTTTTCCTGTCGTTTAATGAAAGCTCTATTTCCTCCTGTAGCTTGACAGAGTTGACATTATATATTCAGCATCATTGAGTAAGCTACTGTACTTTAGATACTTAGGGATAAAATTTGGCACAGCAAATGTTTATGTTCATAATGGGATTCTAACACAGCTTGGAATTATCATGTATCTGTTGATGACATGCAAATTGTTTTTCTTAACACACAGAAAGTCTAAGTGTAAATTAGGAAACATTTCTTAGAAAGATCCAAATGCACTGAAGGTTGTCACATTCAACACAAAACTTTGCCAAGTTTTTCTCCTATTTAAAAGTGCATTTTAAAGGAATCTTGAGAAAGTGGAAAGTACTTATTATTTGTGATTTGAGTTTTATACATGAGGTCAAAGCCATCAGTTTACCATCCAAATATTTCCCAATTTTTCATTTTCTGATAATGATGCTACCATCCTCCCAGTACACATGGGCCCAAAATCTTAGTGTTAATTTGAAGTTCCCCCTCCTTGTTAATCTTCAAGGGAAATCTAGGCAACCATTAGTTGAATATTCTGTACTGGAGATTCCATTTATACGTGAGTTGGGCTACAGGACTGCTGAGATCACTTCTAACTCTTTGATTTTGTGAGTCTGTTGTTATAAATTCCCTATCTCCATTCTCTTTCTTAGTCTGACTTACTTTCCCCCAGTAATTTCCCTAATGCATCACTCTGATCGTCCCTCCACCCAAAAACCCTTAGTGACTGAGCGTTACCCATAAGTAAAGTATAAACTACTGATCTGAGTTTTCAAATTCCCCACAATATGACACCAAACTACTGCCAAAAGTCTGGGAGTGCCCAGATTGAAATATGGAATCATTATGCCTTAAAGGGTATATTAGAATATAAATGTTTACAATTTTACAGATATACTTACTTTAACATTTTCTCTTGTACTTAATAAAACATCAAAAATATTGTATTTCTACATATAAATACATGTAGAAAGAGAACATCAAAAATCAAATCGGGTATCTCTATTATATATAACTTTTAAAAAAATATAGCAAATTTAGCATGGCAGTTCCAAAATTATCCTGCCTTTCTATCTCCCTCTGGACTTCTTTCTACTCTCTTTTGTATATTAAAAAAAAGTCAGTCTTTTTCCTTCTTCCTTTTTTTCTAACATCACTATCACTCTGCACCTCCTTTCTTTATAAACTTTCATGCCACCCCTCCACCCTCAAAAAAATCCTTATTTGTGATAGATGAACATAGTCAAAACAAAACCATACATTGGTTATGTCTGAAAATATGTCTCATTCAGAAATTGCACTGATCAGAGCTGATTTTTTTTTTATAAATCATTCTCCTTGCTATTTTTCTTCATTTTTGATGACCCAGTTAGGAGGAGTCAAGTTGTATTCCTGATGCTGGTATTTACTGTTGTGGGAGAAACTAGATCTATGAGGAAGGGCTTCTTTTTGAGCATGAGGGTAGATTATTGCATAGTAATTTGGAGAAAAAAAAGAAAAGAAAATAAAGTATTGAAACTCTACAGAATAAAACAAATAGTTGAGAAGGGGAAAGAAGCAAGTATTTCTTTTGTAGTAGCAGAAATAAATAGCTGCTCTGGACCTATATCTACTATTATTTGATAACTTTTTGAGAAGAAACTTTTGCTGATCCATATTGAAAAGACCTAGATATGAACTATAACTAAGCTCCATTTAAGAACTATTCTCTGAATCTCTAGATGGAGAAGACTGATCCAAAGAGTGGGGGAAAAGCCTGAATCTTCTTTCTTTGGGGTCAGTCTTCTCTAGACCTGAACTTTATCTAGATGAGTACACAATATGCCATTTGGCAAAACAGGAAGAAAAGGCAATTTATCATAAAAACTTTATGTAGAGACCCACTTTTTTCACCAAAAAATTATTAGACCCACATATTTTTCATAAACAATTTGTATAAGTAATTCTCTTAGCTTATATTTGATTCAACAAAAACCAAAATTTATTACATTTTATAGCAAAAATTTAAAAACATAATGAAGTATATCACAAATTGATATTCATTAATAAATCATTTATAATATAATGCTTATAAGTCATGATTAATAATAATATCATAAAATATGAGGGGGCTTTTGTTTTTTAGCCCCAAATTTCTCAGTCATATGATTGATGATGGTACTATTTATAATTCTTTTTCTTAAACCACTAATCAAGAGGAATATTTTAAAATAGCTCCAACAAGCTTAATTTCAAACAAGTAAAATGTTATTAATGGTAAAATAGAATAGGATGTTCAGTTTCAAATCCAACATGCTATTTAAAGATTTATCTATTAACTGTTCTGGTTCAGAAAAAATTGTAGCAACTGCATCATATTTGTCGATGAAAAAATAAATTTTCTATTATTCATGTTTAGCAATAGCTAGGTCTTTATGATAAAATGAGAATTACTTTTATATATCAGTCAATTTATTAATAAGTGGTTCTTTACTTCATTTGCAAGGTTGGCATTTTTTAACTGGAAAACAAATATAAATTTAAAATTCATAGTTCTTTTTCATTCCAATTTAATGTTTCTGGATCACAATATAAATCTGATAGTTTCATAATGATTTATTTAAGACACAAAGGTTTTAGTAAAATGTCCACTGAGTATGCAAGTTTCTGGAAGAGAAGTCAGTTATAAAATGAATTTGCTTTATATTATTGTAACTAAAAAAAAAGGAATTTCCTTTTTTAATGCCATTCAAAATATTTTAGAAAAAGAAAACCAATCTGTTTTACAATAGTATAGAAGTGATCTCATGTTCTATTTCCATATTGTCAGACAATTTTGCTAAGAACTTGTTCGTAGATTGTTAAATAATAGCAGTCAGTATTATTTTGAGGTATCTATTCACCACAGTGGAGAGATCTTGAAATGAAGAAGACCTGGATTCAGATTTCTCCTGACATTTACCAGTTGTGTGACCCTTGGCTTTTCTCAGTCATAGTTTCCTCATCTGTAAAATGAAAATATTAGACTCGATGGTTTCTAAAATCCCTTTAGGTTTAAATATATGGTTCATGATCTATGATCAATTATTTACTTTCTATGGAACAAATTTACTGTGTTTCTGTCTTGCTTTTTTGGATTTTGATTTGAATGTTGTTCCTGTTTAGAAAAAAAAGTGGATATATTTCTGTGAGACTTGAACTTGAAAAGGTGTAATAATTTTGACTATTGCTTCATGTCGTCTCCAAACCCCAAGGAGTCTTGTACTCTTCCCTTTGTGGACTCCCACAGTTTGGAAAAACCTGGACGAAGCAAAGTTTATGTCTCTATGCCTCTTTGCTGTGGTTTTGCCAATATAGCTCCAACGGGTCACCAATTATTGCTTACCTTTAAATTAATTTTTCTTGTCCATTGAATTTTCAGTAC
Organism: Bettongia penicillata ogilbyi; assembly: GCA_023548195.1. Classification (NCBI taxonomy): domain Eukaryota; kingdom Metazoa; phylum Chordata; class Mammalia; order Diprotodontia; family Potoroidae; genus Bettongia; species Bettongia penicillata. The sequence continues at coordinate 14,750,411 of JAJHZJ010000314.1, forward strand.
CTGGCTTGTAATTAAAAGGAAATCTTCAGTCATTGATCGGAAACAATAATGTTCCCCTCCCTTTCTAAAACCGCAATTAACAAATTACGTTTGTATAAAATTGTCAGGTCTTCAGCTACATTGAATATAAAGAAAGCATCATTTTCTGCCTTGTCAGCACATGTGGTCAGTGATAGTCCATTTTTGAGATGTCTTAGTTCCTAATGTAACTTTTAAGTTGTACAATTTACTTTACATATTTTTAAAAAGGCAGTAGCCAAAACTTGCAGCGGTTTTATTTTTTATGGTCTCAGTACCAAGAGGAGTGCTGCTCTTAGAATTCTGTCCCAAGAAAGTTTATCTTATATACTCTCCCTCCCCCACTCCTATGATTTTTTTGAGGTGAAGATCTACAGATTTTATCCCTTACTTATATTTTCTATTCTCCTTTATCTTTCCATAAACCCCAGGAAAAAAAAAAAAGATTTAACTATGAAGTTAGCAGTTAGGCTTAACTTATTTTAAGCCCAATTTCTAATACACTAATTGTCAGTGTATGAGTCTACCAAAAGCTGTGACCTGGGAGTTATGTTTATATTTTCAATTTTATTATCAGTTTCAGTTAAAATAAGCCATAGAACAGGACCCTGATATTTTCCAATTAAATCTATCTCCGTAATTGTCTAGAGGTCATGCTTTGTAATGGGTTTTTTGCTATGTACTCTGTAAGTGCCTGTCTAATTTTCATATGTTTGTGGTTTGTTTCCTTTCTAGCTTTGGAAATGTTTTAGACACATAATTACCTTCAGTGAAAGGGAATTTCTCCTTAACTCTCTTATTGTCTTCTCTGTTATTTACTGCAGGTTATGATTTCTTAAAGGGTTTACAAAAACAGCAACCTTGTTTCTACCGATTGACCATTTTCTTTGAGTTGCTCATTAAAGTATGCTGATTATATAAAGTCTCTTAGTTCCATAATCTATGCATAGGATTCTTAAGTGGTGTTGGAAAAAAATAGTTGTAATGGATCTTGGTCACAAGGAGAAATGTCTGGTTTGCTTTATGGGAAAAGAAGAAGTAAAAAAAAGCATGTTGGAGGAAATACTTCCATGTTGGAGAACAGCTCAGTGTTCTCTTCAGTACTAAAGGGTGATGAAAGCTCCCAGTGACTTGCTTTTTCTTTCTCTTCCCCTTACCTCTGGGCATTTCCTCTTCCTTTGATATCTGCTTATTGTGGGGATCACTATTTCTGCTTTAGCCAGAAACCTTGAGGGTCTTCCCCTCCCAGATCGTTTTTTTATTTTGACTAGGCAAAGAGGCTGCTCTCTGTCTCATTTCTTATTAAACCTTAATTACTGAATGGACTTTGCCTCAGTCAACCTGAGACATGTTGGAGAGAGACCTTAACTTGAAAAGCCCAAGGTCTCCTACTGCATCCTGGGCCATCTCTAGTAGTTCTTATCTACATCTGGCCACTGGATCCAGATGGCTTTGGAGGAGAAAGTGAGGCTGATGACTTTACATAGCCCTGTCTCACTTAAATCCAAATTCACTTGTATGTCATGGTATCACCCCCCCTCCCCCTGAAATCATGGTTGTCTTTGAGAATGAAGGACAAGCAACAAACTCTTAACTCTGGGTATTTCCTCTTCTTTTGATATCTACTTATTGTGAGGATCATCATAAAACAGAGGGGAAAGAATTAGTACCTCCTCACTAGTCTGTGTTGTCATAATAAATGGTAACTTGAAACTTGTCTGGAAATAGACATTTCAGACAAGTGAATTAGGCACTGGTCATATATATATAGTCATTAAGAAGCCTAGATTATATATAATCAAGACTTCTTAATGACTTCATACAAATGAGTAGAATTTTCGGGAAAACTCTGGTAGAGGCTCCTATATATTTAGACTCAGATTGATGGATACAATAGAAGCAACTGATGCTTCTGAAGTTACCAAAAAGGAAGCAGTTGGTTGGGACAAGCAAGCAAACATCTGCAGTGGTATTAGCAAAACATTTAGATTCTATTTATGAAAGAAGGTCTAATAGTCTAGGATGAAAGATCTCTAAGAATAGTTATTTTTATAATTCATTATAGTAGCTTTCCATTTATATAGGACTTTCATTACAAAGAACTTTTGTTATAAAGGACTTTCATAAAGTCCCTTAAAATTTACCTACCATATGAGGTAGGTGTCATTATTTTCTCCATTTTACAAATGTGGAAACAGAGGCTGAGGGAGGTTGTGACTCACACAACTGAAAAGTACCTGAGGAGGAATTCAAACTCATGTCTTTCTGACTCTACATCCATCACCAACCTGCCAGCCTTTCACAGTGTTACAGAGTTGAAAATATACTGGACTAGGAATAAGGACACCTGATTCATAGTCTTCACTCTAAAACTAACTTTTTGAGTGACTCTTGGACAAAGTCCTTCAGATTAAAAATTTACAAAATGAAATAATTAAACCAGATGACTTCTTCCTGGATGGATGAGACCAATCCTACCTGACAACTAACTGTAAATTCTATGAAACAATTCAATTCTAGTTGTAAATCCCTCCTTTCCTCCTCCCCATCCCCACCCTCCAACTCTGGGACCCTGTGAATGATCTTAGTTGTTTTAGGCTGATGCCAGCACTACAATACAGAGGCCAAGTTTGTGCATTTTGGTCATGGGATCTTGCCACTCTCCTTGCCCCTGGGATTAGGATTCTATCTTTGTCCACAGACATACTAACCAGTGGTTGCTCTGAATAGACATCATATGACCAGCAGACTCCTTCCTTTTTTTGCAGCATAAACCCAGAGGAGGGGAAACATTTTTTCCTCCTATTACCAAGAAAGTCATCTTTCTTATTGTAGAGGAATGGATAAGCCCAAATCTATGCAAAAATTCTCTTTGGAAAAAAAGAAAAATCAATATTTATTGACTTCATATATTCTTTGTGACAAAGAAATAACCCCTGGCATACAAACTATAGTGTGCTATATATGATATAGAGAAGAATTGATACAATAGAAATGAGTGATATTTCTAAAATTATAGGAGTTTATGTGTTTCAAGTCTACTTTTTTATGACCCCCTCCCACCCCAACAGAACAGCTGATTCACTTGATAATCCTTTCATATAACATAGATTTTAACACGAAGACAAAGCATGATAAATTTAATCCATCTTCCTCACATTCCTAGTGATTTGATTTCCATGTGCCAACTGAAATATATAGCTCCCATTATTTTTTTGCTTTACTTACAAAATACTCTATACTCAGAATATTTAAAGTAGTCAACCACAAAACAAAACACTTCAGAAAAAAGTTTGACTTTCTATTATTGTGAGATGTGCCTTTTCTTGTGCGTTATAAATAAAATCTCTTAAGACTTGGGAGGGAATAAATTGTTCCACTCTCCTGCAAATGCCATAAGTTATTAGCCACTTGCACCTGTCATGTTGCACATTTCTCTCCCAGTGGGAAAACATATCCCTTCAAGCAGGCATCCTCTCTTGTAACCAAGAGACAGAGAAAAGTTGCATGTGTGTCAATTAAGCCTTTCCTGCTTTCTTTGATCTTGTCTGGCTACTTTTTTATTTGTCATCTTTCCCAACTGTTCTATCTGAAATGATGTTGCATTCATATGGAAGCCCAGTATTTTTCTTTCTTTAAAATCTAGTGAGCTAAAAAAATATTTAAAAGGCACTTCATTTTTTGTTTAAAGAAAAAGATCCAATGTAGGTAACTAATGGAAACTTACTTGAATATAACTTCTGAAAATATAATAAGCTCTACACTCTTTGTGTTGCTTTTAAAAAATTGAATTTGTCACCCAGTTCAGTCAAAAGCAGTCTGCTTCCTTTCTCAAAGTTATTTTCACCTTTTGCTTCAGTTTCACTGGACATATTATAATACTGCTTTACCTGAGCTATCAACAATGTAAAGGACTTCTTTGTATTTACTTAAATGTTCAGCCTTTCTCTGCACCTTAAACATAACTTAAAATGTTTTAAAATAAAATTTCTTTAACTCTCAAATTTTATTGGAACATATATATATATATGTGTGTGTGTGTATGTGTACATATATATTTGCTAGTCTAATGGGAATACATCTATGTACAAACATACAGAACATACATACGCATACAGAAATATATAGATGAGAAAACCAAGTTAAAATGAATTTCAACAAATTTGGGGGGGGAACATTATGATATCCCTGCACTCCATTTAAAATTTTTTAACTGTTTTCTTTGGCATGTGTGAAATTGTCAACACTTGCATACTCATTGCTATCAGCCAGAGCCCCCTGCTGGTGATTCTGGGAACAGAGGTTACCATTAGAATTAAAAGTGCCTCTTTACCCATGTGCTGGTTTTGTGCCTGGGAGGCTGGAAATGTAACTAAACCTACCATGAAATGAATGACAGATATCCTTTTGATCAGCAGGATTAAATTTACATTATTTCAAACTTGTTTTGTTTGGTCACAACTCCCTTTATATTTGTCCATCTGGAGACTGAATTTTTAAAATAAACCACCCTCAGAACCTCAGTTTTCTAATCGGTAAAGTGAGCCATTAAACTGCATGACCTTGAAAGTTCTTTCAGTCTTTAAATCCTATGATCCAACGATCTCTTTGCACATGTAAGATTGGGTTGGGTTGCCTTAATACCATAAATCCCATTTTCTTAATTAGGAGTCATTGAAAAGAGCATGGGACATGAAATCAAGAGAGACTTGGGTTAAATTCCTGCTTCTGACACCAATTCTATAACCATGAGTAATACACTCAACCCACAGTAGCTGACTACCCAGTTCATAATGCTGTTGTGAGGACCAAATGAGAGAATCCATGTAAACGGCTAGAGAGATAAGATAAACTTTTGTTATCTTGCCCTCTCTCATCTGGAAAATTTTAACTTTCAGTGGAAGATACTGTTGAATATTTCCACTAGCTATTTTTAAACGTGAGTACAATGGTCAGCACCTTAATAATATTTGCTTTCCTATACCCCTTCTCTTATGTTTAATATGAGTTACAGTACAAAATGTGTATTTCCTAAGAAGAGATTCAGGAATAACTTACATGAATTATGGCTTTTGTTGTAGTTTCCCTTCCCCACCCTGCTTTTAAGAAAATTATTTGCATTACATTCATGTTTTATATGCTCAGATGTATATAAACAAGTGAGCTTTGAATTCTGCTTAGGAAAATATTAAACTAGTTTCCACAAGAAGGAATCAAACCTTTCTTCCAAATAAAGACAAAAGCCTCAAATGGATATTCTTATCTTTAAAAAAAAATATTGTTTTCTCCTTTCTTCTTAGGTTTTCTGATTAAAAAATAATCTTTGTGAGCGTCCCCCAGGGAGTAGAAACAGATGTCCCATCATTTTGTGAGAGTAACTAGTCCATGAGGCTATTTCTTAGAATATGCTCATGATCTCATGAGAAACCTTGAGTCTTGCAAAATTCTCAGCCTGGTTTAAAGTACAATGAAAGTTTAGATTGTTTGAGACTGGGTTTTGAGAAACAAGTTTTCTTATCCAACTTCTCCTTCCAACTTCTTTGAAGTCTTTCTAGTACCTTCTGGAGGGACTATAATTCTGAAAAGAAGCATCTGCTTATCAAGTGGGGACTTTTCAGATACTTGATGCTTGAGTCTACCACCACCACAAAGAAAGAAAAAGCAGTTATTTAATTCGCCCAATTTCTGCTTTCTTTTCTATGGCTGCAGTCATACTCATTTAGTTCTGTTTAATTTGGGCCTCTGTGAAACGCGATACAAAAATCGGCAGAATTTCTGTGCACAATTATTTCTGCTTGGCGTGTTATTATCTCAGCTAAACTTCTCAGCCTCAGAAGAAAAGCTGACTTCATTTGGAAGGGTAGAAAATTCTGAATTTAAATTTAAACTTCGTTTTGTGGATTGTCAATTCATAGATGGAAGGGACTTGTGAAGTCATTTAATGCAATTCTGTCATTTGATAGTTGAGGAAACTGAGGCCCAGAAATGCACTAGTAGCAAGCAATAGAGTTGGAATTAGAACTCAGGCCCACTAACTTCAAATCCAACACTTTTTCTGCCTGTAGCACAGGAATCTGCTTTGTGTGTTGAAATTTGAAGTGTTCAAAGTTCCAGTCAAAGGAAGAAAAATGATGAGATTTTTCATAAAAAAATCACAAGATGAGAGATTATATGGAAAAATCTAACTTTTTGTGGCTTGTAAAATTCCATCTAAATCATTCTTGCTTTAACTTTGTGTCAAACCTACCATTTCCTCTACTTATTCATTTGAAGTCCTTACAGACTTGTTTAGTAGACAGTGTGAGATAATAACTGGAATACTATTAACCTTAGAATGAAGAAGATGTGGGTTTGAATCCTCTCTTGGACATGATGTGATTCTTTTAAAGTTGTACAAGTTTTCTAAACTTCAGTTTTCTCATTTTTAAGATGAGGACAGGGGCAGCTAGAGGGTTTAATGAATAGAACTCTGGACCTGGAGTCAGAAAGGCCTGAGTTCAAATCCAGTCTTAGACATTTACTGGCTGTGTGACCTTAGGCAAGTCATTTAATTTCTGTTTGCTTTAATCCACTGGAGAAGGAAATGACAACCGCTCCATTATTTTCGCAAGGAAAAATCTCCTGGACATTATGATCTACAGAGTCAGGAAGAGTTGGACCCTAGTGAGTGGTGACAAAAAAAGATATGAATAATAATAGTACCTGTCTCACTTCAGCTGAAATAAGTATAAAGTCCTTTGAACATCTTAAAACTTTTTATAGGATTGTGAGCTATTACTATCTTTTAATTTTTTTTCATTTTCAGCTTTAGCCCTCTTTCATAAAAATACAAATATGAAAATCTAAACTCATAAAAGAGATTATAATTGCAGGAAAAAATTTCATTTTCATTTTATAAGCATTTGCCTCAGGCATGCTGATAATTGTGAGCTCCCTGGATTCCTTTAAAAGGTGATTTGTTTTTTTAAGGAGCTTTCCCTCTTTGTAAATCAAGGCACTGTTGTATTTAACTTAATTTTCTTCTACAAAATGTCCTTCATTGTTAGCTCTTATTTTGTCCTTCTTTCAACCAGACTTGAATGCCTGATGGAGTCAAAGTTTCAGATCTAACACTCAGGATTTGAAATGGATAAACAGTAGAGAGACTCCTTTACTGACTGTTTCAGGTAGCTGAAAGGTACTAGATTTAGGGCTAGTTGAGCCTTTTACTAAATGTATATTCATATTTGAATAGGCTCTTAACATGGATATCAACAAAAATGGATAATTACTTCCTTTCTTGTCCTCTCTACTATCTGACTTTATTATATGGCATTAACCAATGTTTGGAATATTATAAAAATTAATTTTGTATTGAGACCACATTAGCTTTTTTACCCTTCTCATATGTGAAACAATGTAAAAAAAAAAGAATTAATGGCTCTAGAATCAGATAAATTGGGTTTAATTCCACCTTTGATACTTAGTACCTATGTGGTCTTGGACCAGTTGATTAACTGCCCTGGGCCTCAGTTGACTCTTCTGAAAAATGGGTAGGTGCGGGGAAGGAGGTTGGACAAGAATGCTTTTGAGTTCCCTTCCAGCGCTAGATCTGTGGTTCTCTGATCCTATGTTCTCCCAGGGATTTTATTCCAATGGAAAAGGGAGAATCAAAAAAATCTTTGGAGTTAGGAAAATCTATGTTCCTCTGACATGTATAAGTTGTATGATCCTGGGCAAGTCACTGGATATCCTAGAGCATCAGATAATTCCCCATTTTAATTTTTTGCATTGATAGAGGGAATTTCCACACCAGGAAATCATAGTTCTCTGCCTCTCCCCTATGAACTCCCTCAAAGAAAGGACTAAAAAAAAATACTCTTAAAAATTCTCTCTGGGTTACTGGTATTTCCCCTGTTATAATAACTCTTAACTTCCTTCTCCCTCCAGGTATCCCATGCCTAGAATGCTTCATTGCAGTCAGGTATGTAGGCAAGGAAACCAGTGGATATTTCAAAATAAAGATGCAAAATAGTAGAATTTCACTTCCATGCTTCTTTCACTCCTCCTTTTAAAATACTATTATATAAAATAATTACAGAGATTTCAGAGATGAAGAATACAAAGATTACTTGTTTTTAGTTTCCTCATTTACTTATGCATAAATTCATTCAATAACTCTTTAGGGACATGTTCAGATAATTGTTATTGCTATCCACTTAATTTTGCAAGTGAACATCATCTTTCCCTCTTTAATTGACAGTATTTATTTAACTACTGTCATCTAAGCATAACCAGAAAAGTCAGCTTTAGACTTTTTAAATCTAATGCTGAATGGATCCATTACAAAGAATATTTCTCTGGGAAACAGATAGGTGATAGAGTATTTATTAAGCACCTACTATGCGGTAGGCATTGTGTTAGGAATACAAGTGAAAACCAAAAATTCTTACCGTTAGAGAAATTTCATTCAAGTGAAGATAGACAATACAAAAGAGGGAGGTGGAAGGGGGCAAGCGAGGGAAGAAAAATACTCACTTTGGAGAAAGGCTTCTGAGGAAGTAGTGGAGCAAAGAATGAAATGAGCATGGCCTGAGCATCTCTTGGAATGGAAATCTGGCCAAGGACTCACCAATCACAAGAGAAGGATGGAGGAAGTTAGCATCTCCTGGGTAACTGGAAATCCCAAACAAAAGCTGGTTTAAGCTTCCAAAAGCTCCTCATGGGCTACAGGTTAAAGTCCAGACTCCTAAGTCTGGCATTAAATGATTCTTCATTCTCAGTCTCCATTCTGCTTATCTAATCTTATCTTCCATAAATTGCCCACACAAAGTCTTTGCTTCAGACAGATCAGTTTTTGCAGAGTCCCTCAAATACGTCATGCTCATCATTCCATCCAACATGCTTTTGCTTTATCCAGCCTTCCCTCCACGCTTTCGTCCCAACTGCTTAGGCCAAAAAAAATTCTTTAAAAACATAATTCTGTGGTGGATTCTTTATACTCCTTCACAACTTGGCAAAGTGATATACTCATAATTGATCTCAATAAGAGCTCATTGAATAAATAATCAGGTTATGTATAATCAATAATATGATTCAGAGAACTGACAGATCCTCTTGATAATCTGCCTGACTGAACCAACCTGTTCAACAACCAGTCCCACACCAGAAGTTGCTATTAAGGTGTTACTATTAATATCTACAATAAACAAAAATAGCATCCTTTTTTATGTGTATTTTATTACCTGAACAATTAGTACTTTCTGGTTAAATCTTGCCTTCATTATTTTAGATCTGCTCTTTGTCAGACTGTCTATTTTTAGGAAATTTTTATTTCTAGAATTTTCAATTGCCGCACGGGATTGAAATGGGAGCTTAGATTCTCAAGTACTGTTTCTGAGTTTTTTCCCCCTTTCACTGGTGAAGAAATGTGTGCATTTCATATTTTTCCCCAGCTACTTCTTTTTTTCCCAGCTTTTAAGACCCCTTTAAATACTTTCTTTATTGAACCTTTCATTGGTTCTCTGTAACATACATGCTATCTGTGGTGGAAAAAGAGATAGAATTAGGGGTGCACAAGAGAGAATTATCGAGTTTGTCTTTCTAAATACCAAACATCATATAAATAATTTAACTTTAAAAATGTTTTCCACAGAAAGTAGATTTCTTCCTTACTATTAATCACTAAAAATGGAAATGAACAATATCTCCTCATTGTTCTTTCAAATGCCATTGATTAATTAGCCAGAGAAGTTTCTACTGAGCAACATAACAGAATCACTTTTCCATTCCTCCAAAAATTATGAAAGCCTGATGGTGCTACTTCTCATCATTTCTGAGAATCATTTTATGTTCTGGATAACCTGATTAATTAATAAATAGATTAAGATGTCAGAGGAGGATTTATAGATCTCTGGAGGAATATTTTTTAAAATGTTTCAATTAATGTTCTTCATCTTCGATAGCAACAGGTGACTTGGCTAGCCATGGAGATGATATATGGGAGAAGTGATGTAATAGATCCACCCATCATCAGCTCAGCTAGAATCTGTTGCTTCTCATTCTAACTTTGCTTTATCAAATGTACAAAATTGAGGATCATTTTTCAACCACTAAATCATCAGTCATGACACTTAGAAACTTAGAATATATGCTGTCATCGTGACATTTTGAACAAATTAAAAATACATGCCATACTTTATATTTTGTAATATTTGTTTTCCTATAAAAAGTACAGAAAAAAACTGCCTTAAAGGTGAAGCTCTCCATCTTGTCTCCTACAGACAGGAAAGTACAGAATAATGACTTAACCCACATACTTAAAATCAGAGCTCACAGATTTGCTTTAGACGAGTTTGACTTTAGGCAACTTGGTTCAACATCTCTGCTGCTCCAGTTCACTTTCTCTCAGAAATGGAATTCAAAAATGAGCTCTTTGAAATGATGAGCAAATCCTTAGGTGGGAGGTACCCAAAGGGTAAAGAATATTGTTCTTCATGTAAAATAGGACAGCTGAGGCTGCTTTTCAGCCCATCTGTTTGTCATCCATTGATTTAAATATTTTTAAGGAAGAGCCTAACCCTTAATGTTTCAAAAATGTATTTTCCTGTTGACATAAACTTCCTATCAGCTTTGCAGTTTTGAAGAAAGGGCTCAGTATCCCACAATGCAAAGGCAAGGTTGTGAAGGGCAATGCTCCTTCTATACCCTTAAGCCTCTCTAGGTGAGCATTAAGAGATAACAACCTTGCCAGATTGATTTTGGTGTGGAAAATAGGTTTCCTAAAAAAAAGAGGAGCACCACAGTGGCTGCTTTCAGGTTCTACCAATTACAGTAAGTGACACCTTTTCCCCTTGAAGGGCAGTCTGATGAACCCAGTGTGGTGTGTATTTCTGGCTTATTTCAAAAGGATGAGGATGGACATCTAATAGGTTACCTTAATTGCTCCATTTCCTCCTCCCTGCACATATTTCCAAAGTCTAATTATAGTGCATGTGACACCCCGTGACCAGCCAGAATCCAGAGATTAATATAAAGTCACAGCAGGACAGCAACTCTGTTAGCAGTTTACATGGCATTGCAAATACATTCCAGCAGGCTTTTGATGCTAATATTTTGATACATTCATCATTGCTTTAGCATCTGCAGCAAGCAATATTTATGCTATCTCTATAAGCTAGAGTGGGAGCAAGAGTTCCTGTTTACTCCCATTGGTCCGTTCAATTTTCCACCTGAAATGTTGCATTTGTCTCATTGGGGTTTGACATCTATTTTCAGAGAGTTTTGTGTTTAATAATAAGTTTCATTTAATTGTATGTTCTACTTCTCTACAAGAGGGTGCTGGGCAACCTGCTCTGTACTGTCAATCAATGAAGACTCACTTGGCTGCACTCTGGTATTTATTATCTCCACCCCAGATAAGGAGACATGGTATGTGTGTGCATCTGTATAAGTTGAAGGGTACTTGCTCCTTTATCTATTCTTTTGCAGCCTTATTTAGACTGGCACTCAATAAAAGGATTTGACACAGAGGCACTCAGGCCACTGTGTACCAGTGTAAGCCTATGTGCATGGGTATACAATTGAAGGGGAGAGAGAGGCCAAATAGGGGTGTGGGAATGGTGCCTGACCTTTGACATAGTTGACTCTACAGAGTCACTGACTTTGGAGAATTTTGGAAGCTGTAGTCTTGAAGACTATTAACAGTTCTTCCTTTAGTAATGAAGAAAATATTCAAATCAAATACTTCACTTAAACCACAATTTGTACCTTCTAGGGCTAGTAACTATGGTAGGTGCTAGATATGTAAACAATCCTCCTTTCTCTTTTTTTTCCTCAAACATATTTAGAGGTAATGTTAATTTTAAAGTTTAAGAAGAAGACACCAGGACTTCAAGGGGGAGGACAATTATTCAGAGTTGAACAAGAGCCTTTACTACTCCCAGTGGGCAAACTGAAAGTTTAGAAAACCTTTTCAGCAATCACAGTAAAGAGACCGAAATGTCCCTGGTCAGATAGCGCTTCTCCACCATATGGAGGAAGTGAGAGTTCAGCTCAATAGATAAAGAATACGTGTCTTGAAGCACCTAAGGGTTACATTCAAGCTATAATAGTGAATGGAGAATTTCATAGAGTCTAGGTTCTTTTCAGTTTAAAGATGGATAATAAATAACATTTTAAAAAATCAGTTGGTACATTAATAACAGAGATACAGACTAAGTGAAGTTACAGTACTTTCTAACGTTAGGTCAGTTTTCAGTTTTGCTTTGAAATTTGCTTATGTTGAGGTAATTCTACATCTATATTTAATATATCTAATAAGGATATATGTATGTATGTATGTATACAAACTAAGAGATGAAATTAGGGATGTATGAAAAGTACATTCACTTTTGGGGGACAGCCCAACATTTAGAACACTGAGGCTATAATTGACAAAATAGAGTCAGTACTTTGTGGTCCCAGCACCAGTAATTGAATAAATGGTACCCTGAGGGTCTGAAAGAGTCAATACAACCTTCCCAAAGTGCCTTAATTTCTTGCAAGCTGAATGTATTTTATTCCCAGAGAAAACATACCTCAGTGAGTGTATACACACATATAGAAAGATATGTCTGTATCATGTCTATATGTGTGTATATATGTGCATGTGATGTGTGTGTAACCTAATGTAGGTATTGATGAGGAGAGGGCATAAACCTTCCTCTCATGGCTAGGTCAAGTATCATTTGTACTGAGGACATGAGGAGGTCTGGACTGTGCTAACTCAGGCCCTAAAATTTGGAAGGGGATGGAGCAATATAGGAGGGTTGTAGACAAAAAAAATATCAGTAACAAAAGATATCCACCATTTTTAATTTCAAATAACTGGCTTCTTCTAGAATTGAAGGCTTCTATTCTTCTGCCCCAAGTAGAGTTGGGTTGCAGAAGTAGGAGTGAATAGTCATATATCTTAACACCAGCTTCTAAATGGAAGTCCTTTTCCTTAGCTAGCGCTGTTCTATGCCTGGAAATGAGAGCATAATCCAATATGTAATAATAACAACGGTAATGGCTAACATTTATGTAGCACTGACTCTGTGCCTCTGTGCTAAGAATTTAAAAATTATCATCTCATTTGATTCTTATAACCACCCTGAAATGAAGGTGCTATCATTATCCTCCTTCCACAGATAAGGAAATTGAAGCAAAGAGGGGTAACTGCTATTTAGTGTCTGAATTCAGATTTGAATTTGTGTCTTCCTGATCTCAGGCCTGGCATCCATCTATTGCACCACCCAGGAGCTGTTGCCCAGGCAGCAAAGGAACCAGTTTTCATGTCTCATATGACCTAGTCTCATTTAGTTTTTTCTTGGCCTGATCTCTAGTGGGTCTCTACCCCAGAGCTTTTTGGTCCTCTTTTTCTATAAATCTGCCTCCTTTTTTACCTGATGTCTTAGTGTTCTAAAATCCCTTCCACATCCTCCTGGCTAAGAAAATTACATACCTCTGTGAACCCCAATTTTATTCCAAACTAAGTTGGGACTTTATAAAAGAACTAAATAGTAACTAAAGGGAAAAATGTTAAAAAAAATAAAACAAAATGAAGCAAATACAGAATATAGAACAGATAAGTTATCTAAAAATCTCAGTTTGCTCTTGGGTACAAATCTGTATGAGGATGGCAAAGGAAATCCCCAAATGGAACTCTGAAGAGATTGCTACTTTCGTGTCTGGGATGGACAGATGAGAGAGACAAAATGATCCTCCATTTCAGATTTTAGGGTTTGATCTATGACTCTTAGAACAAAATTTTGAAAACTGGTCCCCCTTCATTGGGGGATTGAGATTATTTAAGAAATACTCTAAAAAGCGCTCAATATAATTTATAGCAAGATATTATAAAATGATGCAAATATTAATAGGGAGAAAGAACTGCCAGTGCTATTTCTTGCCATATGTCTGAGATTTGAGATGTAGGCAGAGTTATGATTGCAGAATATTTATTCTTGGTGACAATGTCAGAGTTAGAACAAGAACAGCTTGATTTCCAGATTCCAGGAGACCTGCTAGGCTGGCAGGAAACTCATTGCCTTGTAACCAAACAAATTTGATCCCAAAGCCACTGAGAGAATAAATTCACCCCCTTTGCCTTACTTATAATCTAATGGCACTCTCAAATTTCTCACTTCATATATGTGTGTATTCATATGTATATACATATATAATATATATACAGATATATATATATATATACAGCTTAATCCAAAATTTCAGCTATTTTTGCAAAAAAAGCATATTTTGGTTACAGTTAGAGGGACAAAGAATTATCCTAAAGTTGTAAACATATATGCTTATATTTATTTATTAGTAGTAATATATTAATTTATTAATGAATAACTTGGAAATTCTGTGATTATGGTCAGAGAAATGATTTGTGTCTTTTCATACTCTTACGCAGTAATAAACATTAAATTGGAAAGTTATTTCTATGTTCAGAGATTTTCCCACAGAATCCCCGTGCAGGGTCAGATTTTTTTTTTTTAATAATTGAGATTGACCTTTCCAACCTACCCTGAGCTCACCTCCTACCCTACAGTACTATCATCAAAACTTTAAAAGACGATTTAACTTTAGGAACACTCCAGGGCACAACTGTAGTAAACTGGATTTATCCTTCACATGCTGACTTGGCTCACACAAGTGTGAAGCAAACATCTTTTGAATGACTTGATACCAGAGGGGGACTGCGACATCTTCAGATAATTTCTGAGATTTTGATTGATTAGATATTAAGGTCAGGCACAGAGATACTGAGGTCATTCCACATTTCCTTTTTCTCAAACAGCTGGGATCTGATAAGGTAGTGGTGAGTAAGACTATTAATTAGATAAGGTGGCAATTTTCAGTTTTCACAAATGATTGTTTCAGCAAGGGAGAGTGGGGGAGTGGTTCCCAGACGCTGGAAGGATTTAGCTATTGCTGACATCTCTTGGTCCGTTACTCCTCCCTCCAAACACACACCTTTTTCCTAAAAGATTTTTTATACAGACACGTTTTTGAATATAAATGCAGAGAGTTCTCATGGAATCTTTCTGTTATCCTTGGGGTGAAATACAAGGGTTGATTTATAGACTGGATTACTGGGAAACAGTAATTCTTTGCTCTTTATGATGTTTTGGAGGAAAGGGCAGTAGCCTGCAGTCAGAACAGCATGATTTCAACCAGGTTTTTACAAAAGGGGCTATGCAGCAAGGGTGGTGGGGAATTGGGCAGCTTCTGTAACAGAGCAGTTAATAAGACACAAACACATTAATCATGTGACAGGTATTGAGTTTAACAGGGAAAGGCACTGATTTTTAAAAACAGCAATTTAGGTTACCACTGTGTTGAGAAGGACTGCTTGAATACCCTGTTTTTAACCATATATAGTTCACAATTGAATTGTGGTGGTGGTGGTGGTTTACAGGGGCACTTTCATATTTGTCTGGAATGTTTCATGGAAGGCAAATGGAAAACATTAGTTTTTTGTGTTACCTCTTGATGTGCTTAGTTTCACTCACCAGAACCAGGACGAAGTGTGAGAAGAAGGCAATTATGTGGGTAATCTGGCCAGAACTCTAACAAATTATCCTGGATTATCTGGATATTTTCAAACGTTCACTTTGCTTTGAGCCGCATAAATTAGACCATTTTATTAGGGAGTGTGTGGTGAAAGAGAGCAGAAATAATGACAGTGTAATTGTTAGCTATGCTTTGTCCGAGAGTAAAATGAAATGGCTCTCACGTTTTGAGAGCCATCATCTAAGAAATTCAGACATTATAGGAAAAGAATGAAAATTATTTGAAAGTTATTTGTTAACAGGTTTAATAAAATTAAGTAGTGGAATGTATCCACATAGCGGATTTTGTATTAATTCTGATTTATTAATTTCTAATATTTATCTATCCATTTCATTCTTTACTATAAACCATTCATTCAAAAATTCATTGAGCAGCTATAATGGAGGAAGTTCTATGCAAGACAGAATCACAAAGATTAATAAGATAAACGCCTGCCCTCAAGGACCTTACAGTTTACTTCGAATGACTAACTGATGGGTTTCAAAATGATCAGTGGATTAATTCAATCAAAAAGTATATTAGTTAGTAAATAGAATTATAACAGTTTAGAGAAGGGAGTGAACTTTGAAATCATTAAATCTGGTTTCCTCTCATGTATAAAAACGATTATTAAACTAGAGTCTACATTAGAAAAAAATCATTTCACAACTTTTGCTATATATCCTATTATATTTTGAAGTAACTTAAATACAGTTAGGTTATTTAAAGCCCTATGTATAATGGGTGACCACAAAATGTGAACTGACTTAGTCCTAAAAGAGGACCAGGACATCTTTCTAGACTCTGATTTTTTTTACTGTAGTGGGTCAGTTCTGAAGTATAACCCTTAGTATATTTAATTCAGTGAGTACTTGGTAAGTGCCTACTAGGTATGTAAGTCACTGTGAAGAGATTCTCTACAGTCTTCATTTTGTTTTTCTTTGCACATTTCTGTCTGGCTTCTGTATGGATGGTCAGCATGGAAACTGAAACTCTTTATCATTACTATATTGTACCTCCAGCCTTGACTTTTTATCTGTTTCTTGAACTCATTTATAGCCTCTTCCTGGCCTGCTGGTGTACAGAACACTTCAATGAAAATATCACTCTTATTCTGTTTTTTATTGATCTTTACCCAAATATTCTCCACTATACTTCCCCACATTGACTTCTGAATTTCTTTAAAACAAACTTTTAATTTAATTTGTATTTCAATTCATTTTAAAAAATCAGTTATCTTTTCTCCTTCCTGCCTCTTTTACCCACTGAAAAAAAGAGAAAAAGAGAGACCTTATAAACATAGTCAAACAAAACAAAATTTTGCGTTATTCATATCAAAAATGTATTTATCATTCAACCTATCAGTTCATCATTTCTCAGTCATGAGGTGGGTTCTTCTGCATTAGTCTTCTAAGAATCATGACTGATCATTTTGTTGATCAGAATTCTTAAGTCTTTCAGAATCATCCAATTTTACAACATTGATATCATAGTATGTTGTGATAATATATTCACATATGTACATATTTCCACTATACTTTTACTTATTTTGTTCCTTTCTATTATAGTATGTCCATCTACAACCATGGAATCCATTCTACTAAGTCTCAGTGGTACTTACAAATTCAAATTTGTTTCTATGTATCCAAAAGGATTTGAGAAGTCTTGGAGAAAGGAATGAGGTATTTTTTTTTCCCACTTGAGGGCAATAAGTCTTTCTTCTCTTCCTGTGCTTGCTTACTCTGTCCCTCTCTGACTGAAATGGTCTACCCCACCATTTTACTCCTTTTTCCTTTCTCCCTTCCCTCCTACCTACATACTCCCTCTGTGCCAGTGCCAAAGCCAAAGTCAACTACAGAACTAACCCTTTATGAGACATGGGGAGGGAGAGGGGGAGACTCAAGAAGCTTTATTTTGTATAGCAAAGGTTTTGAGAGTGGGAAGGTTGGGTATACCTGGAAAAAGTTTCAAAATATATTACATTTTTGGATTTTTAAAAAGCCAAATATGTATGTTATTACTGGCTGTTTTCTTAGATTTTGTTCCTTATGCATTTCTGGGTTTTCCTATGTTATTCTTTTATATATTAATTGTAGCTGTTCTTTATGGTAGGTATCTAATTTGGTGGAGATGGACAAACATATAGGGGTATGTTCTCACACTGCACCTAGGAATAAATGATTTTTTAAAACCAGTATGCTAAATATACATTATTTAGCTTCTATACATGTGTGTAGTTTAAAACAAACATATACATACATGTATCTCACAATTTCAGCTACATTCTTATAATTCCAAAATAAGTCTATTTCAATGATTTCTTCCTAAATGAGTAGTACCGGACTGAATTGTTTGCTACTGAAAAAATTGAAAGGCCTTAGGTTCTTCTACAT
This sequence comes from Bettongia penicillata ogilbyi, assembly GCA_023548195.1. Lineage (NCBI taxonomy): Eukaryota > Metazoa > Chordata > Mammalia > Diprotodontia > Potoroidae > Bettongia > Bettongia penicillata. The sequence goes on from JAJHZJ010000314.1 coordinate 14,768,383, forward strand.
AACTAAGCACTTACCTCATGTTTTAAATACCTTATGACTTGAAAAAAATGCATTTCATAGCCATTTAAACCTTTTTTTCCATTATTTTATTTTCTTGTTCTCTTTGAAGGCAGCATTTTAATTCTGGTCTTTAAAATGATCTTTGAATGAATTTAATTGTGTGGGCATTCACAAAGCATACTCCTTGGAAGCATGTTACCATAGATCACACATTCCAGGAATCCTCATTAGCTGAGAGAGACAGGAGAGTGTTTGTATTCTGCATTCCAGCTCTAAGGGGAGAAAAGTTTCCTCAGAAAGAGAGGCCCCTGAGTGTTTGCCTTGCTGCAATATCTCCCCAGGCCATTCAACAAAACCACCAGGCTGTGTCACAAGGGTCAGAGTGGATCAGATGTGGGCTTGGAGGGCCAGTGGAGGGGTAACTGCAGCTGTGACAGTGGTTCTTTGGTGGGCTCAGAGCATTCCAGCCTTCTGGGAAAATAAAATAATTCAATTGTGCTATTGCACTGAGTAGGGATTTTATAGATTGCCAAACAGCCAACTAGAAATTGTATGTAGGAAGGAATGTCTGATCTAGAGATAAATCTGCTGAATCAAAAGATCCTTTCCAGTTATCATGTATATGAATGATTAGAAGTAATGCAAAGAATTATATTTCGAAGGCACATTAGTTCTCTTGTTTTCCCATTTGTGAAATGGGAACACTTTATATTCAGAGATATTAGTCTAATATGTTAGCTTTGAATGCCATCCCCTTAAAAATTTCTAAACTTTATTTAATTCAATGAGTGATTAATATTCATATTATTTCTCTTCCTAATCAGCTTCAAGTCTTTTTTCCTTTTAGAAAACACCATGAATTAAGTAACCCTCATCATGGATTGATATTTTAAGAATATGAAGATATTTTTAGTAATCCATTACACTTGCAATCATGACATCATTTGATAATCACAAAAGTTTCCTATGGATGTAAGAGTGCTGAGGTCATAAACTCTCAGATAAGATTGGAGGTTGCAGCTGAATGGTACACAGAGAACAGTAGAGACCAATAGTCTAGACAAACAGGTTTGTAGACTAACAGTAAGATAAGAAGTGAGAATAGACAGAAGTAATAGAGGTCAAGACAATTGGTGGCTTGGAAACTTAGTAGGCAGATGAGAACCAGGAATACCTATATACAAGAGAGAAAGGTGATGAGGTTTCATTACTTCATTTCTAGATGTGAATGGAGAAGTTTAGAGGATCTCAGAGAAGGGATCTGAATTAAGTTAGGAAGAAAAGAAGAAGAAAACATGAAAAGGAGATTTGGAAGGCTTTGGAATTGGGAAAGCCCAGTGATGATAACTTGAGTGAGGGGTGATTTGGGAGAGTTCTGAAAGAAACAAAAGGCAGGGAAGATCTTTAAAAGGGGAAAGAGGAGAAAAGCTTTAGGAAAAGGAAAAGAAGGAAGAGGAGTTGATAAGCTATGGAAAAGGAAGTTGAGTATATTGGTCAAAATGCTAACAAGGTGAAAGAGGGAGTGATGACTCCATTGAAGATGACCTCTTCAGAGAGTTTGCTACAGCAGTTTTCAGGGGAGTTGATTATGAGGTCATACTTATGTCCAGAAAATATGGAAAGAAGAATTTTGAAGTAATCTGAAAAGAATGTGAGATGTTTATTTTTCTGCCATGGCCAGGTAAGTCTTATCTCTGCAGATTTCCTGCTTAGAAGAAGAAAGTAAAGGACACAAGCAATGGCCCACCTCTGTAGAATATAAGGAGAATAAAATGTCCTTTTAAACATGCAAGAAGGCTTTCACTGTTAAAACAAAGGAGAAAAAGGGGATCTGAAGATGGAGATGAAGATGACATATAAAGGAGGAAGAAAGTAATAAAGAGGAGGCAAGGAAGGACCACTGATCACTAAGAGTCAAGAAATATGAAAGTGGTGTGTGTGTGTGTGTGTGTGTGTGTGAAGATGAGGTTAGAAACTCTGAGGGGGAAGCATCTATTTATCTTCCAAGGAATAATGATGAGGATCCCCTGGTCCCATCAGAGAAGAGATCATCCAATGAAACTAAGAGGAACATGAGTATTAATGGTTGGAGTCTCCATACTGAAATGTATGGAGACCCCAACTTATCTGTCCTTAAAAGAGAAAATTCTTCACATTCTCAATTTTAATTATTTCCTAGGTGTCCTCTACATAGTTTGTACATATTTGTTTGTTTTCCCTGTTACACTGAGAGCTCATTGAAAGCAGGAACTTTCTTTTTCCTCTTTTTGTATCCTAAGCCCTTAGCACAATGCCTGACACATAGAATTCACTTAGTAAATGTTGGTTGATTAATTATTGATGGTTGATGATAGAAAATTACTTTTCAGGATAAATAAAGTGCAAATGGATACGTTTGCTAAACCACCATCATGATCTTTGGAAGATCATGGAGAATGGGAAGAGGGTGGACTCTGAATTGTAGTGAACTGAATTATATGGAAAATGCTCTAGAACATATTATTAAAGGAAAGATGATTGAGTATCTAGAAAAGAAATTGGTAAAAAAAAAAAGCCAGTAAACTCCATTAAGAATAGGTTACATGCATTGTACACAGTAACAGTAATACTGCATAAAGATCACCTGTAAATGATTTAGCTATTCTCAGCAACATAGTGATCCAAGACAATTCCAAAGGACTCGTGACAAAAAATTATATCCAGGGATAAGAACTGATGGAATAAAAACTTTCCCTCCAGGGAAAGAACTGATCAAGTTTAAATGCAGATAGAAGCATTCTTTTGAAAAAACTCAAAACTTTATTTTTCTTGTTTTTTTGGGAGGTCTGTGTTTTCTTTTACATGACTAATATGGTAATATGTTTTGCATGACTGTACATTTATAACCTATATCAAATTATTTGCCTTCTTAATCAAAGGGGATGATTAGGAGATAGAAAATGTAGAACTCAAAATTTTTTTAAAAAGAATGTTAAAAAGTTTGTACATAATTAGAAAAAAATAAAATATTTTAAAAAAAATTTAAGAATAAGTTTCATACAATGAAGTGGTTTCAGACCTGGTTGAATGGCCAGAACCGAAGATGTAGGAGCAGATGTAGGTGTTAGGAGCTTGTCATCCTGGAAGAGATTTCTAAGTTGTGTCCCGGAGACCGGCTCTCAACACTTTGCCATTTAAAATTGTTTTCAATGACTTGAATGGCTAGAATGTTTATCCATTATGCAGAAGGCAGGAAGCCAGAGAAATAGATAACTTGAATGTCAGAGTCAGTATCTAAGAAGATATTTACACTTTGGAATGTATGATCAAATAAGAGAACATGAAATTTAAAGGGATCAAGGAATTACTTTCATGAGTATAAAAATGGGGAAGATCCTACTACCAACTCATTTGATAAAAGTCAGGAAAATTTTGTGGATCGCAAGTCAAATATGAGTCAACATTGTAAGCAATCCCCAAAGCTAATATTCTCCTGTTTTAAAAGAAGCATAGCATCTGGCAAAAGGGAGATGATGTTGCCATGGTACTCTTTCTAGGTGAGGCCACATCTTGGATACAGTGTTCACTCTTGATCCACATTTTAAGAAAGTCATTAATAAGTTGGAGACTGTCTAGGGGAGACTAACCAGAAGGGAGAAATGATCTTGACATCATGCCTTATAAAGATTTATTGAAAGAGTTGCTTAGCCTGAAGATTAGAAGAAGTTAATGCTTATTTGAAGTGTTGCCATATGGAAGAAGAATTAGATTTATTCTGCTTGTTTTTGGAGAACACTCTAGGAGCAATGGGTGCAAATCGAAGAAAGGTAGATAAAAAGCATGATTTAAGGATATATTTCCTGCAAGAGCTATTCAGGAGTGGAATAGGTTGCTTTGGGAAGTGATATTTCCCTTTCACTGTATGTCTACAAGAAGGGGCTAGATATTCAACTTAGTGGATAAATCAAAGAACAGTTTCTTGTTCAGGTTTAACTTCTAAGAGAGTGCTTCTAAAATTTCTTTTAACGCTAAGATTCTGGAATGATGTTGTTGTTATGGCAGTGATCCAAAAAGCCTGAATCAGGAAGGTTTCAGGTATCAAGGGGCACATAGTTAATATACTAGGTAAGTTGTCAAACACCAGGAGATGCACAATCCACTGGTCAATCTGCAAAGATTTGTTAAGTATCAAATATGGAAAAACAAAAATGAAACATCCATCCTTCCCCTATCCATGTTCTACTGGGGAGGCAATGTGCACACATTTACCAGATACAAAATGCTGGCAAAATAAATAAAACCTAATGGCGTACCACAACAGAAGCTGAGAGTACCCAGAAAGCCTCACATAGTTAGCAGTTGTAAAGGAACGAGTGAGATAGATGTCAGGTTTCACTTGCTCTCCACTACTGTGCTTTAAAGAATCTCATCAGGTAAATTCTGATCAAGTTAAGCCTGGGACTGATCTTAAAAGCAGCTCCTGTAATTATTGTATACAATTCAGCCTTACCATTCAATCTATTCCAGCAATTCTGAGGCTGAAAATCTGCCATAGTTTCACCAAGGACTCTCTTTCTTTTTGTATACAGGATTTTATGGTTCAAATCAATCTCTTTCTCCTTCTCTACTCCCCCTCCCCACATATACATGCACATATATACACATGTATACATGTATTTTATAGGTACATACACAATATATGTGTATGTGTATATATACATCTATGTGTATGTGTGTGTATACACATACATACATATACCCTCTGATTCCAGTCCCATGGATAGATCTCACAGAGAAACATATGACTCATGTAAGGGGTAATAAAACCACAGAATTTGATACTGCTGTGGGTTGTACTTACAGACTTAATAGATGCCAAATTTAGAATTGGAAGGGACATCATTTTTCAGATGAAGAAATTGAGATCTGAGAGTTAAATGACTTGTCTAATGTTACCTAGGTAATATGTGGTAGAGAGGGAATTTGAACTCAGACCTTCTAACTACAAATCAAACACTTTTTCTACTGTTGCATAAGTCCCTGAATATGTACCAGGTTGCCACTCCTAAATAAGACCACAATGATGTTCTCTGCATCTTTATCTTAGTAGAACCAACACAACTGATTTAATAGTCACTAAAACTAGTGGAATGTAGGTGCAGCTTTTTATATATTGAATGTAATTGGTCCCCAGAGGCATAATTAATGGTGCGGGTCTCCCAAGCTGGTGGCCTGGGTTTCCCTGCAGCTGATCACTCCTGACTCACATTGACAACTTTTAGAGTAATGTAAGGGAGATGCCTAATTCAGACCCCATGTGGTTCTGTCTACTTACTAATGAAAGTCAGGCATGTAGACAAGCAAATATATAGAAGCTGAAAGTCATAAGGAGAGTTTAATAATGAGCTACTTCTATCTTGTCCAAGAAGCCTATCATTTACAAGAACAAATGGGAAGCATGGAATCTAAGAGAGAAACATATAAGTAGATGTATAGGGTTGTGGCTGAAATGAACATGAGAGAGAAGAGTTTTATGGTAGAACCTTAACAACTTGAGTGTAGCTTAGTCAGTGTAAGTGAAATATTTGTTGATTTCATTCTCCACAGTTCACTTTAAGGGTGTACTATGGAAACTGGACAATGTGATTATATTGGCCTTTTTAGTCTCTATTGCATTGTTCTCATTGAATACTTCAGTCTTTATTTGGTTTATCTGCCATCATACAAATCTAACCAAAGTGATCTACTTGAGTTTCTTTTTAGATATTTTATTCTTCAATGTTAAAAAAAAAAACAAACTAGCATTAAAGAGAGATGAGTAAGCCTAAACCCTAGGAATTAAACATATAGACTAATTTTTGCGGCAAAAGTCAGGCTACTTCATTCTTTCATTTCTTAAAAGGAGGTGGAGGGTAGCGTGAGAAATATCCCTCTACATGTGAATCATAGGCCTAGAGGGAAACCTTTAAAAAATAATAAATTCCATCTTCCTGCCTCCAGGAATAACTTTGTCTAGAAACTTGTAGGTTATTTATAGGGTTCTTAAAGTATTATAACTTGATCTTGACAATGAGTGAAACCCTTTACTCTCCTTAGTAACCCTTCCCTTCCCTTCCCTTCCCTTCCCTTCCCTTCCCTTCCCTTCCCTTCCCTTCCCTTCCCTTCCCTTCCCTTCCCTTCCCTTCCCTTCCCTTCCCTTCCCTTCCCTTCCCACCCCAACCATGGCAGCCAGTAGGCTGTATATACTTTAGTGGGAATGCAGAGGGCATGAGACTAGGAGTCAGTAAAAACCTGGGCTTTAGTTTGTGTGACGTTGGTCAAGTTATTTAGCCACTGTCACCATCAGTTTTCTCATCTGTAAAACAGGGGTAATATTTTCATAGGGTATGTATGTGTAAATATTTTTAAAACTATAAAGCACAATACAAATGTTAAAGCATTTTTGTTCTGTTTGCTGTCAGACTACTATATATTCCATACTTCAGAGGTATCTTTTCCTCCTATCTACAATCAAAGTTATATACCTTGTACCTTTGCTGCTCATCTTTGATGAACAAATTCTTGCCAAGATGTCAATGACTTGTGGCAGTCTTAGAGGGCATCCTATTTTACATGAGGACTCCTGGTAACTAAGTACTTTTTTGTTCCAGAAGAATGTATTTTTAATGGTGATGATTTCAGGCACTGGTGGCAGATTAGGGGAGGAGATATTTGGAGACTAATAGACCTTTTGTCTACATTTTTGATCTTTTCAATCACATCATTTATGTGATCCTATTCCACATACAAGTAAGGACTACTGTATATTTGTTTTTCTTGGTTTTTAGCTTGATTACTGTAATGGCTATATTATATGAAATCAAGTCATCTTATGATCAAATGGGTTAGCATATATGTTCTGTGCAAATCTTAAAAGTACTATATGTTGTGCTGGAGCCAGCTCATACTGGCTCTGGAGAATGCTAGGTTTTCAATGTGAGTTTTATATATACTTCAAAAATCATTGGAGGCCATAATTCAGGGCTTTATTTTTTGTCTTGTTGATGTTCTACTCTACATTTTAGAAAGTAAGGGGGAAATGTCGGTAACGCAGATTAAACTTAGAAGTAGGTCATATGTACCTTTTTTTTTCCTCGAGGGACATGGTTGTTAAACATTTAGGTGCACACCCCTATACTAACTATTATTATGTTAGTTATTCTTTTGATGCCTAGAATGAATAATACACAATTTAGAGAACAGGGCCATCATGTACAATTTTCTGGACTGGTTGTATTTTCCAGCCACCTCTCCCTATTCTCCTTCACCCCACCAAAAGAAAAAAAAAATCTCTAAAAAAGATCAGTCTAAGGAAAAGCTAACTAGTATAATGTCTTAGTAATTGAGATGGAAAAGGAATAATGGAAGATCTGAAATCAATAAAATGGAAATTTATTAACATTCCTGGGTTTTTGGACCGTAGCAAGTTGTGTATATGTGAGGGGGTTGAGTTGGGAGAGGGAATCTAAATCAGTTAAAAGGGGAACTAATTTTTCCAAAGGATTATCAGAACTGGAAATGGTCAGACATTTTATGCTTATTTTCTGACATCTTGTTTGTTATGAATTCTGTAATTTTGATAAAAGTTCCTTTAAAATACATTTTAATATCTTTTTAACAGAGTGGGAGTAGTAAACACTGTAATAATTTCACCACTTTCATATTTAAAAATAATATGCCCTCTAAACATTTACATTCAAGATTTGTTTTTCCTCAGATGTGTAAATAACACATCGTAATTTGCATCTCATACATAAATCCCACTCCTGTTGAATACAAATATTTAGTTAGGGAAGTTCCTTGCTTTTATCATTCCTTTTTCCCCTCATGCTTTTAGTGGTGTAGCCAGCTAATTTTTCCAGTGAGAATTTTGGGTTTTATTGGTGGTTTAAAAAAAAATCTCTTTGTGGCTTCTTCTACCAAGTAGTAAGAAACTCATAGCTGAATAATAGCTCTTCCTTTTAAAGCCCAAATGAAAGTATTTCAAGCTTTATGCCTCCCAAATGAACTCATTTTAAATATTTTTTTGTGTTACAAGCAAGTGTAGGTATTGTCCACATTGGGATTCATCCAAAATGAATCTGCCTCTTAGTCTCCTTGCAGAACAATATCCATGCAACGTAAATCAATTTCAATTTGCTGGCCCACCAGAAATAAGGCATTCATCAAAATGAGGAGTGATAGCCTAGGCAGCATGGGCCTTGCTGAATCTTCTTGAAATTTCATGTTATCATCCTTTAAACTTGCTGGGACAGTGGGTTACAAGGAGTTCTTTTCTGTTTTGCACTGATCGTGTTGTCTGGTTAAGCTCGAAGGCCTGTTTTATTCTGTGAATTTCCCGCACCAGTGATTTCTGTGCCTGCTGATCATTTGTTGGGTTTCAGCCCAGTAAAAATGTCATCTCAAGGGAGTCTCACCTCCATTGTAAAATGTGACTGAAATATCTCATTGAGTCATCTTTCTCTGCCATGACTAATGCTTTTTTAGAAAATATTTGGTAATGTTCTAAATAGAAAATGGCAAATGAAAACAAATTGCAATGTATTTATTTTATTTGCCTTACTATTTATGATCCCTGCCCTTCTAAAATGATCAGGCATGCTTATCTTAGTTTTTAAGGATTCTACAGTTCTGATAAAATGGATATTTTCTGGTTCCTTGATTCTTGAGAATGTTTCAAGTAAATTCAGCAGATTGAGCACTGAGTTTGGAGTCTGAAGAGCTGAATTCAAATCTAGTCCCAAGACTTAACTGGGCAAGTCACTTAGATTCTCTGGGCCTCAATTTCCTCATCTATAAAGTGAGGATGTTACCATCCTCATATCTCACATAATTATCATGAGAAAACAACTTACAAACTTTAAAATCCTACACAAATAAGAGATGATTAATGTTAAAATACTTAATAAGTACTCATTATGTACATAATGCATGCTCTGGTAATGAAGAAGAAAGATACAAAGCAGTTTCCTATAATCTCATAATCCCTGTCCTCTCTGAATTTATAATTTAGTTAATGGATGTGGGAAGGAGAGAGGAAGAAATATATGTGAACTAAACAATGAACTAACGATTCAAGGCATCATACAGTAAAATCTAAAACCAAGTATATAGCATAAAAGGTATATAGCACAAAATATAGTAATTGATTACCATAGGAGTTCAGAGAAGGAGAAAAATAGGATTTAAAGTGATCCAGAAAGGCCTTGTAGAAAAAGTGACACTTGGGTTGAGCTCTGGAAGATAGAGAGAAATTGGTTTTCATTTAATTAAACAAACATTTATGAAGTGCCTGTTTAAAAAAATTTCTTTTTCTACTAAAAAGCATTTTTCTCTCACTCTCTCATCCTCACTTTTCAATGGAAAATAGAAAAAAAATCCTTGTACAAAAATGTATAGTCAAGCAGAATGTCTCAGTCTGTGTCTTGAGTCCATCCTCTTTCTGTTAGGAAGTAAATAGCATTCACCATCACTGGTCAAGTTGGTTGTGTTTACAGTGTAGTGGTTAGTATATAAAATGTTCTTCTGGTCCTACTCATTTCCCTCTATATCACTTCTTACAAACTCAAGTGCCTGTTATGAAGTGGAGAGGGTGGCCAGGAATATAGTGTCTTCTGGAGAGAACCAGGTTTCCATGAGATCAAGGAGATATCCAGGGCGTAAGAAAAAGAAGATTGGGATGAAGGGCATTTTGTTAATACGAGAACTATGATAGCAAAGGACAAAATGAAAGGGGGAAGCATTTAGGACAACAGAAGCTTAAGCAGCATAGGGATGAGGTAGATGGGGATGGGAGAAGAGGCCGTGGTATCAAGGAAAGATGAGTTTTCATCTCCAAGGACTTCGACTCTAAGTCCCTGATATTAAACCAATGGTTCATTATACTATCCTTTAATTCCTTGTAGTTGAAGTCCCCTCTTTTACATGATATCCATAAATGATAATGCCCTTTCTCACAAACTACATAGTATTTAACCACTTTTTATATATTTATATTCTATATTATATGCTTATTTCCCTCAGTAGAATATAAAGTCCTTCCTAGTAAGGATTGTTTCATTCTTTTATTCATATTCCCAGTACTTAGCAAAGTATCTGGCATATAGGTAGTGCTTAACAAATACCTGTTGATTGATTGATGTCAGTAAAATCATAAATCCAGTCCTAATACCATAACTGCGTGACTGAAAGTTTTAAGGTTTCATTGTAACTAGGTCTATTCTACCAATACACCTTTTCATTTAGGAAGACAATTATAAGGCATTCTTCAGAACTCATATCAAGAAATATGAGTTGAAGTATTTTATTTGCCTCTCAGAAAAGGTGGTTATGTGATAGAAGAGAGTGGAGAAAGAGTAAGCAAAAGATGGATGTCAGTAAGGCATGAGTCTCAGACAACTTTCTAAGTCTATAAATTGCAGACCAGTTGGATGGAGAAAATGCCAATTGACTGAAGTAGTCATTATTGAGGCACCTATAATGATAAAGCACTAGATTATACTCTCAAACCCCAGGAAAGAAGACATTGGGGAAGCAAACTGGTCACATCAGAAACCTAAGACCTGGTGATCAAGTTCCTCGGGAACTTGACTGAACTTACACTTTCTCCCTCTAACAAGAGAAAATGCACATTTAAGAACTACTTAGGACCTAATTGGGCTTGATGTCTGAGACTCTGGTCCTAGGTGGGGTCCTGAGAGTTAGAGACTGGGTATCCAATGTTTGGTCCTTGGGTAGGCTCCTGGTGACAAGAGACCTGGGATCAAGGCACTGGATAAGTAGTAGAAGGCTGAGGCTCTCAGATGGTTTAGTTAAATAGAATATGGAGGTAGTGCCTCCATATGTGGCAGCATGTGGGGGTGAGGGGGTCTTTGAATACAATAAACCCATAAGTACTCTGTGGTGATAGAAGTTTATATTTTTGTTTTCTCTAGTAGTTTTCAGAGCAGAGGAAGATTCCCTCCTCCCCCCCAAAAAAAGAAAAAGTGGCCTTAGGTTCAGGGGAAGGAGACCTCCAAAAGCAAGTGGAAGCCAATATCCCTTTGGGCAGGCATAGAGAAAGGAAGATGTAGGTACTAGGGCAAGGGTCTCAGTGTCAATGGTAGACCCCACCTACTAGAGTTCTCTACAGTGTTGGGGAAGGGAGGAGAGCTGAGACACACACCTTGGTGTCAATATTTTTTGCATCACAGCATGCAAGTTGCCATTTTCCTAGTCTATAGAATGTAGCTCAATGCCTTTTTAAAAAATAAACGATATTATGAAATGAACAAATGATTGCTTGGAATACTGGGCCCATCTCTGTCCATCAGTTCCTATCATTCTATTAATTAATGGCAGGCTGAGGGTGGATGTGACTGAGGTGAGAACCTGGTTATTGCTTTTGTGATTGAATATGATTAATTTACTGTAACACTCAATTAATTTACTATAACAGCTTTGGAAGGAACCTTGGAGGTCATTTAGATCAATTAGTCCATTGTACAAATGGGGAAACAGGACCAGGCAGGAAACAGGTCACATGGCCAATAAGCGATAGAACTGAAACTCTGACCCAGATCTTTGGACTCTAAGTTCAATTATTTTTCCTCTAACTCTAGTCATATTTTAGTTTTGAGTAGAATTAATGAAAGATATGATGACATCTCAGGATGAAAACATTTGGAAATCAGTATTTTAGAAGTAGGAGGTAGATGCTGAAGTACTTTTTTCAACAGTGGAAGATGCTTTTAAAGTTACTTTGGCTGAAGTAAAGGGAAAATACTGATAAAATGGATAAGCCAAGTTGGGTTCCATATGGGCTAGACTAGCCTTCTGAAGAATGAGCAAGAGGGAAATGTAATGATCAGGGTGAGTGATAAAAATGAAGCAGCAACAAATTTATGGACCAACTCTCCTCTACGGTTTGACTGATGTTTCATGTTGACTTGGTGACTTTGGGTTCCTGAAGGATATCCTAGCAGAACATAAGTTCTGAAAGGTCCTACCAAATTGGAAGTTCCTTCAATATAGTCTAACAGCAAATTATTTGACTATCATCTGAAGATCAATTTAGTTAAATTCAGAAAGACTCAACCCCCAAAAGATCAAACATTAAATGATGAATTTCTTTGGTCACAACAACTCAGGATGGCTATTTGCTAAAGAATGTAGGAATTGTAGTTTGCTTCAATGGAGGGAGTTCCACATCAACAAAATCTTTACTCCTTTAAGTATTTCAATATAAAGACAGAAAGGAAGGAGGCAGAGAGTTTGCAGCAGAGAGCAGATAAAGAAAAGAACTTAAAACATAGTATGACTACATTTAAATTAGTTATTTGGTTGAAATTGAGAGAAATAAGTAGAAATGATAGGCCTTGATATTAGATCCTTACTTATTCTACTAGCTTTTTTCCTCATTAAAAGTATCAGGGGATTATCCTTCCCATCCTCTTTACTAAACATTTGCATCAATTGCCACCCTTAGGTTATAAATTCTTATTTAATAAATTCTGGCGGCAGGCACCAAGCTTCTCGTGCATGAAATCCAGAATGTTGTCATAATATTTACTCTTCAAAAGATAATCATATAAACTGAAATAGAGTGGATAGAGTGTTAGCCTTAGAGTCAGGAATAACAAGGTTCTTGTCCTACTTCTGACATATACTGGCTATGTGACCCCTGAACAAATTACTCAAAATTTCAGTTCTGCTAGACAACTATCAGAGGCTGCAAGTTGCAGATTAGGAGTCTATGGGCATTGGTGGGGGGACTTACCCATAACAATGGAATCATTGGTTTGGTAAGACCAGTGTTTATCTGTCTATCTATCTATCTATCTATCTATCTATCTATCTATCTATCTATCTATCTATCTATCTATCTATCTATCTGTCTGTCTGTCTGTCTGTCTGTCTGTCTGTCTGTCTGTCTGTCTGTCTGTCTATCCATCCATCTATATCAGCTATAGATTTGTTGTTGTTTCACTTGTGTCTGGCTCTTCACGACCCCATTTGGGGTTTTCTTGGCTGAGATACTGGAGTACTTTGTCATTTCCTTCTCTAGCTCATTTTACAGAAGAGGAAACTTAGGCAAATGAGGTTAAGTGACTTGCCCAGAGTCACACAGTTGGTGTCTGAGGCTAGATTTAAACTCAGAAATATGAGTCTTCCTAACTCCAGGCCTAGCCCTCTATCCACTGTACCACTTAGCTGCTCCTATAGATTGAGAGAAATATGTATATAGATTATACAGATAGATAAATACATATATATATGTATAGATAATATCTAATCTATATTTGGATCTTAAACTCTTTTTTTTGTCTTTTTTAACTCTTTAAAATCTGCCTCCAAATTATCTTTCCATCTTCATTATACATCACTCCCCATCTCACTCTCCATGATCTAGTCAAACTGTCTTACTCTCTGTTGCTCATGTGTAGAATTCTACCTCCCATCTTTTTATCGGCCACCCCCCAAGTCTGAAATACACTCTTGTCACTTTTGCCTTATAGAATCTATCACTTTCTCCAAGATTAGTTCAAGAACCACCTTCTTCATGAAGTCTTTCCTAATTCCTCACAATTGTTAGTGTCCTTCCTGCTTAACTGCCCTACATTTATTTTTTATGTGTCTGTATATGATACATGTCATCTTTCCCTTTTTTTGTCTTTGTGTCTCTGGTACAAAGTATAGTACTTGACATTTAGTATGCAATTAATAAATACTTATTGAATAATTAATAAACAAAATGATGGAAATTGTGAAGAAATTGCTTACATAGATTTACTAAGCCACCATAGAAGAAGGGTAGCCAGTTGAGAAACCCAGACATTCTTTGAAAAAAAAATAATCTAAGACAGGGCCCAGTAGTCAAATTCATAGGCTCAACTATCTATACACAAATCAAGAATTTGGTTAGAAGGTAAGAGGATCCCATGGGCTTAACAACAGTAGTCAATTTAACTCATACGTAGCACTAAAACTAGGTAGGATGAGGATTATCCTGTATCTGCTTAGAAATGTATGTTACCTCCCCCCAGATAAATAGAAATTCTAAGAGGACAGGGACTATTTCATGTTTTGTTTTTCTATCAATAGTGCCTCTAAATATCTGAAAAAGCCAAGAAAATCAAATCTTGTTCTGGATTTTTTTCTCATCAATAGTAAGTTTATGCCTAGGATGGAAATGTTGGGAAACTTGGAAGGGGTGGGTAGAAGCAGACATTTCTTCCTTGGAATTTGTGTTAGAGAAAAGGAAAACTTGGAATTGGTGGCATGTACTCTAGATTTTGAGAGAGCAGATTTCAAAGGGCTCAGAAGAAAGATATATGGGGCACCATGGAATAAAATTATTACTATTGAATTATCACTACCTTAAAAATAACTTAAAATAATTATTAAATGAATACTAACAATCGAGTTTTTATTAATTAAATAATCATATTATCATCATTATTAAAATTATGCAGGGGAAGTCATGCCCAGAGGGATAAGACAGTCAAGAATGAAATTCTGAAGAAACAAATTGATAATTCTGATAGAAAGCAGTCTGAACAGATTGATGTGGATACACAGAACTCAACAACCACCTTATATAAGAAAGATGGGTATATAAGATGATAAGGGCAGGTAGAAGAAGATGAATACAGAAGCATATCACCATTTAATAGGCACATTGGCATAAGTCCTAAAGTTCACAGTGAGCTGAGACTTGTAGGAAAAACTCTAAACTCTAAACTTTTCTTTTAAACTATATTATAGGAAAAAAGAGAAAGAACAGAGGACTAGGGCTATTACTCTAGGTATATAAGATGATCATAAATGACAACAGGGAGGAAGTAGAACTGTTCAATCCTTATTTTTCTCCTGTTTTCTCTGTCAGAGAGAATGACTTTTGGCCTGGAAGGGACAGAATTTAAATAGCTAATAGGATAAGTAAGATAAGTAAGGAAACAGTGAGAAATCACCCAGCTACCCTTGATGAATTCAGGACACCAAGAACAGGTGAACTACATACATGCTGAGGGATAGAAGGAAACTGTAGATTCTATTGCTGAGGCACTGTCATTAAATTTCAAGCCTTATGACTGGGTTCAAAAAAATCTACTTCACATGTATAAAGATAAGAAAGGATTACACCCAAGTTCAGCAGTTTCCATTTATCCTCCTTAAATTAAATTTAAACAAACACCCAGTAAACTGGGTTTAAAAAATTCCTTCATAAAAGGAGCATGATTAAAAAGTAGTTTACTTAGACTACGGGTTAATAATGACTCAGTATGGCAGCCAATAAAGCTAATATAATTCTGGGCTACATTTAGAACAGCAAAGTTTTCAGAAATAAGGAAGTGAGAGTCCCTGTGCATTCTTGAGTGCTAAGGCCAGCTCAGTTCTGGAGTGCCACAATTTAGAATGGGCATAGATAAGCAGAGGAACATTCAAAGGAAGGCAACCCATATGATGAAGAGTCATGTAACATAATGACTAGTCTAAAGATTTGGGGGTGTGTTTAGCCTGGAAAAAAGAAGCCTCAGGCTAAATATCATCACTGTCTTCAAGTTTTTACAAGTCTGACCTGTGGGAGAACCATTAGACTTGTTCTGTTTCGTCCTGAAGAACCAAATTAGGAGCAGTGGAAGAAAGTTTCAAAACAACAAATTTAATCCTGATGTCAGGAAATGTTTCTTAGCCTCAAGTAGAGTGGATTTCCTCATGATGTGGTTGACTCTCCCTGATTGAAGGTCTTCAAACAAGAGCTAGATATTCTAAAATACATCTAAAATGTAAGGATGTATTGTAGTGGGGATTATTTTTGTAGGCATGGATTAGCCTATATTATAACTTACACTCCTTCCAACTCTGAAATTCTGTGATTCTACAAATCTGTGTGCATTTATATACCACCTAGGAAGGATATGTTAGAATCGTGTACACCTCATTCTCTCCTTAACCATTATTAGGAAGCCCTTGTTAGAAATTCATTATGTGACTTGTCTGACTGATGACTATGTTTTAAAATATTTAGAGATCTTTAAAGAAGTATAACACCCCTTTAAAGTACTTTTAAGGCACATTTACCATTGGACCTGCAGTTAGGAGGACCCAAGGTAAAATTCTGTCATACCCCTATCTGTGTGACCCTGAGCAAATTTCCTATCCATTCCTTATCTCAGTTTCCTCATCTGTAAATAGAGATAAGACTAGTACTCAAGGTTGCTGTAAGGATGAATTGAGATAACATATTGTAGTGCTTTGGGGAATCTTAAAGTGCTGTATAATAGCGAGTTATTACTGTATTGCCTACTACCATTACTTCTACTACTGCTCCTTCTGTTACTACTGTGACTGCTGCTACTGCTTGTGATGTTGCTACTTCTGATGCTGCTACTACTACTGCTACTACTTTTGCTCCTGCTGCTGATGCTACTTCTGCTACTGTTACAAATTTCGCTACTATTGTTGCTACTTCTGCTATTGCTACTACTACTGCTACTCCTTCTGCTCCTGCTGCTTCTGCTACTAATTTTGCTACTACTGCAGCTGTTGCTACTATTGTTGCTACTTCTGCTAATGCTTCTGCTGCTGCTGTTTCTGCTTCTGCTACTTCTGCAGCTGCTATTACTACTACGGCTCCTGCTATAGTTGCTGCTGCTTCTGCTGTTACTGCTACTATTTCTTTCTACAACTGCTTCTACTACTACTGCTACTTCTGCTGCTGCTGTTGTTGCTGCTCCACCTGTCGCTGCTGCTCCTGTCGATGCTGCTGCCCCTTCTATTATTTCTACTACTAGTAGTTGATGGTGTAGTGGATAAGGCATTGTTTTTAGAGTCAAGAAAACCTGCTTCCTGACACTTATTGTGTGACCTTGGACAAATTACTCTTTGTAACTCATTTTCATGCTATGTAAAATAAGAAAGCTGGACTCAATGGTCCTTTTCAGTTATGATTCCCTGATCCTACGAAGCAGCCTATAGAAATCCGAAGCTACACAGATGAGCAAAGATTCTCTCTTCTTGCATGCCAGGATCTGTACCTGTTGAGAGGCACAGAGAACAAGGGGGTGGATGAGCTTAAATGTGTTGTCATGGGAACATTTTCCTGCTTAGAAAGACATTTGATTAAGGCTCAAGGAGTAGCCCTGCAACCCTTATTCCTTTTCCTGTTTTGGCATAGGGAGGATTGGAAGCAGGACTTGGTAAAGCCAAACCGACTTGGGAGAAAGAAAAAGTTTTTCTCTGTGAAAGGAGAGAAAAGAAGTTGAAGCAAGAAGCTCTTGGGGAAAAATAGGAGTGTTAGAAACATAACGCCCATAAATATACTATGTTTTTTCATAGTTTCCAAAGCCCCAAAATGCCCATCCTTAAAAATTAGGCAGAAATGTCCATGAGGAATCTGTGGGGAGTTAAAATTCCAGAGCATAATTTAGAGTTTTCTTTTTCAACTGGAAAGGTCCAGTATTAGAACAAAAACAAAGACAGATGACCTTTAGGGAAAAAGGTATGTAACATGTATTGAAGTGTTTGAATTTCTTTAACTATGCTCTTGTGTATATATAGATATATATAAATATATATACATACACATACATATATATATGCTCTTTGTCATACCTAGAAATTATAAATATGTGCACATTTAATGGTTTGAATGGTTATATTTTCATAGAAAAAAACATAATTTTACATATGTATTTATAAAAGTGTAAGTGTGATTTTGTACTATTCTTATGTTTCTCAGTTTCCCCACCTAGTCTTTTTTCCTGGCTCAAACACACCCCTTATCAGACCCAGACTCCCTTGCCTTACAAATGCAAATCTATGAAATAAAAATAAATAAAAGCCTTCATCATACTTCAATATTGTTGATGGCAAAGAATGTAGTTGGTGAAAAAACACAGGCTATCTTTCCTCGGGGAGGAGAAGCTGACTGATGATATGCTCTTGACCTCTGAAAGTCACATAATAATGAAGGGCCTATAAAATGAACTGGGGTTTCTTGCCATCTTATAATAATAACAATCCATGTAGCTTTCTAACACAAGCAACATTTATTGCTTACATGGAGTAGGGTATAAAGAAGTGTCATTTTTAAAATGCTTATCCAGTTGGTGTGACAATAAATTCGTTATTATTTTCTTAACTTATAAACCTAGGATAAGCATTAGTTTGGGTAGGAGGTAAAAAAGAAATATTTTTGCTGCCATCTGAGAGATACCACTAAAATATAAAAGGTTTCAGAGTAATTCTGGTGTGTGTGTGTGTGTGTGTGTGTGAATTTTTAGATGCTCCAAAGGTGACTTTTTAGGGAAAAATGACCACTAGTTTTAAATCATAATATCATTATAACTGATAGATATTTTTTTTCCCAGAATCTCATGTTTACTCTTCAGAGAAGCCAATTTTCCTCCCCAGTTCTAAATACGATTCCCATTTTATCTCTTTATTAGATATTAGGGAGCTCAGAAATCTTAGTTTCAGGAGCCTTTCTTACTGAAAGGACTCAGCTAGAAGATTCCCTTTATTTTGTGCCTATCTGGTCAGTTTCAGCCTAGAAACTGAATCAGAGTTCAGTGTGTGCTTTCCCTCCCTGAAGGCCAGCCTTTAGCCTTGTGATAATTTGAGCTTGCTTTACATAGTAAATCCCAGCTGTGAATTTATAGACCTCCCTTTTGAAAGCAGGATTGTTCCAGGATATTTATTTAAAGGCTTTTCACAGCAAAGGCATGCTTTTGAGTCCTAATACCTCCTGTGTACAATGTAAGAATGGTAACACTGAAAATATATGATACTTATAGTACATTACTTGTTATCAATAAGATGCTGTGAGGCATGACATAGATCCTATTAATATACTGTTAAGTAATGGATACCAATTTGACCTATCTGATGATGGATTAACAGCAAGGTTTGGATTATTAAACAGTAGAGGAATGCTTGGGGCCTCATTAAGCAAACGGTTTCCACTTCCACTATTTTATTTTCCTGGAAGAGCAGAAATAAATTTTCCAATTAGATACCATTTTTTTTACCCCATTAAAAATTAGAAAAAACTCCAGTGATAACAATGGCATTCCTAAAACTGTGCATTGTAGAGCTGGAGGCTCTTTTGATTTGTGGTCAGAGACCTACACTTGAGTTAGGAGTCTGTATTTTACTGATGTGTGACCTTGAGCAAATATTTTTTTTTCTCTCCAATCATCAGTTTCCTAATTTGCAAAATAAAAAAAAAGAGGATAGGGAGACTAGATCTTATCTAAAGTTCCTCCCAATTTTAACCCTATGAAGTCCATTGAGTATTTATTAAAATATTATATCTCTATCATATGACATATAATAAAATATGCCCATTTAGTACCTATTTGTTAATGAGAAGCCTTTATATGTAATTTCTAAACTGCTCTCAAATGTAGAAGCAGAGATAGACATGAGTATCTATAATCTATCCCTAGTTAATGTTTTGTGTGACTTCACATTTATATTCCTTGTCTTCTTAGTGGTTGGGGGAGGGGCTAGAGGGAGAGAGAATTTAGATCTATATTTTTTTTTAAAAGATGTTAAAAAATAAAAATATAATCTTTCTCTAGTAAAAACTGCTTTCTAAAAAAATTTGCTTATGGAAAAAAGCATACTGGAATGGATAGAATTTTTAGATGTAGCAAAAGAAAGGCAATGTTAGTCCTAAATCATAGTATTTCATAATCATAATGTTATTAATAGCCATTTTCAGGGCCATAGTGCTTTCTATTTTATATTTATTTTATAATTTTTATGACTCACAATGCCTAAAAGAATCTGATTTTTCATCTATTTCATCTATTAGATATTAGCAAATGCAAAAATCATAGTGTTAAGAGCTTATCTATGTTGGAATCAAAAGACTTGAAGTGAAGGCCTAAGCTATAACTTTACTTTTTATCATTTGCATGCCTTTGAAGAAATGACTTAACCTCTGAACTTCATCAGTAGAATAGGGATAGAAATATTTGCAGTGTGGTTCACAGTGCACACTTCACAGTGTGGTTGTGGGGACTAAGTGAGAACACAGAACCATAAAGACCCTATATAAATCTCAGCTATTACTAAGAAAAGCAGAAATAGATTCTGCTGCCTTTTATATTCTGCACCAATTTCTTTTGCTTAATGCTCAGTCAGTTGCAAAGCCAACATTGTTATTGCTTAAAAATATTATTAGTTAATGAGAACCAACACTGTGGTAAGAGCTGTGTATTACTAAGTCGTTAGCCAGGCTAATTCAATTGTTCAAGCTATTCTTTCCACAGATGACCCCAAATTAAATCACTGCAGTGCCCATCTCATATTGGAAGAGTTTCTATCCCTGCCCCAGCTCTATGTTCAAGCTTCCATCCATGTTCACTGATGGGTAGTAATTGCTTTTTGTAGGATGGCAAGAGATAACCTATGAGCACTTGGGTTAATTGTTTTTTTCCACTGTGTTTCATAACACTGGAGTTTTAATAACAGCAACTCCTCCCCACCCCCCATAATGTGAGAGGTCCTTTGAGGATTGGAAATTGGCAATAAGAAAATAACACATCTTCTTGTGGACAACAATTGTATAGGTAATTGCACTGCAAAGATGTGTTGGAAAAAAGTTGTTTTGGAAAGCATCCCAATATCATTCATTGTACATAGTCTTCTAGATTTCTCTGTTCACCTACAAATGGCAGAACGTGGGGCTCACACCTTTTTTCCTGTTAAAGTTTAAAATGCCTAAAACCAATCCTAATGAATTGTCAAGAAGCCAGAATAATGACATTTTATTCCATTATTATAATTTGTTTTCACCAGGCATATTCTTTAATTATTTGCATGAATAATATCATTATGTATTCATGCCAATACAATTCTGATAATTAATTTACACGATGGAAATTTCTTAATGTTTTTGATGTCAGTGTTAATAGCAGTGTCTGATAGTAGATCTGCGGATGTTGACATCAATTTAACTTTTAATATATTAATGCCAACACCAACAGCAGCACAAAATTACATTGGAGGAAAGAAAAATCTAGTGGATAAGAACTTCAATGAGAAACAAAGTGAACCTTGTCTGAGGTTTATAGGCCTAAACAAAATATGGACACTCAGATGTGACAAATGATTTTTTTTCTGACACACATTAGTGAAAATGAGACTTTAGGAAACACAATGAAAAAAAAAATGCCTTGTAGTGAAAATGTTGTGTACTTCTTTAGGACTCTAAGAGCCAGTTCATATGATTTCCATTTACAACCAGTATGTTTTTTCTCTGAAAATATTTCAAGAAGATGTCTTGGATTTTTACTTCCTACCTAAATATTTTATCATTCTTGCTATTATTAATTTTATTTGAAAGAAACTCCAGTGAGTACGATCATTTCACAAAAGAAAGACAATGTTTGTGGTCAAAAAGTGGTTTTTCCCTCTTCATTTCCACCCCCCTCTCCCTGCCAATCTGTTTTAATAAATTAAATTTATAGAAGGAACACTAAAAATCAATTAAATTGTAGCTGATCATAATGTTTATTTCAGTTTTCCTCTCAGAACTCTCATCAAAGGTCCCCTCTTTTTACTAAATATAAACTTCACTTACGTAGTGTGTGAGAGAAGTATACCACCTCAGTGTGAATCTTCATCCCAGAACTACATGTAGCCAATCCATATTATCTGGGTCTCCATTTTTTTTTCTGTTTTAAATGTTTGGTTTTTTTCATCATGGGGGAAAATAATCTTGCTTTATTGAACCCTTGCCACCTGGTCTCTTCCCCCATGTCACATATAACAGTTTCACCAGGTCCTGCCCCTTCACACGAAAAGTTCTTTCTTTTCCTAACTTGGCCCCTACGGGCTATGAATTCTTCAGGACTGCTGAGCCAATGATGTCAGACCCCTTTTCTGATTTGTCCAAAGACACCATGATGACTTGCAAGTCCTTTATAGAAGGCAGTCTCCAAAACTCATACGCTTGAATAAGAGGCATGTCGGGAAGAAATGAAATGAATGACAAGGGCAATTTTATTTTTAACTTGTTTTTGTCACTGGAAGCATTGCATTATGGAAACTGAAGCAGATGGAAGGAACCATCATACGGCATTCTCTATTGTGGGTTAGCTTTTAAGGTCATCTAGAAAGAGAAAATTCAGGAAGGGAAATAGTCTAGCAAGAGATAACAGTTATTTTTGTCTGCCCAAACATGTTCAACATCTCTGCCATCTGTAAGAGCAACAGGAATGCCCATTAACTGTGTGCTAACTGATATTAGCTATTTGTGTGGAAATAGCTGGTTTTCCTTGGCCAGTAATTAGTAAAGAGGAGATCCTAAAGATAGTTTATTCTGTTTGCCTCCTTGCTGGTAAGTTCTAGCTGATTAAAAAGATAAAAAAAAATTAATGCTTTTATATCTTTTCCCCAAGTTAACTCTTTTATTCTTATTTTGACATTCACTGCTGGAAAACACACACACACACACACACACACACACACACACACACACACACACACAAGTGGAACAAATTGAAGAATGAGATAATTCTATTTCAATTGCATTAATGACCAGATTCTGTTGGCCTAGTTTTCAGTCAGATTTTGAAAATGCCGATTGAGACTAGCGGGCTAATTCCACACGAGTGAGAATGGAGGAAGTTAGCCTTGGAAAACTCAAAACAAAAATGACACGTTACATACTTTGGCAGCCCTTCGTGAGAAGCGGGAGATTACTTCCTCCAGGCTTAATTTCAATGTTGTTGCTCTTATTGAATTCTTTTTGTATTTCTTAGATGCTGTGCGCTACGTAATTCAAGAAGAATTTCATTATAATTGAGTTTTTATTACTAGTTTTATTGTACTCTCTTGCTGTATTTTAACTCATTCAGTTTTACTGGATAAATGATTTCTAATTCCACTGATAAGCATAACATGTTTATCAGTTTAAGACCATATTATATAGTGATTTACTACATTTAAAAAAAATTGTAGGTTAAATTGTCTGGTTCTGTGTTTATTGGCATAGGGAATTTCAGGTGCAGGAACTCCCTCCACTGGTGTTGCATTTGGCAACTGCTCTGATTTAATAGTCTAAGAGATTTGCCTGGGACACGGAGATGCTATGTGACTTGTCCATGTCACACAGTATGTTTCAGAGTCCAGAGTTGATCCCAACCCTTTCCGACTTTATAGCATTTCCTCTCGTCAGTACGTCATGATGCCTTTCACTTTATACTTTACTACATTCAACTTCAAAAATTACCCCTTTGCCTAAATTATGAATCACACATTGCATGGAAATGTGGACATTTTTTCATCTGTTTTAGATTTTTACAATATGCTATTTGTAATTGTTTACATATGTTGGAATCTCTTGCATTTAAATAGCTCATTATGTAAATATTTAGGAAATACTTGGATATTTATTTTTACAG
This sequence comes from Bettongia penicillata ogilbyi, assembly GCA_023548195.1. Taxonomy (NCBI): domain Eukaryota; kingdom Metazoa; phylum Chordata; class Mammalia; order Diprotodontia; family Potoroidae; genus Bettongia; species Bettongia penicillata. Next base: position 14,791,803 of record JAJHZJ010000314.1, read on the forward strand.
CACCTTCTATTCAATCACTGGAGGAAAATTATAGCTAAAGCAATCTAGAATGATTTTTGAAGAGTATCAAATGATTAAAATCCATATTCAATTCTCTCAACTTTATGCTTAACTTTTGAAAAAGAAAAGAATGTGCATATATTTCAATGATCAGGTCCTTCTCAAACTTCAAGCTTCCTAGTAATCCATCCTCTGGAAAACAGAATTTACTTTATTCTCTCCTCATATAGATGGCTAAAAAAATTTGGTATTCTGCTCTTGTGTTGCTGGAGATTGCCTGACTTATGTGATGTGTCTATGGCCATCTTGCAGTTCTGTGATTCTGATTCTGGGTTCATCTTTAGATTGTTGCAATAGTAGGCTCTTCTTATGTCAAGAATGATGCAAGTTGGTCAGGATAATTCTTGTATCATTCCTAGTCCATTCAATAAATGTTTATTAAAAAGCTTAGAATGTATGAAGCAGCTGTATTAGGTCTTGGTGATGCAAGGATTTGATATCAAAGTGTTTGCTAGGAGGGAGCTCTGCAAACATAGACAATTATAGCATAAAATTATACACAGTAAATATATAGAAGGAGTACAAATTCAGTGTTTCCTGAGGTCAGACAGAGGAAATTTAATTTATAACTCTATGTGTGGAAGAATTGAAGGGATTTGGGGGGGAGGGCAAACAAGAAAGCTTTCTGGTGGAGGTGATGTTGCTTACTGTTTGTCCTTCATTCTCAATAAGGAGGACCATGACGTTGAATTGGGTTTTAAAGGATGGGTAGGAATTAAATGGTTATAAAGAGTTTTCCCTTGACAAGACTAGTGATAGGAGGTTAAATTATTTGGCTACTCAGTGACTGAGGAACCTTAAGTTTCATGTAGGATTTCTGAGCCACATTTTTGTTTGTTTGTTTTAGCAGAATTACATTAATATCTGGGGAGTCCATCCATCAGACTCAAAATAAGTCATGGTTTGGTCATATAAGGAGTCAAATGATTTTTAGAATTTTTGAGGGTAAATGAAAAAAGTTTTTTTTTTTTTTTCCAGCTCTTAAATTCAGGAATTCTGTGATATATCATTAAAGTACCAGTCCCTCAGTCAGGATACCTGTGTTCTAGGAACAGCTCTACAACTAGCTAGTTGTCTGGGCTTCAGCATCTCCATCTGGGAAAGGAGAAAGAGATGTTTGACTAGATTACGTCAAGATTCCTTTTACCTCTAGTATTTGTGAAATTATATTTGTAAAGGGCTTAGCGTAGTGCCTGGCACATAGCAGTTGCTTAATAATTGCTTTTCCCTTATCCTCCCCTTCCCTCACCCTACCATTTTTGCCTTTGTTCTATGCTATTAGAAAATTATGCATTGACTCCTTTTTGCAGGTAATAGGTGGTGCAGTGGATAGAGTACCAGTGCAGGAGTCAGGAGGACCTGAGTTCAAATCTCACCTCAGGCACTTGACACTCACTAGGTGTGTGACCTTGGGCAAATCACTTAACCCCAATTATCTGATCCTGGGTCATCTCTAGTCATCCTGATGAATATCTGGTCACTGGATTCAGATGGCTCTGGAGGAGAAGTGAGACTGGTGACCTGCAGAGCCCTCCCTCACTCAAAACAAAGTCAAGTACAAGTAATGTCATCATTTCTCTGGTATCATGGTCTTCTTTGTCAATGAAGGACAAACACATGCACTATATCCTCAGAATATTACAAGTGAGATCTATGTTAACTAAAAAGAACTTAGATATAGATAGATGTGTATACCTATATACGTGTGTATACCAATATATTTATATACATAAAATCACACATGTGTGGATATACACATACATATTATTTATATATGCACATAGACATATATGCATACCATATATACATGTATACACACATGTGTGTATATATGTGTAATTATGTACACATTGGTGTATGTACATAACCCTATCTAGGATAGTTAATTGACTTTGTTTGTACATCAGCATACATATCTAGGATTGTCAGAATAGACAATCAGTGGGGAGCAGAACTGAAAAGAAAGAAGAAAGTCAGCTGAACTAGCATTCATGAAATTGTAGAGAATTTAAACTCATGCTGCTTTCTTTCTCTCTCTCTCTCTCTTTCACACACACACACACACACACACACACACACACACACACACAGATTCACAGATTCATCTTCTTTCTACTCATTTGGGTGGGAAAGCCATCCTAGTATCAAGGATAGAATGGTGTTCTTGAAATAAGGGAGACCTAGCTGAAAGCCTGCCTTTGGCACTTAACTAACTGTGTCACTATGGAAAAACCATTTAATTTCTCTGAGCCCCAGGCACCTCTGTAAGAGAGTTATTTGCTAAATTTTCCATATACTGCACATATCTGTTAGTGGAAGGAATTTCCATGTCATTCAACAATTCATCAAATAAACAAACATTTATGTAGTTCCTATGATACATTCAGTACACTATATTTTGAACCAGGGACACCAAAAAAACTGGAACAATCCTTACTCATAAGGACCTTTCTATTAGAGGAGAAAACATGTACATACTTGAGTATATACAGAAAAATACAATTAAGTACAAAGTAATTAAATTTAAGATCCTTAAAGGGAGAGGACACTGGCAGATGTGGAATGGGAGATCAGAATAAATTTTCACGTATGACGAGAATTAGACACTTGATTTATTGCCTCACTTCCTTAGGTAATGTTGTATGGTTGTAAATATTGAAATGTTATAATCTAAAGAATCCAAGTTGTGAGTGACCCAAAGGATTAAAAAGATGCATGATTTGTGTAAGTAAGTCACAAATATTTCCAACAATGATGTACATTAAACATGGGTCATGAAGGAGATTATAGAAGAAAGCATAATCAGAAGAGGTGGGCCAGTCATATAGTGAAAGCGAGGGATAGCAGGTAGGTAGCCCAGTTGCTCTGCTTCCCATGAAATGCGAAGAAGACTTAGAGGAAAGCCCTTTTGCATATTAGAGAAGAGCTATAGAAGCATGTGGTTAAGGGTCATGAGTTAAGGGTATGAGATAAGAAGGCACACTTGGATTGCAGTCCCCACCAATGGAGGATACACCTACATCAATAAGTAGAAAAAACTCTTTGGAGGAAGTTAGCTATTATATCAGTCACAATGGGGAGTCAAACAGAAAATCAGCAGAAATACAGGTTATCAACATGGTCTCATTCTGGCTTCCATTTTCCTAACCAAATTTGATCATCCAATTAAGGGAAAGTTCCTAGAGGTTGCTTTCTAAGAGGCATTAAAAACCAAGCATATGGTCGAAATCAGTAGTTCAGCTGGTTTGTTAGGAGGAAATACCAAAGCTGGAACTGAATTTCTTTGGAAAATTTTAACACAAGATTAGTTCCATAGAAAAGATTTGAAAATGTACCTCTTTCCTTTCACTGCAGAGATGGGGGACTGTACATGTGCAATATTGTCTTACACTATCAAACTTGGCTGACATGTTGATCACTGCTCTAAAACCTACCAGAGAAAACAAAAGTACTACCTTCTGTCACCATGGAGTACTTATGGATTTGTTGTATTCAAAGACCTTCTCACCTCAGAACTCTGCTGCCACAAATGGAGGCACTATCCACCTTATTCTAATTAACTAAATCATCTGAGATTGACAATAATGCCTGAACCTTCTACTACTATCAAGTGCCTAAATGCCAGGTCTCTTGTCACCAGGAGCCTACCCAAGAACTAAAGCACTGAATACTAGGTCTCTAGCTCTCAGGATCTCATCCAGGACCAGGGTCTCAGACACCAAGTTGAATTAGGAGCTAAGTAGTTCTTGAATGTGCTTTTCTGGTCATCTTGGAAGGAAGAGATTGTAAATGAATGCTTGCTGAACTGAACTGAATTTTATTGAAATTGAAGAGTTTTGAGATTTACAAAGTGCTTTCCTGACAAGTCATAAAGTAGGTAGCACAAATGTTCTTATCTCCATTTTTATACAAAGGAAATCTAGGTCTAGAAAGAGGAAATGCCTTGCAAATAACCTCACAGAGGTAGCAAGCATTAGAGCCAATGTTTGAATATAGGTCTCCTGACTTTTTTATAACAATAGAATGAAACAAAAAATCCTCACAAACAACAACAATGCATTTTTTGTGACTCCCCATTTTAGAGACAGAGAGGAGCTACTTAACCTCAGATTTAATTCCTGTTATGAACACCATGATGTACTAGAAACTTTGTAAAGACCTATAGTCTCATGAGGTGATGAGTTCTAAGGGACTTAACTCATTTTGAACTCATGCAGCACCTTTGCACATTGTAACCTATAATGTTAATTATGCTAATGAGAGTTAAAAATCTTCCCCACCCATTAATGAGTCTGTCCATTGAGGGAAGTTTGATTAGGGGAGATTTGTTTCATAGGAAAGTCCAGATCTTTTGTCAATTTCTAATGAGGCGCTGGGTCATGAGGGTCCTGATGCCCTCTGACTCTGAAAAGTGCATATATACTCTTAGGTGAGGTTTTGTTTTGGGGTTTACTCATTGGAAGTACTTGCTGTTTGGCCAGAGGAGACTTAGTGGGTAGCCACTAAGGAGCCCCTTGGCTTTGAAAACCCAGATGTTGATGCTTTTTTCTCTGGTAACTACCTATGTATGTAATGGTCAGACAATTGGAACTTTCTGTTGATCTGTAATGTATATATTGGTTATGGTCAGAGAGTTGGAATCTCTATATTTTGGTCTTTATTTCTCTGTGTTTTCTCTGAAGTTCTGGATTTTGAGTTTTTTCCCCTGAACTAAGTGAATGATATATGTGCTTCATTAAAGTAGATTGTTGACCCCTCAAAATTTGCTTTCCTTTTAGAAAAGCAGATATAAGAATGTTTACAGCAGGCCTTCCTGGGAATGCCGGAGTCCTTGCTATTATAGAACGCTATTCATTCTATACTGGGAACTGGGAGATCTCTTAGATTCTAAGGAACTACTTATGTCTTTCATAAGCATGAAAATATCTCTAGTATACTTCAATGAAATACACATCAGTTTTTGAAAAGGTTCTTCCAGACTAGTGAAATCAATCCTTCACAAGTTTGCTTTATCAGTGACCGCCTCAATATACAACATGTTATTGAGCTAGCAGAGAGCTTTTGACATGACAGAATCAGCTCTATCTCATAGATTACTTCATATTATAAAGAAGGAAAGGCAGATTGATTGAGTACAGATCACATTGTCTTGGGAGGTTGAACATTGGGGCATTAGACTTGCTTCTACAATATGTTTTCACTGTGATCAAGTTTCTTTATCTCTTTTGGTTTTCTCATTTGTAAAATTAAGGGGTTATACTTTCAGACCTTCATCTGGGGTCCATAAACATTTTTTTAACTATGCTTTGATAATTGTATTTCAACATAATTGGTCTCCTTTGTCCTTGGGATGCCCTCAGGCCATGAAATGCCAACAAATACTCTGAATAGTGAAAAGGGGTCACAGGTGGAAAAAGGTTAAGAAGCCTTGAATTAGACCAACTCTGTCATTTCACAGAAATAACAGGAGTCTAAGGAACAGAGAGGCTGAGAGACTTGCCTAAGGTTACACATGCAGCACCTGGCATAGTCAGAATTTGAACTCAGGTCCTCTGACTCTGTACCAGTGAGGCAGCATGACATTGTGTTCAGGTTAGATAACATGTTGGACTTGAAATCAGGAAGCCTTGGAATCAAATCCAGCTTTGGACTATGTCCTCATAAGTCATATGATCCTGTGCAAATCACCACCTCTGTTTGCCTTCAATTTTCTCATCTGTAAAGTGAGGATAACAATAGCATCTACCTCCCATGATTTTTATGAATATTAAACCAATCTCTGACACTAATAAAGGGATAAGTTACTTATCTCCTCTGAGTTTGGGTTTCCTTACCTGTAAAATGGAGATAATACCTGTACGATCTACTTCAGAGGGTTGTTGAGAGATTCAAATGACAGTGTGGTTGTAAAATGCCTTGTCAACTTTAAAATGCTATATAAATATTCATTATTACTATGATCTTTCAAAGTAAGGAATAAAAACCTTCTAAAAACTGCTGCATGTTACATAGGAAAGATAGAAGTTGGACAGCTGAACGCTAATCAATCAAGCAAGCAATATTTATCAAGTACTTCTTATGTGCCAGGCACTGTGCTAAGTGATAAGGATACAAAGAAAAAGCAAAAAAAAAGAAAAAAAAAGAAAAACCCAAATGAAAACCAAACCCCAAAACCCAGCATTAGCGTAAAAGTAATCCCCCTCCTAAAACTCCACCCCCCCATCCAATTCAATTTTCAATCAGATATAGTTTTTGTCTAATACAATGTCTAATTAGGTGCTGTTCCAATTTGGTTTGTGGTTTTGTTCTTCATAGAAGGATCATAAAATGCTTTGCCTGATTCCAGAGCTAGACTTTTTAAAATCAGAAGAAGGCTAATGAAAGCATGACAGCTGATTCCCCTACGCAGTCCTCTAGACAGTTTTATAACCCTGTGGCTGATGATTCTTTCCACCATGTCAGCTCTGTTTGTTGGGCAGAAAATAAAAGTGCCTACTTTCATTTCACAAACTCGTCCTGTTCTCCTCCCTTCCAGAGAAATACCAAATGACTGTATACATAGCCTTCTATAGACAAATGTTCAGTATGGCTGATTAAAATGTGGCCTTGTTTCATATAATGTGGCTTTAAGTGGGGTTGCTTCTAAATATATTCACATACCCATGTATGTGAATGCCTAATCATATACACTCATTTTTTTTGCTGCTATTTGTAAATAGGAAATGAAGTTACATTTCTCAGAATTATAATGGCAGGCACACAAAGACACAGTTGCTGGCATGGAATTCAATTAACAGATAGCAATCACCCTTGGGTTACTGTGTGAGGTAGAAATATACAGGCATGCTAATAAGTAATATCTTAAAGCCAAAACGTTTATCAGCCAGCAGCCAGACATGGGCATGAGTGTGGGCAGACAGAGCTGCTCTGGGATATTTAATAAAAACCAGCTCTCTTCATTTAAGGATTTGTGTTTAATCATTTGGTAACATTTTAAAACATCCCGTCTGGTTGGTTTTTCAAATGGAACCGCTTAGGTCAGAACACGTAAAGTGTTTATTTCCCAATATGCAAATATCCAGAGTAACAGGGGCAGGAAAGGAGGCTGGTGGAGAGGGGAAGGTAATGGTGGGAGTATGATGAAGTTTGGGGAAAGTTTAGCTGAGTATGATTATTATCATTATTACGGTTTTTTAGAAATTTCCTTTGCCATCTTTTTGACCTTTGAGCCTTTATGGTGCATCTGTTAGATGAATCACAGCTTTATCTGAGGAAACATGCAGAAGGCACTCATTAATACTGGATAGCCAGATGACTGGATTTCTGTTAAATAACATTTTTACTGTTTTCAGCTCAGCATTGCCTATAGCAATTCCCTTCTTCCTTCCCTCCCTGCCCCACTTCCTGAACATTAGCTTAAAGACAAACTCTGGGTGTTCAAAAGCTGGAGGCGGACTGATGCTTTGATATGTTTCCAGTCATTCGTACATGAGGCCAATGGAATTCTTTGAATGACCTTCAGGATGCAGTCATGTGTTTATATTTTACATGGAGGACAATAGAGAAGAAACAAAAGTCTACATGCAAAAATGGAAGGATTCTTAGAAGCAAGAGGAACTGAGTGCTATATAAACTAGATGATTGCCTTGAAAGGAATCTTAGGTGGGCTTCCATGATGGTGGTCAAAGAGATTAAAGCATTCATCAAATAGAAATGGCTTGAGGGAAGACAAACTGAGGCCAATACGCTTTCTAGTATCTGCATATAGACTTGTTATTTGCCTAGAGGTAGTATGTTAAAAGTAAACAACCATAGCAAAAGATGCCTGTGGGAATCTTAGTTAGCAGATGGCATCAGTGGGACAATGTCTCTCATAGTGTTGTTTCAGACTTGCCAGGCTCTCTGTGTTCTGGTAAGCTTAAAGAAAAGGGTGGAAAGGCAGAGAGACAAACAAATGTGTTTGCTCTAGTTCGAAGCTGGACAAAGTCAGAAAAAGAATTTCTATCATAACTTCTATCCCAAAAGCTGAGATCTTATTGAAAAAAAGTCTTTTGGGGCTAAACTTTTATTTCTTTAAAAAAAAATTAAGTTTTTTTTGTATGGCTAGGGATTTGGATAAGTAGAAAGAATCCATTTTGCAATTTTGAATTGTAAGAATACTATACATATTTTCCACTAAATTATGAAAATTATGTTGTTTTTAAGATTGTTTACATGTTTCTTGTTTTCATCATTAATTAAAAACCAAGGAGATGCTGTATTTGGGGGTCCTTTTATGTAATTGAGGAGTTCCATGGCAGTCTCCTTGTCTTTTCTTTTAAATATTATTAATTTTTTTTGCGGGGGGAGGCAGAGAGGTGGCGAGGCAGCAGGCCCTGCCTTTGAGAAGTGGAGACTCCTAGTGCCACCTGGTCTTCTTCCCTGGTCTGTGAGGCCGCTGTGGGCCCCTTATTCTGGCCGCCATGAGCGCACATGGTGATCCAGGACAGGGCAGACGCGGGTGCCATCTCTTCCTCCTCTTCCTCCTCCTCCTGGGTTGGGCCAATCCCCTCCCCCAACAGCCTCCGAGGTGGCTTGTCCCCTCCCTGTGGCATTCCTGCAGCCATCTCAGCCATCCTCTATATCCATCCTCATGCACCAGAGGCAGGGTAATCTGCGGGAAAGGCAGTCACACCTGGAGTTGGTACACAGCCTCAGGTCCTCAACTGAATGCACCATTAGAAGGTTGGCTTTCACAAGTACAATCCACAAAAAGGCCTGCTAGAGCCATTATTGCTCTCCATGCAGGATATACTTACTGTGGGGCTTGCACTGCTCGTGCTTACAAACAAGTGGATTCATTACCCTGACAATATTCATCCTTGGGGCCTTTTCATCATGTGCTGCTATCTCGATGTGCACTTTCCAGTGTGTGTGTGTGTGTGTGTGTGTGTGTGTGTGTGTGTGTGTGTATGTATATATGTGTATATATGTATATAGACATATGTATATAGATATATGTATGTATAAAACACCTCTGTATGACCTTCATATTCATCAAAAGATTTATGGAGAGCTATGCAGGACCAGAATTTTTAAGCATATGTCTCTGCAAAACAAAATATTTTACAGGGTATTGAAATGCATTGCTTTATGTTGCATAAAACCATGGAAAGCCATAAGGAGTTTACCATTATTCCTGTATTGTTTGGAGCTCTGAGTCAAAAGAACAGGAATTCGGAAAACTCTTCAGTAAATATATAGTGTATCGTAGTAGTCTCTTTGTGGTTTCTTTTGATTTCTGCCATTGGAGTCAAAGGTTCTATTACAGTTACTATAATGAATCCCAGTGGGAGATTTATAGATCCATTGAACATCTAAATAAAATGAGCATGAGTATTATAGAACAACTAGATCCCGTATTTTTTAGCAATTAATTGAAGAAATATCCCCAATAAGTGGAAGACATTCCATTTGGGGTGTTACTAAATGTTATCACAGAGCTCCAGAAGAATGCAATAAGTATGAGCTTTTCATGAATTACGCCCAGTCAAGCCAGTGTAGAAACTGGCAAGAGAGTTCAGTGAGTTATGTAGCTGGAGCACTTACAGTCCACTGAAGTTCTGAATACTCAGGGATACCACCTGTATATACTTATTCTCTAAATGATGTCCTAGACTAACCTTTACAAAGACACAATTCCTGGTCTTTGGGGATACTGAAACCTTAAAATTAATGGAACTTTCTTCCCTTCTTGTTTAGTAGCTGTAGTCCTTTCTTAATTTCAGTTCATTGTAAAATGCTTTCTTGTTTAGGACAATAGAAGGAAGGAAGGAAGGCTAGCAATCAAAATATTTTATGATTTAAAAAACTGGTGATGGATGTAAAGTCATGGTGGCAGATGGTCCTTCAAATACATCCTCTTAAGTATTTACCATATTTTAAATTTACTCTCTTTGCAGATCTGTGCACATATATTTAGTGTACAGAATAGTTTTGCAAGCTGTAAACTAACAAAAAAGGGTGGAACCTTTTTAACAATGAAAATTGCATTTATAAATGATATTTATTAGAATATAATGAATCTCCAATATAGTCAACTACTTACCGTGCTATATAACAGATACCTTCTATTTTAATTGCTAATAAAGGGCTATATAACTCAAAAAATTTATTAATTTTTATATAGTTTTCATCTCAGAATACATCCTTTATATGTTCCCATGTAACAATAATGTAGAAAAGAAAGGAGAAAAATCATTTCAGTAAAATTAATCAACACATCAACCAAGTTGGATCATATATTCAGTGTTCTATACCTTAAATCCCCCTCCTCTAAAATGAAAAACAAGGAGGTTCTTTTTCTCACATTGCTTTTGGGACCAAACTTAGTCATTGTAATTATACAAAATTCAGTTTTGATTTTTCTACTATGTGCTTTTAGTTATTATTGTATATTGTTTTCCTCATTTTTCTTACTACATTTTGTATCAGTGTTCTCTGACTTCTTAATATTCATTATTTCAGATAGTGTTATAATTTTCAATTATATTTATGTATGACAGTTTAGTCATTCTCCAATCATGTCCACCTTATCAATCAGTCGCTGAATGGGCATTTATTGCTTATTCTGTTCCAGAATGGCTGGGCATGCAAAGAAAGGGGAAAAAATCTGTCTGTCTGTCTGTCTCTCTCTCTATCATCCATCAATCTATCAGCCCTCCCTCACTCAAAACAAAGTCAAATGCAAGTCATGTCATCATTTCTCTGTTGGTATGGTCTTCTTCGGCAACAAAAGACAAACACAGCAATATCTATCTATCTATCTATCTATCTATCTATCTATCTATCTATCTATCTATCTATCTATCTATCTATCTGTCTGTCTGTCTGTCTGTCTGTCTGTCTGTCTGTCTGTCTGTCTGTCTATTTAAACCGTAACTTGAAGGGGTTCATATTCTAATGAAAGAAACAACACATAAATCTCTCTGAACATATAGGTTATCTATGATGCAAATGCAAGATACTTTTGGAAGAAAGCATTTGGGAAGGGAGAAGGGTAGAAAAAGGCATCCTAAAGAAGACAGGATTTGACTTGAGTGTACAAAAAGAGAATGACAAGAACAAACATGGCCATTCACATTAGAAGGCTGGGATTGCTATCCTGAGTCTTTGTCCTAGAAATAGAGCCCAAATTTCTGCTGGGACTTTGGGACAGTTATTAATCCTGCATTTCATGCCTGTGACTATGCTAGTTGATTTGGAGGCATTGGAACTTCTAAGGTTTTTTCCCCACCTACCTCCAGGGTCATTCCTTGTAATAAAATCTAGGGACAATTGATTATATTTCAATGCATATTAGGGGCCAACATAGTACATTAGAAGGAGCACTGGATTTATAGTTAGAAGTTGTGATTAAATGTTGGCTTGATTACTTAGGGACTTGTATGACCTTTGGCCTTACACAAGTTTCATAACACATTACATAATCACTTTAGGCCTCAGTTTTCTCAGCTGTAAAAAATGAAGAGGCTATGTGACATAATCTCATACATGTTGTATGAGGCAGTTTGTTGGTAGGTTTTCCAGCTACAAGGAGTTACCAGCTATGTGACCCTAGGCAACGTCACTTACCCTCTGCTTGCCTCAGTTTCCTCATGTGTAAATGAGAATCATAATATCAGTCACTTCCCAGGATTGTTGTAAATATCGCATGAGATAATTTTTGTAAAGCACTTAGCACAGTGCTTTGTACATAGTAGGCATTTATTAAATGCTTGCTTTCTTTCTTCCTCCGAGTTCCGGTCCAGCACTAAACCTATGATTGTGTTATAGTGATATCATTCAGAATCCTTACAGCAAAATGTATTGTGCAGTTGTATAGTGTGTCCATAATATTAATGAATTTGTATGTTTCTGTACCTGAATCAGAAATTTAGAATATTTATAACAAATGAGTAAGAGGTTCCATCTGGCCTGTCTCCAGTTTCTTCAAAGTTCAAATATATTAGTTACGTCAAGAAATGTGTGTTCTTTAAAAGTATTATTGTGGTGCAGTGTTTATAAAACTTCCAATAGTTCTTCCAGGAAATAGCTACTCAGGTGGTCTTCCTAGTATTTGAAATTACTTCTTAGGCCATTAAAATGAATATACAGTGTAGACACAATAAGTAACACGTGGATATCAGTGAATGAGTTATGTTCACATTTCCTGATTTTAAGAGAGTAATATTTGTAAGCTTAGGTTTGCACCATCCCTTGTTTTTAAAACAGTGGTGTCTAATGTTTAAAATTTTGAACTATAGTTGAAATAAACTCATATTGATTTTTCTGTAGCTACTTAGGTTTTTCTTTTGCTGTAAGCAGAGCTTTGGAATATTATTGGATATGTCTGTATTAGTATCTTTTTCACATTGTTAATCGTACCTTGACCCATTGACATCAATAGTGAAATATAGACGGGGAACAACATTTAATGCAGCATCATAATATGGTGAATGTAAATCTATCTGTCTGTCTACCTGTCTATCTGTCTGTCTATCTATCTGCTTATCTGAAATGCTAAGTTTGTCTAGACATTAGCAAAATATAACTATAGTTCCCATCTGCAAGGAGCTTATATTCTACTTGGGGAAGCAAAATTGTAGTTAGTTCTGGATGCCAGTTATTTATTTTTTTCCCTAAGACTGAGTCTCCCATCTCATCCAGGGTGGAAGTACAGCAGCCTCTCACAGGGTCAATACCACAATTTACATGAAGACAGTAAATAAGTAACTTATGGGTATTGATGAACGGATGTGATCACATCTCCTGATTTTAAAGGAAAAACATTTTCAAGTTGGAAAGTATTGGTCAGTATGGGAGCTTTGACCTTTTCTGTTTCTGATCTAATCTGTTTCTGATCTGATCCTTAGGCAACCTAATGTCTCCCTTTAACATGCCCTCCTCTCCCCCTTCCCAACATATTGGTGTCAGAGGATGTGGAAAATCAATAGCTCTATTGAAATCCTAATTTTCTTAGCCCTATTGCAGCTCAGAACTTCAGGGTTCAAGAGATCCTCTAGTCTCAGTCTCTATGGAAGCAAAAATTACAGGCAGGCACCGCCATACCAAATTTGGATGCTACCTTTTAGAAAAGACATGAAAGAACTGGTATATGAGCACCAAGTTTAAGAGGTAATTTGCAATCATTCCATGTGACCATCAGTTAAAGGAATGGATCCTCAAAATAGGAAACTTAGAGGCAACGTAATAGTAATATTCAAATATTTGAAGGGTGATCATGTAGAAGAGATGTTAGACTCATTTGACTGGTATGAGAGAGCAGAAAAAGAGAAACTGGTTAAGATTTTAGAAAGAAAGAATGATTTGGCTAGTCACTTGGCTGGTAGAATGAGCCCAGATCTATAGGACTTTGGCTCAAAGAGAATATTTAAAAAAAATGCTTGTTGACTGATGGACTTTCCAGTATTTCAGACTGTTTCATGCCAGTTCCCTGCTCAAAGACCTTCCAGGTTTTCTCATTGACTACAAAGGTAGAATCCAAATTCATTAATTTGAAATTCAAAGTCTTCTATAATACAGCTTTATCTTTGCAGCCTAATATCCTCCTCCACAAGTCCCATGTGTCATCCAAATTGGTTTACTTATTGTCCTCCAAATAAGCTCTTTGCTTTTCTGTCTCATTCCCCACCATTTCTATGTATTATTTTCTTTCCTTCTCTCTACCCCAAAGACAGAAGTCCTTAAAATATAGTGCAAATGTAACTTTCCCTTTAAATCTTACAAAACTTAAATGCCCTTTCTCTACCTTCTTGTACCAGTTACTGCTAGGACAACTTCTGTGGCAAATGAAAAGGTACTACCTTATGACAACTCTTCTGTGGTTTACTTGAAATCTTATTTACATATCTTGTCCTTTAAATTGTCAGGTAATAACTGATGGTATGATGACTTGCCTACAGTAGATACCTCATAATATTTTGAGGATTTGATTAGAGTCTCTCACTCATTGAGAACAGCAAGTTCCTGGCAGAAATGAGACCAGGAACTCTTTCTCCTGACCCTCAGCAGCTTGATCTTTTTACATTGCACAGGACAATTGTGGGAGTGATGCTGACCTATGGACTCATAGATGATGCTGAGAAAAATGTTCTTGAAGTTGGAAGTACCATCTATGTCAGATTCCTGTGACATAGCTCATCTTTATGCTAATGTGCCTCACTTTAAGTAAGTCCAACGTATGAAAATCTGTTTTGAAAGAATATAAATGATTAGAATGACAAAGTAATTTCTGTCTTTACAAAATTATGCATGATAGAATTTCTTCAAATATAAAATTTCCTCAGAACATTGAGAATATCATTTGATTTATTTGTAAAATGTCTTATCAAGAAATTTTGTGATAGAAAAAGGAGATAGTGGACTTTTGTCATGTGGCAAGAGTCAGGATTGACAGGTGGAATGCCTGAGTGCTGCCTCAACTGGTACACTTAGGAGGTCAGAAGAAATTGAGAGAAACCTCCAAAAACTTGGGTGCAACCCTTGTGATGACCTTTTGAGAGGTCATGGATGAGAATTTCCTAGGCTAGACCACAAGCATGACTAGATTGTTGTCTGCATCATTGGACGGAACCCCCAAATAAATGAGATCACAGACCCATCATAGCATCATAATGATTTATATCTAATATTCAAGTACATATTTATTACATAAAGAGACAACATGGCATAGTGGATAGAGGACTAGCCTCAGAAGGACTCAGGTTCAATTCTTCCCTTTGACATATACTAGCTAGACATGTAATTCAACCAGGCAACTTTTTAAGACTATAAGTGGCAGGGAAGGTGCCCATCTGAATTGGTGTTCTCATGCCAATTGAAATCAGAAAGGGCCTCAAAAAAGGAAATCTATCACATAAAGTGAAGTATACTCTACTTCAAGCAACCCCTCTCACATCTTCCATTACTACATAGTGATAAAATCAAAAATATCTCATATGTCAAATGAAAATAATAACATGATTTGCCTGAATCTTAGTGTCATACCCAAATAAATGCTTGAGCCTCCTTAACAGTCATGTGTATTAGGTAGTATTTTGCTCCTTTTTAATTCTTTGATTATTTGAGTGACTCTTGAATAGTCTCCTATAGTTCTTGTTAGAAAAAAAAACATTTTCTGGAATAATTGTGTGGGCATGAGATGGACTAATATATTGTTTGGAGGGAAAGGTCATTTCTTGCATTTCTTAGTGTTGTTATCAATACTGGAAATAGCTGAATGTATTTGCTGATCTCACTCCTATCTTCCATCTCTACTTACAGTCATTCATCCCATGGTACAGAGAAGGTGTCAGGCATTTCCAAGACTAGCAGCATCAGCCTTCATTCACTGAATTAATTTCCCCCAGGCATTATCACTGGGGAATGTTGAGGTAAGTATCAAAGGTTAAATGCATTTACAGAAAAATCAATGGAGAAGCCTCCCACAGTAATGCCAATACCACAAAAATATTAGAATGAATATGATTTGAGTAAATATTTGATGTAAAGAGATTTTTGCCCCTCCCACTTGGATGGATTCCTTGCTGTGCCATTGATAAAGGACTTGTTCTTCTAATTAGGTCAATGATATTAAACAGTTAGATGTCCAAGAATAGTTGGGCATCAATTGACATAGGAGCAGCTATCTAGATAGAGATACTCTAGTTTGTAATTACTGGCAGAAATCATAGGATCATAGACTGAGAGTTGAAGAAGACTACAGAAGCCACTGAGTCCAGCCTATCCAATATTTTATTTGAAGAAACCAAAGCCAAGAAAGGTGAAGTCAGATGATCAATTTGTTGTAATTGCTCAGTCATTTCAGTTTTTTTTTACTCTCCTTGACCTCATTTTGAGGATTTCTTGTCAAAGATACTGGCATGGTTTGCCATTTCCTTCTCCAGCTTATTTTACACATGAGGCAAAACAGGGTTAAGTGATTTGTCCAGGATCACACAGCTAGCAAGTATCTGAGGTTAGATTTGAACTCATGAAAATGAATCTTCCTGATTTTAAGCTCAATGCTCTGTCCATTGTACCACTTAGCTGCCTAGATATTCAATTTAATGGGATTTCATTAATAATCAAGATGGGAGATCAGAAAACACAACAAAAAATATTTTGTATATGGCTTGTATTTCAGATTGGGCAAGTTCAAGGTTCAAGACAGGTTTTTGGAAGTGAAAGAGATGGTGGGTCCTTGGCAGAGGAGGATGACACCATGGGTGAAACCAATAAGGACAACTTTCACAGACATTAATTTGAGGCAAAAAGCTCTTTTAACTTGAGGCAGTCTAGCATAGTAGAAAGAAAACTACCTTGCTGTTAAATCTCTATTTTGACTCTGACTTCAGTTCTCTCTGGAGAAGTCACTTAACCTCTCAGTACTAAATTTCAGAGAAAGCACTGTTCTGAATTGGTAGATGGAGTTCTGTCATTGGGTGTTGCATTATATCATTTATGTCTGGTTTTACAAAAGCAAAAGTATCTAATAACCTGCTCAGGTGAAGCATATATTTTAAAACTCAGACAGTGGTGGAGTGTATGTGTTTGTGTAAGTGGGCTGTGCAGTGGGAAGGGAGTGGTATCCATATTAGGTAGTTCCTATAAATAACAAAGGGCACTAATATCCAGAGGGAGTCGTCTCTAGATCTTGGAAATTTTGGAAGGCCACAAAACTTCTTTATCAGTTGGAAAGGTCCAAATTTCCCTTGCTCAGGCAGACCCTTCTTTAGCTGGAAACAGCCGCAGCCTGGAAATGTCAAGTAAATGACTCATTATTTGCTGTGAACTTCAGAAGGAAGGGTTTGAAGCCTTTGGAAATGCTATGGGTGTGGCCTTTTATGAGTGATTCTCTCCATTCTGCTTTAAATTCTAGGCCTGAGACATAAAATCCCTGAAATTTATGCTTTAAACATTCAACAATGTGCAGGTTTGTAAAAGTGAAGGAAAGAAAATCCTCTTACCCCATGTCTGCAGGATACTTTTCCTGATTTGGGCTCATACCTAGTTCCGATTTAAACGCTGGCACTAGTAGTTTTTGAAATGGGTACTGCACCTACGCTTCAACTTAAATAGGAGGTCTAAAGTAAGGTTTATGATTGGCTTTACCACTGCCTTTGTCCACATCCTTTCCCCAGAAATGACAAAGCTCAGCATATTCCCCAAACCCCACAGGATCTCTCTAGATGAAGCAGAGACATATAATTACTCTCCTTGCCTCTCTCAGCCTAGACATGCAGCTTACTTGGCTAATCTTCTCAGTTATATAGGTTCCTTTGCTCTCTACCCTGAAACCTATTTCCTCTTGGCCTGCCTGGAATGTGTATAACTTGCAGTACAGTCACATATATACATTCGTAAGTTTTATTCTGCTATGTGACCTGTGATTATAAAACCCTTAGAAGATAGAGACCAGAGTTGTCTTTGAATAGTGCCTGCCTGGTACAATCAGGCAATTTAGGCATTAGATGCAATTAAGAGCATCGTCTTTTAAAATTCCTAATGATTATGAAAATGCTAAAGGAATAACCAGGCAAATGTAGTTTGAATATCTGATGAACTCACACATGTCAAGTGCTCTGTAAATGCTAAGTTAGCTACCATTAGTGTGGAATAGGAATGCTTATTGGTACAAACCCACAGAAAACTTTTCTCTATATGTTTATAGGAGCTCACAAATGAATTTGCAACTCAAACAGTCCCTCAACTTTGATGTCTTCTTTGATTCCCCTCCTGTAATTACCCTGTATATTTAATGTATTGGTAAGTCTCCTTATTTCTGTTTTTATGATATACTTTGTATACCCCCTACTTTCCAGTTACATGGCTACCATTTTGATATAGGCTTTCATCATCATAGTCAGGCCTAAACAATTGCAATAGCCTTTTGGTTGATGTCCCTTACTCAAGTGTCTCTCCGCTCTAATCCATTCTTCACTCAGATCCAGAAGTGATTTTCCTATGACCATATCTCTGCCCTTGTCTCTTCTCCCTACACTCCATTCAGTAATTCCCAATAGCTCCCTATTACATCCAGAATCAAATATAAAATTTTTGGTATTTGAAGTTCTTCACAACCTATCCCTTTCCCACATTTTCAGTCTTATGCTTAACTCCCCTCTATCCTCCTCTATGATTGGACCATACTGAACTACTTGCTGTTGTCTCTCTCATACAATATTCTGTCTACTATCTTTGTACCTTTTAATTAGTTCTCTGCCAAGCTTGGGAGGTCTATCATCCTTATCTCAATCTTCCTTCAAGATTCAACTTAAATCTCATCTTCTGCAAGAAGCCTTTCTCAGTCTCAAACCCCACTGTCCCCCACCTCCCAATTATGCTGTACATAGCTAGTATATCCATAAATTTTTACATATTATTTCTTCTATGAGATTAGGAGCATTCTGAGGGCAAGGACACCATTTTTGTCTTTTTTTGCATCCTACAATGCCTGGCACATAGCAACCACTTAATAAATGTTTGCTAATTGAGTGGTGGAAAATCTGAGTCAATAATAATTATTCTAACTTTTCTGTCCCTTTTTACAGTGTTTATGTAGAACAGAAGAGAGTGGTACAGTATCAGAAGCAAGTCTACCTATTAGGAGTAGGGCTAAAATGCCTCCAAACTCCCCTTTAATTCTGAAATTTTATGTTTCTATAAAAAATTAAATCAGTTTATGAAATTTTAATGTCTCCATTTTCATTGCTTTTCAAGCACCTTGCTGTCTCAAGATTTTTGCTCTCAAGATGTATTCCTAAGCTTTTTTAAAAAAATTTTTCCTGAGAGAATGAATTACTTTACTTGCATCAATTTTTTCTTTTTTAAAAACGTTTTATCTATTTATTTACATATTTTATTTATTTAAATATTTATCAAATATTTATGGAAACCATCAATAACTTCATCCAAGAGGATGGCAATAATGAGATAACTACCTAAACTTATGAGTTACATTGAAAGCCATTAATAGGGGAAGTTTTATATCACTGAATGCTTATATGAATAAAATAGAGAATGAGGAGATCAATGAATTAGGCATGCAACCGAAAAAGCTAGAGAAAGAGCAGATTGAAAATCCCCAATTAAATAACAAGTTAGAAATACTGAAAGCCAAAGGAGAGATTAATAAAATTGAAATTAAGAAAAGTATTGAACTAAAAAACAAAACTAGGAGTTGGTTTTACGAAAAAAAAAAACCAATAAAATTGATGAATCTTTGGTCCATTTGATTTTAAAAAAAGGAAGAAGACCAAATTGCCAATATCAAAAATGAAAAGGGTGAACTCATCTCCAGTGAAGAGGAAATTAAAATAATAATTAGAAATTACTTTGCCCATACATTTGACAATCTAAGTGAAATGGATGAATATTTAGAAATATATAAATTACTCCATCTCAAAAAAGGAAATTGAGTAAGGCAACAATGAACTCCCCAGGAAAAAATCTTCAGGGTCAGATGGATTTAGAAGTGAATTCTATCAAACATTTAAAGAACAGTTAATTCCAATACTATATAGACTATTTTGGAAAATTGGCAAAGAAGGAGTCCTACAAAATTCTCTTTATGATATAAATATGGTTCTGATACCTAAACTGGGAAGAACAAAAACAGAGAAAGAAAATTATAGAGCAATTTCTCTAATGAGTATGGATGCAAAAATTTTAAATAAGATGTTAGCAAAAAGATTACAGCAACTTATTTTGAGAATACACCATAATCAAGTAGGAATTTGATCAACAGCAATGCAGGACTGGTTCAGTATTAGGAAAACTATCAGGATTATTGATCCTATCAACAATAAAACTAACAGAGACCATATGATTATGTAAATAGATGCAGAAAAAGCTTTTGACATAGTACAATATCCATTCCTATTGAAAACACTGGAGAGCACAGGAATAAATGAAGTCTTCCTTAAAATAATAAGTAGTATCTACCTAAACCCATCATCTAGTTTTATATGTAATGGGGATAAGCTAGAAGTATTTCCAATAAAATCAGGGGTGAAACAAGGATGTCTATTATCCCCATTGTTATTCAATATGGTATAGAAATGTTAGCTTTAGCAAGAAGAGAAGAAAAAGAAATTGAAGGAATTAGAATAGGCAAAGAAGAAACTAAGTTAGCACTCTTTGAGACGATATGATTATATACTTAGAAAATCTTAGAGAATGAAATAAAAAACTACTTGTGATAATAAACAACTTTGGAAAAGTTGCAGGATACAAAATAAATCCACATAAATCATCTGCATTTCTATATATTACTAACAAAGTCCAACAGCAAGAGATAGAGAAATTCCATTTAATACTACAGTAGATACTATAAAATATCTGGGGGTCTAACGGCCAGAACAAACCCAGGGACTATATGAACACAATTACAAAATGCTTTTCAGACAAATAAAGTCAGATCTAAGTAATTGGAAAAACATCACTTGCTCATGGGTAGGCTGGGCTAATATAATAAAAATGACAATTCAACCTAAATTAGTTTATTTATTCAGTGCCATACAAATCAAACTACCAGAAAATAATTTTCTAGAGCTAGAAAAAATAATATCAAAATTCATCTGAAGAACAAAAGATCCAGAATATCAAGGGTATTAATGAAACAAAATGCTAGGGAAGGTGACCTAGCTATACCAGATCTCCAATTGTATTACAAAGCAGCAATCATCAAAACCTCTTGGCAGTGGCTAAGAAATAGAGGAGTAGATTAGTGGAATAGGTTAGGTACACAAGATACAGTACTCAATGACTATAGCAGTCTACTGTTTGATAAACCCAAGGACTCCAGTTTCTCAGATAGAACTCATTGTTTGACAAAAATTGCTGGGAAAGTTGGGGGACAGTGTGACAGAAACTAGGCATAGACACCGTACACCAGAATAAAGTCCAAATAGGTACATGATCTCGGTATAAAGGCTGATACTATAAACAAATTAGCGGAGCAAGGAATAGTTTATTTGTGAGATTTATGGAGAATGGATAAATTTATGAGTAAACAAGAGATAGAGAACATTATGAAATGCAAAATGCATAATTTTGATTACATTAAATTAAAAAGTTTTTGCACAAATCCAATGCAACCAAGATGATGAGAGAAGCAGAAAACTGGGAAAGAATTTTTGTAACTCATATCTATGATAAAGGCCTCATTTCTAAAGTACCTAAAGATTGAGTTAAGTTTTCAAGAATACAAGCCATTTTCCAATTGATAAATGATCAAAGAATACGAACACATCGTTTTCAGAGGAAGAAGTTAAAGTTATCTATAGTTATATGAAAAAATACAATATGAAAAAAACATTTCTAAAGGACTCTTGATGCAAAATGCCATACATAACCACAGAAAGAACTATAGAAACAGAACGCAGACTATTTTTTCTTTTGTTATGGTTTGCTTTGTTTTTTTTCTCATGATATCTCCAATTCGTTTTAATTATTTTATGCAACATGATTAACATGAAAATGTGTTTAATAGGAATGTATGTGTAGAACCCATATAATATTGGAAGTTATTGTTGAAAACTGAAAACAAATAAATTAATAAAAACAAAAAAATAAAAATATGTTATTTATTTAAATATTTCCTAATTACATTAAAAAATAAACATTCATTCTTCAAGATTTTAAATGTCAGATTTTCTTCCTCTGTCCTACCCATTCATCACCCCTTGAAAAGACCGGTAATGTCATGATTATACATCTGAAGCCATGTAAAATATATTTCTATATTAACCATGTTGGAAAAGAAACACATAAAATAAGTAAAATATAAAAAAGTGAGAAGGGTAGGCCTCAATCTGCACTCAGAGTTCTTCAGTTCTTTCTGTGAAGGTGGATAATATTTTTCATCATAAGTCCTTCAGAATTGTCTTGAGTCATGTCTTGATTAGAGTGGCTAAATCTATTGTTATGTACAGTGTTGTCCTGCTCTTCTTGTTTCACTTTATATCAGTTCATATAAAAGTTCTCAGGTTTTTCTGAAACCATTCTGCTCATCATTTTATATATCACTATCCATCACAATCATATAACCCTACTTTTTCAGCCATTCCCCAATTGATGGCCCTCCTCTCAATTTCCAATTCTTTTTCACCAAAAAAGAGAGCTACTATAACTATTTTTTTTGGTACAAATAGATCCTTTCCCTTTTTCTTTGATCTCTTTGTACTTCTCACACAGTGCCAGAGAACTGCAAAAATATAGCTTAAAGGATCTTAAGAGCCATCTAGTCAAATCTCCCATATAACAGATGAACAACCTGAACTCAGAAAGGTTAGCACACTTACCCATACTTAGACAGGTTATAGCATAAGTAGCTGGGTCAGGATTTGAATCCAAGTTCTCTGCCTTCAAATACAGTACTCTCTCCATTGTACCATGCTATTTCAAGGACATCCCTTTGATTCTACAAGTCTGAAAACTTTGATTCTTGGTCCCAATCTTAACTTTTTTTCCCTCAAATTCCATAGTAGCTGCTTAGTAAATACTGACTAAAAAGTGTCTGCTATTGAAATAGAATATAATAGGATGATGAGATGACTTCAAGCCACTTTATGAAGCAAAGAGAAAATCAGCAAGTCTAGGGTTCCCCTGGAATTCTAGGTTTCCCAGAAGAAATTATTTGTATCAGATATAAGATGTGATTGATTTTACTTGCACGTGGAAGTTGTAGATAACACTGTGCCAAAGTTCCTACTTTGAACCAGCTACCTGGGGAATAATTTCAGAATCACTGGTAACGCAAACATTTTTGCTGGAAGGATGATAATGTGGAACTAACTCTGAATTAGAGATGCAGTAGAAATAGGAGAAGGAAAACTCAGAGGAATATTACAAGCTTGTTTTTCAGTAGTGTTTCCTTAAATGGGTAGACGTGAGGCTTGTGTGTATTTAATTTCAGGGCCCTAAGCTTTGTGCTTACTGCCCACAGACCCAATGTCCCATCCAGCTATTATATACTTACTGGCTTTCAGCAAAATTTGGAAATGTACACCACTTTTCACTGTTTCTAATTAATTGGGATTCTCAAAAGGACCAGCCTTTTTAAGAAATTGATTTAGAAGAAAATAGGATTACTACAGTTTCCTTCCATAATGTACAAAGATGCTAATGAGGCTTTTTAAACCTGATGCCCCAGAATGTACCCATTTTTAGTTAATTATGCTTTGCATGAGAGGACCACAGGGCCTTAAGACAATGCCATTAAGAGATTAAGGAGGAAAATGTTATGTTCTCTTGGTAGGCAATTGCCCTTTATTTTAAATGAGAAATATTGATGGGTTGCAATCAATCTATGGCATATTTATTAAGGACATACTTATGTATTAGGCTGTCTGCTAGGTACTGGTGATGCAAGTACAAAGAGTGAAACACATATTATTCACTGAGTTTATATTCTAACAATAAGTTCTCTCTCTCGCTCTCCCTCTCGCTCTCACTCTCCCCTACCCCACCTTCTCTCTGTATCTGCCTTTTTCTGTCTCTTGGTCTCTTTTTTCTCTGTTTCTCTCATGATATTTCATAAATATATGTAATGCTTATACATATGCCGAAAATAGTTCTGTGTAAGTAGAGGCAATACTCATATCAATGAGATTATAGAATTATGGATGTGTTATACTTAAATAAGTGATTTAAATGACTTCTTTTATAGTATGTAGAAAATCAATAGTTATGACTGAGAAGAAATGAAGAATCTTGTATCCATTTCTAATCTTACTATTTCATGAAGACAATATTGTATCAAATATAGAAGTATATCTATATCCCTTCTATAGTCATGCTTTATAGTATCATAGACATTGAAAGAATCCTAAAAGTTGGAATCCAACTTCCTTACTTTACAGACAAAGGAACTAAAGAGAAATTAAGTCACTTGTTCAGGGATACCGAGTATTTACATGTCTGAGTTGGGATTAAAATCAACTTCATACTGTATTCATCTAAATTTTTTCTCTTGTTGATTTAATTTTTTTTTTTTTTTGCTCATGTTCACATAGCCCTCAGTAGCAAACCTCAATGTGTGTCCTTGGATAATTCAAAATGTCTGGTTCTCAAGAATACGTTATCTGCTAATTAGTCTCTGCTTTTATTTTTCCTCCAGATCACAAACATATTAGCCCAGACTTCCTTGTTAAAATAATAAAGCATAGAGAAAAAAAGAGTCATAAACTGTGACCAGCTTTGAAACATGCCTGGTCCCGAAACACTGCTCAGCAATGGCACAGTTCTGCGTGATACAGAATGTTTATAGTGAGGTTGCTTATTCAGCAGTATTGATGAAGGGAAAAGGGAGGGAAAGGTGAACGAAAAAATAAATTATTCTAATTCTAGTTAGTGTGGTTGATAGAAGAGTTGTCTCCTCTCTCTACGCTGTGAAAAGCTCAGTTTCTCTCCTCCCTTTGTTTCAAATGTATTCATGTCCTACTCTATCTTCAAAGCAGTGGATACCCTCTGCCAACTCTCTGTGGGTGTATAGCCCTTCCTTGGGAACATGTCCTTGCTTCCCAGTTCCTGTGCTTGTGATATCATAGTACTTTTGCTCTGTAAGGCCATGAATGGAGTCTTTGTAAAGGGCTGCTAGATACTTAAGATGCTAAGAGGGCCACACTGAAAAAAAAAAGTTCTTAAAGAGGAAAATTAAAAGACCAATAAAAAAAGGGAATTTTCACAAGTTTCTATTGTATCTTTTGAAAAAAAGAAATGCTGATGTATTTAGGTCTAACTCTTCAAGGCCTTTAGGATCCTGCCAAGGATTTTTCATCTCTCCTCCCCCTCTCACCCCCACTCCCTTCTTCCATGGGAGCTGAAGCTGAAATCTAAGTCCCAGTTAATGAAGCTGCTGCAGAGTAGAGAAAGGGAGTAAGTAGAATCACAGCTGTGAGTCTCAGACCACTGGGGACTTGTGCTGTAAACCCAGCAAGTATGGAATCTCTGGAATTATTTGATTTGGGAGCAGGATAAAAACCGATACTCTGATTTGCAGATTAGCCATGGGGAGAAAAATTAAAGAAATACTAATTTCAAACATCATTCATCTCTCTTTTAAAAAAATCTCCTTTTTTCAAGTTGTAATGAAATTAATTGAAAACTGAATCCAGTTTGGAGAACACTCAAGAGAGATTACACATTGACTGACAAATTAATCTGTAAATGGACTACAGTTCAGCACTTACTCTGTTTTGTCATTATTCAGGGAACAATGAAGGTTAAGAATACTTTTTTCATTTGTTCATTAAAAATTTTCAATCAAGATCACACTTTGTTTGTTTTTCATTCCTGAAATAGTGACCATCCAGCCTAGCTGCTTTTTTTGTGTGTTGTTTCTGAAACCCAAACTATTTGAGAAAAGGTATTTATAGGTTAAATTTATATTTGGAAAGAGAATGAGAAGAGGATTTAGGAGATGACAGAGCAGCTGACCCTAACTCAGTGTGGTAGTTTATCATGAAATAATTTTTATGGAATTATATAGCATGGGACATGCAATAAGTTGTAATGGAGGCTCTTTTTTAACATATACATTAAAAAAATTGGTTTTGTATGTGTAGATAGATATACGTGAATATGTCTATATGTAGATATATAAATGTATATTGGCGGAGAGAGAGGAACTGAAAGAGACAAAGATGAGGGGTAGGGAAAACTATGTTATTATATGGAAACTCCCTTCATTCCTGAAGGTCAGTAATTCATGCAATCAAAAAAAAAAAGCATATATTACAATGTACCAGGCACTGTGATTCATAGTCTGAATGTTGCCTGAGGGTACTGAAAGGTTACATAAGTGATTTGTCCCCAACACACTGGGGTATTGTGAAGCTCAAATGAGATAATGTATCTAAAACCTTGTTTTAGATGGGCAAACCTTGAAGCACTAAATAAGTGCCAATTATCATCATCATCATCAGTATCATTATTATTAGCCTCCAGTTACTTCTAGTCTTGTGATGACTTCATTCCATAAGCTTTCCACTGTGCTCAAGTAAGTTTATAGAGTAAAACAGGGATGTGGTTAGCCTGCTGTCTGTCTCTCCACTGTAAAAATATGTATGGACAAAATATATAATTATAAAACTTGGAGCAAGGTACATCTATTTCACATACATAGTTATTTGCACGCAGAAGCAAATTATTAATTTGTCAAATGATCTAACACTCCTATGAGATCAGTGGAAGTTATCGTCTCCAATTAGAAAGTAATCCTTTCCCTCATTTTCCCAATAGGCAAATACTGCCTGCAACTGTATAATAATTTATATTTTTATAGCACATTAACCTTTGCAAAGGGTTTTATATATATCATCTCATTTGAACTTCATAAAAGCCCTATGATAAAGGTCTTTCAGGTATTCACAGATTAAGAAAATGAATCTTAGGTTAAGTGACTTGCCCAGAGTCACACTATTTGTTAATATCTGAGGCAGTTTTGATCGAAAGACTTCCTGATTCCCAAGTCAAGTATCTATCCACTATGCCATGCTGCCTTCTTTCTTGAGACTTTATAACCAAGAGAAAGGACCAGCTAATGAGCTAATGGGAACAAGAAAGACCGAATGAGTATCTTAATTTGATAGTGGTATGAATTCCTGCCCAGGAGAGGCCTAATTTCAGGGTTGTGCTACAGCCAGTTCTAACTAGTTCCTCAGATAGGCTATTGTTAAATTTTCAGTGTAGTTATGCCTCAGAATTTGAAAGCACTACAAATCAGGACTTGATTTACTGTTTTGTAGATCATCTAGACTTAAAGTGAAGAAAAAAATGCAGATTAAACTTAAAAGTGTGCCCTGGGTCCATTTCCCCTCTCCCCAGAGTCAGGTGTTAAACATTTATCAGCATATTCCTGCCTAATTAAGAAGGAAAAGGCACCTAATGGGATATAAATAGTTGTGAAATTAAAGGCATCAGCATGGGAGGTGGGTAATAGAAAAGATGGTTGAATTTTCAGGGGATAATGAAGAAATGTTTCAAAGAAATGAAGACAGTAGATGTTTCAGGACAAGGATCATTGATTTAGGTTTAAAAGACATCTCAGCAGCCATCCAGTCTGACCCTCTCGTTTTTAAATATGAGGAAAATGAAGCCCAGAGAAGTTAAACAAAAAGTCATGACAGGCAAGTGAGTGACCCAACCTGAATTTGAACATTTTCTGGCTCCAAGTCTACATTCTTCCCAGTAATGCTATGCAACCTTTATGTTTGAGAAAGCTTTTTTGATGAGTTGAACAATAAACCCAGGACCTCACAAGATGTTTTTTTTGCCACAAAATTTTTTATGTCACATTTATCATAAATCACACCATTAGTGCCACACTTCTCTGGGATAGCCAACAAAATGCATCTCCTAAATTGTTCTTCTATGCCTTTTTTTTTTCCTTTTCCTAGGATCTGTTTCTTAGAGATGTTAAATTGGTTAAGAATCTTTCAAAGTGACCCTTACCTTTGGTCTTAATTCTAATTAGGATCGCTGGTTCCTGTGGTGTGATTTGGAGAAACCCTTGAAATCTCCCTCTTCCCCTACTGTTTTGTTTTTTTTTAAATAAGTACCCCTATGATGAATCAGGAATAGGAGAGGAGAGCAGGGGTCAGGTGATGCACTAATTCTTATATCCTTTTAGGAGCTTCATAAAAATTCTGTTCCATGTTCCTGGGTGTTGTTTGGAACTCAGTAACACCCAGGTCAGAACTCTCCTAATTATAGTAAGCAAAGAGTGCCCTCTACAGCCTTTGATTTTTACTTCTCTAGGGAGCATCTGACCAGAAAAGATGTCAGAAAACAGTGAACTTCAGGAGTCTGAATTTGGGACCTGCCACAGGATAAAATGAAACTGGCTGTTCACCTACTCAGACTCTCAAGAATAACCATTTCACAGCTAAGGCCTAAAGACCTGCTCTTGCTCCCAGACAAGGAAGTCTTTCCTCTCCTCCAATTCCCTAAGCATGTCAACCAATGTTGAAAGAAGATTAAGAAAGGGAAAGTTGCATCCTGTCTCTTAGAAATGATGAGCGTTCTTTACCACTGTGGCTTACAGTTGGCAGTGGGTCTTAGAGATGATGAAGGAAAAATCAGGGAGGGAGTCACTGGGCAATGACTCCCCAAGCCCCAATCTGTAAATTCCAAGTCAGTGTTAAATCTCTGCTGTAGTGTACAATCTTCCTGCGTTAGCTCCCCAGTGTACAGTTGGCACCAAGAATGACACCAGCTCGTGGGACTGACTTTCCCCAGAAGGTTCATGGTTGCAATTTTTTATTGTTGTGGTTGCCATCTGGATGTAATTTTAGAGCGTGACACAAGTCTGCAAATGGAGACATTCACTTGTTCCCCTTTGGAAGAAATGGATTCTTTTTGTCTTTTCACTTTTTCGCATTTTCTTAATTCTTTATAATTTTTAGAAATTATATAACAATTTTGATTATTCTTTTTGTGAATTCGAGGCTTTAAGAGTTGTGACTAAAAGGACTAAAAATATTATCTATGCTTTATTGTATTTTTATTTATTTTCTTACACATTTCCCAATTACCGTTTAATCTATTGAGACGGAAGGTTGCCCAATCCATAAGTGTGATACTTCTGGTGTAAGGATTAGAAGAAAACTGCATTTGGATTTTTCCAAAGGACTTTTAA
The DNA here is from genome assembly GCA_023548195.1 of Bettongia penicillata ogilbyi. NCBI lineage: Eukaryota > Metazoa > Chordata > Mammalia > Diprotodontia > Potoroidae > Bettongia > Bettongia penicillata. Next base: position 14,820,526 of record JAJHZJ010000314.1, read on the forward strand.
GGTAACTTGAGAAACTCATTCATTCCAGGCCAGCATATACTCTTCCTCCTTTCTGAGGGGGAAACAATGGCAGTGATTTTGTGATGTTAGGCTTAACCGGCTTTGGATTTTATTGGCCTCCTGCTCATAAAATGCACTTTTCTGTGAGTAGATACAGCATGAAAGTAGCACAAATGAGGTGAAAACATATTCATGAGAGACATTTACAGCTGGAGTAAGTCTCTGACCAATGGCATTATTTTTCTGTCCTTTAATTTGAATGATGTAATTGACTTTTTTTTTGTTATTGTTGTTCAGGGTTGATGAGCAGGAAAATACACCGAGCAAGTAGATTCTTTGAAATATGCTTAACTCACAGGTTGTTAATCTATGAATCTTTGAAGCAGGCATAATGTGCAGAAGCCATAGAATCAAACCGCTTCATCAACAAATATTTAGGCAGTAATTTATCAAATCCTTCCCTTCCTTTGAGTGCCACTTCAAATGCATGTCCATGAAAAAGCATTTTCCGTTCTCCAACTCTAAGTAGTTGCATGGAGTCATTGGACCAAAGGATTCAAGTGAGGAAGGGACCTTCTAGTCTCATCCATCCTCCTCTATTTTCATAAGAGTACAGTGAGACCAAGAAAAGTTAGGTGACTTTTTTCAGTCACATAGTAAACCACAGTTCAAACTTACAGATCCTCGTGACCTCTTCTATGCACTTATCACCCTCTTCCTTGTTTTTAGGTTTTGCATATATACATATATATATATATATATATACATATATATATATATCCTATTTTCTTAGAGATTGTAAACTCCATGAAGGTAGGGATCATATCTAAGTTAACCTTTGTATCTGCTTCAGTATTTCACCCAGTGGTATACCTGTAGTAGGCACTTAACAAATGCTTGTTTAATTTGATCAAATTAAAGCAGCTACCATATTTGTTGTGTGTGTGTATATACATACATGCACATATATATACACACATATGCATATGTACATATATATGCATATACACATACATTTATATTATGTATGTGTATTGTGTATTTAGCACTTTGTTCAAATCCGTGTGTCTCCTTGTCAATGTACTTGGTAGATACTGTCCTTTCACAATATGACAGATCACATATAATGTTTAATATTTCTAAACCTCCCAAAATTGACACTTACTCTCTATGTGACTTGGTACAAATCATTTCATTTCTCTTACAGTTTCCTTAACTATAAAATTGAGACAGTAAGTTTTAGCATCTAGGGTAGTTGTGAGGAAAGAGTCTCCAAAAGCATAAATTCATGTGGAAACAAGAGCAGTTATTGTTGCTTTATCATGGCCTACAGTAGTTGGATCTCCAGATTGGAGTGATCCCTAGTTGTTATCTGTTGTGGCAGCAGCCCTAGAAACACTGGCATCCTCATTATATTCAAACTACCCATGTAGGTTGCCCTAATCTAGCATGATTCTTAGGGTAAAGTGGAAAGCAAAACAGCTGACACTTTGTAGAAAGAGGAAAAACATTATCTGCCAGGTATGTATGTCACACACAGATGACCAAAACAGTTGTCCCTTTATACCTCATCCTACCCCAAAGCAGAGACCTAATCAGGGGCAATGACCTGAAGTTACAGAGAGGCCAATTTCTTTTCTATCCTTTCTAAAAATCAGTGATTTCCAACTTCTTACTGACAATCCCTTTTTAACATTAAAAACAACAATAAGAACAATAACTCCAAGTACTACATAACAGTGGTTATAAAATTAGCATCTGTTGATTAAGAAAACATCATGGGGGGCGGAGCCAAGATGGCGGAGTAGAAGGACGCACATTTACGAGCTCCGAGCCCACAGCCCATGGAATTGAGGTAAAAGGAGATCCCCATAAATTCTGAATCACTGCAGGGGGTGCATAAACATAGGGGAAGAGATTTCCGTTCCACTGAACCCTGGAGAGCCGTCCCCGGGGTCCATCACACCTCGGAAAGCGGACCCCACCCCCACCCCTGGCTGCGGCCCCAGAGAAGCTGACCCGAGCAGGCTTCAGAGAGGGAAGCTCCGGCAGCCGGGAAAGTCCCTCTGCCCACAGAAGCTACAGGTCAGTGAGAAAGAAGGCTGGGCTAGGGGAGGTGAGCGGAGCGTCTCTATGACTCGGGCAGAGACGGGGACAGGAAGCGGCGGAGGCAGAGGCATGGGCGGCGGCTGAGGTGGCAGCGGCCCAGGACTCAGGAATCCCCCAGCAGCAGGTAGGATCTTCAATACTGAAGGTCTTTCCAACCTGAGGGAGCTGAGCCGGGGAGACGGCCCTGCCCCCACCCTGCTCTACTACTGAAGGCCTCTGAATAAAACCCCTGAGGGAGCTGAGCATAGGAGGTGGGGGGCCCCCCACCCCGCCCCCACCTGCTCCATTCCTGAAAGTCTCTGCAGAAAGCCCCTGAGGGACCGAGTTTGGGAGGCGGCCCTGCCCCCACCCCTGCGCCAGAACTAAAGCTTGCTGAGGAAAGTGCATTTGAATCTCAGAGGTCAAGCACTAGCTGGGCGGATCCAGGCGGAGGTGGAAAGGAATCTCAGAAGTCAAGTAACTGGCTGGGAAAATGCCTAGAAAGGGGAAGAAAAATAAGACTTTAGAGAGTTTTTTTCCAACAAATGCAAATGATCCCGACCTTCAGATCTGATGGCGAGGATGAGAACGTATTTTTGCCATCAGGGAAAGACGTGGAGGGCGGGGCCTCAGTACCCCAGACATCCCAGGGGGGTGTCGGGTGGGCTCAGGCCTTGGAAGAGCTTAAAAAGGATTTTGAAAAGCAAGTTAGACAGGTGGAGGAAAGACTGGGAAGAGAAATGACAAAGATGCAAGAAGAGTATGAAAAACAGGTCAATACCTTGGTAAAGGAGACCCAAAAAAATGCTGAGGAAATTAACACGTTGAAAAATAGGCTCACTCAATTGGCAAAAGAGGTTCAAAAAGCCAATGAGGAGAAGAATGCATTCAAAAGCAGAATGAGCCAAATGGAAAAAGAGGCTCAAAAGCTCACTGAATTTAATAGTTCTCTCAAAATTAGAATGGAACAGATGGAGTCTAATGACTTTATGAGAAACCAAGAAATCACCAAACAAAACCAAAAGAATGAAAAAATGGAAGAGAATGTAAAATATCTAATGGGAAAAACAACTGGCCTGGAAAATAGATCCAGGAGAGACAATTTAAAAATTATGGGACTACCTGAAACTCATGATCAAAAAAAGAGCCTAGACATCGTCTTGCATGAAATTATCAAGGAAAACTGCCCTGACATTCTAGGACCAGAGGGCAAAATAAGTATTGAAAGAATCCATCGATCACCACCTGAAAGAGATCCAAAAAGAGAAACTCCTAGGAACATTGTGGCCAAATTCCAGAACTCCCAGCTCAAGGAAAAGATCTTGCAAGCAGCTAGAAAGAAACAATTCCAGTACTGTGGAAATACAATCAGGATAACTCAAGATCTAGCAGCTTCTACATTAAGGGATCGAAGAGCATGGAATAGGATATTCCAGAAGGCAAAGGAACTAGGACTGAAACCAAGAATCACCTACCCAGCTAAACTGAGTATAATACTTCAAGGGAAAATATGGTCTTTCAATGAAACAGAGGACTTTCAATCATTCTTAATGAAAAGACCAGAGCTGAAAAGAAAATTTGACTTTCAAACACAAGAATGAGAAGAAGCATGGAAAAGTAAACAGCAAAGAGAAGTATTAAGGGACTTACCAGAAATGAACTGTTCACATTCCTACAGGGAAAGACAATATTTCTAACTCTTAAAACTTTTCAGTATCTGGGTAGTTGGTGGGACCACACATACACATGTACACGCATGCACACACATACACACATGCATTCACATACAGAGACAGAGAGCACAGATTGAACTGAATAGGATGGGACCATACCTTAAAAGAAATTAAGGTAAATGGTGAGAGAGAAATGTAGTGAGAGGAAAGAGGGGGAAATGGAAGGGGGTAACTATATGTCATTTAAGAGGCAAATAGGAGATTTTTTTAGTGGAGGGAAAAAGAGGAGGGCTGAGGAAAAAAAAAACAAACAAACAAGAAGTTTACCCTCATCACATTTGACTAAACGAAGGAGTGAAATGCACACTCATTTTGGTATGAAAACCTATCTTACAGTATAAGAAAGTGGGGGAGAAAGAGATATTGCGGTGGCGGGGGGATGATGCAAGGGAGGGCAAAGGGAGGAGGGAGTAATTGAAAGTCAACACTTGGGGAGGGACAGGATCAAAAGACAGAAGAGAAACAATGAGGGGCAGGTTAGGAGGGATGGTAATCCAGTTAGTCTTACACAACACGACTATCAGGAAGGTCATTTGCAAAGCTACACAGATATGGCCTATATTGAATTGCCTGCCTTCCCAAAGGGAATGGGTGGGGAGGGAGGGATGGGGAGAATTTGGAACTCAAAGTTTTAGGAACAATTGTTTAGTATTGTTGTTGCAACTAGGAAAGAAGACATACAGTTAATGAGGAATAGAAAGTCATCTGGCCCTACAGGAGAAAAGAGAAGATGGAGTCAAGGGAAGGGAGGGATGACAGAAGAGAGGATAGATTGGAGATAGAGAAAATTAGATTGCTTGGGGTATTGGGGTGAGGGGAGGGGAGAAAAGGGGAGAAAATTTGGAACCCAAAAATTTGTGAAAATGAATGTAAAAAGCCAAATAAATAAATAAATAAATAAAAGAAGAGAAAGGTAGCTGCAATGGACTAAGAAAAAAAAAAAGAAAACATCATAAAAGACAAAGAGAAAAGTTAGCAGGAAGCTAACAATGTTTTCAAATCAGTTTGATTAATCATTATAGCCTTTATATATGTCTGAAAAAATTGTATGTGTATATAAGATATTAAGTGTATATAAGATATATTTGCTTATTTATATATTCACAGACCATTTGCAATAATTACTTCCTGACCTTTAACACTTCCATTCAGCCCATGAGCGAAGAACAACTGAATTAGAGGATTGATAATGGAATAGCCCTCAGTGAGCTTTTATACCTAAAAATATATATGTAGATTCTGGATGGTAACCCACTGGGAATGTTGCAGGGAAAATTTCTCTGTGGTCAGAAAGTTGGAATGAATGATAGCCCTTTTCCTAGGTCCCTTACAATTCCAAGATTCTATGTTTTAATAAATTGGGTAGTCTTGAAGAATAAAAAAAGAATAAAAAAAAATAGTTAGTAACATAGAAAACATAGATACGCCAGTCACTTATGTTATATTTTTTCTTGTGTGTTGGTTGCAAATGACTAATCTCTGATATCACTGGATCTTGAAGATTTAAAATAAATATATGTATATGTATATATGTTTGTATATATACAGGTACATTTGGACATATGCATATGTCCATGTAGGTATATATTGGTATATATTTGTACATCTCTCTCTCTCTCTCTCTCTCTACATATATATATATATATTATATATATATAATATATATATATACATATATAATTTAACAGAAGCATGGTGTAGCCCTAAAATAGGAAATATTGAATCAAAGACATGAGTTTGAATCCCAGCTCTATCACTTTTGGCTCTATTGAGCTGTGAGGTTGAAATAAGATATGATATATAAAACATTTTGCAGATCTTGAAACATTGCATAAATGTGTTATAAGTATTCCTAATAATAATAACAATACTGATAATTGGATTAGAGGTAACATAGAGGAATGGGTAGAGAACCGGCCTCAGGAGAAGGAAGATCTGGTTTCAAGAAGACCTTTGACATATATTCCCTGCATGACCTTAGGTACTCACTTAACCTCTTGGTTTCCTAGGCAACACTCTAGGATTATAAATAGAAGACAAAGTACCTGTCTCTACTAGTAGAGGGACTAGTATAGGTCCAGACCCCAGCCATTATTATGTGAAGTTGGAAAAGTCATTTCCCAACCCGAACATCAAGTTTTCCCATGTGTAAAATAAGGATTACAGTTTGTGTGTGTGTAACCTACCTCATAGAGTTAGTTATTTTTCAGTTGTGTCTGACTCTTCATGACACCTTTAGGGATTTTCTTGGCAAAGATACTGGGGCAGTTTGCCATTTCCTTTTCCAGATCATTTTACAGATGAGGAACCGAGGCAACAGGGTTAAGTGACTTGCCCAGGGTCACACAGTTAGTAAAGGGTCTGAGGCCAGATTTGAACTCAGGAAGATGAGTCTTCTTGACTCTAGGCCTAGCCCTCTACCTACTGTACCACCTAGCTGCCTTACTTTATAGTATTGTTATAAGGTAAATATAAGTATCCCAGAAGTGTTAGTGTAGTAGATTACACTATTGTACTTTGACTTTTGGGTGCCCTTCATTGTGTAAATGTTAGCCCTTATGGAAAATTATCTATCCTGAATGGCTTCTTTTCTGGCACCATCATTGGGCACCGCATTTATATAAGTTGCCTCCTAATTGGAATAGTTCTGACCCTTTCCCAGCAAATACAACATGTAATCTGAAGGTCTTTTCTTATCAGCAGGAAAGACATAAGGCTTTGGCTATAGTACAAGATGCATAGTTTGACCACAGTATGCTCAGATCCTGATCTCAAAGGACTTCCCCTAAGAGTTGCAAAGGAAATGATGACCTGGTGACTCTCCCATCTTTGTCAGCTGTTCTTGCTAAGAAGACTATGTATGATGTTGATAGAATATTTATCTCTCCTTCCCCCTGAAATTGTTCTCTGTTTTCAAATCTGAAAAATGTTTCAGGCACTGATCTAAACATGCCCTGTTTGTTGTCTTAGATTCTCAAGGACATGAGCTATGGTTCATTTGTTCTGCCTAGGAAATTTTTCTTGCTGCTAGTTTGAAATCTTGGACACTGGTTTTCCGGATTTCTATATATCTAGGAAAAAACAACAAAAACAACCCAAAATAACTGCTTAAAGCTTATCTCTTTAATTTCTTAGTAAAAAAAAACAAACTGGAAATAAGCCTGCTATGAATTAGTTCACTAATATCTTCAGATTTACATACTTAATAACCTCGTTAATAGGTGGCAATTTTCAAGTTTCTGAAAAATAACATGATTAATAATTGCCTGCTTAAAGAAATGAGGATCAAGTTTCTTTGAACCAAACTTATGTTGTCCTCTGTTACTCCAAAGAGTTGACGACAGAGTTAATTGTGGGTGTGGATCTTCATACAGTAATCTCAGAAACAAGAAAACTAATGGAAAAACTCTGAAGTAAATTTTGAATGAATATTTATAATTCCGTTGACTTGGCTTTCCAGACAAGAGCTGAGCCCCACCTAGGACATTCCACAGCATTCAAAAATGTATTTATGTACTGTGCAGTTCCCTGGGCATGGCCGTGGAATATTGTTTGCATGACACCTTCACCAAATTAGAATGGTGTTATTCTTTGAAATATTAGTAGTAGTAATAACCAGAGCAACATTAATAAGTGTTGTAATTATTATTAATTTTAAAGTAACACAACTGAACAACTCATCGGGAAGTTTCAGTGAATAGAAGCAGAGAATTCTGAGGAGAAACTTGCTTTTAAGTCCCCTAAATTACACCATGTAACAAGCTGGACAGCCTACAAGGTTTCTATGGGTGAACACCCAACCCTTCGCTGCTGGTTAGGTTATGTAAAATCATTGACCCCAATCTGAGGATAGACCTCTTTAACACAATCAATACAGGTGCAATCAGATAAGAACATTTCACTGTTTTATTAAAGTGCATTTAATTCAAAACTCAATAACCCTCACAAATCCTTAATCAGAGAAGACATCCTGGGAGGTATTTAGATGAGTGATCTTCAAAATGCTGGCTTTCAGCTTGTTAGTGGGGTATTTGACGAAAAAACGCGTTTCAGGGTCTTGTTTATTTTCTCTTTTCCTGTGGGATTTTCGACAGTACTGCTTCTGTTAAGAGTCATTCCCCAGCCCCACTTTCCTCTCTCTTTTATTTTTGCCTTTTTGTTTATCTTCCTTTCCTTCCTTTTCTTCCCTCTATTTCTTTTTCTCTCCTTTTCTTTTCCCCCCATCTTTTCTTCCTGCCTTCCTTTCTCTTTTTCTCTCCTACCCTTCCTCATCCCCCTCCTCTCTGAGGTTAGGCATTCTCTGGAGTTCCCATTGTCAGGATCACACTTGGAAAAGCTAGTCTTTTCCTGAGGACTTCTGCATGCAGAGCTGAGGACATGAGTAGGAATTTGGAAGTGTGGTATGCCAGGGACACCTCTTTTTTTCCCTCTACAAAAAGGGTACTTCTGGGTGCTGTGTGCACAGTCTCCTTATCTAGGGCATTTGGAACAGATGAAGAGGAAAGACACCGAGGATAAAGAAATGATCTAGTTTCCAGACTTTATTTAGAATTTAACCAATAGCTACTGAACAAGTAGGGGATACCTTACCAGCTCTTGATGCCTAGGTAGTTAGGTTCTTTCTCAGGTGATCCTCATCAGGCAATGCTGAGAAATTGTAATTTGGAGCAGCTGAGTGGAGCCCCTGATTTAGAGTCATTTCAGTTCAAGTGAAGCTTGTTGACAACATGAGGCTTAGGGTTTAAGTACACCTCCAGGTATTTCTTGGCTCACTGTTTTATGGGCTCTATTCCCTGGACATGGACTGTTCCTTTAACCTTGGAGAGGTTATCCTGGAAATATATGCAGCTGTGGGGGTAGGGAGACAGGGGACAAGATAAGGGTGAGCATTTCTCACTCAAATCTATCACCATTACTACTACAGAACCTCAGAGGCTGTCTAATCTAACCATCTTATTTTACAGGTGAGGAAACTGAGGGCTAGAGAGTTCAAATGACTTTTCCCAATGTTCAGATTGGGGGACTCAAACCCTGGTTCTCTGACTCCAGAGCCAATGTTGTTTGCATCGTACCACGGTGCCTCTACTAATCAAAAGTGACAGGAAGTACGTGTATTGAAAAAAAGCACTGCTCTTAAAGTTAGAAACACTAGACACCTTTTTAAAAAAAAAAATAAAGAAATCCCCATCTGTCGCTTTCTCAGGCTTTTTGGGAAGACCAAATGGGATGAGGTATGTGAAAGTACTTATTTATAACTTGCTATAATTTTGTCATTATTATCGTTGCAGCTAAGCAATATTATATACTTATAATTATTCTTCCATCAAGCGAGTACTCTGTTTTCCAGACCTAAGAGTTATTCCATTGATTTTTTTTCTTAAGCATAAAATAATCTCCTATTTAATGGTGAAAAGACCCCCATCAGTTTCTCTTTAGAATCCTCTCTTGGTTTATATAAACTGATTTTATTGAAGGAAGAGCCTTGATTAGTATTATTTGCTGGGTGGGGGGCATTGCTTTGTGGTGTTTTGGGGGGTTTTTGACCAGAGGATTGTGGTTTGGCAGCTTTTACTTTGATTAGAAATAGCTTAAAAGCACTAATTTATATTCCTCATTCATATCATGTGAGTTATTTCCATTTTAATTTTATTCATTAAGTAGCTCCATAGAGAAAGCACATTAATTGTCCAAGATTATTCCACAAAGAAGTTAGATGACTAAAAATTGATAGGAACTACCAATTCTTTAAAATGTATACGTATACACAGTAGGTACTCATTAATTAGCATCCTGATCGACATGCAAGGGATGATGTGTTATGCGATAGAAAAAGTGATTTAAAATATATGCTGTCTATTCTCAGGGAGTCCAAATATCTAGGAAGACAACACATAATGGAATTCCATTCCACAGAATATGTATTTCTTGAGCACCGAGTAGAGAAAGATGCTTCTTCTTCTTCTTGACCGACCCACCCACCTATCTCCCTTACCTAGTAGCTGTCATTTTGAGTAACAAAGAGAATTACCATAATAGAGGGAGAAGAGAGTGACCACTAAGCTGCTAGAATAGTCTTTGGAGCAAGGGGACAAGATTGCAAGGTCATCCTCAGGTGAGTTCAGGGCTGAGACTAGGTTAAATCACAGAGTGGGGCTCTCTCCGACATCCCTTCTTCCACTGAATGTATATGGGTGGAGTCTGATTAACAGTGACTATTAAGAACATCCTGAAAAGGGAGAAATTGCCTAAACAAGGGGACATAGTATGACAGATGTAAAAGAAGGAAGGAAATTAGAATGGGAGGCTGAGGCTGTTCTTTACCAACAGGTAGATCTAATTCCTCCTTTTTTCTGCTGATTATATGCATATGAGCCTCCTGCTTTTCCTTATTCCCCCAGCACCAGCTGTTCACTTACACTATCTCCTTCTTCCCATATGCTCCCTCTCTGGGGCACTAGAAACTTGTTGTTCTCAGCAACAGTCAGGGGGGCTTCGTCTAGAAGGATATCTTGGAGTTCACAATCTGAACCCAAAGGAAATATGGGGGAAGGGTGATGGCACCGTGGAGCCGAGGAGGACAAAGCAAAACAAAAATAACTTCTCTGTCTGGTACACAGGTTTTCATGAGTCCAGTGTCTGTGATTTGCAATTTATTCATCCATCCATTCATCCAAACAACGTTTATTAAATATTTACCACACACGGAATTGTATCTCCACCATCAAATCCTGGACTGTGAGAGTTCCAAGGGAAATGGGTAGTTATCTAGTCCAGGATTTATACAAAGGGAATGCTTGCTATAATGCACCCGATGATTGGCCATCCAATCTCTGTTCTAAATCTTCCCAGGACGGGGAGATTTTCCTGGCATCAGGACCAAGCTGGTCTCCTTTCTACAGCTACCTGCTACTTCTGGGGCTGAGCAGAACAAGGCTAATGCCTAGTTCCTTCAACAGATCCTTCAATGTCATGAACTGAAGGCCCTTGGCTATCCTTGGTGCCCCTCTCTGTTTGCTCTTTACAATTTCCCTCCATGATCAGCGGCTCAACTTCTTCATCTCCATCTTCCTATATGTCCCCCCTCCACCCGCAGCTCCAGAACTTAGTCATCTCAGTAACAAAGTGCACAAAGTAAAAAAGAAAGTAGTCCTGTTCTTGAGGAGCTTACAGTGTAGGAGAGGAGTTTGGAGAAAATGAAATACGTAATGAACTATGTCTGAAACCCTTCTCTTAAGTTTCATAGTTAGACCATGGCCAACAAAGCCAGTCACATGTGCTAGGCTGCTTGCAGAGACACACCCAGGATCTAAAGGAGAGAACTGGAGCACGAGGCAAAACGGGCAGAAATGCCAGAGCTGTGTTCTAATTTTAGCATAAAGAATCCAGTGTTTGAGTACTGGGTGGGGTTGGAATGCCTCTCCTCATTAGCTAGAGCACCACCGAGGCTTCCCCCTGCCAATGTTTAAAAAAAAATAAAAAATGGTAATACTGCCATCTATTTCTCTGGAACCCTGTCTTTACAACAATAAATTCATTTTTTCCCCAGTAAAAAGCTTTTAACAATCCACTCAAATATCTCCTAGTGACCAAAAATTGTTCTTCATAAACATCGTTCCCTGGAACCCTTTTCCCAAACTGTGCTGATAGATAGAGAGGAGCACAGGTAGAGAGACATTAACTTAGCTGGAGAGCACTTTGGCAGCTGGGTGACAGGGTTCACCAAAGGAAATGGGAAAACACAGGTGCATAGTCTTAGTTCAGCCCAATAGTGAATTAAAATCTATTTTTAATCAGGGCTATAGCATTAAACTATGGAGTGCATGCTAACTATGAACAGTTGCAGCTGACTGGGGCCTGGCAGTTTTTTTTTTTTAATCCTGTACTGTTCTCTGGTTTAAAAAGAATTTTTTAAAAAAATAATCCTTAAGTCCTCCTAGCTCAAAATAACCTGAAGGCAGCATGTCAAACTCTTTAACATTCTCAAAATAAGAATTTCTCTATCTTAGGTGGGGACATACCTTCAGAGATGTGATTGAATCCTCTGTGGAGTCAGTCCCAGAGGAAAAACAGACTAGCAAAGGTAGCTGGAAATTTGGAAATTAGAGAACATGAACTCATATAGAACTGGGACCTCTGCCTTTACGAGAGGCATCCTTTTAGCAAAGCAGACAGTGTATGAGTTTCTTTGAGAGTACAATCCACCATAAAGTTATCTCTCAATGAAAGGGGGCCCCTTTCTTACCTCAGCTCCATTCTGGGAAAACATTAGCTTACAGCAGTATGTTACAGTGAAGGGAGAATTGAATAAATTAAGGAGAAAAAGCCCAAGTTTCTAGTGAGGGGAAAAAGGGACAAGCAAATAATGATCAAAATGAAGTTCTAGAAATTCATACGAAATACATAAATTGAATGTAGGGAGTACCAAGGTTTGAATGATTTTTTTCCCCATTTCATCCCCCTGTATGTGCATTTATATATCTATTCACATATATGCCCAGAGCTGTAACTACCACAGGCAGAGAGATAAAGCATTTATTAAATGCTTTCTACATGCCGGGCACTGTGCTAAGTGCTGGTAACACAAATGCAAGCCAACAAGATAGACCGTGTCCTTGAGGAATAAATGTGCTAGTGGGGAAAGGGAAATTGTAACAGTGAGGGATGGGTCACAAGTGAGGAGTGACTTGAAGACCTGGGCCCTGGGGAAAAATCGTATTTGTCAGAGACAGGTGATCCAAGGGCAGAGTTCAAGGTTTCTGTGGAAGGGAAGTGAGCATAGTAAACCTTTTTCCTCTGTGGTGTCCATGTGGAAGGAACTTCCTCAGTATGGCTACTGTTTTTCCCTTTAATCACCTCTCCCCTCCTCTCAGCTCATGCACCCATGCTGTACAATTAGCCCTACGCCACTGTGCCTTGGAGTCCCACCACCTTCTGTATGGTTTGTCTCCTACCCCATCTTTCCTTGTAAGAGTGAGAGGTCAGCTAAAACTAGGAATATTTGCACCTGGGAAAAATCAGCAGGGAGGGGATGAAGACATGGGGCGGCAGCAGTACTAGAGGCCAGTCTGACCATAGGTATACACCATGGTAAATGTTATTCCACAGTAATCTATAGTTATATTGTTGTAATTCAGTTATTTTTCCAATCATGTGTGTCTCTGTGACCCCTTTTTGGGGTTGTCTTGGAAAAGATACTGGACTGATTTGTTATTTCCTTCTCCAGCTCATTTTACAAAGAAGGAAGCTGAGACAAGCAGGGCTAAATGACTTGCCCAGGGTCACACAGCTAGAAAGTGTCTGAGGCCAGATTTGAATTCAGATCCTCCTGACTCCAGGCCTGGTGAGCCACACCATGGTTGGACTGGCATCTGGTTCTGTTGCACCTCTATGTCTCTATCCTGGCACCCCTCCCTTACCCCTACCCTGATTCTTTCCTAGGTGCAAATATTCTTAGTTTTAGCTCTGTATGCACAAGTGTGATTGTGTGTGTCCACATGTTAAATGCTTCATATGTGGCTCATGTGAAATCCAATAAACAAAAGCAGATTTAAATCCCTTAGCCCCTGGTTGCTGTCAATTAACTGCTTTCTCCTAATAAGAATCACCTGCTTTTCAGGTTTCAGTGGTTACTTTCTTGGCATGCCTACAATCTGTACCACCTGGAACAGCAACTATGTTGTTATGGATACAAGCAGCTTCCCTCCCTCTGCTAGGGCATTCCCTTTCTTTTCAGGGAACTTTTGGAGGTCAGGCATGTGTGTTTTAAGAGAACTAGCCTCTAAACCAAATGCATCATTAGTCCTACCTGCAACCTGCAAAAGATAGAGAATTCTTTGTTTCCTGGAGGCTAGAGGATTGGTCTAATGGCATTCTGAGTATCCCTAGGCCAGTTCTATACAAGAAAGAAAGTTTTGAAATGCCAGTTTCGATATTTCTCAATGGTTTAGCTATCAGCAAGGCCAATGATGGCTCAGTCTGTTCCCCCATCTTTAAAATAGAGAGAATAACACTTAGACTACTTACTTTGAAGGGTTGTTATGGAGGAAAAAAGCAACAGAGAGTAGTAAAATGATGGACCAGTAGTTGGAAGACTTTCAGTTCAGACACTAGCTATGTGCCCTGGGAATATCTCTTTAACTTCTGTCTGCCTCAGTTTCCTCATCTTTAAAATGGGGATAATAATAGCCCCTTACCTCCCAGGGTTCCAGTGAGGATAAAATGAAAGACCATTTATGAAGTGCTTTTTCAACTTTAAATGCTACATAAATGCTAGCTTTCATTAAGAAAGCACTTGTAAACCTTAAGGCACTTTGTGGAAGCTTTCAATTTGTTGTTAATAACATATGGCAGCTGTGGCCATTCATACCCTTGACTTAGAACCCTTACCCTAGTCATCCTCCCAAGACACAGCAAGATGGGAGCTGCTGCTGGCTAAGAGATAAGACATTTCTATAATTTCCATTAGTCCTTGCCTGAAGGCAAAGGCTAAATATGAGGTGGTGGGGGAGATATTTGGGTTCACTTTGTGGAGAATGTTACCATAGGAAATTTATACCATTTTCAGAGCAGATGCTGGAGGGTGGTTGTATAAAAATGACTCACTCCTCTCCAGAAAGGGAATATCCAGCATTGCTGGGGAAGGAAAGGGGGTGCAAAGGAGAGATACAAAAGAAAGATAAAACATAATTCTGTTCTTGAGATTACTATCTCTATTTTCTAATTTGAGAGAAAAAAAAATGAAGCTTTAATCATTAATAGCTTGCATTTAGATAGTCTACAATGTGCCAGGCTTTGCTTTGTAAGTATCTTATTTTGATCCTCACAGCAACCCTGGTATATAGTACTGTTGTTACCCCCATTTTACAGATGGGGAAAATGAGGCCAACAGAGGTTTAAGTGACCTGTCCAGGGTCACACAGGTAGTAAGTGTCTGAGGCTGGATTTGAACTTGATTCTTCCTGAATTTAGGCCTAATGTTTTACTTTTACACCTAGTTTCCTCATATATAAAATATATAAATGTATGAATATATAAGAATGATAATAAATAATTCAAAAAATATAAACATTCTTATAGTATAATACAAAGTATTCAAAAACTCCACAGAAATCAAATGTTTCACTTCAAATCCTTCCTGTACTGGAAAGTTTTCACAGTATAGGGGTGATAGAGCTGGACTTGAGAATTGAAAAGACAGATTCAAATGCTGCCTCAAATGCTTTCTGGCTGTATAATCTTAGATAAGTCATTTAACTCCTTCTGAACCTCAGTTTCTGGATCTATAATGGAAATAAAAACAGCATCCCTCTTAACTGTTGAGAGAAGCAAAAAGATCATGCCTATAAGGCCCTTTGCCAACTTGAAGATACAGTGTAAAAGTCAGATATTAGTACTATTACCCGGTCTGCTGAGATCTTGTTCCTTTTGGATCTGACACATGATTTGTATTCCTAAGGTAATTTTTTCATGTTATAAATTATTTGTGTTCAGCACAATGTTATTCACAATCATAAGTCTCTGAAGAACCTTATCTACAAGGTATGCCTCCTCAATTTGAACCCACTTTGGTCCACAATGATGGTGAATTTTATTGGTGAACCTCCTTGTTTGCTTTTTGTGTTCAGGAAGGAGTGAACAGCATCATCTCTATTGTATTAGTTTTCAAGGAATCTTGTATGTGTTTGACATATTAAAAGAGAGGTTTTGGGGGTAGGGTAGGATTTGCTTTAATTTTTTTTAACTCTCTTTTTAATAGTCCTTCCAAAAAAAGAAAAGAATCTTGTATTCTCTATACCTTTTAGTAAGTAGTGTCATGGTAAGGATATGATACACTGTGGAATATCACCTGCAAAAGACTACATGTTCCCTAATAATATCCAAATTATCTATATCTGTATGAAAGTAAGAATGTGAACTGGTAATTATTAATATTCTCTTGGTTACCTTTTGGGGCAACTAGGTGGTACAGTGCTGGAGTTGGAGTCAGGAAGACCTGAATACAAATTCAAAAATACCTCTCTGCCTCAGTTTCCTCACCTGTAAAACTGGGATAATAACAATACTTATCTCGCAGTGTTGTTGTGAAAATCAGATGAAATAACACATACGATGCTTTGTAAACTTTAGAGCTATATAAATGCTATCTATTAATTGAGGTCCATGTTCCTCCTATGCCTTTAATATTTTATCTTCTCTTAGCACTTTGAGATTCTGTCCCTCCATGCCTTTAAACTGGGTCATCACCATCCTGAAGCTCTTCCTAATCATCAAGCGTTTATTAAGGATCAGCTGTGTACTAGAGACATTGTAATAAATACTGGGAATACAAAGGTAAAAAAAAAAACCCAATTCCTATTCTCAAGAAGTTTACAGTCTATGTAGGAGAGACATGCTCATATGTAGGTGTGTGTAAAATTTATGCGAAATACAAGTATGGTACAGTGTGATTTTTTGAGGGGAAGACACTAGCAATTGGAAACAATGGACAAGGCCTCTTATTAGAAGAGAGTACTTAAGCTAAGCCTCAAGGTTAAGCTAGAGATTCTGAAGATTGAGAGAAGAAAAGAATTCTAGATATGTAGGGGACAACAAATTTAAAAGCATACGGGTGGAAGAAGATGAAGTTCTGGCTATGAGGAACAGTAAGAAAGCCAGTTCTACTGCTGTACAGGTGGGGAACCTACAGGCTCGAGATCACATGTGGCCCTCTAGGTCCTCAAGTGCAGCTCTTTGACTGAATCCAAACTTCACAGAATAAATCAACTTAATAAAAGGATTTATTCTATAAAACTTGGACTTGGTCAAAAGGCTTGTTCTCAAGGACCTAGAAGGCCACTTGTGATCTTGACCAATGTGGTTGGAAAGGTAAGTTGAGAACAGACTGCAAAAGGTTTTCCAGTTGCTTTCTCCAACTCTGTTTCCCAGTTGTCATGTAATGAGGGTGAGCAATGATTGATTGATGACTCACATGTCCTACTGACATTGTCACAATGTAAAGAGAACTGGAGGATGGCTACCATCAGCGTGTTGTATGAACTAACTGTAGCAAACTTAGGGGAGGATGTGGGGAAATGTAACATAGGAAGGCATGGTAGGTTGTGATCTCTGTTGTGAAAGAGTGGAGTATCTACACTAATGAGATCATTGACCAACTGGAATACTATGGAACTGGAGTCATGTGAGCATATGTCCCTACTCTCCATTTTATTCATTCATTTCAATCTTGTCCGATTCTTCCTGACCCCATTTGGGGTCTTCTTGGCAAAGATACTGGAGCAGTTTGCCTTCAGCTCATTTTACAGGTGAGGAAACTGAGGCAAATGGGGTTAAGTGACCTGTCCAGAGTCACACAGCTAGTATGTGTCCGAGACCAGGTTTGAACTCAAGTCTTCCTGACTCCAGGCCTCTGTCCACTGTACCACCTAGCTTCCTCCTTTGTCTCTAGTTTAACCACAGACTTTATATAGGCAGGGACTGTCCATTATCTATATTTTTTGTCTCCTCACTCAGCACTCTGGACATAGTAAGGATTTAACAAACATTTGTTGAATTGAAATGAATTATATCAATTTGTTCTCTTTTGACCAAAGCAGAAAATAGACAATTCTGTCATCGGATCACAATCAGAGCCTTTGTAGATAGCAGGATTTAGTTCATTTATTTGTGGAATAATGTGATACATGACTGTCATTTCATAACTTGGGAGAACTGAATTTATTAAGAATGTGAATGTTAGATATCAAGAAATAACATTAAAACTATTGTGCAGAAATCACTATCTTTTGCATTTCTGATGTGTGCTGGTAGTGCTGAGACTTTGACAACAAGAATTTCTTCCATCAAACTCTCTGTTGCTACTTGGCTAAATATGTTATCACTGAGACAGTAATTGGATATTATCCAGGAAATTAGCCAAGTCAAAGGATTTTGGTGGATGTCATCCAGACACGTTGCATGTCAAGGGCAGTGGAATGAGAAGAGGGCTTGATGAGACTGTCCTGAGTTTTATCCTTGCTCTCATCTCCTGTTTAACCTTGGCTTATGCTCATCACTTGAGTCAAACACACTTTTATACTGTCCTCCTTATGTAACCCAATCCTGCTCATCTACTGTCTCTTTTCATAACTGACTTTTCAGAAATTTTAGAATTTAAGAACTGTGGAAGAAATAGGTACAAAGGAGCCAAGTAATTTGTTTGAAGTCAGGTAGAAGGGAACAATGGGGTGGTAGCAGAGTGGATAGAGTGCTGGCCCTGGAGTCAAGAGGACCTGAGTTCAAATCCAGCCTCAGATATTTACTAGCTGCATGACCCTGGGCAAGTTACTTAGCTGTGATTGCCTCTAAAAAGTAAAAATAAAGGTAGTGACTAAATAGTGGAAGCAGAATTTGAACTCAGGTTTTCTGATACCACAATCCGATTTTCTTTCCAGATAGGTGGTACAGTGGATAGAGACAAGACCATGAGCCCTGTACAAGCCATTTAGCCTCTGTTTTCCTTAGTTTTCTCACCTGTAAAATGGGGAAAATAATAGAACCTACCTCCCAGGGTTGTTCTGAGGATCACATGAGATAATATTTGTAAGATGTTTGGCACATATAAATATCATCATCATCATCATCCATTATACCATGATGTTTCATGACCTACCTTTCCCCATTCTCTTTGCCAGTTTTTATTCCTTGACTCGTTCAGAGTTTGCTTCGTGGTCTACCAAATGGGTACATTTTTGTTGGTAGACACTGCCTACGATCCTATCAGCATGTTAAAAATCCGAGAACGTGGGCATCTGTATTAAAAAAAAACAAACATGGATTTGGTGAATCAAGATGATTTATTGACACTTTATCACCAATTGCCTCTTAGACATCTCAAACTCATTGCATGCAAATCAAAACTCATGATCTTTTCCCCTAAGCCCTCCCCTCTTTTAAACTTCTCTCTTACTGTCAAGGAGCACGTTGGTCACTTGGGGTACTAACCTCAGTGTTGTCTTCCCATCTCCCTATCTCTAATCCATTGCTAAATCTTTTCATTTCTACTTTTACAATGTTTGATATACATATCCTCTTCTCTCCACGTACACCACCACTTAGTAGATGCTTATTGAATGCTTCTTGACTGAGTCAGATAAATGGTCAGTTCTCCAGCATTCCCTTCATTTAGTTTCATAATCTGATCTCAGGGCAGCTAACTGGCACAGTGGACAAAGAGCTGGGCCTAGGGTCAGGAAGACCTAAATTCAAATCCTTCCTCAGATACTTGCTAGCTGTGCCACCCTGGGCAAGTAATTTAATTGTCATTTGCCTCAGTTTCCTCAATGGTAAAATGAGCTATGGCAAACTACTTCAGTATCTTTGCCAGGAAAACCCCAAATGCGCTCATGAGAGTTGGACATCACTGAACAACATATGTGCCAGGAGCTATGCCAAGTACTGAGGATGTAAAGAGAGGAAAAAATCCAACAATCTTTATTCTGTGGAACTCAGTCTAATGGGGGCAACAACAGTTTACCAATTATGTACAAAGAAGATATATACAGGAAAAATTGGAAATAGTCTCAGAGAGAATGCACTAAGGGCAAAGAAGACTAGGAAAGACTTCTTGTAGAAGATAGGATTTTAGCTAAGATTTGAAGAAAGCCACAGAAGTGAGGAGGGAAAATGTTCCAAGCACTGGGCAAAACTCAGTAAATAAATGTGCCCAGAATTGGGAGATTGGAGTTCCTAGTCTGGGGAGCCACAAAATGGCCAGCTTAGCTGGATCACAGAGTACGTCATAAAGAACAAAGTGTAAGAAGAAAGAAAAGGTGGGAAAGGACCAAATTATGAAGGGCTTTAAAAGGTAAACAGAGGAATTTCTATTTCATCCTGGAGGCAATAGGGAGCCATTGAAATGTATTGAATAGAGGGATGATGTAGTCAGATGTTTGTTTCAGGAAAATCAATTTTTTTTTAAATTTTATTTTTCATTTTTAACACAGTTTGTAACAGATAAAACAATTCAAACTTTTGGTCAGATGATACTTCTTTTTAAACCATTTACAATATGGACCATGAAAGAATTCTTTTTTTTCAACATTAACCAACTGAGACACGAATAACATTTATGTTACTAACTTCACAAGCTCTTGACCTAATTGTCTCCACACTATTACTAAGAATTAAAGGACCCTAACTTGCTGTTGTTGGTCTAAAATCCTATGCCTAACAACTTAATTTTAGACTTAACCTCGGATGTTCCTCTACAATAATCTATAATTTAATAGATCTGGTATTAAACTTACAAACCTTTTGACTATAGGAAATTGCCACCAAGAGTAGGGACATTGCAGGGAAACAATATCTTCCCAACTTTATGTCAATTCCAGGCAGGATTAGATTTTCCACTTGCATTCAGTCAGGCTTAAAGTCTACCAGGTGTCAGTGGGGAAATTGAGTTACGAGAATCCTACCTCAGCCTAGGCTGAACAGCAGCTCTCCCTCCCTTCCCATGAGATCACCTTTTGCAGTTCATACCAGCATCTCACAGGCTTACTGGCATCATGGTTTGGAGGCTCAGACCAAGTTTCTTCCTATCCATATCTGGAGTTAGACTCAGAAGAACAGTCACTTAATAGTCCCATAGTATCTAAAAATGGCAAGTTCCAATAACCAGGTTTAAAATATGATTATAATTTCACTTTGGCTAAGGAGCATCTTTTGAGGTAAGTCTTTTGTGACTGACATGCCTTTCTATACATGTTCTAGTTCCTGATTAAATAGTAATCATAAAATCAAATTTACCTTTAAAACCTTAACTTTTCCATCAATGCCAAATTTTATCCGAGGTTATCTTCCTTCAGGAAATTTAGACTAAAATTCTTTTCCCCAAACTAAAGATGTCATTGATTTATTTCTCAGTAATTAATTCAGTCAATTATTTTAATATTAATTGCTTTTACCTTACTTTGTAATATGTCCAATTTTTCTCCCCATCACTCCCCTCCCCCGGCTTCCTAATACCTTGCATTCTGATTACTCCTTCCCTCAATGTACCCTCCCTTCTATCACACCCCACCCTTCCCTTATCCCCATCTTCTCCCTTTTCTTGTAGGGCAAGATAAATTTCTATACCCCATTCCCTGTATTTCTTATTTCCTGATTATATGTAACAAAAATTCTCAAAATTCATTGCTAATACTTTGAATTCCAACTTCTCTCCCTCCCCCCTCCCTCCCCAACCCCACAATACACACTAAATATGGGTCGTTTTGCAAAAGACTTCCATAATAACCATTTTGTGTAATACTAATTATATTGCCCTCTGTCCTACTCTATCTTTCCCCCCACAAATGACCTTGTCCCTTCTTGAAAGTGTTTATTTCTAGTAACTCCCTTCTCCCATTTGCCCTCCTTTCTAACATTCCCCTCACCCCACTTGTCACCTCCTCTCCTACTTTCCTGTGGTGTGATATAAATTTTCATATCAAATTTAGTGAGCATGTTATTCCCTCCAGCCACATGTGGAGACAGTAGCTTCATTCTTCCCCTCTCCCCTTCTCCCTTTTCTCCTTCATTGAACAAGATTTTTCTTATCTCTTTTATGAGTTAGGCCTACCCCATTCCATTTCTCCCTTTCTCTTCCCGCTATTTTCCTCCCTCACCCCTTAATTTTTATTTTATTTTATATCATTTTTTGTGTGGATATCATCTCTTCTGATTCAACACACCCTGTAATCTCTATATATGTGTGTGTGTGTGTGTGTGTGTATGTATGTATGTGCAATCTCTCCATCTACCCAAATACTGAGAAAAGATTCGAGTTATATTTTCTTTCCATGTAGTAATGTAAACAGTTCAGCTTTAGAGAGTCTTTTATGATTTTTCTTTCATTTTTACCTTTTTGTGCTTCTCTTGATTCTTGTCTTGGGAAGTCAAATTTTCAATTCAGATCTAGTCTTTTCCTCAGTATGAAAGATTGAAAGTCCTCTATATCATTGGGTGACCATTTATTCCTTTGAAGTATTATATTCAGATTTGCTGGGTAGGTGATTCTTGGTTTCAATTCCAGTTCCCTTGACCTCTGGAATATCACATTCCAAGCCCTTCAATTTCCCAGTGTTGAAGCTTCCAGATCCTGAGTTATCTTGATTGTACTTCCACAATACTCAAATTGTTTCTTTATAGCTGCCTGCAGTATTTTCTCCTTGATCTGAAATTTGGCCACAATATTCCCAGGAGTTTCTCTCTTTGGGTCTCTTTTAGGAGGTAAACGGTGGACTCCTCCAATATTTACTTTGCCCTCTGATTGTAGAATATCAGGGCAGCCTTCCTCGATAATCCCATGAAAGATAATGTCCAGGCTCCGTTTTCTGATCATGGCTTTCAGGTAGTTCCACAATTCTTAAATTGTTTCTCCTGGATCTATTTTTCAGGTCAGTTGTTCCTCCAATGAGATGTTTCACATTATCTTCTATTTTTTCAAACTTTTGGTTTTGTTTACTAATTGCTTGGTTTAACTCATAGTCATTCATTTTCCTGAACTCAGTTCTCTTTTTTAACGAATTATTTTGTTCAGTGAGCTTTTGAACCTTCTCCTCCATTTGGCTAGTTCTGCTTTTTAAAGCCTCCTTCTCCTCACTGGCTTTTTGGACCACTTTTTCCAATTGAGTTAGGCTCTTTTTATTTTCTATTTATTTATTTTTTGTTTTATTTATTTTCCTCAGCATTTTTTTGATTCTCCTTTAGTAAGCTGCTAACTTGTTTTTTAAGATCTTCTATTGCCTGAGCTCAGTTTAAGTTCTCTTTGGAGGCCCTGGAGGCAGAGGCCTTGACTTCCTCTGACAGTATGCCTTGTTCTTCCTCATCTGAAAGGATGGGAGGAGACACCTGTTCCCCAAGAAAGTAACCTTCTATGGTCTTATTTTTCCCCTTTTTTGGGCATTTTCTCAGCCAGTTACTTGATTTCTGAGTTTCCTCTCCACAACTACCTCACCTCCAGTTTCTGCCAAGCCAACACTGGGGCTGAGATTCAGATGAGCTGCTCCAAACCCTCAGGGGCTTTAGGCAGGGGCAGGGCTGCTATTCAGTGTGAGATTAAGATCAGCTGCTCAAGTGGGGGCAGGACCACCACACAGGGCTCAGATCCCTCAAGGGCTTTTGCCTCCACTGCTGCCACCTGAGGAGGCCTGAGTCATGGGGACAGCCTGCTCCCTTCTCGGCCAGCTGAAAAGACCCTCTCACTGACCTTTAGTGCTGTAAGTTGAGGGATCTGCACTGCCACTGGAGATTCTGTCCCTGAAGCCTGCTCCTCTCAGTGCCACGTGCTGGGCTGGGATCTGCTCTGGGTCCAGTGGGACAGACCTTTATCATCAGTCTTTCAGGTCACTCTGGGCTAGAAATCTCCTCTATTCTGTTGTTGTGTGGCTTCTGCTTCTCTAGAATTTGTTGAGAGTTCTTCTTTACAGGTATTTTATGGTGGGGTAAAAGCTAGTGTATGTGCATCTTTCTACTCTGCCATCTTGGCTCTACCCCCCAGGAAAATCAATTTAAAAAGTGAATTAAGGATGGATTAGAGTACGGTAGACTTGTGGCAGGGAGATTAACCACCAGGGCATTGCAATAGTCCAGGTATGTGGTAATGAGCATCAGCACCAGGGTGATTTCAGTCCCAGTCCCAGCTGATTCTTCAAAAGGCCACATTTCACCAGTGCCTTCAAATGATCTTTGTATAGCATAGTTTCCAGTCACTTCATCATCCTATATCTCATGGATACTACATTGTTTTTAAGGAGAAAAACTGTCTTCTTAAAACTCTGTCCATGTTAGACAATTCATCTTTTATGACCTACGTGAAATTCCTTTGGATGTCAAATCCTGTGGAGATATACTTATTTTCTTCTTTATTTTAATATCCTTCAAGGTTCATTTCAGGCATGACCTCTTCCATGAAGTTTTCTGTGATCCTCCCAACCAGAGGTAATCTATCTTTCCTTATCTCAAAATACTTTGTATTTCCCCTATGTACTTATTATTTCTTTATTTATTGTTACTTATGCTGCCATTTTGTCTTTCCTATTAGACTGTAAATTCCTTAAGAATAAGGAGTATGCATTAGTCATTTTTGTATTACCATTATCTAGTACAGTGCCTTGAAAAAGATAGCTGCTTATGGTGGGAGCTATAACCTAAGTCCTTCCCTGTGACAGCTAGGATCAGCCTATTCACATCATTTCCTTATCACTTAGATAAGCACATAAGAGCCATGAGAAACTCCACACCTGCTCTGTAGCTAGGTTGGTAGACCATGATGGGGCAACTCTAGAAGCAGGGGAGCTTTGCTAGACGGAATCAACTCCAGGTATCCTCAATGCCTATTATTACTGAGTATCTCCCACTATGACTATGCAAATCTGTTAACTGTTGAATGACTTATGGGTGTCTCCTCTTATTCCAATACTGAACATAAAATACAAGGGGACTGTCCTCAGTCAGGCCCAATTTAAAACAGTGTTCACCATAAATATTTGTAAAATTGAACTGAATAGCTTAAACATTCAAAAGACTGGAGATAAAATGAAAATTGTTACAGTAAAGTTTAATAGTGATAGTTATTAATAATAATAGTTAGCATTTATAGAGCACCTTAAGGTTTGCAAAGTGCTTTACAAATACTATCTAATTTGATCCTTACAACCAACCTGGGAGGTAGGTGCTATTATTATCCTAATTTTACAAATGAGTAAATTGAGGCAGACAGAGGTTAAGTGACTTGCCCAGGGTCAAACAGCTAGATAGCATTTAAGGTCAGATTTGAACTTATGACTTCTTGACTCCAGCTCCAGGGCTCTATTTGCTGTGCCACCTAGTTATCTCAGTAGTATGGAAGTAGAGGTCCTTCCATCCAGTGGAAAAAAGGGAAAAATGTGTGTGTGTACACGTACGCTCACGCACACATATACACGCCCACGCACATATATGGAGAGAGAAATGTTTGTAATGAAACAGACATTTTTAAAAATATAAACAATTCCAAGTCTTTCGTCTTTCTTCAATCCCATGCATCATCATGAAGTTCTCTTCAAACAGACTAGTAATCATGTTCTGTTCTAAGGCCAAACGGGGATTTCCAAAGGATTTCCACACTCATTTGATATTAAAGCTGCCAAAGATCTAAATACTCATAACATTTTGAGCTTGAGATTTGCAACAACAAGGCTTTAAATTCTTTTGACATTTAACGGAATTTGCTGTAGTGATAGAAGAACATTTCCCCCCTGTCATTTTAACACATGATACATTTTGGAACATTTGATTTTTTTTCTTTGCCCCCTGTGGAAAAGAAGATAGTAATAATGAACCCTTGAAAAGGGAAAACCAGTTCAATTGGACTTAAAATATGCATATTAAAAATAGACTGTGTATGCATGAAATGTTGGATGATACTTAATCACGAATAATTGTATTTTCAGCAATGTATGCCCTTTCAATTCAGTGCTTGACAGTTCTTAATGCTAGCCTAGGATGTGTCATGAATGGGGATTCTGATATCTCTGAAAAGCCGGTCTTAAGCTTCTCTTGCACTTGCACTCTTTGGAGTGAAAGGTCATGCCACAAGCCATTAGAAAGGTTATTTTCCCTGACTGTCAATAAACTCTGTTGTGATTTATTACTTTGATGTCAGGTGTTAATTGGTTCACAGATGAACTTGAATAGGTATTCTTTCCTTTATCTTATTCCTGACAGACAGACATGGAGATAATATTGAATGAAAAGGAGGAAACAGTTTTATCCTCAAGTGGAAGACCAGTTTTCTTTAACTGTTCAGGCTTTTCTGTCTTTTTCCCAGAATTTGGTTGGTTCAGAGATGGAAAAATATCTTGTACAGTATCAGAAACATCTTTGTTTTGTCTGTAATTGTTACCATAATACTATTGTAATTGGGCTTCTTTAGTAAGGTGTGTGTGTGTGTGTGTGTGTGTGTGTGTGTGTGTGTGTGTGTGTGTGTGTGTAGAAGGGAAAGGCAAGCCACACCCCAGGCATAACTGAAGGAAGGTGAAGTTAGATTTCACTACTTATAGCTTCCCCATGAAGAATTTTTCTTCCTCCAGTAGTATCTAGTTACTTCCCTTGGGGAATTATTGCCTTAATCCAAGGTTCCATATGCATTAAGGTATGAATGACTTATAAAGATTAATCAGTTATTGCTTCCAGGGATATTCATCTTAGTCCAATAGAACTTAAAGTTAAACAAATTGCTAAATGTAAAAATCCAGGAATCAAGTTATTAGGTGATCAAGCATTTATTAAACATCTATTATATGCAGAGCAAAATGTTTGGCTCTGAGGATACAAAGACAAAAGTAAACCCATCTCTGTCTTCTAGGACTTAACATATTAATGGAGAAGACTGCAAGTACATATGTAGTTGCTGACAAAATACATGTATAGGTATACTCAAAACACATATTGAAGGATATACAAAGTCACCTTAGGTTAGAAAGTACTGACACTAGAGAAAGAGCAGTGGTGTTTTTGAAGAAGGCTCTTGAGGTGAGAGTTGAAGGAAAAATGGGATTCTTAGAGGTAAAATTGAGGGGGAGAGCCTTCCAACAATGGTGGGAGACACAGAGAGAGTAAGAGAGACAGATGGATATAAAGACAGAGAAACACAAATACTAACTGGTGCTCAAGTCAGCACAATCTAAAAGTCACTCAGTAATTGTTTTATTAAGTTATCTTTAAAAAAGGGAAGAACTAAAAAATAAAAATATCTCAGGTACTCCTTTTTTTTTTTTAAAAGAGACATTAGCCACATTTGAACTTCATACTACTTCTATATCATTTTCTGAGACTTGTCTATGGTATCATAGTCCAGAATACAATTGATGAAAAGGACAGGTTATTTTGTAAAGTAAACCTTATCTCCCCAGTCAAATAATGGTGGTACATCTGTATAAATGTATAGGGAATCTAAGATAAGTTTTTCATTGATTTCATAAAAGCATTTTGGACAAATTAAAGACTCTTCTCCCAAAAGCTATCTCCCATACATTTCAAAATTATGTAAGATTCTATGAAATGTGTTCATGCATATAACTTTGTCCAGCAAGTCTTTCAGTATCAAAATTAAGCCAGTTATAAACAAGGAGATATACACCAGCCTAAGTATTCACTAGAATCATGGGGATGTCCTGTGTAGAAGCAAATAAAAGTAATATTTCCTTTCATTGGCAAGGTTCTCCAGGTGTTTCTACTTGTAAATCTGTGCTTATTCTACCAAGCCCTCAGATTATAACAGGGCCCCATCAAAGAAAGCTATGCTTATTCAAAAAGGATCATTATGTCCATCCCCAGAGAGAAAACAAAATAAATGAGAAATGTATATTGTCCATATTATATCATGCAATTAGATAGACAGTCCATTGAATTAGCCATTAGTATACATATCTTGGATAGGCATAGTCAATAGGTAGTGAACTGAATCATGAATTGATTAGGGGGATGAATTTGGGTTGCATTCCTTTTGGAAAACTTCATAATGAATTTAGTGATCCCCAGGGACTTGCTGCATCTAAAGCTTTGCAGTAAAGGCCAGATGTTATCTGGTGATATATAAAAACTTAAAGGAGGGCAGAGATTCAAAGCTATGTACAAATGTTAGTGATTTTCTTGGCTGGGGGCTGTGTACTGTTGTGATTACATTAGTAACTTTTTAGCTTGTCAAGACAGTAATGAAAAAGACTATATAGATCTGAGGGCCATTATAATAGGCTACAAATAAGCTATTGTTGTAAGAGGGTGTGGCTGGTTAAAATCTGAGGGAGGGTTAAAGGAGAAGAAGGTGGTGACCAAAAATAAATGTATATACTGAATTACTTCACAGGGGAAAAAAAAAAAGACAAGAGCTCATCCTCTGTCATCGAGGAGGATAAAGAAGAAAGGATTAAATTCTGGCTGATCAAATCCAGTGATACCCACTGATGTTATGGAAGGAAAAGGGGGATTTGTCAAAAGGGATTAATATAGATTCACAGGATGATCATCAACCACATTATTGTAGATAGAAGATAGAAGCAAGGCCAGATGATGGCAGATGAATAGCAAAACATGCCAATGTCCTATGTAGATAGTGTCTTGAGTGTTAAATCTCAGGATGAGCTGAGGGTGGAGATAAAAGATAAGGACAACAAAATGATTTTTTAGGAAAAGCTTTATTGGAGAAAAAAGGGGATCAAAGAAGGAATAGAACCCCTATTTAGGCTAGATAAGATAATGATAACAAACAACAAATAGAAAGAAAAGCCGCATAATCCTTATTTTAGTACCTACGCTAAGGATTATTAGAGCAGAAAAAGTGGCTAATAGGGAATTGATATACATTAAAAGCAGGTTGATAGTAAGAAAGTACCTAACTGTTCTTGATGAGTTTGTCACCAGGTTCAGATGAACTGCATGAATCAATTGATGAAATATTTTATTAAGTGACTGTTATGAGCCAGTCACTGTGTTAAGTACAAGTGATAGAGATACAAAAGTGACAGCAGCTGCTCTCAAGTAACTTACATTTCATTAGGACAGAGTTTCTGAACCTCAGGGTTGTAAACTTTTTTTTAAAAGATAATTTGATAACTGCATTGCAATATAATTGGTTTCCTTGGTAATCCTATGAATTCTATTTCATTCATTTTAAAACATAATTCTGAGAATGTGTTCATAAGTTTCACCAGACTGCCAAAGTGATCCATGAGAAAATTTGAGCACCTCTGTACTAGGCAACATACAGGATGTATCCAAATACATATGATACAAATGATTTTACAATTAAATTTATAACACAAACTTATAATAAAATACAAAATTCTTGCATTTGCAATACAATATTTTCAAGGAAGAGTGGAGGCAGCAAAGGTCTCTTTAGCTGAGCCTTATTGGACATAAGAGTGCTAAAGGGGAGGTGAGGAGAGGAGTGTCAGAATTTTAAGCACTGGCAGCTAACTATGCAAAGGAGGCAGGAGATGAAATTATGGGGACATGAAAGACCAGTGTGCTTAAAATGTAGCATTTGTGAGGGAGAGTAATGAGAAATTAACCTGAAAAATTAAGATGAAACTAGATTTTGAAGGATGTTGAATTCCAAACCAAGGAGGTTATATTTACTTCTGAGAGCAATGGAGGGCCATTAGAGCTGTTTGAATGGGGGAGTGACCAGGCCAGACTTTTACTTTGGCAATAACAATTTGATAGTTATGTGGCCTGGAGAGAGTAGAATTGGATTTAGACAAGCCAATTCGGAAGCTATTCCAATAAATGAGGCAAGAGGTGATAAGGGCCTGAGTTGTGGTGGTTCTTGTACTTCCATTTCAGGATGCTCCAATAACTTGCATAAAAGATCCCTAAACCACTATGACTAAGCTTTGAAAGATCATCAGTGCAAAACTAGAGAGGAGCCAAAAGATTTGAGAAGGGCTCACTTTATTCTGTTTAGTAAAAGAAAAGACAAAAGGGGAGAGAATGGTTCCTGTAAACTATATACCAACGAGCTTCAATTTCTGAAAAAAAGAAAGAATTCTAAGATGGGCTGGTTAGTAACAATCTAGATACTGGGCACAAACTGGGCATGATTTCATTAAGAACATTTCATGGTGGACAAACTGTATTTACTTTTTGGATGGCGTTAGCAACCTGGTAAACTAAATTATGACTATAATTTGTGTAGATTTTTATTATGTTGACACATTTTATTTTGATACAGTAATTGCTTCCCCCAAAATGTCTCCAATAGTAACTTTCCTTAAAAAAATCCATAAAGTCAAACTGCCCAGTGTAGAAGTTGTGATTACTAGTGTATTCAACTTTGAGCTTTGACAGTTTACCATTTCTCAACAAAGAGGAAGAAGTATGTTTTAAAATCAGTCATCTAAATCAACATTAACCATTGCAGATAATGTAAACATTTCATCTTTTACTACTGCCTTCATTTACAAAACTCTAGGTATATTGATTTTTTTCTCTACTTTTTCCCTTAAGCATCAATTCATAGAAGTTTCGCCATATTTTTCTGAATTCTCTGTATTTATTTCTGAAACATAATATTCTGTTAAAATCATATATTACTTGTTTAATCATTCATAAACCAATGAGCACAAATCTGTTTCCAACTTTTTGTTAATGTGAATAGTGTTGTTAACTGATATTTTCTTATACCTGGTGAATTTTGTCACTGAATTCCATGAAATATAAAACTAAAACCCAAGATTGCTAGATTAAAAGAGTATAATGAATTTAGTAACTTTTGTTTCAAATACCTTAATTATTGACTGTATCAGTAACAAGACATCAAAATTCACATTATTTTCTCAATATATGCAGAAAAAAACCTTTTGACAAAATATAGCCTTCAGTCCTATTAAAAGTATGAGCAAGCATAGGAATAAATGGAGCTTTCCTTAAAATGATAAGTATCATATCTAAATCAAGATCAAGCAACTGTAATTTGGATAAACTAGAAGCTTTCCCAGTAAGGTCAGGGTTGAAGCAGGGATGTTCATTATCCCCACTATTATTCAATATTGCACAAAAATATTAACTCTATCAATAAGACAAGAAAAATTGAAGGAATTAGAATAGGTAATGAGGAAATAAAACTATCACTCTTTGTAGATGATATGATGATATACTTAGAAAATTATAAGCACCTAAAATGCAAGTAGATAAAGAATTAGAAATTTAGGAGATACCCATCAACTGGGGAATGACTGAGCTAGTTGTGGTATGTAATTAAGGTGGAATAATATTGTGTTATGAGAAATCTACCATTGCTATAAGCAAGATGGTTTCAGAAAAACCTGAGAAGACTTACATGAACTGATGCAAAGTGAAGTGAACAGAACCAGAAACACATTGTACGTAGTATCATAAATATTATACAATGAACAACTCAGAATGATTTAACTATTTTAGTCAATATAATCATTCAAGGCAATTCTGAAGGATTTATGATGAAAGATGCTATCTGCCTCCAGCAAGAGAATTGATACAGTCAGAGTGCAGGTTGAAGCATATTTTTTTTTTACTTTCTTTTTTTTTTTGCAACATGGCTAACATGGAAATGTTTTGCAAGATTTCACATATGTAATTGATATCACATTTCTTGCTTTCTCAGTGGGTAAAAAAGGGGTGAGAGGGAGAGAATTTGAAACTTAATATTTAAAAAAAATGAAACTTAAAGAGAAATAAATAATAAATTAGAAAAATAACAACCCCCCCCCCCCCCATAGAGTCAACCTGACATCCCATTTCAAATTTATGGCATTCCAAAAGATGAAAAATATGATTCTAAAATGACAGTTGTTAAAGGGGCCTGTGGAGAAGACAGGGCACATTAATGCATTGTTGGTAGAGCTGTGGTTTTGTTCAAGCATTTTGGGAAGTAATTTGGAATTACTTCAAATAAATAGTGCAATGTGTATACCCTTTAATACCACAAATATTGGGACCAATAGAGACTAAACAAACAGGAAGAGATTCCAAATATTTACCATCATTTATAGTAGTATATTTTTATTGCAAAGACATGGAAATGTAGTTGTTATAAATCTTTAGGGGAACAGCTCAAAAATATAAGTGAAATGTAATGGAAAATTATTGCTCCATGAGAAATCACAAACAAAATGGATTCAGAGTAACCTAGGAAAACTTGCATGAACTAATATGGTACAAAGCAAGCAAAACCAGCAGCATGATTTGTACAGTGACTAAAACAGTATAAAGGGGAAAAAGTTACGAAAGATTTCAGAACTATGATCAAAATAATGACCAATCAGAATTTCAGGAGACTAATGAATCGTGCTATCCACATCTTGGCAGAGATACGATTGACTAGAGGTGTAGAACAAGGCATGCATTTCTGGACATGACCAACTTGTGGATTTGTTTCAAATGGAGACTTTTATAGGGGCAGGTGGGTTGCAGAGATGGAGATGTATGTGGGTGATTTATGATAGTGATACGAAAAAAAGAAAAGAAAAGAAATAGCATCAATGAATCATTGAAAAATAAACCAATGAGAGAAGGATATTCAGAAGAGAATACTAAAAAGCAGTGCAGTGTTGGAAATGCCACATTAAATATGCAAAAAATCCTAAGCTATACATAGTGGAAGATTCATGGTTTCATATATAATCCTCTTTTTCTGTTCTTGGTGTAGGGAAATGTTCGTGTTTGCTGGCTTGTCAAGTTCAGAGTGACAGAAAGGAAGCATTTTTTTTTTTTTTTTTTTTACAGAATTTGATAAGATATCCAACTAAGTAAAGTTATGCCAAGGGTATTGAAGTATGAAAGTGAAAGAAAAACAATGAAAAAAAAAACAGAAAAAGTGAGGAACATTTGTCCTTCATATAGGACAGTAGAACCACTATACTTATATTTTTGATATGCTTTTAGGATAAGTGGAAATGGCAATATGAAGAGAATAGTGGCAGGAAACAGGAAAAATAGTGACAGTAAGTAGAGAAGATCCATGCTGGAATGACACAATTGTGGGGATGGTGAGGGATTGATAATACAATATATCTGAAATGGGAGAAGATACTGAAGTTATAGAAACAAAATCTTATTATGTATTTTTACCACAAAAGGCAAGCAAGAGAATATCAATAGCTATGGATCTATTTTTCTACTCTTTGATTTTTTCAAAATCTTTGTATCATCTATACACAGACAATCTATGCACAAATCAAAGACATTTTCAATTTAGGTATGGATAGAGCAAACGCTATTCGACAATGAACCAGTTGACCGAAAGGAAGCATGCATTATGCTTATTGTTTCTTGATTATGAAAAATCATTTAATCAAGTAACCCAAAACATTACCTTAAGGCTCCTTCATAGCTAGGTGTCTCTTAAAATAATTTAAGAGTCCTGGAAAGGACAGAACTAAATACGTTCAATGAACCTTTGATCATTAACACCAGCACATAAAGCAAGATGTACATTTACCTCTGAGTTCTAGGAGATTCAGCATAGAGCCAAGTTTCAAAAGAATTCCCTATTAATGGTAAGGTTATCAATATTTTCCTGTATGCAGAAGATATTGTAGAGCTTCCTGGAAGACATGCATTATCCCTCTAAAGATTTTGCCCTACCATCACAAGAAAAACCAAGTAGTCTATTGTCCAAATTATAACATGCATTTAAATGGGAAATCTATAGAGCTTGTCCATCTACTGATATATCTGGATGGATAGTAGAGATATGCAATGAGTTGGGTCCAACTTTGAACAAGAGGAGAATAGCCAGTTGGATTGCCTTCAGGAAATTTCAAAGTTCTTTAACCACCCCAACTTTTCCATGAAAGTAAAGGCTCATATTTTAAACATTCTACTAGTATTGCTGCATCACAGTAGAACATGGAATGTGACAGATTCTGAAGAAACAAAAAAGAATTTCCCACAGAAGAAAATGGAAAGGGGAATGGTGGGTGTGAATAAGGTGCAACGTGTTTCCAATGAGGAGCCTTTGAAAAGAACAGAAATTTTTAAAAAATCAAGAAATTGTATGATAGGAAGATAATGTGAATCGATAACATGCTAAGGGCAAAGAATAGCAAGTGAATACACTGTGCATAGACACTCTGATAGCCTAACTATGTTAGGTGAAAACAAGAAAATTCCTAAGCCAATTGGGTGGATAACCTGGGTTCTTTCAGAGGAAGACAGGGGCAAGTGTTACCAAGAATGAGCACGTATGGAGGTTTGCTTTCGGCAGTGTTAACCTCAAAACTGATGAGATCATATATTCATGTGAGTATTTAAGAGGAACTTTGATAATAGGGTCAGCTTTTTGTTTGGAGATTATTGTGAAATATAGTATAAGATCCTCAACTAAATCTATTTTCCATCAAATTGATCGTATCTTCCTTGCAGTTCTTATCCTTTTCCTAGCAGTTTTGGTTTTGGCATTTATTGAATTCTAAACTGTTGTTTTTGTTTGCAGACATCTAGGTATTACTTAATCTCTTTAATCTTTATTTCAATTTTTGATGAATACTAAATATTTATATTGATTACTGTTTTATGATTTAATTTGATATCTGATAAAGCTGTTCTCTTTCTTTATATTTTTATTTTAATTATTTCTCTTGAATGGAAATTTTTTTTTGGCAAATGAGTTTTGCTATTTAGTTTCATAAGTCGTTCCTTGGTAGTCTTATTGAAATAGTGTTAAACTATAAATTAATTTAGGTCACCATATCATTTTAATCATTTTAGCATAACTATGAGCAAGAAATACCTCCTTTTTTAAAAGGTATTTGGTAGATATATTTAGGTAGTTCTTGTGTGTATCTTGGTAGATTTGCTACTGGATATTTTATGATTTTGGATGAAATTTCTCTTTCTGTCCTTTCCTCCTGGGTTTTATTGACACTGTATAGAAATATTGATGATATTTGGTAGGGTATTTTATGTTGTGCTACTTTGTTGAACCTATTAGTCATCTCATTTTCTTTACCTATTCTTGGTACTCTCATAAGTAACATTATATAGTCTTTGGATAAGGATAATTTTGCCTTCTCTTGACTGATGTTTACTTTTTCCTTTCTTTAACTAGCATTTCTAGTACTAGGTAAAATAATAAAGGGAAATAATTGAATCTTTGTTTTTTCCCTGGATTTTCCTGCAAAGTTTCTAGTGTTTCTCCATTAAAGAGACATACTATCAATCAATACAAATAATAAATGTAATAATTAGCAAAATAATTAATAATCCTAGCTATTAGTTTTAGATAGTTTTGATCACATTCATGAGACACTGAAGCCATTTAAATTTAAAGTGAGTGTTTTATTTTGACAAAGACCATTTCTGTGGTTTGAATTATATATTTATTATGTTAAATATTTTAGTGGTTTACTAAAGTGTCATTAATTCTATGCTATTTTAAAATAAAAACATTTTCTGTTGAACTTTTTGCTAATATGTGATAAAAGAAAATATCAAAAATGCTTTCAATAATCACACACGATGGGATTTTTAAAATCAAAAGATATTTAAGAAATCTCAGTCCAAATCGTTTCTATGTCAGTAAATAAAATATTGATTGAAATAAGTGAATATATAATTAACTATACAGTCTTAGACTTAATATTCATGATTTAGTCTAGAATGATTTCATCTAGTTTTCAATTCAAGAACTCATTACTTTCAAAGATTTAGATAATTATAAAAGTTTTGCAGAAGAAACTTTCATTATGAACTTCATTAATATTTTATTTTTAGAAGTTCAACAGTGAATTCAAAGACCTAGTCTCTCCCTTAAGTCAGATAATGGGGAACTATCCAATATAAGGGGGATCAAGGACTCAATTTGCATTTCTCTTTCTTCCTGCTAATTCACTTCTTCACTTAAAGGGATAATATGTTGATTAAGCTCCTGAGCAGAGAAGATCTCTAAATTAGATTTTCACTGGAATAAAACTTTACCTGGGTGTTAAGTTGTTCTTTAATCATGAGTCTATTCCTTCAGCAAATATACAACAGCAACAAAGGACCAGTTACCACTACTACCTTTGTAACTAACCAGAATTTCATATGGGTAAGAGAGATGGCAGATATGTGGTGGCCTCTGCTTGGAAAAACATTTGGCTTGTTCCAAAGCAAAAGGCATTTACCATCTGCATTCATTGAGTTCAGCAGCACTTAATTACATGCTGTTTTGTTGTTTAATCATTTTCCTTTGTATGTCATGCTCCCTTCCATTATACTATATTTATGTACATGAAATGCAAATCAATATCGATATTTCAAAGCAGAATATAGTAACTGACATAAGAAAATTGGAACAAAGTGCTTTGGGAGTTCAGAGGAGGGAGTGATCATGTTTGACTGGATAGATCAGGGAAGTCATCATGGAAGTACATTTGAACTAGTACCTTAAAAGATGAATAGGATTTCAACAGGTAGAAATTAGTGCAGAGGTGGTACAGTCATTGTATGTAGAGGGAACAGGATTACCAAGGAATAGATCAGAGAAATCTGATATGCTTTTGGGGGATGGAAAGTAATCTGATTTTATGGGAACAAATGGCATGAGAAGTTCAGTATTTTGAGAAAAAAACAAAAACAAAAGCCTAAGTTGGTAGATCAAGACCAGGTTGTTGGTGGAATAGAGTATGAAATCCCAACTGTAGGATCCTCAAGATTTCTACCTGAGCCTGTTTCACTTTATACACATTTATTCTTTCAGTGACATTTTCAGCTCCTATGGATGATATGTTATGTTATGTTGTGTTATGTTGTGTTGTGTTATATCATCATATCAGATCATTGCAGATCATGCACAGTTCTATGTATTCAGACCAGGTCTCTCTTCTAAACTCCAGTCTCATGTCACCAACTGCCCATGAGACATTTCAAACTGAGATTGTGGGAGACATCTTAAACTTAACTTACGATTCTTCCCCAAGCTCCACCTCTCCTAAATCTTCTTATTTCAGTCAAGTGTATTACCATTCTTACAGTCGCCCAAATTTATAACCTTAAGAACCAAGTTCAGTGCTTGGCCCCCACTCAGCTTCATTCCACATATCCAACCAGTTGTTAAATCTTGCCATTTCTGTCTCCTCAAAACCTTTTACATGTATCCACTCTTCTTTACTCACACAGACAGACTTAGTTCAGGTCATTGTTACCTCTCCCCTTGATTACTATAGCAGTCTCCCTATTACATCACTTCCCTTTCTGCTTCAAGTTCCTTCTCTCTTTGATGCATCTTCAAAACAGCTGCCAAAGTCATTTCCCTTGGGCATAGATCTCACCATGCCATTCCTGTAGGATATCCTCTAGGATAAAACAGAAACTCCTTTCTTTGCTTCAGAGCCCTTCAGATTTAGCCTTGACCTATCTTTCCAATTTCATTATATGTTATCCTATCCCCCCTTCCCTCATTCTAAAATCCAGCCCAACTAGATATTTCTCTGTTGTCACATATAGAATTTCATATCCCAACACCGTGCCTTTGTAATGACCATCTTTCATGAACTTTTCTCTCACAAAATCTCTAACTTTTCTCAGGACACAGCTCAAACATTACTTTCTATCTGAATCCTTTCCTTACCCCCCAAATGTTAGTGCCCTCCTTTACCTTATTTTTAACAGCCATGCACATATATATACATATACACACTATAATATATATAAATACACATATGTATGCATATATACACACATTTATACGTATACCTACATATATCTATCTACCTATCTATATCTATATAATTTACTTATAACATATATATATATATACATATACATATATATATGTAGAGAGACAGAGAGAGACAGACAGACAGACAGACAGACATAAGGATTAAGTGACTTGTTCAGAGTTATATAGCTACTAAGTATCTGAGGTTGTATCTGAATTCTGGTCTTCCTGACTCCAGGATCAGTGCTCTATTCACTGCATCACCTAACTGCCCCAACTACCTTATATTTAAAAAAAAAATATTCTTTATGTATTACATATTATTCTCCTTAATAGGATAAAAATTCTTTAAAACTACCTGCATATGTTTCATTTTTGTCTTTGTTTCCCCAGAAACTAGTATATCATAATCATTAATGGATAGAGTTCCTGTGCTGATGCCAAGAAGACCTGCATTCAAATTTCTCTTCAGATATTAGCTGTATAGTCCTGGCAAGTAACTTAACCTATTTGCCTCAGTTTCCTTCTCTGTAAAATTGGGATAATAATAATAGCACCTACCTCCTAGGGCTGTTATGAAGATCAAATCAGATAATATATAATATTAGCTGTTATTAATATTATTATCATCTATTGCTTGAGTGATTGATACTCATCTGGAGTTCTTTTGAAAACTGATGATAATGAGAGTATCTACCATCTTTCAAGGCAGTCCACACTATTTTGGTGGATGGACTTAGCCAATTTCCCTTGATTTAACTTGATTCCTTGATTTGACTATTTGAATGAATCTATGGGCTCAAATATGTAGGGCCTCTCTCTATTAGTGTTAATTGCAGCTGATCCTTTCCTTCTTATTCTGTGAGATTCAATAGTTACCAGCTTCTTTCATAAAATTTTGCCCTACTGTCACTTAAATAAATTTCCTGATACTGACTCCTATTAAATTTATGTATGTATAAATTATATATAAATTTTAGATGTCTATATTAATTATGTCTACACACATAATTATATTATTCTGTAATTGCTTTGTTATCATTTGTTTCAAATCTGCGATAAAAACATAGATTTTTTTTATAGGGAATCTAAACTATGCCTTCCCTACAATATGTAGTTTGGTCAGGATGCATAGTACTTTTTCAATAAATGTAACCATTTTGAACCATCTTCAGAAAGCTGTAATAAAAAAGTTTAATTTTACCATAGAGAATGACTTGAAAACAAAGTCGTCAGCATATATTCTTTACACAGATTTGGCAGAGTGGAAGGTATGTTCTACTACATTCTTTTTGAAAAGTCACAGATGATATTAATTGCAATGTCAATGCAACCTGACTTATACAATTGACATTCCTGAATCATTTTCCGTAAATGACATTATGGTTCAGATGCACAAGGAGAGTTTTGTCTGAAGTGAATCCTTCTGTGAAGTGGATAATCTTGTAATATGAACAGCTATTCGCTCAACTAATTGTCTTCTAAAATTAGCCAGAGTACTGTGCTATCAACCTCATCCAGTAAGATAAAACCTAGGTGAAGAATTTTCCGTCTATGTACATTCATAGTTTCACAAAATTCTTGTAGTTTGGAGGTGATGAAACACATTTTTAAGGAATGTTTCATAAGAGGAAAGGTGCCGATTCTATTGTTACCTGCATCCTTCTCTCTATTTAAGCTTTTGTCTTATGCATTTTTGGGACCAAGTTTCATCATTAATGACCAAATAGTGCCGGCTGATTCAGCTGAAGAGAAACTCTTCTCACCTGGCTTAATACACTTACCTGCAAACAAATGGCTTTTCCCAGTAAAACCTTGTGTGTTTCTGTGAACACAAATAGACCAAGTGCAAATTTATCTCTCTGAATCTCAATTTCTTTAGATGCAAATAAGGAGGCTAGAATAGATGGCTTCTAATGTCCCCTTCTAGCTCTAAATCCAATAATCAATGATTTGAGGTCAGAAGAAAGATTGTACAGGAGGATGGGGGAGGAACTTCTACAAATGAGTTCTTAACTTGAAGCCTGTGATTTGGTTTGATTGATATCTGTATTTCAATAAATTGGTTTCTTTCTAATCCTACGTATTTTATTTTATTTATTTAAAAAGCATTATTCTGAGAAGGGTTTTGCCAGACTGCCAAGGGACTTCACAATACAAAAAAGGTTGAGAAGCCCTAACCTATTAGTTCTTCACTGATTTTAGGATATATCCTTATTGACTCAAAGATATACCCAGGGGATATGTAAAAATGTGTACTCCACCGGATTAGTATGTAGAAATATGTTAAAGTGCTAAATTGTTTACAGATTGTATTAGCAAATCCTACCCAGTGTAGAAAGGGAGTCTGTGTTTTTTTGTTGGGAGAGTCTGAGACTCTAAAATTGGGGCACTGAATTTTCCTAATAGAGCTATCCCCAAACGGAATTTTCTGACTCAGTTTGTTAATTTCCCATTTCTGCAGACCTTGTTGCAAAAGCTATATGATTGCTTGTATATATTGTGGAGTGGATTTCTGCATGGGTACCGGTTGTATTGGGCTGCCTTTTGAGGTCTCTTCCAACTATAAGATTCTTTGAACACCTTCACCAGACCCAATGGACTACTCTGTCAACCAGTTTCCTTCTTAGAATGTTTTTGGGTGCACTAGTCAAATGATAAGTAGCATGAACTTTTATGGATTTTCACCTGGAGTTTTCCCAGTGTTGACTTTTACTTTTCAATTTTTTTGGCATGATGTATAATGCTATTAGAAATCCCATTATCTTTGTCAAATTGTCTTTGAGAGCAGAAAGAGTTACCTTTGATTATGTAACCTATAGTCCCGCACTCCAAATTCTGGAATGGAATGAATTCAGTCTTATAGGTTTTTGAAAAGGCTTCTCCTTAGATTATTATTTGTGGTATTTAGAATTTCTTCTTGGAGCCCTGAAATTTAACTTGTCTTTACACTCACTGATGTAGGTAAAATGGTCCCCAGATCACATGCAAGAATTTATAGTTACATTTCCCATCAAATCCAGGACAGCAAAAGGAGAAATGTAAGGTTGACCTCTCTTAAGAAAAATAGATCCTTGGGTGTATTGCTGGTTCCAATCATGAGCAAGATTTCTTCAAGGCAAGATAGGTGCAGGGAGAAAAACCCAATTTAACCCCTCCCCCAAACTTGTCTTTCAGTAATAGATAAAACCTCAAGCTGAATAATATGGTGTAGCTGGAAGAATCTCTTGGTGCCCTCCTTAAATGGAAATTTTGGGAGGAACTCTCCACCCTCCAATCAGATGGAGGGGCCCCAGAGGCAGAGAGTACTGGTAGAAGAGAACTTCCAGTATAAAGAGGTTCTTAGGGGCGTTTTGGAGAAGTCCAGAGGAATAAGTCTTGAATGGGTCAAAAAAAACTGCCCAGCACCGGGAAATGTCTATAATTCTCTTAAGGTAATGGATGTCCGTATCCTCTATAGCACATATAATCACACTCCACAAGGCCCTTGCCCACCAGGGTAGTTACACCTTTCATTAAAATAGGCTCACCTGATCAGACCTCTACGGTAAAGTCAAAAGTTTACTGATGATTTGAAGCCTCTGTGGTCTGTAGGAGAAGTATGTCATGTCTCCCCAGGGTAATCTGAGGAAGCTAAACCTAAGAGTTGGAAGTAACTTTAAAAGTGATCTAATTTAGATTCTTCAGTTTATAAATAAGAAAACTGAGGTTCAGTGAAATTCAAATGGCTTAACTAAAGGCACACATGAAATTAGTGGCAGAACTTCGAATTGATCCCACATCTCAGATTGTAAAAAATCCAAGATCTGAATTCAAATCCTGCTTCAGGCCCTTAACAGTTGTATGACTTTGGGAAATCATTTGATTTCTTAGCCTCAGTTTCCCTATGCAAAAAATAAGCATAATAATAGCACACACTTAGCAGGGCTGTTATGAGAATTCATTGAGATAACATACACAAATCGCTTTGTAAACCTTAAAGTACTATAGGAATTTTAGCTATTACAATGATTATTGCTTATTATTATTAAAGAGCTTTACAATATATCTGATAAATGGACTACCTGGCCTTTTCTTTGATGATCTTTAGTAAAAGGTAATGTAGGAAGTAGAGGAATATTTTGGGATGACTCTAATTGTTGCAAGTTTCTGCACCCCTTACTTTTAGCCTAAATCTACTTCTTAATAATTTCTATTTATGGCTCCCAGTTATTCCAGTGGAGGTTAAGAATAGGAATAGGGACTGCACCTGTGATTTTATTGCTATAGGGAACTCCCCAGTGAGGACAAGTTCCTCCATCAGTGAGGGTCAACACTTTCTCTACAAATTATAGTCATAGGATGGGGCCCAGAGTGCTGAAGCTAAGCATCTTGCCCAGGGCCACATAGCCACTATGTGTGAGGGAAAGAACTTGAATGCAAGCCTTCCGAGGTCTAGACAAACTCTATTTACTACGTTGGTAGTGTCAAACTCAAATTGAAACGGGGCAACTAAACAGCATATCAGGATCCCTTTGAGAGCATATTGACTTAGAAAACCAAATATTAACATTATCTATATTTGATTACATTTTTGTTAATTTTATTAAATATTTCCCAGTTACATTTTAATCTGGTTTGGGCTACACTCAGGAGCATTGAGGGCTGCCATGATACTTCTGCACTGTGCCATATCCTGAATAACAATTATAATTCTTCTTCTGTATGATAATCCCTCTTCTATATGATAAACCTTCAAAGACTTAGAGATGGTTTCCATGTCTTAAGTCTTCTCTCCTTTCCTGAGTTCAAATTCAATTCTACTATA
This sequence comes from Bettongia penicillata ogilbyi, assembly GCA_023548195.1. Taxonomy (NCBI): domain Eukaryota; kingdom Metazoa; phylum Chordata; class Mammalia; order Diprotodontia; family Potoroidae; genus Bettongia; species Bettongia penicillata. Next base: position 14,862,335 of record JAJHZJ010000314.1, read on the forward strand.
CAGTGCTATTGAAGTATGAGTATGGGAGGGAGGGATGGCGGAGAGGGAGAGAGTATGAGAACATGAACACAACACGCATACACACAGAGATCATTTTTGGGGGGGTGTGGGGTACATAGCTGAGCCTTCAAGGAAAAGGTTATTCAGATGGAGTAAGGAAATCCATAAACACTGTCTCCAAGGCTGGATTTTTGCATCCACTCAATATATCTATAGCTGCCTAACTAATACATAGTTTAAGCTCTCCTGTCTTAGCTGTCTGGAATGAAGTAAACAGTTGTTACTGCATTCTCTAAGGCTTGTCTGGGTGTGTGGTTCTGTGGGATGACTTACTATGAGTCACAGGGTGGGGAGTGTAGGGGGGGTAGGGTTGGAGATTGAGAGCTGTGTTCCCAAGGAGATTAGAGGAGGAGGGCGTTTTATGTTGCCAAGGCCCAGCTGCAAAGCATGTGGGGGGGGGGGAGGAGAGAGGACAACCAGCCAGCTGCCACACAATAGGGGTATAGTAGAGTTACACTTTATTTTTTGGTCAAACCCAGGCTACAAGGAATAATCAAAGACACCACAATTTTAGAAGGTAACCAAGTGCCCAAAAATATGTATTTCATGCAATCTTTCTGCACAATATAATCAGGGAGTCTGAGGAACATTTTTCCTACTATTAGTCAACAATGAAAGCTGGTTAAAGACAGTCAAACTGTTTTACCCTATGTAACTGTTCAGACTTGGGAAAATCTTCCGAAAGGATGTGTGTGAATTTAATGACTCAGAGATTTTATTACTTGCCCAACAGGTATTTTAAAGTGTTCTTGCTTTTCCTTTCATGTCAAATGTGGAGTGAAATAAATGGCTTTGAAAGTCATTAGTGGGGGAAGGGTAAGAAAAAGCAGTGATGTCAGCCTTTAAATTGGTGTAAAGAGGTACTGCAGGCAAACACAGGAACTTCCAAAAATCCCAGGAGAGCAATAAGGAATGAGGCTGTAGGACAAATGTCATTCCATGTAGGACAGAATTCAGATTACAGGGCAAGGTGCTGGATGAGCAAGTAACCGCACTCTCATTCTTTATCAGGAAGTTGAATGGTGGCCTTTAAAAGTGTATGCTTTTTAATGGGTTCCCAAGAGAAATTCTTCTGGGTTGACCAAAAGCTAAAGGTAGTGTGAATCCTCTCGGGACTTTGTTTAATCTCCCTGTGTGATGCAGAGAAATCCATAGCCATCACCAGGGAAACCAAGATATTTGCAAGTTTCCAAAGACAGCTGGAACTGGGAGAAAACTAATTGGCATTTCTGAATAAGGTTGAGGGAAGAGAACAATCCTGAGGAATGTGGTGAATTTCTTTGTCAAAGCAAACGTCAAAGCCTGCAGAAAGTTGATATTTCATTTTCAGCATTGATTAAAAACTCCAAACTCCTCTTTGAAGAAAGGGAATAGAAACCCTAGGGAGGCATTCCAGTTTCTATTAAGAAAGTGCTTGCAGGACATATTATTACCTTAATAATAATAATTACGATAAAAACTTACCTGCGCATTTGTGTAGGTCCTTGCCATCCCCAAACACATTGTAAAATTTGAAAATATGGAATGACTCCATGCAAGGCTGACAGGCAGGCCCTTCAGGTGGAAAAAGAAAAAAAAAGGAGATAACTTCTGTTTAAGTGTTCAATAATGCTGAATGGCAGCCTAGGACACAGAGGAGAATGAGTGGAAGAGGGAGGTGAATTTCAGGTCATTGGAAGGCAATTAGCTAAAATAGAATTTAGACAAGGCATCAGGGATAAACCTGCCATCTCTTATGAAAAATGCCAAGGGATCTTTAATAATCACAAATAACCAGAACTTCAGTATGCAAGATGAATTTCAAATGTTTCGTTTACTCCTTTGGCATCCCTGCACTGTCCTTTTATGCTCTGAAAGAGTAATTCAGGGTTGATTTGAGTAGTGAGACCTTTGCTCAATAAACTGATCTGGTTGTATAAAATCCCAAGTGTTCTCCTGCTATTCACATCTACCTGTCCTTAGGTAGATGGGGATGGTTTCACTTCCCATTTGTAATAATGGCTTAAGCTGTCATAGCTGCATGTTAATCAGATGGAGCAGGGTTTTCAGGTAGGAGACTACTTGTATTTGAGATCAAAAGAACACACACCAAAAATGCATTGATTTTTTGATGGATCCTGGTAGAGTTTACTCTAAAGCAAAGCTGAGGGTTTCCTTAAACCCAGAAAAGGCAGGAACACTGAAATATGACTTTGGCTCACACCCACTTTTACCAGATTATCTCAGGATCTGATAATGATCTTGACATCCGTCATATCATTTTAATAGAATCTCTCTATACTGATAAAGCTGGATGAGGAGTTTAAGATTAAAATGGGGAAAAATCCCATAGTAAACTTTGTTATGACACATCAAAAGCTTCAACAGTCCCTTGATAGCCTGTAAGTAAGGGAGAAATTGAAACTGTAAAGACCCAGGGGTATACCTCCTGCTTCCTAGAATGACAGATGAGCATTTTAAAGTGGGGGAAATATAGCTTACAGTAGAATCCATAAGAGAGGAAAAATTTAGTCACTAAGGTTCTCATAGGTGAACAGTTCAATGTCATTCCCAGGCAGGAACCCACCAATTGGAGGAAAGAACTCTCTGGAAGAAGGTATTTCCAGGATGAGCAAGCTACTGGTGTGGAAGTAGAAAAGTCTGGAGATTCAGAAGCAGAGAGGAGAGAAGTAAGGCTTAGCTATCAACAGACAGACATAAAATGGATCAGGAAAGAAGGGGGAGGGTGGAGGGGAAAAACTGGAAAAGCCCAGAGTCAGAGGTGGATCTGAGAGAGAAGTAAGTGTAGTTGGCCTGGATGTTGTGTTCCCCATGATTTTATACTTCTGGTATAGATCTTGTGACTCCCTGCATCTTCAATCATCTGTGTGGGACCAGAATAGATCTTGACCTAAAGGGATCAAGGTCTCCTAGTGCATTCTGAGTCATCTCCAGTCATCCTGATGAATATCTGGTCACTGGATTCAGATGGCTCTGGAGGAGAAGTGAGGCTGGTGACCTTGCACAGCCCTCCTTACTCAAACAAAATCAAGTGCTAGTCATGTCATCATTTCTCTGATGGCATGATCTTCTTTGGCAATGGAGGATGAACACAACACAACCAGAAGGGTAGAAGGGTTTCTGGCTACTACTAATAGTCTTGGCAATAGACTGTATGGGAGACTTGAACTGTCAGACAGTCAGTCAACAAGCATTTATTAAACCCTTGATATATGCCAGGGATTCAATTGCTATAGAAACTACAGCTGCTACTACTTTGGCTGATTCAAGTATACTTGACAAGTGCCCAGTGATTTGTATCCTTCCATCACACTGTAGGTAGAAAGTTGTATAACTCGGGATTGCTGACCTCAGTCTTGGGGAGAAATAGGAATTACGTTTCAAATAAAGGAAATTGGCGAGGGTAAAGAAGGCTGATATTTGTGAAATCTCAGAAGAGAGGGCTTAAAAGGGAAAGTCAAAACCTTAAAACCAATCTGAAGTGTTATTCATGACAGGTTATTGAATGGAAAATTGCAGTGATATAATCTTTATCATTCACATGGTTCTGAGACTAGGTTTATAGCTAAGAAAACTTCAGAAAATGATGGCTAACGATATGCTTCTGTATTCCCTTCTTGGACTTCATTTCCTCTCCACAATTCATCACCTAAAGCCTTAATTTTGACTTTGTCATGACCAGAAATACATACCTTGTGGGTTGGTTTGATTCTGATATTCTGATATTCCTCATGTTATCACCTCCCCCGTTTTTTCTCTCTCTCTATCCCCTCTCTCCCTCTACCCTCCCCTCTCCCTGTCTTTCTCTCTCTACCCTCCCTCTCTCTTTCTTGCTCTCCCTCTCTCTTTCCCCATCATGATTCATTCTCTTGCTTGTAGGTGACCTCCAGACCCTATAGCTGAGACTGCATTGGAGTTCTCATCCTCCCTCTGTAGGACTGGTCCCATCTCATTGCCTCTAATCTTCATGAATGTTTTCACTTTACTTCAGTCAAATGAACATTTTCTTGACTTGTTTCTCCTTTGCCTGATATTTCTGACCTAGAAAAAATAACAATCTTTTTATTCCTACTAATGCATTTCCCTCTTTCCATTAAAAACTTACATCAAAACCCATACAGTCCAAGTCATTTTCCTTGTTTAAGAAACAAACATTTTTGAAAGAAAAATATGTTCTATCTCTTTCCTAGCTCATCCTTTTAAAGTCCCAAACCAAGAATTACCTTCTCTAAAGGACCTTTTCTGCTGCCCCAAATAAATCATGACCTTCCCCTTTTGATTTCATATGACCTTTGTTTTGCAACTAGCTAATGCACTATCACATAGTATTTTGCATTATAATCATATATACACATATACACATGTATGTATATACACATATACAATGCATGTATGTGTATATATGTGTACACATGTGTGTAACAGTGTGGGTATACAGATAGATAGATGCACATACACACTCACTATTAAGATTATAAACTCAATGAGGTCAATGACTTGGTCTTATTCAACCTTTCTATCAACTCTAGTGTCTAGGCAGTGTTCTGCTTACAGTAGGCACTTCAAAAATGTTTGTTAAATGAATTCCTTAAGATGTGAGTTCTCACAGTAGAGCTCTTGTTTCTTTTCTGTACAATATCAAGAATATTTGTCCAAAAAAGTAATAAGCCATAATCATACAAAAATGTTGATTGACATAAGTCACCAAAAACATTCGCGATACATTTACGAAGGTAGAATTTTAGCTGAGACTTAAAAAAGGAAGCTGAGACAACTGAGAGTCAGAGATAAGGAGGGAGAGCATTCCAGGCATGGAGACAGTAAATACACCCGAGAAGGGAGATGGAGCATCTAGTCTGAGGACCTGGCGCAGGATCACAGAACACTTGGCAGTGAGGGGTGCAAGTTGGGAGGAAGCAAAGTGCAAGGAGTTTGAAAAAACAGAAATGTGCCAGGCTATGAAGAGCCTCAAAAGCCAAATGGAAAGTTTTATATGAAATATGTAAAAGAAATATGACTCTTGAAACTGGAAGCTGGTTTGAATGTGAACACTACAACTGGCAAATGTACTTGTTAAATCTCAAGATAAATGAGATTATTAGGTAATCTTGGTACTTTCAGTCCCCTATTAGGGAATATGTAAAAGAAGTGGATCTCCATGGGATAGTGTGAAAAAAGTCCATTACTGTCACAAGAAGTGCAATCCAAAACTTGAAGGAAATGAATCGGCGAAGAAACGAGAGCATGCAGGTGAGCCGGGATTTTTCTACATACTCTTTTTATGGAGATTGTTTCCTAGCACAGTTTCTCCTCTTATATCAACTTTGGCTGAGATAAGTCATGTTTTTAGCTTTTTTTTTAAATGCTGTTTGCCACCATATTTATTACAACTCTATTTTAAAACTCCGGAGGAGGAGGAAACTTTTGGCTGTCTATTTTGACCAAAGTTCATGAATTGGTTCAGGTAAATTTCTATATGTGTCTATTGGAAGCTTTACTTTTGCTTCATCAATATATAGGTAAGGGCAGCGGGGGAGAAGATCCAGATATTACATACCTAATGGTAGGGAAAAGAAAGATAAGGAATGAAGATCCTATTCAGTTGTTCTCAACTACATGATAGGATGCTGAACTGATATTATGTGTGAGGATTATAGGTGTGAAGGTTAGTTGTTTTGGCCTGGTCATTCATTTTGTTTAAAGTGTCTGATTGGCTGTTAGCATTTAGTATTTTTAGCTTATCTCTCACATGAAGTTTCTGTATGACTGCTATCCCACCTTTCATTTAGTGCTAACAACTCTATGTGTCTTACACAATAGACTGTAGACAAAAGCTTCATTACTTTGGGAATCTGGGGTTGATTCAAAAGTTCACTTTTCCTAAGAAGTATTTTTTTTCTTAAAAAAAGTTGAAAAGTTGCTTTTAGGAGGTGAAAAGAAAAAGAAAATAAACTCCTGTAGGATCATTTTACTATTGACACATTCAGAGTAATTTTTTCTCCATAGTCACTAAGTAGATTGTAAACAGAGAGAATTTTTTTTATGTTTCTATCACCAAAAGTTATTAGAAATAGAAAACTGAGATACTGTTAAGTAATATTTGTAAACTTCAAGAAAAGGGGAATTCTGGAAGAAAAATCAATTATATTTCTGATTTTCTGCATTGCTGGACAGAGTTGCTTCAAGGGCCATGAGTCTGTTTTCTTTCTTCCTAATTGACAGACAAGATATCCCCAAAGAAATGTCTTAATATCTTAGAGAGGAATTGTAGCCAGAGGAGCCCAACTAAAAATAAGAAGCACAAAGACAAAGTTCTTTGGGGAACTACACCCAGCAGAACATTGTGAACTCACTTGTTAGAGAAAATGGAAATCTGGGATACAGGATGAAAAGTACTCAGGATAAAATAGATATAAAAAAGCTGCAGAGGTGTTGCAAAGGGTTTTGATATACTCTTGTCTTGAACTTTTGTCTGAAGTCACAAGAGAAGCAGGAAAAAGTTGGGGGCATATAAATTCAATTAAGAGGTTCACTCACAATGTGTGGGACTTCCTTATCTTTGACTCCTCAAATTTTCTCACCTGTCATTTTCATTTCAATAGACAGTTCTGAAGCACCTACTATGTGCAGGACATTATGCTAAGCAAAGACAAAATGCAAAATAATCCATGCTCTCAAGGGAGCACTGAGATCCCCTGAAGTTCCCAACTAATAGACCTCCCCCATATCCTTTATCACTGTGAGTAGAGGCTTTTTGTTGACATTTGTTCAGGTTTTTTGGAATGAATCTTGCCATCTGCATTGTCTCCACCATTTAAACCCATTTGTCACATCTATCTTCCTCAAGCATAGACCTGAATGTATTGTTCCTATGCTCAAAGTCCTTCACAGCCTCTCCATCTCCAGTAAACTCAGTAAAGTTCAAACTCATTCCTGCATTACTGATGTGGTTAAGGTTTTCCTCAACTTGGTGTCACTTCATTTTTTTTCTCCAAAAAACATAATTAATTTTTTTCAATTAACAAGCATTTATCTCTCCCTCTTGTTCCTCCACACCCAAGCCAAAATGGATTGTTCACTTTCTCCCATCATCCCAAATCCTTATATAACCTGTACTTTTTTTTGTCTCTTCATCTTTGCTTTCCCTACGTCTAGAATTTCCCCCATTTTCTTCTTCTTCTTCTGCCCAGACTCTAGAACTTGTATCATCTTTTTCAGGGAATAGTTCCTATACCCCTTAGTCAAGATGACCTTTCTCCTTTTAGTCATTATTTACTTTTCTTGATCTTTATACAATGTCCCAAATGTCTGGGTCACCCTACATGCTTATATACCTAAATATACAGAGATTCTGTGATTTTATCAGTCTAGGGAATTCCCACTGTGGGAGTTTCATCCACCCAAGACAGTGCAAATCACAATTTACTGCCTAAGTCCAAGAGAGTTTCTAGAACCGCTCAGAAGTAGTCAGGCCGCAAGCACTTACTATGTATTCTATTTATTAAGTACTTACTACATGCCAGGCACTAAGTACTTGGGAACAAATACAAGCAAATTGTATTTGCTTGTCCCTGCCCTCAAGGGGCTTATATTTTAATGGTAAAAGACAGTAAATAAAGGGAAGAATGAGAAAAGTACCTTTTGTACCTTGTACTCAGGCAGGGGGTAGGGAGTGAGGGATGGGGGCAAAATCCAGAGACTAAGAAGCGCCTCTGGGGAAGGAAGGAAATACGGCAGGTCTCACCCTTTCTGCAAAATGGCAGCATTGGAAGGAACTCATCAGTGGGAGAAAGGGAACTAAATAACTTCCCTAGGGTCACTCAGTTCATCAGCCTAAGAGATAGAATTTTAACTCACACTTCTCTGAATTGAAGTATAACTCTCAATGCTCTGCTGCTTCCCAAATACTTAGATGAACATGTCATTGTAACAGGGTACAAGCCCAAGCCAAGACCTTTTCCCCTTGGATCAGGAGGGCTTTTGTCCCATTTTTCTGAAGGGCCCCTGGAAAGCGCAGCCTTTGGGGGGCTCCTTGGATTCCCCTTCCATTTCTCCCAGGCCAGATACTCCCTATCTTCTATTTAGCATTCTTTTGATATTCCCCGCTTTGATCCTATTACCAGCCACTCCCATCAGGATCCTTGCTGCATTTGATCTATAGCAATTCCTGGGACCCCAGACTACCTGGTGATACTTGTTTCCTGCCTAGGCCCTCCATTGTCTAATCTCTTGATTGTCTCCAACTGTTTCCAAACCTTGACCAGTCACCCCAGTCCCACTGAGATTCTCCTTGGACTTCTCCTCAAGACCCTCCCTAAACCCTTCCTCCCATCACCCTAGCCTACCAGATCACCCCCAGATCCCTCCTGTACTCTTTTCTGTATTTAAGTTCCATCTTGGCTCCATGAAGGCGCTCAGATTCAGTCCAGCTCAGACTCTGTCTATCTGAGATTCTTATCTGGCCTGCTTGTTAACACAAGCATTACAAATGTTTAGGCTCCATAAGAGTCAACACCATATGGCAAATCTTTAATAAACTTTGCCTTTCTTTGGCTTTAAGAAGGTTTGTGTCAAATTCATTTGGGCAGGACCCAGCATGTCGGTATTTCAAGTTCCTCCAGTGCCCAACCCTCAACAATTGTGCTTGGGTCACATCTCTTTACTAACTTGAAAGGTCCATCAAAACATGGAATGCATCTTCTCTAAACTGTGCATCACCCCCAAGTGCCTAGCATGATGCTTTGTATCCAACAGGCTTTTAATAAATACTTTTAGATTATTTACTGTGATAATTCTTTATTTATGCATTAATTTAAGGAAGCCCAGAAGCTTGTTTTTTTTAATTAAAAAAATTTTGTAGATAAATACTAAAACTCTTCTAGAAACTCATTTAAAAACAAAATGAAGATCACAGCAAAACTAGTCAAGTCTGCAAAATTTAAACATCTTGTCAGGACTTGACAAGGTCCTGGCTTTTTTTACTTCCATTACTAGTAATAATAAATATTAATTAATAGAAAATTATGTATAATTAAATTAATTATAATTAATATAAAAATTAGATATTAAATGCAGAATATGTTGAAGAGATGTAGTTAGGCTAGGAAATAAAGACAGCTTACTGCATCCATCTGATTTATTTTACTAACCCAATTGTGGATTCTGAAAGTTGGAAAGATACTTCTAGTAGGAATGATAAAAGGCTGAGGACCTTGTTTCTGTTCTTACTTCCTTATAATAGAGGACAAAAATACTTTTCTTTTGAGATGTATGTGTACATCTAAATATCATGGATACTCATAGATTTTTAAAATATAATCTGATAAAACAGTGGAGCTGAAACCTTTATTAAAACCCTTTGCAAGATGGGATGTATCCTATTTTTCTCTCCGCTGTGACAGCTTTTATTACTACTGCATACTCAGAGGATAAACTATAGGAAAAGTTAAGGCACTGAAACATTCTTACCCAGAAAGCTTGAAACTGATAATGCCTGTACTTTTCCTGGCCTACTTTGAGGACTTCATTATAAATGGTATTAAGTAAATTATGCCACTTGCTGGACCTCTTTGGCTGAATAAACCCTGTGTGATCAGTCACTGTTGTCAAGCCCTCTTAGGAAGAAGGATATATTTACCTGATTTTGGCAATTACACTTTCTGTCAGCCAGATGCCACCAAACATTACAAATCTAAAAAAAGACTTTTCAAAAACAATCTCTGTCTAGCTGAGAGAAGAAAGGACTCAGAGCTTCAATACACACAAGTCCAATGTATTGGTATCATCATATGTTGGTATGGGCTACATTCTCTGAGGTCCCCAGAATTCTCAACCGGTGCCTTTGTAGACCTTTCCTTTCCTAAGGAAAATTAAAAGTTCCTGACAAGATTTACCTTTCCAGTTCATAAGCTCATTGAGTTACTGTGATGGTGATCCAGGCTTTGTTCCAAGATTAGGTTCAATACACTGTAGAGTTCAGAGTTCCTAATGAGGTTCATGTTTTCAATCTTTAGACATCTTCACAGAACTGTATTTGGTCAAATATCCTCAATGCATCACTGTTAATGTTTTTCAGGTGACCTTCCATGAGAGCCAGCCAATGCTAGCCTAGGTGGATCACTCACCCAGGTGGACTTCAATTTCAATTAGCCTACTTGGTTTTTGCATTCCACTTTTTAACAGACTTAGAAGCCCAAAGGTGCTCAATGACAGCAGATGTGATCAAGCGTTTTAAATAGGGAGTTTTTTCCTGAAAAAGAAAGAAGCTTCCATTGAAGGTTTCAGAAACACTTCCCAAGAGCACAGAAGTTTTGAGGTATTAGAGACAACAGTGGGAACAGGATGGGTAGAATTGCTCATCACTTTGCAACCCTCTTGTTTAGGAACTCATGTGAAATGCTGATGTAGTATTTCATTTTAAAGGAATAAATTAACTGAAGAAGAGAAAGTGTTTCCTGTTTAAGAAAGAGAATCTGGGCCTGATTTTACTGATCAAAAATTGCCTTTTGTTAAATAATAGACTAATAAGGCTGGTGAAGAAAAAGGCAAGAATAAGTTTGAAGCCGAGCATACAGAAAGAAGTAGGGTTTGTAAGTAGGATATTTACTAAATTCAGGCTAAACTGCAGTTCTTTGATGCTTAACTTCCTGTGTCAGAGAATTATGTGATATCAGAAATGAAGAGTTCTTCAGAAGGTGACCAATTTCAATGTAGAGATTACCTCACCAGTATTTCTGACAAGTTTTTATATGACCTGTACTTAAAGCCCTCAAGTGATGAAGAACTCTCCCTTCAAAGCTTCCTATTTCCCTTTCAGACAACTCTAATTCTTAGCTCTTAAATCAAGAGGGAAGTGAAATAAAGTCAAGGAAGTACTGGGAAAGGGGGAAATGATCTGGGTGAAAGGATATAATTAGAGCATATCTTGTCTATTATAGAGAATTTCACCATTCTAATCTTGCAGAAAGAAAGGCCTGAGAAAAGTTTCTGCTTCCATTAGAATGGGCAGAAAAGTGACATTAACTAATCAGGAGAATTAATATTGTTGAATTGAGTAGGAAGCCCTGGATCAATAGGGTACACTAAGACCTGAGCCCCTAGTAGAGCAAATAGGTAAGACTTGTTCTGTTTGACACCACAGGGTATGATTAAAAACATGTAAGCAGGTCTAGGGATATTTGACTTAAGGGAAAACTTCTTAACATTTAGAGCTATCTGAAAGGTTTCCCATATGTCACATATGTCACAGCTGTTCAGTCACTCCCACAATGGTGGGCATCCCCTCAATTTTTAATTCTTTGCCATCACACAAAGAGTTGCTACAAAAATTTTTGTACATGTAGGTCTTTTCCTCTTGTCTTTGATCTCTGATGATATAGACCTAGTAGTGGTTTGCTGGGCCAAAGAATATACACAATTTTATAGCCTTTTGGGTATAATTTCAAATGTTTTCCAGAATGATTGAACCAGTTACATGAACGGTACATGAGTGTACCTATTTTTCTACAATCCCTCCAACATTTGTAATTTTGCTTTTCTGTCATTTTAACCAATTTGATAGGTATGAGGTGATACCTCACAATTGTTTTAATTTTCATTTCTAATTATTAGTGTGATTTCCAGTTTTTTCCTATGACTAGTGATAGCTTTGGTTTCTTCTTCTGAAAACTGCCTATTATCATTGACCATTTGTCAATTAAGGGATATCTCTTATTTTTATAAATTTGACTTAGTTCCCTATGTGTTTGAGTAGTGATGCCATTACCAGAGAAATTTTCCCCTCAGTTTCTTCCTTTCCTTCTATTTTGATTCCATTGGTTTTATTTTTACAAAAGTTTCTTAATTTCATATAAAATGCTCACTTTATTTCCCATGATCCTCTCTCTATATTTTTTGATCACAAATTCTTTCCTAATCCGTAGATCTGACATATCAAGTTTTCTGTGTTCCCCTAATTTCACTATTATCCATCATGTCTAAATCATGTATTCCTTTTTTACCCTGTCTTTGTATATGGTGTGAGAATATAGGTCCATGCCTAGTTTCTACCAGTTTGTTTTTCCAGTTTTCCCAGCAATTTTTGTCAAAGAGTGAATTCTTGACCCCAAAGTTTGGATCTTTGGGTTTATCAAAGCTTTACTACTGTGCACTTAATTCATTCTACTGATCCACCACTTTCAACCAGTACTAAATTATTTTGATGGCTACTGCTTTCAATTATTGATTGAAATCTCATACTACCAGGTCACCTTCCTCCACATTAAAAAAAAAATGGATTCTATTGATAATCTTGACCTCTTATTCTTTCAGATGAATTTTATCATTTTTTATAGCTCTATAAAATAATTATTTTCTAGTTGGATTGGTATGGCATTGAATAAGTAAATTAATTTAGGTAGAATTATCATTTATATTGTATGGTCTCAACCTACCTATGAGTAATTAATATTTCTCCAATTGTTTAATACAATTTTATTTGTGTCAAATGTGCTTTTGTAATTGTTTTCACATGGTTCCTTGGTTGTCTTGCCAGGTAGACTCTGAAAGATTTTATATCATATGCAATTACTTTAAATGAAATTTCTAGATCTCTTCCTACTGAGTTTTGTTGGTAATATATGCAAAAGCCGATAATTTATGCAGAGTCATTTATTTATTTACTAACAACTTTGTTAAAGTTGTTAATTGTTTCAACTGGTTGTTTGGTTGATTATCTGGGATTCTCTAAGAATACAATCCTATCGCATTTAACAAGTTACGATGTCGTTTTCTCATTGCTTATTCTGTTAATTTCTTTTTCTTGTCTTATTGCTATAGATAGTATTTCTAGTACAATATTAAATAATAGTGGCAATAATGAACATAGTTTCACCCTGACCTTATGAAGCCTTCTGGTTTATCCTCATTACAGACAATGCTTGCTCTTGATATTACAAAGCTACTACCATTCATTTTAAGAAAAGCTCTATTTAGTTTATGTTTTCTAGAGTTTTTTTTAGGAATGGGTGTAGTATTTTGTCAAAGATTTTTCTGCATCTATTGATGGAATTACATGATTTTTGCTGTTTTTGTTATTGACATGGTCAATTATACTTTTAATTTTCCTCATATTGAAAGAGCACTAAATTCCAGGAATAAATCCCACCTGGTCATAGTATATATGCTTTGTGATATATTGCTGTAACCTCTTTGTTAGTATGTTATTTTAAATTTTTTGCATTGATATTCTTTAGGGAAATTGGCCTATAGCTATCTTTCTCTGTTTTTGCTCTCCCTGGTTTAAGGATCAAAAGTGTATTTGTGTCACAGAAGGGTTTGATCTATTTTTTTCAATTTATGTTGTATTAGAATTATTTAGATTATTTCTAGAATTAATGTGTAAATGCATCTGGTCCTAGGGAATTTTTTCTTAGGGATCTCATTTCTATTGCTCAACTTCTTTTTTTCTAAGATAGGACTTTAAATATTTTGTTTCCTATTTTGTTAATTTGAGAAATTTATATTTTTAAAATATTCATCTATTTCACTGAGTTTTGTCTGTTTTATTGTTATATAACTAGGAAAAAGCTACTAAATTTTTTTAAATTTCATTTTACTTGGTGGTACATCTACCTTTTTCATTTTTAATACTGATAATTTGGTTTTCTTCTTTTTTTAAATCGAGTTAACCAGTGGTTTACAAATTTTATTCTTTTCTCATAGAACCAGTTTCTAATTTTATTTATCAATTCATTAGTTTTTGTTTTTCCTTTTTATTAATCTCTCCTTTTATTTTTAGGATATCTTTTTTGGTGCTTAATTGGAGATTTTTAATTTTTTCTTTTTCTAGTTATTTGTGAAGTTAAATTCCCAATTCATTAATCTGCTCATTTCCTGTTTCATTGATGTTGAATGTTCACAGATATGAATTTTCCCCAAAGTACTTCTTTGCTGCAAGTACTTCCCTAAATATTGATGCATCCCATGAATTTGGCATACTACTCATTGTTGTCATGATTTTTAATGAAATTATTCATTTTTTCTATGATTTATTCTTAGACCCATTCATTCTCTAGAATTAGATTAGTTTCTAATAATTTTTAATTTGTGCTTCCAAAGCCCTTCATTGAATTTAATTATTTACTGCATTATGGTCCCAGAATTGGTGCATTTAATATTTCTGCTTTTCTGCATTTGTTGTGAGGTTTTTATGTTCTAATATATAATGAATTTTTGTGAAGTTGCCATGTACTGTTAAGAAAAGGGTATACTTCTTTCTATTTTCATTCAATTCTCTCAAGAGGTCTATCATGTGTAACTTTTTAAATCTATTCATCTATTTAACTTCTTTCTTGTTTATTTCATCTAGTGCTGAGAGGAGAAAATTGAGGTCCTCCACTACCATAGTATACTGTCTAGTTCCTCCTATAACTCATTTAACTTTTCCTTTAAGAATTTGGATGCTATGACATTTCATGAATATATGTTTTATATTGATATTTTTTCTCTATGTTATCTTTTAGCAAAATGCAATTTCTGTCATTCATTTTTTCTCTCTCTCTTTCTCTCTCTCCAAGATGGAGGAAACAATTGGGGTTAAGTGATTTACCCAGGGTCACACAGTTACTGAGTGTCTGAGGTCAGATTTGAATTCAGGTCTTCTTAACTCCAGGACCCTCTATCTTCTGTAGCACCTAGATACAACTGATTATCTCTTTAATTAGGCCTATTTTCTCTTTTGCTTTGACTTAGATAATGACTGCTAATGCCTATTTATTTTCTTTTTCACTTCAGCAAAAGAATAATACATTCTGCTCCAGCCTTCTATTTCAACTCAGTGTGTGTCTTTCTGCTTCTAGTTTCTTTTATTATAAACAACAAATAATTGGGTTCTAGTCTCTAATCCATTCTGCAATCACTTCAGTTTTATGGGTGAGTTCATCTGATTTATATTTATTTCTATGATCACTGTGTAATTCTCTCCATCTTATTTTCTTATGTTCATCTTTCCCTCTCTTTTTACTTGCTTTATTTTACTTTTTACTTGCCCTTCACAAAATTTTGTTTTGACTCTGACCACTGCTTCCATTAATCTGTCCTCCTTTTGATCACTCTCCCCTTCTCTTATTCCCTTCCTCTCATACTTCCTTATTGGGTATGCTAGGTTTCAGTATCCAACTGAGTGTGTGTGTGTGCATGTGTGTGTGTATGTGTGTGCATGTATGCATGTATGTATACACTTTAACCTTATTAAGTGTCTTATGATTTGCTATGCTTGTTTACAGTGAGTTTAGAATATGATATTCTGGAGGGCAAAGGAGCTAGGATTACAAACAAGAATAACCAAACAAGAGAAAATAAGCATAATTCTTCAAGGGGGAAATGGAAACAATGAATAGAGAACTTTTAAGAATTTCTGATGACAAGACCAGAGCTGAATAGACTCAAGAGAAGCATAAAAATGTAAACAAGCATAGCAAATCATAAGATACTTTCAATTTCTATTTTAATACATTCTAAAACATTATGATTGTTTACATGTATAATTTCTTGAAATATGATGTCTAGGCTCTTTTTTTTTGATCCTGGCTTTTGTATAGTCCAGTAATTCTTCAATTATATTTTCTTGATCTTTTTTCCATATCAGTTATTCTTTCAATGAAATATTTTACATTTTCTTCTATTTTTCATTCATTTGACTTTGATTTATTGTTTTTTAATGTTTCAAGGCATCATTAACTTCAACTTGCCCAATTCTAATTTTTAAGAAATTGATTTCTTCATTGAGCTTTTGTACTTTTTCCCCATTTGACCAATTCTGCTTTTTATGAAGTTTTTTTCTACAGTGAGGTTTTGTACATCTTTTATCACTTGGCTAATCTTGTTTTTAAGGTGCTATTTTCTTCCATATTTCTTTTTGCCTCTTTTACCAATCTGCTATTTTTCTTTTCATAATTTACTTATTTTGCTGCCATTTCTTTTGATAATTTTCCTTACCTCTCATAATTTATTTTTTGCCTTTTTTTTTCACTTTTCCTTTACCCTTTACCTCTTTTAGGAAATCATGTTGGTTTTATGTGTCTAATCTGCATTTTTCTTTGAGGGTCTTCTTTCATATTGTTGTCTTCTTCTGAGTTATTATCTTTATCTTTCTTCTCTGTCATCATATTAACTTTTTATGACCAGGTTCTCTTTTTGTTGTTTGCTCATTTTCCCACTCTTTTTTTACTTTGAACTTTATGTTAAATATTGGGCTCAGATCCAAGGGAAGGGGTGGGAGTGGCACTGTCACCCCTTCAGGTTTTTTGGCCCTGCTATTTCTGTGGATATCTACATTTTCAGTGCTTTCAAGGTGATGTGATCTGGGAAGAGGGGTAGTCACTACTCTTTCAGGTTGGTACTCTGGTCATTATCAAGTAAAGCACCTGCTTTTTTTTTTTTTTTTTTTTTCAATATCCATGTACTGGTACTCCTCTCTGCCCTGAAACTGTGATCCATGCCCTGCTTCCTTATGACCATAAGAACTTTTCTCTGCCCTAGAACCATTATCTGGACCTGGGTATGGGCAATGGAATTGCCAAACAGCACCTGATTCTAGGCTCAGTCCTAGTACAGGGTCCCTTGTAATTTCTTTTTGATCCATTGTCCAGTCCCTTTTCTGTTTCTGGGCTGAGAGTTCCTGAAGCTGCTGTTGCTCTTGTAGTTGCCTGCAAAGCCCACAGTTGGTGTTGCCACAGTATGTGCTCTGGGTTAGTCTACACCCCAGCGTCACAGATATCTCTTTCTGACAATTTAAGTTGTCTTGGGTTTGAAAAATTTCACAGTTCAATCTTTTGTTGGCTCTGTCATTCCAGAATTCAATTTGTTATGTTACTTTAAAATTGTTAGGAGGGGAATGTTGGGATAGGTCGAATGAGATGCTGTCTCTACTCTACCATCTTAACTCTATTTCAAAATAAGCTCTTTATATGTCTTTTGAAGGAGAACCTTTGAGTCATTCTCACATTTAGCTTTAATTTCTTTATGTCTTCTAATTTCACTCAAAATGGGAGTCACTTTGGTTGTGATTCCTCTAGTAAGACATTAATTAACTTATAGGTAATTGAACAGGTCACATTTATAATAATAGTGCATTTAATATGCCTGGTTGGTCTAAGAACTCTGCCCATTTTCTGCCAGTCTATGTCACCATCAATGTGGAAGCACAGGGGGCCACAGTAATGAGAATTGTTTTGTATTTCTTCTGTTGGGCTTTGTCAAAAATCGGTTACTTTTTGGACAATTTGCCATTGACTAAGCTGATAATCAGAAAGCAAATATATTCTCCTCGGAATGTATTCAAGAGTTTCCTTATTGGTAAAAACAACCAGAGCTTGTACTGTTCTTAAATAACCTTTGAGTGTCTAGGGTCATTTCTATACTTCACTGAAGCACTGGAATACAACAGTTAGTAGAGAATATTGACAAAATGGAAGTTGAGTTGTTTTGTCTTTTCTTGGTGGTCTATCATCAAGTTCCTATTCTCATAAAGTAATAGTACTGTTCCTACTTAGATTTTCCATTTTATATCTATTGTTCTTCCTCTGAAGATATATGGATCATAATTCTAATAACTGTTTTAAAGATTATTTGGGATGTTTTTCCTATCATTATCTGTTATTTTATACAATTATACTTTTCCTGTTATTTTTGCAAGACTATGCCATACAAAAGCATTTAAGCAGGCAATGTGATATATAGTGTACAATTGTTATAGATGTAGTCATCATTCAGAATTTTATTCAAATATATGATTGTTAACAATGCAGTTAATGTTTATTTACCTGTTTTACGTGATGCTGAAAAAGTGATCCTACTTTATTTGTCTTCGAACCAATCTAGAAATAGAAAAGAAATCAAAGTGTCAAATGATAAAAGACCAGCTGCCAAAAAATAAAGAACCAGCTGTTAGTCCCTATTTTTCATTTAGACTGATGGCTATATTGAATTTCTCATTTTGAAGTGATTTTCTATCGTGTCAGTTCATACAATTTGCACTGAAAGAACTCAGAATTCATGCCAAGAAATATCTACGGCATGGAGTGTTATAATCAATTATACAAAATTAAATGGCTTGAAATTATATTTGGTTTGCTCCTAGATGATTCTACCTACCAAATTTCATTTTATAAGTCTTGAGGATTAACGCTTTTCTTAAAATTTTATCTAGTAAATTGGTTTCCCCTTCTATCCATTTCAAGTCTCAGGTTTCATTTTACCCACATCTTCTTCAATCAATCAGTCAACCAGCAAGTATTAATCAAGGGCCTACTATGTGCCAGGTACCTTGCTAGTTCTGGGAACACAAAAACCAAATTGAAGGTGTTTGCCTCTGTATAGCTGAGTCTTACTAGAAAAGGTAATTTATATGCATATAGTTATATATGCACATGTATGAATGTATATGGGTATATCCATGTGTCTGTGTACACATACACAAGTCTGGAGTAAGGAGAAAGGCATTAGCAACTAGAAATATCAGGAAGGAAGTCTGCATTTATTAAGTGCCTACTATATGCCAGGCAATACGCTAAGTGCTTTACAAATATTATTTCATTCGATTCTCACAGCAATCCTGGGAGGGAAATTCTATTATTATTCTCATTATCCTTTTGTAGTTGAGGAAACAGCAGGAAATCAATGTTAAGTGACTTGTCCAGGGTTACACAGTTAAAGTCTGAGGTTGAATTTGAAGTTAGGTCTCCTTGACTTCAGGTCTAGAACTCTATCTGCTATGCAATCTTTGCTATGCAAAGGTTTCACATAGGGAAATTTTCATGTAGAAGTTGGTATTTGAGATGAGCATTGAAAGAAATTGTGAGACACAGCCGTGGAATAATGAATAGACTCTGGCCTTGTATCTAGGAAGACCTGGGTTCAAAATCTGCCTCTCATGCATACTGGATATATCAACATAGACAAGTCATTTAACTTAAATGATCTCAGTAATTTTCTGAGTTACAGAGGAAGTGATTACCTGCCTTGCTAGAGGAAGTTTTTTAATCTATAGATTCCCTATGCCAATGCAAAAACAGGTGCAGTCCCTACCTCTTTTCTTGAAGGAAACTAGGGATTCTGATAAATGGAGGTCTTCAAAAAAAGAAAGAATTCACTTCAGACTTGAAGAACAACTAGTAGAAAAGCACAGAAATGGGAGATGAGACATCCTTGATGATAAATAGTTAGGAGGCTACTTTTGATTGGCCACAGCATGGATAGAGAGGAATAATGCATAATAAGGCTACAAAATAAGGTTAGGAACATGAGTATAAATGATAATGCCCCCTAGTATAAAGAAAAGAAGGAGCTGGGGTAGAAAAGATGACTGTGAGCTAGGCAATAGATTCCTTGAGATATGAGTGAATGAAATGTTTGAAAAGGGTTCACTAGGTACAAAACACCATGCTAAGCTCTAGGAATACACAGAAAATTTAGATAGTCCCTGCTTTCAAGGAGCTTACATTCTAATGGGGGAGAAGACACATTTGATAGAGTCAACCACTTTGGTGACAACAACTTTTTTTTCCAAACTTTAATAGTTGTGGCTGCAATACCTGTAGAGATAATCGCTAAGCTGCATCTCTACCTGTTTGCTGAAGGACACTGCACATTGCAATTTCCATAGCTGTTAGATTCAGGGTCCTGGACTGTTTCTGTCATCATTTGAAGAAATATTGTATTCAAGGTTTGACCTGCCTGGCACATGGTTCACAACAACAGCAACAACAAAAACCTCAACTATTTTCTCTCTCAATACTATTTCTTAAAAGGAGAGGGAACCCCCAGCTTATACCCACTGATTTAGCCTCTTTACATCAAATTCTGATTTACATAAGAGGCCATCAACCATAGTGACTAGTGAGTAAAACCATTTATCCAAGTCCATCAACTAAAATCAGTCACCTACTATATACCAGGCACTGTGCTAAGCACTGAGAATAAGGCAGGCAAAAGATGCACCCTGTCATCAAGAAATTCACCATTTAATGGGAGAAACAGTAACCAAATAGCTATAAACAAGTTATATGCCACATAAACAGGAAATAATGAAACTGTGGAAGGTGCTAGAGTTAAGAGAGAGTTGGAAAGGGAAAAGGACCTATATGTACAAAAATATTTATAGCAGCTCTTTTTGTAGTGGTGTAGCATTAAGCACTTCTGCATACATAGGAGTGCCTGCTGCACAGGTTCTTAGATCTGCTTTTCTAAAAGGAAAGCAACTTTTGAGGAATCAACAATCTTCTTTAATCACATATACCAAGAGAGACATATACAAGCAGAGAAAAAAAGACCAACGGTCAGGGCTTCTTACTGTCTGACCATAAGCAATATAAGCGTCAGAGATCAACTGACTAATCCAACTGTCTGACCGTTACCTACATACATAGTTATCGGAGAAAGAAACCCCAACATCTGGGTTTTCAAAGCAGATGGGGAGAGGGGGGCTCCTTAACAGTCATCTGGAGTCTCATCTGGCACACAATCTTCTTCCAAAAGTAAACCCCTGAAGCAAAACCTCACCTCAGAGTATATATACACTTTTCAGTCAGAGGACAGAACCCTTGTGACCCAGTGCCTCATTAATTAACAAAATATGTGGACCTTCCTACAAAACAAATTTCTCCTAATCAAACTTCCCTTAATTGACTCCACCTGAGACTAATTAAGGGGGGAGATCTTTAACTCAGTTATAGGTGGCTAAGATTTGGAAATCAAAGGGATGCCCATCAATTGGGGAATGGCTAAACAAGCTGTGGTATATGATTCTAATGAAATATTATTGTGCAATAAGAAATGACAAGCAGGGTGATTTCAGAAAAACCTGGAAAGATTTACATGAACTGATGCATGGTGAAGTGAACAGAACCAGGACGATGTTGTACACAGTAATAGCAATATTTTTTGATGAAGAACTATGAATGGCTTAGCTATTCCCAGCAATACAATGATCCAAGATAATTTCAAAAGACTCATGATCAAATATGCTTTCATTTCTTTTGTTTTTAAAGATTTGCCTTCTTGTATAAAATGAATAACATTGAAATGTTTTACATAATTGCACATGTGTAACCTATATCTGATTGCTTACCATCTCAGGGAAAATGGAGGTGAGTGAAGGAGGGAGGAAGAGAATTTGGAACTCAAAACTTTAAATAAAATGTTTCTAAAATTGGAAAAAAATAAAAGCACATTTTTCTTAAAAAAATGCAGAGGGAGTTGGGAAAGACTTCCTGTAGAAGACAGGATTTTAATTGGAGCTAAGAGGAAGCCAGTAGACAGAGATGAGGAGGGAGAACGTTCTATGTATGGAGGACATGTAGAAAAAAATGGCTGGAACAAAAGAGAAGGAATTGTTGTCTTGTTGATGAGATATCAAGGAGGACAGCATCACTAGATCAAAGAGTATTTGACAATGTGTAAGATATAAGAAAAGTGGAAAAAAATAAGAAGGAACTAGGTTATTAAGGGCTTTTAATGCCAGAAAATTTTGTATTTGGTCCTGGAGGTGATAAATAAACCAGTTTATTCAGTAAAGGGGCAGAGGTGGTGGTGACATGATCAGACTTCAGTTTTAGGAAAATCACTTTTGTGTGTGGATGGATGGCAGACTAGAGTGGGAAGAGACTTGAGGAAGATAGACCCATCTACAAGTTACTGCAATAGCTTAGTGTGAATTGATTAAGACCTGTATCAGAGTGGTGACAGTGAAAGAGAAGAGGGCATAACTGAGAGATGTTTCAACTAAAGAGCAAATCAAAATTGGAGAAGGTAAATAGAATATAACAGAAAATGCATGGAGTGAAGAGCTCTTCAAGTGGGAAGATGATGAGCTTTCATTCAACCAAAAGAGAAGCCCTAATCTCACTCAAGAGGAAATTTCTTCAAAGGAAGGCAAGCTGGAAATTAGGGACATGTTGAGGAGCTGGCTTCCCCCACGTTTGCAAGACAGTCTTTTCTTATCTTGAGGTTTTTGGTCTTCAGAGAAAGTTGGGAATCCCATGTGTTGCTCTCAAAGTAAAAATGAAGACTGTTAACCCCTTTCCACATCTCACACTCCAACAATCACACAGGGTCATATCAGAATTCTCTTCACCAATTCTCTTCCCCAGTTTCATGCAAAATAATTCAAAGTTGGCTAGAAACCTGGATTATACTCTGAATCCTTATATTCGTTATTTTTATTATACAAATAAAATCATTGCATCCATACACGCATTTTTTTTCGGTTCTTTCTTCATCAATGGGAATATACTATTTCCTTTTTTTCCCCAAAAGGTAATCTTTTCATTCACTTTTAATACAGTTGAGAATATGGAAATTTTTTTATTTTCATTCATGGTTCTTCATGACTAAAATTTTTTTAAAAGTTATGAATTCAGCCTTTATGTTCTAGCAACAAGGAGATAAGGGGTATATGCATGGGTGAGGAGGATGGAGGAATTTGAGACATTGTATGTTGATGATTCATTTTCAAAGGTCAGTCTATTGAAGAGATTTTCAAGTGGACTATGTCTAAAAGATATCTTAGGTAGCGTTACTCTTCTTCTATTGCTGCTTTACAATTTGCAGTTTCAGCTGGTTATATTGATTTCTTGATCTTGAGGGCACCTCACACAGAGCAGATCTATCTAATGAAGTTTTCATTTCAATACTTAGTTCTTTGGAAAATTCAATGTAAAATGAGGATAAGGAAGGATGTGCACAAAAGTTCTTTGTTAGTCATTGGTTGCTACCAAAGTATATGTACTAAAAGACTATCTGAATAGGTTCATGATCTGAAACAAAACTGATCGTCCAATTATTTCTATTTCAAATAAAGCATTGGTGGCAAACAAAAAAGATTTACTCCAAATGAGAGAGAAACAACAGTAAGATCCTTGATGCTATCCTCAAGGATGCTTAGTTCTTAATTTTTACATTCACAGAACAAAATGTACTGCTTTGTATGGAGCAGGTGCTTAATATAGGTTTGCTAAATTCATCAGAAACCATTAAGAAGGGATATAATATTTAGGAAAACAAGGTTTTTGTCACAAAAATTTACTAGAATATCTCATTTTATAAAACAAAAAAAATCACTCCTGCTACTTTCTAAGTATATCAGTCTTTCACAATTTTTAATTACTTTGATGAAATTTTATGCCTTATAGGTTTGTAGAAAAGCGTTAAGGAACAAAGATGTAAGTAATTTGTAAAGTTTTAAAGTCAGTTACTATAAGAGGACAGACTTTTAGCCAACATTTTAAGTTTTGCAAAGCACATTACAATTAGTATCTTATTTTATTATTCCATGACCACACAATAAATGAATAAAAATCTATAAGAATAAAATTATTCAGTTTTTGGAAAGTAAAAGAGCATATCTACAAAAATTTACCCTCATAGGATAATAATGATAATAGAATAATATTTATAATAGAGTAACATTCATATGACACTTTAAAAATTTGCAAAAACCTTTGAAATATCTGATTTGATACTCTTCACAAACCTATGAGGAAGATAATATTATTATCTTTATTTTACAGATGAAGGTGTGAGGTTCAAAGTCCTGCAAAGTGTCTCACATACACACAAACATTTAACTATATCTCTCATCAGTCCAGTCTGGTCCCAACCTATCTTTTCAGTCTCATTAGATATTTTAGTCTGTGATCCTGCCAAACTGAATTTCTTTCTGTTCCTTACATTTGACCTTCCATCCTGCAACACCATGCCTTTGCTCTGGCTGTTGCTCATGTTTCTAATGTACTCCTTTCTTGTCTCTGCCTTATATAATCTGTCTCTCCCTTTAATACATAATTCCACCATGACCTTCTACACAAAGCTTTTCATGATGCTCCAAAGTCCTCACAGCATCCCTCAGACTACTTTGCATTGAACTTTTTTGCACATATTTGTATTTACTAACTTTATTTTTATGCTGTATATATTTTTATATGTACTTGTCTCCTCCATTGGAATATAGACTTCTTGGGAGTAAAGATTATTTTATTCTTTTTACTTGTATCCCCAGTGTTTTGGGTTCTCTGTCTCTTTGTACTCCCACAATATTTAAAGGTAGCCCTGAGCATAAAGCAGATTCAGTCAAGACAAAATCACAGAGAGTTAGGTTTATCTTTGCTCTTTGACTAGTCATGAAGGTCATACATTGAGCTTTGAATATTCACATTGCATAATAATAGTATCACCAATAGCATATTCAGGTATAAAGTACCCTCACATATAGGTCAAAGGAATTACATTTTTTCATTTTGTCAAACACAAATTGGCTGCATTTGGCATTATTTTTAAGAAGCATTTATCATAAGGTAGTAATACCCATTAGCTTTTCTGACACAAGTAATGCTAATATATAAAGTCACTTTCCCAACACAAATTCAATAATGAAGAGACTCTTAGCTTGGATTGCCTCCATAGATTTATTACTGCAAATAGGTGAGTGCAAGACTTCTACTGGAAAGCTCCCATAATCTATCAAGTTTTGGCTTGCTAAAAGAATGGTAATTACCTTTCTTATGTTGATTCAATATATGAAAGGATGAAGTCACTGGGGACAAGACAAATAATTGACCTCCTTTTACCCTGAGTTAGTAAACCTTAGGGGCACTTTGTTGAGTGTACTTTTTAACTGATGGTGTGTACAGAATATGTAAATGGTCTACCAGAATTTCTATATTCTTGTCTTTCCTTTTTATTTTATATCTGTGGAAGTCCTGCAATAGATTATATTTCTCCTAGGAAAGAAGAATTTTCTATAAACCTAATGATTCTTGTATTCTCTGTTTCTCACTGCTCTGTCCCACCCAAAGGAGAGAAATTCTTTATCATTTGAAGGAACTGGATATGTTTAGCCTAGAGAAGAGTAGACCTAGGAGAATAGCTGTCTTCAACTATTTAAAGAACTGCCACCTGAAAAGTGGAATATATTTGTTTGGTTTGATCCCAGAGGATAGAATCAGAAGCAATTGGTGGAAGATATAAAGAGGCCAAGTTTGGCTCAAGATTGCAAAATAGAATGTGTTGCTGTTGAGGTTAGGGGTGCTCAGAACCCCAAAATACCTGCACACTGGGTCCTGCCTGAATGAATTTGACTCAAGACTCTTTCAGCAAAAGAGAAAAATAAAACTTATAAAAGATCAGCCATATAAGGTGGACTCTTAAGGAATCTCACCATCGGCTACATTCTTAAAGAATTTGAGCACCTTGATGGGAATGGGATGGGCCTTATATACAGAAAGATTGTGGGAGTGATCTAGAGGTGGTTTAGTAGTATGGGCCCTGTTTCACTCCACTGGTGACTGGGAAGACACGGGAGCTTTGTCCATTATCTAGAACCTGGGCAAACCTGCCATCATGAAATTGATGTACAATATTGATGAACTTCTCCAGGCAACCAAATTTTGACATATTTTTTCATAAGCCCTCATGTCTTACAGTGTCAAAGGCCTTGACCAGATCTACAAATGTTGTGTATAGACCTCTGTTCTGCTCCTGGCATTTCTCCTGGAGTTGTTGGGCAGAAAACACCATATCGATTTGACCCTTTCTGAAGCTACATTGGCTCTCAGGTATATGGCCATCTTCCAGGTGAAAGATCAGTCTCTTGATGAGGGATCGAGCAAGAATTTTGCTAGCAAGGCCTAAGAGAGAGATATCTCTGTGATTGTCACAGAAGAATCTATTCCCTTTACCCTTATAGAGATAGACAACAGAGGCATCCTTAAACTCCTGGGGAATAACCTCCTCTTGCCATATAACCTGGAAAATTTCAGTCAGCTTTTGTATGAGCAATGGTCCCCCTACCTTATACATCTCAGCTGGAACAGAATCAGCACCAGGTGCTTTGCCACATGAAAGGAGCCTAATGGCCCTCAAAACTCTTCTTCAGTTGGAACTTCAGCTAAGGAGGGATTAACTTCAACCTGAGGTAAATGGCCAATGGTCATCAATCAACATTGATTGATGATGGTCTGTTGAGAACACTCTGGAAATTTTCAGAGTATCTCTCTAGGATCATGTCCTTATCACTAATCAATGTGGCTTCATCAGCACTGAGTAGTTGTGATCCACCATAGGTTTTTGGTCCATAAATAGCTTTCAGAGAATCATAAAAGTGCTTTGGATTGTTACTATCAGCATAAAACTGAATTTCATCTGCCTACTGAACCAGGAATCCTGCATCTCACTAAGGTTTGCTTGTACTTTGCTTTTGATGGAATTAAATGCCGCCTTCTTAAAGGTGGATTAACTATCGTGCTGGTAAATGCTGTGGAATTCTCATTTTTCATTTAGCAGCATCTGAATTTCCTCATCATTTTCATCAAATCAGTCTTGGTGTTTGCGAGTGTTCTGACTCAGATGAGCAAATGCAGTGCTTTACACCAAATTTCTGAAAGCTGCCTTCTCCTTTTCTGTTCCACTGTTGTCAACTGTGTGTTGGCTCAACTTTCCCTCCAAGTCAGCAGCAAACTGTTCACAGTCAGAGAAGACCCCTGATTTGCTGATATTAATTCTTCTGGTAGTCATTTTGCCTTGGGGTCAGCACTTTGGATGAATGCGAATATTTAGCTTGGAAAGGAGTGAAACAGGGCTGTGTGCTTGCTCCTGTGCTTTTTAGCATGATGTTTTCAGTCATGTTGACAAATGTTTTCAATGAAGATGAACATGATGTCAAGGTCAACTACCATACTGATGGTAAGTTCTTCAATTTGAATACAAGCCAAGACCAAAGTGGAGGAAGGGTTGGTGCATGATTTTCTGTTTGCCTATGATTGTACACTCAATGCATCCTCTGAAACTGAGATGCAACAAAGTATGGATCAATTCTCTGCTGCCTGTGATAATTTTGGCCTAATAATTAACACCAAAAAACACAAGTGCTCCATCAGCCACTACCACACCATCCATATATGGAACCATCAGTTGCAACAAATGGAGTTTTGAATGCTGTGGGTAAGTTCACTTACTTTGGTAGTGTACTTTCCAGGGATGTTCACATTGACAATGAGGTTGATGCATGCATTGCCAGAACTAGCTCAGTGTTTGGGAGGCTCCGAAGAAATGTTTGGGAGAGAAGAGATATTAGACTGACTACCCAATGGTAGGTCCACAGAGTTGTTGTGCTGATCTCATTGTTAGAAGCTTGTGAAACATGAACAGTCTATCAGCACCATGCCAGAAAACTGAATTGCTTCCATTTGAACTGTCTTAGGAAGATTCTGAGGATCACCTGGTAGGATAAGGTACCAGACACTGAAGTGCTTGCTTGAGCTGAACTGTCAAGTATTCAAACTATGCTTCAGAGAACACAACTCCAATGGACTAGCCATGTTGTTCGAATGCAGAATGTATGCTTGCCAAAAACACTATTTTATGGAGAACTTGCATGGGGCAGGTGATCACATGGTGGCCTGAAGAAACAATACAAGGACACTCTCAAGGTCTCTCTCTTAAGAACTTTGGATATGACTGTGTAGCATGGGAGATGCTGGCACAGGACCACTCAGTGTGGCATGCCCACAAAAGAAAAGTTCTGTGCTCTTTGAGCAAAGCAGAATTGAGACAGCATAAAGTAAATACAGGATGCGCAAATTTGGAATATCCACCCCAAATGTTCATAGGGATTATCTGCTCCCAACCTGTAGTGGAGCATTCCAAGCTCATATTGGTCTGATCAGCCACAGTAGGACACACTGAAATTTCACTTTACAATGGTGATGCCATTTGGTCCTCTTTGAAGAGGAAGGACAACCAGTAGTCTTGGGGAAGGGATCCAGAGAGGGTCTTGATGGGACTGGGATGACTAGAGGTCAGACTCCAGGAAACAAAAGAATGGGATTAAGGGTGGGAAGTAGTTGAGGGCTACCTGCAGATAATAGACAATGGAGGGTAAGGGTAACAGATTTGGGCATAGATGTTTCGGTAGGATCAAGGGTGGGAAGCAGGAGGCAGCAATCTGGAGGTGTGTTCATCCTTCTTTGCAGAAAGAAGGTCATGCCATCAGAGTAATAATGACATAACCTGCACTTGACTTTGTTTTGAGTGAGGGAGGGCTGTGCAGGTCACCAACCTTACTTCTCCTCCAGAGTCATCTGAATTCAGACCAGATATTCTTCAGGATGACTGGAGATGAGCCAGAATGAGGCAATTGGCATTAAGTGACTTGGCCAAGGTCACACAGTTAGTGAGTGTCAAGTATCTGAGGGGAGATTTGAACTCAGGTCCTCCTGACTCCTGCACTGGTGCTCTATCCAGTGCACTACACTGCTGCCCCAATCTGGAGGTAACAGGCAATGGAGGGCTAGGCTGGGTATTTTGATAAGATCAGGGATGGGAAGTAACCAGAGACAATTGGACAAAGAGATAATGAAAGGTTTATGACCTCAGGGGAGCTCCAGATCAAATGGCAAGGTTCAAGGGAGCTCCCAGAACCTTACCCCATTATTGCCTTTCACTTAGCATAGTGCCTGGTATGTAGTAATTAATGAATGAAAGACTGTTGACTTGACTAGACATGTGATTCTACCCCATACCCTTTCAGAGGCTGAATAGCCACTTATCATATATATCATAAGGTACACACAATTTTGTGTTTGAGTTAAAGTAATTGGTTGATAAGGTTTTTGTCTTTCCAATTCTATAAGCCCATATATACATGTATATGTAAGTTTGTATATATGTGTGAGTATGTATACATATAACACATACATATGTATATACATGTACACACAATCCTTTTCTCATTTGCTCTTTCATCTCCCTCACAATTAAATATCTTGTACCCACCCTTTCTGAAATTTTGGCTTCCCAAGCTTATCCTTATTACAAATCTCCTACTTTTACCACCACAGATTATTCTTCTTACCCTGTCTCTAAATATTTTACTGAGTCACCTTAACTATAAATTCAAGCTGAGTTTTCTTAATGTGAACAATCAGCAAGGAGCTACCATAAATCTAACACTGTTTTAGGTACTATGGATTATACAAAAATAATATAGAACATGACCTCAGGTCCCAGTCGGATTAAGGAGGCAAGCTTTACACCTGTGAAGCAATTAGAGAAGAAGTGTGTATGATTAAGTGACTTCCCCTGAAGGTCTCTGTTGCCTCTTCTTGGCATGGAGATGACTTCAACTTCTTGAAGGTACGGTCCTGCCAAGATAGAAAGACTTCAGGTGTAGGCCAACTGACAAAATACATGTCTTCTTATATAATCACCAACTTTAGTCCTAAGAGATTTATTACTTGGGTGATGAATGTTTTAGCCATGGCAACTCATGAAGAGTATTTTAATGGTCTTTGAATTGGTCATTCTACCCCAAGTCTCTCTCCATTATAATTTACTCTCCACACACCCACCAAAGTGATTTTCTAAAATCTCTTTTCTATATTACCTCACTTAGTGATCTCATTAGCTCTCTTGGGTTCAATTATTATCCCTGTGCAGATTATTTCCAGATTGAAATATATTGCTCTAAACTCTCTCTTGAGCACCAATATTATGTTAACAATGCCTTTTGGACATTTTAAGCTGGATATTTTAAAGGCATCTTAGCATGCCCCAAACAGAACTTAATTTTTTTCCCCCAAAATTCATTTTCCAAACTTCTTTTTTATCATAAAAGACACTACTGCACTCTCAGTTACCCAGGTTCTCAACTTCGATGATATCTATGTCTACTAATACTCACTCATCCATGTACCTAATATATATTTTTTTCAAATCACATCATTTCTAACTTCAAGACAACTTTTATGTCCTCTTCCCTCCATTTACCACTCTGGTATAGCTCTCTTCATCAAAATCATGGCTAGACTATTGTTATAGCCTTCTGGTTGGTCTCCCTGCAATACAACTTCCTCCACTTTCTCCACTCAGTTGCCTTCCTAAGCACAGGTATAATCATGTCAATTTCTACCCCTTTCCCAAGTAGATAATCTCTAGTAGCACCTTATTACCTCCAGAATCAAATATGAAGTCCCTTGTTGGGCATTTAAAGCTATTCACAACCTGGCCTTTCCCTAACTTTCTAATCTTCTTATCCTTTAGTTCTCTTTATCTACTCTGTGATTCAATCTTCTTGAACTACTTGCTGTCCTCTCTTAGAACTCTGCCTCCTGTTTTTGTAACTTTGCACTAGCTATGCCTCATGCCTAGAATTATCTGTCTCTTCCCTTTGATCTCTTAGAATTCTGGACTTCTCTCAAGAATCACCTCAACTACCCTCTTTTGTAGGAGATTTTTTACCAGTTTTTTCTGTTGCTACAATCTACCTCTCTGAGATTACTTTCCATGTCTTCTGTTATGTATCTTGTATCTAATTACTTATCTACATGTTCTCTCCTCCAATAAAATGCAAATTTCTTGAGAACATGAGCTCCTTTTGCCTTTCATTGTATTCCTACCACTTATCACTGTACATGAGCATATAGTAAGGTCTTAATAAATTTAATTGATTGGTTTTATAACTTGGTATTTATAGAGTAGTTTCAAATTGTTTCAATGAAAGTAGTACCCACATTGAGGAAATCATGGTTCATTGACATATTCAATGAAGACTCCATAGTTGGTGTGTGTTGGGGGGATGAGAGAGGTTGGGGTTGGGCAAGTGTGGGTAAGCCAAGCAGACCGAGTCTGAACTTCATTAAAATCAGAGTACCTTTGTGAGTGAGTCTTTAAGAAGTGTATGCAATTGTCTTCATTGTAATGGTGAGGAGATAATGGAGACATTTCACAGGAAAAACAATGAAAGTAATTGGAAATGTCTGTTATAAAGAAGAAAAGATGAGTGGAAGTGAGAATAAGAGAAGGACATGATAACAACCTTCCAGAATTTAAAGGAGCTATGCAAAAGAATGATTAGAGCCTGACTGTGTTATTCAAAGAGTTATTAAGATGAATAGGTAGAAGTTACAGAGAAGCAGATTTTTAAAAACATGATCAGACCTTTAAATGTCACTCAGTACTACAGTTCATAGTGCTCATTTAACCTCCTGGTCCATTACAACCACTTAATAAATGATGTGTAATTGATTGACTACAAATTATGTGGTATACACTAGCTTCACAACAATTCTGGAAGGTAGTGAGGGAAGTGTTACTCTCCTCATATTATAGCCAGGATCTAAGAGGTTGAGTGACTAACCAAACATCAAATAGTTTTAAAATGGCAGACAAACTTTTATGCCATTTTTGAAATGTAAGAGATAGGGAAAAGATGGTGGAAATAGCATCCAGTAACTGTCAATTCTACTTCTGGTCAATTATATTTTAAGTACTGGAAAGCCTTGTGATTCATCATCATACTATTCTTGTGTCATTAGAACATTTTAAGCCCCAAATTTCAAATGTTTACTATCTGTAGGATCATAGATGTGGTTTGAAGTTTTACCTAGTTTGGCATTCTCAAATATGGCTAAATGGTTGTGATCCTATTTGTATATTTTTAGCTACCATTCACAAATTATTGTGAATGAGTTTTGAATCCCTTTCTGAGAGCAGATTTTGATTTTTTTAAAATTCAGTGGATGAAGGATTTGAATTTTTGGGATGGTGCCATCTTCCTGTATCAGTAAGCACCCCAACATACACAGGCAGGCCTGCTATCGCAAGTGCTTTTCTAAAAGGATAAGCAACTTTTGAGGGGTTAATAATCTTCTTTAGTCAAGTACATATATCATTCACTTAGTTCAGGAAATCAACAGACACCACTTCTAAACTGTCTGACATAAGCAATACGTATATCACAAATCAACAGACTAGTCTAGCTGTCTGATCATTGTTGCCAGAGTGGAAAGTACCAACATCTGGGTTTTCAAAGCTGGGGGGGGACTGCTTAATGAATTCCCAGAGTCTCTTGTCTGGCATGCAGACTTTCTTCCAAAAACTAAATCCCAAAGTAAAACCTCACCCTTGAGTATTTATACCTTTTTTAGAGCCAGAGGGCATCACAACCCTTGAGAAGCACTGCCTCATTAACAAAAGGTGTTGTTAATCAAACTCCCTTTAATGAGCAGGCCAATTAATGGGTGGGGAAGATCTTTAATCACATTAACAATAAAATAAATATAATGCTTCTAGTTAAAGAAACTCTTATTTCTGTACTTTACTCCTACTAAAGACTCTTGGTTGATAGAGGCAAGATTCAGTCAGAAAACACAAACAGCAAAAGATCCTACTTTTCTTGCCCTTCCACTTTCTCACTCTTTCCCTATTATTTCCCTCATTATTTTCCCTAGGGCTTTCCATGGGTGGATAAAGATATCCCATTGAACTATTCTCTAGCATCATAGAATGATAGATTCTTAGTGTTGGAATGACTTCAAAGATCATTTGGTCCAGTTCCCACCTTAATGCCTTTTACATCATTAACATATATTCATCTAGCCTCTATTTAATGGCTTGTGGAAGGCAAATTCAATATCTGCATTCTACTTTAAGATAGATTCAACTATTAGAAATTTTTTAGTTGTATCGAGCCCCTTAC